>OY728166.1:1307027997-1309427997 GCA_963277665.1 Viscum album
GTATGATTATATAAAGAAAAATTATATTATACCTTATTTCCCTCTCATTCATCAAGAAATTAAAAGGTTAACTTAGAATTATATGGACTAAATCCTCCATGAGGTAACGTAACATGTTTTATGAAGCCCATTTTATTTTCATGAGTTATTTATGATGTGATAAGTGACTGAATTTCAAGTGGAACTTATAAATATGGATGAATATGGGTGGGTCCCATCTATCCATCTAATTCAGTGGTTAAAAGTTGATATATCATGAGATAATTATTCATGAGTATGTTTTATTTTATCTTCATCATGGGAACTGATAGTGAGGATCATGAAAGTAATATTTCCATATGCTAATATGTTTTCCATAGATAAAAGTTATTAAGAATTTTGATATTATTCTCTCATGACTCAAGGTTTATGTTAAATGTTTCAAAGATAAGTTATTACTATTATGTTACTATATTGATATTTTGTGGCTTAAAGTTATTATGCCATGTCCTTTAAATCCAACTTATGTTTTATGATTTTCACTCATGACAATATGATATTTCTCTTATGGTCATTTTTTTATTATTCTTATTAATTCATCCTTGATGAAATATTTATTTATCCCTTACTGAGTATTTGAGCTCACCAGTTTCTAATGTTTTCATTCCCTTGGTTATGAGGATGATTTTTAATAAATAGATGTTCATAATATGGTTGATTATAGATCAACAAAGAATAAATGATTGCATTAATTGTAAAATAATTTGTTTATGTAACGAACCCATCGGGATACTAAAATTTATTTCCTTTGGTTCTTATGACCATTTGTGAGATGGAATGTTTAATGTATATAAAATAATGATATAAATGTGCATATTTATATTAGGTCTCCATAGTTTGTTTCATATGAGGTATTATTTATTTTAGTGATTATTTTAGATAAATTTATCAAAAACTATAGTGATAAGTATAAGTATAGGATAACATCCTAAAATTTTGGTAAAGTATATATTATGTAGTTTTCCTATAAATAACATCTCTTCCAAGATTCTACATGTGGATATAGGCTCAGGTACAAATGTACATAGGGGTAGTAACTCGGAAAGGGTAATTTTTTGTATTAACTCAATCATAACTCAGTTCCTGGAAAATAGGCCTAAATACTCACTTTGTTTGAAACACCCAATAGATATTCTTTGGTTAGTTTACATTGTCTTTATAAACCAGTATGAATTATTTAAATATATAACTAGTTTAGTTATAAAACTAACTATCAATAACTTATATTGAAACATAGAGATTCATTGGATAGCATATTCACATCGTTTATCAAATCCACCTACTAAGTTTATAGTTTCACTACATATACATTAATTAATTTAACTATAACCATTCCCAATTTCTTGTTAGTTAAGGTAATGTTAGTAATCTGAAATAACTAAGTTTAAAATATGTTCAATGGATATTTTTTAAATTTTCCCCATTAAAAATATAATGTGATAAGAAATAGAGTAAGAAACCTGGTGATTATGCCAAACCAGTTGTCAAGAACTATGATTCACAACATGAACTTATTTGAGTTCCCAACTAAAAAAATAAGAGAAGGATGGAGTCCCATATAGGTTCATGTTATGAAGATGATGAAGTAAATAAGATTCAACATTCTATGTGTCAAAAATGTTGGAAGAAACACCCAAGGGAATATCTCAAAGAGACGGTAAAATATTCCAACTATAAAAGGATTGTCCTTTGATCTGGGTATTTTAAAATAGAGATAGAGTGGTTATCAAATATAGTAGAAGGCATAAAATCTCACACTAATACACCATACACACTTAAATAATTCAAATGAAAGGAGTTTTAAAATTTTTCAAATCTATTCCCTAACCATATACTGTCAAGGATAATAGGCATCAGTGACCCCCTCATTCAATATAACTCTACTACAAAATGTAGGTCATGAAAGAAAAGAGAAAAATGTGAACTCACCCTCTACTTAAAATTTGTAGTCATTGAAATCTATTCTATCAACCCTAGTAATCATAGAAAGTTTTATAAGGATAATAAATCATCACCCCAATGATTCAAATTTTGAAAAACAAAATATTTTTTTATGAATATTGTATCAAAAGTTAATTTTTTTGAAAATTTGTTTCATAAGAATATTATTACTCTTACGTTAGAGAAATTTATTGTGATTTTAGAAATGGATTGGTTCTCTCCACTTAGATAAAACATTATTTTCAATAACGATATCAAATTTCATATCAACCTATGGTAGTCTATGCAAGGATGATTATGAACAACATTTACAAATAAATTATTTAATATGGGTCTTACTACTATATAAATATTGGTTCATGGATTAAAAAGTTAGAGAAAAAAATATTATATTAGGGATAGACCTATTCTAAGAAAAATTGAAAAGTTTAAAGTTTGATATCACCCTAAGAATTATATCTTGATTCACAACAATATTTTATACACCCATAGATATTTTCATTAGTAGCTAATATTTAAAATTGTGAGGATGAAATTTATTTAAGGAGGGACGTATTGCCCCTAGTTTTTAGTAATAATTTTAATTCCATAAATATATGTTTATAATTATAATATTTCATTCTATTTGTTTAATGGAATTCAGTTAGATTATAAAATATGTCATAAAATATTTGAATTAAACTAATAGTGCATTATTGATTCATAATAAAATAATACAATAAAATCACCTGAAACTATGCATTGTATTCCCTGCATTATTACTCATTATGGATTGCTAGATACGTTAAAATTAAATAAATTAAAAAGGGATAATAAATTGAAAAATTTACACCCCGATATCTCAATATATGATTTTCTTAAGATAAGTTAATGTGTTCAATAGCTTTCTCCACAAAATAACATCAAACTAAAACAAAAAAATGACATGTTTAGACTCTTAAAACCTAGACTTTCAATTAAGTGGAATTAATCATAGTAACTGCTTTATGATATAATTATAGAAATAAAATAAATAAAACTTGTAATATAAATTAAATTCAATTGCTATATCTAAAATGATGGATACATTCATTTTATACATAGAAATGTATTTTCACAAATATTGTATTTCTATATGATATTAATTTATATTTCAAAAAACTTTTGATTAATTATGATCAAATATATTTGGTATGAATAATTGGTTAATACTAATTTAATTAATAAATTATAGTAAATATGAATGAGAATGATTAATATTAATAAAAATATATTTTCCTAAAAAAAATATTTTTCATTATATCTCACATTTTTATTTGAAATTAAAATTTTATATTTTATATTTTTAATTTTTAAAAGTTATAATTATATGTGGATTCATCATATTAATTTATTCTTAATATTAATTTTGGGTATTTTTCTAAAAAGAATGATTTTTATGTGATAATATCATTTGTACAAATAACATGACTTTTATGACATTGTTAGTATATAAGTATGAATTTAAAATTATTAAAAAAAATTATAAGAGAATATATTTATTTTATATTTGTCATTATAGTTTTAAAAAAAATTTGTTTTAATTTATAAACTAATATTTGATATTCTATAATATAAGTGATATTTTCTCAAAAACGGCTTTTAATACATTATACATTTTTATTTTAAAATTAATTTTTCTAACTATTATAAATTGAATAAAATGAAATGGATTTTAAATTTAGAATCAATGTTTCTAAATTATATAATCAAAATCATTTTATTTTTTGCGCATAAAAATGAAATCGTGAATCGTCTTTTGTGCTGACTACAGCCTCCACGATTCAACATGTTTCATTTTTCTTAATCACATTGAAATTATTTTCATAATTGTGAAATTAATATATAATTATTATATTTATGAAAAAAATTATATTCTTAAATGATAAACCATATTACTCCTTCATTCTATTTTATGGAAAATGAAATCATAATCCATGCATACATGTGGACTACAACCTCTATCGAACGATTGATTTCTATTTTTCTTTTCTTTTCTGTCATTCATGAATGGCAACAACAATTAGTTTAATGGATAAATATTATTTTTATTATATCATTAAGTTTATGGTATAATTAATTAGAGAACCTATAAATTATATAATCAAAAAAATATTTACTGTTAATTCAATCATTTCAAGTGAGTGAACTGAGAAAAAAATGATATTTTCATTCTAAGTAATGAAATTATATAATTTGTTTCTATTTATAATTTTTTAAAATTATAATACGTAAAAAAAATAAGAAAAAAATAATATCATTATACATTTGGTATAATTATATTGCAACTAAACCACCTCATAATAACCCATTAACCTTGATGGATTCATTTTTGGGTTGGTTTAACCACCTACTATAACAATATTAGGAATTTATATCCTGGATGACTATAAAAACGTATTTATTGGTATAATATTATATAAATATGTAAATAAAAGCTTTTTATATTAATTTTGTAACAATATTTAACTCATTAATTAAGAAATGAATTTTTGTTCTTTAAAAAACACTAAAACATGCTAACATTTCAACCTCATGGATAATAACCAGAACTTCCATAAAATTAGATTATAGTTTTATAAAACATTTTAGAAAATCTATTATAGTACCCTTTAAGATATAATAGTTATGGAAATTTGAAGATGAATAGATATCAACACCCATTTTAACAGACTATTTCAAAGCGATAAATACTACTTACGGTCGGTGTTGAAAATAAGTAGAGAATTATCAATATTTATATGTATATAATATTTGTAAATGATGAGTATAAATGGTTATAGTTTTGAATAAGTTTTATGGTTTAGTATTTAATGAAATTAATATAATTATTCAAGACATTTGGTACAAGTGAAAAATGAACAAAGGATGAGGTAAGGTTTTTCGTCTCAAATATCTCTCTTTGAGACATGTTCATTTTTAGGAACCTAATTTCATTTATGTGGTGTATATAAAAACTATTTGATATATAATATCATGAATTTTGTTTTTAGTAATGTTATTTTATGTTCAATTACAATACATGTCTTTAAATAGGTTTTTATTAAAGTGTTACTCAATCCGAAAGAGTTTTCTTTGTCTCAATTCTAATTCTTTAAGTCATGTTACATATTATGCACTATGTTTATTTTTTATAGTTTTCTATTAATCTAATGACCCATAAATGTTATATAAATTTTAACCTTGTAATTTATGGGATAAAATAATCCATGTCAAGTTTTTTTCTTTAAATATATTTTAACTCAAGTGTTTCCCCATCATAAGAGTTTTTAGTAATCCAATTTTCATTCATTGTGTTATGATAATTCACTTGAAATTATTTTATATAATTTTTGAAAATTCTTCCCATTGATTATAATATATTTTATTCTATTATGGTTTACATTTTTTCTATATAACCAACTTTTCAAATGTTTCATGCTCCATGGAGTATGTTTCTCATAAGGGATATATATAACTAGAGTCTTATTTAATTTAGTTATATTGTTTCATCATGAAATTGTTTCTTCCAAGCTTGGGTTCTCCCAACCTAATATTTTATTATATGTTATTTTATAAAACTCTTTTGGAAAATTAATTTTTAATAAAAATAAATTTTTTATTACTCTTCTTATAATGAGAATTTTAATCAAATTTATTTCAAAAATAATAAAAAAAATGTTATTCATTCCACTTTCACATGTTCAGTCTTCCTCTTATAATTTATCCAATATATATATTATGTATTTTAAAGAATTAATTATTGTATTTTTTTTTAAATAATGTTTTTCAAACTCTTTCACCTCACCTTTTCAAAATTTACATTTTAAAGTGACATGTATGCTTGTATTTTACATCATTGGTAAAAAATGATTCTTAAAAGATATTTTAATTTTTTTCCATTTTCATTATAATTTTCAAAAGGTATTACCCTAAAAAGGTTTATGTTTTATGATTTATTCTCTCATATACATATATATTATAATTTCCGATATTGAACTCACAATATCAAACAATTTTATTCGTGTCCCCTTATTTTGTGGTACCATTCAAAGCATCCTTTTTCTAAGGATTTTTTCATTTACAACAACACCCTATTCTTTTTAATTTGTGGAATTGAGGTTATTATCTTGTTTATAAATCCACATTATTTCTCTAGATGTAAAATGATCATGTTATTCCAATATAGAAATATTTTTATACCCATTAATCTATTTGTTGTAGACATCACATTTTACATAATTCAGATTGGATGATGTTCACCTAAAAATAATGTTATTCTATTGGAATCGAGAACATTATTGGAATACTATATATTTTCATCACAATATAGATTATTATTGTGAATTTTATTATGTATTTATTTTCCATACACCTTTTTTATCAATTTGGGTTATGATCAGGTTATCACTTTTATTGAATTGGGGAAAATTATTAGCATTCTTGAGGAATATTGACTGCTAATGTAGGTTGATCATGTATTGATATTTCATATTATTAATTATATGGAGATCCACATTTTTATTCATCCAAATTACCCATATGGAATGTTATAAAAGGTCTTGTTAACTCTTATTGTAAATGCATTGGACTTAATCAGGTGACAGGTAGGGCCCAAAATTATATAGCCCCTTGATACATCAATAGGTCTCGTGGGACAAAATATATTTTGTTATTTGTTTTATTCTTGTCCAATTTAATAAACTTTCTTGAATAAAATCTATATAAAAATTAAATATCTGAGAATAAGGAATTTATATCTTGTTTTTTAATGTTTTGAATTATGAATTCCATAAATATGGTATCAGTATTATTGATATATATTTATTTATTTATTGTCATAGATACATAAATCTCTCAATTTCAGTTGATTAGGGATTCATGTTGTTCATTTATTCTTTCTATAATATTTATTTCTTTTTTATGACATGATTACCTCAATTTTTTATTCTCCCTTACTGAGTGTTTGATCCCACCCTATCTTATGTTTCTATTTCCATAAGTTATTAAGAAAAGTATTACACATGATTTTCTTAATATGCTACCTTATAGGGAAAATTTTTTGGGATATGTAGAATAATTATTATGGATTAATTATTTTATTATATTGTGGAAAAATGTACATTAGATTACAAATACATAGGCTTTATTGGTTTATTTTTTCCCCTAATTCACTAAAGATTTGAACCTAAAAGGTCTTGGGAATAAAACTAATGAAATATTTTTTATGTCATTTTAATATTGGATATTTAAGTACAAGAATATATAGTTGGTATCAAATCCAGTGTGTAAAGTATGTTCTTATGGCATCAGATTCATAAGTCCACTCTAGGGTGCCTTTGTTGATACCAGAGCAAGGTTTGGGTGACATTGGAGTTTAGGATGTTTTTAGGATAATTAATGGTATATAAGTTAAGGATGATCATAATATAAAAGGTATAAAAAACCCTCTGGAAAAATATATGATTTAATATTAAGGTAACAATGAACATTTTATCTGGGTATTGGGATAAAAGAATTTTTTGAAAACCCTATGGATAATTCTAAAGTCTAATTTTATGTATAGTATAACAACATCAAGTTTTGGTAAATTTTATATAGTGTGGTTCTCTTAGGTATTACATCCATAACTATATACTAAAAGTGGATAAAATATCAAATATATACTTAGCAAGGGGTGATATCCCAAAAAAATAATATTGGTTATTGACTTAACTTTCACCCGATGCATGACAAAGAGAATTATTTGTCAATATTTTGAGATATTATTTGGTTAATTGCATTCAATTTACGAACCATTATAAGGGATTTAATAATGATGTTAACTAATTAGTTTAGAGGAACTAATAGAAAATGACCCTGAATAATCATGGATTGAACAAGGAGAGTCATAGGTAGGTTTGAGAATATCATATGATAAAAAAAGGTGTCATAAAGGTAGACATATTTTGATTGATATTTTCATCTTCATATTTTTGGATATTTTCATAACCATTTTGGATTTAGTATTTTTTTGATACATGATCACAAATATGAAGCTAAGAAAGTATGCATCTTGATGCCATTATGTCTTATATCCAAATAAGGGAGAATATGTAAATTGTTAATAATTTCAGTATATTCTTTTTATGAAAGAAAAGGTGAGTTTCCAAGTATTACCTATCGTAGTGAAGTTTATATAAAAATTAAAATTGGTTCTTGATACTTTTAGTTATTTTGATTAGTTAAGGGATATTTATTTATTACATTTTGGTATATTCTAAATGTTATTAAGGATTATGTGAAATGTATAATGACTTTTATTCAGTAGTTTTTAATTAATGTATTTAAATCATATATTAAATGGTATCAGTAATCTTAAAAAATGGATTTATAAAAATGTTATTTTTTTAGATATAAATGTTAAAGAACACATGTTTGAGGTATGGACAAGTTTTAGGTTTAGTATATGTTTGATGTTGATATAATAAAGGGTTGACTAATTTCATATAAGATATGTAGTATCAGTATATTTGGGATGGATGATAATTCATTAGAAATGTATATCATTTTTTTGGGATATTGATATATACTAATAAGTTTGTGACATTATAATATAATATTTTGAACTTTACTAAGGAACATTTCTTTATTTTGGTTAAATTATATTAAAAATTGTTTATAAAATGAATCTAGGGAGTATGAAAGGTCTCAAGAGTGTGTTGGGGGTTTGGGACTTAAAAATGTGGAAATTGGGACTTACAAAACATAGTGTGAAATTATTTCATGGTTAGTGATAACCATGAACCATGAATATGTGACATATCTTAAGGGAGCATGATTTAACAATCCATTCAAGGAGTACTAAAAATCATCTGGATTGAATTCATATCCATTCACATAGCTTCTAAACTATGCGGGTGGCCTAAAATACCATGAAAGTGATGTTTAATTTAGATATAAGATCTCACATGGTTGGTGCATGGTTTAGAAAATTCTATTACCAAACAATGAATGTCATTAAAAGTTTTAATTTTACTATTTTCCCTCCCAATATTATATACATTTCACCCAATTACCACCTCCCCCATTTAATTTTCATCTACCTAGGGAGCTACTTTAAAATCTACTCCTCTTACAATGGTATAACTCCTTAGATTCTAGCACATTTTATGTACCATTACTTTAAATTTGAATCCCTATGTATGTATATGAATCTATTTACTTATACTCTTTGGAAGTTTTACTACTTATTTATCCCTTGTATTACTTTTATCATAATACTTATTTCTATGGATTCATCTATATTTTCGGTTGTGTTCATTTTACCTCGAATGAAAGGTTTGGGTTAGATGAGTGGTTGTTTATGATCATGAGTAAGGTTGTATAAAAGTTATTTCCCATTGTTTTGATAATTTTTCATCTGTATGTGGCATGTTCTATGGTGTAGATGTGACGAAAATTTGTTTCCTTAATTAATAAAAATGGTTTGGGCCCTTAAATTATGTGTTAGAACCTTAATGAACCCTATTGGGCCCATTGATGACTAAGAGACTGGACCTATTATCACTATGAGGTGTTCTAATTCCTTATAAATAATATAATGGGGTTGTAAATAGTTGAATTGTGGGTATATGATTTTCACCTGGTTAGACTTTTTCTTGGTTTTTTAGCATGGAATAATGGGTTTCTAGGATTAACTTGGTAATTAAATGTTTTATAACATGAAAAGGAAGAAATGGTAAATAGGTAAAAGGGAATGTTTAAATTTTTAAATGGTTTAAATGAAAATTAAATGGATGTGTTAAATGAATAAAGGATGTGATGGTTGATTTGTGTAATTAAATTAAAGGTGTTGGATATAATAATTTATGGTGGATGATGTATGTTGTAAAAGGTTTACCATTATTATCAGGGTGTGTTAAATTTTCAATTATATTGGACCTTGGAACTTAGTTTTTTATATGATGGTTAAAGTCATTATACATCAAACTCCACACCCATGGGTAAGGATGTTGGACATGATGCTCTATATCCTTGAATTAGGATGGTTGTACATGAAACTTTTTATCCTTGATTTTAATTGTTAGACATGGTGCTCCATATCCCTGGTTTGGGTTTCAACATGATGCTTCAGGAACTAATGGATTTTGACATGGTGTTGGTACTTAGATCAATCCTCCTTGATACCTAGTTTTAAATGATTGATGAATCCCCTTTATTTTATTAAAATTATTTTACCCCTATATTGTATTCTTTAGACAATTGGCCTGGATTGAAGAAGGTTTGGTTGGGTCAGGTGTCACTTGGGAACTCAAGGTCCAAATTGGTTAATTAAACACTTTTTATTTTCAAAACATATTTCTATTTATTTCCCTATCTAATATTCTATTATACATCAGAATACACTATTTTTTAGACCGGATATTCCTTCATAAACCATTGGTGGTGAACTACTAACTTGTACTCACACCATAATTAGGTCTTCATTGGTACCCAATCAGACTTTATGGTTACAGGATAAGGGAAAATTCCCATTTATAGATTATTGATTTAGGACTTCGTATATAGAAGAGATGATGGTATCGAGCATCATTTCTAGACCCATTTTGGAGATTTTCAATTTTTTCTTTATTTTGGGTTTCCATTTGTTATATGATACTATTATGAAATGGAATGTTTACCTTATTGGATTTTGGGTACTAACCTAGTTTTAGGATTTGATATGTGATGTGTGATTACTATCTCTTAATTTTTTTATTATTTTAACTATTTTTTACTCTGATAAAAATGTTATAGTCACCTCACATTTCTCATTAGATCATAATTGGTACTTTATAGCCTCTGGAATATTGGGAGGCACACCTAATGTCATGGGATGACTCAATTTGTTGATTATTCGGAGTGAGTCAGGTTGAGACATTGCAAATTTGTATCAGAGAATCAAGTTATTTTCTTTTTATTAACTATTTGGGTAATGTATACAAGATACTAGGATATGTTGAGTCTTGGTTATGAGCTCATTCGTGGGAGTAACTAACCCATGTATGGGGGAAACCGCATGTTACCAAGAATGGGATTATTTTTATTTAGGTTTTATTATTGTAGTTGAAATTTTATTTCACATTGGGTGATAAATCAATTGTGTTATGTTAATTATTTCTGAGATTTTACTTGTGGGATAGTTTGGTAAGAGGTTGTGTGGCATGTATCATATAAGAACACATCAAAAAGTGTGTTTTGGTCTATTACATTGAAATAGAAAAAAAATTTGTTATTATAAATGAAATTATTTTCTTATTATTTTGTGATTTTAAATTAATAATGCCAAATAAATTGGTTGTTAAAATTTTAAATTGAAATATGATATATTTTTTTAAATGTTGTTAAACATAAATACTGAAACATTAATGATTACTTTACCCTAAGTTATCTAGTACCCCTAGATAAGGATGGTTGGGTGTAGTGAAAGTGATGTGGTTATGACCATTATGATAGTGTTTGTTGGGTAGGAAATTTTTTTTCTTGTTTTGGTTGTTATTTTGTGAAACTATATAATTATACATTATTTTCCATTAAATGTGAATTTGGAATTATAGAGGGATTCCTCTAAAGAGATTTTTTTCCATAGGGTGAGAGAAGAACATTGTTGTTAATTAACATTTACTAGTAGGACCAGATCCCTCATTGGTTATAAGTGATAGAGAAGAAGAGAAGTTCCATGATAATCTTAATCACTTTATTTAGTTTATTAATAGAGATATTGTTTGGGTTGAATTAAGAATTCTTGATCTAACTAGGGATTTACAACCACAACAACCTCTGATGTTGTCTAGAGAGGGTGGACCTAAGGTAGTCGAGTTTTTGATTTACTATGTCTATATGATTCTGGATAAAATGGACACACCTTAAGAGAGGAGGGTTAAGTTAATATCTTATATGTTATTAGGACTAGTGAAGTAATGGTGAGATATTTGGGTTTAGGATGAGAAGATAGAGGGAACGGATTACAAGGACTTCTAGGAGAACTTATATCACTTTTACCTAGATACCTTGAGATAGGAAATAGTTATAGTGTGCATGTTTTTTAATAAAGGGAGTGATTCAGTGATGGATTACTCTGGAATAATCATCAAATTTCATCATTACATTTTATAAATAGTAATATATAAGGTATATAAATTGAAATGTTTTTAGGATGGTCTCAGATGTAAGATTTAATCCTAGGTAAATATTTTAATTTAGAATAACTTCATTGATGTGGTGAATCATGTTGAAGTTGGTTCCCTATAAACTAACTTATTTTTACTTTATGATAAACCTGTATTCATTGTATGAATATTAACAAGCTAATTATCACATTATGATTTTTCTTCTCCATGACATAGTATGTGATAATGTTTTAATAATCATTTTCACATTAAATGGTCATAGAATATCCTTATTATTATGAGAACTTGAAAGTGGCATGACACTATTCTTGAATATGTGTTCTATGGTCGGATGATATCATCTGAAGGGAGACAAATTATAAGGGATATTAGGGGTGGGGACTCATGAAACTTTGAGTCACCTTCTCATGGTGTCAACACTTGGTAATATCTGGGAGGATATTATGAGAACAAGACTCACCATTATGAAATCCACTTTCATAAGTTTCATTAGATGTTCTTATCTGTGGATGTTTTTATTGGTCCTTATACTTTAATATTATTATTAATGGGTATTATGACTCACGTACTTGGATGTATTGTTGATAACTGTTATGAAAGATGTTCACGGAGAGGTAGGATATGTTGGGTGTGTCACGAGTAATACTGCATTAATGATTAATACAAGAAAGGATTTTTCACTTCTACAGAAGTAGATATCTCAGTCCCTTTAATGGAAATGATATAGCCTAACAAAATCCATGGCCATAGTGTTCTCTAGGAAAGTTCAATACCACGAAGTCAAACAATGAGAAATCGGGCACATGGGTCGATGGCACTTGCATGCAACCCACTTGATTGAAGATATCATGAAAAAGGAATTATATTACATGGTAATAATTCATATGAGCTGACATGTTGTTTCAACATCAAGTTCTTTCTCTTGGGTGCCTTGACCCATTGCTAGATAGTAATATTGGACTTTAGGCAAGCCCATCTAATTGAAACGAGAAAGAGTCCTAGAGGTCCATACACTATGTGTAGCTAATATATTAGTTAAATAATTAATTTATTTAACAAGTTAGATAAATATTATTCCCAGTTTTGGTTTAATAATGATTAAATTATGTCTGATCGCATTTATTTTTTCACTAGTTATTTGAGAGAATATATTATGGACAGAATATTTAATTATTGGTGAATAATTTAGTTATATTTATTTCATAAATAAATTTTAATTATTCAAGGCCAGGTAAATATTGAAGAGGATTGGCGAAACATGATATGGGTTCAGTGAGAAATAATATTAAATATATTTTGGTTAAATAATATTTAAATATAACTTGCATGTTACGCACATTTAATAGAAATAATATAATAGATATTATTATTTGACATGGGGTTTCACTTGGAATAATAAATTATGTAATGAAACCTATGAAAATTATACATTATTACCTAGTGAATTAAATTCCTCATTATTTTATTATTCTCTAAATTAGCCAAGGGATCGTTTGTCCAGTTAAACAATCATTGTGTGCACAACATCCTTGGAGAGAAACTCTTAATCCTAGAAAACTCTTCCTTCTCCAAAAAACTCTCAATAATAAGAGAGATCCTCTTCCACCGGATCAAGGAGAACACTTTTGAAGTGCTTCTCAAGATAATAAAATGTATACATCACAAGTTCAAGGATCTTTTGTGCTATCACCTAGAGACTCCTTAGGCGACGTCTAAAGATATGTGGAGAATATAAGGATCACCGCTAGTGGATTCTTATACTTTGATTCTACATCGCAACATAGTCACACCTCAGACCCATGTTCAGACATATCAATGAAAAAAGAATCTCCTTGGAGGAAATTCTATAATTTATTTATATTAATTATAAACAAAACAGTTTGATCCTCTTTTGTCAGTTTCGGGTCCTCTCCTTTTTCTTTTATCTCTGATTCAATTCGGTGGACACTGGCATTCATCATTATATTGATCTTGGATTAATCACTGATTATGGGAATTTCAAAAGTTGGTTACACACCCATCCTGCGCTTTCATTGCGCTCGAAACCTACATGTTGTATCAAAGGGGTCATATTTTCATTTATAATTATTAAAATAATTTTTTGATGGTTTTAGTTTTAATAATTTAGTTTTTCAATTCATGATTAATCATTCTTGTAATCTAAATTCTGAGATATGTTACTCCCTTATCATTTATCAAAGATCTAACATAAATGAATAATTTTATTATTAAAATTAAATTGAGGATCTCATCAGGAGGCATTGATGGTTCTATCTAGATAACACAAGAATAAACACTATTTAGTCGGATCTACAAGTCGGGTATTTGTGTTCAGTTCATCAGGAGTAATTCGGAAATTACTCAATCTATGTACATTAATGACATGCAGTGTAGTTAATTATTACACTGCGTGTCGACCAGGACAGAATAGTGCATGGTCAGCTATACTACAGGCTATGTGTCCCACTAGACATGGTGTGTAGTCCCTCTGGGTCAGGGTCAAGTCATGTATCCCATACATGGTTTGCCCGACTGGTGACCATGTAACGTAGAGTCTACATGGCCTGTGGACCACTGGGAATACTATGCACTCTGAATATTTCTGAAGTACACCACACACGTTGTTTCCCCAGGCATTTACTTCGGATGGATGGTTAGGAGGGTACACGTCGTGCAGTCAGATATACACGCCATGTACTATTTATAGATTATGTGGATTTAAAAATTTATTATTATATTATGTAAACCCTAAGACATGTACCTTCATGTGGGAATAAAGTTGGGACACAACATGTGATAGTTGTTTGGTATATATATATATATATATATATATATAAATATATATGTTTAATTAACATCTACATAATGTTGAAAGATATTCACATAATGTATGAGTTGTATTACAATTATAATTTAGTGTGCATGATACATGTCACAACGAATAAAGTGTATACAAGTATAAATACATGTTGGGTATTTTTTTATGGGTATTCACCAGGTTGCTTCCAAGTTACAAGTTATATACAAGGTTATAGATGATAGCCTCAAGGAAATTCAGAAAATTATTAAGATAAAAATGATTGATTAATTAAAGATAATGATAAATCGATTCAAGAGAAATTTATCTTAATATGAATGATTAAAGAATTTAATGTTAGTTTTATTAAATTTATATTTTTTTCATGTATTTGGATGGTCATGATCTAAACCATACCTTTGTATGTGATTGGTTCCCTTTTAATTTGTTTATTAAATTAAAATTGTTGGCATGCATGGATTCTCCTCATTAATATGTAAGGCTGGTATATCCATGGTTTCTTTCATGTAAACCCCCTTTTACCCCTCACTTAAATGTGAGTTCAAAGAAAATGTAATGGATGGATCTCCCAAGATAATAGAGGCAATTCAAGTTAGGAGCCGAGGTGAAACCAATCCAAGGAGATACAAAGGTGGAAACGTGGAAAGCTATAAACACGATCCTTAAACAGTTAAAGGTGTTTCTCCCCTAGGTTAGTGTCAGTTTGTAAACCTCTAGATAAACTAACCAATAGTAAATCTGATGATCATACCTGTTATTTTTTTTTCAGTTGTATGGTTATTCTTTAGGTATGTTTGATGTGATCCCATAATTAATGAACTAAAAAGAAAACAATATGGAACTAAAATAAAAATGGATTATGTGTATATATTATCCATCCATCCAATGGCCCAGAGGCCTTCAATTTTTTTATTATTTAAAATAAAAAACCCCCTTTTGAGGGAATAAGGGGGAACCCTATAGACATCATCAGATTAAGACAAAAACATTACATGAAGGTCTAGTGAGACAAACCAAAATGATACATGGAGCTACCCCTCCCCAACATTTGAACATGAAAAATCACTCCATCATTGCAAAGCTGAACAACAAGGAAGTGTCTTGTGTCAAAGCATAAGCCCGATCTGATGGCTAACGCCATACCCTCTCAAACATCCAAATCCAAAAATCACTGCAAAAATGAAGGGAAACTCTGGAACCTCATCTGGGGTCTGATCCACGAGTCGAGTCTGAATACATCACCATACCAACAGATATCACAAAAGAAACCTTTCACCCTTTCAAAATCACCAATCCAAATGCCTCCATCAATGATCATTCTAGGCCAACTCCGTCATCCTCCTCAAACACCCATGTCACTACAGTTACATAAGCCCAAAAGACAAACCAAAGGGCGTGAGATCAGGCCATCATCACCTAGGACTAGGTGGCCTGACCCCACACCAACGGATCACCACCAATGAGGGGATCTAGGTCATCCTAAAATAGAGGTGTTTCTCTGGTCATGAGTCTTCTACAATTAAAAGCATGAATGCAACCTCATCAGGTTCCAAAACCTAACAGCAATGAGCAGAATGAAGGGACAAAGAAGAACCAACCGGGTCGAACCAGAACACCAAAACTGAATCCAAATAGAAGAAACAAACCACAAAAAACTAGAATCCAACCAGAAGAAAAAAACCATAGAAAACCCAGAATTAAACCCGTAATGACCACAGAATCCGCAACCCAAACCTCCCTATCCAAAAACAGCAGATCTAACCAAAAAACCACACCTGGTCGAGTCTGACGAGCCGAGAAACCTAGGACGCTCTAACGATGCTGGAAGATCCGGTCTTTGGATCAACACCTAAAGCGTCGGACGAGTCCAAGCACACCGCCCAACATTGGAGCTGCACCAAATTTTGCCGGACGAGGCAAAGCACACCGGCCCAACCACATATCGAGCCTCTTTATCGACAGGATGGAGATCCACACTGGGATGAGCATCGATGTTCCACCGAGAAGGATGCGCCAACCTTGGCCACTCTGCCAATGTCGAAAGAAAATCCACACCGAGATTTATCAACGAAGAGAGGAAGCAAACCACACCGAGCCGGATCTCAGACACTCGAAGACGCCAACCGGGACCATGAGCAACATCCACAAATAGAACCAAGTCGGAGGGAAGGAGATTCCAAAACCAGAAGAAACTCTAGTCATCAAGGATTAGGAGAAACACGCCGCTCAGATTCCTCTACCCATATCTCCCCTAATTTACCCGTAAATATTATCTATACATGGTTAATCACATAAGAATATCTCACTTAACATTGATAATCTTGTGAAAATATAATAATTGGAAATTCTTGCATAAATTATAAAATCCCTCAATTCAATATTAATTCAGTATAGCCTTCCATTACTTCGGTTAAAATCGAACCATAGTTCAAAGTGCTTGACCAACCCCAGTTGGGGTGATTTCAATTATCTAGGAATTCTAATTTTAATTTTTGGGTTAAATTAACATATTTTACATCAAGGGTTGACTGTATTAGTAGTAAATGGTGTAATTTAGAGGCAATGGTTGATGAACTCCAAAATTAAGGGTTTCAGGATTGGGGATCCCACTCAATAGATCAAGGAGCTATAATTTAATGCAGTTGGAATTTGTAATGCCTACATAAAAGCTTTCAAGTTACTTTAACAACCCTAGTTGGGGTAATGTGAAGAGAAATATGGATCCTTGCCACTATAATTTCCAAGAAACACGATATTCTGATGTTAATGGTGAGGGATATTGGGTTTCAATAAAATAGTGGGAGACTAATATATATTAATTTATTTATTTTTTAATATTTATCTATATAAATTACTAAAACTTTATTCATATTAATTTTTAGAAACAAAAATAAAAATGGCATAAAACATATCATTAAGATCCATACTCGAGAATGAAATCATTCTCACTGGTACTAATTTCCAAGAGTGGCAAAGGCGCCTTTGGGTTATCCTTCTCCATGAGAGGAAACTTTATATGTTGGAAGAGACTTTACCAGTTGCACCTGGAAATGAGGAGAGTGATAAGGAACTCTCTGTATATGAGAAACATTTGAATGATTCTATAGATGTTCAGTGCCTCATTATATCATCTTTGACCAATGATATCTTGAAGTAACATGAGAAAATGGATGATTATATCATGATGTCTCACCTTCGGGATCTCTATCAAGAGAAGGTGAGATAGGAGAGGTATAAGATCTCAAATTCTTTGTTAACTAATAATTTTGGAGAGTCTGTGCTATTTGGACCACATGTAGTCAATATTAATGGATACATTGAGCATTTGGACATCTTAGGGATTAAATTCCCAGATGAGTTTCGTACAGATCTCATACTATCATCACTTTATAAGACCTTTTAGTTTTATTGTGAATTATAATATGAGAAATAATGAGATGATTCTATCTAATATTCTTACCCTGATTTTTCAAGTTGATAAGACATGTGGAATGAAAAATCCATATTTCTTATGGTGAATACAAAGATGAACTGCACCCAGAGGCAAGGGGAAGCAAAAGGTGTGGTCGTTATCAAGTGCAATCTTTCCATTTCAACATATTGGGTATTAGATACATATTGTGGGGCTCACATATGTATTCAAATGCAGTAACCAAGTAGATTCAGGAAAATTTACAGAGGAGATGTGGATCTATGAGATTCCAATGGTGTGAGGTGGGCTGCTCTTTCCATTGGTGACTACCACCTCACATTGCTGAAAGGAATGATTTTGGTTTTACGTGGTTGTTATTATGTATCTAGTGTTACTAAGAACATAATTTCTATACTGAGTTTCAATATAGATGGATTTATTTTTATGTTTGAAAATAAATGTTGTTATTTGTATAAGGACAACATATGTTATGGTATGGAACATTTAAATAACGATCTGTATGTATAAAATTATGGTAACCAAGTATTGGAATTTGATAAAGAACCAAGTTCACATGACTCATACAACACCCATTTTTGGCATCATGACCCAAGTCAGGTAAACGAGAAGTGCCTGACAAAGCTATGTCAAGATGGTTATTTAGACTCTTTTGATCTAAAACCACTTGATAGATGTCATGCTTGTTTTCAAGGGAAAATGACCAAACCACAATTTGTTGTATAGGGTGAAAGGGCCACATATATTCTAGTATTGGTACACATTAATGTGTGTGGACCATTTTTAGTAGAAGTTAGAGGTGTATATTCTTACTCCATTACTTTTGCTGATGACTTGAGTAGATATGGATATATCTACTTAATGAGGTATAAATATAAGTCCTTTGAGAAATTCAAGGAGTTCAAGAATGAAGTATAGAATCATCTTGGTAATAAGATAAAAAAGATTCAATCAGATCAAGGTAGAGAATATCTTAACCAAGAGTTCATCAACATTTTACGGGAGTCTGTGATTCTATCTCAACTCACTACACCTTATAGTCCATAGTGTAATGGTGTGAGTGAAAGGATTAATCGTACCTTGTTGGACATGGTATGGTTTATTATGAGTCATGTAGATATTCCTTTATCCTTTTGGGGATATGCATTGAAAATTGTGTCATACACCTTAAACCAAGTAACAACTAAGGAGGCAAATGGGATTCCCTTCGAGCTATAGAGTGGAAAGAAACCCAATTTTTTCGCATACACGTGTATGGGGATATGAGGTGTTTGTTAATGCTTTATCAAGAAAAAATCTAGAACCCCAGGGAATGATGTGTATCTTTATAGGGTATCCCAAAGAAACAAATGGATACTACCCATACAACCCATCATACAAGAAAGTGATTATTTCCAGAAAGGTTTTCTTTCTTGAGAGGGACCACATCCTCAAAATGGATAGTGGGACCAATATTGACTTCAATGAAGTTAATGCTCAAGATACCCAAGATTTTGTATAGGAACAAGTTCCCCAGGTCCTCGTGGAAGATGTAGTTCCTGAAACACATGTACTACATAGGAGCACAAGAGAGGTAAGGGAACCAGAGAGATATGGTTTCCTTGTCACTGAGGAAGGTGACTCATTATTTTTGGACAATGATGAACCTATCTTATACCAGAAATAAGTATAAATCCTAGAAGAAGAAACATGGCTATAAGCTATGAATTTGGTGATGTATTACTTGTATCAGAACCAATTCTAGGTTCTGGTCGATGCACCATTTGATGTAATGTATGTTGGTTGTAAATGGGTATTCAAAAAGAAATTGTAAATTGAAGGTCAATTTATTACCTATAAAGAAAGGCTAGTGTCTAAAGGTTTTAAATAGCATCATGGAATTTACTATGATGAAACCTTCTCACCAGTTTCCATTTTTAAATCCATAAGAATCATACTTTCCATAGTAGCTTTCCATGACTATGATATTTGGAATATGGATGTCAAAACTATCTTCCTTAACGGGAACCTTCATAAATATGTCTATATGACACAACCAGAAGGTTTTGTGACACCAGGTGATGCTAAAAGGGTGTGTAAGTTGCAGAGATCCATTTATGGATTAAAGAAATCATCCAAATCATGGAAAATTTTATTCCATTAATCCATAAGATAATTTGGTTTCATTAAGAATGAATATGATCCTTGTGTTTACAAGCGGTTTAATGGGAATTTAGTGGTCATACTAGTATTGTATGTTGATGACATATTTCTTATTGGAAATGAAATACCAGCCTTTTTTCAGTCAAGTACTGATTGAAAAAATGATTCTCTATGAAGTACTTATGTTAAGTAGCCTACATTCTAGGGATCAAGATCATTCGTGATAGATACGAGAGGCTTCTTGGACTATTTAAAAGAATATACATTGACCATATAATAAATATATTTAGTATGGAACAATTCAATAGGGTATTGGTTCCAGTGTCACATGATATACATTTTTTCAACAAAATTTTCCCCAGACACAACATGAGAAAGATAGGATGAGTAAGATTACATATGCTTCAGTGATGGGATCTATCATATATTTCATGTTATGTACCAAACTTGATGTATCCTATGCACTGATCATGGTAGGTAGATATCAAGTTGATCCAGGAGAATAGAATTGTACTATTATCAAGACTATCCTTAACTATTTGAGAAGAACTAAGGATATATTCCTTGTGTATAGAGGAGATGAGGAGATTTTCATCAAAGGTATGTTGATGTTAGTTTTTAGATAGAACGTAATGATTTGAAGTCACATTCAGGATATATTTTCTATCTTAACGGAGGAGCTGTGGAAGAGTTTAAATCAGATAGTTATCGCTAATTCTACAACAGAGTCTGAATATATAGTGGATTATTATACAGTCAAGGAAGTTATATGGATTCAGAACATTTTCTAGGAGCTTAATGTGGTGCCTAGTAATAAATATCCCATTGCATTGTACTATGATAATACTACAGCGGTGGATCTTGAAAAGGATCCAAGGTCACATCAATGGACAAATAAAATACTTCGAGAGTATCACCTCTTGAGGGATTTATATCAAAGGGGTGATGTTGCAGTGATAAAAGTGTCCATGGAAGATAATTTAGTGGATCCCTTGACTAAAGGCCAATCTCAGTAGAATCATGAATATCATGTGAGAGTTAGAGGACTTAAGGTTGTTAGGAATTGGTTCTAGTGCAAGTGAAAGTCTGTTAGAGTTGGTTCCCTAGAAACCAACTTTTTTTTACTTCGTGGTAAACCTGTATTCATTGGATGAATATTAATAAACTACTTATCACATCGTGATTGTTCTTATGAATGACATAGTATGTGATAATGTCTTAAGAATAGATTTCTCATTAAAAGTTCATAGTAGATCCCTTCTATGATGAGAACCCAAAAGTGTCATGACACTATTGTTGAATATGTTTTCTATGTATGGATGATATCATTTTAATGGACACAAATGATACAGGCTATCAGGTGTGGGGATTCATGAAACTTTGAGGCACCTTCTCATGGTGTGAACCCTTGGTAATATCCAAGAGGATATTATGAGAACAAGACCCGCCAGTAGTAAATCTACATTCATAATTGTTATTGGATGTTCTTATCAACATATGTGTGTATTGGTCCTTAGAATTTAAGATTATTATTAATCAGTATTACAACTCACTCAAAAGGATATAATGACGAAAACCATTACAACGTATGTTGGCGGTGGTGAAGAATATGTGGGGTGTATCATGAGTAATACTGCATTAATGAATAATGCAAGAAAGGATTTATCACTTCTATAGAAGTAGATATCTCAGGCCCTATGATGGAAATTATATATCCTAACTAAATCCATAGCCATGGTGTTCTCTATGAATGTTCAATTCCAGGAAGTCAAAGAATGATAAATCGATCACATGGATTGATAGCACTTGCATGCAACCTTCTTGATTGGAGATATCGGGAAAAATGGATTTTATTACACGGTAAGCATTCGTAGGAGGTGACATGTCATTGCGACATCAACTTCTTTCTCTTTGGTGACTTGAATCATTTCTAGACATTAGTCTTAGAATTTAGGCAACCTCACATAATGCCAATGAGAAAGAGGACTAGAGGGTCACACACTAAGTGTAGCCAGTATCTTAGTTAAATAATGTATTTATTTGAAAATTGAAATAAATATTATTCCCAGATTTGTTTAATATTTATTCATTTATTCCTGATCGCATTTATTTCGTCACTAGTTATTCGAGAGAATATATTGCAGATGGAATATTTATTTATCACAGAATAATGCAGTTATATTTATTTAATAAATAAATAGTCATTATTTAAGGACCAATAAATATTTAGGAGGATTGGTGGACCAAGTTATGGGTTTGGTGAGAAATAATATTAAATATTATTGGGTTAAATAATATTTAAATATAACATAAAATATAATCACATGTCATAGAAATAATAGAATTTATATTATTATTTGAAATGGGGTTTCACATCGAATAATAAATTATGTAATGACACCTATGATAATTATTTATTATTACCTAGTGAATTAAATTTTCCATTATTTTATTATTCTCTAAATTATCCAAGGGGTCATTAGACTGGATAAAAAATTATTATGTGCACAAAATCCTAAGAGAAAAGATTTCATTCCTAGAGAACTCTTCCCTATCCAAGAATTCTCTCATTAATGAGAGAGATCCTCCTCCAATAGATTAAGGATAACGCTTTGGAAGAAATTATCAAGGCGATCACAGGCAGACATTACAAGTGTAAGGATATTTCACGCTAGCACCAGAGGACTCCTTTGGCAATGTCTGGATATTTTTCGAGCATGTGTGGATCACCTCTAGAGGATTCCTACCCTTGGATTCTATATCGCAATGAAATTGAACCTTGTAACCATGTTTAGATGAATCAATGAAGAAATAATCCCCTTGGATGCAATTCGATAATTTAAGGTTTGTAGAGTGAAAATATTTTAGGATAGACTTGGATGTGAGATCTAATCCCAGGTAAATATTTTCATTTTGAATAATTTCACTGAGGTAGTGAATAAATCTATAGTATCTAAGGGGAACCTGAAGGAGGTATTTAGTGGTAGAAAGATAGTTTTAGATATGAAATCTAGTTCCAAATACTCATATAGTAGGAAGTGTTGTTATGGTAACTTTTTTAATGTGGTGGTGGGTAGAGTGGTCACAGGATAGGATCAACCTCTCAGAGAAGTGATAAAGTGTTTTTTTATTAGTGTTGAAGCCTGGTAACATGTGAGGCCAGTTTCATTTACCAATAGCGGAGAGATAATCTTGTTGAATGATGAGTAACTCACAAAGTTTCTGTATGAACCCTTGAAAATGGCTATTAATGGAGGATCTAAGTCAATACATAGCATAAGTAGGGGATATTTTACCACATATCAGTATGATATTTGGATTTTTACTAATGATACTAGAAAAGGCAAAAGATAAGGTCTTCTAGGAAAGAGTGGTCATATAAGTAGATTATTTAAGTTTGTGAGAATCAGATAGAAGCCAAGGGTAGAGGTAAATGTCAATTATATGTGATTTAGTCTGAACATGTTGGTGGAAAGACTCAATCATCGAATGTCTGAGGTACGATTATTGGGGATTCTATGCTTTTTAGTTCTTTATTTCATATCGAAGATACATATTATTTTATATTTTCTCATTTTTTAAATGGTTTATATCTATTAGTGGAGATTTTGTATGGGGTTATGTCAATTGATATGTTTTTAGGGGTACGATATGAGGTTATCTGTAATTTTAAGGTGTGTGCCCTCAAGATTTGTGGGTACCATATACTTTGGGATTTGTTCATTCTTGAGATGAATGAGTCTGATTTAATACTATTGATTGGATGGTTAGTTTCATATTAGGCTCACATTGAAATTTATCATAGAAATTTAGCGATCACATCTCCTAAGATTGACATCTATGTTCATCATAGAGAATGGGATAGTCAGGAAAGCCATATAGGTCCCTCCCTTCTAAAACTATGTATGATCATATCTTAGATTGCGTGAATTATGCTAAAGGATGAGGGTGTAGAGTAGGATGTCACCCCTCCTAAAGTGGATTAGTATCAAGATGGGTTTCATGAGGAGTTCTCTAAGTTTCCACCTGAGAGGGAGATTGATTTTACTATTGAGATTATTCTTGGCGCTGACCTAGTGTGTATTCCACCTTATAGAATGGAACTAGTAGATCTTAGAGATTTTAATACTCAATTATATGATTTGAAGTCTTAAGGCATCATCTATCTGAGTGTGTCACCTTAGGGTTCTATGATTATATTTTCTAAGTGGTTGGAAGAACATTGCACTTATATTTCAATTACTGGAAGCTGAACCAGATGAAAATTAAGAACCATTATGTTTTTTCATGTATTGATGATCTTTTTGGAAAATTGAAGAGTTCCTATGTATTCTCCAAGATTGGTTTGAGACCAGGTACCAGAAATTGTGGTTGATACCATATGATATACCAAGAAATAATTTTAGAAGAAGGTTTAGCTTATATGAGTTTTTTGTGATGCTATTTATATTGAAAACCACTCAAACTATGATCATGGACTTGATTAATAGAATCTTTCACCTGTATTTTGATCAGATTGTGGTGGTATTTTTAAATCACATCTTAGTGTACTCCCATTCTAGATATGATCATGACCATTATATAGACATCATCCTAAATATGTTGAGAGATAATTAGTTATACAACAGGCTATCTAAGTGTCATTTCTAGATTTAGAAGGTTACTTTTTAGGTCACATCATCTGGGAAGAAGCTATGTTTTTTCACCCTAAAAAGGTCTAAATGGTTGTTTCTTGGTAGAATCCCAAGAATGTTTTTTAAAATTAATGATTTTTGGGATTAGTGGGTTGCTACTGAAGGTTAATTAGAGGCTTTTCTCAAATTTAAGATATTATACCAAGATGAACCAAGATGGGAATAAATTTTGAGTATTTGGGGGCTTGAAAGAACCCTTTCTAGGAGTTAAAGAGTAATTTTACCACCAACCCAATTCTCATCTTACCTGAACTGGGTAAGAAGTATAATATATATTGTGATGAATCTAACATTGGTCATGGGGTTTTTTTATTCAAATAGTTTTATTTGTGGTGTATGGATCATTATAGTTGAGGCCACATGAATGGAACTATCTTATGCATGATCTTGAGTTAGATGAGATAGTTTATGCCTTCAAATATTAGTAGAATTATATCCTAGGTGAATGTTTTTTTGTCTATAGTAATCGAAAGATCCTTAAATATATCATTTATTAGTGTGATATAAATCTAGGGAAGTAGATATTTTTTGATTACATATAATATTTTGATTCTAAGATAGATTATATATCATGAAAATGAAATAGTGTTGTGGATTATTTTAGTCAGAATACATAGAATCAGGTTATTCATGAGTTAAGTTCTTATTGGAAGATGATGGCCCTATTTGCTGAGATATATATAAGAGTTTAGGAGGAGTGATAACTAATGATGCTCACATCATTATATCTTCCCCTATGAGCTAGATCAGGTGGAGGTTGTAATAGTATCTAGAGTTTCTAGTGTTGAGGGATAGTTTTGATAGTGGGTATCCACCCCTGAAATTGACCAGTGATGGAGAAAATATTATCATGTTCATGGTTGTGTTTACATGCCTACAAGTATACAAGAGGAGGTAATGTGTGAGTTTCATGATTCTTTGTGGGTGGTGCACCCTGGTTTGACTAAAATGTGTTGTGATTTTGATAGACAGTATTGGTGGCCAAGATTAAAGAAGAAGATCATAGGTTTTTTTATGCATGTAGCACCTATTAGTATGTGAAGGCCGAGAATCAGCAACCTTCTAGTCTGTTATAGTCATTTTCAATTTAATAATGGAAGAAAAATTATTTTTCTATGGATTTGATGGTGGGTCTACCAAGGAATCCTTGGATGAGTTACCTGATATGGGTGATTATGAACTGGTTGATAAAGGTATCACATTTATTATTGATTCAGGATACTTTCAAAGTTAATGAGTTGGGTAACTTAAATTTTTTTGGAGATCATGTGTTATATGGGGTTCCTTAGAGTATTATTTCATATATATATATATATATATATATATATATATATATTAACACCCCAAGATTCCATGATACGATTCTCTTTGAATAATACAATAGCTTGTGTTGTACGTAACTTCGAGTTCTAACACATCACGACCAATCAAACTAGCCATTATGAATATTAATAAACACTTTTTGTAATTTTATAAATTTTATTTTTGAAAATGGACTTCATTTTTGGATTTAGAATATCAAAATTATCTTAGGGTGAATTTTTGGTATTTTTCTGAAAACTTTCAATTTTTGGGGAATAGTGAAAAACACTACGTTATTGTTTAAAATCAACTTTTTATTTAAATGATTGATTATTTAATTTAATTTTATATTAGGTAAAAATATATACCTAATACCTATATATGTTCAATGTAATTAATTGGAATCGTTTTATAATAATATTAGATATATAAAATTTTATTGAACTTGTTACCGTCTTTTACCCACCTTCTAGGCGCATTTTCAAAATTGCATAAAACATAATTTTACCGCTTATGTGAATTGAATTTAAAAAATCCAAGAAACACAGTTTAAATAAGTAAGTAAAATTTGGTTCAATAAGATGAAAATATTTTTTTTGAGTAGTAACTTTTGACTTTTATTTACCACAGTTTAAAATAAATAGGGTAATTAAAGGTAAAAAATGATATTATAATTATCCTAACACATGTTCTAATTCTATTATATAAGTGTATTTTGACCAAAAATAACCTTATAAATAAAATATGATCCTTTTTTTCCACCTGTATTGTATTAGGACATTTATTATTATTATTTTGTTTAAAGAAGAGATAAAAGTGTTAAATTCAAAGTTTAATAACTAAACCATTTTTAATATAGGGTTATACATAAGATAAATTTGACTATAAATATTCATTATAAATATAAAAATATTTCCTACATAATGGTATTTTATTTATAATTTTTATACATTAAATAATTAAATTTATTTATGACACAATGATAATGCATTTATTACCTTATTAATGAATGATTAAAATAATTTATATTATAAGTATCCAAATAAATATAAATTGAGACTTCTGATTATTTCTACTAATTTTATAGGTTAATATTACATTTTAGGGTTGTTTAAATATAATATTCTTAAGTGATAAAGTTTTTATGAATTTCACAAAAAAAAATACCAGATAGTGTCAAAATTGACATAAATGAGTTTTTAAAACAAATACTATATTATTAATTTATATAATATTACTAAAAATATAAGGTTCATAAAAAGTACTTATATAAGTCTAGATATATTAATAATGAACCACTTGGGGTTCTCTTAGCTTTTTATAGTAAGTTTATTAACCATTTATTATAATAATGCAAGAATACAAGGTAAAAGTTAAACTATTTAACTAAGAGTTAAATATAAAATATAAGGTTAATAAAGTGATCTAAACCTTTATAAAACCTATTGTTTGAGATATTATAGACCCATCCCCAGATTATACTTGAAATAAATAATTTTTTATATATTATAAACATAATATAATTGTATAATAAAATAATATTTCAAGCTTTACCTAAAGTGGCCCTCACCTCTCTTATAAAAGGGTACCTCCCCTTCTCTCAAAATCACATCTCCAAATCCATTTGGATCGACCAAAACCTGCTATAATATCCTATAAAATACCCTCAATTATACCTAGAGGCCTTAATTTTACCATAAATGTATCCTAAGGATCCCTTTTGATCAACTCAAAAGGAAACACCCGAATAGAGGTAATAATTTCACCACCTCTTTCAGAGTTTTTTTCTTCTTCCATTTCCTCTTTCTTTGTTGTTTCTATACCAAAATAATAAATCCAGTAAATTATACATAATTGTATGTTATTATATAAATTGTACTACTATATCCATTATTCTATCCATCTTATGAATGACATGTCACCATATGTGTGTAGGTACGGATTACTGTCTCTACGTCGGGGTGTAGTTTTTTATTCAAACACTTCATTATTTGGATGGGTATAATAATGAGTATAAATGATGTAATAACAAATATAACATGTTAATTATTATGTATATATGATATACCATCCAATTAAATAATATTTCACCATCAATATAATGATATTGTCGCTCGTGCGTATGTACGGATTACCGTCTCCACGAACGCGATGAGATTCATTCCCCATCGTAACCATTCAAGAATAATTTTCATTTTATGATTAAAAATAATGTTTAAGAACTTAATATCATTATGGATATGAATAAAATACATATTATCTATATCAAATATGTCTTATGTAACAAAACATATAAAGGAATACGAATTAGTTAACACCCGAAATAAGGATACTACTAAAATATTATTAAAAAAGAAATATTAGAAGATCATATATGATATCATATTTATGTATGTGGATCTTTTATAATTTAATAAAAATTATTTAACTATTATATAAGATGTTAATGTACCATCAACCAAGGAAAAGTATAAGGTAAGGGTTAATTCTACAATCTCTTCATTATTTAAGGTTGTTTATACATGAGTATCTACTGGGACCTCTTTATCATCCACATCTGTGTTTCTTAAAAATGTATTTCAAAATATTATCAAAATGTCCTAGACTATGGGTTAAATTAATTTATACCCTTGTTTGAATTTTTATAAAATGTTTATAAATGAATCTTTTCGTCGTTTTCCAAACAAGGTCCTTTACGACCTTTTCGACAAAATTAAGGAAAGAGTGTGTTTTTTTAACTTAAGTGCATATGAAAACCAGAAAACCTAGAAGGAATGAGTTATTAAATGAGGATGATCAAGGAGAGTTCACCATAATAGAATCTAAATGGATTTCAATAATGAGAGGGTATGGAACCTACCATCGGGACAAGCTTGTGCATGCATGAGAAAGCCTAGCCGAACAGCCATGTGAAGGTGGAGAGATGATTTCAAAATGAAGATGCTGGGGAGGATTAGTTCTAAGTAGTTAGTTTGGGTTGTATGTAAAGCCTAAATCCAATGGGCAATGAATTCCTCTAAGGTATACGAGCCATGTAATACTTATGCCTATGAGCCTTATAAGGGTTCAACCTCACCCCTTGAAAGGTGGATTATTAAAAATCAATAAAAAAATGAAGGCCTTCGGGCCGTTAGAGGAGTATTGAAGGTTTTGTGATATGTTTGACATTGGATGTGTTATTTTTATACCATTCATAGTTTATGGATAAATTATTGACATATTTTATGTTAGTTTTAATACGAATTTTTATGTTATGTTTAAACCTTTTCATATGAAGAATGTATTGGAGTTAGTAAGTGATGGGTGGAGCCCGCTATAGCTCCTCGATGCATCGGTAGGTCTCATGAGACAAACTAGTGTCTTGGCACTAGGTCTTGAAAAAATATTATTTGTATTCTTGGAACTAGGCCTTGATTATGTGGTTATAAAGTCTGGCATTATGCATTCCTTCATTATAAAATTGGCTATTGATATTACCTGTGATTATTCTACTAGTAAAATATCCAGGTGAATAAGTAAATGGAATTATTTGATTTATATTTTCTATATTATGTTGATGTTTAAGTTTAAAAGTCTTGTGTTTTAGTCTTATACATTGCTTTAAATAATTATGCTTATTTATGAAATTTTCCACTATATTGTTATCCTTACTGAGCATCTGAGCTCACCCCTTTATATGTTTTTTTTTCAGGATGTGAAGAAGTATATTATGACTAACCTGTAGGGATATACGAAATATTAATGTGTTCAAAGGTGTCAATGTTTTTTTTCATTTTATAATGTACTATAAATATTATGTTTGTATCTAGTACTTCCAAGGCTACTAAACTAATCGGTATTTCGGTATTTTATCCCTTGTGATCATGCCATGTTATGTAATAATTCAAGGACTCTGGGTAACAGGGGTTAGGGCATTAAAATTGGTATTAGAAGAAGTTTAGTAAAAACCATGAAATCTAGATTTAGAAAAAACTCTGATTAGAGAACATTACCCAAAGATATACTTTGGGGATTAGTATAGAAGAACTTCCTAGAATTTTGGTAATGTATAGATTTTGTGTATTTTTCAAGAAATGAATATCTATCTGGACACAATAAGGAAGAGGCGGCTCTAGCACAGATGTACCTAGGAGTGAAAACTCCGACAAGGAGTTTCGAGCTTGACCTGAGGTATCCTAGTACATGACAATGGGCCTAGCTGAACTCTTGGTTACAACACTCCTAGGGGATATTATTAGGATAATTCACATTTTCTTTACAAACTATTATAAAGGATTTTTTAGTATATACCTACTCAAATAAAACATTTTTATGATTATGGATTATATCCGTAAACTGTTCAATTTATATTAAGTGTTTTACAAGTTTGGAATTAGGTATTGTTATTCCTAAATAATCTAGTGTAAGCCATTGTTTAGAAATAGAACCTAGTGGAAGGAATGTATATCATATCAACGCATGTAATCTATGTATGTATTCCCCTACAAATCAAGATAATTATAGTGGAGCCGGTGATGCAACTGATGTTGACTAGGTTATCATCATACATGGACAACTCACTCAGATTATGAATAATAACCTTACCCCTATGGAGCACCCAGATCCACTACACGGAGGATCAATGTTAGAATTCTTCATGAGGCAACAACCACCAACATTCAATAAGACTAAAAATCTATTTGTATATGAGAAATAGATAAGTTCCTTAGAGAAAATATTTCATGCTTTGGGGAGTAGTGAAAGGGAAAAAAATTTCATGGCAGTTTATCACCTCACAAGAGATGCAGATCAGTGGTGGTCATTAATTAAAAATAATATGAAATATGAATAAATATAAAATATATAATAGAGGTAGTTTAAAGTTATTTTATTAGAAAAATAATTTTCTCATGACCATCGAGTGGATACAGAAAGACAATTTCCGAGTCTCAGACAAAAGGAGGATAAGAATGTCACAAATTGTGAGGTTAACTTTACAAGGTTATCAAGGAATACAAAAGATTATATACATAACCCAAGGAGTAAGGATTATTGATTCTTTGATGGGTTAAAAACATTTCACCGTAGAGCATTAGTCTCACAATACTTCTCGTTGTACGAACATATAGTCGCATGTGTTATCAAGACATAAAAATAATTCTCTAAGTCTTACAACTTTAAAGCAAAGCAAGAGAAGAAAAGATCTACTAAACACTCTGGAAATGGAAATAAGTAGAAGAAGGGAAAAGTTGAATATCTATACTATGGTAAATGTGGGAATAAACACCTCAGTACTTTCTTGAAGGGAATGGGAGTCTGTTACAAGTGTGGTGAAAAAATCCACCAAGCATGTGATTACAAGGGAAAGAAAGTGGCTGTCAATTTTGAATACTACTATTGTAGAGAAATGGGAAATTATGAAAATGAATGTCCTAAGCACCAAAGAAACTTACCTCAGAAAAGGCCAAGTGAGCAAGGACAAGCTTATGTGATCACTACTACTGAGGTTGAAGCTCCGAAAGACATAGTGGTAGGTAATTTAATGGTTTCCTCAAGTTTATCCAATGCTTTATTTTATTCTAGATCATAGAATTGTTTCATATCTTCCAAGTTTTCTAAGAAAATTAGATATTTCCAAATTAATTTAACAAGGGAGTTTTCAGTCAAAACTCCTAAAGGAAGTATCATTACAACAATGTTTTGTGAATCAGTTCCCATTAGCTCATATAAATGTTCTTTATCTATTGATATCATTATCATACCCATGATTTAATTTGATATAATCCTAGGAATGGATTAGCTTTCAGACCATTATGTTAAAATTTATTGTAATAAAAAGGGGGTTACAATTTTTGATGATGATAAAGAGTACCTAATCTTTAGAGTAGAAACGTCACCACCTGATTCTTATCAAGATACAACCTCATTAGCTCTACTAAATTCAATTGTTAGGGAGGAAGAAAATGAAATTACTATGGGTGAGGAAAGGAGTGTTTAATTAGAGGACGTACCTATTCTGTAAGAATATGTTGATGTGTTTCCAGAGGATTTACCTAGACATCCTCCAGAATGAGAAATTGAGTTTTCCATTGATTTAATTTCTGGTTCAAGGCCCATATCGAAGACCCCTTATAGATTGGCCACTGTGTAATTAGTATAACTAAAGAAAAAACTAAAGGAATTGAGTAATAAAGTATTTATTCTCCCAGGTGTTCCTCCATGGGGATCCCTTTTTCTTTTTGTTAAGAAGAAAGATGGATCTATGAGGTTGTGCATTGACCTTAGGGAGATCAATACAATAACAATAAAGAACAAGTATCCCCTACCTCTCATTGATGATTTATTCAACCAAATTCATGGAGCTCAAAAATTTTCAAATATTGACTTTCGATCTGTATATCATCAGTTATGTGTGAAGAAGGAACACATTCTGAAAATAGCATTTCGAACCAGGTATGGGCATTACGAGTTTACAGTAATGCTTTTTGGACTAACTAATGCACCCTCTATTTTAATGGATCTAATGAATAGAGTTTTTAAGGAATATCTTAATGAATTTTTAGTTGTATTTATTAGATATATCTTGGTTTACTCCAAAATATATAAAGATCATGAAAATCACTTGCGCACTATTCTGAAAACCCTCAGAAGAAATGAATTATATGGGAAGTTTAGCAAGTGTGAATTCTGGCTTCAGAAGATTTATTTTCTTGGCCATATTTTCTCTAAGGATGGAATCTCTATTGATTCTACTAAGATAAGAGAAATATAATAATGGCCATCATCGATGAGTATAACAGATGTAAACAGTTTTATTGGTATAGCAGGTTATTATCAGTATTTCTTCCAGAATTTTTCCTGATTAGCTAACCCATTGACCAAGCTCACACATAAAGGGGTTAAATTTGTTTGGAAAAAAAGTGTGAATAATGTTTTGAGTAACTTAAGAGAAGATTATTCAATGCTCTTATCTTGACTCTACCATTGGGGAATGATGGGTTTGTTATTTATAGTGATGCTTCAAAGAAAGGATGTGGTTGTTTCCTTATGCATAATGATAGAGTTATTGTGTATGCATCAGGGCAGCTAAAATTTCCTGAACAAAACTATCCTACTCATGATCTTGATTTATCAGCTGTAATCGTTTTTTGAAGATATACATACACTATCTCTATGGTGAAAAGTGTGGGATATATTCCAACCACAAGAGTTTGAAGTATATTTTATTAAAAAAAGAACTCAACATGAGGCAAAGATGGTGGCTTGAACTAATCAAGGATTATTATTGCACTATACACTACCACTCGGGGAAGGAAAATAAGGTGGAATATTCTTTGAGCAGAAAGGATCATGGAGTTTTGAAAAATATGAGAGTTGAAAGGGATATTATGTTTATGGATCTAGTAAAGATACATATGGGAATAATCATGGAATGTGAAACATAAATACTTTTTCAAATAGTTTCCAATACAACTTTACTAGAAAGTATAAAACATTCTCGTACTAATGATGAGGATTTTCAAAAGAAAATTAAAGCTGTGAATGATGGGAGATTGATTGACTTCATATATGAAGATGAAATTTTCAAATTTGGGAAGAGACTTTATGTTCCTGACATACCTGACCTAAAAAGGGAATTGTTAGATGATGCTCATAGATCCAATTTCTCTATACACCCTGGTAGCACTAATATGTATAGAGATTTAAAGGAACATTTTTGGTGGGACAACATGAAGAGGAAGATTGTTGATTATGTGTCAAGATGTATGGTTTATCAACAAGTTATGTCTGGAAGACAACATCCTGGAGGAGTCATGCAGCCTCTTCCTATACCTGAGTGGAAATGGGATGATATTACGATGGACATTGTCATAGGGCTACCAAATACTCCTAGAAGGAATGATGTAGTATGGGTCGTTTTTTATCATCTTACCAAGTCAGCACATTTTCATTCTATAAGAGATGATTTACCAGTTGAAATTTTAGCAAGACTATATATTAATGAAGTTGTGAGACTTCATGGAGTACCCCTATCAAGTGTTTCTGGTCGTGATCCCCATTTTACATCAAGATTCTGGAAAAGTATTTAGAAGGCCTTGGATACGGAACTTCATTTGAGCACTGCCCACCACCCTTAAACTGATGGACAATCAGAACGGAATATTCAAACCTTAGAAGACATGTTGAGATCTTTCTCACTTTATTTTCAAAGTATATATGATCAATATTTAGCTCTAGTATAATTTTACTATAACAATAGCTTCAATTCAATTATTCAGATGGCACTATATAAAGCGTTATATAGAAAGAGATGTCGCACACCAACTTGTTGGGATGATGTTGGTGAATGCAAACTCGTAGGATCAGAACTTGTTGAGGAAACAATGTAAAAGGTGAAAGTGATCCAAACCCACATCAAAGCAGCTCAAAGTAGGAAAATAGTTATGACAATAAATTAAGGAAGGACTTAGAATTTCAAGTAGGAGATCAGGTTTTTTAAGGTATATCCATGGAAAGAAGTTATAAGATTCGGTATGAAGGGTAAATTAAGTCCCCAGTACATCAGACCTTTAGAAATTCTAGAACGAATTGGAATTCTAGCTAATCATTTGGCAATGATGCCAAGTCTCTCCAAAGATCATGATGTGTTCCACATATCACTATTAAGAAAATACATTCCTGACCCAACGCATGTACTCACCAATAAAGAAATAGAACTGGAACCTGATTTATCTTCTTATGAAGAGCCTGTCAAGATTCCTAATACAAGATAACAAGTGCTGAGAAACCAGACGACTCGTCTAGTGAAAGTTTTATGGAGAAACCATAAGATGGAAGATGCAACATGGGAACTCAAAGAACTTATGAAGAAGAACCACCAGAATATTTTTATGCTATAATATTCTAGAAATTTTGAGGACGAAATTATTTGGAGGGAAGAATGTAACACCTCATGCTTCCACGGTACGCTTCTCTTTGAATAATACAATAGCTTGTGTCATATGCAACTTCGAGTTCTAACACACCATAACCAATCAAACTAGCCGTTATGAATAGTAATACCCACTTTCTGAAATTTTATAAATTTTATTTTTGAAAATGGATGGCATTCTTGGATTCATAATATAAAAATTAGCTTAGGGTGAATTTTTGGTATTTTTCTGAAAACATTCAATTTTTGATGAATTGTGAAAAACACTGCGTCATTGTTTAAAACTGAATTTTTATTTAAATAATTAGTTGTTTTATTTAAATTTAAATTAGGTAAAAATAGATACATAATACCTATATATTTTCAATTTAATTATTTGGAGTCATTTTATAATAATAGTATATATGTATAATTTTATTGAACTTTTTACCGTCTATTACCCACCTTCTAGGTGCATTTGCAAATTTGCATAAAACGTAATTTTTCTACTTCTGTGAATTGAATTTCAAAAATCTGAGAGAAACAGTTGACATTAGTAAGTAAAATTTGGTTCAATAAGATGAAAATATTTTTTGGGGAATAGTAACTTTTGACTTTTATTTACCACTGTTAAAAATAAATAGGGTAATTAAAAGTAAAAAATGATATTATAATTACCCTAACACATGTACTAATTCTATTGGATAAGATTATTTTGACTAAACAAACCTTAGGAATAAAATATGATCCTTTTGGTCCACTTGGATTAGATTAGGACATTTATTATTATTTTATTACAGAAGAGATAAAAGTGTTAAATTAAAAGTTTAAAAAATAAACCCTTTTTAATATAGGGTTATACGTAAGATAAATTCAACTATAAATATTCATTAGAATGATAAAAATATTTAATACATAATTTTATTTTATTTACAATTTTTAGACATTAAATAATAAAATTTATTTATGACACAATAATGTTGCAGTAATTACCCTATTAATGAATGATTAAAATAATTGATATTATAAATATCTAAATAAATGTAAATTGAAAATTATGATGATTTCCAATAATTTTATAGGTTAATATTACATTTTAGGGATGGTTAAATAAATTGTTTTTTAAGTGATAAAGTATTTATGAATTTCAGAAAAACAAAATACCAAATAGTGTCAAAATTGACATAAATGAGTATTTAATACAAATACTATAATATTAATTGATATATTATTCATAAAAATATAAGGATCAGCCTAAGGACTTTTATAAGTTAATATATATTAATAATTAACCACTTGGGGTTCACTTGGATTTTTATTGTATGTTTATTAACCATTTATTATAATAATACAAGAATACATGGTAAAAGTTAAACTATTTTACTAAGAGTTAAATCTAAAGTATAAGGTTAATATGGTGACCTAAACCTATCTAAAACATATTTTTTGAGAGGTTTTTGACCCATACCCACCTTATAATCGAAATAAATCATTTTTTATCCATTATAAACCGAATATTATTTTATAATAAAATAATATTTCAAGCATTACCTAAAGTGACCCACACCTCTCTTATAAAATGGTACTTCCCCTTCTCTCAAAATCAAACCTCAAAATCAATTTGGCTTAGACAACCGCTAATCCAATATCCTCAAAACTACCCTCAATTCTACCTAGAGGCCTTAATTTGATCAGAAATCCAACTTAAGGATCTCTTTTGATCAACTCAAAAGGAAACACCCGAAGAAAAGGTAATAATTTCACCACCTCTTTCAAAGTTCTTTTCTTATTCCACTCCCTCTTTCTTTGTTGTTTCCATACCAAAATAATAAATCCAGTACCTTATACATACTGTGATGTTATTATAAATATGGTACAACCATATTCATTATTCTATCCGTCCTATGAATGACATGTCACCATATGTGTGTACCTACGGCTTACCGTCTCCACGTCGTGGTGTAGTTTGTTATTCAGACACTTCATTATTTGGATGGGTATAATAATGATTATAAATGATGTAAATAATAAATATAACATGTTAATTATTATGTATATATGATATACCATCCAATTACATACTATTTCACCATCAATATAATGATATTGTTGCTCATGCGTACGTACGGATTTCCGTCTCCATGAACATGATGAGATTCATTCCCCATCATAACCATTCAAGAATTATTTTCATTTTATAATTAAAAATAATTTTTATGAACTTAATATAATTATGTATATAAATAAAATTCATCTTATCTATATCAAACATGACTTGTGTAACAAAACATAAAAAGGAATAAGAATCAGTTAACACACAAAACAATGACACTACTAAAATATTATTAACAAAGCAATATTAGAAGATCATATATGATATCATATTTTGGTGTGTGGTTATTTTATAATTTAATAAAAATGATTTAACTATTATATAAGATGTTTAAATACCCTCGACCAAGGAAAAGTACAAGGTAAGGGTTAATTCTATAATCTCTTCATTATCTGAGGTTGTTTATACGTGAGATTCTACTGGAACCTCTTTATCATCCACATGTGTGTTTCTTAAAAATATATTTAAAAATATTTTTACTATTTCTTAGACTATGAGTTAAAGTTATTTATACCCTTGTTTTAATTTTTATAAGATGTTTATAATGGAATCCTTCTGTATTTTTCCAAACAAGGTCCTTTACAACCTTTTCGACAAAATTAAGGAAAGAATGTGTTTTTTTAACTTGTATGGTGGGTGATGATATTTTCCACCATTATAACACCTTAAAATCTTCCCTTAAAATATTATAATAATTTTTTCAAAATAAATTTTTTCTTTTATAATTATGTGACTTTTAAATTGTTTCAAAATAGAAAGAGATATTTCTTTCATATAGTTTTCATTTTATCTATGTCAACATCCTTTGATGGATTTTGAACTTGTTTGAAGTTGATTTATTATGATTCAAATATTCCATATGGTATTGAAGGTTTTGTGATATGTTTGACTGTGGATGTGTTATTTTTATACCATTTATGTTTTATGTATAAAGTATTGATATTTCATATGCTAGTTATAATACAAATGTTTATATTATCTTTAAACCTTTTCATATGAGGAGTGCATTGGACATAATAAGTGATGGGTAGAGCCCGTTATAGCCCCTCGATGCATTGGTAGGTCTCATGATACAAACTAGTGTCTTGAAACAAGGCCTTGACAAAATCTTATTTGTAGTCTTGGAACAAGGCCTTGACTATGTGGTTATGAAGTCTGGCATTATGCATTTTATCATTATAAAATTGGATATTGATATTACATGTGATTATTCGACTATTAGAATATCCATGTGAATAAGTAAATGTAATTATTTTATTTATCTTTTCCATATTATACTGAATTTTAAATTTAAAAGGCTTGTGTTTTAGACTTATACATTACCTTAAATGTGTATGCTTATTTATGAAAGTTTCCTCTATATTGTTATCCTTACTGATCATCTGAGCTCACCCCTTTCTATGTTTTATTTTTCCCAGGATGCAAAGAAGTATACTATGAATGACCTGCAGGGATAGTCTATGGAATATGAATGTGTTAAAAGGAGACAATTTTGTTGTTTCTTTTCATTTTATATTGTAATTTAAAACTTATGAATGTATCTAGTATTTTCAAGGCTACTAAACTAATCAGTATTTTGAGATTTTATCCCTTGTGATTATGTCAATGTTATGTAATAATGCACAGAATCTGGGTAACTGGGGTCAGGGAATTACATATATATATATATATCTATATTTTACTTCGTACTTATCATGTCTTGAAAAATTACATCAGTACTCAAGATTTTTTTAGCACATACTTCCACACACATATAGAAACCCTAGGCTTTTTCACATATCATTACATGATTTTAATCATGATTAACCCTCAAATACAATGAAGGATCATAAATTCTAGTGTCTTTTGATGATTAGGTATATAATTAGAAAAAAATGAAACCAAACTAAAAAATATTTTAAAGAAATATCCATGGTGAGTTCCTAAATTCCATTGTGATCTTACATCTTCATAGGAAATACATGAATAAAGGGATGAGCTAAAAATCCTAGTAAGAGAACAAGAATAGGAATAAAACATAGCACATTGGTTAGAACGCATAATATGATGACAAAAAAGGCATGGAACATGAATAAACATAAGGAAAAATAATTTGGGAACATATAATCATGGAATCATATAAATGTGGGAATAACATATAACATGACAAAAACATGGGTCAAGGATAACTACCAAGACTATATCACATGGTGGACAAAGTCCCATAAAGGAATCAGGTTCACTCCCTATCCCAACATGACGTCTCATGAGACTAAACATTTCTCAATGCATTGGAGCACTATATCAGTTCACCCATCATAACATGTTCATTCATATGTGTCCCACATGAATAATTAAGCATAAGGGTTACCCATATAAAGAATTGGGTATCATAATCATGTTATAAGTCATAACAAAAGGGAATATCATAATGGTGTCCATGAAAGAATGGATCTAAATCATACATGGACATTAATAAGGTAAATCATGAATATATCATGATAAATTTTGTCCAATTGGAGCAGAAACATGTAAAAAGTTGGTTTAAGAAACATTGGAAATGAAAACATTTAGTGCGGTTTAAGGAAAATATTAAAGAGCATTTAAAGAGGAAAATGAATATTTTTCTGCATAAAACAAGAAATCAAGAGAGCTATTTCTTCATGATAAAATGAGTGATATTAAAAAAATAATGGTTGCTTAAAATAGATCATGTAGTGTACTTAAAAATGGGTGAGAAGTCAGGAAGTTTCATTTAATAAGGCTTCTTCATTGGAAAGATTTAAGAAGAAAACCTTATAAAAAATATATTTCCCTTTAAAAGAAAGAAAAATTGTGATAGGAACATATTTTTGGAACATAAAAAAATAATTTATTATTAATAAATAATATTAATTAATAATTAAATTTATATAGAGATAGATAAAGTGTAACATGAATGAAAAAATGGAGGTCCGAAAGGAATCCTTTACCATATGTATGAAATGGTTCTGCACTTGATCTTAATGAAATAGATAATTTGATTAAATCAACTAATTAATTAATTCAGAACATTTTATAAATTAATTTTATTTATAATAATTTTATTATGTTCATTTATGGCCTTTTAATGGGTTCTGAGATTCAATTTCATTGTTTTGGAGTGTTGGCCTCCTTAGCTTTCATGATCGGTTTACTTGTATACATGTACAGAAAATCATGTAACATGAGAATGGTTGTCCAAAATTTAATTTATATGTTATTAATGAACATATAGAATATTAAATGGTTATATAAGTCATTTTTTAATTTTTTATGATGATTAATCATTATATAATATGTTAGTGATAATCATTTAGATTATTTTAGCGGTTTTTCGATCATCGCAAACTAGTTTTGTTTTATTAATTAATATCATGCATATAATAATTTTTTAGAACATTACATATTCTGTAATGCATATTTTAAAATATTATTTAACCATAAAAATTGTTTATGAGTAGGCTTTAAGTATGTAATAAAAATTTAAAACTTTATCATCCTTGAATGTGATAAATTAACACATCACATACGATGTTTTCATTTTTAGAATAAAAGGGGAGGGGAAGAGAAATGATGATGTGTTATTCAATAAACACAGTAAAACTCTAGTATATTAAATATAATGGAGTTATAATTTCACTTGGATAAGGTTATGTTGGTAGTGAAAAATAAAATAAAATAAATTGAAATGAAATTTAAAGAAAAAGAAAGAGGATTTTGCCTCTAGATTTTCTCCTCCTCAAGAACCTCCTCATGGAAAAGAGTTTGGTCATTTGATGAGAAAAATGTCTCTAGGACATTGGGTATGGTCTTGGGAATATTATTGGGTATAATATGGACAAGTATTAAATCTTAAAAGGTGTGAGGAGAACGGTTGGTGAGGGGTGGTATTTATAGGGGAGGATAATGGTGTTTTCTTATTATTTTATTCATCAGTTTATTATTTTGCCTAGAGAATATGAATATTTTTATAATTATCACTAAATTTAATAAAGTAATTAAATAGGGTTCAAGATTATGGTTCTTATATCATCCATGTATCAAATAATAGTGTGTTTAATTTATAATGTATATATACCATAAATTAATGTATATTACTATTCACAAAAAATTCTAGTATTTCAAAAAAATCCCAAAAATTCACCCTAACCATATCTCAATGTGAAATAAAATCCATTTTATGAAAATAATTTTATAAATATGATAAATTTTAATTTTAATTCAAATCATCATTTACTAGAAAAATACTGATTTTAAAATTTTAAGTGATTTTATAACACTTTGAAAAATTAATTAAGGTCTCATAAAATTATATTATAATCATAAGATAATAAAATATTAATTTATGAATACATTTTAGGATAAAAATATTATAAACCATTATATTAATTATAAACTTCAAAAATAAACATTTATGTTTTATAAAAATATCAACACTTAATTAATAATTTCTAAAACATTTATTTAATTATATTATGATATAATTATGTAATATTAACATTTGTTAGATGCCTAAATTTTATCTATACTTTCATGGGTTATTTTACTATTCTATTGGATGGATTACTATTTATAAGGGTTATATTACTATTCCAATGATCAAGTTACTATTCCATTGGTATAGGTTTCTTAACTTCTATAAATACCTCTTATTTCATTCATTATTCATTTATGATGTTTTTTATTTTTTTCTCTATTTGATTTTATGTAATTTATACTCTATGGAAAAATTATAAGAAGTGAATTTCAATTGACAGAATTATGGGTTGTTACATTCTTCCCCTTTATGAAATTTCACCCTAGAAATTTCATTCTACATATTATGGTAAAAAAATGTGGGGGTACTTCTAATTCATCACCTCCTCCAGTTCCCATGTTTCCTCTTAATAATTATGGTTCCTATATAGTAATTTGACCTGGTGAGTAGTGTTGTTACTTAGAAATGTTTCTCTATAGTCTAATACATTCACTATATGCTCCTCATAAGAGATATCATTCTCCAAATTTTACCACCTTTGAATTCAATACATGTGAGAGATCTGGTATGTACTTCCTCAGAGGGACACCTAAAATACATCATTTACTTGAGATGTGGTTGGTGGAAGTTCTAGTTGATAGGCCATAGCTCTGACATGATCAAGAGTCTTGAAAGGGTCTATATACCTGGGACTTAGGTTTCCCTTCTTCCCAAATCCCATGACCCTTTTCCAAGGATATATGCAGAGGAATACCATGTCTCCAACCTTAAACGCAAGGTCCCATCGATGATTATTTTCATAGATATTCTGTCAACTTTGGAATTCCTTGATGTACTGCTGAATGGTTTTCACCGTTTCTTCTCTTTCTTAGACCATTTCATATCCTAGCAGCTTACGTTCACCAACCACATCCCATCATGATGGTGTTTTACATCTTTTTAAGGGCTTTATATGGAGATATTTGGATGCTCTAATGGAAAATTTTGTTATAAGATAACTAGACCAGTGAAAGATATTGGTCCCATCCTCCTTTGGAATCTATATAACATGATCTCAGTATGTATTCTAGTGTTGGAATAGTCTGATCAGATTGGTTGTCAGTTTTAGGGTGATATGTCATACTGAAGTTTGGCTCAGTGTTTAGAGAATGTTGGATATTTTTCCCAAACATAAATTTGAATGTCATATATTGATATGATACAATCAATATTGGTACTCCGTGCATCCTTATGACATATTTTATGTATATCCATGCAAGTTTATAGAGTGATAAGTCCTCTAAAATTTTGATAATGTGATTTTTCATTGTGAGATGATCCACAACAACCCATATAGCATTGTTTCCTCTAAATGTCTTTATAAGTATATGAAAAAGTCCAAGGTGATGTTATCCCAATTATATATTAGTATGGGTAATTTTTGCATCATCCCATTTTAGTTTTATCTTTCAGTATTAAATTTCTAACATTCCAAGAACTTTGAGGTATATTTAACGATCTCATTCTTCATATTATCCCACTAATAGTGCTCTCGGAGATCTTGATATATCTTGGTGATACCTAGGTGAATAGAAGAAGTTGATCTATGTATGCCATTCAGAATCTCCTTATTTATCTATGGATTGAATGGTACACATATTTAGGACCTAAATCTCATGAATCCTTCCTCGTCTAATTTGAACTTAGAGGATTTCCCATTTTTGATGGCTTCCACCTTCTAAATTTCCACATCATTTCTTTGATTATCTTAAATTTTATCTATAAGGGATCATTGAAAAATAATTTGAGAAATTATTGATGATGTTCCTTCCTTAATTATTCCCATGTCTATCCATTTAATTTCTATGAAGATTTTATCCTTCACAATTCTCATCATTGATTATGATGCGAGATCTTTCCTACTTAGAGCATCTGCAACCATATTTTATTTAGCAGGATGGTAGTGGATTGAGTGGTCACAATCCTTGATGAGCTCTAACCATATTAAATGGTTAATATTAGGCTCCTTATATGAAAATATATATTTGAGACTCTTGTGATCAGTAAATATCTAACACTTACCTCCATTGAGGTAATATCATTAGATTTTCAATGAAAAGATCACAGCTTCCAACTCCAAATAATGCATGGGATAGTTTTGCTCATGAATTTTTAACTAACTTGAGGAATAGGCTATCACTTTATCATTTTTTATCATCACAAATCCTAATCCCTTCATTGAATCATTACTTTACACCACAAATAGTTCCCCACTTTTAATTTTTGTGACCATTGGTGCGGTGATAAGCCTCTTTTTCAACTCTTTGAAGAGGTCTTCACATTAACTGGTCCATACCAACCTTACTTCCTTCTGATTCAACTTGGTTAGTGGGTATGAAAATCATTATAAGGTCTTCACAAATAGTTGGAAATTACTAGCTAGACTAAGTAAAATACATATCACCAATACATATATTTGCATAGGCCATTCTTAAATTGACTTTATCTTGGAAGGGTCCAAATATATACCTTTTCTGGTGATAACATGCCCCAATAAAGATAATTCAACCATTCATAACTCACATTTACTATAATTTACATAAATTTTCTCCCTTTACAAAGTCTTTAGAATAGTATTCAAATTCTCCTCGTGTTCCTCCTTGATCTTGTATTATATGATAATATCAACTATAAATACTACCAAAAACTTGTCGATGTAATATATAAATAATCAATTCATTAAATCCATGAAAATTTATTGAGAATTAGTGAGTCCAAAGGGAATCAAAATGAACTGATAATTTCCATATCGTTTGAAAGGCATTCTTGGGAATATCATCCTTCCTCACCTTTATTTGATTATATTCTGACTGAAGGTCCACCTTAGATAAATACTTAGCCCCACATATTTGGTCGAACAAGTCATCTATCTGTGGTAAGGGATACTTGTTCATTATAATTATTTTTTTATCTCATGATAATCAATAGATAGGTTCATTAATTCATCCTTCTTTTTGATGAAGAGGATTGGCACACCCCATAGTGAAGCACTCATGAATATAAAACCATTTTCCAAATTCTCTTGTAACTGCTTCTGCAGTTCCTCTAACTCAATGGTTTCCATTATATAAGGTTTATTTTATATATACAAAGAATAAGGAATAAGTTAAATTTATAATTCAACATCTCATCCACGAGAAATAATAAGAAACACTTCAAGGAACACATTAGTGTAGTACCTCAAAATGGGAATGTCATCAAGCATTATCCTATCCTTTGCCTCAATGATTTGAGCTAGATATTATTTCTCATAAGGAAATAATATCCACAGTTGAGATGATTATTCTAATGTATATTCATCCTCCTCTTGACACATTTATGGAATTAAAGGATACGTCAAGATGTGAAGAGTGATCTCCCTTTTCTAATAGTTGATGTTGGTTTTTTATAAATATAGACACTCCCTGACTATTACTGCATCAAACTTCACCAAAGGAAGTAGGAAAATATTTTTTCGGAGGTTTAGTACAAAAAAATTAATTGAGGAGGATTTATATAATTTTTATGTAATAATTTCCCCATTTTTTTTCACAGATAACTCAACCACCATATTTTTAGGTGGTGTTTGAAAAGTTCTATTAAACATGCATTATATGAAGGAATGTGTAGAACCAAAATCAAATAGCAAGTTCACTATTATTGAATGAATAACTCTCATACATGTCACTCCATAATTTTAGGGATCCACCTCAGTAGCAGTGATAGAATATTCCCTTCTTTATTGCCTTAGAGGTTGTTATTGTTTATTGCTTCCAACAACCCTTTGCATAGGGAAATCAATTTTATAATTCCCATGTTACTTATAGTTGAAACACTTCACTGCAATCTGAGTTCCAATACTAAATTTCCTTTATTATTCCAAATTATGGGGATTCTTCATATCCTTTCGGCATTTATTATCCATATGCCCCTCTCTTCTACATTTGAAGCATCTCTTGGTTCCATTTAAGTAGTTTCCAAGATGCTTCTTCCCACACTTTTGAAACGTGGGATGTTTCTTCTTCTTTCCATTATGGGATTTATCTATTTTTTCACCCATATTAAACTCTATTTTCCTATTTTTATCTTCAATCCCATGAGAACACTAAGAGTCTCTGATCTCAATTTCAACTGTAAGGGAATAATTGAAAATCTCATCAAACCTATTAAATTCTCAAATCACTAACTCATTTGTAGACTCAACTTTAATACACAAAATAATTGATCCACATTATTTTTGATGTTCATGAAAAATCTAAAGGTATATCTTGAAATCCTTGTGAAATTTTCCTCATAGGCACTAATAGAATCTTCTTCGTTCTTCTTCCATTTGAGGAAATATATTTCCATCTTGAGATGGAGGGTTAATGTAAAATATTTATTGAAAAATATTTTTTTAATTCCTATCAATCCATCAAATAAATTTATAATTTTGAATTTATATTCTTTATCAATTCCCACCACTGATTAGTTTCCCCATCTAAACGATATACTGCAATCACAACATTCCCTTCTTAAGAGCACTGGAGGATAGATAATGTATTCTCAATGGAGTTAATCTATTTTTCTTTTAGGAGGGCTCATAAGATCCACTAAACATGGGAGGCATTTTCACATATAGGATTAAACTACAACATTCTATTTATTTATAGAAATAGGTAATTTCATGTTATTCAAGTAATTATTCGTAACTTGAGCTAGTTGATCAAGTACTATCATGATGTTTTGAGCACCTATTCCCATCATATTTGGCATATAATTATAGAAATCATCAAATTTACTGTCACGTTGATTGTTGGAAAGGGTTATTCTATTCACATCCATTAACTATGAAAAAAATGTACAATTAGGGGGATTTTATACTTTGCTAATAAGAATATAAAAATAAAACATTGAACATATACGAATAAACTTATAAAGGAAAAATATATCCTATCTTGTGGTACCCTATGTTTTAATATAGGTTATCCATGGTGATAGAATTACCATTAAGGTTCTTACTAAAGTTCTCTAGTCCTAATAACCAAAAACAACTAGACATTTATCTGATACCAACTATTGAAACCCTGTCCTTTTACACATATCATTACCATATTTTAAGCATAATTAACCATCAAATACAACCAAGTATCATAAAGTAGAGTGTATTTTTAAGATTAGGTACATGATTAAAAAAATAAAACCAAAATAAAAACATATTTTTTTAATATCTATAATGATCTCTTGAATTCCATTGAGCTCTTACATCTACATAGGATAACCTATGGAATACATGAACAATGGGATGAGCTAAAAAGAGAAGTAAGAGTATAATCATCGGAATAAAACATACCACATGGGTTAAAATGCATAAAATGATGACATAAAATGAATGTAACATGAATAAAAATAATTAATAATAATCTGGGAACATATAATCCCAGAATAATAGAAATTTGGTAACAATATATAACAGGACAGAAACATGAGTCGAGGCTAACTACCAAGACTATATCACCTGGTGGAAAAATTATCATAGAGGAATCTGGTTCAGTCCTGGTATCAACATGAAACCTCAAGATACTAAACATTAACTAATTAATTGTAATGCTATATGGGAAAACCCATTGTAACATGTTCATGCATATGTGTTCCCCATGAATAATCAAGCATAAGGGTTACTCATAGAAAGAATTGGGCATCATAATCATTTCATGAGGGATAACAAAAGGGAATATCATAATGGTGTCCATGAAAGAATGTATTTAAATCATAAATGGACATTTATAAGGTAAAATAGTAATATATCATCATATATTATGTCCAATTGGACTGAAAACATGCAGAAAAGTGTGTTTAAGAAACTATAGAAATGAAAATATTTAGTGTGGTTTAAGAAAAATATTAAAGAGAATTTAAAGAGGAAAAGAATATTTGTCTTCATAAAACTTTAAATAAAACAAGATATTTTTTCATTATAAAATTTCTGATTTTAGAAAAAATGGTGGCTTAAAACAGATTATGGAGTGCACATACAAATGTGTAAGAAATCGGGATGTTCCCTTTAATCGGGATTGCTTATCAAGAAGATTATAGAGGGAAACCTTATAAAAAAATTTATTTATACACACATAATTTATTATTATTACATAATAATAATTAATAATTTAATTGGGATAGAGATAGAAAGCATAACCCAAAGGAAAAAAATGGAGGTTTGGAAGGAATCCCTCACCTTATGTCTAAAACGGTTCTGAACCTGATCTTAATGTCATAGATAATTAGATTAAATCCCTTAATTAATTAATTCAAAACCTTTTTTACATTAATTTAATTTATTTTTATTTTATTATGTTCATTTATGTCCTTTTTCTATGGGTTATGAGATTCAATCTCATCATTTGAGAGTGTTGGTATCCTTGGTTTTCATGATCGGTTTACTTGTATACATGTATGGAAAATAATGTAAAATGAGAATAGTTGTCTAGAATTGAATTTATATGTTATGAATGAACATGTAGAATTTTAAATTGTTATATAATTCATTTGGTAATTTGGTTTGAGGACGAATCATTAGATAAGATGTAAGTGATAATTGTTTAAATTATTTTGGCAGTTTTTCGATTATCACAAACTATTTTTGTTTTATTAATTAAAATCATGTATATAAAATGGTTTCATAAAATTAAATAGGTTTTAATAAATATATTATAATATTTTTTAACCATAAAAATTGTTTTATGAGCATTCTTGAATGAGGTAATGGAAATTGACAACATCATCGTCCTGGAATGTGATAAATTAACACATCCCGGACGATGTTTTCATTTTTAGAATAAAAGGGGATGGGAATAGAAATGATGATGGGATATTTCATAAAAACAATAAAATTATATTATAATAAATATAAAATATTTATCATGTCACGTAGATAAGGTTATTTTGGGATACAAAAATAAAATAAAATAAATTGAACATAACTTATAAGAAAAATAAATAGGTTTTTACCTCTTGATTTTTTTTCCTCCTAGAGAACCTCTATATGTAAAAGCGTTTGGCCTTTTGATGAGACCATGGGATCTTGGAATTTGTGTATGGTATTAGGAAGATCATTTGTCAAATTTTTTACATGGATCAAAACTTGAAATGTGTGAGGAGAAGGGGTGGTGAGGGTTAGTATTTATAGGGGATGAGAGAGGGGTTTTCTCATTATTTTATTCATTATATTATTATTTTGTCTCAAGAATATGAATAGTTTGAGAATTATCACTAAATATATTAAAATAATAAATTTTATTTAGATATTATGGTTCTTACATCATTCATGAATCAAGGAATGGTGTATTTAATTTATAATGTATATATACCCTAAATCACCATATTTTACTATTCACCAAAAATTCAAGTATTTTAGAAAAAATACCAAAAAATCAAGCTAACCATTTTTTAAAAATTATAATTAAAAAATAAGATCCATTTTATGAAAATAATTTTCTAAATATGATAAATTTTAATTGTAATTAAATTCATCATTTACTTGTAAAATACTGATTTTAAAATGATAACTAATTTTATAACACATTGAAAAATTAATTAATGACTCATTAAATTATATTATAATCATAAGGAATGAAATATAAATTAATTAATACATTTTAGGAAAATAAATTTTCTTTTAAATAATTATATTAATTATAATATTTAAAATAAACAATTATGTTTTATAAAAATATTAACACTTAATTAATAATTTCTAAAACATTTATTTACTTGTAATGTGATATCATTATACAATATTTCCATTTATAAGATTCCTAAATTTTATTTATAATTTTTTGGGTGAAGTTACTATTATATTGGCTGGTTTACTATTCATAATGTTCATATTACTATTCCAAATGTCAAGTTACTATTCATTTGGTATAGGTTCCTTAACTTCTAGAAATACCACTTATTTTATTCATTATTAATTTATAAAGTTTTTATTGTGTTCTCTAAGTTATTTTATATGATTTATACTCTATGGAATAATTATAATAAGGTGATTTCTATTTATAGAATTCTAGGTTGTTACACCACAGATGGATGGTAAATCTGAGCTGACTATCTAAGTATTAGAGAACATGCTAAGAGCATGCGTCCAACATTTTTGTTGAAACATGGGAAAATCACATAGTTCTTATTGACATCACCTATAATAATAGATATTAAGATAATACCTATATGGAACTATATGGTGAATATTATTGTATTTTATAAATATATCCTTTATGTTGGATGAGAATGGGAGAATCTGGGTTGTTAGGGTAGAGTCTTGTTCAGAAGACATCAGAGCATGTATGGTTGATTTGAAATCATATGTTCATACCCAAGAGTAGATCAAATTCAAACATTTATTGGTTTTATTTACCTCTTGATTTTTTAGTGTGATACCATTTATTCCTTCTTGTATCATCGAGATTGGGTCGCTATTGGATTTGTAAATAGAGTAAGTTAGAATTGACGTATATTGGGATGTTCGAGACTGTATATAAGATCATAATGGTATCATATCAATTAGATCATCCTAAATGGTATAGTGTTATTCATAATGTGTTTCGTGTGTCGTGGATCTAGTAATATCACCCTGAATCTTTTCATATATTTAATATTAATGGTTTTAATCTTGAGTTTGATATTTCCTTTAAGAAGAAATTTATTTTTATTATGGATAATAATGAAAAAACTCTTCAAGATAAGGCTATGAATTTGGTTTGACTGATATAGAATCATAGATGTGTTTAGAAGGAAACATGGGAGAGGGAAGCGGATATGTGGGCCCAATGGCCTAAAATTTTTTCCTTAGAGACTTATTGATGCTGGGGAGTATAGCTTTAGGATGAGTTATTTTATAATATGGAGGTTGTAATATCTTGGCCTTTGTTGAGGTATGTTTTGTTTTTAATTTTGGTTAAAGTCTATTTTGAATAGTTTATAGAATTATTCCTAAGATTATAAATGGTATTGAGAGCATTATTATGGTTTAGGACATGAGAAATGTCTAAATTTGGACTTACTGCCCATGGTGTATGGTTACCACATGGTTAGTTATAACAATGAACCATGATCATGTGGCAGGTATAATAGAGAGCATGTTTTAATAAACCCTTTAGTGAGTCTTGAAAACCATTTGGTTTTCTCAAGAATCATCTGCATGTATTCTTCATAGTTTTCAAAATAGTTTGTGTGGCCCATGAGACCATGTGAATGATGTTTTTTTTATAAAGGAGATCTCATGGTTGGCACATGGTTTGGAAAACTATGAAGCCAAGATGTGTTCTTCATTAAAAGTGGTACTTTTACTATTTTTCCCTCATACTATTATATCCATTTCACCAAAGTTTATCCCCCATTTCACTCCAAGTAGCCTAAGGAGTGTCCCAAACTTCTCCTACTCTTAAAAGGGTGTAGGTCCTTAAATTATATATCATTTTATTTATATTTTATTAATACTTAAATACTTAGGTAAGTCTAGTATTTTGTTTTCTTCTATTATTTGGTATTTTTAATGATTTTTATCCCTCTTCTTCCTTACCTAATAATCCATATTTCAAGGAAATCATCTTCTTTTATGGTTGTGATCATTTTAACTCAAATCAATGATTATGGTTGGATGAGCGGTTGTCTATAAACCTAAAGTAGGTGGTCTATAAGATATTTTTCATATTAGTAATATTTTATCAAGTGTATGTGGTATGTGATATGGATTCGATGTGATTCACATTTGTTTCAATAATTAAGAAAAATGTTTTCGGAATTTAAATGTTGTGTTATACCCTTCATGTAATTCATTCAGTCCACTAATGACTAAGATATCAGACCTACGACCACCATGGGGTGTTCCAATTCCTTGGAAATGGAATAATAGGGTTGAAAATTTTGGAATATGGGGTTTATTATTTTTACTTATTTAGACTTGTTTCTTGGATTGTTAGTCAGACATAAGGGGATATTTGGATTAACTTGGGAATTAAATGTTTTCTGACTTGAAAACAAATAAATTTTAAATGAGTAGAAGGGAAAATTTAAATTATTAAATGGTTTTAAAGAAAATTTAACATATGTTTTATATGAATAAAATATTTTATTGATGGTTTGTGTAATTTTTTTAAATGGGTTGAATATAGTAGACCATGGGGAATAATGAATATTGAAAAATATGCACCCATGTTATAATGGTGTGTTAAAAGGTCAAGTTTGTTGGACCTTGAAAATTGGTTATTGACGGTATGGTTAAAGATATTGGACATGACACTCCACACCCATTGGTAAGAATATTGGATATAGCACTTCATAAACTTTAATTAGGATAGTTTTACATGATTTTATATATCCTTGATTTGAAATATTGGTTATGGAGCTCTGTAATTGTAGTTTGGGTGTTGTCTTGATGTTTCGGTCACTAATGGATTTTGACATGGTGTTGGTACTTGAACTGATGCGCCTTGATTTCTATTTCTAAAAAATGAGGAAGACTCTTTATTTTTTTTAAGATTTGAAACCCATATGGTGTATGTTTCAAATGACTGGAATAGACTGAGGAAGGTTTTGTTAGCCTATGTGTTACTTGGGAACCTAAGGGCCAAAGTGGTTAATTGAAAACTATTTATTTTTAAAACATGTTTCTATTTATTTCATTATCTTCTATTCTATTTTATATCTATATAAAACATTTTATAAACTGGATATTACTTTAGACACCATTGGTTGGGGCCTACTGAATTGTACTCACACCCTAATCGGGTCTTCATTGGTAGACGGGTAGACATTATGGTTGCAATTCTGGATAAGGGAAAAGTCCCTATGATATATGGCTAAAATGGGACTTGGGATGGAGCAGGGATGGTGGGACCAGAATTGATGTCAATACCCATTTTGGGGATTTTAAATTATTTCTTTCTTTTGGATTTACTTTTGATACAAGAAACTATTATGACATGGAATATTTATTTTATTTTATTGTGGTCACTTACCCTATTTTGGGATTTTATATGTGATGTGTGATTATTTTATCCTATTATTTATTATTATTTCTTCTATTTCACTACTCTGGTAAAGTGGTTATGGTCTCCCCACGTTTCTCATTACACCCTGACTACTAGTTAGTAGCCTCTGGCATATAGAGATATACACCTGATATCATGTAACCAACTAGTTCGGTTACTAGTCAGAGTGAGATAGGCTAGGATAAAACATTATGAACTATTAGTTAATAGAATTTATGGATAAAGGTAAAGTTAATTTTTGGGAGGAATATATAACTTTACCGAGGTATATTGACTGAGGGATTCAAATTATTTTTATAAATGTATTAACTGTATAATATTTGATTAGGTTGTACACATACATGTATATATGATTGTATGAATGGATAAAGTTATTTAAATAAAGATAAGTAACATGATATGTCCTAAAATATTATTGTAGATGTCATATTATAGGTTATAACCCAAATTATAAATATGTTAGTAATTCCATCACCATGTTTATTTAATGATAATTAATTAAAATTGTGAGGATGTAATTTTTTTAAGGTGATAAATGTAACACACCGAGATCTTAATATATGATTACCCTTAGATAATTTAATGTCTTCAAAAGCTTTCTCCACATGAAACACCGAACAAAAATGAAACCATAATATTTTAATACCATTAAAATATATAAATTGAATTAGGATGAATGAATAGGATTAACCACTTTATGAAATATTAATAGAAATAAAATAAAGGCTACTTATAATTTAAATTAAATTTAATTATTATGTCTAAATGACTAATACTGTCATTTTATTCTTAGAAATGTTCAAAATATATCCTTTTTGTGTTATACGTATTTCTATTTCAAGAAAATTTTGATTAGTATTGATAAAAAATATTTTATTTTAATTTTTATTTAATTAAAAATTAATTATTAAATTATTAGAAATATGAATAATAAGGTTAGTATTCTTAAAATGTTATTTTCCGATAAAACAGTTTTTCATTATATCTCACCTTTTTATTTAAATGTTAAGTTTATAAAAGTTATAGTTTTAATTTTTAAAAATTAACATTGTTTTTTTAGTAATCATAGTAACATTTTCTTAATATGATTTTTTGTTATTTTTCTTAAATGAATTATTTTTTTGTAAAAATATCACTTTAACAAATAACATGACTTTTATGTCATTATTAGTATATAAGTATGAATTTAAAATACATAAAAAATTATTACCTTATATTCATTTTATATGTGAAATTATAATTTTAAAAATGTTGGTTTTAATTTACAGACCCATATTTGAAATTTTACAAGATAAGTAATATTTTCTTAAAAATTGTTTTTAATTAATTATACGTGCATATTTTAAAATAAATTTTAATAAATATTAAAAATTAAATTAAATTAAATTTATTTTAAATTTATAATTAGTGGGACCAAATATATAATAAGTGAGATTTTATTTTTTTCACAAAAGTTAAGGTACCATGGATAAAAACAAGTTACCACAATAAAAGTGAAAATGGTTGAAGTAAATATTATAAGAGTAAAAAACCTCATACATGTTTAAAAATGTGTGGGAATGTGTGGTTGTGTCCTTTATCTACAAAATCACTTATACTATCCATTATTTATCAGTTTTTGAGATACTTTACTTGATATTTACTTCCCATTATTAAAAACATTTGGGTATTTACAGAAATGTCATCCCTTTTCACTTATAAAAGGGGCTCTCATATCCTCACTTACCAGCACACTAAAACCCCAATAGTTCATCAAAAACTCACCTAATAAACTTTTCAACACTCTTATACACCTTAAATATGTCATGTTATTCTCCAAATACCATCCCTTAAAGGTATAACCCCCTTTTCAAAGGAGATAATCCAAGAAGTGAGTTATAAATTTCTAGCCTCTCATTTTGTTTATTTCTTTTTGTGGACTTATTCTCCATAAAATTCCATTTCACTATATTTAAATAATAAAATAAGTATAATTATTATACTAGTATTGTTTTATAATTTTGTTGAAATGATTAACCACACTCTCCTTTTCCATTATTAAAAATGAAAAGGTGAATCGTGAGTTGTGTGGACTACCGCCTCCACAAAAACATATTTTATTTTCATTCAACACTATACAAGTCTTGTATTAATGGGAATTTAATATAAAATCATGATATTTATGAAATATGTTTTATTATAAAATGATAACTAATATTAATCCTTCCTTTAATTAAATGGAAAATGAAATAATCATTCATGTGTACATGTGGACCACTGCCTCAAAGGAATGATTGATTTCCATTTTTATATTCATTACCTATATTAAATGATTTCTATAATAATGGTTTAAATGAATAAATTGGATTTTTATAATATCATTAAGGTTATGTTTTGAAAAAAATTACAACTTATTAATGATATGATCAATAATTGATTATCAATAATTTAATCATTTAAAATGGGCGAACTAAGAGAAAAATGATATTTTCTTTATAAGTAATTGATTTATATAATTTATATTATCTTTTTAATTATTTAACATTTTTATATATCACAATACTAAGAACCATACTATATCATTATTCTTTTGTAATAATTATATTACAACTAAACCACCTCATAATCACCCATTAAGCATTCTAGGTTAATATTTGGGTCGGTTTATTCTAGTAACATAAATCATATAATAGTGATGGAATTTTTAAAAATAATAGATACCAACACCTACTTTATGAAACTATTTAAAATAGATAAATATTAATTACACGAATTGATGAAAATAAAACAAAATGATCAATATTTATATTTATATAATGATTTTAAATGAGTATTAAAGATGGTTATAGTTATGAATACGGTTCTCTTGTATGAATTTATTAAACTTAATTTAATAATACAGGAAATTTGGTGCAAGTTTAGAATGAATCGGGCCAAGTTAAGGGTTTTTATCTCAAGTTACTCTCTTTGAGACATGTTTGGTATTATATACATAATTTAATTTATGTGGTGTATACACTAACCATTTGAGATATAACATAAAGATGTTAGAGTTTTCTTAGTCTCAATTTAGATTCTTTAATAAATGTTCCATATAATACACCATATTTATTTTGTATAGTGTTCTATTGATTTTTTATATCATGAATGTTATATAAATTTTTTCTTTTTTAATTAATAGGATAAATTAATCCAAATCATATTCTTTTATAAAAAATTTTTTTGACTCAAGTGTTTCCCCAATTCTAAAAGTTCTTGGTAAATCAGTTTTCATTAATTTCTTTATGATCGTTCACTTAAACCTAATTCATATAAGTTGGGTATATTTTACCCTCCGATTTTAATATGTGTTATTATCTCATGGTTTAAATTTTTACAACATAAATCATTTTCAAATGATTCATTCATCATGTAATATGTAGACCATAAGGGATATTAATAACTCAATTCTCCCTTACATGAGTTATATTTGTTCTTCATGAACTTTTATTTCCCATTCTTGGGTTCTCCCGCAATAATATTTAGTTATACAGTTTTTTCTATTTTTGAAAATTATTTTCTAATAAAAATTAATATTCTATTACTCTTATTAGAATATGAGTTTTAAATAAAGGTATTTTGAAAAAAAATAAAAAGGAATTTTCCTTTCACATTCACATTTTTTTTTCTTTCTCTCCTAATTTCTCCAAGATAATCATTATATATTTTAAAGTATTAATTATTAGATATTAATTTTAAAAGTATTTATTTTCAATGTCTTTTTTGTCTCATTTTTAAAATTTACCTTTGAAAGAAACATGTAATATTTTATTTTACATCAATCGTAAAAATGTTTTCTAAAAGATATTTTAAGTTTTGACTTCCATTTCACTTATCACTTTCAAAAGGTTTTACACTAAGGGTGTTTATGTTTTTTAATTTATCCTATAATATATATATATATATATTATAATTAGGGATATTTAACATTTGGTATCAAATAATTTGATTCTTGACCCCTTCTTTTGTGATATCATTTGTGGAATTATTTTTGTGAGGATGGTTTTCATTTATGCCAACACACTCATGTGTTTACTTTGTTAAAATGGGGTTATATAACCTTATTTATTTGGATGGATTATTATCATTTTATTATATTGTTTAATTATTTTTATACTCATTCCTGTATATTATGTAAACATAACATTTTACATAATTAAGATTGGATGATGTTCACCTAGAACTCCTTAAACAAGATCTCATCTCTCTATATTCATTTCCCCTCTTCACAAATTTACCTTTCCTGTAGTTTCAAATGGAATAAAATGTGGAGAATAATCCTATAGAGATAAATATTTTTGAATAGAAGGAGACATAGGATAAAAATAATTCTTTTGAGAAGAAGTCGGGGAAGGTTGGAAAGAAACTTCCCAAGGGTTCTGCATCAGCTAACAAGAAGAAGGAGTGTATAAAGAATATCATTGAGACCTAAAATATCTACATCTTCAAGGTTATTAAGTAGGTTCCCCTTGAAATTAGGATCTATAGAAAGGATATGGGGATAATTAACAGCTTTATCAATTATACCTTCGATAAGATAGCTTAGAAATCCACCCATTTTTTCCATTATAACAAGAAGTCAACCATCAGGTCCCAGTAGATATAAACTACAGTTCAGCTCATTCATGATGGTGAATTAAAGAATCATTATATATATGAGGGGAAAAAGTCTATTATGAATTTAACCAATTTTTAAATTCAGGATCTTCAATTTGATCCTGTTTAGGTCAAGGGTTATGTATTTTAGATCTCTGTTACCTGAGTTGTGTTTATAATGTTTTTTTGTTGTGAAACACTATTCTAATTTGTTTCATGGTTTTTCTAGTGATATTGATTATACTATGTCGTATGAAAAATAAATTTCACCTAGAAATATCGTTATTATACTAGTATGGTAAAAATTATTTTTTACCATATATTGTTATTAAAATATGGATGATTTTTGGAAAGATGATTGTGTATTGTTTGAACATCCACCTTTTTTATCTAGATGTGTTATGATAATGTCATCCCTTATATTGACATGGGAAAATTTATTGACATTATTTATTATTACTAACTACTAAAATAAGTTTATAATGTATTGATATTCTTTATTCTTCATTATATGGATATCCATGTATTTATTCATTTAAAGGTTCCTTATGTAATGGTATAAAAGATCTCATTTACCCTTATGGTGAATGAATTGAAATTAATTAGGTGATTTATGGGGCCCAGAATTATGTATCCCCTCAATGAACCAACATGTCTCATGAGAAAAAAACATTTTTGGATATTTGGTGTATGTCTTCCCAATTTAAAAAGATGTCTTCACTATGGTCTTGATAAAAAGTTAATGTATTTTCATTATTCCTTGACAGTACATTTTTTATGTCCATAATTATGAATTACATCAGTATGAGATCAATATTATTGATATCCATGTTTTTATTTATTCTCATGGATGTAGAATGTTCTCAGTTTCAGTTGATTATGGATCTGTGTTGTTCACTAATTCCTTCCATAATATTTATGCCATGTTTATTCTATAATCACCATAGTTGTATGTTTTCCCTTATGGATCATTTTCACTCACCCCTTCTTATGTTTCTATTCCCATAGGTTATGTTGAAAATTATTACACATGGTATTCCAAAAATAGTGTCTTGTGTGTAGAATTTGATTGGATATATTGATGACTGATTATAGATTATTTAGTTTCTTATATAGTTGGATTAAAGACCATATTTTGAAAAACAAAGTATGGGATTTATTAGTTATTTTTTTACTAATTATATAAAGATATAAAAATAAAATTTCTTTAGAATTTATATAATGAAATATCTTTCTGTATGTAACTATTGGACAGTTACGTACAAGAATTTACAGTGGGTGTGGAATCCATTATCTGAAGTATGTGTTTATGGAATCAGATTTTAGAGTGAGGGTTTGGGGTGTCACAAAAAAAATTATTCAGTACTAAGAGATATATTGGATCATATTCACCCATAAGTATCACTAATAACCAAATAAAACCAATAATAAGTAAGAACATCATGAAAGGATAATTCATGTTATGTGATCTAAATGAAAACTATGAAAATGGGAAGTGTGAAATAAAAAGTGATAATAGAAGGAATGATTATAGAAAATCTATATATAGAAATCAAATTGGGTCATTAAAAATATTTTCATTGGAAATATGGTAATTTTACATTCAATCATTGGGAATATTATCATTGGATATACATTAATCCAATAGGTATACTAAATTTTTGTATTATAAGTGGTAAATTTTGAATAATAAAACTCACATTGAAATAAAGAAATATTATTAAAATAATATATATATATCTATGTGTGTGTGTGTTATGTATTAATATTAATATAACTATGGTATAATTTGAGGATGGAGAATTAAGGGTTAGAAATTTATGTCGATATCTTTGGCAGTTATCATTTTAGAAACCTAAATATGCATTCATTTGATTAATTTTATCATGGATGCCAGTAGGGACTATCTAATACCATGAAGGCTCACAATGATGATAGTGTTGAATAGTCTAATATTGTGAACCATACATGGTGATTGTGTAATCTTATAGGTTGTGTAAAATCATTGCAAAGTTTTCTCATCTGAATGTCGGACTTTCCTTTTCTGATTTTGAGATATCCTTACCAGGGAGGGTGGTTAAAATGGGTAAATAATTTATTTCTTATCCAAACAAGATGTTATTATGGAATTACTAAACATATAAAAGTACTCAATCATTTCTAGGGGCGTTCTATATAAATGGTATAGGCCTTTGTGTTTCCATTATCTTTTGAAAATTTTCATTGGAGTCTGGGGATTCAATGATTGGTAGATGACCTCGATAGGGAGAGGGAATAAATGTATCATATTCCCTTCTGATAAGATTAAATGAAAAGAATGAGTTTTTGGTTCTATTACTTTAAATATAGTATTATTTATGATCTAGGATTGCGACCAAAACTTTTATCCATCTATTGTTAGTAATTTTCATTCTTAAGTGTGGGTTATCATTATAAACCTAAATTGGATTTATTATCACCCTAAAATTCAATGGGATACGACAACTACAATTGAAACTCCTATTATAATGGAACAATGAACCATTAATTAATTTTTTTTTTCTTTTTTAATGGTACTTATGAAAGTGTATTTAGCATCAAAACTTGTTGAAAAATTGGTTCTCATGACAACTAAGTGCATCATTACCTTGGAAATTCACTATTAATGATGTCTTAAATTATGTCAAGATTGTAACTTTATTGGAAATGATGCATCAAAATGTTGAAGGTATAATTTCTATAGTCTCTATAAAATATTATTACATGATGATGAAATCTATAATAAAAATATTCTTAAGCACCAAGGGAAATATAATCAAGTTAAAAATATTGGTACTTCTAGAAAGGTTCTTTTTAATGGAAATCATGTCCATATTGGTTAGGGTATCATTTCAAAGCACACTGGTCATGGAAGAAATTTACTATCTGTTGAAAATAAAACATATGATACATTATAAATTTATGGGAGTGAGAAATTTTCCCTTCATAAAGAGATCCAAATAGTTTTTAATACTGAAAATCATATTTGTGGATCTATTATTGAGATTCTTGTTGGATTGGAGAATAATACTCATAGAGGTTTGAAAAGGTATTATATTAATAATAAGGCCTATGATATTAGTAAAGATGTGAATATTTACATGGTAAATACCCTTATAGTAGGGTAAATGGTTACTCCGCAAATGAATGTTCCTTCTAGTGAGCAGGTTTAAAAAGGGAAAACTATCATTTTAAATTATGTGGGGAAATTCACTCTAGTTCCTTCTGGTAGGGTATAACAACCCTTCTTTTTATTAAACTTAATTTTTGATTTATTAAATAATATTACACTTAATACAACCTAGAAGATAGAGAATTATAGTGTCATTCGGAATTAGGTACATTACATAACTACTTAAAATAGAGAATATATCATATTTAATGAATTCTTCCTTAACAAAATCATATTATTCCTTCATACTTAACATTGCATTGGATAACCTGGGGACATATATAAGAAAGAGGTGAGCTGTAAAGCCTAGTAAGAGAATAAACATGGCATAACATGAAAAATATAGTACATGTAAGAAAATTGGAATATCAATGAAACATAAAAGGGGTGAGAATCATAACATGAACAAATGAGTCATGATACAGCATGATAATTATAAAGGAAACATGTGAAATGTAGAAACAACTTAGAACACTGCATCATTAACATAGCTCAAGAATAAATACCAATAAATAATGATGTAAAAATTCTTTTAATGTATTAGTTTCACTCCCTAATCTCTTGAATGGCTTCTTATGATACTAAAATATTACCCATTACATTAGAGGACAATATAATTCTAGGCTCACCCGTCACTTTCATTTAATTCTCATGATTAAGTGTGCCACATAGATCATATAACATGGATTAATTCATCATAATATTTTATTAAATGATAAATGAGTGTAGAATAAATATATCTAAGTCTTCTTTAAATAAGTATAATTTTATAAGGGTGAAAACCCTTGATAAGAAATAGTAATGGGTATTCACTACACAATTGTTTGGTAAAGAAAATCATGATGAAATTTCATAAACATAATGGGAGTGTATGAATATTCATTTAAGGGATTAATTATTGTGAAATGGGTGTATAATAATTTAGGCATCATAGGATCATTATGGTGTATATGGAAGAACATATCCCAACATTAAGATTTTGATAAAAGGGGCATAAGATAATGAAAATACCAGAATAAATAGTAGAAAGAAAAGAACCCTTACCTTGAGAGTGTGACTCCAAATTCTTAAGAAGAAATTTTTGAGAGATTGGGGCACCTTGGAAGGACTCTAGAGAGGGTAGGTAAGAGTAATTACATTCTCCTAGGATTTTGAGTAAAGAAAAATGGGATCTTGGGTTGGTTTATATTGGAAATGAGATGGGGAATTCTTTATCATTTCCCAAACATATGTTTTGGACTCTATAAAAAAATAACCAAACCACAAACCATACCATGGTTTTTTTCATGGTTTCTAAAAAAGTGGATTGGTTGATATTATTTTATAATTAAAAGGGATGAACATAATAAAATAATACCCTAGCTTATGAGGAATTGAGTTATAATCTTAAAGAAATGATTTTCAAACCATAAAATATATTAATGGTTTTGGAGGATTCATAAATGCTTTATAAAATTAATAAAATAAACATAAAATCACATTATTTGAAATGAAAAATATATATTTGGTCATGGATACACTTTTATAGTATTTATTACATTACTTTTGGTTCATTATTATGTCGTAATACACACAGTATATTTATATCATATTTAATTTTTACTCAAAAATTCAGTTGTCTCTGAAAAGTATGGAAAATTCTCTATTGGATAAGTTTGATGTTATGATTCCAAAAATAATATTCATTATATATAATAATTTTTTTAAATGTGAATTTTCACTTTTAAAAATAATAATTTACATTAATTGAGAAATATTGTGTTTTTTTATAATAATAATTTATGAACCTTTTAATAAATTAAATTTGACTTAATAAAACTTATATGATCATTTTTATTTTATTAACATTATTTAATAATATTATTTTGTTAAAATATTATTTATTTCAAAAATCCATTAATTCATCAAAATAAAAAATTTAATTGAAATGGAAGACCAATTAAACATCTTTTTTATAATGATTATTGGGGTTGTAAGATGACAATAGTGATCTTCAATAATCATTTTACAGTGAATTCACTAGGGGTCAAAATTTTCTTTATATTGATTAGAATATCCTTTCTTTAATGATTTCCATTATAGTTTTTCTTGTCTATTTGTTTTTTCACTTGATGATTTTCACAAGATTGTGTGTTTTATCATATATTATTGTATTGATGCGTACCTATGGGAACTCCATGAAGGGGTTCTGGTTTTTTGGTGAGTTTTAAGATAAGTTTCCTGATACATTGAAATATAAATCATTTATTCTATGTTAATTCTTTTTATTGAACTTTTTGAATCTCCAGAAATTGGACTTTCTAGGATGGGATAGGGCATGAAATATTTATCCTGTCTCTCTTGGATACTATATACAACCCAGTTGATGGGCCTCCTAGAGGCTACATTATCATTCTTTCAAGGAGTTAATTTCTATTTATGAAGACTATATTCATTATATTATGTGATTTATGGGTTTTTGGAATGTTTTTTTCTAAATGTTATGATGTAATGGGTTCTTCCATTTGTTATTTTATGAAACTTTTTCATGTACCTACCTCAATTCCATGGTGATGTAATCTTGTTACAACTCATGCTTATATTTTGAACTTGATATTGTCTAATAAATTTCATTCGGGTGTGACTTGGGTGACCAAGCCATATCTCTTATTTTTTCAAAAACAAATATCACTTTATTAAACCATCAAATTCTCTAAGGGTGATGTGTGTGATGGTGAGACTTTCATGGGGTGGTTTGGCGTACACGATTTGGGTTGTGATATTTTTGTATTTAAATTCTCCCATAAATGGTTTTGCTCATACTTAAGTTATTGGATCTCAACTTAGGCTTAGTTAAGGAAAAATCCTAGATATGTTATCTACCTCTAGATATCTGAAAATGAGCTGTATAAGGTATGATCCTATAGGTTTAGGCCATCACATCCTTGGTCTGTGTTAATTGGATTTATCAAAACCCTGTATTTATACTAAAAATATGATCAATATTCAATGATTGTATTATAAATAGTAATGATGTTTAATGGCCATTTAAATCCAATAGGATATAATAAAACCAAATAATTTTTCAGGATTTCTGTAATCATATTACATAATATGATATTTAATTAAATTAAAAAGGAAATTTTATTTATAATAGCTTGAGTTGTTTCAATCTTCCCCTTCAGAAATGTCACCCTAAAAATTTTACTTTCACTCACTAAAACATATGAGATTAAATTTATTTAATCACCTCCTCTGGTTCCCATGTTTTTTATTCAAACTTGTGTTTTCTCTTTAACACCTTGATAAGGTGAATTGTATTATTTTTTAGAACTTTTTCTCAATGATCAAAGATATTCATTAGATTTTGTTTATAGGAAAGTTCATTCTCCAAAAGTACCACCTCTATATTGATTACATATGGGGGGTATACTATGTACTTCCTCAAGAGGGATATATGGAATACATCATGTACTTGAGATAGTTTAGGTGGGAGTTCTATTCTATAGGCCACCACTCTAGTGTGATCAAGGATCTCAAAGGGGTTGACGTATCTTCTACTAAGATTTCCCTTCTTCCCAAATATCATAAATTTATTCCATGGATATATGCATAGGAATTCCATATCTGCAACTCAAACTCTAGGTCACTTATATGATTTTTAGTATAGAACTTTTTTTGACTCTGAGAATCCTTGATGTGATGCAGAATGGTATTAACCTTTTCCACCATTTCCTCGACCATTTCTAGACCTAGTAGTTTTAATTCACCAAAATTAACCTAGCATGGAAGTGTTCTGCACCTCTTCCCATAAATGAATTCATAGGGGGCATTTGGATGCTTTAGTGGAAACAATTATTGTATGATAACTTGACCAGAGGAAGATGCTTATCACATCCTCCTTTAAAGTGAATTGAGCATGCTCTCAACATGTCCTCAAGTTTCCAGATAATATGATAAGATTGGACATCCGTTTGAGAGTGATAAGTTGTGTTGAAGTTCAAATCGGTATTTAGATCATATTGGAGACTCTTCTTGAACTTAGAGTAAAATATTGGATCTTGATCAGATACAATCAATATTGGTGTTCCATATTGACTCACTACTTCTATAATGTATATTCTTACAAGTTGATTGAGTGATAAGTCCTATAAAATCACAATGAAGTGTGTAGTCTTTGTAAGATGATCCACCAAAACCTAGATATAATTATGTATTATTATTTTACTAATATGACTAGTGAGAAATTCCATGATGATGTTTTCCAATATCTGTGTGGGTATGAGAAATTGTTGCATTATACCCTTGGATTTTTTTCCTTTCTGCCTTCACTTACTGACATACAAGACATATTGATATATATTCCATGATCTTCTTCTTCATATTGTACCATCAATATTTATCTCATATATCTTGATACATCATTTTTAATCCAATATGGATGTAGGAATTCAAACTATGTGCACCATCCTATAGCTTCTTCTTTAACTCGGGATTTTATAGTACACATAGTCATCACTCGAATCTCACAAATCCTTCATTAACATTGAACTATAAGGATTTAAATTTTTTTATAACATCAACATTTTTCTTAATTCCCACATAATCTCTTTGAGAATCATTTATCCTCTTTATAAAGGACAGTTTACCAATCATTTTTTAAAGGATTGTAGATGTTTCTTCCTTTATTATTCCCATGTTCATCCTTTTTAAATCTAAGAAGATTAGATCCTTTTAAATTATCATCAATGATAAAATTTCTCAATCCATTCTACTTAGATCATATGAATATTTATTCTATTTTCCATTATGGTATTGAATTGGCTATTTATAGTCATTGATTAGCTCAAACCATATTTTCTAGTGCATATTCATCTCTTTCTATGTGAATGTATACTTGAGGCTTTTGTGATTCATATATATTTCACACTTCTTTCTAAAGAGATAATCCCATATTATTTTCAATGAAAATATCACTCCAACAAACTCCATATCATGCATTCAGTAGTAATGTTCCTGAAATTTCAATTACCTTGATTCATTGGCTATTACTTTGTCATTCTTCAATAACACACAACCCAATCCCTTCTTCAAATCCTTGCTGAATACAATGAAAATCTCCACTTATGGGTAGTGTGATTACATATTCTATGATAAGACTCTTTTTTATCTCTTTAAATCACTCTTCACATTCATAATTCCTATAAAACATTACTCTCTTATGAGTTATCTTGGTTATAGGGTTTTAAAATCATGATAACTTTTTCAAAAATTGACGATATTACACAAGTAATCGAAGGAAACTACGAATATCTAGCATAGATGTTGTCCTCATCAATCCTTCAATAGATTCTATCTCTGAAAGGTCCATATATATCACATTTATTGACATAATATTTCCCAATAATGATACTTCCTTCAAACATAACTCACATTTTATGTACTTGGAATAAATCTTCTCCTTTAATAAGGTCCTTAGCATAGTACTCAGATGATCCTACTCCTCCTTGCTTTCGAATTATATTAGAACATAATCTATAAAGACTACCAAAAAAATCAAGGTGATCTTTAAAGACTCTATTAATAAATTCATCAAATATTTATGGATAATTAGTGAGTACAAATGGAATTACTATGAACTCATATTGATCATACCATGTACAAAAACAGTCTTGGGGATATCCTCCTTCTTCACCCTAACTTGGTAATATCCCAACCACAGATCTACCTTGGAGGAGTATTTTTTACCACGTAGCTGATAGATCAATTCCTAAATTTGTGGTAGAGGATACTTTTAATTTATCATGATCTTTTTGAGATCACGATAATAAATGAAAAGGAATATTAACTCATCCTTCTTCTTGATTAATAGGATTAGTGCACCCCATGGGGAAGCACTTGTGTGTAAGAAACCTTTATCCAAATTATATTGTATCTATTTATTCATCTCCTAAATTTCCACAACATCTTTTATATATGGATTCTTTGATAATGGTAAATCCCCAGGTATATTCTAGACTAAAACTTCAACCTCTCGACAAGGAGGAAGACTAAGAAACTCATTGGGAAACACATCATCTTCTTCCCTCACAATGGGCATGTTTTCAAAGATAATCCTTTCATTAGACTCAATAATTTATGTTAGATATGATTTATCATAGGTAAATAATATCCATTATTAAGATGTTTCTTCTAAATAATATTCATCCATCTCTTTTAATTTGTATAGAATTGGTGGACGATTTGCGATATATAGGGTGATTTCTTTCTCATATAAATTTATGTCTGATCTATATAGGGAAAGTCAATCCATGTCGATAATTGAATAAAATTCCACCAAATTTTCTATCACAAGGTTATCTAAGAATTTCATCCCATAAATTTTTATGGGGGGAGTTATATACATGGGATGAAATAACTGACCCATTTTTCGTTTTCATCAATAACTCCACTTCATTGATTTTTGGTGTTGTTTGAATAGTTCTACTAAAATTTCATGATATGAAGGAATGAAAATAACTATAATCAAAAATAATATTCTCTATTATTTAATGAATGACTAGCATACCTATCACCACTTTGTTATCATGATCCATCTCAGTGGTTATGATGAAAAAATCTCACCCTTGCTTCCTTTGAGGTTGTTTGTTGTCTCCAAAAACCATTGTCATAGTGCATTGGTTTTCAAAGTGATCTAATTCCTTCTAATGGAATCAATGAATATTTATTTGAGGTTTGAACATATAATTTCTTTCCTCCATTGCATTATTGGAGTTCTCATGTCAGTAATTGTTATCTTGGTGCCCTTACTTCCCACACCTAAAGCATTTCCACATCCCCATTAGTCAATTTTCAGGGTGTTTCTTTCTACATATTTGACAAGTGGGATATTGAAATTTATTATCTCAATTATATTTCTCCATAAAACCTCCATAATTAAACTCCACTTACCATTTATTATCCCTGTGATACCATTGAGATTCTTCGATCTCCATTTCAACTGTGCGAGAACATCATACAATTTCATCATATCTATCAAAGATTTAGATCATGAGGAATTTTTGTAAAGTAGGTTTTAGCCCACAAAATAATATTTAAACTTTGTATTTAGGGTTAATGACAATGTCGAAGGTGTATTTTTCAGGCCTTGTGATTTTTTTTTCATACGCCCTGATAGATTCGTCATCTTTTTCTTGATGGAAAGAAAATCCCTTTACATTTTAAGTAAAAGAGTGTGAGTAAAATATTTATCAAAAAATATTTCTGGAATTCCTTCCACTTCATCACTTAGATCTCTTCCTAAGGATTTGTATTCTTGATCAATGTTCACCATTGACTAGCTTCTCCCTCCATACGATAACTAGCCATTAGAACCTTCTCTTTCTCGGAACATTGATGGATGGAGAATATATTCTCAATGGAGTTTATCCATTATTTTGTTATTAAGGGATCAGATGATCCACTGAAATTTAGAGGTCTTTTTCACATAAAGGACTTAATTGTATCTTGTTATTTCTTAGGGTAATTTGGGTTATCCTTCTAATCCATGATTTTATTCAAAACCTGAGTCAGCTGACAGAGTATCATTAAAAATTTTGTGATTCTGGATCCCATTGGGTTGGGAATCTCATTGGGGTAGTCATCACATTTCCCTTCACATTGGTTGTTTACCTAATTCCTCCTATTTTTTCTCATTATCTAGAATAAAGGGGAAATATGCGATGATTCTTTTCTAACTGTTAACCACATAAATGGGAATCTAATGATATCAAAGGTATAACTTATAAATTACATGTATTTTCTTAACTTATAAATCTCTAATCTTTAATATATGTGATCCATGATCTATTTCATAACATAGACTCTTATGGGTATTTTTTACCTTAAAAATGTTTTTTAACGATATTATGATTTTAGAAAAGAATATCCCCTAGGACTTTCAAACCATATGTTCTATAAGGCTCATTGTCGTGCACCAGTTCCTGGCCGACTCTAGATCAACATGTTGTTTTTGGGATTCACCCCTATGTACATTTGTTCTAGATCTACATTCACTTGTAGTATCCATATAGGGATTTATTTTCTTGATAAACGACTTACTCTATACTTTACCAAAATTTAAGGATGTTTTATTATTCTCAATTTTATCCCTAAGTATTTCTCTAGAGTTTTTTAATCCTAATCCCAAAAATTACTAAACTTTTCTTTGATACCAACTATGAAAACCCTTATTATTGTTACACTTAATTCATGATTTATTACATAATATTACACTTAATAAAACACATAATATTGACAGGTTTAGTTTATTTTAAAATTAATTACATTACATAACAACTTAAAATAGGGAATATATCATCTTTATTGAAAACTTTTTAACAAGATTATATTATTCCTTCGTACTTAACATTGCATGTGATAACCTGGGGAGATACATAAGAAAGGGGTGATCTATACAGCCCAATAAGGGAATAAACATGGAATAACCTGAAGAAATTAGTACATATTAATCAATAGGAATATCATTGATACATAAAATGGGAGGGAATCATAACATGAAAAATGAGGTGTGATATAACTTGATAATCATAAAATAAACATGGGAAATGTGGAAACAGATAAAAACACAACATCATAAACATAGGTTAAGGCTAACTACCAAGACATAATAATGGATAAAGTCCCATTATAGATTAGTTTCACTCTCTAATCCCTTGAATGACATCTCATGAGACTAAAACATTACCCCATGCATTAGAGCTCTACATAATTTTGGGCACACCCGTCACTTTCATTTTAATCTCATGCTTAAGTGTTCCAGATAGTTCATACGACATGGATTCATTAATCATAATATTTTATTCCATGAAAAAGGAGTGTAGAATAAATATATGTAATTACCCAATAAATAAGTATAATTTCATAAAGGTGAACACCCTTGATAATAAATGGGTATAGTTATTCAATATACAATTGTTTAGTATGGAAACTTACGGTGAAATTTCGGCAGCATAATAGGGGATTAGGAATACTCAGGGAAGGAATTAATGAGATTGGAAGAAGTATATCATCATTTATCCATCATAAGTACATTAAGGGGATACGAAAAAACATATATCATCATTAGGATTTGGATAAAAATGGCATAATATAATGAATATAATTAAATAAATACGAGAAATAAAAGAACCATTACCTTGAGAGTGTGATTCCAAATACTTGGGATGAGGTTATTGAGAGATAGGGATCACCTTGAGAGGACTCTAGGGAGGTTAGGTTAGAGTAAGGACGTTCTTATTGGATTTTTATTGAAGAAAATGAGAGTTTTTGTGGGTTTATATAAAAAATGAGAGGGGAATTATTTATTATTTCTCAAACGTAGGGATCTATAAAATAAAATATCCAAAACCACAAACCTTCCCATGATTTTTTCCAAGTTTTACTCCAAAGGGGAGTGGTTTTCATTATTTTATAAGGATATGGTCAAAAAATAAAAAAAAAATATAATTTTTGATTTGGTAGTGAGTCATGCTCTTAAAGAAAAGATTTTAAAACATTAAAATATATTAACGGTTATAGAAAATTCATAAAGGCTTTATAAAATTAATAAAATAAAAATAAAATAAAATTATTTAAAATGGGAAAAATTTATTTGGTATAGGATACCATTTATAGTATTTATCACATAACTTTTGGGCTATTATGATGTCATAATACCCGTCTTATATTTATATTGTATTTAAATTTTACCTGGAAATTTAACTATCTCAGAAAATTATGAAAATTTAATTGTGGAATAATTTCAACATTTTTTATTCAAAAAATAATATTAATTTTATCTATATAATTTTATAAATATGTGATTTTTCACTTTTAAAATAAGAGTCGATATTTATTGAAAAATGATGGATTTTTTTGACAATAACAGTTTTCAAACCCTTATAAAAATACATTTGAATTCTTAAACAAATTATATGATAATTTAAATAGGAAAAAAATAATTAATAATAATATTTTCATAAAATATTATTTATTTGAAAAATTAATTAATTCATCAGAATAAATGCCTTAATTGAAATTCAATACCGATTAAAAATAAAATTATTGTTTTATTGTATAAAAAACAAAATCATTTATAAAGTAATGATAATATATAAATATAAACATTATTATATTGAAAATACAATATAAATTTTCAAATTATTATGATGTTGATACATTTCACTTTAATACACTAGTAAATTATCTAAGGGTTAGGTGTGTAATGGTGAGTCTTTAATGGGGTGGTTTGGCATACATGGTTTGGGTTGTGATCTCAATGACCTTGAAATTATCCCGTAAATAGTTTTGATCATGCTTAATGTTTTGGATCTCAACTTCATCTTAGTCAAGGTAAAATCCGAGAGATACTCTCTCCCACTGAATCACTATTAAATGAGATTTATATGGTAGAGTCCTACTATTTAAGGATGTCACTTACATTGTTTGAGTCAATTAGATTTATCTGAACCCTATATTTATACAAATCATATGATCATTGTTCGATGGATATATTATCAATGGTAATGATTCTTAAAGGTCCTTTAAATCCAATTGGATATAATAAAATCAAAGACTTTATCAGGGTTTCTATAACCATATTACATAATATGACATTTAATTAAACCAAAAAAATAGATTTATTTATAAAATTTTGGTTCACTACATTAGGTGTTTAGGAGAATGCTTCCAGATAATTTCAGCACTGAAATAGGAAATATCAATCCCTCATAGTGGAAACCTTTGTTTTGATGGGACTTAACCCAAGGTGGATTAATGTGGTGTTGGTGATCTTTAAAATACACCTAAGAGGGTTACCACTCTTGTTTATAACGTTAGAAGGCCATGAAAGGGACAGGATAAAAAATGAATTATTAAAATCTAGGTGTGGAACAGAATAAGGGAACACTAATAAGAGTTAAAGTTTCTTCAAGTCCTTAATAAATATTTTTTTCTGAAATTATCAATGGGGTGGAAATATGCTAACTGTTTCATCCCTTAAGAATTTTATTGAGTTCAATAGACTAATGTTGGTTGGGATTATTGATCCAATAGTTATGTTTTAAGAATGGAAACCTTTAACTATGATTCCCTTGGTTATTATTTCCTTACTCACAACATGCATAATAGTGTTATTGTAATGCCCCAACCCCAGTTACTCAAAGTCTGTGCATTATTACAAAACATTGGCATGATTCAAGGAATCATTTCCCAAAAGACCGATCAGTTTAGTAGCCTTAGAAGTATGATATACCTTCATAAGTTTTACATTACATCATGAAATAAAAACATCATCAAAAAATGATTCCCTTTGAACACACTTATATCTTTAGCCTATCCCTGCAGGTCAACCATTATATACTTCTTCACATATTGGAAAAAATAAAACATAGAAAGGGATGAGATCAGATGCCCAGTAAGGATAACAATATAGAGGAAACTTTCATAGATAAGCATAAGAATTTAATGCAATGTATAAGACCAAAACAAAATCCTTTTAAACTTAAACTTCAGCATAATATGGAAAAGATAAAATCAAATAATTATATTTACTTATTCACATGGATACTCTACTAGTCGAATAATCACATGCAATATCAATATTCACTTTCATAATGATGGAATGCATAATGCCATACTTCATAACCATATAGTCAAGGCCTTGTGCCAAGACTAAAAATAAGATTTTGTTAAGGCCATGTGCCAAGACACTAGTTTGTCTCGTGAGACCTATCGGCGCATCGAGGAGCTATAGCGGGCTCCACGCATCACTTATTATGTCCGATGCATTCCCTATATGAAAAGGTTTAAAAATAACATAAACATTCATATTAAAGCTAGAATATGAAATGTCAATAATATATCCATAAACCATGAATGGTGTAAAAATAACACATCCACAGTCAAATATATCACAAAACCTTCAAAACAATATGGAATATTTGTATCATAATAAATCAACTTCAAACAAGATTAAAATCCATCAGAGGATGTTGACATAGATGAAATGAAAACTGTTTGAAATAAATACCTCTTTCCATTTTGAAATCATTTAAAATTCACATAATTATAAAAGAAAACATTTATTTTGGGTGTTAACTGATTCGTTTTCCTTTACATGTTTTTTTACATAATCCATGTTTGTTATGGATAGGATGTATTTTATTAATATCCAGAATGATATTAAGTTATTAAACATTATTTTTAATCATCAAATGAAAATTATTCTTTAATGGTTACGATGGGGAAATTAATCTCATCACATTCGTGGAGACGGTAATCCGTACGTGCGCATGAGTGACAATATCATTATATTGATGGAAAAATCATATGTAATTGGATGGTATATCATATATACAGAATCATTAAAATTTTATATTTATTATTTACATCATTTATACTCATTATTATACCCATCCAAATAATTAAGTGTTTGAATAACAAACTACACCACGACGTGGAGACGGTAAGTCGTACGTACGCACGTATAGTGACTTTGTCATTTATAGGATAAATATAATAACGAATATGTTTGTACCATATTTATAATAACATCATAGTATATAAAAGGTACTAGATTTATTATTTTGGTATGGAAAGAACAAATAAAGAGGAATTTGATAAAGAAAATAACTTCAAAGAGGGTGGTAAAATTATTACCTCTACTTCGGGTGTTTCTTTTTGAGTTGATCAAAAAGGCTCCTTAGGTTGGCTTTCTGATCAAAGTAAGCACTACTAATACCTGGCCTTTTATCAGCGCTAAAAACCGGCACTAACAGCGCTATAAAAGTGTTGTTAATGCGGGTGTAGATAAATGGGGGTCCCCTTTATCAGCACTCTGAAAAGCGCTGATAAAGGCGACCTTTATCAGTGCCTAAAAAAGCGCTGATAAAGGATACCCTTTATCGGTGCTTTTTGGAGTGCTGATAAAGGGGACCCCCCTTTATCTACGCCAGCATTGACAGTGCTTTTCTAGCGCTGATAAAGGGTGCCTTTATCAGTGGTTTTTTGAGCGCTGAAAATAGGGCCCTTCATCAGCACTCTATTAGCGCTGTTAAATGTATCCTTTATCAGTGCTCAACAAAGCGCTGATAAAGGCACCTTCCCCTACACCTGCACATCCATCACCTGCACACCTGCACAAACTAGTACCCCTACACAAACCAGCACCCTAACACTATATTTTGACAAACAATGCTATATACATTTAATTAACATCATTAATACAATAAAACACACTGCTACATACATTTCAAACAATTTTTTACATGTTTACAATTACAATTATCCAACAACAGTTATGAAAATTAATGTTTCATCCTTTGATATCTGTGATCCGTTCTCAAAAATTGTCGTCCATGGTATTTTTTGCCAAAAAAATCATCTGAACTCAAGGAAAAACATTCACCTATATAAGAAAAGAAATATTCTGTTAGTAATACAATAATAAAATAAATTAAAACATTAATATGAAAGAATACAATAATATGGAAATGTGAAACTAAAATATGAAAATGATAAACTCAAATGTTTTCATTCTGATAACAATGAAAGGGAATAATGTAAAATCAATATGTTTTTGGATGATTTATCTCATTTAATAAATATTGATTCTTTATCTAATGAAAATATTTACCAATCACACTGTGCATTGTATTGAGTTGTGGTCAATTCATATACATAACAAATGACTCATGGATCATTTTCATGAAGTATCAAAACAATCCGAACGTGTTTTCTCAGTTTTCCGAATGTCAGTAGTGTTGTTTTCTAAAGTTTATGTCAATTTCAAACTGATATCAGACACTTTTAGCCATACTGGTCACACCGTGTGTCGGATTGAGTTGTGGTTGATTATTACACATCAAAAATGACTCATGGATCATTTTCCTAAAGTATCAAAACAATCCGAATGCATTTTCTCAGTTTGCATATGTTACTTGTGTTTTTTCTAAAGTTTATGTCAATTTGAAACTGTGATCAGACACTTTTAGCCATACTGGTCACACCGTGCATCGGATTAAGGTGAGTTCGATTCTAACACGTCACAAATGACTCGTGGATCATTTTCCTAAAATATCAAAACAATCTGAACGCGTTTATGGGTTTTCTGTATGTCAGAAGTTTTATTTTCTAAAGTTTATGTCAATTTCAAACTGATATCAGACACTTTTATCCATACTAGTCACACCGTGGTCGGATTGAGTTGAGGTCTATTCTTACACATCACAAATGACTCATGGATCATTTTCCTAAAGTATCAAAACAATCTGAAAACGTTTTCTCAGTTTTCCGTATGTTACTTGTGTTGTTTTCTAAACTTTATGTCAATTTGAAACTGATATCAAACACTTTTAGCCATACCGGTCACACCGTGCGTCGGATTGAGGTGCGGTTGATTCGTACACATCAAAAATGACTCATGGATCATTTTCCTAAAATATCAAAACAATAAAAACATGTTTTCTCAGTATTCTGTATGTCAGTAGTGTTGTTTTCTAAAGTTAATGTCAATTTACAACTGATATCAGACACTTTTAGCCATACCGGTCACACCATGAGTCGGATTGAGTTTCGGTCGATTATTACACGTCAAAAATGAATAATGGATCGTTTTCCAAAAGTATCAAAACAATACGAATGTGTTTGCTCAGTTTTCCGTATGTTAGTAGTGTTGTTTTCTAATTTTTATGTCAATTTCAAACTGATATTAGACACTTTTAGCCATACCAGTCACACCGTGCATCGGATTGAGTTATGGTCAATTCGTACATGTCACAAATGAATCATGGATCGTTTTAATAAAGTGTCAAAACAATCCTAACGTGTTTTCTCGGTTTTTCATATGTTACTTGTGTTCTTTTCTAAATTTTATGTCAATTTGAAACTGATATCAAACACTTTTAGCCATATCGGTCACACTGTGCGTCGGATTGAGGTTTGGTCGATTCGTACACATCACAAATGACTCATGGATCGTTTTCCTAAAATATAAAAACAATCCGAATACGTTTTCTCAGTATTCCGTATGTCAGTAGTGTTGTTTTCTAAAGTTAATGTCAATTTGAAACTAATATCAGACACTTTTATCCATACCGGTCACACCGTGCGTCAGATTGAGGTGCGGTCGATTCGTAAACATCACAAATGACTCATGGATTTATTTCCTAATGTATCAAAACAAACCAAATGTGTTTTCTCAGTATTCTGTATGTCATTAGTATTGTTTTATAAAGTTAATGTCAATTTAAAACTGATATCAAACACTTTTATCCACACCGATCACACCGTGCATCGGATTAAGGTGTGGTTGATTCATAAACGTTACAAATGACTCATGGATTTTTTTCCTAAAATATCAAAACAATCCTAATGTGTTTGATCAGTATTCCGTGTTGGAGTTGGTGGCCTAGAACCAACTACTTTGTACTTTATTCATTCATAAATTCCTTATCACATATTGATTGTTCTTCTGCGTGACAATGCATGGGATAATGTCCTAAAAACAGCTGTTGCATTAATGGGTCATAGCGGATCCTTGCTATGATGAGAACTCGGAAGTTCCATAACACTGTTCTTGAATATATGTTCTATGGCTGGATGATGTTATTTGAGGGACACAAATAATACAGGCCATTAGGGGTGAGGACTCATAAAACATTGAGGCACCTTCTCATGGTGTGTGCCTTTGGTAATATTCAAGAGGATATTATGAGAACGAGACCCACCAGTAGGAAATCCACATTTCATAGTGTCATTGGATGTTCCTATCTGCGGATGTGTGTATTGGTCCTTAGACTTTAAGATTATTATTAATGGGTATTGAAACTCACTCACATAGATGTATTGATGAAAACTGTGACGACACACTATTCGCAGTGAGGTAGGATACGTTGGGTGCATCACGAGTAATACTGCATTAATAGATAATGCGAGAAAGGATTTGTCCCTTCTGTTCCATAACGGAAGTAGATATCTCATGCCCTTTGATGGAATTGATATAGCCTAAATAAATCCATGGCCATAGTAAGCTATGGGAGAGTTCAATTCTGGGAATTCAAAGAAAGAATAATTGAGCACATGGGTTAATGGCACTAGCATGCAACCCGCTTGATTAGAGATATCGAGACAAAGGGATTATATTACACGGTAAGCATTCGTAGGAGGTGACACGTCATTGCGGCATTAAATTCTTTCTCTATGGGTGCCTTGGCGTGTTTTTAGACGCTAACCTTGGACTTTGGGTAGGCTCCGCCTAATGCCATTGAGAAAGAGGCCTAGAGGGTCACACACTAAGTGTGTCCATGTATCTCAGTTAAATATTAATTTAACAAGTTGAAGAAAGATTATTCCCGATTGTGGTTTAATAATTATTCAAGGATATCTGATCTTATTTATTTTCACACTAGTTATTCGAGAGAATATATTGTGGGTGAAATAATATATATTTATTAGTGAGTAATGCAGTTACATTTATTTAAGAAATAAATATCCATTACTCAAGGTCTAATAAATATGGTGGAGGAAAATAAATAAAACTGAAAAAATAAATATACATGCCGTGTAGTTTATTTTTTGGGATTCATGAGAAAATATTGTTTATTTAATTAAATGATATTAAATGTAATTCGTTGGACGCATGTCAAGTAATAATGATGGTCAAATGTCATTATTAAGACATGGGGTATTACTAAGAATTAAATGAAATGATTAAATTCATATGAGCAATTAATTTATTTTATTATTCTAGCTATTATAAATACTAATTAAATTATTCTCAAAGGGATTAACCATTTTTGGTTGTGCACAATGGATTGGAAATACTCTCAAGCCAAGAGAGAATTCCCTTTCCACCAAGAACGCTTTCAAGTTATGAAAGAAAGATCCTCCATCGAATCAAGGCAATCGAAGACGGACATCGCAAGCGAAGGATCTTCTGCGCTAGCACCCGGAGTTCCCTTCAGCGATGTCCAGAGATACGTGGCACACTTTTGGATCACCGCTAGAGGAATCCTATACTTGGATTCTCTGACGCAACAACAGATCACAGGATCGTGACCGGAGACACCAACGAAGAAAGAATTCCATCGAGGTAATTCTTATGAATTAATTAAATTAATTATAACCAACATATGAAGATCCTATCTCAAGGGTTCCGGGACTCTTCTTTTCTTTTTTTTTCTTCATTCTATTCAGAAGATCCAAAGTTTTATATCGTGACAGATCTCAGATTGACTGTCGTTTAACGCTAAAATTAAATTTGGGCAAACCCACCAACGCGCTTCCGCTGCGCCCGGAACCTTCAAGTGGTATCAAAGTGGTCATGTCGTTGATTATAATTATTTAGTTTTTTGTTGTTGATTTACGCATTTAATAATTTAGTTATTTCAATTCATCTTTAATCGTTCTAGAAATCTGAATATCGAGATCCATTCCTCCTGCCTCGTTTCTCGTTCACCTCATAGAAACGAATTTTTCTTTTAATTTTTATTAAAATAAAATAGAGGAACTTATCCAGAGGAGCCAAACATTTCTGGCCGTACAAAACCAGAATACACGGCGTGTATTCAGGAGTACACGCTGTGTAGTCTAGGTTCAATGCATTGACCGATCTGCCAAATCAGGCTGTGTATTGAGGTAATTTATGACAATATGTGTTGACCAAAAATAGGTGGCACACAGTTTCCGGATTACACGACGTGTGGTCCAAATGAACACGGTGTGTAGTTCCTTCGGGTTCGGGTTGGGCTGTGTACCCCGTACATGGCTTGCCCGGCAGGACACCGTGTAACGTGGAAACTACATGGCGTGTGTCCAAAATAACATGTCGTGTACTCCAAAAATTTACGAAGTACATTTACACACCATGTCCCCGGGCGTGTACTTCGGATGGATGGTGAAGAAAAGTACGCGTCGTGTACTCACCCAAATTATGCAGATTTATTAAAATTTAATTATTATATTATACAAACCCTTGAGATGTGTACCATGGTGCAGGCGTAAAGCTGAGGCACAGCACGTGATACGTGTTTTATATATACGTGTTTAATTTAACACCTGCGTAATGAACGGGAATTCACCAATTTTCCTCCAAGGTACAAGTTACGTAAAAGGATAATTTTAAATGAATTTATTTGTTTAAAATTATGATGGATGAGAATCTCAAGGAAGTTCAGAAAAGGGTTTAAGATAAAAGGATTGATTAATTAAAGATAATTAATTGATTCGAGTGTGATTTATCTTAAACAAGAATGATTAAAGAATTGAATGCTAAGTTTTATTTATGCGTAAATATCATTTCATGTATGGATAATCATGAGCTAGACTGAGATCTTTGTAAGTGAATGTTTTTTTTAATTTATTTATTTAAATTAAATTTGTTGGCCTACGAGCCATCTCCTCGTTAATATGTAGGGCCTGCGTGCCCAAGGATTATTTTATGTAAAAACCCCCTTTTTACCCCTCACATGTGTGTGAGATAAATGCATATGTAATTGATGGAGCTCCCAAGCTAGTGGATGTGGCTCAAGTCAGGAGATGAGGTGAAACCAATCCAAGGAGATACAAAGGTGGACAGGTGGAAAGCTGTAAACACGAACCCGCAAGGTTCAAGGTGTTTCTCCCCTAGGTCTTGGGTTAGTTTATCAACCACTAGATAAACTAACCAATAGAAAAAGCTCATGATCGTACCATTTATTTTATTTCTATCAGTTGCATGGTTTATTTATTGTGGGTGTGTTGTCACGATCACACAATTAATGAATATAACAAGCATGAAAGATAGAACTAAAATAAGACCGGTTTATACGTAAATATTATCTTAGACATGGTTAATCACTTAAGTATATCCCACTTAATATTAACAATCATGTAATCAAAGATAATAAAATGTAAATTTACGTATAAGGATAAAATCCCTCAAAAGAAATATTAAGTCGGTATAGCCTTCCATAATCTTGGTTAGAATCGAACCATAGTTCAAAGTGCTTGACCAACCCTGGTTGGGGTTCTTTCAATTATCGGGGAATTGTAATTCAAGGTTTTGGGTTGACTTGACTTGGTTCACATCAAGGGTTGACTGCCACAGCAGGACTTGGTGTGGCCAAGAGGCAAAGGTTGCGGAAATCCAAAAAATAAAAGGATTTCAGGATTGGGGAGTCCAATCATCGGATCAAGGAGCTGCGAGTTAATGAAGTTGGCATTTGGAATGCCTGCCTAAAACCCTTCAAGTTGCTTGGCCAACCCTAGTTGGGGTAATGTGAAGGGAAATATAAATCATTGCCACTAGAATATTCAGGCAACAGAATATTCCGAAGTCAATGGTGAGGGCTACTGGATTTCGATAAAATAGTGGGAGACTAATAAGTATTAATTTATTTATTTGTCTCAATTTTTGCAATAAAGTACTAAACCTTTTCTCATCTCAATTTGTAGAAACGGCAATAAAATGACTTCAAACATATCATTGTGCACCATAATCGATAAGGAAAACCTTCTCACCGGCACCAATTTCCAAGAGTGGCAGAGGCGTTTACGCGTCGTCCTTCGCCACGAAAGGAAATTGTATGTGCTGGAAGAGCCTATTCCAGTTGTGCCTGGGAAAGATGCTAGTGATGAGGAATTATTTATCTACATGAAACACATGGATTATTCCACAGATTCCCAATGGTTCATGATATTAGCCATGTCTAATGAGCTCTTGAAGCAACATGAAAACATGGACGCGTATAGCATGATGTCTCACCTTAAGGATCTCTACCAAGAGAAGGCGAGACAGGAGAGGTATGAGATCTCAAATGATTTGTTCACCATGAAGATTGGAGAGTCTGTGCCAGCTGGGCCTCATGTAGTCAAGCTTATTGGCTACATTGAACACCTGGACATCTTAGGGATTAAATTCCCGGTTGAGTTGTGTATAGATCTCATCCTATCATCACTGCCCAAGACCTTCTCTAGGTTCATTGTCAACTATAATATGAGCGGCAATGAGAAGAGTCTATCGGAGCTTCTGACCTTGATTCTCCAGGTAGATAAGGACATGGGACATGACAAACCCTCAGTCCTTCTGGTGAACAAGAAAAGGAAGGACAAGGAAAAGGGGCCAAAGACTTTTAAACGGTCTGAAGCCCCCGAGCACTGTCCCTCCAAGAAGGGGAAGATCCAGAGGTAGGGCAGGGAATGGGAGGCAGTGTGTTTTTCATGTGGAAAGTAGGGCCCCTGGAATAGGAAATGCACCCAGATGCATGGGGACGCTAAAGGTGCATTTGTTATTGAGTGCAATCTTTCTATTTCTACACATTGGGTATTAGATACAGCTTGTGGGATTCACTTCTGTATTCAAATGCAGGAACCAATTAGATTTATAAAGATCGCCATTGAAGAGGTGGATCTTTGAGCTGCCAATGGCGCAAGGCTGGTTGTGTTGGCTATTGGCGACTACCACCTCTCATTGCCAACTGGGATGATTTTGGTTTTACATAATTGTTATTTTGTGACTAGTGTTACCAAGAACATAATTTCTGTATCTTTTTTGGATATGGATGGATTTGTTTTCATGTTCGTAAATAATTGTTGTCTCTTTTATAATAACAACGTATGTTATGGTATGGAACATTTGAATAATGTTTTATATGTATTAAAATACGAAAACCAAGTGTTGGAAATCGATAATGAAACAAACTCACATGACTCATACATCACCCAGTTGTGGCATCACCGCCTTGGCCATGTAAATGAGAAGCTCTTGACAAAGCTCTATCAAGATGGCTATTTAGACTCTACTGAGCTAGAACCACTTGATAGATGTCATTCTTGTTTACAAGGTAAAATGACCAAGCCTCATTTTGGTGGACAGGGTGAAAGGGCCACAGAGCTTCTAGGATTGGTACACACGGATGTATGTGGACCATTTCCAGTAGAAGCTAGAGGTGGATATTCTTTCTTCATTACTTTTACTGATGATTTTAGATATGGATTTTTCTACTTAATGAGGTATAAGTCAGAAGCCTTAGATAAATTTAAGGAATTCAAGAATGAAGTATAGAAACAGCTTGGTAAGAAGATAAAGAAGCTTTGATCGGATTGAGGTGGAGAATATCTGAACCAGGAGTTCATCGATCTTCTACAGGAGTTTGGGATTCTATCTCAGCTCACTCCTCCTTATACACCACAGTGGAATGGTGTTAGTGAAAGGAGGAACCGCACCTTGTTAGACATGGTGATGTCGATGATGAGTCATGCAGATCTTCCATTGTCCTTTTGAGGATATGCATTACAAACTGCAGCATACACATTAAATCGAGTACCAAATAAGGCGGAAAATGGAATTCCCTCTAAGTTATGGAATGGAAAGAAACCCATTGTGTCGCATACACATGTTTGGGGATGCGAGGTGTTTGTTAAGGCCTTCTCAGGAAAAAAACTAGCACCCCGGGGCATGAAGTGTATCTTTATAGGATATCCTAAAGAAATGAAAGGATATTACCTATATAACCCTCAAGACAAGAAAGTGATTGTCGCCAGACAAGCCGTCTTTCTTGAGAGGGAGCACATCCTCAATAAGGATAGTGGGAGAAAGATTGACTTCGACGAAGCTGATGCTCAAGATACACAGGAGTTGGTACAGGAACAAGTTCCACAGGTCCCCATGGAAGAGGTTCCAAAAACACAAGTACTGCGTAGGAGCTCAAGAGAGGTAAGGGAACCGGATAGATTTGGTTTCCTAGTCACCGAGGATGGCGAATCATTATTTTTGGACAATGATGAACCTATATCCTACAATGAAGCAGTATAAAGCTCAGAAGCTACAATATGGCTAGAAGCTATGAATTCTGAGATGTATTCCATGTATCAGAACCAAGTTTGGGTTCTGGTCGATGAGCCAGTTGATGTAAAGCCTGTTGGATACAAATGGGTATTCAAGAGAAAGCTAGACATGTAAGGTCAAGTTAGCACCTATAAAGCAAGGCTAGTGTCTAAAGGATTCAGACAGCGTCAAGGAATTGACTATGATGAAACCTTCTTGCCAGTTGCCATGTTTAAATCCATAAGAATCATACCTTCCATAGCAGCTTACCATGACTATGAGATTTGGCATATGGATGTCAAAATAGCATTCCTTAATGGGAACCTTCAAGAAGATGTCTATATGACACAACCGGAAGGGTTTGTGACACCAAGTGAATCCAAATGGGTTTAAAAGTCGCAGAAATCCATTTATGGATTAAAGAAAGCATCCATGTCATGGAACATTCGATTTGATGAATACATAAATGAATTTGGTTTCATTAAGAATGAATGTGAGCCATGTTTTTATAAGCGGTTTAATGGGAATGTGGTTGTTATCCTAGTAGTATATATTGATGACATATTTCTTATTGGAAACGACGTACCAGCCTTACAGTCAGTTAAGGACTGGTTGAACAAATGATTCTCCATGAAAGATTTAGGTGAAGCAGCCTACATTCTAGGGATCAAGATCATTCGTGATAGATCCAAGAGGCTTCTTGGACTAAGTTAGGGTATATACATTTACCAGATATTAAATAGATTTAGTATGGAACAATCCAAGAGAGGATTGGTTCCAGTCTCACATGGCTTACATCTTTCTAAGAAAATGTGTCCTCAAACACAACAAGAGAAAGATAGGATGAGCAAGATCCCATACGCCTCGGCTATAGGATCCATCATGTATTCCATGTTATGTACCAGGCTTGATGTTGCCTATGCACTGAGCATGGTAGGAAGATATCAAGTAGATCCAGGGGAACAGCATTGGACTGCTATTAAGACTATCCTTAAGTATTTGAGAAGAACTAAGGATATGTTCCTGGTGTATGGAGGAGATGAGGAGATTGTCATCAGAGGGTATGTTGATGCTGGTTTTCAGACAGATCAGAATGATCTGAAGTCACAATCTGGATATGTTTTCTGTCTCAATGGAGGAGCTGTGAGCTGCAAGAGTTCAAAGAAGCCAGTTGTCGCCGATTCTACAGCGGAGTCCGAGTATATAGTGGCTTCTGATGCAGCCAAGGAAGCCGTCTGGATTCAGAACTTTGTCCAGGAGCTTGATGTGGTTCCTAGTAGTAAAGATCTAATTACATTGTATTGTGATAATATTGCAGTGGTGGCTCTTGCAAAAGAACCAAGGTCACATCAACGGACAAAGCTCATACTCCGGAAGTATCACCTCTTGAGGTATCTCTATCAGAGGGGTGAAGTTGTTGTGAGTAGAGTGTCCATGGAAGAGAACGTGGCGGTCCCCATGATTAAAGGCCTATCTTAGCAGAAGAATGAATATCATGTGAGAGCTAGCGGGTTAAAGGTTGTTAGCAGTTGGCTCTAGTCCAAGAGGGAGTCTGTTGGAGTTGGTGTCCTAGAACCAACTACTTTGTACTTTATTCATTTATAAATTCCTTATCACATCTTGATTGTTCTTCTGTGTGGCAATGCATGTGATAATGTCCTAAGGACAGCTGTTGCATTAATGGGTCATAGCGGATCCCGGCTATGATGAGAACCCGGAAGTGCCATAACACTGTTCTTGAATATATGTTCTATGGTCGGATGATGTTATTTGAGGGACACAAATAATACAGGCCATTAGGGGTGAGGACTCATAAAACTTTGAGGCACCTTCTCATGGTGTGCACCCTTGGTAATATCTAGGAGGATATTATGAGAACGAGACCCGCCAGTAGGAAATCCACATTTCATAGTGTCATTGGATGTTCTTATCTGCGGACGTGTGTATTGGTCCTTATACTTTAAGATTATTATTAATGGGTATTGCAACTCATGCACTTAGATGTATTGATGAAAACTGTGATGACATGCTATTCACGGCGAGGTAGGATACATTGCATGTGTCACGAGTAATACTATATTAATAGATAATGCGAGAAAGGATTTGTCCCTTCTGTTCCATAACGGAAGTAGATATCTTAGGCCCTTTGATGGAATTGATATAGCCTAAATAAATCCATGTCCATGGTAAGTTATGGGCCAGTTCAATTCTGGGAAGTCAAAGAAAGAATAATCGAGCACATGTGTTGATGGCACTAGCATGCAACCCGCTTGATTAGAGATATCGAGACAAAGGGATTATATTACACGGTAAGCATTCTTATGAGGTGACACATCATTGCAGTGTTAACTTCTTTCGCTATGGGTGCCTTGGCATGTTGCTAGACGCTAACCTTGGACTTTGGGTAGGCTCTGCCTAATGCCACTCAGAAAGAGTCCTAGAGGGTCACACACTAAGTGTGTCCATGTATCTCAGTTAAATATTAATTTAACAAGTTGAATAAAGATTATTCCCGATTGTAGTTTAATAATTATTCAAGGATGTCTGATCTCATTTATTTCGACACTAGTTATTTGAGAGAATATATTGTGGGTGAAATAATATATATTTATTAGCGAGTAATGCAGTTACATTTATTTAAGAAATAAATAGCCATTACTCAAGGTCTAATAAATATGGTGGAGGAAAATAAATAAAACTAAAAAAATAAATATACACGCCGTGTAGTTTATTTTTCAGGATTTGTGAGAAAATATTGTTTATTTAATTAAATGATATTAAATGTAATACGTTGGACGCATGTCAAGTAATAATGATGGTCAACTATCATTATTAATACGTGAAGTATTACTAAGAATTAAATGAAATTATTAAATTCTTATAAGAAAATAATTTATTTTATTATTCTAGGTATTATAAATCCTAATTACATTATTCTCAATAGGGTTATCCATTTTTGGTTGTGCACAACAGATTGGAAATACTCTCAAGCCAAGAGAGAATTCCCTTTCCACCAAGAACGCTTTCAAGTTACGAAAGCAAGATCCTCCACCGGATCAAGGCGATCGAAGATGGACATCGCAAGCGAAGGATATTCCATGCTATCACCCAGAGTTCCCTTCAGCAATGTCCAGAGATACGTGGCACACGTGTGGATCACCACTAGAGGAATCCTACACTTGGATTCTCCGACGCAACGATGGGTCACAGGATCGTGACCGAAGACACCAACGAAGAAAGAATTCCATCGAGGTAATTCTTATGAATTAATTAAATTAATTATAACCAACATATGAAGATCCTATCTCAAGGGTTCCAGGACTCTTCTTTTCTTTTTTTCTCTTCGTTCTATTCCGAAGATCCGACGTTTTATATCGTGAAGGATCTCGGATTGAACGTAGTTTAATGCTAAAATTAAATTTGGGCAAACCCACCAACGCGCTTCTTCTACGCCCGGAACCTTCATTCCGTATGTCAGTAGTGTTGTTTTCTAAAGTTAATGTCAATTTGAAACTGATATCAGACACTTTTAGACATACAGGTCACACTGTGCGTCGAATTGAGGTGCGGTCAACTTATACACGTCAAAAATGACTCATGGATAGTTGTCCTAAAATATAAAAACAATATAAACACATTTTTTCAGTATTTCGTATGTCAGTATTGTTGTTTTCTAAAGTTAATGTCAATTAACAACTGATATTAGACACTTTTATCCATACCGGTCACACCGTGCGTCGGATTGAGGTGTGGTCAATTCATAAATGTCACAGATGACTCATGGATTGTTTTACTAAAGTATAAAAACAATTTGAACACATTTTCTCGGTTTTCTGTATGTCAATAGTGTTGTTTTCTAAAGTTTATGTCAATTTCAAACTGATATCAGACACTTTTTTCCAAACTGGTTACACTGTGCATCGGATTGATTTCCAGTTGATTCTTACACGTCAAAAATGACTCAGGAATCATTTTCCTAAAGTATCAAAACAATCTGAACGCATTTTCTTGGTTTTCTGTATGTTACTTGTGTTGTTTTCTGAAGTTTATGTCAATTTGAAATTAATATCAGACACTTTTAGCCATACCTATCACACCATGCATCGGATTTAGGTACAGTTGATTCGTACACATCACAAATGACTCATGGATCGTTTTCCTAAAATATCAAAACAATCTAAACGCGTTTGCTCAGTATTCCGTATGTCATCAGTATTGTTTTATAAAGTTAATGTCAATTTAAAACTGATATCAGACACTTTTAGCCATACCGGTTACACCGTGAATTGGATTGACATGCGGTTGATTCTTACACATCACAAATGACTCATGGATTGTTTTCTTAAAGTATCAAAACAATCCAAATGCATTTGCTCAGTATTCCATATGTTAGTAGTTCATAAGAGTCTCTCATTAAGTTATTTTTTACTAGAAACTCAAATCATTTCTAAAACCATTCTTCATAATCTAAGGATATGAAACATAAAAAAGGGTGATCATATATGCTCAATGAGTGTAAACAAGGGATATATCAATAATCATATAAAGATAACATAAGTAGTTGGAATTCACCTTCATTGTCCTATTTGTTTACATTCTTCCATCAGGTACACTACCCATTTGTTTCTAAACACATCTATATCATAATGTAAATTTTTATTCAAAGGAAAAAAAGAAGATACAAGGTAGCCAAGGCCAAAAAAGAAGTAGGCCAAAGAAAGGGAAGAGACTAAGGGGGTCTAAAATAGTGAAGACCAAGGGCATCACCTTTGATAATATTCACCCCTTCGTCCTTCAAACTAAGAAGATCATGAAAGACTAAGCAATCCGGACCAAGAATATCCACCGAGGCTAAATAGTCTTCCACCTTGTTCCCCTCCCACCAAGTATGAGAGACCTTGATATTATCCCAGAGAAAGACACGGAAGATTCTAATGGTATAAAGAATAGACCAAGGAATCATGCCCATACCGATAAGGGCGTTGTGAAGAAGCATAGAGTCTGTTTCCACTTCCCTGTTGTCCAAGCCTCTCTCCCTGAAAATTTTCAGACCATTGAACATGGCCATGGCTTCGGCCTGAAGGGCCGAACCCTGACCAAGCCGGATGGAGAAGGCCAGAATGACTGATCTGCTATACTAAACACATCTATATAATCTTTTGAATAGGAGTTTTTGTGACAGTAATAGTAGTACTGAAAAAATATAAATACATAAAGGATGAATAATTATTTTAAATGAAGTAGTAATTATTTTCAAAAATACCTCTTCAGGGATGGTAGTTTTTTCATGAAATATGATCTCTTTCATAAATTTACAAACATAATAACTGCATTCCTTATCGTTTGTTTGTTTCGTACACTGCAAAAACATCGAGAAACATAATTAATCTGTTTTTATATGTATTTGGATAGTGAAATATAATTATATATACCCTGATACTTCACTATTTGTAGATCTTGTGCGCCTTGTCGTCCTTAGGCCCTGGATTCATTCCATCCTTTAGATGATATTCATACACCGCCCTATCATAACAGAATCCTCATTAAAAGATAATATAAATTATATAACTAGATATTTAGTTCTAAAATGTTAGATCTAGTGTATTATGAATTGACAATCTCCATCATGTGTGGTCAGTTTTTTGGATATCCATGCAGTGAATCTAGAAAATAAATCTTTGGAGTATCCAAGTTAACTTCAATGATCATCCAATGTTTCCTAAAAACACAAAAATGAATAAGTAATTATAGAAATGAAAATATAATTTATATGATTAAAATGTTGAGTTTTACCCCTGCAACGTTGGTATTAAAAAAATTCTATCATTCATAATTCTGCATTGAAATGTTCTGAGTAGGATTGACATTAATTCAGCCTAAAAAATGGAATCTATTTATTCTCGTTCTGTAGAAATGGTTTGAGGACTAACGAGTCCAAATTTGTATTCATTGGAAAATACCTTCAATTGTTTTTCATATATACTCCTGTGAAAAATATGAAATGTATTTATCCATAATTATCATAGTATATCATATTCTGTAAAATCAAATCATGAAAACATACCTCATGTATACATTTATAACTGAGGCGCCTAGCCATTCATATGTGATGATTTCAGCTACAGCGTTAGCACTAACGAAATGTAATATTTCCTCTCCATACATATCTTTTTCAAAAACAATATTGTGACTCTTTCCGCCTTTCATTTTCATATCATCATGAGTTTTCAATGATATTAAATGTGGATATAGAATGGGTGGGGTGAAGGTGCTCTTAGTAGATCATTTTTATCGGTTGGTTGATCCTTTTGAGTTTCTCTTTCATTTTAGATCCTTCATTTTGTCCTTCTGTAATAACATTCTTTGGTTCAGCCCTTTTATAATTTAATATTAAATTTTCTTCTTGAAAAATGAATTGGAAATGAATACCTCATGGTTGACATGTTTTTTTACAAGATTCTACGGCTATCCAACGAATGTTCCAACAGCCTTTTCCACCATATGAATGTCGTCATCGTCATTTGGCATGGGTAGCTTGGCGCTCGGATCATGATCTATGTTAATCGACACTTTGACATGACCGGTTGGAAGTGGTCTTGAGTGTAGGGTGCCATTCTGCATATTGAACACCATAGTTCTCACTACAAGGATATGGGTGGGAGTTGACAGATATAAATCACATTCATTTTCCCCCTGTAGAATATCATTACAAGAAAGGTATCAGTGTCTATGTGATTAACATTTAACAGAAAAAAATATTAGAACATTGATTACCTCAGTTAAGTCATGTCTTTGAGGGAAATGTCTCACCTCAAAGCTGGTGGGGGTGGGGCGGGATCTTCTCACGTGGGTTGTTCTTGAGTTGTTTGTTCTCTTCACCTCTCCCCCATCAAAGTTTCTATCAACTCTCTCTGACTTTCGATTCATTCTTCAAGGGTAGTTACTCTATCTCTCATCATTTTCATTTAATTACTTTGTTCATCCTATTGCTTTTTTTTAATATACTTCTGGGGTGTCACCCCAAAACCCACACCTCTGATGCTGTCATACTGTTCTGGCTATTTCAAGGCTGCTAAAAGTATGTCCGCATCTGGTGCGGGTGTTTTTTATTCTTGTGACTATGTTAAATAGAAAATATGAGAAAATAATTAATCATCGTTATGTAATAGTGATTTAAAGAAAAACAAATTTATATTATGTCATACTTACACATGTTTCCCACACTTTTTGTGTGTTTTCATCTACTAGTTTCCCCTCATTATTGATATGAGCCTCCTTCCATAGAACATGGAATGGGATGGAAGTGTCTTGGGATTTTGATTCATCAATCTACATATAAACAGAGAAACATGGTTACAGTGTTGTTTTATGTCACATAAAATTATTACAGTGCTTTTAAAATAAGTACCAATTGTTTTTCAATTGAAGTGTACCCCAGCCTTGCTTTACGGTAGGGGTATGCTGGTTTTGCTGCCCGTTCATTATTTTCAGCACTCAGTTGTTGTTTCATAAATAAAAAACGGTCAATAAAAGTGATAAATACAAGCAATATTAAACAACATGTAACCAAACACAATGTACCTAAAAAGTCTGCTCCACACGACGGTTGCCAAATGCATCCAACACTCCTTGGGATATCAAGTGTGCCTAAAGAGGAGGTGGGTGTGGCTTGATTTTCCCTTCAACATCTTTCAGATGATGTTTCGTTAAAATGGTATGAAATCCTCTATGAACCCTTCCTGTCGGTCTTAATACATATTCTTTGTGCGAGACATCTACTATAAATGCACTCTGCAAGAGATGATGAGGAGTTAGTCAATATTTCAGTATTTTATTTGATTTTATTTTAATAAATTAAATAAATGATATCATAATGTTACTGTAATCTCTTCCCACATTAATGTTTTTAACCCGCTGAAAACATGGTGCCACGACTCTATATTAATCGGCACGCATTGCCGAGTGATGATTCCAATATAGCTACTAAACATGGCTTTGTTGGGGTTTACATTCTGGCCTCGCTTATTCTATCCATCCTCATATTTGATGCCTTTTTATTTTTCCTTAAGGATTTTGGCTAAAACTGTCAAACTACGGCACACCTGTTTTTTTGTGCCGTCAGGGTTTCATTGCCTACCATTTTCTTGGTTTCTACATTATCATTATGTTCCTCTGAAGCGCTAGCATCGGCACTGGGACTAGCAGAAATAGGTTGAGAAACATGTTGTACCTCAGTAGTGGGAATAGCTGCAATAGGTTGAGAGACCTATTGTACCTCAGTAGTGGGACCAGCTACAACAGGTTGAGAGACCTGTTTTGTCTCAAGATTTGGTGCATCAGCAGGTGTAGAAGTCATTATCTGAAGAAGTGGTTTAACATTTAATTTAGATCACATAAAAGTAGCAGCGAACAGATAGTAACATAATGTAACACAATCTATATTTCAATAAAAAAATAACCTGATTATTGAACTCTATTTTTTTTAAAGGCTGAAGGGATTTGACCCCTCTATCGACTATCCATATCCCTTCATTGTGGTCTCCTTTGACATACAAAATGTCATCTACATTGGGACCACTGTGAAATGATTGCGAAGTCCCAATGAAAGGTTCATCCTTTGTTGAATTTTCATCTGGACCTTCAGCTGTTTTGGTCGATAACAAAACAATTGACCGGTTTCGGTTTGCGGGATCTGGAACATAAAATATTTGCACTGCCTGTGATGCCATTATAAATGGTTCGTCTTTCTTCCATTCCATACTGAAATCAAATTTCACAAATCCCAATTCATCCATTTTAACAGCACTCATGTTATCAACCCACTTGCATTTAAAAATCGGAACTTGGAATTCCATATAATCCAACTCCCATATTTTTTTGATGATGCCAAAGTATGACATATTCTCATAAATTTGATTTTTGTCCTTAACACAGGAAACATGCATCGCTTCAGCCACAAGTGTAACCCCACTATTTTTCATGCTACTGTCTCCATCATGTTCATTAGTATAAAATGTATAACCATTAATTACATAATCATTCTAAGATAATACATACACACTTGGTCCTCCGGGTAGCCATCGAAGTTGTTCTGAAATGGACTCTGGATTTTCATCTGACTTCTTAAAAATATGGTCCTGAAACCATCCTATAAACTGTCGATTATGTGTATCTGATATCCATTTTTCATCCCTAGATGGATTCAAATGCCTAAGAATTTTTTTGTAGATTTCAACATATTGGTCAACGTCGAAACTGTTATGCAAAACATAAAGGTGGGCCTGCTCCCGATCTCTAATATTGATTGTGACAACCTGTATTCCAGAAATTCCTTCACCCTCAAGTCGTCCAGTGTGATGAGATTTTGGTAGGCCAATGCTTTCCACACTAGACAGGTATTTGGTACAGAATTCAATGGCTTCCTCAACAATATATCGCTTTGCAATACAACCCTCTGGTCGACTACGATTTTTTACATACCCTTTCAAAATCTCCTTATACCGTTCAATGAGGTACATCCATCTGTAATATACAGGACCACATAGTTGAATCTCTCTCACTAATTGGACTATCAAATGAACCATCATATTAAAAAATTAAGGCGTGAAGAACATTTCTAATTCACATAATATGACGAAAATTTCTCTTTCCATAGTTGTAAATTTCATCGGGTCTATAACTTTGATGCATATTGCTTTGAAGAAGAAACACAGTTTTGTTAATGTATGGTGGACATTCTTGGGAAAAATGCAATGTAAAGCAATAGGAATGAGATCTTGCATCAAGAAATGGTATTCATGTGATTTCAGGCCTTTTAACTTCAATTCGCTCATTGACACAATGTTCTTGATATTTGACGAATACCCCTCTGGAAACTTTACGTCATTCAAGAAGTTGAAAAACTGGTATCTCTCCTGCCTGTAAAGAGTGTAAGTAGTAAGAGGAAGAAATGTTCATTTTTCACCCTTTATTCGTGCCAACTCTTCTCGTATTCCCATATCAACCATGCCCAACCTATCCTTAATTCCATATTTTATTTTTCCAGATGTATTTAGCAAAGTTCCGATGACACTATCAAATACATTTTTTTCTACATGCATAACATCAAGAAAATGTCTGACATACAGACAATTCCAGTATTGTAATTCAAAAAAAATGATCTCTTTTTCCAACCAATTTTTGTAAGGTTTCTCGAAGCCAGTTAACCAAAAGTAGTGTCCACATTTTTAACTTTATCTAAAAATTGATTTCCTATTAGTGGAGATGGTGTTTTACGTTCACCTGAACTTACATTGAATGATGTCATCCAAGAACGGTACTTATGTCATTGGGGTAGAAATCTGTGATGTCCTAGAAACACGGTTTTTGATGAATTTTACAACCTAATGGATTGTGTAACTTGTTCGCAAACGGGACACCCTTGAGTTCCTTTAATGTTATATCCTGAAAAATTTCCATAAGTAGGGAAGTAATTTATCGTCCCGTACAACATGTATCTCAAAGTGAAATCTTTCTTTCTATAAGCATTATAAAATGTAACACCTGAATCCCATAATAATTTCAAATCTTCGTTCAATGGAGCTAAATAAACATCAATATCATTACCCGGTTGTTTTGGTCCTGATATAATCATAGATAACAAGATTTATTTTTGTTTCATTCATAACCACGGTGGTAAGTTATAATTTACCAACATAACCGAACATGTACTGTGACTGTTGCTTTGAAAACCAAAATGATTCACTCCATCTGTAGATAACGCAAGACAAAGGTTTCTCGACTCATTTCCAAATTCAAAATACTCATGATGAATTCTATTCCACTGAGGAGAGTCTATCGGGTGATATAGTATCCCATATTTAATTCTTGTATCTTCATGCCATATCAATTGTCCTGCAGTCTCCTCACTTCTATATAAGCGCCTAAACGTTGGAATGATTGTAAAGTACCATAAAAATTTAGTAGGACTAGATTCATATTTCTTGTATTGAGAACCACAACATATTGGGCATTCTTTAAGTGGTTTGTGGTCCTTGCGAAACAGTATACAGTCATTCGGTAAGGCATGTATTCTTTTAGAGATCATACCCATCGAGTGTAGCATTTGTTAGGAATTGTATGTTCGGCTTGGGATCTCATTATCTTCTGGGAGCATTTCATTCAATAGAGCAAGTAGTTTCGTAAAACTGGCATCACTCCACCCATTGTCTTCTTTCAAATTATACAGCTTTAGTACGGCTAACAATGCTGTATATTTAGTGCAACCAGCATACAATGGAATCTTTGCACAACTTTTTAACTTCTCAAACAATTTTGGGCAATCACGAATTTCATCTTCGATGGTCCTTGTCATTTATTCAATACAATCTTCATCATCATTAAAATCTGTAATCACATCCTCCATACGGTTATCTTCAATGTTCATGTTTGTAATCATATCAGATGATCCATAAAATGCAGTGTTATCCCATCCACTACCTACATTCCTTGTTTCCCCGTGTTTATTACAACATGTATAACTCTGATCTATTCCATGACAGATCAAGTGTTCTTCCAACTCCTCTGGACTAATTTGTTTTGAATAAAAACAGCGTAAACATGGACAAAGGATTTGAGAAGGGTCACATGCATGATCTTTTTCAAACTTAATAAACTCTTTCACGCCTTCTTCATACTCTTTTGTCAAATAATTGTCATTCATCCATTCTTTATTTATATTCATCCTATTTGAAATCCATAGGATGGGTATATAGGTTAGGGGAGAAGGAATATGAGTATAATTTAGATAAAAAACTAGATACTTCAAAAATGGCGGGGCGTTCTCATTAATAGAAAATCTTGGGTGGTTCTGTGGATTCATCCATTCTCTTCCTCTCTTCGATCCCCCCTGATGAGGGGTGGTTCTTGGGAGTTTTTTATAGTGCGTTAGTGAGTTATTCCCTCATACTTCATCCATTACTATTATCCTTTATTTCCCTATGATTTGGGATGATTTTAACTAGTATTTTTGTGATGATTTCACTATATCATCTTCAAATCAATTCAGATGATGTAGATTTTGTTTATATTGGCTAGAGGTTATCCTCGTATGATGAACGCACCATGTTCTGTGTGGTTTAGGCGGTGTCGTTTTTTGTAGTGAGTTTTTGAAAGATTATTCCTAATTATATTAAGGTGAATAATTAATTATAAGTTTCTATATAGTTAATTATTTTGGAATTGTGCCTTGATATTGGGTCTCAATCATTGGTACATGATAAGATAAGGAATGTATAGTCTTGGTTGAGGAAGAGTTGATCTTGGTGAGGGGTTACTCCATTTTTTGAGGTAGATGGACCCTATAATACAAAACCATGTTCCAATTTATTCATGATTGTTCATTCATGAATGAGTATATGTGTTCTAGTTAAAGGGATAGAAATCAAGATCAATCAAGGTAAATAAATAGGATGTTTTTGATCCACCAAGAGATAAAGTGAGGGTTATATTGAATGTTTGTGATTTTGTGATCATCCAGAGATTATGTCTCTATGGAGTAGTTGTTTTTATGAGAGGATCAGGTTTGGTATGAGATTTTTATAGCCTAGTTAGGTTTTCTAAGGCTATTTGAGTAGGTATTATAGTCTTAGTCCTAAAGAAGATGGATCATATAATTTTATATCTCACATATGATAAGCAACACCCTCTTTAGGATATATAAGAGTAATAGTGTGTGTGATGAGTAGGATATTCCATATAGGGATTGGTGAACTGTGACATAGAGTATTTACTCCATATAATTGGATTAAGAGATCTCCAAGGGGAGATATGATATGGTACCTAAGTGAGGGTCATGATAATAGTCTGGATGACTTAGCATAGGGTATCCAAGGCTCTTAGCGTGAGTTTCTTATGATGGTAATTATTTAGTTTTAATGAGTTTTAATGTGTAAATTAGAAGATGATATAGACTAGACTATCGAGGCCTAGATCAAGTATAGAATGTGGGTTGTGACATTACCATGTAGAGATGAGTGTGTGTTGGTATCAATGAGTAGAGATGTGTTAGGTTTGTAGAACCCAATAGATTCCCTTATAGGCGGAATTAGAATGTTGATAGGTTGGGAATAATTTTCATGTATAACCAAGATGGTTTTAAGGAGATTATTATGAAAGGATAAATGGATGGTGACTTTTATCATTTATGGTAAAACCGACCAAGAGATTGGGACTTCATATGACTTTCACCTAGTTGAAGTATGATCATCCATGGGGCCCACCTATTGATGATGTGGTTTAGCTAGTATGAGAGGTTGGCTATCTAGATACCCTCCTTAGATTACTATTTATATGTTTTGTGGCATGAGACAAGATGGATGGAATTTATTTAAGTGACAAGGTGTTTGTAGGACCCTACTTTGAGTGAGAAGGCATCGGTCAAAGGGGATTGGTGTGTGACTTCCATGGGATCCACCTATTGATAGTGCATTTTGACTTGTGATAGAGGCTGGATATTGTGATTCCCTCCTAAGATCATTTTTTGTATGATAATATGATGTGAGATATAGAAATGGGGATCACTTAGTATTGGTTTGGAGTAGTTTTGTGAGAGGTTGTCTGTAGAGATTCCATCCTCAAAAAAAAATTATGTAATGTGATGGTGAGACCTACCATAAGTGGGGAGAGTTAATCAAGATCAAACAAGTAACCAACCACATATACATGTGTCACACTCACAAGCATCATACACAATAATCACGCCAAATCATAATTAATCTAAATATTGACAATAAATGAAAACATAATTAATTCATGCAAATTTAGTTTTACTCACCTTAAGGAGGAGGACCCGGTGGCAGAGGAGGAGGAGGAATCGACAGCGGAGGCAACAGAGGCAGCGCAGAGGTAGCACGGAGGCAGCACAGAGGCAGCTGAGGCAGCGGAGGCAGCTCAAAGGCAGCTCGGAGGCAGTGGATGGCAGCGGAGTAGGCAGAGGAGGAGGAGGCACTGGTGGAGGAGGAGGAGGCTGTGGTGGAGAGGAGCAGGAGGAGATGCCATGGAGAGGAGGCAGTGGTGTGGGCAGAGGAGGAGGAGGAGGCACCGGTGGAGGAGGATAAAAAGGAGGATGCGGTGGTGGAGGAGGAGGAGTAGCAGCAGTGGAGAGGAGGTCGCAGCGCAGGAGGAGGAGGAGGAGGAGGAGCCGCGGTGGAGGAGGAGGAGGAGAAGTAGGCGTCGGAGGAGGAGGAGGAGGCGGTGGCCGCGGTGGAGGAGGAGGAGAAGGAGGCGGCGGTCGCGGCGGAGAGGAGGCAGCAGGGCGGGGTAGGGCTTCCACGAAAGCTTGACAGGGTGCGGGGAGGAGGAGAAGGACTCGGTGGATTTTGTAAATCACGTGTGGACCTTTATCAGCGCTAGTAAAATAGCAGATAAAGGGGGTCTTTATCAGTGCTAAAATGAAAAGCGCTGATAAAGACCCCCTTTATCAGTACTTTTTTAGCGCCGATAAAGGTTGGACTTTATCAGCGATTTTGTAGCACTGATAATGGGTGACTTTATCAGCACTTTTCATTTTAGCACTGATAAAGACACTCTTTATCAGTGCTTTTGTAGCGCTGATAGAGACATAGTTTATTAGCGCTAATAAAAGCACTAATAAATGTATAAATTTAATAATTTCTTTGTATTATTATATATTTATTTAAAATGATATTTATGATAAATATATATATATATATATATATTAATAATTATAACTCTAAATAAATATATCTCTATTTATACTTATAAAATTATTTGAAAGGTATATTGATATATATATCATTGAAAATATAATAAAATATATATTTATTTTTAAATATAATCTAATTTTAATTATAAGTGTACATTTTTTATAACATATATATTATATGGGTAACATATTGAATTATAAATCAATAACACATCAACATGATATGTAATTATAATCTATAAATGAACATTAGTCATGCACATATTTATATACGCATGTATATATTCATTCAACCCAATTTATTGAAAAACACATATATATTCAATAATTTTAATTAGACATATGTATTAAAACGTATTATAAATTTATAAATAAAACAAATACATTAAATATAAACATATATAACAAATATATATATTTAATATAATGATTTAATAAATCTAATAAATATACTGAATTAATAAATCTAATAAATCTTATAAATAAAATAAATATATTTATTATTAATATTATAATTATTTAATAGTATATATATATATTTAGTTATAACATGTGCTTTTTATTTATTGTATACAATAAATATTATCAGCGCTAAGATAAACGCTGATAAATGTAACCTTTATCAGCGCTATGAAAAGTGTTGATAAAGGGATATTTGAAGCGCTGATAAATGCACCGTTTATCAGCACTAAAAAAAGTGCTGATAAAGGGTACACCTTTATCTATTCTTGTTTTAGCGCTCATAAAGGGTTCATTTATCAGTGCTTTTCCATTAGCGCTGATAAAGGCAGGCGTCTGCCTTTCCCGGTTTTGTGGTAATGAAGGCCTCTAAGTTTAATTAAGGGAATCTGGGAGGATATTTGGGAAGGTTTGGGGTGAGACAAAAGGATTTGGAGGTGTGAAATTAAGTGAAGGGGAAGTTCCCTTTTATAAGAGAGGTGAGGGTCACTTTAGAAAAAGCTTGAAATATTATTTTATAATAAAATCATTTTTGGTTTCTAATGGCTCCAAAATGATTTATTTCGATAATAAGGTGGGGATGGGTTGAACATATCTCAACCAATATGTTTTAGACAGGTTTAGGTAACCACATTAACCTTATCTTTTAGATTTAACACTTAGTTAAATTGTTTGACATTTACCATGTCTCTTTGTATTATTATATTATATGGCTAATAAATATACTATAACAAGCCAAAAAAACCCCAAGTGTGTCATTATTAATATATATAACCATATCTAAGTATTGTGGCCAAACCTTAGATTTTTAATAATATTATATCATTTAATAATATAATATTTGGTTTTAAAAATTCATTTATGTCAATTTTAACACTATTTAGTATTTGGTGTTTGTGAAAGTAATCACAACCTATTACTTCAAAAAAGATACATTTAATCAACCTTAACTTGTCATATTAACCTATAAAATCCGTGTATGTCATAAAAATTTTGAAATTATATTTATTTTAATATTTATAATACCATTTATTTGATTCTTTCATTAAAAAAGTAATCATTGCATCATCATTGTGTCATAAATAAATTTACTTATTTAATGACTAAAAATTATATATAAAATACCATGATTTAGGAAAATAATTTATCTTTCTAATGAATATTTATAATTTAATTTATCTTATGTATAACCCCATATTAAAAATGTTTTAGTTATTAAACATTGAATTTAACTCTTTTAACTCTTCTTTAAATAAAATAATAATAAATGTCCTAATCTAATCCAAGTGGACCAAAGAGGATCATATTTTATTTCTAAGGTTGTTTTTGGTCTAATTAAACTTATCCAATAGAATTAGGACATGTGTTAGAGTAATTATAATATCATTTTTTACCGTTAATTACCCTATTTACTTTTAACCATGGTAAATAAAAGTCAAAAGTTACTATTCACAAAAATTATTTTCATCTTATTAAACCAAATTTTTATTACTGATGTCAACCTTGTATTTACGATTTTTGAAATTCAACTCACAAAAGCGGTAAAATTAAGTTTCATGCAAATTTAAAAATGCTCCTATAAGGTGGGTAAAAGACGGTAAAAAGTTTAATAAAATTTTATACATCTAATTTTAATATAAAATGACTCCAATGAATTACATTGAACTTATATAGGTATTATATATCTATTTTGACTTAAAATAAATTTAAATAAAATAAATAATTATTTAAATAAAAAATTAGTTTTTAATAATAACGCAGTGTTTTTCATTATTCGCCAAAAATTGAACATTTTCAAAAAAATACCAAAAATTCACCCTAAGATAATTTTGATATTATGAATTAAAAAATGAAGTCTATTTTACCAAATTCAAAACATGTAATTTTCATTTCTTAATTTAAAATTAATTCCCATTGTAAAAACCAAAAACAGGTTTTTAAAAGTAAAAACTATCAAAAGATTGGCATGTGTTTATGTCAAATTTAAATGTGAAATTACTTATAGTGACCTACATTGTATTAAATTATAAAAATATAATATAATTATACTTCCAAACTATTAAAATATATAATTTAACACTATAAATTATTTTGATTTAAAAAGTTGTTTTCAATTAAAATTTAGTATTTTTCACTATTCACCCAAATATGAAAGTTATCAGAAAAACACCAAAAATTTATCGAAAATAAATTTATATGTCCCAATTCTAATTAAGAAGTTTATTTTGTAAAATTGAATATATAGACGTGTCAAATATTGTATTTAAAAAGGGTTCTCCATTAAAAGGCGGTAAAATGGCATTTTCTGTAAAATACATCCTTTATCTGAAAAAATTAATTTGTTCTTATATTATGTCTAAGAAACACATAATATGGATTCTAAAATTATATGGAGTATATAGAATTCAAAATTAAGTTAATATTATTCATAACCTCTTTTTGAACGATTAGTTTGATAAGTCGTGGTGCGTTCGAACTCGTTGTTGCGTGTAGCGCAAGTTATTGAATTACTTTGAAGAGATAACATATTATGAAATCTTGGGGTGTCACAGTTATTCAGACACTATGTGTTTTGAAGCATGATATCCTATAGTTGATCTATTCTGTTGATAGGTTTCAACATATTATATTATAATTTCTCTTGAATGTAACCCCTATCAATCTATCCATTATATATGCATATAATTAATATACAAAAAAAGAAGTGAGTTATGTGGGTATTTTTTGATGATGGATAATCATTTTCCAAAGATTTTGATACTCATTGGTAATTTCAATGTTGTTTTAAAGCTAGTGTAGAAACTTGGGTCCAATTAAATAAGAATTTCTTAGAGTGATTTTAATTCATTAATTGATCATTTAAATCTTGTTAAAGTTCTCTTTTGTTAGGCTGAGTTCACCTAGAGTAGGTACACTATGAATGGTAGTAAAGCTAGTATACATGAAAAGTGTTTCTATTAGATTGATAGAAACAGTGCACCGGTGGAAGAGTCTTGTTTTTACCTTCCAAATATTAATTCAGACCACATACCCTTTATCAATTAAATCAAACTCAATTACATCTGGTTGTATCCTGTACCTTTTAAGTTTAATAATAAATGGATTAATGTCCCTTATTATAGGGAAATTGTGTTAACTATAGAAAAATAAGGTGTTTATAAGTCTACTATATATTTTGGTTAAAAATATTAATAAATTTAAAGCACTCATAAGGTCCTATAGAAAGGAATTATTATTAAGTTAAATAATTATATTGATGAAGAGCAATATCTTACTCAATTTCAAGTTAATAATACACTTTGTGAGCTTCTAACCGATTGAAATTTGTGGTTATACTCAAATCTTGATGATATTTCATTTCATAAGGAGAGGCTTTCCATGAATCAGAATTAGGTTAAATGGGTTCAAGATTGTGATAGGAATTCTATATTTTCTTAATACTTATATAAGAAGAACAAGGTGAAAAACAGGGTTGAATGTTGTTCAAATTAATTAATGTTTCCTAATCGGTAATTTTGATATATCCCATGATTTTTTTGAGTATTTTTTGACACTAAACACTAATTAAGTATCTTCTTCCAATCTACATATAACTTAAAATACCCCTAGTTGAGTTGTAGACTATCAGAAGCAGGAGTTAATTAAAGTTCCTTTAGAGGATAAATTAAAAATTCTCTCCCCTCATTTAATATTAATAGTGCTACAATCCTAGATAGGTTCATTATTAAATTATTTATGTTTTATTGGGTTGAGATTTATGATGATCCTATTAAGGTTATGAGAGACATTTTTATTGGTGTATCAATTCCTTAAGGAATCAATTTTAATTTTATTGGATTTTTTATTAAGATTAAACATGTTATTGATATTAAGAACATTATTACAATTGTTATGGGAAACACTATTCCAAAATTTATTAGTAAAATTCTTATTATATTTTTTCTAAGGATCATAAATGGGGTCATAACATCAAACTAGTTTGGATTTTTTTCTAAGTATAATCATTCAAACCTTATTGTTCACTACATCTGAGTGTTTTTATTCTATGAAGAGGAAGGGTAAACCTAGCTATTTTTCTTCAAAATTTTACATATCTGAGGCATTTGAAACTATTATATGGAACATCATTATGGGTATACTTATGAGGTATATATTTTCTAGTATTTTTTTAATCCCAATAGGTGTTGAGATGGTTTTTGTGATAAGTGAATTTAAAGAATTTCTGAAGAGGACATGATTAATTGTGTTTGATTTTTTTTAAATACTTAAATTGAATCCTGAGTCAAATTCATATGATTATTAAGATGGTCCAATGTATTTAAAAATCATGGAAATATTTCATAATTAATGAAAATTAAATTATTAAAAGGAGTTGGTTATCACAAATAATGATATTTAATTATAGATTTCATTTGAAGAATATTTATAGCACTCCAATTGATATCCATGTTGTATCTGGTTAAAATGATTTAGGCTACACTGCATCTATGGTACCTATATCATGGATATGTTCAAATTATTAGTGGGATCTATAGGACCTCACTCTATAATGTGACTATCTATTCCATATAAGAGACTCAATTAGAGTAATCCAAAATGTAGAAGGAGGAACGCTCTATAGAGGAGGTTGGGTTGATTTTAGTAGATTTGGAAAATTTAGGACCTCCATGTAGTAGTTTTTTCCCACACTATAATATGAATAAAATATAGAGGACTATTCCACTGTGAAAACACCTACCTATAGAGGGGATTATGATGGTTTTTTATGGCACTAGAAATTTCATGACCTTCACATCATAGAAATTATTCCACATTATATTCATATTGAAAAATTAAGCTTAATCCAATGGAAACCAATATTATATATCATAATTCCCTATAACACGCTATTAAAGTATGAGAATTAGTGTAATTATTTAATCAAATTTTATTACTTCTTCTTTTTCGCGTTTCCAATGAATTAAGAATTAGTATTTTTTAAATCTTTTATAGGCTGGGGATATGACTCATTGGAATAGGAAAATTAATATAGTTGATATATATATCTTTAAGAAAAAGGTTCTTGATTTTTTTTATTCACTTAAATATAATAGAGTGCCTTATTTTTAAGGATAGATATATCTGTTCTCATTTACATGGATATATTCTTTTGGTGTGTTCATAGAGTTCCCTAGTTTTGTGAACCATTTGTTTATAATTAGACTCTTTGTCCTTATTTTTCACTAGTTTTTTTAATATTATATTTTTTATTCTTATTTTATAGAAAGGTAACCTAGATGAAACACATAGTAAAATATTTAATGAGGTTTTTCATCTTTCTTTGTTTAAAACTAATAGGAATTATGATGTATTAGATGAAATTAGAGTAAAATCATATTCATTCCCCTCGTTGTTTTTTTATTTTTCCTCAAGAATACAAAGTTAACAATTATATAAAATAAAGTGTTTAATTTTTATAAAATTTGCTTCCAAATTTTAGGTATCTCATTTACAGATGAGTTACTATGATATAATGAAATGCGTATGTGATGTGAGACAAAACCACTATTTTAATAATATACTAATAATAATAACAAAAAATAACAAAAAAAATATAATAATATTACTAACACTTAACATAAATTTGGAACATAAATATTGATCAATTATAGCTTACTACATAAAAACCTCACTTTTCTACTCTTATATTTAAATGTATTTCAAATATATAATTCTTTTTATCCAAAATATTTCACACCAAATGAAAATTTAATTCAATGTTCATTGTGCAGAAATTAAATTCTTTAATTGTGTCCTAATTACTTTCATAAAGTTGTAAATATTTTAATATAATACCTCATTATGTATCTTATTCCACATTTCACTAAATATTGATATAATTTCACATAATTTTATCTCATGAACCAATTCATTGTATAACTATTTATAGAAATTGACCACTTTTATGGTTAAAAGAAGTTAAAAATTCTATAAATCCTATTCATTTTTTGGAAAACATTACTTGGTCCATTTATGACAAAAAAATGAATGTAGCATGAAAGAGACACCCAAGGGGTTGTAAATTACAAAAAAACTATATTATTTCATCGTTGTTCACAACATGCACCAAATTTACAAAATGGACTAAATGGACTCTGAAATTTCTATATCATAGTACAAAGAAACATAAATGATTGGTAACTTGTTAGAATGAGTGATGTGTGAAAATAAAAACTTATTCAATAATTATATGATAAAAATAAATTTCATCATAAAACTTTAAATGAAATAGTTCACTTTGATGGTTAAATGTCATCAAACTTGATCAAAATACCATCCAATTTTGGGACAACCATCCTAGAATTATTTGTTTCAAGTAAGATTTAATGATGCGTGAAACCAAGACCCAAGGGGTCATAAATTATAAAAAAAAGTATATCAATTCATCATTATTCATAAGATGCACTAAATATCCAAAACTATCCAAATAGACACTGATATTAATAAAATTATAACACAACAAAAAATGGGGGATTTATGGACTGTTGGGATAAGAATCACATGGAACCTTTGAAATAGTAGAGAATAATATATAAAATGATGTTGGGATAACTATAGGTTTCCCATACTAAGCACTAGTATAGAAACTCTCATGATTTTATCTCCACGTTAAGGTCATTGAGGGTTTCAGTAAGTAGCACCCCTTTAGTCGGGGGTCTAGGGGCTGATGACCCTTAACCCAAATTTTGGAAGCATTTTCATAACGTTTAATAAATATGCTAAATCTGACCAGAAACATTGATAATAGATATTTTATCCATGTATAATTTACCAACTCTGGTACTTAGTAGTGTGGATATTATTAACATGGGTACTATAAGAGTAAGAAATATTATGAATATTTGGAACTATAGAAACATAAGTTATTGTAGAACTGTGGTTCTTTATAATTCTATTTAGAACTAGGTTTTCTATAATCAATGTGTTTTCCTTGTAATCTAATCCTGAAAATAGTTAAAAAAATTTGTCCCTCCATAGAGATAGAGATTCTTCCCAAACCATGTAAATATTTTTTTATTCTTCTTCTTATTCTTCTTTCTATTTATCCTATTTACTCTTACTATATAATCATGTTTCATTGGTGGTCCTGGTATTATTGTAATAAAATGGATGCCCGATTCACATATTATCTAAGAAAAATCAGTTCTATAGTACAAATTTTATTTGAAATTGACTACATTAGTGGGAAAAGGTTGTCACGCATGATCTAAATTCTATCTAATTTTGATAACAATATTCCTCAGTTCATTTATATCATGTATAATCAAATAATATATAAAATTTAAATTTGAGGGGTTATAAATTATTAAAAAAATACCTGTACTTATTCATTATTATTCATAACATGTGTTGAATGTTAAAAACTTTCAACATAGACTCCAATATCGAAAAAAATTAGATCATAATTACAATTAGGGGATTTTTGACCTATCAATATGAGTGACCCATGAAATTGATTCATTGGTCATGCATTATCTAATAAAAAAAATTGTATAAATTTTGACTAAAAATAACTATTTTGTTGGGAAAAGGTTGTAAAAAGTTCTCTTAATACCATTCAATTATTAGAAAATTTTCTTCAGACTATTTTTACTTATAGGATAAAACTAGATATGAAACAAACACGTAAAAAATATTAAATTTTAAAACATAATTATTTATTCATCATTATTCATAGCATTCAACAAATGAACAAAAATTTTCAAATGAACTCTTATATCCCTAAAATTAGAGAATAATATAAATTAGGGAATTTGGGACCTTTAAATATAAGTTTCACATGAAACCTATTCCATATTCAAGTGTTATTTGATAAAAAATAGTTTTATAGAATAACTTTTAACTAAAATTGGCCATTTGAATAGAAAAAGTCATTAAATGCACTCTGAATCCTCTCTAATTTTGGTACAATGTTCATTAGGTTATATGTGACCTATAGGATTGAATGATGATTGAAACTGACACCCAATAGATCATAAATATATATATATATATATATATATATATATATATATATATATAATCACCATTATTCACAACATGCACTGTAATGACCTAAACTATTATCAAAAAATTCTCTTTGTGGTTGAATTAAATGTCTTATTATGTTGCATGGATATTGAAAACACATGAAAATATTTGGTTTTATTATATCCTATAAAATTTAAAACACCATTAAGAATAATTACCATTGATAATATAGCTATTGAACAGTGATCATTTGATTAGTATAAATATTGGGTTTTGATAAACCCAATTGACACAAAAAAATGAAGTGATGGCCTCAACTAACAGGATTGTACCCTATGAATCTTATTTATTAGAGCTTACAGGTGATATATCATCATTGGTATTTCCCCTTGACTAATACCAAGATGATATCCAACAACATAAGTATGAGAAAAACCGTTTATTGGAGAAGTTCATGATCATTGAGATAATGGCCCAAACTATGTATGTTGAACCACACCATGAAAATACCGTCATCACACACCTTACCCTTAGGAAGTTTTCTAGTGAATTAATGGTCTATGTATCAAAACAATATAATATGATTATTTATATTGTATTTTCAATATACTAATGGTTATATTTACTTCTTATTTTTACTCTATAAATTATTTTGATTTTGATATAATAAAACCCAAATTATATTTTTGAGTAATATTCAAATTAAGTTATGGAATTTAATTTGATGAATTAATGGATTTTTTAAATAAATAATATTTTAATAAAAAATTGTTATTAAATAATTTTTATCAAATATATATGATCATATAATGTTTATGAATTCAAATGTAATTTTTATAAGGGTTTGAAAACTACTATTTTCAAAAAACACACTTCTCAATAAATGTTAATTATTTTTTAAAAGTGAAAATTCACATATTTATAAAAAAAATAGATAAAATGAATATTTTTTTGGAATCATAATTTCAAAATTATCTAACGGTGAATTTTTCATAATTTTCTTAGACTGTCAAATTTTCAGGTAAAAATTAAATACAGTATAAATATACAGTGTGTATTATGACATCATAAGGACCCAAAATGATGTAATAAATAATATAAATGGTATCCATAAAAAAATATTTTTTACATTTAAAATTTAATTATTTTTATTTTATTTGACTAATTTTTTAAAACCTTTATAAATCCCCCAAAACCTATAATATATTTTAAGGTTTTAAAATAATTTCTTTAAGTACATGACTCACTTCCACAATATAAAGGGTATTATTTTAATAATTTCGTCCTTTTTCCTAATAAAATAACTAAAAAAATCCCTATTTAGAAGAAACCATGTTCAAAAAACATGTCAAGGTTGGTGGTTTTGGTTATTTTATTATATATAGTCCAAAACCTAAGTTTGAGAAATGATAAAGAATTACCCACTCATTTACTTTATAAACCCACCCAAGATCTCATTTATCTTTACTAAAAAATCTTGGAGAACGTCCTTACTATACCATAACCTCTCTATAGTCCTCCCAATGTTCTCCAAAGATTTTATTAATCTCCTCCCAAACATTTGGAATCACCCTCTCAAGGTAAGGAATCTTCTAGTATCCTTTATATTCAAGCTCCTTTTTTATGTTATGCCTCTTAAATTCGCTTTTTTCGTGTTTAGGGTATGTTGTTATAAATACCTATTACTTCCTTTTTTATGTATATGTTATGAGTTACCCTTTTTACTCTCATTAATCCCTCCCATGAACCTTTATGTACACTCATTACCATGCCGAAATTTAGTAAAGTATCCTCTCCTTCTCCTCATTATTCCAGTATCTTCTTTATATTATGTCTTTTATCTTAATTTAATAATTTTGTGATATGTTGTTACATATAATAATTAATTTAAATTTTATTTATAAATTATTAGATGCCCATTTCACTTTCATAAATCCCTCCCATGAACATTCATATTCCCCCATTATACTACCGAAATTTCACTGCGATTTTCAATGCAAACAATTGTGTAGTGAATACCCATACACATTTCTTATCAAGGTTCAACTTTATGAACTTATAATTATTTATTGGGGACTTACATTTATTTATTTTACACTCATTGATCTTGGAATAAAATATTATGATTAATGAATCCATGTTGTATGATATATGTGGCGCGCTTAAGAATGAGAATGGAATGAAAGTGATGGGTGCGCCCAAAATTATATAGCGCTCCAGTGAATTTTGTAATTTTTTATTCTAAAGATACATAATTAATTTTATTAGGGATTGAACCTAATCCACCATGGTACTTTTTATATCATTATTTCTTATAATTTATCCTTGACCTATGTTTATGATGCAGTGTTTTAAGTTGTTTCTACATTTCTCATGTTGCCTTTATGATTATCATGTTATATCATGCCTCATTGTTCATATTTTATATTATCACCACTTTTATGTCTCATTTATATAACTATTATATAAAATTAATTATTTTATTCATGTTATTTCATGTTTATTTCCTTACTGGTATTTATAGATCATATCTTTCTTATGTATTTCCCCATGTTATCCCATGCAGTTTTAAGTACAATGAAATAATATGAGCTTGTAAAGGGATTTTTCAATAATGTTGTTGTATCCCATGTTTTAAGTTATTATGTAATATACCTAATTCAAAAATAAACTATTCTTATTGATCTTATGGATCGTATTGTGGGAACTCTTATATAATAAATCATGAATTAATATATAATAAAGATATGGGTTTCCATATGCGCCAAATTTCTAAAGCTTCCCAAATGGACTCTAAAATTCATAAATCATATAACAACATCACTTATGGGATTTTTGACATTTTGGGACAATAAACACATGAAAATGATGTCCATTCATGTTTTATTTGAGAAAAAATAGTTTTATTGTGTAATTTTTAATTAAGAACATCTGTTTTACAGTCGAAATTTGTCAACTTCATCTAAATACCATTTAATTTTAGTCCTTTTTTTGGTGTGATTCAAATTATGATTAAAATATTTACTATTTAACGTAAAAACTTTTAAGGTGAAAAAAATTACTATAATGAACCTTTATCCTCAATGCATCAGAACATAGACAACAACTGCACCTAAGTCACCACACTAGAACACTAACCTTAAAACAACCTAGAAAGGAACATATGAAGATAATTATTGAAATAAATGAAGTAAAATAGAAAAATATAAGTATTTTATTTGATTTATTCATGATTATTAATCCATAGAAGGATTGATACAAACTTTTTTATTAATAATTTGAAGCTGGTTATAATGATCAAACTATAATCACAAAAAACAATTTCATCATACTAAAATGGTAGAGTCTAATTAGTTTTATCATTCTTCACCACCCTCCAATAATTATAAGGAAAATTATATACAGAACCAATATCCAAGATTATCCATCCACTCTGTTAAAGACTCCCACCACCTCAAATCTATCTTCTAGTACACATTTATCACTTTATAAAACTCTAGGAAAATAAACTTATTTATAATCCCTAAATATTTTTATGTATTCCATTGATACAAAACCACAATGAAAAACTCTCATATCCTTCATAGTAAAAAATCAGGTCATTTTCACCTCTACACTACCTCTATCAAACTAATTAAGGTATAAGTTCTGATTTCCCATCATCCAGTCATCATAATATAGTTTTATAGTTTTTGATCACCATACATTTGGATGTATGAACATTGGTCATGCCACTATACCATCTCCATCCAGAATAAAAAGGTTAGAAAACTTGATTTGCTCTTTATAGTAGATCTAAAACTTGTCTAGAAAATGGTTTTCACATGGCTTTATCCTAATAATATCATAGCTAAGAATCATTTGTAGGATTAAAAATTAATTACTCCATCATCCATAATACTTCTTATGCTCTGAAAATTTCCTTTATACCCTCATAGTTCCCTTGTCATGCTTTAGGTTATCCCAAACCAATAGAGGTGTCATGCCACCTCAACACATATTGGACTGCAATATGAGTTAGCATATCTTTTGGATTTAGAATACTATATATCTTCTATAGGTTCATTACTTTATACTCTAATAAATTATGGATGAATTGTTACTTCAACTAAATTTTATTTTCTCTATAATGAAAGATCATATTGTTTTCCAAGTGGATTGTTCTTTTTGAATCGTAAAACAAAGTGAAAACTTTCTACATTCTTCTAAAATCTTCCAAAATCCCCTTTATCCATATTATATCCTTCATAGACTCCATTAAATAAATATAAAATTCTTTAATTATGGAAAGTGAAACAACTAGTTGATGATTTTATATCCAACTCACAATAATTCCTCTAAAGGTGAACACAGATCTCATGGTTCTCTTCTATGTATCTGGATCTCCTTCAAAGTTTGAATCTGAAAACTCTTGTATTGGTTTATAACTTATAAATTAAGGATAAAATATTCTATAACCCTTTAAATACTAGAGGATTCACTTTACCATTACCTAGTTCTCTCTTATAATATTTTCTATGAATCTTATAAAAACTCCCACTACTTGTGAATTGTTTGGTCGACTGAAAACCATGGAATACATCAAGATTTCTATTTTCAATGCATAGGGAACATTGTCTATGTACTATACCTAAATTTCCATTCATGGTGTCTTCTATTTCCTTAATTTGAAATATCCATCTAGGATATTTATCACTAACTTCCCCTCAGATATGCTCAAGCATTCTAAATCCTTTCAGATGTATCCAAACTAACCCATGAATAGAGTTTTGGAAGTTAATTTCATTACAATATACACTAATAAGATTCATTCATCTATATCAAGATATTTCAACTTTAAACTTTTATATAATTCATCTTTCAAATCATATATCATTACCTTTACCATTCTGAAAATAAGCATATCATAAATATAGATAAGTAATATGATGAATCTCCCATCATCAAACACTTTCTCGTAATATCAATTATATGTATTGATCTGGATAGACTTATGTTTATCTATAAAGGTGTTGTACTACTAGATCCACTACCTTGATGTTTTCTTTAATTCATAAAGTCTCTTCATCATATTATAAACAATATTTATGTTCCATTTCTCTATAAAACCTTCTAGATGCTCCATGTAAATTTCTCCATCAAAGTCCCCATGAATAAATGTGTTCCTCACATCCAACTACTCCATATGAATTACTTCCATTACAACTATTATTGGTACTATATGAATAGATATGTGTTTAAAACTAGAGAAAATATATTGGAAAATTACACACCTTCCATTTTCTAAAACCCCTTTAGGACTAGCCTTGTCTTGTACCTTCTTCTACCATTTGTTTCCTTCTTCGAATAATAAACCCACTTATTTTGAAGCACTTTCTTCACAACAATATCCTCCATTCCCTCCCATGTTATATACACGTGTAAGGAATCAATATTTTTTTCATTTATAACTCCAACTATTTTTAATCCTTCATAATATTTTTTTTTCTAGGATATGATGTTCTCTATCATCTATGAGAATAAAATAATGTAAAATCACTTTTTATTCTATATACATGGTGCCTAATACTAGTAGACCTATGCAACTCCATTTATGTATAATCTCCTTCTAGAACTACTACTTCAAAAAAAATTATCATACAAATATTTTCCCAAATATTTTACATTTCTTGATCTCTCTGGTACTTATGAACTTGGAAACACCGAAAAAACTAATCTATCATTTGAAACATCTTCTAAATAGTCTGGTGTTTGTGGTACTATCATACAACTTGAATTATCTAGAGAATCTATAACTTTTAGATGTACATTCCATAAAACATCATCCTTTGATGATAATTTGATCTCATTATTATTCTATAATAGGTTCTAATGTTTCTATAATATCTCTTTATTAATGATTACATTTTGACATCTAAAATCCTTCCAAGAGTTTTTATCCCAGAGTTTAAAGACAAACTCTTCTTCACTGTTCCCTAAAAATTAACATTCCCATGTTCTAGAATTTATATTTTCCCTATTCATGGAATAAATATGGAGGTATTAAAGTTGTATAAATAATTTTATATAGGTAATATCAACCTTTCTTCTTGTCCAAAAAATTCAATAAGTTCCTTCCCCAATGGAGAATGACTCATGTTTACCACGTAGGTCACACCGTTCATCACTTCCACCCAAAACACATCAGGAAAACATAGATTAATTCTAATTATCTTTGACTTATATACTATAATTTTATTCATCCTATTTTTGACTCTATATGATATGAAGTTCTTGGTATTGTCTTCTCAAACCATATTCCCTTATGTTAGCAGATCCTCTAGAACTCTCTACACCTATAATCCCTAAAATTATTATACCTCAAACACTTTAGTTTTCTTGGACTCTTTTATCTCTATATAACTCCATTAAAAATGGGTTATGAAAACCTTGGACTTGTGCTTTAGAAAAAAAAAATCACCTTCTATTCCACATCATCAATGAAGATAACAAATTATATCAACCCTTCGTAAGAATGAATCAGACTTATCACCCATAAATCTGTATGAACTAATTATGACTTAGGGTTCTTTATTATTACCTTATATCTGGAATAACACCTTTCATTACATCCCAAGGAAAAAATATTCACATGTTTCACACTCCATGATTCTGATCTTTAGTATTCCCTTATAACTAATACTTTTATCCCTTTCTAACTTAAGTGATTAATACATACATGTTGTATCATTGAAACAATTGTCTATATGGAATACATTTCACCTGCCAATAATCTAATCTGGTGCAAAGTTTTTCCCTTCAATCCTTTGTCCAATTACACCTCGCCAATCAACCAAACATAACATAACCAAAACATGGAATAAAGGACATACAAGCTATGGATGCTCCCACTGGTTGGATGTAACCCTAAAAACATTATATACTAAAATATATAAATTCAATGCACCTTACTAAACAAACTAAGTTAACTTCCTCATACATAAAACCCCAATAATAAAAAATCGCATGAACATTCATACAATAAATCATAAAAATAGAATAATGGAAAGAAAGAAAGACCACCTAAAATTTTGTGGTTCTAACAATTATGTTTACATCCATGGTAGAACACTGTATCCATTTTAATTATTTTATGACAATAAAAAGCTTATAAACACAATAATCAATGAAAAACTAGGTTATTTTTACTTGTTTCATATTTAATCTCTCAATACAAGTATAGGTGGTCCCAACACCCCTAAATAAAGTACGTTCATCTTGTTAAAGAGTTTATTTCTTTCCAAAATTCACAGAAAACCCACCATAGAAGTTGATGACTTCTAGTGGCCTATAGTAATTGGAAAATGACCATTGATGTTTGATGATATGTAAAGAGTTACCAAACCCTTTGATACAAACTATGATTAAAATCTATTTAACATCCATTGATCTTATATCATTGATGTTGACCACTTCACATGCCCATTGGATTATTTTAATGTATAATCAATATGCCTCTTCTAGATACAATTATCACTACCTAAACCTAAAAATTAGTTATTTCCTGGTTATCCTCCTTCCATAATAATTATTATGTCACTTTAATAGATACACATCTAAAAAATATCCCACTTTATTACTAATTAAATATAACTCCATGGAAACTCTCCAACATTTGGGCACAATCTTTCACTTTCATAGCAATAACATTCAATGATCTCCATCACTTTCAGCCCACCTATGTCCCACTGAATCTTTTTATTTCCTCAGAATTTCTTGAACTAACACATTGGTTAACATATCCACTATATTTTTCTTCTTGAATATATTATATATCTCTAGTTCCTTTAACTCTAGAAATTTCTAGATGATGTGATATTTCATTTTGATGTGTTTCATTTATGAAGGGAATAATGGATTGTTTTTCTTTGTTTGTATTGTTCTCTAGTTATCATAGAAAATAAATACACCCTCATATATCCTTTTTAACTCCTCAAATAGGAGGCTTAACTATATAAGTTCTTTCCTTTATTCCATTTCTACCACATATTCTACTTCCATTATGGAAAAATCTACCACTAATTATAGTTGTGGAATCTAGCTCATTATTGTTCCTCCCAAGGTGCACACAAAACTAGTTATACTCTTTTGAGTATCTAAATATTTCACAAAGTATACATCAATAAACCCACACAACGGATATTACATACCAAAACATAAGGTTGTATCTTTAATTCCTTTAAGATGTTAGATGATCTATTTCACAGCTTATGAATGCTCTTTCCCTAGATTTGACATGAAACAGTGGTTGACTCCCACTAAATATAAAATTTCATGATGAGTACAAACCATAAATTACATCATGATACCTAATAATGATGTAAATAAAAGCTTCACCTTGTAATTCACATCATCTTATGTATTTTTTCCTTTCTCCTTGGATAACTTGAAGTAGTCATCCAAGGGAGTTGAGAATGGCTTGCATCTAGACATTCTGAATCTTTTGATAATATTTTATAACAACCCCACTCTTTATTTCACATTAATTCATGATTTATTATATAAAAGTACAAAAAATAAAACCAAATAGATTGATGAGTCTAGTTTATTTGGGAACTAGGTACATAGAATAATATGTTTAACATGGGATACAATAGTATTATTGAAAAATTATTTTATATGCTTCTAAAATTCCATGGATTTTTAAAAATGCATGGGATAACCTAGGGAAAAATAAAGGGGGAGATATAAATACAAATAAGGGATTAAAAATGAAATAAGGTGATAAATGATAGATAATAATCATATAAATGGGTCATAAATAGAGTAGGAATCATAAACATGAACAAGGAGACATTATATAGCATGATAATCATAATAGGGGAAATGTGGAAACAACTTAAAACATTTCATCATAAACATAGGTCAAGGATAACACCTTAAATACATCATGGTGGAAAAATTACCATAATGGAATAAGATTTACTTCCTATCCCAACATTATATCTCATGATACTAAACATTTCCCAATGCATTGGAGCACTATATAATTATTGGTGCACCATTTACATTCATTTCATTCTCATACTAAAGTTTTCCACATAGATCATACAATATGGATTCATTCTTCAAAATAATTTATTCCATGATAAAGGAGTGTGGAATAAATATATGTAATTACCCAATCAAAAAATCTATATTCATAAATGTAAACACCCTTGATAGTAAATGGGTATGGTATTCACTACACAATTTTTTTCACATGGAAAATCACGGTCAAATTTCAATAGCATAACAGTGTCACTTAAAGATTCATAAAAATGTTTTGATGATATATAAGTGGGTATCTCATCACGTATGAATAAAATGGTAGTTATAGAGTCATGTAAGAAACATATCTCAACATTAGAAATTGGAAAGAGAATGAATAAGTTAATGAAGAAATTTGAATACAGAAAATAATCCTAACTATATTTTGGCATAGTAATGGGTGTACATAAAGGATCATGGGAGGATTAATGAGTGTGAAATGGGAATCTCATATTTTATAAATTAAATAAAAATTAAGGGGAATGTGTAATAACATATCCCAACAGAATAAAATGGAATTTAAGAGACATAATATAAAATAAGTTCTTGAATAGAAATGAGAAGAGAGAAATACCTTACTAAATTTTGGTATAGTAACAGAATAGGTAAGGATAAAAATGAGTGAGGATAAATGGTATATCATTAAAATAAAAATAAATTTATAGTAATTTAATGTTTATAAATGAATGAAAATATAACCAATTGAAATTAAAAAGACTACTTTCAAATAAGGTTCTTGAATTGAAAAGAGGAGAGGAAGGTCCTTTACTTGAGTGTGTGATTCCAAATGCTCAAGAGGGGATTATTAAGAGCTTGAGGGTGCCTTTAAGGACTATATATAGTGTATTTGAGAATATGGATGTGATATAAAGAGTTTTATTGAAGATAAATGGGATATTTGGTGGGTTTATATAGAAAATGAGGGGGATTTGTTTATTATTTAGGTTTTGGAATATACATAATAAAATAACCAAAACCAAAAACCATCTGATGATTTATTCCAATTGGGAGTGGTTATAATTATTTTATAAGAAAAATTCCCTAACGTAATAAAATAATTCCATTTCTTATGTTGAGGTGAATCACAATCTTAAAGAAATTATTTTAAAACCCTAAAATATATTAATGGTTTTTGAGGATTCATAAAGGCTTTATAAAACAAATAAAATAAACTTAAAATAAAATTATTTTAAATTTAAAACATAAATTTGGTCATATATAACCTTTATATTATTTATTACATCACTTTTGGTTCTTTATGATGTCATAATACACAAAGTAAATTTATACGATATTTAGTTTTTACCCAAAAATTTGAATGTCTCTGAAAATGATGAAAAAACACCATTGCATAATTTTGATGTTCTGATTCCAAAAATAATATTAATTTTATCTAAATAATTTTCTAAATATTTGAATTTTCACTTTTAAATTAAAATATATATTTATTAAGAAGTGTTGGGTTTTTCTACAATAACACTTTGTTAATCCTTATAAAAATTACACTTGACTTCATAAAAATTATATGATCATTTAGATTTAATAAAAATTATTTAGTAATAATATTTTATTTAAATATTATTTAGTTAAAAAATCCATTAATTTATAAAAATAAATTCTTTATTGAATTTTAAAACTAACTAAAAATATTATTTGTGTTTTATTGAATCAAAATAAAAATTATTTATAAACTAAAAATAATAGGATTAAAATATATTCTTTATTATATAGAAAATAATATAAATTATCATTATTCTAGGTTATTGATACATATCCCTTTAATACACCAGAAAACTCCCTTAGAGTATGGTTCACGATGGTGGGGATTGCTTGTGGTGGTTCGGTGAACATAGTTTGGGATGTAATCTTGATGAGCTTGAACTTCTCCTGTAAGAAATTTTTCTAATACTTAAGTTTTTGAATCTTAGCTTGGTCTTGGTCAAGGTAAAATCCTAGTGATGTTATATATCTCTGAAACTCTGATAAATGGGCTTCATAGGGTATGATTCTACTGGTTGAGTCCATCACTTACTTTTTCTGTGTTAATTGGATTTGTTAAAACCTTATATTTATACTAATAATGTGATCACTATTCAATGGATATATTATCAATGGTAATGATATAAAAAGTAATTATAAATCAAATTGGATATAATAACAAAAATAAGTGCATGTTTTTTCAATAATCATGTTATATAACAATACATTTTATTAAATCAAAATGGGAATTTTATTTATAAAATTTTGGGTTGTTACAATCTTCCCTCCCTTAAGAAATTTCACCCTCAAAATTTGAATTTCCAACACTAAAACTGATGAGGGTAACTCTACTTCATCACCTCCTCTAGTTCCCATGTTGCTTCTTCAAACTTTTTGTTTCTCCACAAAATCTTGACAAGGTGTATTGTATTATTTCAAAGAACTTTTTCGCTATGATATAAGATCTTCACTATATGATATTTATACGAAAGATAATTATCTAATGGTACCACCTCTGGATTGTGTACATATGAGGGGTTTGATATGTACTTTCTATAGAGTGATACAAGGAATACATCATGTACTTGAGAGGGGTTTGGTGAGACTTATATTCAATATTCCACCACTTTGATGCGATCAAGGATATAAAAGGGGTTGATGTATATTGGAATAAGCTTTCCCATCTTCCCAAATCTCATCACTTTATTCCATGGAGATATATAGAGTAATACCATGTCTCCAATATCAAACTCTAGGTCTCGTCGATGATTTTTAGCATAGATCTTTTACTGACTCTGAGAAACCTTGATTTTCTGGTGAATAGTCTTAACCATTTCCATCATTTCTTCTACTATTTTAGGACCTAGTAGTTTTCATTTCCCAACTTCATCACAATGTAAAGTTTTTCTTCATATCTTCCCATAAAGGGATTTATAGGGTCATTTAGATTCTTGAGTGGAGACTATTGTTTTAAGAGAACTCAACCACAATATGATGTTGGTCCCATCCTCCTTTAAATTCCATAAAACATGATCACAACATGTCTTCTAATTCATAAATAGTCTACTCAAATTGGCCATCAGTTTGAGGGTAATAAGCCATGGTGATGTTCAAATAGGTATTCAAAGCATGTCGGGGACTCATCTATAGCATATAGGAGAATCTCATATCATGATCAGATTCAATAAATAGTGGTATTTCATGAATCCTTACAACTTCTTTGATTTATATCTTTGAAAGTTGATCGAGTAATAAATATTCTCAAATCACAATAAAGTGAGTTTTCTTTGTAAGACAATCCACAACAACCCATATAGAATTATTTTCTCTAGATGTATTCAGAAGTCCAGTGATAAATTCCATGGTGATGTTTTCCCATATCCATGTTTGTATGAGTAATGGTTACATCATACCCTTAGACTTATACCTTTCAGCTTTCACTTGCTGACATACCTGGCACTTTGATGTATATTTGGTGATCTCCTTCTTCATATTATCCCACCAATAGTACTCCTAAATATCCTGATACATCTCTATGATTCCTGGGTGAATAGAGAAATTCCAACTATACACATCATCCAACAATTCCTTCTTTAACTAAGTATTTAATAGTATACATAGTTGTGACCCAAATCTCACAACTCCTTCTTCATTAACACTGAAATACAAGGATTTCCCTTTTTTATAGTTTTCAATTTCTTATAAATTACCAAATCATCCCTTTGAGTATCCTTTATATTTTTAAAAATAGATGGTTGATAAATTAATCGTGGAACAATTGATGATGTTCCTTTATTTATGATTCCCATGTCCATCCTTTACAAATATAAGAATATCAGATCCCACTCAATTCTCATCAATGATAGAATTGATGAATCCTTTCTACTTAGAGGATCTTCCACTTTATTTTATTTTATAAAATGTTAGTGAATTGATAAGTCATTGTTACACATAGTTTTTAATTTTCATCATCTATTCTGGATCATTTTGGGATCTTTATTTTTCTCTCGAGGTACAGGTGTGAAGTTATTTAATGTTTTAAGGTGTATCTAGTTTAGTTTTTAACATGTGTTTATTCCTCAAGTCATTCAGTGGTTTTTGGAGAAAAGTTAGGTTTTCTAGTTTAACAATAATATGTTCATGATTTGTTCACAGTAAGAATAAACCATGCAGCCTTCCCTAGGTAACTATGTGATTGAGTTTTGGAGATAGTGGCATAACCCACGGCCTGTGCATGGTGTTTCAAACCATACAGGAAGCTACTAGTTTGGTATAGAACCATTTCATATGGTTGAAACAAATTTTTTAAACCATGTATCAAAACCATGTAGGTTCCTGGGTGTGTCTAGTGAGGGGTGAATAGATGGTTCACTGTTTGGTAAATCATGAGGCAAAACCGTGCATAATGCCAGATCATTAAAAATGTTGAAATGTATATTTTTTTCTCAAGGGATTTTTTCCCCAAATATGACTCCCTTATTCTCCTTTTATTTATAATATCCATGGTGATATCCTCCTCGGTTCTTCAAGGCTCCACCTTCCTCCCATGGTTTGGATATAGGGTTTTATTCAAGTTTGGGGTTAGATATCTCAAGGTAACCCTCTCCTCTCTTCATATCCCTCATCCTTCATCCATTTTTTCCTTTATTGTTTCATCTAATAGAGACATTTAAACTAAGGTTTTGGTTTCCCCTTGATTTATATTATGGTTTTTTATTTTTTTAAGGTTCCTTTTGGATCTTCATTCCTTCTCGAGCCCTTGCGGTGTGGTTTTGGGTGTGTGCTGTTGAAACACCAAGTGTTTGAGGTAGGTTTCATGTGCACTTGACTTTTTAATTTGATATTAATTAGTTTATTTCTTTTCACACCTTATTTACATTATATATAGTGATATGTGTTATTTGGAATTATTATTTGGTGTGAAAAGTGGCGTTTTTTCTCCTTTTTTAATGTTAAATAGATTTTTTTTGTTAAATGTTACAAAACAAGTGTTTGATGAAATGACTGATTGAATTTTGTGGATAATTAATGTTATTTAAAGCATGATTTGGTTTTAATTGTTTAATTTCATATGTAATGATGATTTGGGGTATCTTGAAATAGTTTTCTATGTTATTTTTGTTTGAATGAAATGTGTATTTGGCTTTTGAAAATGATTTGGCATGTGAAGATGATGCATGGCCCATTTGAAATTTTAATATAAATAGTTTTGGTTAGTAATTTTGGAATGAGTTCCTAATGTAATTTTATAAAATGATTTAAGAAATGGAAATTTTTTTATTTTTTATCTCTTAAAAAGGTGGATTGAGTGACTCTAAATTAGCTATTTTTGTAGAAGTGTGTTTGATGCATATTTGGATCCTTTATGAAAAAAGGTGAAAACATTTATGATGAAAAACATCTTTGGATGATTCCTATGCTTTGGTTATGTTTAATGGGTAGGATGTACTCACATTGAAATCCTTGTGACCCATTTGGGTTATGTGAAAAATAGAGATCCTTGGTATGGACTCCTTGGTGACGTATGAGTTTATGGAAAGAGATGGATACTTGGGGTGGATCTGGGTGACACTTGTTGTTGAATTATTATTACATATGAATCCAATTGGATTCTTGTTTGGAATCAGTTTGATCACCCCCTTTATATATGATACATTGGAAACTACCATAATGAGATAATTTTCAAAGAACGATTGTTGCACTAGCTAGATTATTCACTGGCTGGTGGCCTATACTAGGTGGATATATTGGGTTTTTTCCTATGGGATTTTCCCCTAGGACTTTCTGAATTTAGGGTGGCTAGGATTATTTAGGGTGATTTTGATTTCATCATGTTAGGCGTGCTTTTAGGGATGGGTCGCATCTATTAGTATGTTCTGGATTATTCATGATCTTCTAGGTTCACCCGTGTCTACTGGCACTTAGCTACTTGTAGTGAATTATTATGATTCATTATTGTTTGGTTACTCTAGTATGTTTACTTCCATTTCCCTTGCTGTATGATTTTTTTTCTTACTCCTTGAGTTGTGTGGCTTATGTTAAAATGGAAAAAAATCTAGTGTTTATGAAAATTGTTTTTGGAAATTTCTTTCACTCCTTATTTCCTTTATAAATGAAATCCCATCATTCTCTTTTAAAAATGAATATAGTTATTTATTTATAATAAAATGTGGTTTTAAATGGTAAAAATAGAAATAGACTATGTTTGGATTTATTATGGTTAGTGTGTGGAAAAATATTACTTTTATATATTATATTTCAATCTTAAAATTGATGTTTCTTTTATTTTAAAGGAAGTGCATTGGGAATATATTGTTCAGGAATTAATATTGAGTTTTAATACTCATGCCTATAGTTCTTTCCTATTTCGAACTTCTGTTATAGGTATTTAGGTTGGTATTGATCATCATGGTAAATGGTTGGTCTTGGTACTAGAGAGTGGGCCTCAGGGTCACATGCAGATGTTTTGTTCATCAGGGTCAGTTTGGTTTTAGTTGTATTTTCATTTTTGTGTAAAAGATGTTCAGTTAGAATATTTTAACTATTTTATTTATATTTGGGATACTCTGTTTAGTTTATGTTATTCTATTTATTTATTTATCTTGTTAGAAATCATTCCTTCTCTTCTCTTTTTCAATACCTGGCATAATTTTCCATCCCATGGGTATTGGGAAGGCCCTTTAGGCTTTGTTTCAGATCTGATCAAGTGACCGATTTAGGGTTGAACAGGGTTAGTTCATGAAAAACAATGGTATCAGAGTAGGTCATCTCTTTATAGGACCTTACTTGTAGATGTCCCTATATTTTTTAGGTATTTCATGGTATATTGGAAAGGTAATGGTTGATACCTCCCCGATCCATTCCTTTGTCAAAATACAGTGTTTGAGGTGTCTTGGGAAGACATAGTGGCTTAATCTAACAGTTTTTCAATTTTCCAATGGTATCTTGTCTAACAGTGAGTCATCCACTGGTGAGTCAAGACTGGTGAGTCATGATGGTGAGTTGCAATGGTAACTCTTAATCGTGAGTCGTGGACGGTAGGTCTCCAGTGGTGAGTTGTCCAACAGTGACTCGCTAATGGTAGGTCAAGACCAGGGACTCAGAATGGTGACTCACTGACGGGGAGTCACGACGATGAGTCACAATGATGACTCACCAAACAGTGACTCACCGAATGGTGACTCGCCAATGGTAGCTCATTGGATGGTGACTCGCCAAATAGTAGCTCACAGAACAATGATTCAACAGATGGTGACTCTCCATTAGTATATTGTCAGTAATAGCTCACACTGTTGACTCATCCAATGGTGAGTTACCTAATGGTGCCTCACCCACTAGTATCTTGCACCGGTGACTCACCCAACAGTGAGTAATTACTGACAGTTTTTCAAAAAATTTAGTTTTCCCTAGTTTTTTCAGATTCACCCCTTTAATGTTTTATTTGACATAAAATGATTTTAAAACATTATTTAAGTTATTTTGAAGCCTTTTAAAAGGATATAAATTATATATTTAAATTTATAACACTCGAGAGGCTTTTAGGAAGTCGAAACGAGTGGTCTTTACCGTCATCTGGCTTTAATGGATTTCAAAACCATTTTTCTATTGATATAGGATCTATAATTTCTAAATCCTAAGACCCTGTATTCAATGTACATTTCCATTTACTCTTGATAATGGATATCCCCAGAACCTTTCTTCCCCCAATGAGTCATGTATATCTATTGTAGCTGTCTATTTCCGTTTTCCCTAAGGATTTTTACTTCTACATGTGCACCCCCTATTTTGGTGCAAGAAGGAATTATTGATCATAAGTTCTTTGAGTTAGGGATCCATTCATATCTCTTAATTGTGTATAATGCAATGTGGTTGTACGAATGGATCCTTGTGAATATGGTTGAATCCAAATTTAACAATGCTAATCTAAACTTTTAAAAAATAATAGATAGGGGTTGTGGAAAAAGTGACCCATGGTTATGTTTTACTATTTACTGATATTTTGATTTCTATGGGCTATAGGCCTACTGAGAATCATGGTACTTGGTGATATTTTTTTTGAGCATTTGTGATGGATTTTGAATGCTTCTTATTGATCTTGTGTGAATGGATATGTATATATATGAAATTTTTTAATCATGTATATTCGGTTAAATAAATGGATTCCCCGGGATCAAACTTGTTCTGTGATAACCCCTGAATAAATAAACAAAAATAAATAAGGGTTGTTTTTTAAAATTTGTAAATTATGCCTTGGGTGGTTGTGTGGTGTTGGGGTTGAGAGAACGACTATGTGTGGGGTGTTTTGGGTAGTGTAATGGAATATCAGGTTGAGAGATTATCTATTTCTGGAGTGGTTGATAATTTTTGTGTAGTGGGACTGCACCGTGTTGTGTTTTTTCATGTTACTAGATGTGTTGGGTGTGGTTGTGATTTTGAGGGGTTTGTTTTATGAAGAGGATGGATTGGGTAGGATGAATTTGAAGAATGATGTTGTCAGTGGTTGGTGTGGGTGCTTCTCCATTAATAATATGCATAAAGCTTCACCCCATACCTAGGAATTGATATGTTATAGTACGAAAGGGTGTTAAGTGGAGAGAAAATGTGCAGTTTTTTAATTTACCATGGTTTTTCTTCCTTGTGTCTTTTATGTTGTGTGGCTTATTGTGTGTTGTGGTTAGTAGTTTCCCAGGTAGGGATGTAATCAAAAAATTTATTTATTAATAAATAATGATGATTGGTTAAATGAGTTTGTTGGGGTTATGAATTTAATTGGGGATTTTTTTGTACTTCTACATTAAGAGGTAGCAGCAACAGTGGTTTTTTGGGTTGGTTTTCTATTTGAAAAAAAACCCATAGGTTTGGATTAGTGTTTGATACCTATTTATATATACTTGTACTTTCTTTTGATTTCTATTCGCACCCCACCCTACGGGAGTACTATGTTCTAAACACCCCCATTGTTATGGTGGAGGGTGTCTTCCTAACATCCTGGTGGGAAGATGGATGGATGGTTATTGTTGCTTCTCTGCTCTCTCTTCTAGGCATTGGTAGCTCAAGACTCTTTGGGCGGTTTGTGGTGCGGTTGTGATGCCCTGGTGTCTGTGAGAGATTTCTTCCTTCCCAGGTGTCTATGGGATGAGATATGGTGTGCTTTCCCAAGTGTCTTTGAGATGAGGTATGGTTATAGCCCAGGTTTCTATGGTCGGGATGTGGTATGGTTATTGTAAGATCCTAGTTTTTGAAAAGGTATGTTTTTTTTTTGTTCTGGGGTAAACCCTTACTTTTGGGACATTAAAAGTTTTCTTTAAAGTTTGATAGGCCTTGGGAATGTTCTGGGGGCTCGGGGCATGGAAGAAGGGAAGTCTAGGAAAAGCAGACCAAGGCGCACGGCCTACGCACGGTCAGCCAAACCGTCCGGCCTGTCCAGGAGAAACTGTGTGACCCTCCCTCCTTTGGATAGAAGTGAGCGCATGGTTTTCGCATGGTTTTCCAACCCGTGTGTCTAAACCGTGGGACTCCTCTTCCTCCGGGCAGTGGCATGCGCACGGTTTTCCAAACCGTGCGGCCACTTAAAGTGGTAAAATTTACACAATTTCCACTCCGGGATTTTTAAACCCCACTCGGGATTTTGTTCTCTTCCTCCTCTCTTAACCTTAAGCACGAAACAAACCTCCCAAGTACTCCAAGAGATCAAACTCTATCATTTATAAGGCATTTTTGGTGCCATTGTTTGCGGATTGAAGCTCCGGGTAAGGCTAATCTCCTCCTTGGTTCTTTTCTTGGTTTAGGGTTTGTGTCTTCTCTCCCTCTTGTTCCAAAACCCTAAAACCCTATCTTTTGGGTGAGTTCTTGGTTGAAGCTCCAAGGGTTGGTCGAATCCAGGTCTAAGGACTCGATTGAGGGTGCGTTCAACCGCGGATTCGAGGTAGGTGATCTATAAGTTATATCCCATGGTTATTTAGGGTTTTGTGCATGTTTACATGTGTTCTTGTTTTCCCTTGGTTATGTTCTGAATGATCTAGGCATTTTTGGTAATGTTGGTGTTTAAAATGGAAAATGGGAACCCTCATGATCCCTGTGGGATGTGTTGAGATTGACTAGACCAAATCTAGGGCCATCTATGGGATGTGCCGGCTTTTCCTGGGTTTAGGGATTGACATTAAACAAGTGACTTGTTGTAGTGAATTTTAGAGCCCTTGATAAACATGTTTTCATGATTGGTTTAACATGGAATAGAAGTTAGGTGATGCACCAAGACTTGGAAATAACCTGAGTGTTAGAGTGTAATGGGTTAAATGTTGATTCATGGGAATGGTGAACGGGTTAAATGGGTTAATGTGTAAACCGATTAAAGACCATAATGGGATAGATTATGGGATTAACATTGAATTCTTAGTGAGATAGTCCTAACACATGGGAATTGGGTGAATGGTTAAATAATGTGAAATAGTAATGTGTTAATGGGTTAAGGCATCATGTGGTTTCCCATGTGGGTTATTTTGAATAATATTTTCCGAAGGGAAATGGTTTGGATGGTTGATGGTTACTTATATAAGCATGTGCACAAGGCTTCGTGGAGTGGGGTATTACATGAGGATCTATGCCCATGGGTCGAGTGAAGACTTAGGCTTTAAAATCCACCCAAAATGCACGGGTTAGGAAAGGGGACTGAGGGTTTATTCTCCTAATGGTTGCATCCACCCGGACTGAGGCTTCGAGGTGAGGATATGGTTGCTACGAGGGGTTAGTCCTAGTGAGATAGGATAATGATGTGTTTACCATCTTGCATGTGATTAATGGCCTTAGACCCATGTAGCATAATGTCTGTGATTAACCGATGGAAATGTGATGAAATGGTAAGTGATGATAAATGGTATGAAATGAATGGTATTGTAAGTGGTAATGGAATTGGATCTGAATTGGTTAAAGGCACCTTAAATAATTACTTGTCATTTATCATTCATTTTCCTTTTGCATGCACAACTGTTATACTGGATATTTTGTAGACATTGTTGGTGGTGTCCTACTGAGTTGTACTCACACACTGCTTGGTCCATCATTGGGTACCCGAGCATACTTCATGTTTGCAGGTCAGGAGAAGGGAAAAGGTCCTTGCTAGATAGTGAGTGGACATGGGTAGCACTTGGTGGAGGATCCGGACTTGGAGTCAAGACCATTTTGGGGATTTTGGATGTGACTTTATTTTTGGGCTTTTGTTTACTCATGCACTTATAGTATGACATGGCATATTTATTGTTAGTTGGAATTGGTTGTTATACATGTTCCTTATTGTTGGTTTTTGTTTCCTCTGTTTGGTTATTCTGTTATGTCTTACTCTAATAAAAAGGGGGTATAGTCTCCCCACATGACTATATAGACCCCCGCTGCTAGTCGACGGCCTTTGGCCTATGGGGAGGTGCGCTTAAGGTCAGGTAACAACCCGGCTCGGAGCACCAGTTTAGTGGCTTCCGGGTCAGGGACGTTACAAAGTGGTATCAGAGGAGGTCTTTCTTCTCCTTCTATGAGGTCTTGTTATTTGGGATTGGTAGCCAAGGGTTAAGATGTGTCGGGCCTTGGTAATGAGCTCGTGCATGGGAGTAGCTAACCCATGTACAAGGGAAAACCCAAGTCACCCTCGGTGGGAATTTTTGTTTTTGGTTGTGTGTTGTTATAGTTGATGATATTTCACCATTGGGTGATGCACATGTGGTTTGAGGTGATTGTTTTATGACGTTTGGCTCGTGACCTTAATGGAATTAGGATTTTCATTCATGCATCATTTTAGGCACCTAGAGAGATAGGCGACATGAATTGTGTTATGGACACACACGGGGTGGTTGTGTGAGGTAGGAAAGTAGGGTGCATCATGCATTTCATGAAACCAAGAAATAATGTGATGAATGAAATAAAACAAGTGGTTAAATGATGTTTAATGGAGTAATAGGGTGCGAAACAAGTTGGAAAATGTTTTTGGGTTAGCATATGAAAGTGGGTTGTTGTATCTAGTAAAGAGCTTTTGATGGAGTCATGAAAGTTTTTGGTATGCGTTCTAAATCTCGTGCTTGACATTGTAGAGAGATGCCGCCATGACGTCGGTTGCCAGTTGGGCAACGGGAGGATGTTGTTGAAAACACTCCTCTGGTATAAGAGAAAGAAAATGTGCTAATCAATGAAGGTAGATAAGAACAGTTCTGAGAGAACTTGTCTCACCATATTCAGATGATGGGTCGGGACCCAGGGCGGGTTGCACCGAGTATGTTTGAGCTGACCAGGGAATTCCAGCTGCAGCACCCTCTGACTTTCACCGAAGAGGGTGGGCTAGAGGCAGTAGAGTTCTAGTTAGAGTCTGTCCAGATGATACTGGACCATCTAGAGACCCCCGTTGAAAAGCGGGTAAAGATGGCCGCTTATATGTTGCGGGGTCAGGCTCAGCATTGGTGGTACATTCAGGCTCAAATCGAGCAGGATGAGGGAATGTCGTGGAAGGTTTTTCAGGAAAAGTTTCTAGATAATTTCTACCCAGAGACTTTGAGGAAGGAGCGGGCTGCAGAGTTTATGAACCTGACTCAGGGATTGTTGTCGGTGTTGGACTATTCTAGTTGCTTCACCGATTTGAGATGCTTTGTCCCAGTGTTAGCAGGGGATGAGGCAGTGGTAGCAAGACATTTCCAGGATGGGTTGAGGCATGAGATTAGGTATCAAGTAAATAACTTCCACTTGAAGAGGTTCGCAGAGGTAGTGGATTAGGCATTGATCTCGGAAGAAAACTTGAAGGGAGCTTCAGGTAGTGGGATAGTGGTTCCAGTGGGGTAGAAGAGTAGTACAGCTACCGAGGGTCGGAAGTGACGCCATGAGGGCTCGCAGCATGGCGGGAGTGTGCAAAGCGGCTGGAAGAGAGGTTCCACCTCTCAGAGTGGGGATCAGGTGTTCTTATATTAGTGCATTAGGTTGGCGCATATGCGTGTTCAGTGTCCTTGACCTCCAGTTGAGTGCCGTTTGTGTGGAAGACTGGGGCATGTGCAGAGGTTCTATAGAATTCCTCGTCAAGCAGGTGATCATGATGGTAGAAGGCATGTACTGGATACGAGAAGAGGATCAGTTGCCCCGTATCAGGCAGGCATTTGGAGTTCCACAGGTTGTACTGGCAGAGGTGGTGGACGTGGAACTCCAGGGAAGTGTCGCTCACGCCAATAGGGCAGTACAGTGCAGGGCGTTCAGGCTGGAGCCCAGGGTAGAGGGGAAAATCAGCTTCAGGTAGTTCAGTTTGTGTCTGGTGATGGTGAGGCTGGACTATCGACTGTTCGAGGTATGATCCTTGTAGCTTCTACTTTTTCTATTGTGTTGTTTGAAACAGGTGCCACACACTCTTTTATCTTTGCTCAAATTGTAGTAGCATTGGGTTTACCTATGGAGGGGGTGTGTGGGGTGATGTCAATCGACACTCCGTTGGGGGTGCGGGTTGAGGATATCAAGCAGTGCAAGGGGTGTGCCTTGGAAGTTAGTGGGTATTGTTTTATGTGGGACTTGTTCATTCTCAAGATGTCAAGGTTTGACCTAATCCTGGGAATGGATTGGTTGGTGTTGTATCGGGCACACATAGACTTCAATCTTCGTAGAGTGTCATTCAGGTCGCTTGAGGGTGACGCTTATGTTCACCGTGGAGAATGGGATGTTCGAGCAAGGCATGCGGGACCGTTTTTTCAACAGATTAGTGGACTCGCGGCTCAAGTGGAATTTCTCATGCTTTATGATGATGAGGGAGGGGAACGAACTAATTTCCCTCCTGTGGTGGATCTGTTTCAGGATGTGTTTCTTGAGGATTTCTCAGGGCTACCCCCTTAGAGGGATGTTGAGTTCACAATCGAGTTATTTCCGGGAGCAGAGCCAGTTTCTATTCCTCCATACTGAATGGCACTTGTATAACTCCAGGAACTGGAGGTTCAACTTGAGGAGTTGGAGCGTAAGGGGTTTATCCATCCTAGTACATCTCCTTGGGGATCTCCTGTTCTTTTTGCAAAGAAGTCTGATGGGTCGTTAAGGCTGTGTGTCGACTATCGAAAGTTGAATCAGATGACGGTGAAAAATCGGTACCCACTTCCTATAATTTATGACCTGTTTAATCAGTTGAGGGGTGAATCGGTTTTTTCTAAGATTGATCTGAGGTCGGGTTATCACCAGTTAAGGGTGAGGTCTTCCGACATACCGCGGACAGCTTTCCGGAGTCGGTACGGGTTGTTCGAGTTTGTGGTAATGCCTTTTGGATTGACCAATGCACCGATGGTGTTTATAGATTTGATGAACCTGATATTTCACCCCTATCTATATCAGTTTGTGGTTGTCTTTTTTGACGATATCTTAGTGTACTCGAAAACTCCCGACGATCATGCCCAACATCTTGACATCGTCTTGGGTATGCTAAGAGAGCATCGTCTATACGCCAAGCTATCCAAGTGTCAATTCTGGATAGGTAAGGTACATTTTCTAGGTCACATCATCTCAGAGGTGGGTGTGTCAGTGGATCCAAAGAAAGTTCAGGCAGTTGTATCTTGGGAGCATCCCAAGAGTGTTTCTGATGTTCGGATTTTTCTGGGTTTGGATGGGTATTACCGAAGGTTCATTCAGGATTTCTCTAGCTTGGCAGCACCACTCTCGGGCTTGACCAAGAAGGGAATCAGGTTTGAGTGTTCGAGGGCTTGTGAGGATTCCTTCCAAGAGTTGAAGAAGTGGTTGACGACCGCACCTATCCTGATCTTACCTGAACCGGGTAAGAAATATGTCGTGTTTTGTGATGTGTCCGGAATCGGACTTGGGGATGTGTTGATGCAGGATGAGCGGATTGTGGATTATGGGTCAAGGTAGTTGAGACCCCATGAGAGGAACTATCCCACTCATGACCTTGAGTTGGCTGCAGTAGTGTACGCCTTGAAGTGCTGGAGGCACTATCTGTTGGGGGAACGGTTTACCGTTTTTACGGACCATAAGATCTTAAAGTACATCTTCTCATAGCGGTATCTAAATCTTCGGCATCAAAGATAGGTTTAATATCTTTAGTCTTTTGACATTGAGTTGGTGTATATGTCGGGAAAAGGGAACAGTGTTGCTGATGCTCTGAGAAGGAAGATTTGGAATCAGGCAGTTCAGGAGTCCAGCACTGAGTGGAGGGTGATGGTTTTGTTTGCAGAGATGCACCTGGAGGTGCAGGAGGAATGTGTTCAGTTCATTCTTGCTTCCTTAATGATGGAGTCGATGCTTTTGGTTCGAGTTAAGAAAGGTCATTTTGATGATCCTTATTGTTTGTCTATGAAGTAAAAGCTTAAAGGTGGGGAGCTACCTTCTGGTTGGTCCGTCGACACGGAATGTGTTGTTCGTGTTCTTGATCATGTGGTTGTGCCCATGTGTGTGCGGGAAGATTTTATGTGTGAGTTCAATGCATCAAAGTGGGAAGTGCATCCTGGTTTTACCAAGATGTACCGTGATCTTCAAAGGCAGTGTTGGTGGCCTGGGATGAAGAAGGAAGTTGTGTGCTTTGTGGCACGGTGCCTTACTTGTCAGCAGGTGAAAGCTGAGCATCAACACCCAGGTGGTTTGTTGCATCCATTACCCATTCCGAAATGGAAGTGGGATGATGTGACAGTGGATTTTATCATGGGGCTTCCGAGGACGCCACGGAGGAATAATTCAATTTGGGTGGTCGTGGATCGGTTAACGAAAGTGGCTCATTTCTTACCGATTCAGGAGACCTATACAGTCGACCAGTTGGGTGAGATGTATGTTCGGGAGATTTTGCACTTACATGGGGTGTCGTGGACCATATTTTCAGATCAAGATCCACATTTCACATCGCGTTTCTGGAAAGGTTTTCAGAAGGCACTTGGTACGCAGGTGTTTTTGAGTACGGCTTTCCACCCGCAGATGGATGGGCAGTCGGAGCATACGATCCAAGTGTTGGAAGACATGTTAAGAGCCTGTGTCTTGGACTTTGGTGGTTCTTGGGAGATGCACCTATCATTGGTTGAGTTTGCCTACAACAATAGTTTTTAGGCTACAATTCAGATGGCACCATTTGAGGCACTTTATGGGAGACCATGTAGATCTCTGTTGTGTTGGCTAGAGGCCGGTGAATCTGAGTTGTTGCGACCAAGTCTCATGCAGGAGACATCGGAGAGAGTCAAGTTGATCAGGAAGCGGATGGCTACGGCTCAGAGTAAGAAGAAGTTTTATGCAGATCGGAGGCGTAGAACTCTTGAGTTTGGGGTGGGTGATAAAGTATTCCTTCGGGTGTCACCAAGGTTGGGTCACCGTCGGATTCGGAATCAGGGTAAGTTGGCGCCCAGGTATGCGGGACCTTTTGAGATTGTGGAGAGGATCGGACCAGTGGCTTATCAATTAGCTCTTCCACAATGGTATGGTGGGATGCATGATGTGTTTCATGTGTTGCAACTTCGACAGTATCATCCGGACCCATCTCATGTGATTGATGTGGAGGATGTGGAGCTTGAGGCTGATGCGTCCTTTGAGGAGCATCCGGTTCGTGTGGTGGATCGTAGTGAAAAGGTCTCGTGAGTCAAGGTTGTTCCATTAGTGTGAGTACTATAGAATCATGGTAAATTTCAGGAAGAAACTTGGGAGAGGGAATCGAATATGCAGGCTCAGTGGCCCGAACTCTTCTCCTCGGTGGATCAATGAGGTTTGGAACCTCGGATCGAGGACGAGCCATTATAAGGTGGGGAAGTTGTAAGATCCCGATTTTTGAAAAGGTGTGTTTTTGTTTTTTTCTGGGTTAAACCCTTGATTTTGGGACATTAAAAGGTTTCTTGAAACTGTGAGAGGCCTTGGGGGTGTTCCGGGGGCTCGGGGCATGGAAGAAGGGAAGTCTTGGCAAAGAAGACTATGGCGCACGGCATGCGCACGGTCAGCCAAACCGTGTGGCCTACCCAGGCTAAACTGTGCAACCCTCCATCCTCTGGACAAAATCGAGCGCACGGTTTTCCAAATCGTGCGGCTAAACCATGTGACACCTCCTCCTCTGGGCAGTGGCATGCGCACGGTTTTCCAAACCGTGCGGACAAACTGTGCGGCCACTTAAAGTTGGAAAATTTAAAAAATTGCCACTCCTGGCTTTTTAAACCCCACTCGGGATTTTCCTCTCTTCCTCCTCTCTTCACCTTAGGCACGAACCAAACCTCTCAAGGACTCCAAGAGATCAAACTCCATCGTTTCTAAGGCATTTTTGGTGCCGTTGGTTGCGGATTGAAGCTCCAGGTAAGGCTAATCTCCTCCTTGGTTCTTTTCTTGGTTTACGGTTTGTGTCTTCTCTCCCTCTTGTTCCAAAACCCTAAAACCCTCTCTTTTGGGTGAGTTCTAGGTTGAAGCTCTTAGGGTTGGTTGAATCGAGGTCTATGGACTCGATTGAGGCTGTGTTCAACCGCGGATTCGAGGTAGGTGGTCTACATGTTATATCCCATGGTTATTTAGGGTTTGTGCATGTTTACTTGTGTTTTTTTTCCCTTGGTTATGTTTCAAATGACCTAGGAATGTATGGTAATGTTGGTGTTTAAAATGGAAAATGGAAACCCTCACGATCCCCGTGGGATGTGTTGGGATTGACTAGACCAAATTTAGGGCCATCCATGGGATGTGCCAGCTTTTCTCGAGTTTAGGGATTGACATTAAACAAGTGACTTGTTGTAGTAAATTGTAGAGCCCTTGATAAACATGTTGGAATGATTGGTTGAACTTGGAATAGAAGTTAGGTGATGCACCTAGACTTGGGAATAACCTGAGTGTTAGAGTGAAATGGGTTAAATTTTGATTCATGGGAATGATGAACGGGTTAAATGGGTTAATGTGTAAACCGATTAAAGACTATAATGGGATATATTATGGGTTTAATGTTGAATTCTTAGTGAGATAGGCATAACACATGGGAATTGGGTGAATGGTTAAATGATGTGAAATGGTAATGTGTTAATGGGTTAAGGCATGATGTGGTTTCCCATGTGGGTTGTTGTGAATAATGTTTGTCGAAGGGAAATGGTTTGGATGGTTGATGGTTACTTATATAAGCATGTGCACATGGCTTCTTAGAGTGGGGTGTGACATGAGGATCTACGCCCACGGGTCGAGTGAAGACTGAGGCTCTAAACTCCACCCAAAATGTACGGGTTAGGAAAGAAGACTGATGGTCTATTCTCGTAACGGTTACATCCACACGGACTGAGGCTTCGAGGTGAGGATATGGTTACTATGAGGGGTTATTCCTGGTGAGATGGGATAATGATGTGTTTAACCTCTTTCATGTGATTGATGGACTTAGATCCATGTAACATAATGTATGTGATTAACCCATGGAAATGTGATGAAATGGTAAGTGATGATAAATGGTATGAAATGAATGGTATTGGAAGTGGTAATGGCTTTGGATCTGAATTCTTTAAAGGCGCCTTAAATAATTACTTGGAATTTATCATTCATTTTCCTTTTGCATGCACAACTATTATACTAGATATTTTGTAGACACCGTTGGTGGTGTCCTACTGAGTTGTACTCACACCCTGCTCGGGCCGCTGTTGGGTACCCGAGAAGACTTTATGTTTGCAGGTCAGGAGATGGGAAAAGGTCCTTGCTAGATAGTGAGTGGACATGGGTAGCACTTGGTGGAGGATCCGGACTTGGAGTCGGGACCATTTTGGGGATTTTGGTCGTGTCTTTTTTTTTTGGGCTTTTGTTCACTCATGCACTTGTAGTATGACATGGCATATTTATTGTTAGTTGGAATTGGTTTTTATACATGTTCCTTGTTGTTGGTTTTTTTTCTGATATTTGGTTATTCTATTTTGGATTACTCTGATAAAAAGGGGGTATAGTCTCCCCACTTGACTACATAGACCCCCTCTGCTCGTCGGTTGTCTTTGGCGTATGGGGAGGCGATCTTAAGGTCATGTAACTACCCAGCTCGGAGCACCGGTTTAGTGGCTTCTGGGTCGGGGACGTTACAGTTATGGCCTAGGTGTTTGTGGGTGAGATGTGGTGAGCTTAATTTTTCCAAGTTACAGGACTAGCTCTGAGGTCCATGTGTGTTCTTGTAGTTTGTGACATGGAACTTAGTGTGACATTCACCGTTAGGGTATGAGAATTTAACCAGTGAGAATTGGTGTGGGGTACCCAAAAATCTATGAGACTATTATATTACATTAATTGACTTGTTTTTTTTTTGTGAGCATGCCTTGGTGAGGTTGGGGTGGCTAGTATACCTTTTTAGTTGTTGTTGGGTTCTACTATTTCCCCACATGTTTATTAGTATGATTCTCTATTTGTGCACGAGAGACCTTGGCTTTTCCTACAGAGTATACATATATTCTCACCCTATATATATAATTTTTTTCAATATTATATGATTGTGTGGACTGTGATGGACCTTACTAGCTCATACATTGGTACAATTGTTGTGTCACTACTTAGATTTCTTTTGGTATTTACTTTGGAGTTTTTAGTGTATTTGTAACAGTCTTGTTTTGAACATGAATGTGGGATGGATTTTGGATTTCATTTATATATAGTTCTTGGATTTGTTTTGGGATTAACCCTCTTATCTCCCAATTTTGATTCTTATAAAAAGGTTAATGTCTTACATTTTGTGATATTTTATACCCTTGGTGCAGGTCACCTCCCTGGGCCCTACTAGAGGTGGAACTCGGGGTCATTATCTATCTTTATTTATCTTGAAAAAGGATGGTCATGACAGAATGGTATTAGAGGTGATGGTTGAGATATAGTATGGAGTTTTGAGTTAAGAATGGTGGGGATTGAATGGGTTGGAAGGAAACCAGTGTCAATTGATCTTGGTTTATGACATAGGTTAGGGAAGACTGACTAGGACACGAGATTTTAGGTCCCCTTATGATCTGATATAAGGACTCTGATCTTACCAAATGGAAAAGTGAAGCTACATCGTTTGAAGGGTAGAGAACCTAAGAAAGGTAAATGAATTATAATGACTTGTATTATGGTTTGAATTGGGTATTTTGGGAAATTTGAAATGAATAAATTAATAAGTTAAAATAAATTTTAAATAAAACTCCACACTACTTCGACTTAGGAGTTCCTTGTTTACCTTTTCAGTTATGTTACTCGGTCGTCATCCATGTATGGCTCTGGTTGTTAAGGCTCAGCATGCCAATCCAGTTGATCGGTGGAGGGTTAATCTAGTGTAGAAGGATGAATAGTGGTAGAGAACGTTACATACTTTCTAGTAGAAAACTCTGGGAAAGTATGAGGGAAGTGTTTCAGATGTGAGGATGGAGAGTTTTCTCAAGGAGCTTCTAATAACCTTCATCTTGATCTGGGCTCCAACAAAGTACCAGGTTCCTTTGGAAGTGAGTTAGATAATAGGAGATATGTGTTAGTGGTGGAAGTTGTACTTTGGGGAGAGGAAGGAGGCTGAAGTTATGTGGGTCGATTTAGAGAAGGAGTTCTGAGAAGAATTCATTTCATCAACCATGAAGGCTGAGAAGAGGCATAAGTTACTCTCCCTCTAGTAGGTGAGGATTTTTCTATGGTAACTAGGGATCAATTTCAAGTATCTCACTATTTTTACTCCAGATCTCTTTTTGGATGAAGATTCTTGTGAGAGACGTCTAGAGGAGGCACTTCATCCTTCTCTCCAGTACGTGGTTACTCCCTTTACCTTGTTGATGTACTTGAAGGTCCATAAGAAGGTGGAGGCAGTTGAGCGAATGAACTCATGAGGAGGTCTACCACAAGTGGGGAGCTAGCATATTTCTTCAAAGGGTAAGGCTACCATAATAAGGTCTCAGGAACCAGGGCCTTCCAGATTTCAGCCAACGAGGATTCGACCTCAGTAGTTCCCATTTCGTCCTTTAGGTCCTCATGCCTTTCCCATGGGCTTGGGGTCGATTTTTTTCCTTTGTATAGTTTATGGGAATCTTCAGAATCAGTTCCCAATGGTTTTTCAAGATCATTATGGTAGAGGTAAGTAGGTTTAGTGCCCACCTCAACATCAGTTGTCGACTAGGCCATTTCAGTAGTAGGGACAATGGGCTCCTACTCCACTAAGGGGAGATGGAGCAAGTGGATTCCGACCTCAGGGTGTTCCTCAGGGACCTCGACCCATGTGAGGTCGGGGAGGTAGTTATTAACATATGGGTAGAGGAGTTGTGTGTGGTCATTCATGCACCATAGAGGGAGTATTTCTAGTTGGGCCAGAGATTTTTCGAGGTATGATCAGTTTGTTCAGTACTCTTTCTTACACTTTGTTTAATTTAGGAGCTTCACTCTCCTTTGTTTCACCCGATCAAGACCATGTTATGGGACTAGACATAAAGAGAATTTCCATTCCCCTGGTGTTGGAAATTCCAGTCAGAGGTCAGACAAGATTTTTTATGTGTTTCGTGGATTTAGACTGATGATGGGGCCACATTAGTCCCATGGGGAGCTATTCTTACTATAGATGCAACCATACAATATCATCCTTGGCATCGACTGGTTTTATTCTGTAAATGCTATTATCGATTTATTTTGAATTAGAGATTTGTTTTTAGATGTATATAGTCAGTGTGTGGATTTATTTGGTGAGAGGGGATTCCAGGTGGGAATTTAGTGTGCAAAGTGGATGCTGAGATGGTGTAGGCCCCCAGGGTATTTGGGGAGTTCTTTGATGTCTTTCTCCAAGAGATTTTAACTATACCCCCTCAACATGATTTTGAGTCTAGGATAGACTTATAGACCGGTTCTAGTTAGATCTATATGGCGCCTTACTAGATAGAACCATTTGAGTTGTGGGAGATGAGGATTCAGATTGATGACCTGATGAATAAGGGCTTCATCCGGCCTAGTGTGTCACTGTGGGGTTCTCGAGTCTTGTTTATGAAGAAGGAATATGGTGGTATGAGGTTTTTAATAGACTACCGGAGTTTGAATCAGTTAACAGTCAAGAACCATTAACCTCTCCTGAGGATAGACGATCCTTTCGACCAACTGAGGTGATAAAGTTGGTTCTCTAATATTGATTTGTGTTCTGGATATCACCAGTTGAGGGTGAAGGAGGGTGATATTATAAAGAACACTTTTAGGAGTAGGTATGGGTGATGCGAGTTCATATTAATGTTGTACGGTATTACAAACATAGCATATGTGTTCATGAGACTCATGAATTCCATATTTCACAAGTTCCTGGACTGGTTCATCATCATGTTTATCGACGACATCTTGATATACTCAAGGATAGAGGTGGATCATTCCAAGAGTATCAAAATTATCTTACAGGTCTTTTGACGCCACCATCTCTATGAAATTTTATACAAATGAAAGTTTTGGACATGATAGGTGCACTTCCTTAGGCATGTGGTGTCCCTGAAGGGTGTAGTAGTGGACTCGTTGACAGTCGAGGCAATTATTTATTAGTAAAACCCATGAATGTGGTAGAGGTTCATAGTTTCCTTAGTCGGGTGGGATATTACTGGAGGTTTGTACCCAATTTCTATCAATTTTCAGCTCTGTTGACATCTTTTACAAGAAACGACCAGGATTTTGTGTGTAGTGAGCAGTGTTAGGTAGTGTTCATCTATCTGAAGGGTATTTTGGTTAGTTCTCCAATTCTTCAGTTTCTAGAGGAATGGGTGACATTAAAGGTGTTTTGTAATGTATCTCATATGGGATTGGGATTCATGTTGATGCAATAGTAATGAGTGATATCTTATGGGTCTAGGAAGTTATGTACCCATGAATGCAACTATGCCACCCATGATCTAGAGTTAGTAGCAGTTGTGTTCGTTCTAAAGTTGTGGTGACATTACCTCATTGGGGAGCACTTTATAGTCTTCACATATTACAATATCTTGAGGTATATCTTTTCACATTGAGATTTAAACTTGTGACAGTGGAGGTGGTTTGACTTTCTCTAGTACTATGACTTTGAAATCTCTTACACATCAGTAAAGGGTAGTGTCATGGTCGATGCCTTGAGAAAAAAGTCTTAGAAGGAGGTTTTCAGGAATATACAGATGCTTAGAATGAAATGGGGGAGTTTTCTTCCTTTCACTTAGATATAGGAATAGATGGTGGAATATGATGTTAGTTTCATTTGATGGTGCAGTCTTATCTAATTTAATCAGTGGAGGAGCCTCAGTGAGGATACTCAGAGGCAGAGGTGATGCGCGACTGCGTTTACCATGGTGATGCTCTGAATGGATGGTGGGAGGATGGTGAAAATCAGGTTTTGTTCTGTGGAAAGATGTTTTTTTTTTGGTGGCGATGTGTGAGGGAGTCCTATGTGAGTCTCAAAACTCACCTTTGGTGGTGCACCTGATAGTTTACAAGATGTATTTTGGCCTGAGGGAGCAGTTCTGGAGCCCCATTTTGAATCAAGAAGTAGCAGAGTTTGTGGCGAAGTGCCCAGTGTGCCAGTATGTGAAGGTTGCGCAATGTGTTCCCAATGGTTTGTTGTATCCATTAGATTTCCCCAAGCATAAGTGGGATGAAATATCAATGGATTTCATCACAAGGTTTCCTAGGGCTCAGGGAGGCTATGAAACAATCTAGGTAGTAGTCTATTAGTTGACTAAATTGGACCACTTCTTAGCAGTCAAAGAGTCGGGCATAGTGGATTCCTTGGCAAGGAGGTACATGGATGAGGTAGTGTAGCTGTATGGAGTTTTGATATCCATTATCTCATATTAGGATACACATTTTAGCTCACAATTCTAGAGGGGATTGATGCATGATTTTGGAACTCAATTGCGCCTTGGCACTACTTTCCACCCTCAAACGGATGGGAAGACAGAGTTGACCATTCAGACGTTAGAGGACATGTTGAGGTCATGCATCTTGGACATTGGTGAATCTTGGGTGTGACACTTTCCCTTTTTAGAGTTTTTTTACAATAACATTTATCACTCTTCCATTGGCATGGGTCTATTTGAATCATTATATGGAAGACTATGTTGTTAACCCTTATGCCGGAAAAAGCTTTGAGAGATAGCTATTCATGGTCCTAAGGTGGTGAAAATCAAGATCGAGAAGGTTCATCTTGTTCTTGAGAGGATGAAAGTTTCACAGGACTAGAAGAGGACATATGCTGATCATGGGAGGAGGCCCTTGGAGTTCAAGGTTGGGGACCATGTGTTCTTAAAAGTTCCCCCTCGACGTGGGAAATAGAGGTTTGTAAGAGGGTGTAATCTTTCTCCCAACTTCATCAGAACCTTCAATGTGTTGCGGAGATTTGGCGAGGTGGAATATCATTATTCATTACCACTATAGTTGGAGAGGGTCCACGACATCTTTCACATCTCCCAGCATCATCAGTATCTTCATGATGACTCCCATGTCATTGACTAGGGAGAGTTGTATATGGAAGACGATGTGACATTCATGGAGTGTCCAATAGAGATCTAGGATCATCAAGAGAAGGTGTTGCATGGGTGGACCATTCCTTTAGTTCAATTTTTGTGGAGGCATGGTTTCTTAGAGTAGATTTCTTGGTAAAGGGATACATAGATGCATCCCCAGTACCTATAGTTTTTTTGTGTTTTCTTTTTTCTATGTTTCATTATGTGTTTCGATGTTTAATCCTTGTTTTATATGATGAGATGTTTTCATTAACTTGTGAAGTGTTTGGTAGAATGTATGGTTAAGACTTGACATGCAGAAATGGGAGTACTTGATTCTTAATCAAGATGCATTAATTGATATTTCATTTAACCCATGCAGGTGAGTCAGTGCCGCCCATAGTGGATAGTATATTGACATGGAGGATGGACTTCCCTAATTTTTTTGTCCATACAGTGGAGATTTTAGTTCTTGTGTGGTATGTCTTGTGATTGTTTGGGGTAGTAGATCTTAGAGTAGGTGTTCTTGGATGTTGAGGTTTTACTCTACCTTTCAAACAACATAGGGTAGTTTATCATTGGACCTTGGGGTGTCCAAATAGTAGCAGTGTTTCAAGTGTGGAAATATCCTTGAGAGTTATCTTATGGGGTGGTTGTTGAGATCCCTCTTTCTTTTGGGCCTGGTTTTGAATTCTTGAGGTAGATAATAGTTTTATAAGTATCTGATGTAATGGCCCGGATCGCCCCAGTCCATTCCTTTGTCAAAATCCAATGTTTAAAGTGTCCTGGGAAGTCACGGTGGCTTAATCCCATAGTTTTCTAGCTTTCCAGTTTTCCAATGGTAGCTCATCTAACAGTGAGTCATCCACCAGTGAGTCAAGCTCGATGATTCACAATGATGACTCGCACTAGTGACTCAAAATGGTGATTCATGAACGGTAGGTCACCAGCGATGATTCGTCCAACAACGACTCACCAACGGTGACTCATCTAGGAGTGACTTGCTGACAGTAGGTCTAGAACAATGACTCACTTATGGTGATTCATGATGGTGAGTCATGAAGGAAACTCATAAAATAGAGACTCACTGAATTATGACTCACCAAAAGGTATCTCACTGAATGGTGACTCCCCAAATGGTAGCTCACCAAATAGTGACTCACTAAATAGTGAATCACCGAATAGTGACTCGCCATTGGTAGCTCATCATTGGTAGATCCCATCGATGACTCATCCAACATTCAATCACCCAATGGTTCCCCACCCACTGGTATCTCTCACCAGTGACTCACCCAACAGTGAGTCATTTCTAATAGTTTTTCAAAATTTCTAGTTTTCCCTATTTTTTAGATTCTTTCCTTTAACATTTTTTTTGATGTAAAATGAGTTTAAAATAATATTTAAGTGATTTTGAAGCTGTTTCAAAGGATATGAATTATATCTTTAAATTCTTAATGCTCAGGAGGCTTTTAGGAAGTCGAAACAGTTGGTCTTGATCCTGATTCGGCTTTAATGGCTTTTGAAACAGTTTCTTCAATTGATATAGGATTTGGAATTTCTAAAGCCTAAGACCCTTTCTTCCTTGTACTTTTTCATTTACTCTTGACACCAGACATCGCTAAAACCATTCTTCCACAATGATTTGGTATCTTACGCTACATCCATATATTGGAGTTTTCCCTGAGTAGTTTTCCTACTGCATGTGCACCCCCTGTTTTGGCATAAGAAGGAATGGCTGATGGTCTGTTATTCGAGGTAGGGATCCCTTCATCTCTCTTAATTGTGTATCATGCAAGGTGGGTGTATGAATAGTTCTTTGTGAATATGGTTGAATATAAATTTAATTAATATAATCTAAACTATTAAAAAATAATAAATAGGGACTACAAAAAAAGTGATGCATGCTTATGTTTTATTATTTATTAATATTGTGATTTGTATGGGATATAGGCCTACTAAAAATCATGTTCATATATGGTATTTTTTATGCATTTGTGATGGGTTGTGAATGATTTTTTTTTTGATTTTTTTTTGAATGGATTTGTGTATATATGTATATATAAATTATATTCGTTAACCACGTATATCCAGTTAAATAAATGGATGCCCTAGGATCGAACTTGTTCTGTGATAACCCCTGAATAAAAAACCAGAATTAAATAAGGGATGCCTTTTTAAATATGGAAATTGTGTCTTGTGTGGTTGTGCATGCTATAGTTGAGAGAACATCTATGTGTGGGGTGGTTTGGGTGGTGTAATTGAATATCATGTTGGGTGATTGTCTATTTCTAGATTTTTGAGGAGTGTTGTGCAGTAGGACTGTATAGGGTTTTGTTTTTTTATGTTTCTAGATGTGTTGGGTGTGGATATGAGTTTGGGGTTTTTTCTATGAATAATATGGATTTGGTGGGATGAATTTTAAGAATGGTTTTGGTAGTGTTTGGTATGTGTGATTCTCCATTAATAACATGCAGAAAGCTTAACCCCTTTCCCAAGAATTGATATGTTATAGTACGAGTGGATGTTAAGTAGAGAGTAAATGTGTAGTGGATTTTTTTACCATGGTTATTCTTTCTTATGTGTTTTATTTTGTGTGGATTGTTGCAAGTTGTGGTTAGTAGTTTCCCAAGTGGTATGGAATTAATAAATGCATTTCTTAATAAATAATTATGATTGGTTAAATGAGTTATCTGGGATTATGAATTGAATTGTGGTTTGTTGTGTAGTTATTCATTTATAGGTAGCAACAAAAGGAGGTTTTGTGGTATGGTTGTTTTTTTGAAAAAAAACATATTTTGGGTTGAGTGTTTGATACCTATATATATACTTGTACTTTTTTGTGATTTCTATACACACCCCACCCTAGTAGAGAACTATGTGTCGAACACCCCCATTGTCATGGGGGAGGGTGTCTTATCAATATCCCAGTGGGTGGATGGATGGATGGTTATTGGCTCTTCCATACTCCCACTTCTAGGCACTGGTAGCCCAAGACTCTTCAGACAGGTTGTGGTGAGGTTGTGAGGACCAATTGTCTATGGGTGAGGTGTGCCTTCCCAAGTGTCCATGGGATGATATATGGTGTTCTTTCTTAGGTGTCTTCAGGATGAGGTATGGTTGTGGGCCAGGTGTCTATGGGTGGGATGTGTTATGGTTGTGGCCTAGGTGTATCTGAGCTGGATGTGGTGAGATTTGTTTTTGTAGGTTGTGGGACTAGCTTTGAGGTCCAGGTGTGTGTGGCTAGGTTTTGATGTGGGTATTTTGGAAGAGCGTGGAAGCGTCAGGATGTTCATCATTACGATATGAGCAGTAAACTAGTGGTGTAACACCCCACGATTGTGAAAATAAATTTAATATTGAATGATTGAAAAATTGAGTCTCTACAAAAAACCACTATTATAGTCTATCCAGTAAACATTCTTTTTCCACCTCTGTGATTTGAATTTCAAAAAACTAACAAACAGGTTTGCGTTTTGTAAGATATTTAGAGTCTGATTAGACAAACCTAATTTTAAATTAATTGTAACATACCCTTATGAATAGTAACATACCCTTATAAATAGTAATATTCCTCTTATGAATAGTAATTAATAGTAAATCAGCCAAAAAAATAGAAACTTCGCCCATGAATGTATAAATACAATTTAGAAATCTTATAAGTGAAAAAAAATCATAATATAAGTATTGGTATTTTTGTATGTCGTAAATATTTTAATTACAATTTTATGATTAATTTAATAATTTAAAATGTAATTTTATTTTCATATAATGTAATCATAAATTTTTACTTTATTTTCTTATGGTTATAAGATAATTTTATGGGACCTTGATTAATTTATTAAGGTATTATAAAACGAGTTATAATTTTAAAGTTTTTGTTTTGGAATAAATTATGATTTTATTTAAAATTAAAATTAAAATATTTAGAAAATTATTTAAAAAAAAATTGATTTCATTTTTTAATTATACATGACTAAAAATGGTTGGGGTGAATTTTTTTGATTTCTCTAAAATACTTGAATTTTTCTTGAATACTAAAAATACAGTTTTGAGTTTTTGGTATGTTTAGTGACATCATAATGATGTAATAATTAAATAAAATGATTGTATACTTTTTTAAAATAAAATATTATATCAGGTTTCCCATTTGGCTAATACCATGGGTAAATACCATGGTAAAGCCCATGGTTTTTCAAAATCCACTAATGAGGTGTCCTTTGAAATTAATAAAAAACTCCCTCTCATTTACTATAAATACCCACTCATTCCTTTGTTTTCTTTCATTATTAATTCATAATCCTAGAATATATTGTAGTTTTACCTCCCTAGGAGTCCTACAAAGGTTTCCTCAATCCCCCAAGGTCCCAAACTTCATGTTTAATGAGTTACTCTACAAGGTAAGGGAATTAATCACCCTTCTCTTTTTCAAGCACTCTTTTTATTTTCTTCTCTTTTATTTTCAATTGGAATTTGTTGGGATATGTAATTACATATCCCTATTACTACCCATATTAATTAATAATTATTATAGACCCATTTTTCTCTCATAAAAATATTTTATAAATTTTTAAGCGATGTTGTTAGGCTACCGAATTTTCTTAAGGGATTTCTCAGCTTCTCATTCATTTCAAGTTCCTTTCTTTTATTTTCTTTTCTTTCCTTGCCTCATTTAATCCAAATGTTATGATAACTCCATAAACTTACATGTACTGTAATTTTTTTTTGATAATGGAATAATTCATCATCATCTCTCCTTTCGCCTTATTTTATACCAAAAATTAAAACACCCTCCGAGATGTGTTATTTTATCACATTCAAGGACGACAGGTTTTCAATTTATATTTCCATATTCAATTATGGTCATAAAACAATTTTTACAGTTGAAAAATACTATAATATATGTATTATAATTTATTTAAGTTTCTATAATCCTTTTTTACACACAATACTAATTTATAAATCCAAGTGAGTTCGTTGTGATCAAGAACTGCCAATTAACCCAAACAATTTCCATTAAAGTTTTATATAATGATTCATCTTCACTCTCAATAACCAAATGAATTTTATGAACATATAATATTCTATTTTTCACTAAGGACATACAAATTCTATTTTGAACAACCATTCTCATTCTACATGTTTATGTGTACATTAATATAAGTAATCCAACCACAAAAATCAAGGAAGAAAACGATCCCAAACAATGAAATTGAATCACTTAAGCCATCAAAAGGACATGAATGAACATAATAAGGTTATAATAATTAAATTACATGTTGGGGAGGTTCTGGACTTATTAATTTATAAATATAAATTTTATTATTCAGTTCATTAAGATCAAGTGAGGAACATCTTTGGACTTAAGGTAAGGGTTTTCCCCCCAAACCTCCATTTTCATTCAGGTTACTTTTATTATCTACCTACCTCAATTAAATTATTATTAATTAAAATTTAATCATCATAAATTCTTTTTTAATGTTATATATATTTGTACCAAATATTATCATACCTTCATTTATGGAGAGTTATATGTTTTTTTAAAGTATCTTTCAGAAATTCTTCTCGAAATGCAAGCCCAGTTCAATGAAATTTCTTAAATTCATGCCAATTTTCAAGGGAACTCTATAATATATTTTTAGAAACCATTATCTTTATAAAATCCCTCATTTTATTATTAAAATACTATATTAATTAATTTATGGTTTTATACAAACACTTTTCCAAAATAACTCTTCTTTTCAAAGTAAAAGAGTATTTATGTCAAGAATAATTCGATGATTTTAAAAGAGTATTTTCATCTTTTTAAACACTCCTTTTGATTATAATTTTTTATTAGGACTAATCTTTATGATATAATATACCACATTTAATTAAATTTTTTGTTATTATTTTGACCGTGGATGTGCTATCTTAAAACCATTCACCATTTTACTTCGAATGGTTAGTGTTTATGCATAATGTTCGGGGAAAAGTTATTTATATTTCATATGTTAGTTTCAATATAAATGTATATATTGTTTATGTTTATCCCCATTCATATGAGTAATTAAGTGGACTTATTATGTGATTTTTTTGGGGCTTTATAGTCCCTCAATTCATCGGTAGGTCTCATGAGACAAAGAGATATGGACTTGGCTGAGGCCTTGCCCATTTTTAGATATGGTTTTGGACGAGGCCTTAATAATTTTTAGATGTCTTGAATGAGTCCTTGATGGTATGTTTCATAATTTCTGGCATGTGTATTTCCCTCATTATTAAAATATAAATTCATATTTCATGTGGTTATTCGACTAGTATAATACCCATGATTGTGTTTTATTATGGAAATATTTAATTAGCTCATTTTCCTTCCATATTATGTTCAAGTTTATTTTTAAAGGCATGTGTTTTCAATTATTCACCATTTATAATATTTATAATCTCTTTCTCTATATTTTATACCCTTTTTGAGAATTTTGTCTCACCCCTTCTTATGTCTTATTTCTCCCCAGGATACAGATAAGTGAATTATGATAAATTGTAGAGGTAATCTAAGAGTTTCAGATGTTTCCAGTGAAACTTTTATGTTGTTTTTCATTTAAAGTTATAAATTTTAACTTATGTATGTATCTATATTTAAAAATATAATAAACTATTCATTATTTTTAAATACGTATTTCTTGTAATCATTTCATTGTAATAAAATAATGCACTAGCTCCGGCAAACTGGGGTCGGGTCTTTACAGTTGGTATCAAAGTAAGTTTAGTAGAAAACATGGAAACTAGATTTAGAAAATGTAGATTAGGGGGAAAATCCCTAAGATGGTCATTGAGGATAAACATACAAGAAAATCTTGGTATTTTGGTCAGGAATATATTATGTGGATATTTCTAGAAAATACATCCCTATCAGGATACTATAAGTGGATGTGGTTCTGGCACAGATGTACCTAGGATGAAAACTATGACAAGTAGTTATGGGCTTGACATAGGGTATCTTGGGAAATGACAATGGGCCTTACTTCCCACCTGGTTTGACACTTATGGGGGATATTCTTAGGATAATTCACATTTTCTTTACAATCCATTATAAATGATTTAAATGTCAATTTTTCCTCAAAATGATTATGCAATTATCTATTTATAGAATTTCAATTCATGCTAAGTATTTCTCTATATTGATATTATACATTATAATTCATAACCTAATATAGTGTATTCCATTATTTAGAAATAGAGGCTAGTGTAAAGAGTATAAAATGCATGAAAGCAAGTGTCCCATGTAGTTATTTCCCTCTGATGCAAGATAATGATGTTGGCTCTAGAGCTATGACTGGTGAGGAGCAACTTATAACTATACCGGTATATCTTACTCAGGTTATAAACAATAACCTTGCTTGAATGAATAATTGAGATCTACAATGTGGAGGAGCTATGTTAGATAGCTTTATGCGACAATATCCTCCTTCATTCAATGGGACTACAAACCCATTTGTATCTGAGCAGGGGATAAGTTATCTAGAGAAGATATTTCTCACTTTGGGATGTAATGAAAGAGATAAGGTTGTCATGGAATTTTATCGTCTATTGGGAGATGTGGATCAGTGGTGGTCATTAATCTAAAACATAAAGGAGGAGGAAGAAATAGAAGATATGGATTGTGGGGATTTTAAGGAAATATTCTTAGAAAAATACTTCCCTCGTGAACGACGAGCAGATATGGAAAGGAAGTTTCTGAATCTGAGGGAAAAAGAGGATGAAAATGTTGCAAAGTTTGAAGCTAACCTCACTAGGTTATCAATACATGTCGTGGACTAAATATGTAATTTGGGGAGCAATATTGATTGATTCTTTGATGGTTTAAAACCATTTTTTTAAGGTATCTAGTCTCTCAAATTTTATCATCGTATAAAGATATAGTCTCAAGTGATATCAATATGGAAAAGGAATTCTCTAAGTCTTATTATTGTAAAGGAAAACAAGAGAATAATAGGGATTTATAAAACTCTGGAAAAGGAAATAAGTAAATGGGGGAGAAGGGAAGAGTTGAATTTCCACCCTGTGATAACTATGGAAGGAAGAACCCTGGTGCCTACATAAAAGGAAAAGGTGTGTTCTACATGTGTGGATAGAAATTCCATCAAGATGGTTATTTTAAGGGAATAAAGAATATCCTAATGTTCAATGCAATAATTGTAGGTAAATGGGGCACTATGTTAATGAGTTTACAAATCGTTAAGTAAACATGCTCAGAAAAGGCCAAGGGACAATGGAAAAGCTTATGTGATCACAACTGCTAATGTTGAAGTTCCTAATGATGGGGTGGCATGTACTTTAATCATTTTCTCAAACATAGAAATTGATTTATTTGATTCTGGATCATTTAATTCTTTTATATCTTCCTAGTTTTCCAAGAAAATTAGACATGTTCAATTTTATTTAATAAATTATTTTTCATTAAAAACTTTTAGTGTATATATTATTGCAAAAAATGTGTTGATCAGTTCTCCTCATGGAAAATAAATGTTCTTTAGTTTTTAACCATAACATCATACCCATGATTGGATTTGATATAATCCTTTTTATGAGTTGGATTTCACATTATGATGCGGGGATATATTTCAAGAAGGTATAAGTTACAATTTTTGAGAATGGTGTTGAATACCTTATCTTTAGAGAATAAACCTTACTATCTAATTCTCATCTAGATCCACCCCCAATAGATCTACTGAATTAAATTATTACGGAGGAAGAGAATGCAATATCTATGGGTGAGTAAGGGAATGATCAAATAGAGGACGTAACTAATGTGAAAGAATATGTTGATGTGTTTCTAGAGGATTTACCTAGACATCCTCCAGAGTGAGAAATTGAGTTTTCCATTAATTTAATTCCTGGTTCAAGACCTATATCAAATACCCCTTATAGAATGGACACTATGGAATTAGTGGAACTAAAGAAAAAACTAGAAAAATTGAGTGACAAAGTATTTATTTTCTCTAGTGTTTCTCTATGGGGAGCCCCGATTCCTTTTGTTAAATAAAATATGGATCTATGAGGTTGTGCATAGACTACAAGGATATCAATGCTATAACAATAAATAAAAGTATCCCCTACCTTTCATTGATGGTTTATTTTAATAAATTCATGGAGTCTAATATTTTTTGAAGATTGATCTTCAATTTGGATATCATTAGTTGTGTGTGAGGAAGGAAGATATTCCAAAGATAACATTTCGAACTAGGAATGGGCATTATGAGTTTACAGTAATGCCTTTTGTACTAATTAATTCACCCTCTGTCTTCATGGATCTAATGAATATGGTTTTCAAGGAATATCTTGATGACTTTGTGGTGGTATTTATTGATGATATCTTGGTATACTTCAAAAGATATGAAGATCATGAAAATAACTTGCGCGCTATTCTAAAGACTCTTTGAAGAAATGAATTATATGGGAAGTTTAGAAAGTGTGAATTTTGGCTTCAATCAGTCACCTTTCTTGGCCACATTGTCTCTAAGGATGGAATATATGTTGATCCTGTGAAGACAAAGACTGTGCAATAATGGCCTACTCTAATGAACATAACCTATATATGTAGTTTTATTGGTTTAGCAGGTTATTATCGGTGTTTCGTTTAGAACTTTTCCTATTTATCCAACCCAATGACCAAGCTTACACATAAAGGGGTTAAGTTCGTATGCACAAAATAATATGAGGACTATTTTGAAGAATTGAATAGAAGATTAGTGAATTCTCTTATCCTAACTCTACCATCAGAGAATTATGGGTTTGTGATCTATAGTGATGCATCAAAGAAAGGAATTGGTTGTATCCTTATACAGAATGATAGAGTTATTGTCTATGCATCAAGGAAATTAAAAATTAATGAACAAAACTATCTTACTCATGATCTTGAGTTAGTTTCTATGATGTTATATCTAAAAATATGGAGACACTATCTATATGGTGAAAGATGTGAGATATATACGGATCACAAAAGTCTAAAGTATATCTTCTCACAGAAAGAACTCAACATGAGGCAAAGGTGATGGCTTGAACTACTCAAGGATTATGATTATTCCATAAACTACCACCCAGGAAAGGAAAATAATGTAGTTGATGCATTGAGAAGGAAGGATCATCGATTTCTCAACAAAATAAGGATTGACAAGGATCCTTTGTACATGGATCTAGTGAGTATGGATATGGTAATTATCAAATAAAGTGAAGCATCGCTACTTTTTCAAATGTTTTCCCAACCATATTTATTATAAATAATTAAATCTTCAAAGTCTGATGATGAGAATATTCAAAAGAAAATTTTTACTTTGAAATATGGGAAGTTGGTTGACTTCTTGTGTGAAGATGGAATTCTGAAATTTGGGAAGAGGCTTTGTGATCCAGCTATACCCGAGCTAAAAAAAGGAGTTGTTGTATGATGCCCATAGTTATAATTTTTCTATACATCATGGTAGAACTAAAATGTATAGATATTTGAAGGAACATTTCTAGAGGGACAACATGAAGCAGGTAATTTTGGATTATGTATCAAGATGTTTAGTCTGTCAACAAGTGAAGGCCAAATGAAAAAATACTAGAGGATTCATGAAACCTATACCTATTCCTACATGGAAATGGGATGACATCACCATGGATTTTGTCATTGGATTACCCAAAACTCTAAGGAATAATGATGCAATATGGGTAATTATGGATTGAAATACAAGATTTGTACATTTCCTCGCTATAAGGGAGAATTTTCCAATAGAGAGACATGCACAACTATATATCAATAAAGTTGTAAGACTTAATGGAGCACCTCTTTCAATAGTGTCAAATCATGATCCTCAATTTACATCAAAATTCTGGAAAATTCTTCATAAATATTTGGATATTGAACTTCTTTTAAGTACTTCTAATCATCCACAAACTAATGAGAAATCAGAAAGGAAGATAAAAACTTTATGAGACATATTGATATCATGATCACTTGATTTTCAAGTTATATGAGTTTATTATTTACCTTTGGTGGAGTTTTCCTATAATAATAGTTTCCATTAAAGCATATAAATGGAACCATATGAAGAATTGTATGGAAGGTGATGTCATACACCAACATGTTGGGATGAAGTTGGTGAAAGGAATCATGTGGGCCTAGAACATGTGGAGGAAACAACAGAGAACTTAAAGACTATACAATTCCATATCAAATTAGCTCAAATCAGAAGAAAAAAAACTATGCTGATAATTGGAGGAAAGATTTGGAATTTCAAGTGGGAGATCATGTTTTCCAAAAAGTATCTCCATGGAAGGGTGTTATAAGATTTGCGAAGAAAGGGAAACTGAGCCTAGGTATATAGTCCCTTTTGAAATTCTGGAGAGAATCGGAGCTGTTGCAAACTATTTGGCTATACTACCTAGCCTTTCTAAAGTACACAATGTATTCCATGTCTCATTGCTGAGGAAGTACATGCCAGACCCAATGCATGTCATCACTTCTGAAGGAATATAATTGGAACTTGACCTATCTTACTGTGAAGAGCCTATCCAGATTCTAGACACTAAAGAATGAGTGTTGAGGAATCGAATGACTCGAATGGTAAATATACTTTGAAAAAATAATAAAATTGAAAAAGCAACATGGGAGCCTATGAAGCTTATGATGAAGAACTACCCAAATTGTTTTGTGAGGTAATATTATGGTTATTTTGAGGACAAATATTTTGTAAGGATGTAATAATGTAACACCCCAATATTTGGTAAATAAATTAAATATTGAATGAATGAAACATTGAGTCTCTACAAAAAACCACTTTGTTATAACCAAGCTAGTAAAAATAATATTTCCACCTCTATGATTCTAATTTCGAAAAACTGACATACACTGTTGCGTTCAGTAAGATATTTTGAGTCTGATAAGACAAACTTGATTTTTTATGAATAGTAACATACCCTTATAAATAGTAACATACCCTTATGAATAGTAATGTTACTCTTATGAATAGTATTTAATAGTAAATTGGCCAAAAAATAGAAACTTCACCCATGAATGTATAAATACAATTTAGACATCTTATAAGTAAAAAAACGATCATAATATAAGTATTATTATATTTGTATGTCATAAATATTTTATTTACAATTTTATGATTAATTTAATAATTTAAAATGGAAATTTATTTTCATAAAATGTAATCATAAATTTTTTCTTTATTATCTTATGGTTATAAGATAATTTTATGAGACCTTTATTAATTTCTCAAGGTGTTATAAAATGAGTTATAATTTTAAAGTTGTTTTTTTTAATAAATTATGATTTTATTTCAAAATTAAATTAAAAATATTTAAAAAATTATTTTCAAAAAATGGATTTCATTTTTTAATTATACATGTCAAAAAATGTTTGGTGTGAATTTTTGGGATTTTTCTAAAAATACTTGAATTTTTCATGAAAAGTAAAAATACAATTTTGATTTTTTAGTATGTTTAATGACATCATAATGATGTAATAATTAAAATAAAATTATGGTAGACTTGTGTAAAATAAAATATTATATGGGTTTTCCCAATTGGATAATACCATGGGAAAATACCAAGGGCAAGCCCATGGATTTTCAAAAACCACTAATTAGGTGTCCTTTGAAATTAATAAGAAACTCCCTCTCATTTACTATAAATACCCACTCACTACTTTGTTTTATTTCATTAAAAACTCATCCTCCCTGAATATATGATAATTTTACCTCCCTATTAGTCCTCCCAAGGAGTCCTCAATCCACCAAGGTCCCAACTTTCAAGTTTAAGGAGTTACTCTACAAGGTAAGGAAATCTATCACCCTTCTCTTTTTCAAGCACTCTTTTTATTTTATTCTCTTTTATTTTCAATTGGATTATTTTGAGATATTTCATTACATATATATATTACTTATCATATTATTTCATAATTATTAGAGACCCATTTTTCTCTCAAAAAAATGTTTTATTAATTTTTAAGCGACGTTGTTAGCCTACCGAATTTTCGTAAGGGATTTCTCAACTTTTCTTTTATTTTGAGTTCCTTTCTTTTATTTTCTTTTCTTTACTCACCTAATTTCATCCAAATTTTATGATAACTCCATTAAAATTATATGTACTCTAATTTTTTTTTATAATTTAATAATTCATCATCATCTCTCATTTCCCCTTCTTTTATACTAAAAATTAAAAAACCCTCCGAGATGTATTAATTTATCACATTCAAGGACGACGGGTTTTCAATTTATTTTACCATATACAATTATGGTCATAAAACCATTTTCATGGTTTAAAAATACTGTAATATATGTATTATAACTTATTTAAGGGTTTTTAATCCTTTTTTACACATGATAATAATTTATAAATCCAAGTGAGTTCATTGTGATCAGGAACAGCCAATTAACCCAAACAATTACTATTAAAGTTGTATTTAATATTTATCTTCACTCCCAATAAAAAAATGACTTTTATGACCATTTAATATTATGTTTGTTCACTAATAACATAAAACTTCTATTTTGGACAACCATTCTCATTCTACATGTTTATCCGCACATGAATATAAGTAATCCAATCCAGAAAACCAAGGAAGAAAACGCTCCCAAACAATGAAATTGAATCTCTTAACCCATCAAAAGACCATGAATGAACCTAATAATGTTATAATAAGTCAATTAAATTTTGTTTAGGTTATGTAATTGTAAATTTAGAAAGCTAAATTTTATTATTCAGGTCATTAAGATCAAGTGAGGAACATCTTCGGGCTTAAGGTAAAGGTTTTCCACCCAAACCTCCATTTTCATTTGGGTTACTTTTATTATCTAATTACATAAATTAAATTATTATTCATTAAAATTTACGCCTCTTAAATTTTGTTTGAATGTTATATATATCTTTACAAACCATAATCCTACCTTAATTTATGGGTAGTTATAAGTTTTTTTAAAGGATCATTTAAAAATTATTCTCGAAATACCAACCCGATTCAAGGGAATTTCTCAAATTCATACCTATTTCCAAGGGATCTCTATAATATATTTTTAGAAACAAATATCTTTATAAAATCCCATTTTATTATGAAAATAATATCTTAATTAAATTCTGGTTTTATATAATCACTTTTCCAAAAGAAATCTTCTTTTAAAAGTAAAAGAGTATTTATCTCAAGAATTACTCGATGATTTTATAAGATTATCTTCATCTATTTCAACACTCCTATTGATTATTATGTATTATTAGGAGTAATATTTATGATATCATATAACATATTTAATTTAATTTTTTATGATTATTTTTACTATGGATGTTCTATCTTAATACCATTCACCATTTTACTCTGAATGGTTAGTGTTTATGATTAATTTTTTGGGAAAAGTATTTTACGTTTCATATGTTAGTTTCAATATGAATGTATATATTATTTATTATTATACCCATTCTTATGAGGAATTCATTGGACTTATTATTTGATGGGTGGGAACCTCTATATCCCCTTGATGCATCGGTAGGTCTCATGAGACAAATAGACATGGACTTGGCTGAGACCTTTCCCATTTTTAGATATGGTTTTGGACAAGGCCTTAATAATTTTTAGATGTCTTGGATGAGGCCTTGATGATATGTTTTATAATGTATAACATATTCATTTATTTCATTATGAAACTAGAAATTCATAGTTAATGTGGTTATTCGACTAGTATAATACCCATGATTATGTTTTATTATGACAATATTTACTCAGCTCATTTTCCTTCCATATTATGTTCAAGTTTGTTTTTGAAGTCATGTGTTTTAAATTATTCACCATGAATAATATTTATAATATCTTATTTTTTATTTTATAACCTTACTAAGAATTTTATCTCACCTCTTCTAATGTTTTATTTCTCCCCAGGATATGTAAAAGTGTATTATGATAACTTGCTAGAGTAATCTAAGAGTTGTGGGTATTTACAGTGGAACTTTTATGTTGTTTTTCATTTAAATTTGTAAAGTTGAACTTATGTATGTATTTGGATCTAAAATTATACTAAACATTTCTTTCCTTCAGGATACATATTTCCTATAATCATTTCAATGTAATGAAATAAGGCATTGGCTCCGGGCAACTGGGTCCAGGTCTTTACAAGTGGGAAGTGGTTTGGGGTACCCAAAACATAGATGTGATAGTTATATTACTTAAATGACTTGCATTATTTAGTAAGTGTTCCTTAGTGTGGTGGGGGTTGCTAGTATACCTTGTTATGTTCTTTTGGGTTTTGTTGTTTTCCCATAGGGGAATTATTATACTTCTCCACTTGTGCACGAGAGACCTTGTCTTTTTCTACTGAGTATATTTGTATGCTCACCCTACCTATATAAAACTATTTTCAGGTTTCCAAGAGGATTACCTAGACCATGATGGATATTACTAGCTTAGAAATTGTTACAATTGTTGAGTCACTTCATATATTGATTTTGGTATTTAATTTTGAGTTTTTATTATATTTGTAACTGTATTTTTTTGAACATGCATGTGGGATGGATTTTGGATTTCTTTTATATATAGTTCTTGGAGTTGTTTTGGGATGAACCCTCTTATCTCCCGATCTTGTTTCTTATAAAAAGGGAAATGCCTTCCATTTTGTGAGATTTTATACCCTTGGTGTTGGTATCCACCTAGGGGCATACTGGAGGTAGGACTCGAGGGTCATTATATCTCTTTATTTATCTTGAAGAAGGCAGGTCATGATAAGAAACTCGGACTGTCAGGACATGAGTGGTAGGAATGGTAAGGAATTCATAAACTCTTTCTCATTTTGATCCTCAGGTTGTAACGACCTGAACTTTTGAATGATATTTTGTTTCCTGAAAATGTGTGTTATATAATTCTTACAAAACAAAACTATATCCTTTAATTCATGAAGTGAGTATAATTGAAATGAGAACTTTGGGTTTTGACCGTCATATGACCATTGGTCAATATGACCATTGTAAACAATAATAATTTTTAACATTATAATTGTTGTTTAAAATAGAAATAATGGTGAATTACTAATGCAGAAAGAAGAGTCGATGGGATCATCGAGTAGAATCGGGCCATACGAAGCCCATATGTCGGAGCTTGGTAAAAAGGTAGTGTCGTTGGGATTTTCTCTGGACCAAGCCCAAGCCAAACTTCAACACATTAATCTTGAACATAATCGCTTACGGGAGAAGTTTAATTTCATATAAATCACCACTCTGGAAATGTTGTCTGAGCCACACCAAGATTCCATCACCATTTCACACCTTACTCCTAGGTCTTATGTGGGCATTATAAGGGGTTACGTAACGAGGTCTTAGTTACTTTGTGTGATCCCTTTCTATAAATAAAATTGTTATTTCATCATTCATTTTTTAGGAATATATTTTCTTAATAATTTATATGTTTAATTAAGACAAATTTTATAAACTGGTTTTAGAAGAAAAAAATTTTACTTTTCAGATATTTTTCATACATAGAGAGTTATTATGATAAAATAAACATTATTTTTGAATTCCAAATATCAAAATTAACATATGATGAATTTTTAGAAGTTTTATAAGAAGTTTCAATTTGATGAATAGTATTTTATTAATAGTGTTTTTAATGAATATTGTTTTTTGATGAATAGTAAAAAACTATATTTTATTATTAAATAACTTTTTCTTTGAAATGATTTTCAAAAATATGACATATATGGTAGTAATTAGGGTGAAAAATGTGGTTCAATAAGATAAAAAAAATTGAATAGTAACTTTACCCTTTGTAATGGTAATTTTACCCTTATGAATGGTAATTTACCAATGTAATAGTAATATCAACTAAGGACCTATAAATATTTTTTAGTCATATTAAGTGGTAAAGTGATATAATTATATCATAGTATAAGTAAATAAATGTTTTAGAAATTATTAGTCAAGTATTTTAATTTTATTTATTAAATTTAATTTAAAATGAAATTAATTTTTATAAAATGGAGTTCACTTTTGTATTCTACACATCAAAAAATGGTTACGGTGAATTTTTGGTATTTTTCTGAAACAGTTGAATTTTTGTGAATAGTAAAAATATAGTTTTGATTTTTGGGGTAAGTTTAATGATAATGTTAATGAAGTAATAATGATGTGATAATGATTTTGGACTCTTGAGGAATAAAATATTTCATTAGGTGTGTCAAGTTTCCAATACCATGGTAAAATACCATGGGTAAGCCCATGGTTTTTCAAATACCACAAATGAGGTGTCCCTTGGAAATTAATAAAATATTATCTCACTTTTGCTATAAATACCAACACATTACTTCATTCCATTCATTCCAAATTCCTCCTAAACAAATATATGGTCTTTTACATTCCATGTAGTCCTCCCAAGGTTCCCTCAAGCCCCCCAAGGTCTCAAAATTCATGTTTTTTAAGTTACTCTTCAAGGTAAGGGAACCTTTCACCCTCCTCTTTTAGTGAAGGACTTATTTTATATTATGTCATTTAATTCAAATTTTCATAGGTTGGGGTATATTCATCTATATCCTTATTTCTTTACATTTTATTTCCAAATTATTATAAACCCTTTTTTTTTCATCAACTCATTTTATGAATTTTTAATTGACGTCGTTAGGCTTCCAAATTCTCATAAGGGAATTCCCCACTTCTCTTTTCCTTTCAAATTCTCTTTTATGTGGTATATCTCTAAAGTTTCCATACCATGTTCTTATTTACATTTTATTCTTTACCTATACTATAAAATGAGTCATTTATAGATTGGATACCCTTTTCCCCTCTCTTTTTAATGTTTTCTAAAACTAGGTTGTGTAGTCGTTATTCTGTAGAATTTTCATCTCAAAATCTCTCTCTTTTTCTCATGAAATTATCTTATTTTATTTATGTGAATACCCAAACCTATTTCATTTCAATGGGTATTCACCAAGACATAAAAATGATATATTTTATTCTGTTATTTACATACATAAAACCCTCATACCCTTTCCATGGGTTATAAATGACATAAAGATGTTGTTTTAAGAACTTCTTAGAACATCATGATTTTGATATGAAATCCATTTCTTTTATTCTCTTTGGGTTATTTATGAAATGCTTGATTATGATCTTTGTGGATCACATAAAAATAAATACATATTCATGGTTCTCCCTGATATAACTCCAATGCATTGATTAAAGGAATTAATCTCTAAAGATGATAAGTTTTATGATACCTTAGTGAATAACCTTGGTAATTTTTATGACACCTTAGGGATGGACCTTGGTGATATGATTAAGAATGTATAAATTAAATGTTGTAGCCACATTTTTAAGATATTTTTATTAATATTATGATATGCCTCTTTATAATTCATTTCTGATATTCCCTATGTTCTTATTGATATCGCTCAAGCTCACATGTAAATTGTTTCACTTGTTTTCTTTATTAGGCCTTCTTCTCACCCTTTCCTTTGATGTATGTACCCAGGTTATGAGATGTAGTAATTATACTTATAATGAAAATTTCATGAATCCTATAAATATGACTAAAATAATTTTATATGTTTTCATGTATTATGTACCATTTTCCAAGACACTAAACTTTAAAGATCCTATGTTTGTAATGTAATGAAAAGTTATGTAATAAAAAGGCAGGATGCCATAGTGGGTATCAAAGGATAGTTTAGTTATTTTTGGAAATTAGGATATGAAAATTTTAGGAAGAACCCTATAGAAAATATTAAACATAGGAAAAATTCCTGGTATTTTGGTGAAATATTAATTAAGTGGTTTTCAAACCAATAAATCACTGCTTGCATACGAACAAGTGGATGTGGCTCTGGCGCAGATGTATCTAGGGGTAAAACCTAAAAATACCAATTTGATATAGACTAAAACGGGAACCGGTGCATGAAAATGGGCCTTGATTCACTTCTGGTTTGACACTCTCTGGGTATATGTTTGGTTAATTACAAGCTTTTTATGAATCATTATGAAGGATTTATAGAGAAAATGTAATTGTTGTTAAGGAATAATATGATTAAGTGTGAAGTTTTAAGATATAAAAATCCTTTATATTGAAAAGATTTGTAAATGAAATAAGATTTTATCTAAGGTATTACTCTTTTAGAAAATGAAGGGAAATAGGAGGAACCGTGAAAATTGAGACCGTAATGGACCATGCACTGATGGACCTCCGATGAAAGCTGGAATGGAAACATTCATGACAATCTTGAACCAACTTACTCAAGTTATAGGAAATAACTTGAATAAAGCTGAGATACCAATTTTATCACGAAGTGAAAAACTTTATATTGAGTCCTTTATGCATCAAAAACCACCAACATTCAGCAGATCTACCAACCCATTGATTGATGAATAGTGTATCAGCTCTACTGAAAAGATCTTTTATGGGATATGATATTCAGAACAAGAGAAGGTCACCCTAGATGTTTACCGCTTAGAGGGATAAGTTGATCAGTGGTGGGAATTGATTAAAAACTTGAGGCCAATATTGGAGGTTGAAGCTATAGAGTGAGAAGAGTTCAGAGGGATCTTTTTTAATAAGAATTTCCCTCGTTCAATGAGGAAAAAAATAGAGGAGTTTCTCAAGTTGAAGAAGAATGAGAATGAATCTGTTTGAATCTATGAGATGAACTTCACAAAACATTTCTGTTACACCTCAAGATTTGTCATGTATCCTAATGGGAAGTTTGATAGATTATTTGGTGGAATAATATCTCATATGTGGAAGAATCTATCCAATAAAGACTATGATATCAATGAGGACATCATGTGGAGTGCTATGAAATTCAAACTAAAGTTCGGTAAGATGCATTGGTCTCATAAATCCAATGAAAATAAAAGATCAATGAAGTCGATCTTAGTGAGGATCTTTGATCAGGTAAGAGGATTCATGAAAGTGCAACATCCCACGTGTAATAGATGTGGGAAGAATCATTTAGGGAACTACTTTATTAGGAGCAGGAAGTGCTACAAGTGTGGAAGAGATGGTCATATCATGTATAATTTCTGTGGTGAGGTGAATCCTCAATTTCCCAACACTAAAAAAGGGAAGATGGTGCAGGCCCAACTTGAAGTTCACTACTATAAGTGTGGACATCTTAGGCACTTTTCTAATTACTGTCTAAATACAGGGGTAGTGGAGGGGAATCACCATCAGCCTTAGCAAAGGACAAGGGATTAGGGTTATGATTTTCCTATCATAATAGCTGATGTTGAAGCACCAAATGATGTGGTGGTAGGTACCCTTGTTGTTCTCTCAAATATAACAAGTACTTTGTTTGATTATCATTCTATGTATTAATTTATTTCCTCCAAGTTTTCAAGTAATTGAGAGTCAACCCCTGAATTGCTGAAATTATAGTTATTAGTCAAGACACTTGGTGGGGTTATCCAAGAATCAACAGTATTTCGAAATTTTAGTATTTACTTTAGTGAGCACAATATTATCGCAAATATAGTAGTTATTCCCATGTTGTAATTTAAAATTATACTTGGGATGGACTATCTCTCAAAGTATAATTATAAAATCAAATGCATAAGAAAGGAAATCTCAGTAGTCTTGCATGGGAAACCTATAGTTATCTTACAAGGATAGATATCTCAACCTGATATTTATCTAGAAGAACCTCTTATATCCTTATTTATGGAGTTGATCGATGAATAAAAAGAAGGAAATGATAGTATAATTATAGAAAATGTCCCCATCATCGAGAAATACATTGACGTATTTTCTAATGAGTTACCCATACCTCCCCGGAAAAGAGAGGTAGAGTTCTCCATTGAACTTATACCTATATCTCATCCAATATCAAAGTCCCCATATAGGATGGAAAATGTAGAAGTAGAGGAATTAAAAAAACAACTCCAATATCTTTTGGAGAAGGGGATTATCTGACCGAGTGTGTATCCTTTGGGATCACCTATTCATTTTGTGAAGAAGAGGGATGGATAAATATGGATATGAATTGATTATAAAGAACTGAATGGGGTCATAGTGAAGAAAAAATACCCGCTTCCAAGAATTGATGACTTATTTGACCAAATTTGTGGAGCTCAATTTTTCTCTAAGATTGATCTTTGATCTGGTTATCATCAATTGAGGGTGAGGAAAGAATATATTCCAAAAACTGACTTTCGATCAAGATATGGGAATTATGAGTTGTTTGTTATGCCCTTTGGCTTGACTAATGCTCCTTCTATTTTTATGAATTTGATTAATAGAGTCTTTAAGGAATACATTAATAACTTTTTGGTAGTTTTTATTAATGATATTATGAATTATTCAAAAAGTTGTTGGGAGCATGAGAATCATCTAAGTGTTATTTTGAAAACTCTATGGGAGGAGAGACTTTTGGAAAGTTCATAAAATGTGAATTTTGGTTACAAAAAGTTTCTTTATTGGGTTTCATTGTAACCAAATAAGGAATCATGTTGACCCTAGAAAGATAAATGTTATAGAGGAGTGGCCTCATCCTACAACAATAACTGAGATTCGTAGTTTCTTTGGATTAGAGGGATATTATAGGAGGTTTGTGAAAAAAATTTCAAGACTTTATAATCCATTAACCAAGTTAACTCAAAAAGGGGTCAAGTTCATCTGGATAAAGGAGTGTGAGAAATGTTTCCAAGAGCTGAAGAATAGATTGGTTACTACACCCATGCTAACTCTTCCCTCAAGTAGAGAAGAATTTGTTATTTTTAGCGATGCATCTCTGGAATGGATTGGGTGCGTCCTCATGAAAAATGAAAAGGTGATTTCTTATGCATCTCGACAGTTGAAGACTCATGAGCAGAACTATCCTACGCATGATTTAGAGCTAGCTACGATCATTTTTTCTCTGAATATATGGATTCACTATCTTTATGGGGGGAAGTGTGATATATACACAGATCGTCAAATTTTGAAGTATATTTTCACACAAAAGGAATTGAATATGTGATAGAGGATATGGTTGTAACTTCTTAAAAACTATGATTGTTCAATTCATTATCATCTTGGAAGAGAAAACAAAGTCATTGATGCATTAAATAGGAAAGAACATGTTATTCTAGCAGTGATGAGGATTCAAAAATATCCTTTGATCATTGACCTAGTAAAACTGGACATGAGAATCGTAAGGGAAGGGACATCATCAACCCTATACCAAATGAATTATCAACCATAATTACTATAGAAGATCAAGAAAGATAAAAAATAATATCCTTTGTTACAATAGAAGTTTGAGGCTGTGAAGTTTGGGAAGTATCTTGAGTTCAATATTGATCAAGAAGGTATACTGAAATTTCATACAAGACTATGTGTTCCATCAATTCTGGAAATAAAGAAGCAGCTGATGGATAAAGCTCATAGCGCAACATTCTCTATAGATCCTGGAAGTACGAAAATTTATAGGGGAATTCATGATCATTATTTGTGGGATAAAATGAAAAGGAAGATTGATGACTACACTAAAATGTTCCTGGTGTGTCAACAAGTGAAGGAAGAGTGAAAACTTTTTAAAGGAGTATTACAACCACTACGCATACCGGCATGGAAGTGGGATAATATCACCATGGACTTTTTCACTGGTCTCCCAAGAATATACAAAGGAAACAATGTGATATGGGTTATAGTGAACCATCACACCAAGACTGCCCATTTTATCTCTATTAGGGAAGATTTATTTCTTGATCAATTTTCCAAGATTTACATGAAGGAAGCGGTAAGGCTGAATGGAGTTCCACTTTCTATCATATATGATTGTGATCCAGCATTCATGTCAAAATTCTGGAGAAGTATTCAACATTCTTTGAGTACTGAATTGAATTTCTATATGGCCTATCACCCCCAAACGGATGGCTAGTCTGAAAGGACTATTCAAACACTTGAGGACAAGCTAATAACATGCTCAATGGAATTTAAAGGTGGATGGGATCAACATCTCCCATTAGTTAAGTTCTCTTAAAACAACATCTGTCACTCAATCATTCAAATTGCACTCTATGAAACTCTATATGGGAATCGATGCAGAACTCCTACTTGTTGGGATGAAGCTGGTGAAAGAAATCTTCTTGGGACTGATCTTGTATAAGAGATGATAGAAAAGATTCATTCCATCCAGAAAAACATTATGTCTTCTCAGAGTTGGAAAAAGATCTATGCTTACATCCATCGAAGGGACTTGGAGTTTGATGTTGGTGACAAATTATTTCTTCAAATTTCACCTTGGAAGAGAGTCGTGAGGTTTGGGAAGAAAGGGAACCTCATCCCTCGATATATTGGTCCCTATGAAATCCTTGATTGTGTAGGAGTAGTGGCCTATCGGCTTCCACTTCCTCCAAATCTAGCACAAGTTCATGATGTCTTCCACATATCTCTCTTGAATAAGTAAATACCTAACCCTTCACATGTATTAAATCCATAGGCAGTATAGTTGGAACATGACCTCTCTTATGAGGATCACTCAGTGGAGATATCCGATCGTAGAGATATGGTTCTACACAACAAGACTACCCACCTGGTTAAAGTGTAATGGAGGAACCACAAATATGAAGAATCCATTTGGGAACAAGAGTAGTCTATGAGTTCTAAGTACCCACACCTTTTCTCTTCTGAGGGTACGAGTTGAAATTTCAGGGGGAAAAATTCTTAAGGGGGAAATAATGTAATGACCCTAACTTTTGAATAATATTTTGTTTCCTGAAATGTGTGTTATATAATTATTACACAACAAAACTATATCCTTTTATTAATGAAGTGCATATAATTGAAATGAGAACATTGGGTTTCGACCATCGCATTACCATTGGTCAATATGAGCATTGGAAATAATAATAATTTTCAATGTTATAATTGTTGTTTAAAATAGAAATAATAGTGGATAACTAATGCAGAAAGAAGATTCGATGGCCTTATCTAGTAGACTTGAGTCGTACAAATCTCATCTATCAAATCTTGGGAAGGAGGTAGCATTGCTAGGATTTTCTTTGGACCAAGGCCAAGTTGAACTTCAACACGTTAAGCTTGAATGTAATCGCTTACGGGAGAAGTTCAAGTTGATAGAAATCACCACTCGGGTAATGTTATCTGAGCCATCCCAAGATTATATCACCATTTCACACCTTACTCTTAGGTCCTATGTGAGCATTATAAGGGGTTATGTAACTAGGCCTTAGTTACTTTTTGTAATCCCTTGGTATAAATAAAATTTTTATTTAATCAATCCTGTTTTAGGAATATATTTTCTTAATAAATTAAAGTTTTAATTAATAAAAATTTGATAAATTGATTTTAGAATTAAAAATTGTACTTTTCATAGATTTTTCATGCATAGAGAATTATTATGGTAAAATAAACATCATTTATGAATTTCAAACATCAAAATTAAACTAGGATGAATTTTTAGAAGCTTTTTAAAAAGTTTCAATTCTATGAATAGTATTTTATGAAAAGTGTTTTTTATGAATAGTATTTGATGAATAGTGTTTTTTGATGAATAGTAAAGAAATTTATTTATTATTAAATAACTTTTTCTGTGAAATGATTTTCAAAAATATGACATACATGGTTGTAATTAGGGAGAAAAATGTGGTTCAATAAGATCAGAATATTTTTTGGTGAATAGTAACTTTACTCTTTAGAATAGTAATTTTACCCTTATGAATGGAAATTTACCAATGGAATAGTAACATCACCTAAGGAGGTATAATTATGTTTTAGTCATCTTAAGTGGTAATGTGATCTAATTATATCACAGTATAAGTAAATAAATGTTTTAGAAATTATTAGTCAAGTATTAGTATTTTATTTTTTTTATTTGATTTAAAATGAAATTAATTTTTATAAAATGGAGTTTAATTTTGGATTCTACATGTCAAAATGGTTAAGGTGGATTTTTTGAGTTTTTCTAAAATAGTTGAATTTTTGTGAATAGTAAAAATATAGTTTTGAGTTTTTTATAATTTTAATGACATAATTAATGATGTAATAATGCAGTTCGACTCTTGAGGAATAAAATATGTTATGAGGTATCCCAATTGGCCAATACCATGTTCAAATACCATGGGAAAGACCATGCTTTTTCAAATACAACTAATGAGGTGTCCCTTGAAAATTAATAAAATATTCCCTCACTTTTTCTATAAATACCAACCCATTCCTTCATTCCTTTCATTCCAAATCCCTTTTCAATTAATATCTAGTATTTTTACCTCCAAAATATTCCTCCCAAGGTTCCCTCAATACCCCCAAGGTCCCAACCTTGTAGTTTTTGACGTTACTCTTCATGATAAGAGAACCTTTCACCCTCCGCTTTTAGTCAAATACTTCTTTTATGTTGTATCATTTAATTTCTATTTTCATATGTTCGGGTATGTTATTATATATAATTATTGATTTAAATTTTATGTATAAATGATTAGAGACCCTTTTCACTGTCATCAACTCATTTTTTGAATTTTTAAGTGATGTCGTTAGGGTGTTGAATGTTCGTAAAGGAATTCTCCACTTCTCTTTTCCTTTCAAGTACTCTTTTATGTGGTATATATCTCAAGTTTCCATACCATGTTCTTATTTACATTTTATTATGTCCCTCTACTGTAAAATGAGTCATTTATGGATGGTATACACTTTTTCCCTCTCTTTTTAATGTTTTCTAAAACCATTTTTCATAGCCGTTATGCTGCAGAATTTTCGTCTCAAAATCTCTCTCTTTTTATCAAGAAATTATCTTATTTTATTTATGTGAATATAAAAACCTATTTCATTTCTAGGGTTATTCACCAAGACTTAAAAATTATATATTTTATTCTAAATTTGAAATACATAAAACCCTTATCCTCTTTTCATGGGTTATAAATGACATAATGATATTATTTTTAAGCACTTTTTAAAACGTCAAGATTTTGATATGAAACTCCTTTCTTCTATCCTCTTTGGGTTATTTCTCAAATTTTTTAATATTATTTACGTGTATCAAGAGAAAATAAATAAATATTAAGTGTGTGACCTAATAGCTCTTCAATGCATTGGATAAAGGAATTAATCTCCAGAGATGATGAGTTTTATGATAACTTGGTGAATAACCTTGTCAATTTTTATGACACCTTGGGGATGGACCTTGGTGATATGCTTAAAAATGTCTAAATTAAATGTTTTTTCCACATTTTAAAGTTAATTTTCAAGTTATTAACATTATGATATTCCTCTTTATCATGCCTTTATAATATTCCCCATGTTCTTATTGATATCGCTCAAGTTCACATGTAAATTGTTTCACTTTTTTTCTTTACTGGGCCTTCTGTTCACACTTTTCATTGATGTATATCACCAAGTTATGAGATGCATTAATTGTACTTCGGATGAAAATTTCAAGAATCCTTCCAATAGGATTAAAAGAATGTTATATGTTTTCATGTTTTATGTACCTTTTTCCAATACACTAAACTTTAAAGATCCTCTGTTTATAATGTAATAAAAAGTTCTGGAATAAAAAGGAGGGATGACATAAAGTTTTCCATGGGAATCCCAGTTTTGTTGGTTCCTTTGGTTATTATTGTTTGTTTGGTATTTTGGTTACGAAAATGGAGTTGGTCTAGTGGTCTCAATGAGCTCTCAAGGCCTGGAAAGCCATGTGGAGTCGGGGACATGGTCCTTGAATACTCTATATAGTGATGTTGTGATTGGAAAGTGGCCTCTGACCATATGGTAAAGTCACCCACCGACACTAGTTCCCTTTGTGAGTTGCTTCAGGTTCCTCATGATTATAAATTTTTTTTGGGAACTCTTTCTTTGTAATTATAAAAACTGAATTTTTAAGTGAAAATGGTTTGATTTTGGGAAAATGTAAAACAATTTTTTAGTTTTATTTTGAATAAAGCATTAGAAAATGAGTTTTTGTAAAATTATTTTTAATGTAATTGAGTTTTTTGAGCTGATATAAAAGTTTTTTATTGAGATGAAATGGATTTTTATGAAAACTTATGGTTTTTTATTCCTGAACATTATGAAGTGGTTTGAAACATGGAGTTCAAAAATGGTTTATGATTAGTGGTTGGTGATTATTTGAAAAGTTTTATGAGTTTTTGAATGTGAAGTGGGTTGAGATTGTGAAACTTGGGTGGAAAGTTTTGTTTTGGAAAATAGAAATGTTTTTACCACTTGTATCTCCTTGGGTACTCACATGCATGGATATGTTTGGAAATGTGGATGAGTTCCTTGGTTGGAATGAGAATATAATTGGCTGGTATGGAATAAGTTGATGGTGTCTAAGGTGGCATGAGAATGTGCATGTTAGTGAGACTTTGAGTAATACCATTGGTGAGTGGGTGGTCCACCAAGTCCATTTTATTTATAAAGTGTTTTAAAAAGAAAAATTTTAATTCATTGAAAACCAATGTTGTGTGGGTTTTATTCCTATGATTTGGTGAGTTTTTTATGTGGTATTTTGAGTTTGAGAAATATTGTTGATGGGATGGTTTTGATTGAGATTTTTTTTCTTATTTCCCAGTATCCACATCAATAGAGATTCGATGGTTATTCGTGATGAGGTTGTAGGTGATTCTCTATTAGTATGACTTACAATTGATCAACCTAAGGATTTAGTCCTTGAGTTTCAAAATTTTATTCCACCACACTTTTATGGTTAAGAATATCCTCTCAAATCGGATGAGTGGATTCAGAAAATATAACGGATCTTCAATCTATATTAATTACCTGAGTCATTAAAGGTTAAGTTTTGTACCTTTATTCTTGATGGTTCCCCCTATAAATGGTGGAAGTTGGTGTCTCAAAACAAGCCTCGGGAAGATCTTACTTGGGAGTTATTCAAGGATTTGTTCATCTGATAATATTTTTCTAAGATGAAGAAGGTGGTAAAGGTAATGGAGAATTGTTATCTACAGTAGGGCAATGGATAGGTGTTGGAATTTTTTCATCACTTTGTGGATCTAGTACTGTATGATTCGAGGTATGTTGTGAATGATTCCTCAAACGATCAGGATTTAAAGTGTTTAATCCATCCTAATCTTCAGTCAAAGGTGTCATAGTTCAATCTAACCACTTTTGTTGATGTGGTGAAGCAAACTCTCCATGTTGAAGCTATGCTATTAGGAGTTCTTGATGCATCTGACCTTATTCTAGTCCCTGTGAGTAGTGATGGGAGTTCTGGTAAGTAAGTAGGGAAGTGAACTAAATCTCTTCCAGGCATGTGATCCAAGTGGGTTATTAGTGTGGAAAAAAGGTTCATAAGAATCCATCATTTCCAAGTGCTCTAGGACCCTTCCATGCTAGTGGATGCTTAGGTAACTTGCAGTATTTTTGTCAAGGTGTTTCTATAAAGTGTCATAAAGCCAATTTATAGAAGTTATGTTCTGTTTGGGGACTCATTTAAAGTTTCCTTATTTATATTTTCCTTATAATTGTTGTTTTTACTTCTATTGTGGCAGTTGTTCCTGGTTTTGATCGCTTTTTTTAATATAAGGGGATGATACAGATTTCCTAATAAATTTTTCTCCAATGGAAGCATGTTTTTCTTTAATAAATTATGAATGTTTTTGTTCTATGAGAAGTGAGTCTTGTAGTGCCTCATGTTCTTTTGGTTTATCTTATAAGTTCATGTGTCCTCTTATGTCACTAAAAAAGAGGTTTTATGATCATGGATTGTTAGCATCCAACTGCAAGGTAGTAGATGCTTCAAAAATCAAAGATCCAGCCATAGGCCCTAGAGATAAGCTCGTGCATAGTCATAAATACTTGAGGTTTGGGGGAACCATGGTCTATATTTCATCCCAAATAGTGGATTGGAGTTAGTTTAAACACCTTTTTTGACATGTGTTGTTTATTTTTTTCTAGTTCGTTTGATCTAGTTGGTTCTTAATGGTGGGGAGACCCACCATGGGTCTTGTTGAGAATTATCCAAAAATAATCATTGTTGGTTTATTATAGTGGGGAGTCTACTTGGGCCTCTCGTATTGATAATTCAGTGTGGTTTTGGTGTTGTTCAGGAGGCATGTGGTTCCATTTGAGGCTATCTAAATTTCAACTTCCTTTGGCTTGGGTAAACATTGGGCTTTTTAGAGTGTGCTCAGCGGTTATGTTTGAACCATGGTTATAAAGGATGTGTCTTCAATTTCCCATTGTTTCTCAAAAAGTAGTTTCCTTTGTTTTTTTTTTTGTTTTAGGAATATGGTGTGAGTTTTGTTTGATAGTGGTTGAGGTGTTCAGGTTTTAAGAGGTTGGATCATGTGGTTGTGTAATCCTTAGTCTTTGGTCGATCAACTAGAAATTTTGTCAATTTTCAGGGGTAGAAAGAATTATTTTAGGGGAGAATTATCACACCTAGTTTTTAATTTAAATCATCTATTCCAATTAATTTGAGGATCTTTATTTTTCTCTCGATTTTCAGGTGTCAGGGTGTTTAATGTTTTTAGGTTTTCATTCTTAGTTTTGGCCTTGTGGTTATTCATCGATTTGTTCAAAAGTTCCTGGATAAAATTAGGGTTTTTGAGATTAACAGTAGCATGTGCATAGTTTTTGCATGGTTAGAGTAAATAATTCGGCCTTCCCTAGGTAACTGTGTTGTTGAGTTTTGAAGATAGTGGCATAGCGCATGGCCTACGCATGGTTTTTCAAACCATGTGGGAAGATAATAGTTTTCGATAGAACCATTTCACATGGTTGGATTAGGTTTTATAAACCATGAGGCCAAACCATGTAGGTGACCATGTGTGTCTAGTGAGGGGTGCACAGTTTAGTAAACTGTGCGGCCAAACCGTGTGTAGTTCTAAATCATTAAAAATGTTGAAATGTCTCTTTTTCCCTCTTTGTATTTTAGCCCTAAATTTAAATCCCATATTCTATTCATAGTTTTTACATCCCTAGGGGAGATCCTCCTTGGTAATTCAAAGATCCACCTTCCTCCCATGGTTTGAATCAAGGGTTTTCTTTGAGTTTGGGTCTTGATCTCTTAAGGTAACCATATCCTCTCTTCATATCCCTTATCTTTCTTCAAATTTTCTCTTGATTTCATCATATTCCATGGTCATGTTTACATAGGTTTTGGTTTCCCCTTGATTAATGTTGGGATTTTTTATTTTTTTAGGTTCCTTTTGGATCTTCATGACTTCTTGAGCCCTTGCGGTGTGGTTTCGGGTGTGTGTTGTTGAAGCTCTAGAGTTTGAGGTAGGTTTCCCATGAACTTGCCTTTTTAATTTGAGATTCATTATTTTCTTGATTTTCTCACATTATTTACATGCTATATAGTGATATATGATCTTTTGAATAATTATTTGGTGTGAAAAGTGGGGTTTTGTTCTTTATTTGATGCTAAATAGAATTGTTTTGTTAAATGTTTCACACCAAGTGTTTGATGAAATTCCCAGTGGATTTTGTGGCTATTTTTTGTATTTAAATAATTATTTAGTTTATAAATGTGTAGTGTCATATGTATTGATGATTTGGGTTCTCATGAAATATTTTTCTATGTGATTTTGGTTGGAATGAAATGTGTATTTGGATTTTAAAAATGATTTGGCATATAACGATGATGTGTGTCCTGTTTGGTATTTTAATGGAAATGGTTTTAGGTTTCAATTAGGGAATGAGTGCCTTAATGTAATTTTATAAAATGATTTGTGAAATTGTAAAAATGGTGATTTTTTATCTCTTGAAAAGGTGTATTGAGTTCCTTTAAAAGGGGTGGTTTTTCTGAAGTGTGCTTGATGCTCATTTGGCTCCTTTGTAAAAATGGTGAAAATGTTTATGATAAAAAACCTCCTTGGATGATTCCCTTACCTTAGTTATATTTAATGGTTAGGATGTCCTCATTTTTGAATCTGTGTGACCCATTTGGGTTATGTGAAAAATGGACACCCTTGATATGGAATCCTTGGTGACCGATGAGTTTACGGAAAGAGATGGATCCTTTGGGTGGATTGGGGTGAGACCTATTGTTGAATTATTATTATATATGAATGTTATTAGATATTTAGTTGGAATCGGTTGGCTCACCCCCTTTATACATGATATGTGGGAACCTGGGATAGTGAGGGAATTTTCTGAGAATAATTATTGCACTCGCTATATTATGCACTAGTTGGTGAACTATAGTAGGTGGATATATTGGGTTTATTATTATGGTATTTTCCCCTTAGTTTGTCCTGAGTTAGGGTGGCTAGGATTATTTAGGTAACTTTTGATTTCATCATGTGAGGCATGATGTCGAGGATGTGTCTCATGTATTAGTATGTTTTGTATTATTCAAAATCTATTAGGTTCACCCATGTCTATTAGCACTTAGATTCTTGCAGCAAATGATTGTGATTAATTGTTGATTAGTTACTCTTGTGTGTTTAATTCAATTACCCTTGTTGTATGATTTTTGGGATTAATCCTTGAATAGTGTGGATTTATATTGAAATGGAAAAAAATTTGAAGTGTTTATGGAAAAATATTTTTTAAATCTTTTTCTCTATTTCAATCCCTTATAAATGAAATTCCATCCTTCTATTTTAAAAATTCATATGGTTCTTTCTTGATAATAATGTGTGGTTTTAAATGGAAAAATGTTCAATGTGACATGTTTGGATTTAAACTGGTTAATTTTTGTAAATATATTACTTTTATATATTGTTGTTCAACCTTGAAATTGATGTTTCTTTTATTTTAAAGTAAGTGCATTGGGAATAGATTGTTTGGTAATTTCTACTATGTTTGAATACTCACGCCTATAGTTCTTTCTTGTTTTTATCTTATGTTGAAGGTTTTCATCTTGGTATTGATCATCGTGGGTTATGGTTGGTATTGGTACCGAATAGTGACCATCAGGGTCACATGGAGACATTGTGGTCATCAGGTTTAGTTTGGTTTTAGTTGTATTTACATTTTTTTGTAAAAGATGTTTTTTTGGGATATTGTAACTATTTTATTTATATTTGGGATGTTCTGTTTAGTTTTTGATGTTTTATTTATTTATTTATCTTAGGATAAATCATTCCCTCTTGTCTCTCTATCGATGCATGTCACTAGTTTCCAGCTTGTGGGGATCGGGAATGCCCTTTGGGCCTTGTCTCAAATCGGCTCAAGTGGATGGTTTAGGGTTGAACTAGGCTGGTTTGTGACAGTAATATTCCTTGATCATCTCTAAACATCTTCATCAGTACATATCCATCTCTTTCTATGAGAATATGTACTTGAGGCTTGTTTAATCCATATATATTTCACACTTATCCACAAAGAGATAATGACACCATATTTTTAAAGTGAATATCATTGCATCCAACTCCAGATCATGTGTTTTTTAGATTTGTTCATGTACATTCAACTGCCTTAAATCATAGGCTATCACTTTTTCATTCTGCATTAGCACACATCCTAATATATTATTCGAAGCATCACTAAATACTATGAACAGTTCTCTACTTTTGGGTAGTGTGAGTACAGTGTTTGTAATAAGCCTCCTTTTTAACTCCTTGAAGCTCTCTTCACATTCATCATTCCGAGAAAACTTGACTCCCTTTAGAGTTATCTTGGTAAGAGGGTTTTATAATCATGATAAATTTATCACAAATCTACAATAATACCCAGATAACCTAAGGAAACTATGGATATCTATCACAGATGTTGGTCTCATTCATCCTTTAGTTGCTTTAGTTTTATCAGGTTTTATATATATCCCATTTCTTATGATGATATTCCCAAAGAATGATACTTCCCTCAACCAGAACTCACATTTGTTATACTTGGCATAGATCTTATCCTTTATTAAGGTCTTTGTCACTGTATTCAGATAATCCTCATGATCCTCCTTTATTTTTGAGTATATTATAATATCATCTATAAATAATACCACAATTTTTTCAAGGTAATCTCTATAGACTCTATTCATCAAGTACATGAAAATTTCTAGAGAATTAGTGAGTCCAAATAGAATCACTACGAACTCATAGTGCTCGTACCTTGTACAAAAAGTAGTCTTGGGGATATACTCCTTCTTTTCCATTACTTGGTAATATACCGACCTTATATCCACCATAGAGAATTATTACGCTCCATGTGGCTGATCGAATAATTCATCAATACATGGTAGAATATAGTTGTTCTTTATCATTATCTTGTTGAACTAACAATAATCAATGCAAAGGCACATTGGCCCATCCTTCTTCTTAATGAAGATGACTGGTGCACCCCATGGTGATGCACTTGGTCATATGAACCCTTTATCTAGATTTTATTATAGTTGTTTCTTTATATCCTAAAATTCCACAACATCTATTCTATATAGATTCTTGAATAATGGAAATCCCCCAATTATAAACACAATTAAAAATTCAACCTCATATCTGGGAGGAAGACCAGGAAATTCCTCAGGAAACACATCAGCGTATTCCCTTGGAATACGCATGCCTTTGGGGATGGTTCTTTAATTATAATCAAATTTTATCTAGATATACTTGCTTATAGGGAAATAATATCAATGCTTGAGATGATGGTTCCAAAGAATCTTCAACCTCCACCTTGAACTTGTAAAGAATTGGGGGTCAATTCATGATACAGAGAGTTATTTATTTCTCACAGTAATTTATATTGGATCTATATAGGTCAATCCAATCCATACCCAAAATTTCATCAATTTCCACTAAAGAGATTATGACAAGGTTAGCTGGGAATTTTAGCCCACAAACTTTGATAGGGGAGGATTTATATACTTGGGATGCAATAATTTTTCCATTTTATATTTTCACCAACATCTCTACTTCCATAATTTGTGGTGGTTTTTAAATAGTTCTACTAAACTTTCATGATATAAGGGATTGCATAGAACCATAATCAAAAAGTAATTTTTCTATTCATGAATGAATAACTAGTGAACCTATCACTACTTCATTTTTGGGATCCGCCTCAATGGTTGTGATGGAAAAATCTCACCCTTACTATCTTGGAGGTTATTGGTTGTCTCTGAAAACCCTTGTCTTAGTGCATTGATTTGAAAAGTGTCATGGTTCCTTGTAGTTAATGTAATGAACAATGCATTGAGGGTTGAATGGATTATTCATTTCCTCCACCACATTAGTGGGTTTCTCCTATTAGAAATCACTATCTAGTTTCCCTTCTTTCCCGCACCTAAATTATTTACACATCCCCTTTAAGAAATTTTTGAGGTGAAACTTTCCACACTTTTGACAAGTTGGATGTTGAAATTTCTTGGCACTGTTATATTTCTCCATCGAACCTAAATATTTAAACTCCACTTTCTGTGTCATATCCTCATGATTCCCTTGAGATTTTTTTATCTCCATTTTGACTTTAAGGTAACATCGGAAAATTTCTTCATAGCTATCAAAGTCATGGATCTCTAAGGATTTTTTAGACTAGTTTTTAGCCCACCAAATAAGTGGTCAAACATTCATTTGGGGGTAACGAAAAAGATGGAGGAATATCATGAAATTCTTGTGAAATATTCCTTATATTCCCTGATATATTCTCTTTATTTTTTCTTGAGGGTAAGGAAATATTTTTCCATTTTTAGTTGGAGAGTGTGAGGAAAATATTTATCAGAAAACATTTTCTATAATTCCTTTCACCCCATCACTTTGATCTCTTCACCAATCTTCATATTATTGATCAATGTCCATCACTGATCATATTCTCCATCCATATGATAAATTTCTAGTAGAACCTTATCTTCTTTGTAACATTGAAGTATGTAGAATATCTTCTCAATTGAGTTGATCCATTGTTCCAAAATAAATGTATTAAATGATATATTGAAATTCAGAGTCCTTTGTCACATAAAGGTCTCAATAATAACTCGTTCTCTCTTAGGGGTATTTGGATGCTTCTCCTAATCTAGGTTTCTAGTCATAACCTTAGTTAGTTGAGAGTGTATCTTCATGAATTTTGTGATTCATGTTCCCATCGGGTTGGGATTCTTGTTAGGAAAGTCATCACATTTCTATTCACATTTATTGTTTACCTAATTTCTCTTATTTCCAGTCATTGTCTAGAATAAAAGGAAAATCATGGATGATTTGATCTGTGTTATCCATGATATATTTCCTAACATATACTATTATGGTAATTTTTATTCCCTTAATAATGGTTCATATTGAGATTATGAATTTACCAATGCATATCCCCAAGGATTTTCAAACTTGGTATGCAATAAGCCTCGTTGCCATGTACTAGATTGCACTGAGTCAGGTCTGGAACACCTTTTTGGAGTTGTTACCCTGAGGTACATCTATTCCAAAATCACATCCACTTATAGTTTCCAGATAGGGATGTATTTTCTAAATACAGAACTTAATCTATACTTAAAAAAATTATGGATGTTTTCTTATACTTAGTCTTATCCTTAACTATTTATGTAGTGTTTTCTTAATTCTAATCCTGAAAAATAACTAAAAAATTTCTCTAATACAAACTATAACAACCATTCTCTTTATTTCACATTAATTCATGATTTATTACATAGAAGTAAACATAATACAACTCGGTAGATCGATCAGTATAGTGTATTTAGGAATTAGGTACATAGCATAATATCTTGAACATGGGATAAAACAACATTAATAAAAACTTCCTTAACATTATTATAAAATTCCATAGTTTTTTAAAACTACACGGGACAATCTAGGGGAAAATGTTACCTCCCGAACCCGGCTGCCCCTCAACCTAAGCCCCAAGCCCTATTGGGCACATGACCCCTGGCTCGTCTCCCCATAGGTCAGGGGATACCGACTAGCAGTGGGGGTGTAATGGTAAGTCAGTGGGGAGACTGTACCCCCATGTCAGAGTACATAGTTGTATAGCAGCAAGTGATTAAATAGAGGAAGCACAACTAATGGATAAACAGGAGAAAAAGGGAAACATACAAACCAAACAACAGAAGTAAGAAAAACCCTGATAAATATACAAAAGCCACATAGGTAGTGTCTGACACAAAATAGATGCCTGGCATGCTGATACAGTAGAAATAGCTGGAAAGCATGCTATACAGTAATACAAAAAGAGAACAAAAGTAGTCCACGAGCATCTCTAGCCAAGCTCGGTCCTCTAATCTGGATCTCCAGCTAGAGAATACATGTATCAACAATCTGGAGCTGGGCCTTTTCCCCTACTAGTGCCTGCAGCAGTAAAGTCTACATAGGTTCCAAGGAGGCCGCCTAGGTAGGCTGTGAGACAAGTCTCAGTAGGCCACCACCAATGGTGTCTACGTGTAATCCAAATAGGTGTTCACAAAATAAACATTGTGTATCAAACTACAAGTAAGTAAAGCAAATTAATAAACAACCCTCACGCTCAGGCTCCGGAAGGACACCTGGCGGGTCTACCTTCTTCAGCACATGGCTGGTATTCTGAACAATCACCAGGGGTATAAGTACATAGATATAGGTTATCACTGGCACGAGGTAAGCATGCCTCCCATCCATGCTTCTCACATATGTAATAATAATCACTGGCACGAGGTATGAATGCCTCTCGTCCACAAGAACTGTAACCGGTATGGGGTAAGAATGCATCCCACCCATAAAGGATATATAGGCACAAGTTATGAATGCTTCCCATCCCATTACACAAAGATTCAGCTAGCACGGGGTAAGAATTCTTCCCGCCCACACACGGAGATTCATCTGGCATGGGGTAATAATGCTTCCCGCCCATACATGGGTTATCACAAGCATGTCAACACATCAAGGAATAACCATTCACATCACAATATATAAGGCAATCCATCTTATATTATATCATATAATCACATCTCAAGGAAACATACATTTCAATTCATTCAAGGGGTTCAGGCTATCTCATCCTAGCCAACCTCTAACCAAGTCATCTCATTAGCCTAACATGGAAAATGCCTTTCAAGTCATATCATTAAGGTCCAAAGGTGAAAAAGGGACAAATATCAAGGCATATCACCTATGGTTGACCACTCCTAGTCTACACAAAATCTAAACACCCTAACAAGGTTAGATTCAATAATCTCATACCACACGAGGCATCTAGACATGAATAAGTAAATATTAATAAGGGGTTTGGTGAAATATAAACCACGGAACGATGATAATAACTCAAAAAGGAGAATATCCAAAATGGAAACCACGTGACCACCTACCTTAGAGATGTAGATGTAGGCTCACTTGATATCGACCTCAGATTCGTAGTAGGTTGGAAGAGATCTAAGTTCCAGTCCAATGCCCTGGAAATAGGGCATATGAGCCTGCATCAAAATAACAAAACAAAATGAAAGATTCACCGAGGAAAGAGGGGTGCGTGAAGTAAGCCTTACCTAGGGTGATCCAACTCCTTTGACGGGTCAAAGAATGGTCTCCGAATGAATAATCCACAAAGAAAAGAGATGGAGGAGGGTTTTGGATCTCCAAAGAGAAATCCCCTCTATTCTGTCTGCGGGAAGGAAGAAGAAGAAGAGGATTAGGCTTAAATAGAATTTAAGGGAAAAATAGTAATTTTTACCCAGAACATGGTCGCACGGTTTAGGCACACGGTTTAACAAATTGTTCGCAAAACTATGTGCACCTCACTGGCTCCCAGAAAAAAACCACATGGCCATGTGGCCTGGTCTGCATGGCTATGCACCCCTGCAGGTTCCCCTGTCTGCAACTGCATGGTTTATCCCAAACCCTGCGCAAACCATGCGCAGGTCGTGCGCCACTACCTATAAGCCCATTTCTCAAACTCCAGGGCTCCAAACCAACCTCGAACACTTCTCGGACCTTCCTTAGGATGTTACACACATTATACAAGCTTAAAGGAAAGGTTTGAAAGAAAAAATAATGATCCATACCTTTTCTAAAGAGTCGGTTCGTTACAACCTCCCCTCCTTAAAGCAACTCATCCCCGAGTTGGCCTTCTAAGGGTACCGAGGTATCATCAATGAAAATCTCTAGCCATTGAGAACATATATCAGCCTCTCGCTCCCAAGTCTCATCTTGTACCCAGTCGTGCTTCCATAGCACCCGTACAAGAGGAACAGACCTTCCACGGAGTGTCTTCACACTCTGGTAAACAATTCGCATTAGATACTCCTCGAAGGAAGAATCCATATCCAGTTCAACCTCATCAGGTTGAAAAACATGATTTGGATCTGAAAAGTATGGGCGTAGCTGAGATACATGAAAAACATCATGCATGGCCTGATATCTCTACGAAAGTTCAAGCTGGTAAGCTACTGGTCCGATCCACTTCATCACCTCAAAGGGTCCTATGAACCTCAGTTAAAGCTTACCCTTCTTCTGTATGCATCTTTTCCCCAACCTAGGTGAGACCTTCAAGAAAACCTGGTTCCCAACCTCAAACTCAAGAGGTCGCTGGTGCTTGTTAGCATAGTACTATTGTCTAGACTGAGCTGTATGCATAGGCTTCTTAATAAGCTGTATTTTCTCTGTAGTCTCCTACATAAGACGTGGTCCTAGAACAGATTCCTCCCCTACTTCAAGCCAACACAAAGGCGAGATACAAGGCCTACCATATAAGGCTTCATAGGGAGCCATCACAATGGTATCCTGGAAGCTATTGTTATAACTGAACTCAACCAGAGGAATTTGTTTCTCCCATGAACCTCCAAAATTGAGAACACATGCATGTAACATATCCTCTAGTACCTGTATAGTCCGCTCGGTCTGTCCGTCAGTCTACGGGTGATAGGACGTGCTCAAAAGTACCTACGTACCCAAGGCCTTCTGTAAACCCTACCAAAACAGAGATGTAAAACGAGGATCTCTGTCTGAGAAAATAGGACAAGGTGATCCATGAAGGTGCACTATTTCCTTGACATACATTCTTACCAAGTCATCAACCGTGAAGGTCTCCCGCACAGGTAAGAAATGTACAACCTTCGTCAAATGGTCGACGATAACCAATACTGCATCATTGCTACGAGGTGACCTGGGTAAACCGATTACAAAGTCCATAGAAACATCACCCCACTTCCACTCCAGAATGGACAACGGCTGAAAAAACCCTACCGAATGCTGATGTTCCACCTTCAACTACTGACAGGTGGAACAATGCGTGAGAAAACTTGCTATCTCATGCTTCATGTTAGGCCACCAGTACTGTCATCGCAAATCATGACACATTTTGGTAATTCTTGGGTGAACATCCCATGCTGAGGCATGGAAATACCTCATCATATCCTCTCTGATGTCTTCTGGGACCCATACACGCCCACGGAACAATAAAGTATCACCTTCATCCATGGTCCAATTTGTAGAGGCATCATCAGCGACACTTTCTCATAGAACAAGGCCTTTCGGATATGATAACTGTCTTGCCCCGACCCATTCCAAAAGAGTAGATGTCACCACTAAGGCTGAGAGAATAGTTTGACCCTAACCCTTCTGAACCTCAACGTGCATCTCCAAAAATAGGTTCATCAGCGTCCACTTCTCATTAGATTCCCAAACCACTTGTGACTGGGTTTTCTGACTCAGCGCGTCGGCTATTAAATTTCTTTTCCCAAGAGTGTAGTCCAGTTCTAAATCAAAGGATTGCAGGTACTCGACCCACCTGCGTTGCCTAAGATTTAGATCATGATGAGTGAATATATATTTGAGTCTTTTGTGGTCAGTGAATACCACAAAATGCTCTCCCAACAAATAGTGTATCCAATAGCGTAAGGCATGTACAACCGTTGCGAGCTCGAGGTCGTGCGTCGGATAATTCCATTCATGATCCTTTAACTGAAAAGAACCATATGCAATGAATCGCTCATCCTACATCAAGATAGCTCCAATCCTGACACCTAACGCATCACAATAGACTGTATAAGATCTTCCTGGCTCCGGCAAGATCAGTATCGGTGCTGAAGTTAGTATGCCCTTCAGTTCCTGAAAAGCTAATTCACAAGGTTCTGACCAATAGAATCTCACCACCTTTTTATTCAAAGCTATAAGCAATATTTCTAGGTGTGAAAAGTCCTAAATGAACTGCCTATAATACCCAGCAAGCCCCAAGAAACTCCTGATATCAAAGACGTTCTTGGGCTGCTCCCAAGAAATCACAGCACTCACCTTCTCAGGGTCAACTGAAACTCTAGACTCAGAAATAATGTGACCTAGGAAGTGAACCTTATTTATCCAAAAGTGGAATTTAATGAGCTTAGCATAAAGTTGATGCTCTCTTAGTGTATTCAGCAGGATATCAAGATGAGTTGCATGGTCGTGTCTCGAGCTTTAATAGACTAAGATATCATCCACAAATACAACCACAAAAGAATCAAGGTATGGGTGAAAAATCCGATTCATAAGATCCATAAACACTGCAGGTGAATTCGTAAGCCCAAATGGCATGACTAGGTACTCATAGAGACCATACCTGCTCCTGAACGCCGTGTGAGGTATATCCGAAGTCCTAACACTCACCTGGTGATAGCCCGACCTCAAATCTATCTTTGAAAACACCTTCACTCCTCGGAGCTGATCGAAGAGGTCATCAATTCGAGGTAAAGGATACTGATTCTTAATAGTCAGCTGATTTAACTTACAATAATCCATGAAAAGACGAAGGGTACCATCTGCCTTCTTGGAAAAAAGAACCAATGATCCCCAAGGAGAAGTACTGGGACATATAAATCCTTTCGCTTCCAGGTCCTCCAGTTGACTCTTTAGCTCCAGAAGATCCTTAGGTGCCATCCTATAAGGAGGAATAGTCACTGGTGCTGCTCCAGGTATAAGCTCAATAGTAAACTTCACCTCTCTCACTGGAGGTAGACCAAAGAAATCATCAGTAAAGACATCACTGAAATGATCCACCATCGGAGGATAAACAGAGGGTTGTAACCCTTGGTCATCAAGATAACGACTGGAAACCTATTCAGTGACACCACCTAAGATCTAGTGTTCCGGTCCTCTTTGTGTCGCACTAAGATCCCATTATCCCTTATGCATATGTGTGTTGCCCTCTGGTGACGTAAACGCCACCCTCCGACGATATCAGTCAATCCGGGCTCTATAGGGAACTAACCAGTCCGTCCCAATTATTACATCAAAACCTGTCATATCCAGAACATATAGGTTTCACACGAAAAGGTAACCACCCACCTCGAGGGGAAAATTCTGACAATGAAGAATTCCCTCTGAATGGACACCTAATGGGGTATCTAACGTGGTCATACCATGATATGACTCAACATCGAGGCCCAAACTTCCAACAATCGCCTTTGATATAAAATAGTGAGAAGCGCCTGTGTCAAACAAAACAGATACTAACGTAGAGGGAACTATAATTGTACCTCATATAGTAGATGGTTTGGTGTACTTCTCCTATGGTGTAGGCTCGAATTCATACAACTGGCTGGTACCACAGCCCTGAGTCACAACATGGCTACCCTAAGCAGACCCGCCCTGCTGGCACTGAGAGTCATACGCTTGATTGCCTCTGCCTTGAGTTCCACCATAGCCTGATCGGTCGGTAGTATTCCAGCTGCATGACTGACGTGATCCTACCGATCCAGCACCAGATCGTGGAGTAGGTACAAATCCCTACTCACTAGGCCCTGGGGGAAAAGTCCTACAATAATGGTAGAGATGACCCAACCTACCACAACCTCTACACTCCACTGGATTTCACGTACACTGCCTTCTCATATGTCCCGGAACCCCGCATTGGTGATAGATAGGAGTACCACTTGAGAAAAGGGTATAAGCACCACTAACACCACGAGAGTCCTCAAAACACTGCTTCTTCCCAAAAGTAGGTCCACTAGAACCCTTAGGTGTCGAACCGCCCTGGATCACACTGTCCGCTTCTCTCAAATTCCTCTCTGTGATCAAAGCCTAATTGACAATCTCTGAAATGGTCATCAACCTGAACACATTAACCTACGATTGGATGGCGTAACACAGCCAATCCTCAAAACGCCTAGCATCCGTGAGATCATTAGAAGCTAGTGTAGGAGAAAAATGTTGTAACTTAGTGAAACGGTAAAAATATTCCATGACTGTCATGGTCCCTTGTTTCATATTCATAAACTCCCTAGCTCTATCAGCCCTCAAAGTCTGGGGAAAGAAATAATCATAGAAGACGGTCTGTAAATCAGTCCAGATCATATCTCTCTGCTATCCCGACTGGGTGATGACATCCCACCACCTCCTGGCTGAACCACATAGCATATAAGTTGTGAGCATGACCCTCTGCTCTGGAGGCGTCTCAAGGTGCTTGAAGATGGTCAGAATAGCTTCTAACCAGGACTCCGCAGCAAGTGGTCCGCCATCTCCCGTAATTTTAAGAGGATGTTGTGACTGAAACTCGTGGTTCAACTCTACCATACTCGGGGCAGGCCGCACTCCACCTTGTATACTCTACATTATACGCAAGAAGCTATCACGGAACTGGGCATTATCACCCATCTCAGGAATATAAAGAGGAGCCACAGGTGGCTCGACAGGAAGATCAACTGGAGGCTCAGGGCCTGCCACCTCAGGAACGAGATCGTCACCACCTTCAGTGCGCGCGACTCGAGGAAATCTCAGAGTCATAGTGCTACAATGCCAAATGAATGTCTAAAAAGAAGAAACCAACAAAATTTAAAGGTTGAACTCTAGAAGCTAGGATAGGTACTGAGCCTTCCTACCCCTAAGATCACCTATCCACACCCATATACATTCTTAACAAAACCTGTAACTGTTCAAATTTAACTAAATCCAGTGACATGGAATTTCCCAGCCCATAAGGGCCCATACTCCTCATGAACTGAAAGATGACACACACTTGGATGTCATTTCTCATTCACTTATGCTAATCAAGTATTTGAATTTCATTTAAAGCAAATGATTTTTTTAGTTGGAATATCATCTTCCAATCCATAAGGGCCCATACACCTTATGAACCAAAGAGTGACACACACTAAAACCACATCATTCCTCAATTCACAACCTACGAGAAGGGTTAGCACAGTTGCACAATATTAACCAGGCATGGAAATAAACAATAAGCAATTCTCACATAAAATTTAAACGTGGCATGTCAAGATGCATGGCCTAATCATATTGTGCCAATCATGATGCATGTTCTAATGCATAACCCTCATTTCATCGGGTCGAACCCTGAATCCAAATTCAAACATTGCAAATATCAATATCATCACAAAACATGTGAAACACCCAACGGTGAAATGGTATCAACGGTAATTAGCAGAATCAATAACGACATAAAATATGAAACTTGGAGCATACCACGTACATGGGTTCACGACGCCCAAGCACGGCTTATTGATAAGTCCCAACGCATTCTCAGTCTCCAAGTCTATCGTCACCAAATAGTAAAGCAAGAAAGAAAGAAAACCTCTGATACCACTTTGTGACGTCCTAGACCCGGCTGCCCCTCAACCCGAGCCCTGAGCCTGGTTTCCACATGACCCCTGGCTCGTCTCCCCATAGGCCAGGGGCTGCTGACTAGCAGCGGGGGTGTAATGGTAAGTCAGTGGGGAGACTGTACCCCCATTTCATAGTACACAGCGGTATAGCAGCAAGTGATTAAATAGATGAAGCACAACTAATAGATAAACATGAGAAAAAGGGAAACATACAAACCAAACAACAGAAGTAAGAAAAACCCTGATAAATATACAAAATCCATATAGTCAGTGTCTGATACAAAATGGATGCATGGCATGCTGATACAGTAGAAATAGATGGAAAGCATGTTATACAGTAATACAAAAAGATAACAAAAGTAGTACACGGTCATCTTTATCCAAGCTCAGTCCTCTACTCTGGATCTACATATAGAACATACAAGTATCAACAATCTGGAGCCGGGCCTTTTCCCTTACTAGTACCTGCAGTAGTAAAGTCTAAACGGGTGCCAAGGAGGCCGCCCTGGTAGGGTATGAGAAAAGTCTCAGTAGGCCACCACCAACGGTGTCTATGTGTAATCCAAATAGGTGTTCGCAAAATAAATAGTGTATAGAAAACTGCAAGTAAGTAAACAAAAGTGATAAACAACCCTCCCGCTCAGGTTCCGGAAGGACACCTGCGGGTCTACCTGCTTTAGCTCATGGCTGGTATTCTGAAAAATCACCATGGGTATAAGTACATAGATATAGGTTATCACTGGAACGAGGTAATCATGCATCTCATCCATGCTTCTCAGATATGTAATAATCATCACTGGCACGAGGTATGAATGCCTCTCGTCCACAAGCACTGTAACTGGCATGGGGTAAGAATGTCTCCCACCCATAAAGGATATAAAGGCACAAGTAATGAATGCTTCTCATCCCATTACACAAAGATTCAGCTGGCACGGGGTAAGAATGCTTCCCGCCCACACACAGATATTCATCTGGTATGTGGTAAGAATGCTTCCCGCCCATACATGGGTTATCACAAGCATGTCAACACAGCAAGGAAAAACCATTCACATCACAATATATAAGGAAATCCATCTCATATTATATCACATAATCACATCTCAAGGAAACATACATTTCAATTAATTCAAGGGGTTTAGGGTATCTCATCCTAGCCAACCTCTAACCAAGTCATCTCATTTTTCTAACATGGAAAATGGATTTCAAGACATATCATTAAGGTCCAAAGGTGAAAAAGGGACAAATATCAAGGCATATCACCTATGGTTGACCACTCCTAGTCTACACCAAATCTAAACACCCTAACAAGGTAAGATTCAACAATCTCATACCACACGGGTCATCTAGACATGAAGAAGTCAATATGAATAAGGGGTTTGGTGAAAGACAATCCACGGAACGACGATAATAACTCAAAAAGGTGAAAACCCAAAATGGAAACCACGTGACCACATACCTTAGAGCTGTAGATGTAGGCTCGCTTGATATCGACCTCAAATTCATAGTAGGTTGGAAGAGATCTGAGTTCCAGTCCAATGCCCTGGAAATAGGGCATATGATCCTACATCAAAATAACAAGACGGAAGGAAAGATTCATTGGGGAAAGAGGGGTGCGTGAGGTAAGCCTTACTGAGGTTGATCCAACGCCTTCGACGGATCGAAGAACGGTTGTCAGATGAAGAATCCACAAAGAAAAGAGAGGGAGTAGGGTTTTGGAGCTCAAAAGAGGGCACCCCTCTGTTTTCTCCACGGGAAGGAAAAAGAAGAAGAGGATTAGGCTTAAATAGAATTTAAGGACAAAATGGTAATTTTTACCCAGAACAGGGTCACACGATTTAGGCGCACAGTTTAACAAACCATGCGCAAACCGTGTGCACCTCACTGCCTCCCAGAAAAAAGACGCATGGCCATGCGGCCTGGTTTTCAAGGTCGTGCGCCCCTACAGGTGCCCCTGTCTGCAACCGCATGGTTTATCCCAAACCATGCGCAGACCATGCGCAGGCCTTGCGCCACTGCCTGTAAGCCCATTTCTCAAACTCCCGGGCTCCAAACCAACCCCGGACACTTTCCGGACCTTCCTTAGGATGTTACACACATTATAAAAGCTTAAAGGAAATATTTGAAAGAACAAATAATGATCTGTACCTTTGCCAAAGAGTCGGGTCGTTACAGAAAACATAAGAAAGGGGTGAGCTATAAATCCCATTAAGGGAATAAAAATTTCATAAGGTGATACATGTTAGACAATAGTCATATTAATGGGTCATAAAAATATTAGGAATCATAAACATGAAAAATGAGACATGATATAGCATGATAACCCTAACATAGGAAATGTGGCAACAACTTAAAACACCGCATCATAAACACAGGTAAAGGATAAAACTGCCAAGAAATAATCATGTAAGAAGCCACATAAATGAATCAGGTTCACTCCTTGTTCCAGAATGACTCCTCATGAGACTAAAAATTACCCAATGAATGGAGTTCTATATAATTCCAGTCGCACTCATCACATTCATTTCATTCTCATGCTTAAGTGTTCCACATAGATCATACAACATAGATTCATTCATCACGATAATGTATTCCATGATAAAGTAGTGTGGAATGAATATATGTAAGTTAAAAATCAAAAATTATTTGTCTATAAATTTGAACACCCCTGATAAGAAATTTTTATGGTATTCACTACACAATTTTTTTGGAAAGGAATATCATAGTAAAATTTTGGCAGCATAATAACGTCACATAAAGATTCATAAAAAAGGCTTAATGATAGATAAGGGAGTCTTTAATCACATATAAATAAAATGTTAAGTGATAGGTATATGGAAAAAATTAAAATCCCAACATTATAAATTGTAAACAGAGTCCATAAGTTAAGGAATAAACGTGAATAAAGAAAACAATCCTAACTATATTTCGGCATGGTAAAGGGTGTACATAAAGAATCATGGGAGGATTAATGAGAGTGAAAGGGGTATCTCATAATGTATATTAAGGGGTATATTTAAGAACATATACCAACATAATAAAATGTAATTTAAGAGACATAATATAAAAGAAGTTCTTGAATGGAAATGAGAAGAGAGAAATCCCTTACTAAATTTCGGCATAGTAACGGATTAGGTAAGGGTAAAATGAGAGAGGATAAGTGGTATCTCATTTAAATAACATTATTTAAATATTAAGGGAATTTTTATAAATTAATGACAAAATAACTGATTGATATTAAAAAAACTACTTTCAAAGAAGGTTCTTGAATTTAAAGGAGGAGAGGAAGGTCCCTTACTTGAGTGTGTGAATTAAAATGCTTGAGATGAGATTATTGAGAGCTTGGGGTGATTTAGAAGGACTCTAGAGAGTGGAGGGAAGATTATGGGCGTCTTTCAAGGATTTTTAGTGAATATAAATGGGATATTTGGTTGGTTTATATTATAAATGAGGTGAGTTTCTTTATTATTAAGGTTTTGGACTCTGCATAATAAAATAACCAAAACCAAAAACCATCCCATGGTTTTTAAAAATGGGATTTTTTATCATTATTTTATAAGTTCAAGGGTGGAACTTAACAAAATAACATCCTTGCTTATGTATAAGTGAGTCATGATCTTAAAGAAACGATTTTAAAACCTCAAAATATATTAATGGTTTTGGAGGACTCATGATGTCTTTATAAAATATATCATATTATCTTAAAGGTAAAACATATATTTTTTAATGGATACCCTTTATATTATTTATTTCGTCACTTTTGGGTCATTATGATGTCAAAATACACAAAGTATATTTATACAGTATTTAATTTTTACTAAAAATTTGACTGTCTCAAAAAATTATGAAAAATTCACCATTGAATAATTTTGAAATTTTGATTCCAAAAATAATATTAATTTTATCTAAATAATTTTCTAGATATTTGAATTTTCAGTTTTAAAATAAAATCTACATTTATTAAGAAATTTTTTGTTTTTTTATGATAACAGTCTTTGAACCCTTATAAAAATTATATTTGAATTCATAAAAATTATATAATCATTTATATTTAGTAAACATTATTTAATAATAAAATTTTATTAGAATATTATTTATTTCAGAAATCCATTAATTCATCAAAATCCAAAAATACCATTTTTGTTTTATTAAATCAAAATAAAAATCCTTTATAAAGTAACAATAATAGGATGAAAATATATTCATTATTGTATAAAAAATAATATAAGTTATAATTTTTCTAGTGCCTTGATACATATCTCTTTAATACACCAGAAAATTATCTAAGAGTAAGGTGTGTGATGGTGGGACTTTCATGGGGTGGTTCGGAAAACATGGTTTGGGTTGTGATCTCTGTGAGCTTGAACTTCTCCCTTAAACAGTTTTGCTCATGATTAAGTTATTAGATATCATCTTGGGCTTGGTCAATGGAAATACCAGTGATTCTATCTCCCTAGGAATCTATGATAAATGGGCTTTATAGGGTACGATCCTACTAGTTGAGTCCATCACTAATATTGTTTGTGTCAATTAGATTTGTTAAAACCCTATATCTATACTAATCATGTGATCATTATTCAATGACTATATTATCAACGGTAATGATACTTAGTGATATTTTAAATATAATTTTATATTATAAAACTAAGGAAGTGCATGTGTTTTCTATAACCATATTATATAATAATACATTTAATTAAATCAAAAGGGGAATTTTATTTATAACAATTTGGGTCGTTACATATTTCAAATATAATACAATTGAAAAAAAAACAAAATTCTGGATTTCCTAACTCTCCCAATCATCATCCCCAAGATTTTATTGTCCACTATAAGGTATTTTATCACAAATATTTCAAAAAACTATTTATTCAGCTCTTGAATTCTTTTAATGTGAAGGACATCAATAATCATTTCATCCATGTACAAGAAAAACAAAATAGAACTCCCATCCTCAAATGCCTTATGGTAGTAATAATGGTTCACATTTCTCTATATAAAACCCTTCTCATCCATAAATTCAGAAAACTTATAGTTTCACTATATTAGTAACTAATTCAAGTTGTAAATACTATTATTCAGTTTTAACATTAATCCCTCATTAGTTTGGTCGAAAAAACCCACTGGTTTCTTTATATAAATTTCATCCTCAAAATATCAATAGAGAAAAGTTCTTCATGCATATATTTTCTCCATGTGTAAATTATAGAATATAATTATTCTCAATACTATTCATATGGTAATATGTTTACTTCTCATTGAAAAATCATTAGATAATTTTATCCCTATTTTATTCTAAAACCCCTTCACCACTAACCTTTCCTTGTACCACTTATTTCTATTGGCTTCTTATTTTAATCTAAGGGACCATCTGTTCTGGTGTTCATTTATTGCACTTGGTAATTCCATTGACTCTCAGGATTTATTATAATGTATATAATTTAACTCTCCTTTACTAGATAACTCCAAATTTTGAAAATCAATAAGTCTCATAACTTATTTCAGGCTCTCAGTTTCCCCTTAATCAATTAAAAGTAAGAAGTGAAAGTAAACATAATACCTCTATAATGATTGACTAAATATTTTTCATATCCACTGTACTACCTACATCTCATATCTATCTATTATTGTAACTTGTGGAGTCTTAAGTTCCAGTGATCCGAATCAAGCCTTATAGGCCCTTGAGCTATCTAATACATTTTCTAATGGTTTATCTGTTGGGCCTTCTATATTTTCAGATAATTTATATATAACATTTTCTACTGGTTTATCTGGTTGAACTCCATTAATTTTTAAATTATCAATTATGTTTTATATAAATCAATTATCAAAAAAATATTATATTGAAATTTTTATGAAATGAATTAGTTAATATATTCGTTTCATAAATTTTTTAAATTATAAAATTTATATTAATATATTTTTGTAGTTTAATATTTACAAAATTTTGGTGATATGAAAGATAATGATTAATTAAAATCAAAATTATTATTATTTTATTTGTTATAAAAAGTTAATAATACACATTTTTTAAAAAAGGGTTATTTGTTTCATTTAATATAAATTATTAATATTGGGAAGACATGGTGGTGGTTGTGAAATACATGGGAATCTAATCTATGATTGTTTTTTATCTTGGGAAGATATTCCCTTTAATCTTGTGTGTATGTGTTCTTTTTTAACAAAGTTTATTTTTTTAATTTACACCTAAACAATTTCTTTTCTTTTCTTTTAAAATGTGTCATAAAAAAAGAGGATAGAAATGACAATTATTTCTTTTATTTTAATAAATTTCATATCCAAATAAAATGAAGATAAATCAAAATCATTTCTTTTCGTTTCTTTTCTTTTATTAATTATGAAATCATTTCATTTATTTTACTAATACATGACTAAACATAGTGTAAGTATCAACCTTTAAATTTCATTAACACACAAAAGTAATAATAATATCATCAAAGGGATATGAAAAACAAGTATCAATTTAATACCACAGCCAATTCACACACACTTAACTCATTTATTATCATCAAGCAATCAATTATACAAATTCAATTAAAGAAATGCAATATCGAGAATGAAAATTTGAATTGTTAACAAAGAGTTGGTTTTCAAATATATTTTCCCCCATGGACTATCTCAAATTAGAAATATGATTTCCCTCTCAAATGATGATATTTTATAAAAAAAATTGGTTTATGTTTTATAAAAGTGGTTTATTTTGAAAATTTTTGAAAAAACAATTAAAAAAACATCACTTTGTATTTAATTGTTCTTCCAAACTTATCTTCTTCACCAACTAAATAGACTCACATAATTATAAAAAGAATAATTAGAAATAATCAAATAGGTGGGTGAGTTTAATAATTAAATGAATGAATAATTAACTCATCCATAAATTATATCTTAAAGAATAAATAGTTCATAAGGATTAGTATTTCATTTAATTTCTCATTTGATATTCAAAGTTTATGAGTTTTAAATCCAATAAAAAAGTTCAAAATAATAAATATTGTAAATATTTCACCTAATGTTTGACCAAAATTAATATTTTGAAGAGAGAAATAAAAATTATTTACCCAATTAAATACATAGAGAAAAAAAAAGTGACCTCATCAAAGTGGAAGAATATACCTCAAACATTATAAAAACTTTGAACCACTAAGTAAGAAAATTGATACTCAAAAACAATAAATTTTTAAAAAAATAAGGAGTAATATAAAATGAAATCAATAAAGTACTGTTTTTCACATTTAACAAAATTGAATCCCCCACACTTAAGACTAAACATTATCCCCAAATTAAAATTCCATGTTATAAGAACAATGGAAAATAGTTAAATGATCAATATAGATTTGAAAATTAGCAATTCTAAAATAGTTTGAAGGGTTATAATAAATTTCCAAAACATTTTCCACACAAGAAAAACAATTATCATCATTAAAGGAGTTTCCACTTGTTACTACTTAGTCTTTTCCATACAATGTAAAGGACTTTCAGAAAATAACATTCTTAAACCTTGAATTCAAAATAAAAATAAAAATAAGCATAAATAATAATGAAATACATAATTTTAGAAAAAATTATCATTAAAACAACAGCAAAAACCAGTATCATGTTTTTTAATTAATTATAGTATGAAATGGTAGTTAAAAATTAACTTTTATTCATTTATTTCACCAAAATAGCAAGAAGTGTATATTTTTTTAAGATCGTGTAAATGAGAATAATTAGAACTAATATCCCCCTAATATATAAGATTAATCCATTTTAATTTAGCTTAAACACTTTCCTTGTTTACTTTGAGTAACTCCCTATGGTTTTCCATTTCAACTCCATAAAATACATAGATAAACCTAAGATTCCATAAATTTTATTTCAAATAAAATATAACCATAGGTTGAGTTAATAATGTTGATTCAAGTCTCTCTAGGATTAATCTTCTGTTAATCCTTGAAGATCATTGTTTTTTTGATCCAATGGGTTATGTAATCTACTCTCAATGACAATTCCAATAAATAAATGAGAATTTACATGTTTTTACTCTTTTTGGAAATCAAAAATGAATTGACAAGATAGATCAGTAAAGTAGTACATTTCAACAATGAATATAGGCAGAAAAATAACTTTAAAAACTAAATAATTTATAGGGAGCTATGAAATAATTTTAATTTTGTTACAATATTATTTTCAATAAAATGATTTTAGGATACACTATAACCCATCATTTGAATCCTAAATTTAATTCATCATGAAAAATAATAAATATAAAAGTAAAGACAAATGATTTTAGTTAAAAATGAGTGATATTAAATTACAAGAAGAAACCATAGCAGTGGTAGGGCACTATAGCAGCGGCGGTACTATGCGGTACTGTAACATGTGGGTTACTATTCATAGAATGGGAATTGGGCCAAAAACTAGGTCCTATAGGCTATGTAATGGACTACAAGCCCAATGGGCCTTCAGGCTGTGTGATGGGTCTCCCTATACTCAGTTAAAAGAGGTCTTTGATTTGCTTTAATAATAAAATGAGGCTTCAGCCCCAACCTTAAAAAAAGGAGAACTTAATTAAATTTCATATCTTCACTTCCCCACATACTTGATTTACATCATGTAATAAGAATTGAGGAACTTAAATGGTTGGGGTAAAAGGATACAACCTAGATAATACTAAGAGTGTATGTGGATTCACCTACTTTTCATTCTCCTAGAAATTAAGAAAATATAAAAATTATTAAAACTAAATAAAGGGAAAACTAAAAAATTGTAAGAAAATAAGAAAAATGTTGGGATAACACCCCTAGGGGTACTATATTTAGATTTTCCACATCCAGACAATCCATAGTTCAACCCTAATATGATGGGGTATAGTTTCTTTCTTAAAAAGTATCACATTTTCTTTATTCCAATGCTAATTATTTACAACATTCGCTACCCAAAGAGTGGCCATTTATCATCTTTATTTAAATACCATTTCTTGGTATTATATCTCTTATTGATTAGTAGATTGGAGAACAATATATAGGGTTAATTACATTCTTCTTCATCTTAAGAATTTTTGTGCACAAGTTATGCACATTGAACTCTAGGATATGAATTTTATTCTGGTTTAACATGAATAATTTATTCTCAATTGAAATATAAATCTATATCAATATCGAATTTTTCACTAGTGCACACCTCAAAAACCTCTTTTTCCACTACAAGTACTCCCAAAATTAAATTTTCAATAGAAATATAGAGTTAAAAAGGTGTATAAAATGGTGAATTAATAGCCTTATCTAAACTATATAAGAAATAATGAAGTTTTAATAACTCATTAGAACCTACACAATGAGAATAAACATCAAAATCATCTCCATTAAAATCAAAATCATATAAAGAAAATTCTTCTTACAAAAAGTGAATAACTCCCTAAATTTGGCCAGATTTATTTTCTTTAAAGATATATATTTCTCCTGGGAGTGTTTCTAGGTTAGGATAGAGGTAGTAAACCTCTTCTAGACTCTCCTAAAATCTCATCACCTTAATTTTTTTATCTTATATGGAAAAGGATATGATTTATTCAACTAATACCTTTTGTTTGTATATGGAAATAACATTAGAAAATTCAATATAATTTAAATCATCACAACCAACATTATAAAAAATGAATCTTCTAAAATTTAAACTTTATCCGACTCATGGAGTCTCATATCTTTCTATCCTTAAAAAAAATTCAATATACGGAACTTGAATTTCTAGATTTGATTCCAAAGTAATTTCAATATCAATTGTTGGTAGCTCTTGCTATACTTCAGTTTTTTATTCAGATACATATTCAAAAACTTATTGAGATATTTTTCTTCTCCATTATTCCTCAAGAAAAGAATTATCTACTTGTGTAATGAGATGCATCAATCACTTGGATGTGACCAATGATTCTTTAGTGGGAACTTTATTCCATTATCTTCACATCCAATCTTGAATATATTACATGAAATCACTAATCTCTTACACTAATGAGTAATCAACCATTGAAATTGAATCAAAATGATGTGATTAAATTATTGTTTATAGTAATAATTAAAATAAATATGAAGAACACTCATAAAAACTTACACCCCCACCCCACCCCAACCCCAACCTAAAAATAGTTTTAATTTTTATGTGATGTTTTCATAGACACAGTTACATTAATTTCTCTATAGATATAGCATAATATCTAACCTTGAGGCTATATAAATGTGGAATTGTATTTATCCTAGTGATTCCTCTAAAAAATTGTATTTTTTATTATTTTTAAAGTAGTAAAATCATTATGAAAATAGTGATATAAAATTAAGTGAAAAAAAGAAAAAAAGAAATAGAATAAGGAAAAATGAAAATAGAGTCAATGAGAAACAAGTTCAATACTAGGTTGATTCACTCATAAACTACCAATAATATATATACTAAAGGATTAAATCATTTTCTCTAAATATCACTCAGTGCATTGTTGATTCCTCAACTCACACACCTCTATCAACCAAAACATTGATCAAACATGCATGAAATTAATTCTAGTACATGAAGAGCTCTTCCAATATTTAAAATAAACACTCAATCAAAATACATTATCCAATAATATATTCTTGGAAGAAGTGGTATTTAAGAGATCAAAAATCACAAAACCCCTTCTAATATTCTCAATCAAGTAAACTAAGATAATAAGGGGAAATTATTAATGGAAAAATAGTGGAAAACAATTCCTATAAGTGAAAATGTCACCTAATCTATCCACTTCACCATTACCATACCCCAAGAGTAAATGAAATGTTTCAATCATTTTTTTTAATCTCTAGGTAACTTAGAGCTTCACTTCCTAGTACTATAATTTCAAGTTATCCCTTTACTGTTTAAAGTTTTAGAATATATAGAGAGAGAAACATCATCAATATTTATTTACTTAACAGAATTCATAGTTATAGATAGAGAGTCACCATGTATGAGGAATGGGGGTTCTATTAATATGATTTTGATTCCTTGTTTAAAGATGAATGAAGAAAAAAAACAAAACAAACAGTTAGTAATAATTCACCACGTGGTAGCATTCACTGCTTAACTATATTCTCTAGGTGACACATGCTAAATTCTATTTGAAAATTTCATTATTCCATGTTACTTTGATTTAAATCTATGAAATAAACCTGGATGTGTTCCCAATTCTATTTCAGATAGCAGGATCTTCACTTGATATTACTTGATGGCATCCCTAGAACACGTTTTCTTTACATTACATTTTATTGGGTAACCACCATTTTTTCACATTTTAATTATAATATAGCTCATTTATTCAATGAATTAATGATTTATTTCCCACAATAATCCTCCATCTCTCCACCTAATCCATTTTTAACCAACTCCAATTCCTATACTGAAACATTTTCTCCAAAAAGCACCTCGCCTTTTTAAAATTCTACTTTTATCTTCTCAAAATCTAGGTTCTAAACCAAATCATTTCCCCTATAAAAATTAGATTGAAACTCTAATCATTAAAACTTTGGCCTATAGTACAAGGACATGGTGAAAATTTTCTAAGGATCATATTCCTCTTGATCAGGCTTGTATTCCCACTTCTCCCTTGAGCTCGATTAGAACACCTACTATTGAAGTCTTACTTATATCAGTCAGACTCCATCACAACTATAATTTATATGTGATGATATCATTTTAGCTCAAACATCAAAGATTTAAATCCACTTGTTGAGTGAATCTCAATTATAATTTGAATAGACTTTGTCAACTATAGTAGATACATGCTTAGACCGGCTAAAATTTTAACTTGTTAAGGAATTTCATTGAATAAGTGGAGTGAACCCTTCCTCAATAATGAAACCACATCAGATAAGAATTATGAGGCCCTTTCATATTCAAAAATGGTCTGGTAAATAGATTCGTAAAAAAATAATTTTCAATGCTCTTTACGGATCAACATTAGCATCTCATACTTGAAATTTTCAAGATCTTTTCTAATCCATATTCATCAACCAATCAGTCAATTATGAATCACTCTGGATCAGCTGATCTTTGTTTTCTGTACACCTAACTCCCTTTCAGTTGAAAAAGGTTATATTCTATAGGAAATATTATCTTCGATTTCATTTATCCATGGTTATGAAACTTTAAATTTTTCTTCTTCAATCGGTATTAAAAGTTATTCCCTTTATTTGGATGAGGTTCAGGAAAACACCTCAATTCAAATCCAATGTTATATTCGATCTCAAAGGTCATTATCTTTTGGATCATCTTCAATCGTAATCAAAACTTCTTGGATCTGATTTCATTCTTCAGTTGTACCTAAAGATGGTAAATTGGATTCTCTTACAGAATATGAAAAATTTCACATGAGCTTGAATTTTTTTATGTAGGCATAGTGAAAATATATCTTAGGGGGAACAATGCAATTATCCTATATAGAATTAAAAGTCTGGTTTCAATTATCTTATGAGACACTACTACTATAATTTTCCTTTATTTCTCAAATATCTTATGTACATCATGCAAGAAAAATAAGATCACCACATGAAAACTAAAATAAAATAAAATGAATTCAATGGTATTTATGAAATTGAACCAAGAATTTTTTGAATTCAAATATTTAAATTAAAAATTAATTTAGGAATGTATTTATCATAAAATCATAGAACTTTAATGAAATATAAATATAACACACATAACAAATAAATATCTTGAAAAAATAATAAGAAGAAAATATCTACAAGTAACTAAAAAAATCTTTAAAATGTATGAATATTAAATAAAAGTAAATTTCATTAATTAATTTTCAAAAACATCAATTTCTATGAAATTATTCAAAGAATTATATTTTCAACACAAAATGACCAAGAATAAATTATTCACTTTTAAATGTTCATTAAAATACAAAAACATCAAAATATCATCAAAGGGATGTGACAAACACATATCAATTTAAGGCCACATCAGCCTTCTCGGTTAATGTATGGTTCATTATTTCAGTCACACCGCTATACTCAGTCTTATCCCTATGAAATTGTAGATGTTTTGGAAGATCATTTTTCTATACTCACCATTATTATCAAACCTTAATCACATCAAATTACTTTTGGTCTAATTCATCACCATTAAATTCAATTAAACCAATACTTTAAATACATTATATTCATGTTTTGGAAAGTAAAATCATGCCTTGTTCATGGAATAATCAATTAATGACACAAAATTTTGTGACCATATATTAAATAAAATAAGGGAAGATACTCAAACATCCATGTGAATAGGTTCCAGATTTCAGATCTTGGGTTCCCATTCATTTAGATGGAATGACACATTTCATTATTTCCTTACTATTAAACTTTCATAGATTTCAAAGACTGAATGATCCAACTTCAACATTCCTCTTGTTACGAGAACTTTCATTATATTCTCCCAGAGATTCCCAAGTTTACCATGTCATAACTATGAAATCTTAGAAGTTATTTATTCACCAATAATCACTCCATCTAATATTTAAAATAGATACATGGCATTTTCATTTATTCCTATTACCATGACTATAGATCCCCAAGTGATTCTCTACACTCCATTGGTGAATCTCGTTCCAAACCCTACTTCATCCAACTATCCCATAGGAATTAAAAAAAATTATAAACCCAGTATTTTTTGAACTTCCTTGAGTTAAAGGTAACTTCTATTATTCATTTAAATATTAATATTTCCCATTTCTATTATTTAAAGAGCTTCATCATCCACCAAACATGATTTATTAAACTTTCCAAACAAAAAAAATTTCATGCATCCCTTCAATGTTATTGAGTGGAACAATTCTCCAGAATCAATGATCCATAATTCTACTAAAACATATTCAATTATTATTAAGAAAATACTACCTATAGTTCCCATATAATTAAAAAAAATTATAATTCTATACGCTATATCTTTTCATGTAGTCTTTCTTGAGATACACACCTTTACCACAATACAAAAATGTTGCACCAGGACCAGCTAATTTACCTCATATCCTTTCACATGAAATATAATCTGATTTCATATGACTTCTTCAATGAATGTGCCATCTTCATCTATCTTATTTGAGTACACTAATGGATAGTGCTTGGAATTACTATCATCTAAGCTCTTTATTTAAGAGAATACCATGAACATCTTTGAACATCAGGCCAAACTTTCTACAAGAATTACTCATTAAAGTTACCATCACCTCCCAAATTTTCAAAATGGGATGAAAAAATAGTAATGCCCATACGTCTTCTATTGAATGGACGTTAACATATTTTATATTAATTCGAATCATGTTAAATAATTCACATGGATGTTTTCAAATCTATCTTCTAGAAATAAAATGCTAAATGATCTCTACATCTTGAATTCCTAGTATATGTTTGATTATTATCCACTGAAATAAACTTATATTCATTGTTTAATATTGAATATTCATGTTCTTCACCTCTCATAAACACCAGTATTGATCCATTTTACACTTTAAAATTTATTTCTCATCATCTTTTCGATTATTTATTATAATTCATGAATACTTGGAACATTTTTTAACACCTTTAAAAACACCCACTGGTCATCATTTTGATTTAAAATTATACTATCATGTTACCCTGGTCCACTAAAATACATGTAAAGACCATGAAAGAAGTCCAATATAAATTAAATTTCTACTATATATAGATAAAATCATGAATAACATTTAATAATACTATTTAGAGAGATAATTGTTATGTTTCAGAGTTGATCCATGCATCCTAAGTTGAAGATAAAATTCTAGGCCAGATTTTTTGGTTATAATAACAACCCACCACTTTCATCATAACTCAAAAAAGAAGAAACTAATTAGGTTGAAATTTTACCAACTATTAGATGATATTGGGAAAAAATTTATTATTCTAAGACCCAACAAAATTCAAACTTATATAATCTCTTTTTAGTGCATCAAGTGGATGGATTCATCTTGCATAGATTTTGGGTCAAGGGTGTAAAAATCAATTTTCAACAAACTTTTCACCCACCTATGACAACTGTAATAAAGTGGTAAGACTTAGAAAACTAGAGGGTTGACCCAAGGTTCAAAAAATATCAATTTAAGTTTGTTTTGGTTAAATTATTTAAAAGAAGTGGGGTGTTATTTTAATTTTAATATTACATTGATGTTTTGTCTATGCATTTTTATTATTCTCTTATAAGTTTCTCAAATCACTCTAAGTTATTAATAAAATTAATTTTACTTATATTATTATATTATTATTAATAAAACTTTAATACTATTTATTTTATGTGTGAATTTATTCACACAACAAAGTAAAATTCTTCACACAGTGATGAAGTGTTTTTTATTTTCTTGTTTAAAATTTTAAATTTTGCCCTTATGAGTCTACTTCCATCTTTTATTGAGAAATTTGAATCAATTAAGTGATAATAATCTTATGGTTTGATTTAATGAAGATTTAGGAGGTTGGGTTAGATGTTATTTCTTACTTTATAAATGTTTAATAATTTTTTTAGCTGAGATTTTAATTCAATGGTTTTCTTTATTTATCATCATTATTGAATTTTAAGGTCACATATTCCAAGTGTTACCATGATACTTTACCCTAAAGTGGTCAGGAAAATGATCCTACTAGTATATAGGTGATTGGAATTATAAATCTAAAGATATTGAACCATTAAAATATTTGGATAGTTTTTATTTTATCAAATGAATCCCTCCCAATTTTAACAAACTAAAACTTCCTAAAAAATTAATGCATCCAATCTAACCATAGAAATGACTTATGATCAACCCATTATCGTTAATTAAATTCACTTAGGTCTTATAGTTTTTTAGTAATACAATTCCAATCAACCCCAAAATTTCAAAACTTATAAACAAGATTCTATGTAGAATGTCTATGTCTTTAGGTTATTTCTTAGGTCTCTAAGGATTCAAAAACATAAGTTGTACTACCAAAGAACCACTTCAACCTTCTGGGTAAATTTAGGTGAACTATCTAAAGTATTCTCATAAATGTCTTCTATAGTATCCATTATCTAAACTATGGTCTTCACCTCCCAGATGCTAAAGCCTATGTCCTAATCCAGTAACATTTGAATGAGACCAAAGGAAATTCTATTTAACCTCTCTCATTCCAACTTTTCCATTATATCTAGTTTGATTCCAATAAATGAAACATCTTGGTCCTTTTGAATGATATAATCTTCCATGTACATTCTCCAAAAGCCAAAATATTTCCCAACAAATTTATTAATATGGACCTTACCTTATTTAGATTCCATTCCTTCTTATATAAGTGAAATCCCACAAAAACGAAAAACATTTAAGGTAGGATAATGTTACCAAAGTCTATTGTCAAGTGTGTACTTTCAATATTTTAACCAGGATTTGATACCAATTTTTAGGGGATGAAATGCATCACCGATAAACTAGGAACAAAAAAAACTATAACTTAGCACAATTAAATACAAGATCCAGATGCTCCAATTGATCAAACATTACCCTATAAAATTGATGTATCAGAAGATAGGAAGTCAATGCACCCTACTCTCCGCACCAAGTTATCTTCCTTTCATGCACACACCCGATGAAAAATCTCATACAAACATTAACAAAAATGGAATACAAATGGAATAATTAAAATAAATAATGGGACACTTGATTTTACATGGTTCAGATAATTGATTCCTACTTCCATGGGACAATAATGCTACCATTTTCCTTACTATTAGATAATATAAATCTTTTAAACACAGTCAATAATAAAAACAGATTTTATTTTTACTTTGTTTCATGTTGAAACTCTTAATAAAATTACAAGTAAACCGACCTCCCCTAAATATAATAGGTCTAACTTTTCAAATAGTTCCATATATATATGAAATTCATGAATTACCCACCACATAATCCAGTAACTATCGATGGCCTGTGGCGATCAAAACATGATCCCCAATGTCTGGATATTTTTGAAGAGTTACCTAGTCCATTTCTATAAACAGTGAGGAATAACTATATAACTTTCATTGATTTTATTTAATTGATGTTGACCACTTAACATATCCATTAGATGATGTTATCATTTGATCAATCTACCTCTACTGGATACTGCTGTCAATACCTGAACCCAACACTGATTTATCATCTAGTTCTTCTCATTTTGGTAGAATTACAGATACACTTGAATATTATTCACATCATAATTGGAACCTTGTGTTACTTTCCATTCACTATCTAAATTTTTTTATAGAAACTCACATTGTTTAGATATCCAATGGAAATTAAGTTATTACTTAACCTTTATTTATGCCACACTTATTATAACTTTATAAAAAATTTGTTCCTTTTACAAATGAAAACATCACATGTTCCAATAATTTTGAGATATTTATCATTTACAAGATACACTCGAATAAAACTTCTATAATTATAATTCGTCATACTCAATATCTCATATATTGAGTGAAAATATGCTCCAAAGCATATTATCCAAGAATTAGGTAAACCAGAGGCACTTAATAGAAGACCCAGCATATCTTATGATAGAGGATTCATGCATCCACTTTTGGAATAATATATTATATGTTTTAATATATGTTCATTATAATCTTTCTTTAGGTGATATTTCTTCCCATTGTGACAACACATGTGAAAAAATTCGATTTATCTACTCCTTGTTTGAATTATTTTTCTTTTTACTTTATTATTAATTTTTTATGCTTCAAAATACCACCTTCATTATACACTATAGTAAAATTTGGAAGATTCCTAGATCTTATTCTAATGAATTTATTCCTCCAAGATCAGGTCTCTAACATCTGTAAACACTAATTCTTCCTTATTTCTATATTTACTCACTAAGGTAACCATCACATCCTAAGAATATGAGATTGATGAAAGTATAAGAAACACCCACTTTGAATCTTTGAATTTTTCCTTTATTGATTCCAACTAACTTTTAATGATGTTGAAGTCATTGATGTGATCTTCCACAGGATTATATCCAACATTCTCATACCAAAAAACCACTGAAAGAGGGACATTTTTTCATTATTGTGGTATTCTCATACATATCAGTGAGAGTCTTCATATGTTATAAATTTTTCTTCACCTCTCAGATATTATGATCCACATTATAAGCTAGTGACATCTAAATCCTAGAAAGATCTTTCATATCTAGCTTGTATCATTCTTCCTTCTTCATTACCTTCAGCTTGGTACCCATCAATTAAAGATCAAGATCATTCAATAGTATAAAATATTATATATGTATCTTCAAAAATCATAAATCCTTCACATCATACTTCTCAACCCATACCTTACCCTTATACAATGACTTAAATTCAAGAGATATTATAGTCTCACTAAACATTGGAACATGTAAGAGGGACTAGGTATTATTTATTCGAATTATTTTACAAGACATATGGAAGAATAATGATACTAAACCAAACACTAAATCACCTTCTATAGGGTATTCTTATCCAAATCTTTGAAACAGAAGATCATATATCACTTTTTGGGTTCTGTGAGACTTCTAATTAAACCATCGATAGTTATGCATCCAAAATATACAAGTTAGAAATAAATTATGAGAATGAACCCCCATCCCCAATGAACCAAAAATTAAAAGAAAACCACACCCAAAAAATCACACTTAAACACTAAACTCTAAAAAACCTAGACTCAAACATTCAAAATACAATGGTTGAAATAAATAAAGTCAAAATAATAATAAAATTATTTTATATGGTTATGAAGTGAGCCCTAATTTAATGGGGTATTGTTTTAAAAAAATTATTAAGAATTGGAATATTATTGAAATGATCAAACCATAATCATGAAAAGTGATTCCACCCTATCAAAAAAGTAGATTTCATCCAGTGAAACTAATCACCACCGACATTTGATATTTTTGGGGACAATTCCACACAGATCTAATCTCCATGAGTATCCCTTCACTCCGTCCAATATTCTCATCACCTCAACCCCATAATTTGATAAATAGTACTCACTTCCAAATACTCTAGTAAAATATTCTTATGTATGATCCCTAAATATTCTTATTTATTACCTTTTCTATAAAGTCATAAAAAAATAAATTATATATCCTTCAAAGGGAAAACTTATGTAAGTCCTTTATGCCTCCATAGTTCCTCTATCAGATTGATTAAGGTATAAGATCCAATTTCCTTATTATCCAGCTACCATCATTTTCTCTTCAATATTCCTATCACCCTACATGTGTACATTTGAACATTGGTTGAACCACTCCACCATCTCCATTTAGCATCTGAAGTTAGACAACTAGATTCACTCCTTTCAAAAGATCTAAAACTTGGATGAAAATGTTTTAACATGTATTGAGGCTAAGAAACATTCCCTAGGTTATTTTTGATATGTGGGATCAAATGGTACAAGAAAATGATTCCCAAGGGTTTATAAATATCAAAAAATGACTATTGATTTTTCATTGTTCATAACATGAAAAAAATATCTAAAACTATCTAAATGGACTTTGATGTCATTAAATTTTATAACAATGTCAATGGGGGATTTTTAACCAATCTGGATGAGAGAAACATGAAATTTATGAAGGATTCATGCATTATTTGAGAAAAAATAACTTTTTGTGAAACTTTTAATTGAAAATGTCTACTTTGATGGTCAAATTTCATCAGCTTTCTTTGAATCATGCCCAATTTCGAGACAATGTTCCTCAAGTTATTTGTAATCAATAGGATCAATATAAATATTAAACCAACACCCAAGGGGTCAGAAATAATAAAAAAACCATTGTACTAGTTTTTTACTATTTTAAATTTTTTCAAAATTGTATATGATTTAATTGATAGTGTTTTAACTTTGAATGTTAATATTTTTATTTTTAGGTTATGTGATTTATGCTAAAAGTACAAAGTTTGAGGTTTATAGTTGTTCTAAACATAAAATTTCTATATATTCATAAGGGATATACAGGTTACATTTTATTATACATTGATTATTATTGTATATGTATTTATGTATAGATTTAATAGAGGTGTTGTTTATAGGTTAATATATTGTATGTGTAGGGGAGAGGTTGATAATTTTTTTATTATCATTGTATGATTTATTATATTTATTCATGTTTTTTGGTTAATTTAATATGTAATTCAATTATTTTTATTCTCATATTAATCTATATTTTAGTTTTTTTAATTGAAAAATGTATTTAATTTTATTTAATAATACCAGTATTTTCAACATTCATTCGTGGTCGCTAATAGTTATTACTGATTGACTATGGTATTCACTAATAAATTTTAGTAACCACTAATGGTATTCATTAGTACTAAGTATATTAAAATAAAAAAACTTGTGACCAAAATCCTTTAGTGACTCAACCTTCCATGACCACAAAAAATCACTAAGAAATCACCCATGTCATAAAAAGGGTTTTAATGATAGCTTTTGATAGTGGCTAATGTCATTTTCTCTACTAGTGTAAGGTGAAAACATACCAATGAGAAACCAAAGAGTAATATTGAGTGAATAATAAAGTTTATAAAGTTAGTTGGTATTAGTAATAATAATCAAGTTGGTTTTTCATTAGTTATGGCATAATGTATTGTTTTTTAATATCCAATATCTTATATATAGGTAATTAAGAGCATATAGGGATCATAATAGTTGATTACACTGACTGGGGAGAGGAATTAACTAGTGGAAAATAAAACCTTGAATATCATACAATTTGAGGATATGGATTCATCATAGAACCTCAAATATCATATTGTTACCCAAGGGAATGAATTTTATTTGATACAAGTATCAATTTAAGAAGAATAAAATTATATGAGTTAAAAAACTTGATTCAAATGAAAGTTGGTAGTGATTTGTTTTTCAAAATTGTGTATAGAATAGTGTAAGGTATTCTCTATTATTTTAAAACAAAAAATAAATTTTATTTTGTTATCCATGGTAAGTGTGTTGTATCTTGAGCTAGAATATCTTGATATGAAAATGATGTCCTTTAATGGGAATTTGGAAGAATATACTAATGAAACAAGATGAGACATTTCCCATTTCTAGTAATGAGGATTGATAAAATACCTTTTTATTTAATACTTCTTTGATAATAAATGATACATTTTCTCCAAATTATTCTAAATATGTTTAATCTGGAAAATTTTAGATTAGAACATTCATTTTAAAATTTAATAAATAAAATAAAATTCCAACCCTTTATGGTGCACTCTGGTATTTTTTACATAGTTATTTTTATGTGACTTATTTGGAATTAAAATTTCATGAAATTATTTTTAACTCTATTGGAATAAATTTTCATTTGGACTATACTTTTTGGAAAGCACATTTGATGGGACAAAATGGGCCATGAAATCAAAGTCGAACTAGACTCCTTAGCATAGACATCACTTCACCTTTTAGGCCATATCTTATAAATTTGGACTGGGATTGGGATTTAATTTGGGTATTATATAGAGGATAACTTTTTTCATAAGTAAATATTCTATAGGAATATTTGTTTCATGTATCTTATAGGTTATCAAGTTATTGAAAATCTAAAAAAAATATTTGTATTAATTTCCCATTCAAACTTGTAAACTCTTGGAACCTTGGCCTCCCCTCCACTCTATAAATGTGTGTTTTTGTCATTTAGATAGGTTCATTCATGTATCATAGGATTTTTATCACACAAAAAGTAATACCTTTACACTTATATACACCATTATAGGATTTAATCTCTCATGTTGGTATATCCTCAAAAATGATCTTATTTTACTATTATTTATTGTTGTGTTGTTGATCTTTCAATAAATTCACATTTTCTCTTCCATTTATCATGTTTAATTAAATTTTTATTCTTATAACCTTATTTTATTTTGTATATAAATCAGTAATATAAATGGGATTGGTTTATACCCTTTCTAGACCTTTGTGTATGTAAGTCGTTTCTATGATGACTACTCCTCCCATGGAAGTATAGATTTTCTTAGTAATAGATATAATTATAAGATTCTCTGTTTATTTGTTTCGAATCAATATAATTACTATAATTTATTTAATTTGTTCAGTGAATTTATATTTTAAAATTTAAAAGAAAACACTCCAATGATAATCATTTTACATGCTAGGTTGGGAATGTGTGAATCGTAAGAGCATGAACTTAATCATAAAAATCAAACCAAGAGTAATTATTTTATAAAGTTAAAATATAATCCATAAAATCAATTAATCATAATTTTCAATATTTATATGATCCCTATTTCACAACTGACTATAATCAAGCCATAGAATAGTAATAAAAGTAGGGTGTTATGATTGCACGTTCTGAAACTAGCTTAGGGTTTAATTCATTTCATATTTTTGGTTGTGGTAAATTCCCAGAGGTTTTTGGGGTTAAAAATTTAAGGGATCATAATTAATCGAATTTTTATTTTAATTATGATGATTAATAAGTAAGTGAATAGGTATAGTTAGATTGATTACACCTTCTGAAAAATAAATCTAAAAAACATCTTCTCGTTTCATTGTATCTATTCAATTTCTTAAACAAAAAATACATTCTTATTCCAACATACTTCTTCTTGAGTTATATACATAAAATATCCCATCATTTTTTACTATATTTTTAATTTGGTTTTATTTTCAAAATACCTTTAATATGTTTCTCTAAGTACTGAATCCTTGGATAATGAACTTGGTTTTCCACTTTACTGAACATAATTACTAAAAATTACACATAATTTAAGAGCACCCAGAACAATGCTTTTCCAATTTTCAGTGTTTCTAAGGAGGATTTTATTTTCTTAAACTAATTAGGGTTATTTTTTTACTTTTATTTTACCTTTTTCTTCTCTTATTTTTCATTTTTCTTTCCCCTTTATTAATTTAACTTTTTTTGGACCATCAATTTAAAATTCTTATCTTTTTATTATGGTCCATTTTTCCTTATTTACTTTTTTTCTTTGATTTATGAAACAATATAATCCTGGTGAACTCTTTGATCTTGACCTTGATATTGAAAGTAGATTTAGGGATCAAATTAGATATTCTCAGTCAATGATATGTTTCAACATTTACACAGTTATAGAATTCATCCATTCTAGGAACATTTAATTTGGAAACATATATCAATCCAACATAACACCATATATTATGGTTTCAAATAAAAAAAATTAAATTGATAGAATCATTATATATTTGGATGCAACTAATATTAAACATCAACTAACATGAATTTCATATATAACTATTTAATAAAACATTGAAATAAAATCTCAGTTAATTTACCTTCACCTTGAATTTCATAGCCTCTTTGGTGAGGATCCAAATAAACACCTAAAAAATGTCAATGTGGTTTTATTAACTATGAAACCATGGAATGTATCTAAAGATTAAATAAAACTAATAGAATTCCCATTCTTAATCGAGATAACTATAAAATATTGAGTTTATAATTTAAAACTTCAAGAGGTGAAATTTTTTAATGATTTAAAATATATTTTCTTACAGATACTTTTTCCAACATCAAGACCACTACCATTCGATAAGAGTTTTCATGGATCAATAAAGTATAAGGGGATTAAATTTACAAGTACTCGGAGTGATTCAAGAAGTTATGTGAAAGATTCATATATCACCAAATCAGTGAGAAACTCCTCATACAATACTTCTATGAAGGATTCACACCTATAAAGGGGACTATGGTAGATACTGAAATAGGAGGATCATTAGTAAAAAAATCCTACATCTACTCATGTGTTGATTGATAAGATAGCACAAAACTCCCAATAATTTAGAGGTTCAGTAAAGGGAGTACATATAAGGAACCACCCTTAAACATTACATAATAAACTTATTAAATTCCTAAAGATATTTTCAATTCATAGTTTCATAAAGTTATTAAATAATTTATACATATCAACCCACAAGAATACTAAGTGGGTACTACTAAAATGGTATCTATTTCATTTATAATACAAAAGTTTTTAACAAAACATGAAATAGTTTCATGAATAGTCTTCACAACATTTATCTTAGCTTCTTATTTTCTCTTACCCATCCTTAAACCTTGTTAAATACATTTTAAAACTTGTGATGAGCATAAAATCTTTGTAATGGATATAAAAAGGGGATAAATTTTTAGTACATGAATACTTATAAACTTATGAAGTCATTTTCACAAATACAAACTTCTCACCCATAAAGTGTCACATTCATACTTGTGAAAAACATGAGATTTCCATAAAACATAGAAAGATATAAATAAACCATATAGGTCACTTGGGAAATTACTTAATATTTTAACCCTTGTGGATACCTTATGATTTATAACCCTTGCATCTACCTTATAATGTAACCATCACGGCTACCTTATGGTGTAACCATCACAGTTACACTTGGAGTAACCATATAGACAACCTCCAACTTAAACATACCCAATGAATTGGAGGGATATATAGGTCCCACCCTTCATCATAAAAAATTCCCAATAACTATAACATAATCATGAAACATGAACACTTGCATAAAAACATTCCTTTTTAATTTTTTAAAAATAGAAATTTAAAAAATGATTTTTAAAGAGGAGTCCCTTACATATACCATATCATTGAAGTGAGAATTAATAGAATGAAAGGTATATGTATACACACTATAAATAAAAAAAATATTAAACCTTAATATCAAAAATAATCTTATCATGACAAAATATATGAAGTATAAGGCTAACCTAACGAATTGAAATTGGGTTAAGAATTCCCTTACCTCGGATTCTTCTTACTTAAACTATTTTTAAACCTCCTATATAATGGTTAAAAGAGTTTTATTAGTATTTTAAAGAAACACATTCATTTTTATAACACCTTATATGATTGTTTTATAACAACATTCCACCCATTCATTAATAATATTTTGTTACATCTATTGTTTTGGATGCGTTCTTTATAGGGTTTCCATGGTCGGTTTGTAAAGGATTTTATTTTCGAATGTATGAAAAACTAAAGAAGTGGAATGAAATGGTACTAATATATTTCCAAAATTTTAAATGATACAATAAATAATTTTTTTTAAATATGATGATTAATAATTAGATAAAATATTAATGATATTTGTTTAGATCATTTTGGTGGTTATTCAATAATCATGAACAAGTTTCATTATATAATTTATTATTATGTATATATGTTAATTTCGTAACATAAAAGAGGTTATAAAATAAAATTTACAATCAATTTCAACCATTAAAATTTTTATATGACCATACATGAAGGAAGTAATGGAAATTTAAAACACATCATCCACGATGTCAGTAAATCGACACATCGCGGACATTGTTTTTATTTTTAGAATAATTGGAAGAGAATAAAAATTGTGATGATTATTTTTTCCATAAATAATATAAAATTATATTATATATAATTTAATTGAGTTTTCATGACTCTTTTATAAGGGGAGGTGAAGAGAGTATAGGAAAATAAATAGAATTGAAAATAAAATGAAATAAAATGATAGGGGATTTTTACCTCTTGAATTATCCTCCTTGAGAAACTCTTTAAGGCCTTTGGTTTTGACCTTTTTGTGAGTCCAATAAGTCTTGGATGTGGGGAAGATTCTTGGTTAGAGGATTATGAAAAAAATTGATAAGGCTCAAGTCTTGAGAGGTGTGAGGAGAATAGGGTGTGGGGGTGGTATTTATATTGTAGGGGAGGGGGCTTCCATTATTTTAATCATTATCTTATTATTTTGATCAAGAAAAGAAATAGTGTTGGTTATTGGGACTAAAAATAGTAATTAGTGCATGTGAGTTCTAACTAAGGGTTCTTACCTCGGCAGAACATCATCCATGACTCAATCATTAATGTATTTAGCTTATTTCATAAATTATCGTATTTCATTATTCACCAAAAATTCAAGTATTTCAAAAAAAATACAAAAATTAAACCTAACCATTTTTTACATGTAGAATACAAAAATTAACTCCATTTTTTGAAAATAATTTTCTAAATATTATAAATTTAATTTTTAATTAAAATCATAATTTAATCAAAAAATACCAATTTTTAAAACTATACTGATTTTATATCACTTAGAAAAATTATTTAAAGTCACATAAAATTATCTTATAATAATAAGACAACAAAATAATAATTTATGAATATATTGTATGAAAATATATTTTCTTCTAAATCATTATATTAATTATAAAATTGTAATTAAATATTTATTACTTGCAAAAATACCAACACTTAATTTATCATTTCTAAAACATTTTTTTATTATTCCATAATATAAATATATAATGATTACCCTTATAAGATACATAAATTTTATTTATACTCTAATAGGTGAGGTTACTATTCGATTGGCCAGAATACTATTCCTAATGGTCAAGTTATTATTCCATTAGTATAAATTCCTTAATTCTTATAAATACCACTTATTTCATTATAAATTTATAATGAATTTGACTACTTAATTACATAATGAAAATAAATTATTTTATATTTACCTATGTTGTTATAGTACATTATGTAAGTCATTTAATGGATAACCATTTAATTGATTCGAAGATGGAATAATTGACTACTATGGTGAGATAGATTTCTTTGGCTCAAAATACATCCCAAACTGGTCCTATAAGGCCTTATAGAATTTTCTTTGATCCATAACTCCCTGCCAATTGTTTCCACTAAATAAAAGAGATAGAGGATTGTGTAGTTATATTCCCTAGGAGATAATTTTATTAGCAACAAAAAATACCCTCTCAAAGTAAGTATGATCCCTTTACTCTAACATAAAATCTAGGATGGAAAGATCATCTGGACTTAAGGTATGGATATAAAAAAACAAGGGCATTATTTTCAATAAAACATCTAATATCTGCCACCTAAATGAAAGGTTTATCAATAAAATCATAAGAGATTTAAATTACAAGAATAAATAAGTCAATAAAAATAATGTTTATCCCAAAAAAAGGTAGATTATAATACAAATGATCATATAAAAAAAATATTCTTAATCAACATAATGAGATGAAGATTCAGGTTACGAAGTTGAGGGAGATGAAGATGTAAATTATCTAGATTACGAATTCCCTCCATGAACTGGTAAGTAAGAACTGAAAAAATATTCCTTCCCAACCTACTCTAAATCCTAATAATAATGTTAGTTCCATCACATTGATAAGTGGGAAGAAAATATCTAAGACATCTGCTTTTACAAGTTCATCGGGATTTAACTTATCTTCTTAGAATCCTTATTTAAAACCAATAAATAAGCATTCAAAGGATAAATAAAAAGGTAAGTAAAATATTTATTATATTCCATGAAAACCCCTTCCATTTTAAAATTGAGTTATAAAAACCAAGAATATTTTTGAAGTGTCAGTGCAAAAATAGGTTTTGGATACATTCGATCATATTGAGACCAGTATCTCTCTGCTTTAATAAATCACAAAAATTCTAAGTTATGAAAAGTTATTTAAGGAATTATTCCTGAATATAAGAGGTATAAATGTAAATGAGTTGATAAAACTTGGGTGTAATGTCTCTACACTCATCACACCCACCTTGGTGATGCCTACAAAGTGGAAGGACCTTGGTCATTTACTATTTTATGCACCATAGGGGAGTTTTATTTCTTTGATGATTTATTTGATTTGGGTGCCTCTATTAAGGTCATGCCTCACTTTTTTTATCTTCATTACAAGTTTTAAAGCTGAATATAACATATTTTTTTCCATTTTTAAAATAGGGTCATGATATGCTAATCGCACCACGATTCACTGTTTCATTTTCACCCTTATACCATTGTGCTAAAATAGTTTTGTATTGAAAATTATAAAAATAATAAAAAAAATCAATTCATTTTTTATTTAATTATTTTGTTTTTAACATTTTTAAAAGGGGAAATTTTACTTGTTTTGATAGTTACATTGTAGGAGGAGGTGATTTGGAGGGCCCATGATGAAGTCCCAGAAAAATGGGTCAAACTGTACAGGATCTAAGCACACCAGTGGAATAAACCGAACACTTCTACTAAACCCTACATCTAAATTGGATTAAATTTTTTTTTATGGTCAAAAAATTTAATGGGATACATTTCATCTTAAGGAACCTAATACCATTTCGGTCACTAAGATGCTCATACGAACTTATCTGTCCAGGGAATCAAATCTGCAAAAAGTCAAAAGAAAAGTTCTATATTCTGTCAATATCTCAACATGTAGTTGTCTAAATGGTGACAAATTTTCAATGGATATATTAAAGATATGGGGATACAACTTTTTAGTTTTTTAAAAATCTATATAATACTATATGGCGGTATAAAATAATGGTAAAATTGGTTTTTCATAATCTATATTCCCAAAACCACTTTCCACTTTGCCTATAAAATGATACCTTGGGAACCTCATTTGGAAGTTCCAACAAGAAGAAAATATCTTCCATATTAGAGTCCTAGAGAAGTATCCTTATCATCCAAGAAGTTCTGGAGTCCCCAATCCTTTTATGGGGATCAGTAATTAAGAAGGATTTTCACCCAAGCATCTTCCTCCTCCCGATGTCGAGCTAAATGGTGGACAATCATATCGAAGGAGCTACACATACATGGGAGGGAGTTCTAGAACTTTTTTATCTACTGGTTTTGTGTAATTTGTGTGTTAAATATTTTAATTATGTTTAATATGGATTTTATTATCCTCTGAATATATTTCTTTTATTATAATTAAGTGAAACACTTTTTATTTCAACCCCGATTGGATTGAGATTTAAAGTGGGAATCTTGGCTTATTCCGATTAGGCAAGACAAGAATATTATTTCTCTCACACATACATAAGATTTTAGTATGCTTTTGTAGCCATTTTTCTATGTTTTAGAACCAAACCTTTACAACACGATTGTTTTTTCATGGGGTGATTATTTGATCATTATTTTAAGAGGCAAGAGGGAAGTTGAGATCTTGACAACCCTCAACTGAAGAATTACATTAAACTATATAAAATTTTAAGAATAATGAAATATCCTAGATGTGTAGTGAAATTGAATTTATCTCCTCTCATAATTCTAAAAAATCACCTTTATTTATCAACTATTAAACTCTTTAAATCTAGTTATTTTTTTCAAAATGTTTTCTAAACAACCCCCCTTTTTGTCCTTTCTATTAAAAATGCATACGTTTAACCTATCAATTCTCCTTGAGAGATAACCTAGGGTATTACCTAGACTATAAAACAACTTTAAAAACATAATAAATTTTACATTTCATGACAATGAGTTCACATACCCAGTAGGGGTCCTCAAGGATGTACTTGTTATGTTGAGAGATATGATATTTCCCAGTGATTTTTGTATACTGGATATAGAGGATTATTTGGTAAGTTCTCCTGATCCCATTATTATTGTAAAATCCTTCCTCGAAACATCCAAGAAAATCATAAATGTCTATAGGGGTACATTGTCTATATATTTTGAAAATAAGATCATAATATTTAATATTTTAGACTCTATGAAGTACCCCTCAGAAGACCATTTTTCTCTCTTCATCTCCCATTATGACCTATCTCGTAATGAGTCTCCAAATGTTGATTTTCAAGATTTTTCAAATGGGGATAATTCTATTCTTAGAAAGATTTTGAGTATTGGGGTTGTTTTATGTCTTAAAAATTTCTATATCTATTTTTTATGATCAAACCACTCTTGGTTATGATTATTTTATGGATTTTTATTCTAATTATAGACATATAATTTCTAATTATGACATGTTTATTGATTTTATATATTTATTTGATGAATTATTAATGGATTTTTATTATATACATTTTTCACATATCTTTTTCCCCAAAAATTTCTATCAATACAACACCCACCCAAACTAGAACTCAAACCATTTCTCCCAAATTTGAAATATTTAAACCCATTGAATGATGAAAATTTTCATATAATTATTGGTAATAATATCATTATTTAAAAGAAACACAACATTTAAATCTTTTGAGGGATAATAATAGAGTAATTTTATTGAACTTAGTAGATATACTGATAATTAGTCTCTCTACTTGGATGTATAGGATCTTTTTTGAGGATAGGAATAAACCAATTAGATAGACACAAATGGGACTTAACCCCACATTCTTAGAAGTTTTAAAGAAATCAGTGGAAAATTTACTTGATATGGGAATCATTTACACAATTTTTTACTCTTAATGGGTTATATGTTATAATTTATTTTTCATTACATGAATTTAAAATTTAAGAAAAATACTTAAAATTTGATTTGGTGGAGGGTTCGAATTCTAAACTAGAAATTTTGACAAAGTTTTAAGAGGTTTGAAACCAAAAATAGGTTATTTTAGACTTATGATGAATCTTAAATGGTGTATGGATGAGTCATAGGAGTAAAACAGGGGTTAGAGACATAGATCTAGAGCTGTAGCATGCTTCTACAGCACCACCAGTGATCTGGTGTCCATGGAAGTATCCTAGGAGGGTTGTTGGGTGATTTTTAAGTGTGGAAGCCCCATTATTTAACATGGTCCACCCCCTTCCCTTATTTCTCATGAATATGGAATTTTTTTTCTAGTACCCCCTCTCTCATTCCCCTTTCTCCCCCTAATTATCTAATGTGGATATCCCTTAGTTCTCGGCCATTCAGAGCATCATCACTTGTGATTTGGATTTATAGGTAAGGATGTGCATCTTATTCCTTCCATTATTTATTTGTTTCATTATCAAGTGTTGTATTGGAATTTTATCCTAGTTTTCTCTATTTTAAGGGTGTTTTATGGTTTCTCTATTTCTCTCAATTCAGTCTGAACTAGTGTTTGATACTCTTTGTGTGGTATTGTCTAATAATAGGTAGTCATTCCATAAACCTAATCCATTGTATTTACATTTTTCAAGTGTATTCGTGATTAATTCATGTTTTCTATGTTGCGGACTAACCTCAGTTAAATTAAATATTTTTAATTGAGCTTATTTTAGTTAAATAACCTTTTTTAACATGCCTTAAACCATAGTAAAAAGGTAATTCCAAGTGTAATTCTTTAGCGGTGGAACTAACCTCAATTTGTATTGATGTCATTGAATATTTTCTAAATGGATTAAAAGTAATTTGTTTTGAATTAATGGTTATGAAATGTAATTTCACAATCATCAATATTGGTAAATCATTTTAAACCTTGATTTGAATCTAGTTGAAAGGTAAGAATAATTTTAAATTGATGGGATATGTTAGATACGAAGTTAGAAAATTAAAATGGTAAATTACATTTATAAATAGAATGTAAATTTTTCAAATAATAAATGGAATTATGTGAATTTAAATATTTTATTTGGTAATGTTAAAGCTGATGAAGACTTTATGTAATGATATGAGATTAAATAATGACCACTATATAGTTTAAATTGATGAATTGTGGTTATGAAATGGGTATCAGGTGTTATAATGTGAATTGTTAACTTTTGAATTGAAATGAATTATTAAATGACCATGTCAGTAAAATATAGTTCTAGAAATAAAACTATAAGTAATTTTCCTTTATAGCTTGTGAATAACACCTTGTTTAATAAAGCATTGGGAAAATGATAAATATTTTATAAAATGGAAAGTGAGATTACATAATGACATAGACTCTAGTCATGGTGGGTGGTATGATTTCGGTATTTAGGTAGAATGGGTCTATGAGGAGGACCATGTTATTTTTATGCTTAAATTATATTATTTGATAGGAATGTTTTGTTTATTAAGTAAATATTGATTGATTAAGAATTTCTTATTTGAATGATTACTATAGGTGGAATGCCTTGGGTTTCATCCATTGGATTTATTTTTAAATATGAAATGGGTGGAATGACTTGAGTAATTGTTGATTCCATTAGGGTTCTTACTTAAATGTCATTGGAGGATACCTATATGGATTCAAGGATGTCCAAAACTAAGAAATTTCATGATATGACTTGGATTTTACACTGATTCGTCATTTCTAATTCCTTAGATCATCTCATTTATGGATTTAGGTGATGTATTAGATGTTTAATACTATGGTTTAATTTCATGCAATGGCTTGGGGTACCCTTATGAATTTTGTATGATGATCTCCCTATGATCATCTTGATTAAACGAGATGGAATTTCATGGGTGTGTACTTGTATTATTATTAATCAAAAAACGCTAAATTCCTTAAACATGTGGTTCCTTGGATTTGGTTTAGATAATTTTAAGATGGTATTCCTTAGATTTTCCTAGTTTATAAAGAGAGGAATTCCATGGATGAATTCCATCGATTCTAGATGAATTGGTTAGATGAGAATGCCTGGTGTATCCCCCATGGATTCCATTATGATTTCATGGATATGGTTACCCTAGTTACGCACCTTGTAACTAACATGATTTATGAGATCCACCACCCTAATTATAGATATAGGGCTCTGGTCAAAGTGGGTAGGTCCAACTTCAGTTTTCACCATGGAGATTGAGATCAGAGGCTATGTTTTATTTATTTATCTAATTATATTGTTATGTAGTAATCTATTATTAGTATAACTTCTACATGAACTTTCTATAAGGACTAGATATTTTATATACATAATTTTTGGTGTCCTAATGATTTGTAATCACACTGTACTTAGGTCGACATAGCACTTAGGTACTAGAGTAGAAGATTTATAGGTTAAGGACAAGGGACCATCACTCTATTTTTTTCTTGGCATGCTAGAGTAGAGTATAGAAAATGAAACTCAGAAGGAATTGGGACCATTTTACAATTATTTATTAGTTTACATTAATTTTTTAGGTATTTTTATCTATACCTAATATTCAATGGTGAATCTTGATATTTTATGGCATACTCGTTATTATTATAGCATGTGGTGTTATATATATTTATTGTAACTTTCCTATTTTTTGCTTTGATTGTTTTTTGGAATCATTTATATGTTTTCAATTATTTATGCTTATTTAGCTACTCTAAACAGAAGGTATAGTCTCCCTATGATATCCTTATATACCCTCACCACTAGTGAGTAGCTTGTGGCATACAAGTAGGCCTTCTTGATGCCATGTAGCACCAAAATCTAGCTAAAATTCATAGTGAGTCGAGGTGTGGAATTACAAAGTGGTATCAGAGCCTATTCTATTTTTTATTACTATTTATTGTACAATAGATATGAGGATAGTGTGTGTTGGAGATTGTTAATGAGATCGTGCCTTGGAGTGATCAACCCATGAATGGGGAAACCCAAAGCATTTAGGGATGGGAATTTTTGTACTTGGAATTCATTTATTATAGTTATATTGTATTTTCACCTTAGGTGAGACACTTGACTTATGATGTTATAATTCATGGGATTTTTTCTCTTAGCTCGGTGTGGTGAGATAGGGTGTGTGAAATCATGAATCATGTTAGGAAAATAAAATTTTTATATCATATTTATGTTTCATGTGATTGATATATCATTTACCTAGGACTGTTATTAGCCTATTATTTTTATTATCTGATTTATATTGGCCCATAGTTTATACTCACTGGTAAAAATGGGGTTGTTATTTTAAAGTGTCTGTAGCATTTAATATGGTATTTTCCTATATAATATTATGGTGGAATATTACATGCCCAATTATCAAGATGATTTATTTATATATAGAAATATATAAATGGATTGACTATGGTCCTGATTAAATATGGTGACATTAAGAAAATAATAATGTGTTTTCATTTATATATTGTGAATGGCACCCTATTTAATCAAGCCTTGGTAATGTGTAAATCTTGATAAACCCTAAAGATTTTAAAATGTGAGTGTTTGGAAGAAAGGAAATATAAATCTGGTTAAGAGGTGATTTTTATGCCTTGTGGTAGGAGAAATATCTTGGGAATGTGAGTTCTATGAAAAATGATGGTTGGGTTAAATAAAATTCCACCATACAACTTGTGAAGGGAATTCTATATAACTAACCCTATAATTTCAACATTGTGAAATGATAAAGTATTAAAAATTTAAATTTGTGAATGATGAAAATTAAATGGATGAGGTGACTTATAGGCCTTATGTGTTTTAATTGACCCAATGTATGGATAGTGGGACCAATGTGAGTGCCTGAGTGATGATGTTCCCATGTTATGATCCTTTCCTATGTGTAGTGTTAACCCTGGTAAGCGTAGATGGGTATAGAGAGTGATATTAGTTTGGAAAACTTTCTTGATGTGTGTTGTATTGTATAGTGAATGCTACACCCTTTTCAATTACCCTCTTGAGTTGTGTTCCTCTTATGACCACCTATTAACTTGCTACCTTTCTTTAACCCATGATCTTATTGATCATGGCATGCTACATTTTTAAATCCTTATAGGCTGGTGTGTTGGTAGTTGATGTGATTATGTAATTGAGGACCCTATAGGTGGTTGTTTGTGGAACACTATGTAATGACCCAAAATTTTATCAATGGAATTTCCCTTCTTATAATTGTTTCATATTTAGTAATGTAGTATAAATCAAATTCACCACATGATAAAACCAATAACATTTTGTTATATTAATTTAAAAATTAAATTTAGAGACTAAAAATGGCCATATTAATTCAAAGTATTACAATGGGATAAAAAATAGAAAATAAGATAACAATAATAGGAAAATTTGGTTCTGCTTGATCCCCCAGAATAATCATACTCATAAACAACACGGTATAAATGAAATAAAATGTTAGTAAAGAAATATTCATTTTGAAAATGAAAATATAAACATGAGAAAAAATATAATTAAATGAATAATTAATAAAATATAATTTATTTATATAAAGTAGGGATCCCATATGACCATTAAAATCTATCCATTAGAATACTAATCTGACTATTGGAATAGTAACCTGGTCATTGGAATAATAAGATAACCATTATGAAAAGTGACTCAACCATTAGAATATTATCCTAACCTATGGAAGTATAAAATAATATTTAGATGTCTTATAAAATAATAAAATTCTATATTTATACCACACTACAAGTAAATAAATGTTTTAAAAATGATAAATTAGGCATTGATATTTTTGAAAAACATAAATGTTTTAATTTTACTTTTATAAAAAAAATATAATGATTTAAAACACATTTTATTTTTACCAAATGGTTTTATAAATTAGTATTATGTTTTATTATAAAGATAATATAATTTAATGAGACCATAAATAATTTCTTAAAGTGTCAAAAAATTAATCATAATATTAAAATTATTTATTCTCAAATAAATGATGATTTTATTTAAAAATTAAATTTTTCATATTTAGAAAATTATTTTCATAAAATATTCTTCATTTTTTGAATCTACACATAAAAAATGGTTGGAGTGAATTTTTTTTATTTTTCTAAAATTATTGAATTTTTGGTGAATAGTGAAATACGGTAAAATATTATATTTAACATTATAATATAAATACATGAATTTTTGAGCCATGGATAATTTAAGAACCCGTTATTTAAAAATTCCATGAAACATTTACTATATATATTCATAATAATCATTATTATTGGAATTTTTGAGCCAAAATAATAAATATAATATTCAAAAACACCCATATTCTCCCCTTATAAATACCACCCCTCACAACCCCTTTTACTCACAACTTATATGCCTTTTATCTTAAAAAAAATCTACCCAAATATCCTTACAATACTCTACCCCTCCTTCTTGTTATACCGTTATCATCCAAATACCATTTCATGTAGCCTTAATGGGTATCCTAATAGGAGACAATCAAAGGAAGAGATAAGATTCTCGACTAACCTCTTTCAATTTTATTATTCTTCTACCACCCTTATATGATCCAAATACACTTTAAAGATTATAACATAAGTATTATAAATATAATAGTATGTTATTATTATTGATTAATATCCATATTATACCCTCCCTTATTTCATTCCTAAAATGAAAATGTTTTTTACAATATGATTGGTTCAATTACTCGGGGAACAACGTACTTCATTTTTCTTTACCACCTTCAAGGATGGTCATAGAAATACTATTATTCTTAAATATTACGAAAATAATTATATTATAAATTATTTAATGTTCTATAATTAATATATATATATATTATTAATTAAAATCAAAACTAGTTAATGATGGTCGGAAAAACCGCCCAAATAAACTAATCACATAACATTAACATTTTTATTAAGTGTATCATCCTTATATTAGAACACAAAAGGATATTTGGGATCATCAAAATTTATATAATTAAATTACTATCATCTCATTTTACTTCTAAATTTTTATTCCCATTTTATAATAACTTCTATAATTATATATGAGTGATCTAACTATGGAACCATGAAATAAACGCTCTTGGAAAAATGAAATTGAACTTTATATCTCGTTTAAAAGTTTATAAATGAATGTAATAAAATTATAATAAATAATACATATATATATATATTTATGTGGAAATTTTTATTAATTAATTTATTTTATTTTATTATCCAGGACAGTAAGTGTAAGTGCAGAATTATTCTGTAACATAAAGTAAGGGTTCTCTTTGAACAACCCTTTTTCTTTAGGATATGAACTTTCTCTCTATTATCACACTTTATCACTCTAATATTATAATTTAATTATTCAATATTATGTATATAAATCCCAAAAAATATATACCTATCTAAATTCATATTTCCTTGATGGGGAGATAGATTTTTTAAAAGGCTCCCTTCTCAATTTCTCCTAATAAGTAAACTCGATTAAAAGGAAATTCTCTCTTTCTTACCCCTTCTTAAGTGACACTCCTTAAAAAAATTTAAACCACTAATGTTTTATAAAATAACTCATTTTATCATGGAAAACTATTTTTTCTATTTATTTTTTTATAGAAATTATTATTCCCTTTTCCTCTTTAAAGACTAGTTGCCCTTTTTCTTAAATCCCCACTTAAGAGGTACATTTCCAAATGGATTTATCTACTATTTTTCAAGTATTAATTTAACTTGTACATAATTTATCATTAATTATTATTATAAATTTAAAATAATACTTACATCCATTCTTTAATTTAAACCCTTAAGATATTACATCTAGTTATTCTTTATGGAATGGTTATGTAACTACTATTTTTCATGGATAATTCTTATGTTTATTCCTTATGATTGATTTAATTTTGTGGCACACATAAAAATATACATATTATTATAGGTGTAAAAAATATTTCTCCACTGAATTGGGTAATGTTTTTTTTCTCATTATATGGTATGTATGGGATTAAGGAGTCAACTTAATATGTGATGGGACTTTATCAGCCATGTGATGTTGTCTTGGCGGTCAGCCTTGACTTATGCCTATGTCATGTTTTATGTTGCTTAAAAATTCTTATGTTTATATGATATTATGATTACATTTTCATTATTTTATGAATCCATATTATTATTCATGATCCTTGTATTTTATGATATAATGTTCCTCTTTTTGACTCATATACTATACTCTGTTATCATGTTTATTCCCTTACTGGGCTTTTTAGCTCACCCCATTTGTTTATGTATTCCCCAGGTTATCCTATGTAGTTTTATGAGCTCATATGGATTTAGGATCCCATTAAGAAGGATAAAATTAATATTTTATGTTTTTTTTTCCTTATTATGTATTATGAACCTAGTCTTCCAAATACACTAAGACTTACAATCTTGGGGTTTTATTTATTGGATATTTATATTAAAAATCATATAACAATATGTGTAAAAGGATTGGGTTGATATAGTTGGTATCAAAGAAAGGTTTAGTTATTTTTGGGGATTATTACTATAATAATTTTGTGATAACCTATAGATAAGTCTATGTATAAGAGAATAGCTTGAATGTTTTGTAAAATATAGAGTGAGTGGTTTATAAGAAATCACATCCCTGTTTAGATACTACAAGTGGATGTAGCTATGGAATAGTTATACCTAGTGGTAATAACCTTAATAAGGGATCATCGATTATTAAATCAATCTTTACCTGGTTTACGATAAAGTGGCCTATCTACACACCTGGTTTGACACTCCTAGGGATATTCTTTGGAAAATTCACAAACTTTTTACAAACCATTATAAATGACTTGAATATGTTTTTAGGTTAGAAAACCAAATAGGAAAAATTACTATATATAACTTAGATTGAAACCTAGAGAATCATAAGTTTGGATATACATTTCACTTATAATTTATTCCTTTTAAGTTCATAGTTTCCCTATTATATTTTTTATTATTAAATTATTCTCATCTAATTTCCCATTATTTTAGTTAATACTAGGAAATAAGTGGAACTGTGCTAATAACCAAAAATATAGGTAAAGTGATGGCTGCCCTAATAATAATATTAACCTTATGGGAGAATGATCTTGGAAATTCATGGTAGTACTATCTCAGCTAATTCATGATATGAATAATAACTTGAATCATTTGGAATTCCCACCTTCTACTAACAAAGAGAAAGTTGTGGTTGAGTACTTTATATGATAAATTCATCCTACCTTTAGTGGATCTTATAATTCTATCATCACATAAAAATGGATTTAATCCATTGAGAAGATATTATATATCCTCCAATTATTATATTAAGACAAATTTTTGTTGGATATTTATCATCTTGAAGTGGAAATCGATCAATGGTGGACACTGATCAAGAACATAAATTCCAAAGAGTAAATTGATTCCATATAATAGAAAGTATTGGAGAAAATATTTTTTAATAAATATTTTTAAAAAATATATCTATCTTAAAATTAGGATAGAGTCCCTCAAACTGTAGCAAGACAAAGATGATTCTATTAGAACATATAAGGAAAACTTTATGAGGATTGTGTAGTACACCTCTAGATTTTTCATCAACAGTAAAAGTAAGGTAAATTGTTTATTTAGTGGGTTAAATATGAGCCTACAAAAATCTTTAGTGATTTGAGACTTTGATAACTATGAATAGATTGTCTATTATTTTATCAATGTCAAAATGGAGATTGGTTACTCTCAATGGTTTCATGGGCTTAGAGACATAAAGTTTAAAATTGAGTTTTCTTTGAGAGGATCAATGGATAAATATCATGGAGGAAATAAAACTCACCATCCCATGTGTCAAAAATGTGGGAATAATAATATCAGAAATTATATCAATGGAACCAGGATATACTTCAAGGGTGGAAAAGAGGGTCCCCATGATAATCAATGTTAAAGGTATATGAGTAGTCCCACTAATGTGAAAAAGGAAAGTAAGGTTTATATTAGTACTCAGACTATGATATAGTGTTTCAAATATAAGTAGCACGACCATTATATGAACCAATTCCCTAATCTAATGGTTTTCAAAGAAAATTAATGATAATAACCTCCAAGTCCTAAAGTGTAAGGAAGGGAATATGTTATCACTATTCCAAGGATGGATCTTTAAAATGATTTGGTGATAGGTATTCTGGTTATTCATTCAATAATAATAAACATACTATTTGATTCAATTTCTACACGTTCTTTTATATCTTGTAAGTTTAGTAGATCTATTCAAATGCCACATCAAAACATGGGGTTGAGCAATCTATGAGAACAATAAACAGATAAATTATTTTATCCTAGGTATATAAATCCTCCTCAACCAATGTTTGTGGAATGAACCTCATAGAAAATATTTTATTACTTACTTTAGTGGGGTTTGATATTATATTGGGAATGAATTGGTTGTCCTTATATAAATCCAACATCAACTATTAGGAGAGGTAGATCACTCTTCACGTGTCGAATCATCCTCCAATTCTATACAAGTTTATGGAGGAGGATGAATCTTCATTTGTATATTTATATAAAGGGTGGATATTATTACCTTATGAATAATCATATCTATCTAAAATGATTGAGAACAATGATAGAATCATTCTTGAAGACATTCCCATTGTGAGGGATTATATTGATGTGTTACCTGAAGACTTTCCCAGCCTTCCTCCTGAACTAGAGGCCGAGTTCTCAATTGAACTCATACCTGGATCTCTACCCATATCCAATAATCCCTATATAATGGAAACTATTGAGTTATAATAATAGAACAAGAAGTTATAAGAAAATATGTAAAAGGGTTTAATATGCATGATTGCTTCACCATGGGATGTGTTTGTCCTCTCTATTAAGAAGAAGGATGGGTTAATGTGCCTCTGTATTGATTATCATGAACTCAAAAAAGCATGATAAATAACAAGTATCCCCATTCATGGATTGATGAATTGTTTGATAAACTATTTGGGGATCAGTATTTCTCTATGGTGGACCTTCAATTTGGATATCAACAATTAAAGGTTAAAAAGTAAGATGTTCACAATATTACCTTTTAGATAATGAATGGACACTATGAGTTCATAAGGATAATGAGGATCATTTGAATACCATGCTAAAGACTTTATGAAAGGAGAATATATATGAAAAGTATAGTAAATATGAATTTTGGATGGAGTAAGTATCATTGTTGGGTAATGTTATCACTAGTAGATGGATATTTGTGGACCCTTCTAAAACAAAGGAAATTGAGGAATGGCTTGGACCAATATTTGTAATAGAGATCCATAGTTTCCTTGGACTATCTGGGTATTACTAATGATTTTTGAGAAACCTTTCATGATTTTGTAACCTTCCAACTAAGTATCATTTTAAGGGGATAAAGTTTTTTATGGATTGATGAATGTGATTAAATATTTAAGTAATTGAAAAAAAGGCTTATCATGAAGGTTCTAAGTACAGTGGAAGTGTTAAATAGGGAATGCCCAACTCATATATTTTTCATAATTGATTATTAATATGATATGTATGATGATGATCACTATCATGAAAAATATAATTGAATCAAATTTTAATTTATATAAGAAATCCAAAACCAAATATAGGACCATCGCATATTATTTATAATTAATTTAAATAATTAAAGAATTAACTTGTGATGAATTATTTCTTCATTGATAAATCTAAAAATGTATCTACGTTATAGCAACAATGTGTTGTATAAATTAAGTTAATATTCCCTCTAGTAGTAATCCATGCATGATCCATGAACCTCTAAACATCACTATATGAATCTTCGGGTGCTAGTAGAGAAAATCCCAATGCCTGCATCATTTTTCTTTGATCATCCAGAGAATCACTTCAAGAAGGAATCTCCATGATCTCTATAGAATTGATAGCGGTGGGGGATAAGGATCACTTTCCATTATTGAGAGCATTCTAGGATAAGGGATATCTCTAGGGCCTTGAGACAATTCCATAAATATTTTTTTTTGCACAACCAAAACAAATGGAAACCCCATAAGAAAATAATACAATTTGGTTTATATACTATAGGGGTTAGAAAATAATAATTACATATTTGGACTTATTATTTCCTTAATACCTATATAACACCATGTCTATAATAATAATATTATTATTATTATTATTATTATTATTTCTTTACATGATCAAAACTCATGAGTTAATTAAATATTATTTATTCAAATAATATTTAATATGTATTATTAATCACCGAACCATTAAACTCGGTCTTCCATTCATTCATAATATTTATTGGACCTTGAATAATAAATATTTATTTAATAAATAAATATCATTTCTTTATTCACTAATAAATAAATAAATATTATTTTAACTAAATTGAAAATAAATATTTATTGAATATTCTACTCACAAAATATTCTCTTGAATAACTAGTGACAGAATATATGAGATCAGAAATACATGAATAATTATTAAACAGCATTCAAGAGTAATATTTATTCAACATGTTAAATAATAAACAATATTATTATTTATTTTAGGTTCTAGATACACTTAGTGTGTGACCCTCTATGACACTTTCTCAGTGGCATTAGGCGAAGAATCTCAAATTCCATAGTTATTATCTTGAAACATTCCAAGGAACCCATAGAGAAATAATTTAGCATTGCAATGACATAAAACTTTATAAGGACACTTACTGTGTAATATAATCCCTTTATTAGAATATGTCTAATCAAGTAGGTTTAATTTCGGTTCCATCAACCTATATGTTTGATGTCTCTTTCTTTAACTTTATAAAAATTTAACTTCCCTACAGTACACCATGATAATGGATTTATTTAGTATGTATAATTCTCATCAAAGCTCTTGAGATATAAAATTATGTTAAAGAATATAAGGTAAAAATCCTCTCTTGCATTATTCATTAATGAAATATTACTCGTGATACACCCAACATATCTTACTTCTCCATAAACATAAGTCATCATGGTTTTTATCAATATATCAAAGTATGTGACTCATAATATCCATTAATAATAATATTGAAGTATAAATATCAATACACATGTACATAGATAAGAATATCTAATGAAACATATAAATGTTTATTTCCTATTGGCGGGTCTTGTTCTTATAATCTCCTACATTGGAAATTACCAAGGGAATGCACTATGAGAAGGTTATTCAAAGATCTATGAGTCTCTAACCTTGATATACTGTATCATTTTTTTCCTTAAAATTATTTCATCATACTATAGAATATATATTTAAGAATACTATCATGACACTTTTGGGTTCTTATCATAGAGGGGAAATTCTATGACCTTTCAAGGTGACAGTTACTCTTAAGAAATCATCACATACTTTGTTAGGCAGAAGAATAGTCATGATGAGATAAGTAGTTTATAAATATTCAAAACTATTAATATAGGTAATCATAAAGTAAAAATAAGTTGGTTCTAGGGAACCAACTCTAACATAATCTCACTTGCCCTAAATCCAACAAATAATAATCTTTAGTTTACTAGCTCTCACATGATACTCAAGATTTTTCTGAGATAATTATTTTTTCAAGAGGTATGACACATTTTCTTTTATAGAAACTCTGTTTACTACAAATTTACCCCTCTAAGAAAAATCCTTCAAGAGGTGATACTTCTATAGCATGTTCTTTGTTTATTGATGTGACCTTGGTTATTTTATAAGATTCATTTCTATAGTATTATTACAATATAATGTGATAGGTACTTTTTTCTTAGGTACCCTATAAATATACTAGACAATTTTTTTCCTCTAAATAGATTCTTTGGATATATCATAACCCACAAGATACATAGAATCCACTATACAATCAGCAATAACTGGCTTCTTTGAACTCTTCCATATCACATCTCCTCTATTGAGAATAAAAACATATATTGACTGCAACTTCATATCATTATAATATATTTAAAAACTATAATTAGTATAATTCATGATGATTATCTCCTCATATCCTCCATACACTGGTTTTATCTCTTTAGTTATTCTTAAATACTTAAGGAAATCCTTAATAGAAGAGAAATTTTGTTCACCTAGATAATCTTTATATCTAAATACCATGATAAAAGGGTAGGTGACATAAAATCTAGTAAATAACATGGAATACATGATTTATCTTATCCCTGTATCATATAGGATATTACTTATTCCCTATTTCTATTATTGTCTTTGAGGACACATTTTCTGGGAAAGATGTATACCATGTGACACTAGAACCAATCCCCTATTGGATTTTTCTATACTAAATATCATTAGTATATAGTCAATTTATATACCTTGAATTAGTCCAAGAATACTCTTGGATTGATCAACAATGATCTTGATCCCCAGAATATAGGTTGTTTCACCTAATTCCTTCATAGAGAAGAATTTTTTTAACCATTCCTTAACAAACTGTAAGACTAGTATTTCATTTTAGTTATATAATATGTCATCAACATATACTACTATGATAATGAAAGAATTTACACTAAATAACTTAAAAAATCATGGCTCATATTCGTTATTAATAAAACTATATTATTTTATAACTTCACCAAACTGAATGTTCTATGACTTGTATGCTTGATTCAATCAATAAAAAGATATTTGCAAATTTCATATCTTTTTTGAATTACTCATAGTCACAAACCCTTATGGTTGTATTTTATAGACATATTCCTAAAGGTTCCCATTAAGGAAATCTATTTTTATATCCATCTGTAAAATTTTATAGTAATGGTAAGCTATTATAGTAAGTAGAATTATTATGTATTTAAACATGGAAATTGGATAAAAGGTTTCATCATAGTCAATTCCTTAACACTTTTTAAACTATTTGGCCACTTTTATTTCTTTATAGGTACTTACTTTAATTTATATGTCTCGTTTTCTATTAAATATTCATTTGTACCCAATAGGATTTACATCAACTTACATATTGAATAGAACCCAAACATGGTTTCGATACATGTAATCTATTTTGAAATTCATAGATTCATTCCATATTGCATATTTTGATCTATATACTACATATTTTTAGTAGAGAGATTCATTATTTTCAACCAATAATTATTCACCATATTTAGTGACTAGAAACCATCTCTTCGGTTCTTTTACCTCTCTAGTGCTTTTATGTAGTGCTTGTGTTTCAGGAACAACTTCTTCCACAAAGACCTATGGAATTTTTTACTATGCCAACTCTTATGTATCTTCATCATAAACTTCATTGATTTCAATATTTATCCTATTATCCTTCTTGAGGATTTTATCCCTCTCAATAAAGATGGATTTATGGTGGCAACCACTTTCTTGTTTGAGGGGTTTTATGTGTAGTATCTTCTTGTTTCCTTAGAATAACCTATATAGATACACTTTATGCCTCTTGGTTCTATGTTGTTTCCTGATATGGCCTTAAAAATTCCTCACAACCCCATACACATTAATGTGAAATAATGTGTTTCTTTCCACTCCATAACTGAAAATAAAATCTATTTTTACTGTAGTTTTACTCTATTAAAATGTGTCTACAATAGTTTGTAGTGCATGTACCTAAAAGGATAATGGAAGATATGCATGACTCTGCATCAACCTTTCCATGTCTAGTAATTTAATTTTTGTACTTTAATTAACACCATTAAAATATGGTGTGTAAGGTGTAGTGAGTTGAGAAATAATCCCACACTCTCATAGAAAGTAGATAAACTCTTGGTTAGGATATTCACCACCTCGATCAGATCAAAGCTTATTTATCTTATTTCCAAGTTGATTATCTACTTCATTATTGAATTATTTAAATTTATCAAAGGGATAAAATTTATACCTAATCAAGTATATATATCTATATCTACTCAATTCATTAGTAAGAGTTAGGAAGTAAGAATACCCACCTCTATCTTCTACTAGAATTGGTCCACACACATCTGTGTGTACTAATCCTAGCAGTTTTGTGTCATTTTCACCCAAACCATTGAATATTAGTTTAGTAATTTTTCATTGTAAATAATAAAAACATCTTACAAGTGTTTTTAGATCAAAATATTCTAAATAACCATCTTGATAAATATTTTTCAAATGCTTCTCGTTTACATGAACAAAATGGTGATGCCAAATATGGGTATTATATGATTCGTGTGGACATGATTCGATATTAATTTCCAATACTTGGTTTTTGTAATTTAATACTTAATGATAATTATTTCAGTGTGTCATACCATAACATATTTTTTTTATAAAATAAAAAAAATTTATTTCTAAACTTAAAAAAACTATCTATATATAATCAGGATTCAAAAGATTGTGGTTTTGGTAACAATCAGCACATAATAAAAATCTATTAAAACCAATATAATTACTATTTGAAATGAACTTTGGTAGTCTCCAATGGATACAGTACCCAACCCTGCACCATTTTTAGCCTAAAAATCAACCTATCCTTTATAAATCTTTAGAATTCTACTTGGTTCCTACCTTTGGATACATATATGATCATCATAAGTTGTATCTAATACCCAATGTTAAGATATTGAAATATTACACTTGACAAATAATGAACCTTCAGTTTCCCCTTACTTATGGTTGTATTTCTTCTTCTAGTGACATTTCTTGCCACATGAAAAACAAACTACTTCATTTTATTTTCCCTACCTCTGGATCATCCTCTTCCTATAAGTACAATGCTTTGGAGATTTAGAATTGTTATGAGTCTTGGTCCCCTTTTCCCTATTCTTCCCTTTATTATTCACCATAAGGACCATGGGTTTTTCATGCACCATATCCTTTTCCTCTTTTATAATTAGAGTAAGAAGTTCTGAAATACTCTTATCATTATTACTTATGTTATAATTAAGAATAAAACTGGAGGACATTGGTGGTGAGGAAGGTATGATATCTATGTGAAAAACATCAAGGAATTTAATCCCCAATATGTCTAAGTGTTCAATGTAGCCAATAATATTGACTACATGAGGATTATCTATTGATGAATCACCAAGATTTTATGTAAATAAATAATTTGATATCTCACATATATATTGTATCACCTTTACTTAATAGATATCTTGAAGGTGATACATCATTTTATATGCATCCATGTCCTCGTGTTTCTTTAGAAGATTATTGGTCATGGATGATATCATCAAACATTGAATTTTTGTGAAATCGTTCAACTATTTCTCATAGATAGATAACTCTACATCATTATCCATTTGTCTAGATTCTTCAGGAATAGATTCTTCCAATACATATAATTTTCTTTCATGGTGTAAGATAACATGTAAATGTCATTTTCATTATTAGAAGTTATTATTAGTGAGAAGTTTATCTTTCTCAAGTATGTATAACAGTGATAGATTTGAATTCATGATTATTTTCATTTCTATAAATAAGAAGAGAATAATTTTAGTACTTTATCTGATAAAAGTAGTTAATAAATATTATATTATATTTATTAATCTCTCACTATTTTATTGAAACCTAATATCCCTCACAATTCTCCTAGGAATATCCCATTGATTGGAAATTTTAGTGTAAGAGACCCATATTCCCCTTCCCATAACCCATAATTAGGCTTGATGATTTATTTTAAGGGTTTTGAGTAGGCATAAAATTACCAACTACATTAACTCATAGTTCCTTGATCTGATGAGTGGACTCTCCAATCCTAAAATCATTAAATTGGATTTAATTATCCTTTTACTCTTAGTTTCACCAATTCCTACTTGGGTATTCAACCCTTGATGTGAAATAAGTTAAGTCACACTAAAACTTTAAGTTATAATTCTCCAATAATTAAAATCACCCCAACTTATACCGGTCAAGCACTTTGAACTATGGTTCAATTTTAGCATAAGTAGTGGAAGGATATACTAACTTAACATATATAATTGAGGGATTTTTATCTTTATGCATAAATTTTCCATTTTATCTTTATTAGATTATTATTAATATTAAGTGGATTTACTGAAGTTAATTACTATGTGTAAGGACCCAGACTTAAACATTAAATAATATTGAGTTTTAAGTTAATAATTAATTCTCTTATAACTGAGGATATTTTCAGGTTTAGAGTTTTAGAGAGTTAGGTCATAACTCTAATATAAAAACCCATATATATAAGTAGAAACTTATAATTAGTATCCATTTTTTTCAAAATATAAAACTTTTAAAATAAAAAATGATTTATTTTCAAGAAAAATATTCATGAATTTAAAATCGACTTATTCCTTTCCCTTACACATCCATAAACTCTATGAAAAACATTTTAAAACCTGGGATGAACAAAAAACCTTAATAAGGAATATAAAAAATAAGAAATATATTATTCCATTGAAAGACATGAAAATCCATGTAATGTTTACCTTTATCTTCAAATTTCTTCAAGTGTATAAAATAAAACATTTCCACATGAATAAAACACACACTTTTTTATCAAAGAAAACCTTTAAAACCCATATAAATCAAATAAAAACCCTTTTTGAAACTTATATAATCATATTAATAAAACTACTTCAAAGCCCTTATAATTAGAATAACCATACAGCCAACTTCCAATATAATTATTAGGATAATCATTACCCCATTCATTAGAGAGATATAATGGGTCTAACTCTTCATATAATCTATATCAGGTTCACTCATTTTTTATTGGCTATAATGGGGCTGAACCCTTCAAATAATATATAACAGGCTCACCAATTAGATATAATAAGGATCAACCCATTATATAATTAGTATCAATCTTACCCATTTATTATATATAATTATTAATTACCATATCGTGAATAAAACATTTTATTTTATGACGTCTCGGACCCAGATGCCACTTAACGGGTGCCCTGAGCCCGGTGGGCCACATGGACTCAAGTGAATATCCCCAAATGAACTACAAAAAAATAAGGTGATTATAGGGGGGGTTAGAGGGGGTTATGAACAACCCCCTCTAAATTCATTTTCTGTATAATTAGAGGGGGTTATGCACAACACCCTCTAATCATCGCATTTATAGGGGGTTATGAACCCCATCTAAATTCATTTTATATATAATTTAGAGGGGTATATGTGTGACCCTCTATAATCATCAAATTTAGAGGGGTTTATTAATCCCCTCTAATTTGTTTTATATTTTTTTAATATCTAATGGGATTTTATAGGGGGGTTTCAACATCCTCTAATTTAAGAAAACAAAGGGTCTTTATAACTGCCGCTAATTAATGAGATTAGTGGTGGTTTACAACCCCTATAATATCTAAAATTAAATAGGGGTCAAAACCCCTCTAATGTATTAAATTAGAAGGGGTTGAAAACCCCCTCTAATGTCTTAAATTATAGGGAGTTGAAAACCCCCTGTAATGTATTTAAATTTGAGGGGGGTTCAAAACCCCCTCTAATGTCTTAAATTAAAGGGGGTTGAAAACCTCTTCTAATGTCTTAAATTAGAGGGGCTTCACCCCCCCCCCCCCAATGTCATTAATTAGAGGGGGTTGAAAACCCCCTCTAATGTCTTTAAATTAGAGGGGGTTCAAAACCCTATCTAATTTAAGAGATTAGAGGGGCTTGTGAACCCCCACTATTCACAAAAACAAATTCTATAATATATTTATATGTATAAAATTAAAATTCTATATATAAAGGTATTTAAAAACTATATATGTACATATTATATAAAATATTTATTTAATTTTATTTAATTTTATTTATATGTATACATATATAATTTTATAATTTTATGTATATTAATATATATTTATTTATATAATTTGTATTTCAAATAATATTGATTATATGTAAAATAAAATAATAAACATATTATAAAAATATATACATAAAAATAATTTATATAAAAAATCTATCATATAAAAACACAAGGTTGTAGTTTTTATAATTTATATCATATATATATATATATATATATTTCTAAATAATATGTTTATGATTTTATATAATATATAATTAATATTATATGAGATATAAAATTTATACAAATAAATATATATTAATTTACACAATATTATATAATTATATTTTTTTAAATACATATATATTCATGTACATAATATTATACAATTATATTTATTGAAATTTATATATATTAATGTACATAATATTAAATATATGTATTGAAATTTTTTATATAAATATTTGGAATAAATTATATTACATATAACATTATATAAATATTTGTATAAATTTTATTTTATATATAATATTTGTATAAATTGCATTTCATATATATTTATTTCATATATTATTAATTATATATAATATTATACAATTTATACAAATAAATATATATTTATGTACATAATAATAAATATATGTATTGAAATACATTATATAAATATATTTTTAAAGACATTATATGGATATATTAAATAAATAATATGTATATATATATATTATATATAAATATTTATATATTATATATAAATATGTGTTTAATTATATAAATAATTTACATAAATATATTTATAAATATATATATATATATGTATATATATAATATAAGTATAATTATAAAATATATTTAGTCAAATGTACATGTAAATACACATATAAAATATGCAATTTATATAAATGTGTAAATTGAATATAATATAAATGTGATATTATATAAATACATATATATATATAAATACCTAATATAAAGATATTTATATTGATTTATATAAATATATATGTTATATATTTATATCTATTTAAATATTTAATCATATAATATTTATATAAATTAGCTTCCTAATAAATATAAATATAATAATGTTCATATTAATTAAAAAACTAAAGTAGCTTGGTGGTAGAGGTTGTCGGTGTTTACGCAGGAGGCGAAGGTTCAAATCACACTGGATTCATTTTACAAAAATACGGACAGAAGGGGGGGTGACTGTAGCACGGGAAATTGAGGGAAGGAAGGGGGAAGCGGGGGGTTCACATAAACTGGAGGGAGAGGCCTAGGGTAGCAGGGGTGGAGTCCCTTGCGGTGGGGTGGTGGGGCGGTAGCGTGGGTGGTGGGGGTGAGACAGGACGGAAGGCTGAGGCGGGGGATGTGGGTAGTAGGGTGACACGGGAGGGGTGGAGTCCGAGGTGGGGGGATGTGGGTGTTAGAGTGACACGGGAGGGGGTAGAGCATGGGGCTGGGGGAACCGTGGGCTCAATTGACACTGTTTCAAAAAAACAAAAAAACAACATAGGCTTTAGGGGCAGTTTTAACAATTGCCCCTAATGTTGTCCATTAAAGGCAGTTCCAGTTACAACTACCTCTAATGCAAACATTTTGGGTAATTTTATGTCCACGTTATAGGGGGTTTAAACCCCCTCTTATGTAACTACCACTAAAGTCACATAAACTTTAGCAATGGTTACTCAAAACTACCCCTACTAACAGTAGGAAAGCACATTCGTGGCGGTTCCTTACAACCATCGCTAATGTCTTTAGAAGGGGTTATAACCCCTTCTAAAGTGGACTTTTTTGTAGTGACGCTAGAGGATGCTGAATAGAAGCAAGGGACTAGGGTGTGTCCATGGGGAGACTATGCCCTCATTAGCAGAGTGTAACACAGTGGAAGGATATAAACAATAGTAAAAAGAAAAATCAATATAAATAAACAGTGGAAGAAAACTAATGTAATAGATAAATGAGAATAAAAATAACTATATCAACTAAAACAATGATGATGTAATGAAATTTCACTAAAAAACTGGAGAACATGGATATAAGACAATAGGCATAACATGCTCCACAAAGTAGAAGAAAACAAAGGCTACTCCAAGAATCACGAGATCTAACTCGATCATCTGCTATCAAGCTCTATCCTAACAATAAGAAATCAAGTGTTTGAAGTCATATGCATCCCATTGTCAACACCTACAACCATGTAATATACTCTAGGTACCAAACAACACCCAAAGAGGGTGTGGGATAAATCTCAGTGGGCCACCGCCAATGGTGTCAATAACATCAGGCTCATGAAATGGAATACAGTAGTGAGAAGGCATGTATATATAAATAAAGCAATCAGTACAATATAACTAAATACCAAAGTACCTGCTTCAGACCTTGGCTAGTGTCTGAACATGCAACCAGTTAATTAATTAAGTAATTTCCATTTAATGTTAGTAGGTCACATGAGGCATAGCCAGCACTGACATCGCCTCGTGATAGTATAAGTAGTGAAGGTCCCAAGACATAATAAGGCAACCTGGAAAAGATATTTAGTGAGGGAGTTCCAGGGTAATAACCAAGGTAACATAGATATCACGGAACACTAACTCAGTAGTATCTGAGACTAAAAAAGGGGTTAGAGTGTAATCTAAGGAGAGTAATCCAAGGAATTCCACAATAATGTGCCTACTGAATCCAAGGTGATCAACCAAGGTTAAATGGGGCTAAGAAAGAATAGGGTCCTATGGGATTTCACCATGCCACCTACTAGTCAATGTTGTATCCAAGGAGTGTATCTGAGGTATCATGTAATAATATAAAGAACCATACGGTAGTATACTAGGAATTCGAGGAATAGACAAGAACCAGAGTCAAGGTGGGTATCAACCTAATCAAACCTCATCCTTGAATCATAATGGGGTTCCCAAGACCCATGGTATTCTCTTCTCAAAATCCAAGGTGAGATCGAGTCAGTTCATTCCTATTTGATATTGTAATCATGTATTCATTCATTAGGTTTAAGCCTTGTCTTCTATTAGTGTTTATAGTCCAAGTATCATTTCAACCATTTAATCAAGTCTTAATTAACCATTAAGGCATATTAAATTATAGAGGTTCACTCTGATACCTTCCACCAGTATAGAAAGGTGTTCTTCATACATGTAACCTTTTTTTAATCTCATTTAATAGGTCCAAGTTATATACTTGGTATATTTTCCATTTCACATTTCACATTTAATAATCAGTTTAAACCACTTACCTTAGGCGATTCAAGTGGTTAGCATAAGTGTTACATGCCATTATGAAATTATCATTAACAATAAGACATTTATTATAAGAATACTCTCCTTTAGAAATGTCAAGCAAGGGCACACCCGAACGGTGGCTCAAACGTGCCGAAACACTAAATCCCAATTATGGAATAACCTTTGACATGGGGTGGATTGAGTTGTGGGTGTAACCGCTAAAAACTAATCACATATTCAGAATGAGAATAACCATATGATTCTAACAAGTATAATCATGGCATGTAAACTTAAGAAACGGATTTCGATGAAATCGGTGGGCCCCGAACGAATATTCCAAAAACAACGAACTTTAAGGGTGAGTTATAGACCACCCATATTAGGGTTGTGTGATCCTTATCCTCTGGTATCATCCCTTGGTTTTCCTTGAATTATATTAGATCTAAGAAATGGTGAAAAATGCTCACATGATGATATCTAGGTCGAGAGAAAGAGAGAAGAAGAACGGCTAAAGAGGACTCGAGTACTTACCATTTCACATTCAACGTGATGAACAGAAACTCGATCACATGTTGGATGAAGAAGATATCTTGATCCCTATATTTATCCTTCAAAAAGTTCCAAATTGAGAGAGAAAATTATTAATCCCACTAGTTCCTATATTAGGGAGGAAGAGGGGGTAAATAGATCATTGATGTAAAGCTGGAAATTTACCCAGAATTTTATCATGTGCACGGTTTGTCCACATGGTTTTTCAAACCATGTGCAAACCGTGTGAGATGGTTCTTCTTAAGAAAACATCCTCCACATGGTTTGATCAAACCATGTGCAATCCATACACAAGTACCTGGGAAAAATGGGCTTTCACACGGTTAGTCCACATGGTTGTGCGCCAACCATGCGAGGTGGCTCTGTCTGGAAAAACACAATCCACACGGTTTTCCAAACCATGAAAAATTCCTTCATGGTTTACTCTAAATCATTCCCCAAGCCATTTTCCTTAAAAATATGGGTTATAGGCTCCTAACAAGCCCTAGACACCCTCATAACCTTTACTAACTCATTAGGCATCCATATTATATCCAAAGTAAATATTTAGACTGAAAATTAAAGGATCCATCCCTAAGTGAAAAACTTGGTTCCTACAGTCTTCCCTCCTTAAAAGAACTCACCCCTGAGTTACCCTTCCAAGTGTAAAGAAACACTATCTGAGAAAAACTCTAGCCATTGGTCATGTATGGCGGCTTCCCTCTCCTATTTCTTGTCTTGTACTCAATCGTGATACCATAGCACCCATATAAGAGGGATAGACTTTCTTCGGAGAGCCTTAGTTCTTCGGTCAACAATGTATACTGGATATTCCTCAAAGGTAGCATCGGCATATAACTCAACTTACTCAGGATCAAAGGTATGATATGATTCATCATGAAATTGGAGAAGCTATGAGACATGAAAGAATTCATGCATGGCATAGTACCTCTGAGGTAGTATCAACTGATAGGCTACCAGCCCGACTCTCTCTAGAATTTCAAATGGTCCAATGTAATGAGGAGACAATTTTCTCTGCTTCCTCGCCCTTCTATTCCCTATCATGAAAGATACCCAAAGGAAAACATGATCCCGAACCTCAAACTTTAGAGGTCTTTGAATGCGATTAGTATAAGATTTCTGTCTAGACTGAGCAGTAGTCATACACTTCCTGATCAGCAGAACCTGTTCTAAATTATCCTAAATAAGATGAGTACTTAGTAGGGTTGATTCACCTGCCTCTAGCCAGCACAAGGGTGAATGAAATGGCCTACCATATAAGGCCTCAAAAGGATCCATCTGAATCATCACCTGAAAAATGTTATTATAAGTGAACTCAGCGAGAGGGATATGATTCTCCTAAGAACTACCAAAATCAAGGACACATTCTTAGAGAATATCCTCTAGAACCTGTATTGTCCGTTCCAATTTTCCATCGGTCTGAGGATGAAAAGGTGTGATTAGATGCACCTGAGTCCCCATAGCTTTCAGCAAGCCTTTCCAGAACCATGAAGTGAAACAAGCATCCCTATCTAAAACAATAATACATGGAACCCCATGTAGTCATATGATTTCATGAATATACAGTCTTACTAACTCATCAACTGAGAAATTATCCCATATAGGAATGAAGTGGGATGATGTCTTTAGTCGGTCAATGACTACCCAGTTAGCATCGCTACCCCTTGGCAACCTAGGTATGCTAACTATGAAATCCATACCAACATCTTATCATTTTCATTCCAGGACTAGAAGCAGCTGTAAAAAGCCTATAGTTCTCTAGTGATACAACTTCACCTACTGACAAGTGGAACACCTAGTGATGAAGCCTAAAATCTGACATTTCATTCTATTCCATCAATACTAGCATCGCATATCTCGATACATCTTCAAGATTCTGGGATGAACTGCCCACTGAGAAGTGTGGGACTCTTTCATCAACTCCTCTATCATATCAACAGGAACCCAAATATGTCTATATAGATTAAGGATGTCATCTCAGTCCATAGACCAATCCAGAGGTGGGTTATCTCCTGATATACTCTCACAGAGAACCAAACCTTTAGGATTTGAAAACTTCCTACTCCTCACATTCTCAAGGAGGGAAGAGTTAATTGTTAAGATTGAGAGGTAAGACTGCTCATGACTATCATGAAACTCTAGATTAATTTTATAAAATAGGTTCATTAACTTCCATTCATTAGTGGATTCATGTACGGCCAGTGTTTTAGTTTTTCAACTCAGTGCATCAGTGACCACATTGCCCTTTCCAGGCATATAGGCAAGCTCAAAATCAAAGGATTGTAGATATTCGACCCATATTTAATGTCTAAGGTTCAATTCATGCTAATAAAATATATAATAGAGGTTCTTTTGATCTATATTCCCCACAAAGTACTCACCCAATAGATAATGTCTCCAGCAATGTAATTCGTGGACAGCTGTTGTTAGCTCGAGGTCGTGTGTCGGGTAATTTCTCTCGTGAGGCATCAACTTTCGAGATCCGTACACAAAAAATTTTTCTTCCAACATCAACACTGCTCCTAGGAAAATTCTTGACGCATCGCAGGAGACGGTATAACCTTTTCCATGTTCCAGAAGAATCAGAATCAGTGTCAAGACAAGCCTTCCTTTCAGATCCTAAAAGTCTTTCTCGCATGCTTCTGACCACAGGAACTTAACACCCTTTCTTGTATGTCCATTAAGAGGTGAAGAAAGACGTGATAAGTCCTATATTAAATTCCTATAATTTCCATAAATCCCTAAGAAACTCCTGATATCAAACATGTTCTTGGGCTGCTCCTAGGAAACTACAGCACTAACATTTTCAGGGTCAACAGATACTCCTGATTCTGATATAATATAACCCAAGAAGAGTACCTTGTTGATCCAGAAGTCACACTTAGAAATCTTGGCATAAATATGATGCTCTCTCAGTGTACTCAGAACAATATCAAGATGTTTTTCATGGTCCTTACAAATAAGAGAATAAATCAAGATGTCATCCACAAAAACCACAAAAAAAGAGTACAAATAGGGGTGGAATCCCCTATTCATCAAAGCCATGAAATTAAAGGTGTGTTCGTAAGACCGAAAGGAATAAAAATATACTCATACATACCATACCTACTATGGAAATATATTCAAGGTATGTATGATGGTCTAAATCACACCTGATGATAACCCAATCTTAGGTCGATCTTATAGAACAACTTTGATCATCAAATCTAGTCAAATAGATCGTCTATTCGAAGAAGTGGATACTGGTTATTGATCATAATCTGATTCAACCTTCTATAATTCACACATAAATAAAGAGTTTAATCCACATTCTTAGCAAAAATAATGGGTGAACCCCAAGAGGATGTACTGGGACACATAAATTCTTTGGTCTTTAAGTCCTTTATCTTCCTCTTGAGCTCCTAAAGCTCGGTAGGTGCCATCCTGTATGGAGGAATGGACATTGTAGCTACTCCTAGAATAATCCTTATAGTAAAATCTACCTATCTCTTTGGAGGTAATATAGAAAATTCAATGAGAATGAATTCCCTAAAATGATCAAATACTAGAGGGAAATTAGTTTGAAGCAAACCCTGGTCCTCTGTGAAAATATTTTCAATATGAGTGGTCACTTCACCTAGCCCATGATGCTTCGATCCAGCTCTACCATCCTAGACATCCCACTCACCTTTGAAAAGATAACTTCTTTCTTCTGGTGATGTAAAGAAACCCCCATGGCAATAGAAATCTACTAACCTGTGATAGTGTACTAACCAATCTATCCTGAGAATAAAATCAAATCCTGTCATCTCGAGAACAAAGAGATTACACAAGAAAGAGTAATTACCAACATCAAGGGGATAGTACCTTCACTGGTGTATTCCCTCCTTCTGTATTCCCAATAGTGTATCGAGGTTTATTACACCATAGTGATATTATATCTCTAGTCCAAGACTTTCCACGATAGATAAAGAAATGAAAGAGTTTGAATCACCTATATCAAACAAATTAGAGACAATAGTGAAGTATACTAGAATAGTACCTCGTACTATAGGTGGTATCGCAGCTTGATCCCCAGGTATCGGTTGAAAATCATGCAACTGACATGATCCACAACCCTGTGCAACAGATAGACTACCACGATAATGATTTCTCTACTAGCGCTTTTAGTGATCATGGTTGGACTATTGTGCCCATGACCTCCTCCTCGCTCATACCTACCAGTGCTATTCCAACTCCCTGCCTGACGTAATGCAAAATAACTCACTTTTGTAGGTGGAGTGGATATTGATCCTTTTCCACTTGAAGCTGGTGGAAAGGTCTTGCAGAAATGCTGAAGATGACCCATACGGCCATAAGCCCGACACTCCATAGGGTCTCTGTCACATTGGGGATTTTTATACCCTAGTCTTCCACACTAATGACACACCACAGAGCTATCAAACTAGATACTCTAGCTGCCACTACCCTGACAAGAAACCTCATAGGAAAATTTCTTACCTCTAGAAGAACTACTAGCCTAATACGGCACTGATCCTTTAAACCTGGTACTTGTTCCATCCCTCAAGTTACATTTAGTGATAAGGTGTTGATAAAATATTGCAGAATAGGTAGGAAGACAAAATACATTCACCTGAGTTTCGATGGAATACTAGAGCCCATCCTCAAAATGTCTAACACACAAAATCTCATCACCGGCTAGAAGAAGTGAAAAGGGCTGTAAATCAGTGAAACGTGCTGAATATTCCATAACTAACATAGAACCATACTCGATATGAATTAACTCTCTCACTCTATTAGATATTAGTTCCTGAGGAATGTACTGATCATAGAAGGAAGTCTAGAAATCAACCCATAACATCTCCTGATGACGACCAGCCTAGGTAACCACATACCACCAACGCTTGGACGAATCCTAAATAATTTAAGTAGAAATATTGACTCTCTGCTCAAGAGGCATTTCCATATTCTCAAAGATAGATATTATGGTCTCTAGCCAAGACTTAGTAGTCCGAGAACCACCATCCTATAAAAAAGTAGGAGGATGTTGCTGCTGGAAATCGTGGGTCAGATCAGTCATCATAGGTGGAAACCATGGAGCACCTTTCGTGGACTTAATAAAATACAGAAAACTATCATGGACTTGGGAATTAGTGCCCAGATCAAGTACATTAGGTAGTTCCTCAAGTGGTAATACTGTAGGTAGGACTGGCGGATCAGGACCCACTATGTCTAGATCATGGTCGTCACCACCCTCATGGTGAATGACATGAAAATTTCATGGTGGCATTGGTCTACAAATTCCAAGAACACACCTCAAAACAAGCTTAGAAGCATAATATAGTATCAAAAGTGGAAATAGAATGTAAGAAAACTCACTAACCAAGGAATACTACCCCAAACTACCTGCTTAGATGGATAGGTATCAGTAAGTGCTCAACTATAAGTTTCATGTCATTTCATAGTTAATTTACAGCTTCACTCCTTTACCATTCATAGACATGAAAAGGAGGGATAAGGATGGGAAACCAATTCATTTTATATTTCATGATTCACTTTATAATGGATATCCATTTCGGATGAATCAGTGCTCATACATCATTCACTAGAAACAGCACCCACTTACTTATAACATAATGGCTCGACTTGATAAATTACTCATCCCAGTTCATGAGGGTCCATACACCTCATGAATTGAGATAGGAAATCACTCAATCATAACCAAGAATAATACATGTACAAGCAACTATCACAATATATCTCAACAATTGCAATCATATCAAGCAATGTAAGGCAGTGAAATGAACCTATATGGCATGGAAATATGCATGAAATGTGAATTCTAGGTTCTTGTAATGATGCATGTAGAAATGTTCCTTACCCTCATATCATTGGGATAGGGATAAAATAAATTCTAAAACAGAGTAATAATCAACAACACCACACAACATGTTCATCACCCAATTGTGAAATAATATCAACTGTAAAAGGAAAAAAGTAGAATAACAATTATAATTTAGGCAACATGGTTTTTACCTCGAACATGGGTTCGTGACGCCTAAGCACGGCTTATGAACAAGTCCCAATCATTCCTATTCTCCAATATATTTTCTCCAAATAGTAAGGAAAGAAAATAAACCACCTTTGATACCAATTTGTGACGTCCAGGACCCAGATGCCACTTAACATGTGCCCCGAGCCAGGTGGGCCAAATGGCCTCAAGCGCATCTCCCAAAATTCCAGAGGTTGCTGACTAGAAGTGAGGGCCTAGGGTGTGTCCTTGGGGATACTATTCCCTCATTATCATAGTGTAGCATAGTGGAAGGATATAAACAGCAATAAATAGTAGAAGCAATATAAATAAATAGCGGAAGCAAACTAATGCAATAGATTTACAAGAATAATAATATTTGTATCAACTGAAATAATGATGATGTAATGACATGTCACTAGAAAATTTTTCAACATGGATACAAGACAATAGTAATAACATGTTCCATAAAGTATAATAAAACAAAGGCTGCTCCAAGAATCCCAAGATCCAACTCATTCATCAACTATCAAGCTCCATCCTAATAGAAATCAATGAAGTGTTTGAAGATGTATGCTTCCCTTTGTCAACACCTTCAACCATGTAATATAATCCAGGTACCAAATGGTGTCTGGAGAGGGTGTGAGATAAATCTTAGTGGGCCACCACCAATGGTGTCAATAACATCCGGCCCATGAAATGGAATACAGCAGTGTGCAGGCATGAATATATAAGTAAATCAAGTAGTACAATATAACTAAATACCCAAGTACTTGCTTCAGCCCTTGGATGGTGTCTAAACATGAAACCAGTTCATTAATTAAGTAATTTACATTTAATGTTAATAGGTCATGTGAGGCATATCTATCACTGACATCACCTCATGATAGTATAATTAGTGAAGGTCCCAAGACGTAACAAGTCAACTTGACAAAGATATCTTGTGAGGGAGTTCTAGGGTAATAACCAAGGTGGATTAGATCTCACAGAATGCTAACTCAGTAGTATCTGAGCCAAAAAAAGGGGTAAGAGTGTAATCCAAGGAGCATAATCCAAGGCATTACATAATAAGGCACCTATCGAGTCTAAGTTGAACAACCAAGGTAAAATGGGGATAAGCAAGGATAGGTCCCTATGGGATTTCACCATGGAAGCTACTATTTAATATTGGATCCAAGGATTGTATACAAGGTATCCTATAATAATGTAAAGGACCCTACATTAGTATATTGGGCATCCGATGAATAGACAAGAATTGGATTCTAGGTGGGTATCGACCTAAGAAAACTGCATCCTTGAATCAGAATGGGGTTCCTAATACCCAAGGTATTCTCCTCCCAAAATCCAAGGTGACCTCGAGTTAGTCCATTCCTATTTGATATTGTGATCATGTATTCATTAATTAGGTTGAAGCCTTGTCTTCCATTTTTGTGGCTAGGTCAAGTAGTGTTGCAACCATTTAATCAAGTCTTAATTAACCATTAAGGCATATTCAATTATAGGGGTTCACTCTGCTACCTTCCATCAATATAGAAAGGGGTGCTACAGACATCTAACATTTATTTAATCTCATTTAATAATTCCAAGTTATATAATTGGTATATTTTCCATTTTACATTTCACATTTAATAATCAATTTAAATAACTTACCTCAGGCGGGTCAAGTGGTGAGCATACGTGGTACATGCCATTATACAATTATCATTAAAAAAGACATTTATTATAAGAAGACTCACCTTTATAAAGGTCAAGAAAGGGAACAACCAAACAGCGGCTCAAAGGTGCCAAAACTCAAAATCCCAATTATGTAATAACCTTCGACATGGGGCGTATTGATTTTTGGGTGTAACCACTAACAACTAATCACATATTTGGAAGGAGAATAACCATATGATTCTAACAAGTATAATCATGGCATGTAAATTTAAGAAAAGACTTCCGATGAAATTGGAAGGCCCCACATGAATATTCCAAAAACAACAAACTTTAGGGATGAGTTATAGAGCACCTACCTTAGGGTTGTACGATCCTTCTCCCTCAGTATCAGCCCTTGGTTTTCCTCGGATTGGAGTAGATCTAAGAAAAGGTGAAAAAATATCACATGAGAAATATCTAGTTCGAGAGAAGAGAGAAGAAGAATGGATAAATATGACTTGAGTACTTACTGTTTTGCATCCAATGTGATTAACAGAAGCTTTATTAGATTCCAAAAAAAAAGATATCTTGATCCCTAGCTTTGGATTTCAAAAATCTCTAAATTTATAGGCAAAGGACTTAATCTCACTAGTTCTTGGATTAGGGAGGAAGAGGAGGTAAATAGATCATTAATGGAAAAACTAGAAATTTACCAAGTATTTTAGCCTTCACACGGTTTTTCAACATGGTTTGTAAAACTGTGTGCAAATCGTGTGAGATGGTTCTTCCTGAGAAAACATCCTCCGCACAGTTTGATCAAACTGTGTGCAATCCATGCACAGGTACCTAGGAAAATAAGGGTATTCGCATGGTTAGGCCTCATGGTTGTGTGCCACCATGTGAGGTGGATCTGTCCAGAAAAACAAAATTCATATGGTTTTCCAAACTATTTGGAATTCTTGCACAGTTTACTCTAAACCATGTGCCAAGCCAGTTTTCCCTAAAAAGATGGGTTTTGGGATCCGAAAAATCCCTGGAAACCCTCATAACCTATACTAAATAATTAGTCATCCATATTAGTTCCAAAGTAAATATTTAGACTGAAAATTAAAGGATCTATACCTGAGTGAAAAACTGGGTTCTTATATATTCTTTCACTTTTAATCATAAAAAAATTGAAAAAATCTTTTTAAACCCATATGAAAAACACTTTCAGATATCAAAATACCCTTTCTTTTAAAATCCCATTTTTTTATTCCAAAATACCTTGAAAAATATAAATAGTGTTTTTAGTTGAATAAAACATGAAATATTATAAATTAATAAAAACTTAAAATAATGGTAATAGCAGTAAGAAAATTAATTTTCACTGTATACATTAAAATAGAACATTCCTTTTTCCTTTTTGTCAAAACCTTTCATATAAAACATGTAAAAATACTAATTTTTAAAACCTTTGAATTGAAGTCAAAAGAGGCTTAAAATTTATTTTAAAATCCTTGTATTTATATATAAAAACATTCATAAAAAAATTAAGAATATGTACATGCATGAAAGTGATTTATAAAATAAATATTTAAAACTTTTCAAAATGAGGTTTTTCGATCAAAGAGTCCCTTACAACTTTAAAAACAATTGAATCGTAAGACCCATGAAAGAATGAAATTAAAAAATAAATAAATATAAGGATAATAGATAATTTTATGATATAACATACCAAAATGATCTCTATATACACCTCATAAAAGAATATAGTTATATAACATCAAAATAGGGATCAACAAAAGGAAATTGAGAAAAAGTCACCTACCTTGAGTTTGAATCATCAAGAATGTTCTTTGTCTTCATGAATAATAAACTTATCTTAATTAATTACTTTATTGAGAACTTTTTTCATGTTTATTATTCCATTTATTTCAATTATTATGATGTTATAATCAATTAATTGATCAATTAATTTTACACCAGATATTTTGACGATATCCAACTTATATGTCCAAAATGACTTCAGTAGGTTGACTATGATCAAATTGGTCCTTATTTAAATATCTCCAAAAAATAATCATGACATTATTATAATTTTTATACATCAATTATTATTTTAAAACTGATAATTAAATATGGTTATGAAAAATGAACTATGTTAAAATCATGGAGATGGTAGGTCGTACGTATACATGAGTAACATTTTCATTATTCAATGATCATTATAGAAAGAAGGTAATTAATATGTTATCTTTATATAATGATCATAATTTGATAAATACCATATTATTTTATTAAATATACTTATATATTGATTGTGTAGCGATTCACTATTCATTTCTACACTTACACAACTTCATTAAACTACTTTTGTATTGAAAATTAAAAATTTAATAACAAATTAAACATAATGTTTAATTATATAATTTAATTTTTATCACTGTTAAAAATGGTTATTTCACCTTTTTTATGATTTCATTGTAGTTGTAGGTCGTTTGGAGAGCCCGTGATGGAATTCAAGCAAAACCGACCCAAACTGCGCAAGTGCCCGAGCACACATGTCGACTTAAATTTTTTACTGTAGATAACTCGTGCATAAATTTTGGATGAAAATTGGTGGATGAGTACAAAATTTTCTGGGATAATTTTCTATATGGATCCCAATTTATCCATTTTTAGTCCCAAAAGAGGCCTGCAATTTGAAGCAATGTTGGGCAAGGTATATTGGACCACACTTTTTTATTTGGCCCATAACTCAGGACTCAAACCTTCAATTGGTCTCATTATACATACATTGGACAAATAACTCAAAGTACCACCTCTCTAGTGAATTTCATGAAAATTGAATTTGATTTTTCATTCAACCATCAAAATCAACTTGGTGTAAAAACTTCTCATGAACCGCTCACCTACACCCATAGACCATGGACTTTTCTTGGATACAAATTACAAAATTTATATTTAAAATAACTCTATGGATAATTGTAAATGTTGAAATGACCATGGGTTAGGTTGAGTCTAATTTTAGAGCTTTCATCATCCATTTTCATCCTATTTTACATCATGTACTTCTAAACCTCTTATTGATCAATTTGGGGGTGTTCTTTGTTGTAATTTCAAGCTCTATGCTTGTTATCATTGGAAGGTAATTAAAATTTTAGGTTTCTTGTCTATTATTATTCATTTATATATTTTAAATTTTTTATTATATTATTATCAAATAAAAATAAAAGGAATAATACTCATCCTGATTTCATGAGTAACTCGGATCTTGTGATGATTTGAGTGTGTTCGTCTCTTTTCTCACCCCTTCCTTTTCATGAGTGTGTGGATGAATTACATTGGTTTATAAAATCTAGAATATTGTATGATGAATGTGAATTTTATTTTCCTATGTAAAATTATATCATTGACACAAATCTAGTCATCTCATAATGTTGTTGATGTGGTGCCTTGATTGAGTTTGGTTCATACATCGATGCAATTTTGTTGATTTTTGAGTGGTCTCTGGTAATCAATATCGTTGATTGATAAAATAATAGGTGTTAACCTAGTAATAAATAACATACAATAATTTTTTTAGTGATTATAAATAAATCAATCAATGATCTTTCTCACTTCCCTTAAGAGAGATGAAAGATGAGCATCAAGGGACACTCACCCGGGTTGATCACAATTTCTCAAACTTATTTATCTTACTCAGTAATATAGTTTCAATTTTTGTTTTAAATTCATAAAACCCCAAAACATATTATCCCATTATCTATTTCATAATAACATAATCAAAACCTTTTTTTAATTAATTATCTAAGGCTTCATTGAGAGATAATTAGGGTTCCTATTATGCTGTATGAATTCTAGTAAAAACAAATTCTAATTTTATGTGATTGAAAAGCGATCAAATTTTGGAACTGTTGCTAGGGATCCAAGATAATTTTTTTCTTTTATTTTTTTATTTATTACTTTTTTCAATCTTCCCTCCTCCCCTTTTATTTTTTTGTTTGATTTTTTTTTGTGTGTTCATTAATCTCTCTCTCACTTATTCTTTCTCTATAGTTATGTAATATACCATTATAATTTATTTTCTAATTTAATTTTTATTAATTATTTTTCATTTATTAATATTTATAAAACAAAAAAACTTCACAGCTTTATTGCAAGAAAAGATCAGGAAAATAAATATTACTTGAAATTGAACCAGAAATTGAAAAGAAACTTCATTCACAAATTATGTCATCTAGAGTAGGACAGTAAAGTAATAATGAGAAAACCCTTGTGGAACATAAATTGGTCCTAAACCAATCTAATAGTGAACCCAATCAAACCCTAGAAAACATGGCTACAAATAATCAAACTTTAAAGTCACTAACTATCCCTAATGTAGAGTATCAACCTGCATATATCCAATACCCTGAGGAATTAGCTAACTTTGAGATAAGATTCGGCCTCATCCATATCCTTTATAAATTCCATGGTTTTCTTAGTGAGTACCATCAAAAACATTTCAAGGAGTTTCACAAAGTGTTCTCCACTATGAAACCCCAAAATGTGATTGAGGACCTCATAAAGTTTAGACCCTTCCCTTTCTCCCTTGATGGTTTGGCCAAAGACTAGCTATATTATCTCCCAACCACAATTGGGGGTTATAATGATCTAAAATGACTCTTTATATAGAAATTATACCCTTCCACTTGGACTTCATCAATTAGAACAAAAATATGTGGTATTAAATAATCATAAGGAGAGACTCTTCATGAATTTTGGGAAAGATTCAAAAGACTTTATTCAAGTTTACCCCACCACCAAATCAGTGAACAATTGATAATTCAATTCATATATGAGGAAATTTTCCCCATGTATTATGGAATGATATATTTTTTATTTGGTGATTCCCTTGTTGATAAAACTCCTAATACTTCTCGTGACTTAATAGCCAACACGGCTTAAAATGCACAACAATTTTCTACACAAGCAATTTCACCCACTCGAGGAGTTCATGTGGTAATTCATTAATCCATAGAAAAAAAAGTATATAATAAACCTGATGAGATTAATTCCCTTCTAATACAATTATCTCAATATCAAGGTAACTAACACTCTCCTCCCATTCCATTGCATTGTGGTATTTATTCTGATAATACTCATTTTTTCTGAATAGTGCCCCCAACATTAGGATTCATCTGAGTCTTTAACAATATTATTTCATGGGTGTCCATTTCAATAAGAACCTCCCTTAAATAAAGAACCATTCATTACAAATCCAAACCTCGAGTGTCAAGCACAATTATAGTGCCAACAAAGAGGCAACTCAAGCTACCCTAAATAGAACTGGTATCAACAAGGACAGGTTATACAACCTTATTATCATTCACCATCTCAAAAAAATCCTCCCCCCAAATATAAAACAAGCCTCAAGTACATGGTGAAGAAAAGAGCATCCCATAACCTCAAGTTCTAACATACCATGAAATCAACTATTCAAGACCTATGAACTCAAGTGGTAAAATTGTAAAACACCATCGGTGAGATAAAGATGCAAGGTTCTAGACAACTAGCATCCCAAACCATTGCTAATCCAAAGTAAAAAAGTTAATTCATGTGAAATCACACTTCTTAGTGGTAAAAAAGTTTCTTTGTCCAATGATTATACCCAACAGGTATTTCCCCCTCTTAAAAACTCTCTTTCCTTACCCTCAAAATTTTCATGTAAATAATAACAAGACAAAAAGGGTAAAAACATTATCATTGAGGATTACCCTAAACAATCCATTCCTCTTCCTTTCTAATAAAGAATCACTCAATCTAGAACAGGAGCCTTATCCTGGTTGGTGAGGACTCCTTAAGTGCATCCAGGTGACCCAGGATCAAATCCAGGCAGAGGCATAATTTTCTAGGGGTACTGTAGCAGTACTGTAGTAGGTACTATAGCGGGAACTGTAGTAGCTACTGTTTGGAACTATAGAAGCCGAGAATATTCTCCTGTTTAGTCATTCGGGTCACCGATTTGGTCCATGAGTCCTTTAAGGCCTTCGAGCCACCTAGGACTTCGGTCCACCCTAAGTGCAGATGAAAACCAGACAACCTACAAGGAACAATCTCTAGAAGGAGGATGATTAAGAATCTTTCACCATAGCAAAAGCTAAATGGATTTCAAGAATGAGAGGGTATGGAACCTGCCATTGGGACAATCTTGTTCATGCTTGGGAAATCTTAGCCGAACAGTCATGCAAAGGTGGAGAGATGATTTCACGATGAAGATGCTGGGGAGGAGCAGTTCCAAGTAGTTAGTCTGGGTTATATGTAATGTTTGAAGACTATGGGAAATGAATTACTCTAAGGCCTACAAGCCATGTAATACGTATGCCTACGGGCCCGGTAAGGGTTCCACCTCACCCCTTGAAAGGTGGATTATCAAAAATCAACAAAAAATGAAGGCCCTTGAGCCATTGGAGGACTAATCACTAAATCTAAGAAAAACTTTGATAATTATATTGATAAAGAAATCATGGATACATTTAAAAAGGTATAAGTTACCATTCCTCTATTGGATGAGGTTAAATAAATTCCTCACTACACCAAGTTTTTGAATAAATTATCACCCATATAAGTTGATTTATGGGGAATGAGAGATCTAACCTTGTAAGGAATGTCTCTAATTTGATACAACTAGAAATTACAACCAAATTAAATGATATGGACACTTTCATGATACCTTTCTAGGGTAGACTTTTTTTCTAAAATGTTTGATTTAGTTGATTCAACTAATGTAATGACTCACTTCATGTATACTTATCTATAGGTTGGAGAGCTCCAACCAATAGGTATTTTCATGAAAATTTATGATCGGATTACAACACATTTATTAGTAATGGTTGAGGATTTCCTCATAAGAGTGAATAATCTCATATTTCCCACTGACTTTTACATTCTTTAGATTGAAGATACCCAAGCCCGGGGAAATTATCCTCTCATACTTGGAAGCACATTAATTAAAACAAAAAATATGATCATCAATGTTCATAGTGGTATATTTTCCATATATTTTGGTGGATAAAAGGTAAGTTTCAATATCCTTGATTCTATGAAACACCCCATTGAATATCACTCCACTCTTCATGTCTATTTAATGGAAGTTCTCTCTAATGAAAAACACACACAAAATTATCTCCTTAAACCATGTTCTAATTGATTTTCCTATTATTAAATCTTGGATGATTTATGTTTTGATTCATGTTTTTAGTGTTGTGTGTGTTTAGAAAATTGCAAATTTTATTCTTTAATTGATGAGTGTATTCACTCTGAGATACCTATGACCATTGATGATTCTATAAATCTCATTTCCATTTATTCTCTTTCCTTATATAATAAACATGAGTAGATAAATAGTTTCATGGACCTCACTTCCCATAAATCCCCACCTTCAATCCAAAAACCACAGGTGTTGTAATTAAAACTATTTCTATCAAATTTAAAAAGTGCCTAACTTGAGGGTATTGACCAATTTCATATGATTATCTCCAACAACCTCTTTCAACATTAGGAATCAAAAATGATAGACCTTTTGAGAGAGAGTAAAAATGAAATAGTATGGATATTGGCTGATATTCCTAGGATTAAACCGTCTATTTGTATACACCATATACTTTTATATTATGAGGTTAAACTCATAAGGCAATCTCAATTCCAGTTGAATCCCACCCTCCTTGAAGTTATAAAATTGGAAGTTAGTAAAATTATTGTGACTAGGATTATATATCCCATATCTAATAGTAAATGGGTTATCCCAAGGAATATAATGCCTAAAAAACTTGAATAACGGTAGTGTAAAATGAAAGGAATGAATTGGTTCCAATACATGTTCAAAATAATTGGTGAGTCTGTATTGACTACCATCGACTGAATCAATCCATGCGAAAGGGCCACTTTTATCTACCTTTAAATGACCAAATGTTATAAATATTTAATAGTAAGTCCCATTATTGTTTCCTTTATAGATATTTGGGTTATTTTCAAATCCATATATCCCTTAATGATTAATAAAATATAATATTTACATGTCCATTCAGAACATTTTCATATAGAAGGTTTCCTTTTGGTCTCTATAATTATCCTGTAACTTTTTAGTGATGTATGTTGAGTATATTTTTTGAGTACCTTGAGAATTGTATGGATGATTTCATGGTTTATGGTGCTTCCTTTGATGAATATTTATAACACCAAGATTTTTTACTCCACCATTTCATTGAAAAAGATCTCATATTAAATTATGAGAAATTCCATTTCATGGTTAAGCGAGGGATAGTTCTTGGGAATGTTATTTCAAATGAGAGAATTCAAGTGGATAAATAAAAAAATTGAATTAATTTCAAACCTTCCATATTCTAAATGTGTTCATGAGATGATATCATTCTTGGGTCATGATATTTTTTACTAATAATTCATTAAATACTTTAATAAGATCACACTTCCCCTCTCTCAGTTATTAAAAAATGATTTTAAGTTTGTTTTTGATAAAATATATGAAGATTCACTCAATTCACTAAAAATGAGTCCCAAATCACCTCCCTTTATCCAAACACCAAGGTGGGATCTCCCCTTCAAACTTATGTGTAATGCCTCAAACTTTGAAGTTGGTGCAGCTTTATCACAAAAAGATGAGATGGATCCTCATGTCATTTCATATGCCTCATGTACCCTTGACCCTTCCCAGAAAAACTACACAACCACTTAAAATTAAATTCTTTCTATTATTTTTTCCTTGGAAAAATTCATTTCATATATTCTTGTGGAAAAAATCATTGTGTTTTTTTATCATGCTTCTCTTCATTTTCTCCTTAATAAACCCAAATATAACATCGACTCATTTGTTAGATGATCCTTCTTGAGGAGTATGACCTTGAGATTCGAGATAAGAGAGGAATGGAAAATATGGTACTTTTTCACATTAGTAGGATTTACCAACTAGTGAAGCATCATGTTGAATCACCCATCTCTATTAGATAATTCTTCCCTCGTAAGAACCTTTGTAATGTTGTAGACCTTACCCCTTGGTATGCAGACATTGTAAATTTTCTAGAAGCATATAGGGTCCCCACTAACTTTAGAACTTCACAAAACAAAATAATTAAACATGATTCATGATGGTACATTTGGTATGACCCATGTTTGTGGAGAATTTGTAGTGACCATGTTGTTTGTCAGTGTGTCCCTGACTATGAGTTCACCTCTGTTTTGTTCTTATGCAACACTTTTGCTTGTGGGGGACACTTTGTCTCTCAACATATATCTCGAAAGTTCCTTGACTCATGAATTTATTTTCTAACATTGTATAGAGATGCCCATCATTTTTTTATGTCATGAACACTATGTCAATTCATTGGGAATATCTTCAAGAGTAATGAAACTCCCTAACAACCCATGTTATTTTGTGAAATCTTTGATGAATGGGGAATTAACTCATGGGGAATTTTCTAAATTCATTTGGCTTCTTGTACATATTACTATCAATTCACCACAACTCTAAATGGGTGGAATAAAAGACTAATAGGTCCAATGAATCTCAAGTGGTTTTTGATTTTGTGAGGTCCAAGATTTTCATTAGGTTTTGTTTTCCAAGATTCATCATTAGTGATTAGGGATAACACTTTTGTAATTGCAACATGAAAAACTTTCTCTTTAATTATGGGGTTGTTCATAATGTATCCACTACATATCACCCCTAAACTAACCAAAAAGAAGAAATATAAAATTATAAAGTTAATTGAATCTTAGAAAAATGGTACAACCCAATATGAAAGATTGTATTTTTTCCTTGGATGATGAACTTTGGGCATACCGTAGAGCTTTTAAAGCCCAGATTGTAATGTCACTATATAGGATTGTGTTTGGAAATTCATGTCACCTCCTAGTGTGTTAGGTCCCCTGGTATGGTATGAGTGAAAAGAGGTAGGTTTAATAGTCCTTTTTGATTTATTATTATAAAAAATATTTTATCATAACTATAATAGTGTTAAAAGTTTTAGGAAAAATAAAATAGATAAGACAAAAAGTTTTTATAGAGGTTTTGATCAACAAGATCCTAGTCCTATCATCAATCTATTCCACTTATCAAGGAGACTGGTATACACTAAATATTCACTTTTTAATGAGATTTATAACCCTATTACATACAAATACAAATGTACCTTTTCACACCTGGTGGTATAACCCCTGACTTTTGAAGGATTCACAACCTACCTTCCTTTTTTCTGGGAGGAACAACCCAACCTTCCTTTTATATAAGAGGAATAACCTAATTACAACTTTTGGATGAGAAAATATTAAACCAAACTCTAGAGGAAAAACAGATGGTAGGAAGAATTTCAATGGATAAATAAAAAAATTAAAAAAACAGTTGAGAAGATGGTGTAGAAATTCAGTGCAACTCATGTTCTTTGATTACTTCATAGGTGGAAGATTAAAGTGATGAATATATTTAGTGATCACAATAGAATAACAGAAGTCGATGAAGTTTCTGGATCAATTTTGAGAGAAGAAGAAAATATATCAATGTATTATTTTTGAATGAATCATCTAAACTGGTTTTTTTAATCCTTGAAGAGATCTCCCAAAACATTAAAAATTAAATCTACAAGATTGTGTCCATATCCAATGTCTGTACAATAGTTTTCAGTGTATAACATTAATATAATATGACCATTAACTTATTTTTTTGAAATCACATTGAAAACGAAACACAATCAGGCTTATATTTATTCATGAAATATTAAAAGGAACATTTAATATATTAAGAATCATAATTCATAAAAAATAATAATTTAAAAAAAATAAGTAATAATATAATTTTTCAAATTATACATATACTAGAATATTTTGAAAAATAGAGAATCTTATGAAAAACAACCTACATGAACAAGTGTAACTAAAAAGTGATACAATTATTTCTAAACACTATTGAAATTATATTTCAATATAAAATAATAAAACATTTGAATAATTATTTTAATTTAACAACATTAATTAAAATTAAGAAATAAAAAATTTGGAAACAAATTTTAACTAATGGTGGGTCATGACCTACAATTGAAAACAAAGAGTGGTGGGTCATTACCTGCCATTGGAAAAGTCTAATAGTGTAAAAATAGAGTATTACCAATCATTGCAACTTTAAGTAAAAATAAAAATAATTAAACAAAACTAAAATTAATTTCATTCAACTTAACAATAAATGGATTCATGTAAAGAATAAAAAATTACCTATCATTGGATGTCCAATGGTGACTCATGACTCACCATTTCATGATGACGGTGGTGGATCATGTCCTATCATTGGAAATGTATAATGGTGGATCATTAAGAATAATTTCTAAACACTAGGATGATATTGTAGATAAATAAAATAAAACTAATTTTATTCAAACAATAATAAAATGATAAAAAAACAAATAGAATGAATTTAACAGAAATATACTTACATGATTCTGAAGAAATAAAACACCATGAATAAGATGATGATAAACAAGATGAAAATTGGAATATATTTTTCTGATAAAAAAATAAAATAGATTAACACAACACCAAAAATTTATGAAGAAAATATTATACTCAATAAAAGAAAAAAAGATCTCATGTCGGACCTTGAAGATGTTACTGCCAAGGCATTATACAGCAAACAATAAACAACTATAAATATAATAAAAATATCATTGCACCTGATACAAGAGGAAAGAAATCTTGTTAAATCTTTGGATAAGCTCCCACCATGTCCCTATAGTGTAGGAAGAGACAAAAATCAATGGTAAATATGACACACCATTGATGTCCAACAATGCAGAAAATTACCTATCATTGGTGTCTGGTGATGGGTCATTTAACCACTATTGAGAACATTTAATAGAGACTCGTTACTCATCGTTGGTTTTTACCAATTGTGACTCATCACCCACTAACCAAGGGGAGTAATAACTTTTGAACTAGTAGAAACAAATGATACATAATAAGTTCTTGAGAAGAAGAATAAATTTTTAAATGAGGTATAAAAATGATAGACTACACAGTAACCTATAAAAGAAATGATAAGTTCAAACAAGATCTACCAGAAAGTCATGAAATCAAAAGAATGATTTGAATTATAGGTTTTCCTTGTTACAGTCTCTAGATTACTAGAGATGAACTGAAAATATGAGAAAGATTATAGATAAACAATGAATAAGAACACATAGAAAAACCAAAAAAGTACATCAACCTTAAAATAAAAAGTGCAGTATGAAAGCATGATGTAGATTGAAATCTAAAATCATGTAGGGTAGAGAAATTTTAGCAAATTGAAGAACTGTGAAGAGTAAAATGAATAAGATGACTCAAATTTGAACATAAATATGTGTGGGAATTCAAAAAAACGAATGTGGGAGAAGTAAGAAGATTGGTCACTCGCGATACACCGATACTGTCTGAGAATTTAAGATGTATGAATAATATCAATAAAAACAAATTCCCACATTGAAACAAGAGGAGAATGACCAAGAAATATAATAAAAATATAATGATAAAGCTGAGCTCATATTAAAACATATCACATGCACATACATACCTACAGGTACAGTGGGTGACCTATACCCAAAGAATGATCTAGTGGGCACGAACCAGAGGTCCTAATACATAATCCCTTATGTATGGTGCATAAAATATGCATACCCAACATCTGTTCTAACCACTAGGGCTAAACTTACCATGAGTGTATACCTCTAGGTTACATTAAAGGTGGTGTAAGGTTTGGATTTATTTCTTACACATATATCTATATCTTTTATAACAAATAATAAAAAAATATTAATATAAAGAGTATAAAGAAAAAACAACTAGAGATCATAATACAATATTAAAATATATTAATAGGAAATAATATTTTTGAAAAAAAATTGAATTTAATTACTAGGGAAGTTCAGTATCCAAGCATGCTTGATTCTAAAAAATTATTAAGAAAAATAAAAATGCAGACAAACACACGATACAAGTGGTGAAAAAATAACCACCAAATACAAGCGATCAATCAATAAAAACCCAAAAAATAGACAAATATAAATCCCTAAAAATATTCCCATAATCAAAATAACATGTAACTCTCCCCCATAAACCATGAGGCTCACATCTATAGCACCACCATATGGGTTATGCACATCTCGAGGACAACCAAAAAAGTCTCCCTTGATATTTCCACAGATCTTCTCTACCAGCTAAAGAACGCAAGCCAACCTCCCTTTCTATGCATCCCAATGCTCCATGTGTTATTCCTATCCATATATTGACCTCATCCCGAGATCATCTCACCCTGAGGTCATCGGGCCATCACCATCCTGAACACCCCGTCACCACCCTCAAAAATGTGTCACCAGAACCTGAGGTCCTTATGTGGATGTGGTCATTGGAGGTTCTCCCACGAACAACCTCTAATTCCCATAACCAGAAGCTGAGGTACCCAATCTCAATCCCTACCTTCATGAGGTCACCAGCAACATTGACCATTGTCATCCCAAATAAATTTTTCTCCATCATCAGCACACAGACGCCCTGCACTGGCCATCCATCACCATCGGACGAAAACTCAATCACTTTATTATTGTCATCTATTGACCAACATGAACCATATCCTTGATAAAGTCATAGCCATGAATCATCTTAACACCCATTAGGATCCTAGATCTAACAACTCATATCTACAAACTCGATGCCATCGATCTTCCAACATGACTCCATCGAGGGTTATCACCCCTGACCCTGCATCCCCCTTTTTGAAATTTATAAAAAAGTACATTAATAATAAAAAAATATAATTCCTTTTAAACAAAAAAAAATCAACTGTAAAAGTTAAAAAGTAAAATATTATCATGAGAGTAAAAAAGATAAAATATTCAAAGAAAAAAATGAGACTATGTTATAGTTTAACAAATCATTTTAAATAATATGATTTAATTTTCATTTAAGAAAAATATAAAATAATAGTAAGATATAGAACTCAAGTAACAAAATTTAGTATATTTATAAAAATAAAAAATATACTAAGAAATAGTTAATCTTCCAGCATACCCAATTCAAAATTCATTTTCCAAAATTTAACATAATCTAAGGGTATTATGAAAATATCAGCTAATTGTTTCTCATATAGAACAAATTCAAAACATATATCATATTTATTTACATGATACCTAAGAAAAAAAAATCTAACATTAATGTGTTTAGTTCTATATTGTTGTAGAGGTTTTTTAGAGATTGAAATAGAACTAGTATTATCACAGTATATGGGAATTTTATCAAAATTAATATTAAAATCATACAAAGTTTACTTTATCCAAGTACTTTTTGAATAGAAAATAGTAGCAGCAACATACTCAACCTTAGCTGTTGATAGTGCTACTAACACTTGTTTCTTAGAGCTCTATGATATTAAAATTTTTCCAAAAAAATAACACATATCTAAAGTGATTTTCCAGTCAAGTATGTAACCTCCAAAGTCATAATCATAGTAAGATAGTAAATCAAATAAATTATCATCAGAATAAAATATTCCAGTACTAATAGTACCTTTGATATACCAAATTATTATTTTGAAATCTTTAAGGTGATTTTATTTGGGGTTTGACTGATATATATCACACATATAAATATGAAACATAATATATAGCCTAGAAGCAGTAATATTCAAAATACTTCTTATCATGGCTCTATATAACTTATCACAAATAGACTTTCCATATTAATATTCATCTTGTTTAGATTTTTTGCTCATAGTGGTTATTATAGTTTTACAAGAATAAAGTCCAAACTTTTTAACAGGTTATTCGAAATACTTAGCATGATTTAATAAAATACCATCTTTCCTTATTAATTTGTAAACTAAGAAAAAATTTAATTCCCCCATTATACTCATATCAAATTCATTTGTCATTAATTTTAAAAACTCACTACTTAGTTTATCATTTGTAGAACTAAAGATAATATCGTCAACAGAAATCTATATAATAATTATATCATTTAAACAATTTTTATAAATAATGTTGGATTAAACTTACCCTTAACAAAATAATTTTTGATTAAAAGCAGATTTATTCTTTCATAACAAGATTAAGGAGCTTGCTTAAGACCATATAAATATTTAGATAGTTTGAAGACAAGATTTAGAAATTTATTTTTTTCAAAACTAGGTGGTTATTTAAAATAAACCTCTTTTGAAATTAAACTATTTAAAAATTCACTTTTTACATCCATTTGAAAAGTTTAAAATTTTTAAAACATAAAAAATTTAATAAAATTTGAATAGATTCTAATCTAGAAACTTATGAAAATGAATCTTAAAAATCAATTCCTTCTTCTTGAAGGTAACCTTTGGAAAATAATATTTCCTTTTTTCTAATTATATTACTAGATTCATCCAATTTATTTTAAAAAAACTAGTTGGTTCCTATAGACATTATATCTTTAGGTAAATCAACTAGATTATAGAATTTATTTCTATAAAACTATTCAAGTTCATCATGCATAGAATTAACCCAATTAGAATCTTTCAAAGTATATTTAATATTAATAGGAACAAAATCAGCTACAAAGGTATAATTTTCACAAAAAGGTAGAATCTTTCAAAGCATATTTATTATTAGGTTTATCATCATCAAATTTTAATTCTTTAAAATCTTCAACATTATCAACATAATCATTACATTGTTTATCATTATTTTAAATGAACTTAACATACACAGATTCTTCTATTGTCGTGGTTCTTTTATTATATACCGAAGAGTATCATAAAAATATACCTTCATCTCTTTTTGAATCAAACTTTTCTAGATTATCTTTATTATTTAAAATATAGAGAATGCATCCAAAAACTTTAAAATAACCAATTTTGGGTTCCTTATTCTTAAATAGTTCATAGGGACTTTTATTTAACAAGGTTCTGATGTAAACTCTATTTAATATATAGAAATAAGTGTTAAAATATTCATCCCAAAAAAATTTTGGAAGTTAGAATTAATTAAGCATTATTATTTCCATTTCTTGAATAGTTTAATTTTTTGATTTCTACAACCCCATTCTGTTTTTGTGTTATTTGGTGGAAAATTTATGAAAATATCCATTAGTTTCATAGAATTTTTTAATTTTTAAATTAACAAACTCTCTTAATTTATCACTTCTAATAGAATAAATTAAGTGAACTTTCTAATTTTGAATTTTCTTATAGAAAGTAACAATTTTTTTTAAGGTTTCACTTTTTTTAGATAATAAAATAGTCCAAGTAAATCTACTAAATTCATCAAAAAATTTAAAAACATGTCTTTTAGAACATAAACTAGCAGTTATCATGGGTCCAAAAAGATCAAGATAAATCAGTTCTAAGCATTTAGCAGTATTAACCATATTTACATATCTAAATGATTTTTTTTCTTCTTTATAAATCAGATACATAATACTTACATGTACTGAACTGTGAAAGTTACAGAACCTGTTCATGTTTATCCAACTTGTAAAACAATCAAATATGAAAATTCCCTAGCCATTACAGAATGGGATCTTTATCTACAGAATTTAAGCATTTTAGATTATATTGGGTTAGTTATGAAAAATAAATTGAATATGTATTTTTTTCTATTAGAATAAAATAAAATTTTATTATATTTGTAAAAAAGATATATGTTATCTTTAAATTTTGCATTCATGCCATCATCACAAGGTTGTGATATGATAATTAGTTTATGTTTTAATCCTGCAAAAGGTACTTTGGAAATTATAATAGAATTTATATACCTAATTTTCTGAAAACTTTATCCATACCTTTAGAGTTGTTAGAAAAAGTGACAGTACCTCCATCACAATAGTTAAAATATAATAAGTTATATATTTCACTAGTCGTGTCCCTTGAGAACCCACAGTCCATATACTATGTGACTTTGGAACTCTTTGGGAAAGTTTTCTATTTTACAGTTATATCCATCAAACATAGATTTTCATATTCATTTTCACTTTTAGAACATACATCACTTGAGTCTGACTCTTCTATATAATTCCATTATGCATGATAAGCCTTTATTTGTTCTTTTTTGTATTTATTATCTTTTATATCTTGTTTTAATTTGGTACAGTCTCATTTTATATTCCCATTTTTTCCACACTCATATAAAATTAATTCATAAAAATCATATTTACTAGTTTTAACTCTTTTACTACCCTTTCTATCGTCATTTTTATGATCTCTTCTAGGACACTTCTTAAATCATCTCTTGCCCTTCATGTACTTGTAAAAACCTTTGGTCAAATTTTCAATTTTATCCTTCTCACTTTGTTGTAACTCGAAATCATAATAATTATAAATAACATGTATATTTGATTTAAATGAAATACATTTCCTTTTATCATGGTCATCAACATTTTCATTTTTCATTTCCAGCTCATATTAGAGAAGTTATCCTATCAACTCTTCCATAGAATATGAAGTGAAATACGTACTTTCTTTAATAGAAACTTTCTTTGAATTCCATCTCTTGGGTAGAGCTCAGAGTAATCTTTTGATAAGATCTTCATTATTCATGGTCTCTCCAAGTGAAACAATGTTGTTGAAAATTTTAGGGAATCTATTGTACATCTCATTTATGCTTTCTTGATCAGTCATACTGAATTATAGAAACTCAACTCTGTGTATAGCAAGCTTGGTTCTCTAAAACTTATCAATTCCTTTATGAGTGACTTTCAAAGTCCTACAAATTTCATAAATAGTTTTATAGGATGAAATATAAATATACATATTTCTACTTAAATGGAATTATAATTAATTCATAACTTTGTAATTTAAAACACATTTTAAAGAATTATTATTAGTGAGAGTTTCTAAATCAACTTCAGGAAACTTATATGAGTTTGAAATTATAGCCCAATAATCAAGACCTATATTTTTAATAAATACCTCCATTATATTCCTCTAGTATACATAGTCGCTTCTATTGAAGTCAGGTGGTCTGATGGTATTCAACATCTTGAAATCTTGATTAGCCATAAAAAAGTAGTGGATATTTTATGTAGCCTTTTAAGTCTAATATAATGGTTAGTTTATAAATATATAATTAAACAACTAAAACCAAATCCTTAAAAATTAACTACGATTTGATACCAATTGTTAGGTCCCTTGGTATAAAAGGAGTGACTAGAGGGGGTGAATAGTTATTTTTGATCTATTATTACAAAAACTAATTTATCAAAGTTATAACAGAATTAAAAGTTATAGTAGAAATAAAACTGATAATGCGTGAAATTTTTATAAAGGTTATGATCACCAAGATCCTAGTCCTCTCATCAATATACTCTACTCTTTAAGTAAATTGGCCTACACTAAATCCTATCTTTTTTATGGGAGTGATAACATGATTACATACAAATAAAAACATACCTTTTTCACACCTAGTGGTATAACCCCTAACTTTTAAAGGAGTCATAACCTACCTTCCTTTTGTTTGGGAGGAACAACCCGACCTTTCTTTTAGATGGGAGGAATAACCTAATGACAGATTTTGGATGGGAAAAGCTTAAAACAAAACTCTATTAGAGAAACAAGTGGTAGGAATAATTACAACATAGAAATAAGAAAAACAAATGAAAATAGAAGCTGAGAAGATGATGTATAAATTTGGTGCAACTCATGTTCTTTGATCACTTCAGAGGTGGAAGATTAAAGCGATGAAGATCTTAATTGATCATAGTAGAAGAACAAAAGACAAATAAGTTTCTTGATCAATTTTTAGTGTAGCATAAAATGTATCATCATATTCTTATCGAATGAATCATCTGCACTGGTTTTTGTTTTATCCTTAAAGAGATCTCTTGAAACATTAAAATTGATATCTATAGGAGCATGTCCATTTCCAATCTTTTCATGACACTTTTCACTATATAAAATTAATATAATATGATTGTTACATTATTTTGTTGAAGTAGAACTGAAAACAAAACACAATCAGGCTTATATTTATTCATAAAATATTAAAAGGAACATATAATATATTAAGAATAATAACTCTTAAACAAATAAAATTTTTAAAAAATAATAATAATATAATTTTTCATATTATACATACAGAAAAATGTTTTGAAAAACATAGCATCGTATGAAAAAAAATCTACATGAAAAAGTATAACTAAAAAGTGATAAAATTATTTTTAAACACTATTGTAATTATATTTCAAAATAAAATAATAAAACATTTGAAAAATATATTTATTTTAACAACATTAATTATAATTAAGAAATAAAAAATTTGGAAATTTTTTTAACTCATGGTGGTTCATGACCTACCATTGAAAATAGAGAGCGGCGGGTCATTACCTACCATTGTAAATGTTCGACGGTGTAAAAATAGAGTATTACCTACCATTACAACTTTAAGAAAAATAAAAATTATTAAACAAAAATAAAATTAATTCCATGCATCTTAACAATAAATGGATTCGTGTGAAGAATAAAAAAATTACCTACCATTGGATGTCCAACGGTGACTCATGACTCACTGTTTCATGATACCAATAGTGGCTCATTACCTACTATTGGAAATTTCCAATGGTGGATTATTAAAATTAATTTCCAAAGACCATGATGATATTATAGATGAAGAAAATAAAACTATTGTTATTCAAATAAGAAAAAAAATATAATGGAATTAACATAAAGCTACTACCATGATTTTGAATAAATAAAATACCATGAATAAACTACTGATAAATAGGATGAAAATCATAAGAATATTTTTTTGATAAAAAATAAAACAGATTAAGATATATCCAAACATTTAAGAAGAAAACATTATTCTTGATAGAAGAAGAAAGAGATCATGTGGGATCTTGAAGATTCTACTTCCAAGTCATTGTGAAATAAAGAATCAACAGCTAAAAATATAAGAAAAAAATTGATGTACTCAATATAAGAGGAAAGGGATCCTTTTAGATATTTAGAGAAGATCTTGTCGTGTCCCTATATAGTAGGAATAGACAAAAACCAGTGGTCAATATGACCCATTGTTGATGTCCAATGGTGGGTAAATCACCCACTATTAAAAAAATTGTGGTGGGTCACTGACCCACCATTGTGTTCCAATGGTGGGTAAAATTATCCATCATTGGTGTCTGGTGGTGGGTCACTAACCCACCGTTGAAAACATCCAATAGAGACTTGTTAATCACTATTGGTTTTTACCAATGGTGAATAATTACCCACTAACCAAAGGGATGAATAACATTCAAACCAGTAGAAAAAGTCGATATGGAAGACATTCTTGAGAAGAAGAAGAAATTTGTAAATGAGGTACAAAAATGATAGCCTACACAATATCCTATAAAAGAAATGAGTAGTTCAAGAAAGAACTATTGGAAAGGCATGAAATCAAAAGGACGATTTGAATTGTGGTTGTTTATTGTTACAGTAACTAACACACTGGAGATGAACTGAACATTCGATGAAGATGGTAGATAAATTATGAAGAAGAACACACATAAAAATTGAAACAGTGCCACGGCCTTAAAATAAAAAGTGCAGTATGAAATCTTGATGAGGATTGAAATCTAAAATCATGCATGGTAGAGAGATTTTAGCAAACTGAAGAACCATAAAGATATGAATGAATAAGATGACTTAAATTCAAATAGAACTAGTAATGTGAATTAAAAAAATGAATGTGGTAGAACCAAGGAGATCGGTCGCCTCGTGATACACCACTACTGTCCTAGAATTTAAGACATGTTAACAATATCAATAGAAATGGATTCCCATATCAAATTGAGATGATAACTACTGATCAGTATGACAACCAGAGTATGCTGAAGCTGGGATTATATTAAAACACATCCCATAAACATATGGACCTGCAGGTCCAGTGGGAAACCTATTCCCAAAGAATTATCTAGATGGAATGAACCATAGGGATACATAGGCCCACATGCATGGTGCATGCACTATGCATAACCAACCTCTATGTTGTCCACTAGGGTTGTACCTCCCATGAGTGTAGACCTCTAGGTCCCATTAAAAGTGGTTGAAGGTTTGGATTGAGTGCTTACACATATATCTATATTTATTATAACAAATAAAAAAATAGTAGTATAAAGAGTATAAATAAAAAACAACCAAAGATCATAATAAAATATTAAACTGTATTAATAAGAAATAATTGTTTTGAAAAAAAAAATTAATTAAATTAAATGTTATGTAAGTGTAATTTATCAAAAAAAAGAGATATAAAATTGTTAATACCCAATTAAAAACATAGTATAGGTAGATAAATGTTCATATTGTGTTGTTAAACAATGTAATTTGAATCTTTTATATGTTGGTGAGCATGGGAAGTTAAAGATTCGATAGTTAGAAGAAATTTGGCATGATGAATACGAGAACTCATGAATCTATAAAGAGAAGACAAATGCTATCCATGAAGGGATGATTCATCGGTGGAAATTTCATATTAGTGAGAAGGTCCTCATATACAATTCCAAGATAAATCTCCACCCAGGTAAGCTTCACTCCCAATGTATCATTCCTTACATTGTTACTAATTTTTACTCTTTTGGTTCAATTTAGGTATTTCATGAGCAGAGTGAATGAAGGATTACCATCAATGGGAAAATAATTAAAAAATTCTATGAGGATTTTCCAAAGCATCTGGTGGAGGAAATCCACCTTGAAGAAGCAACATATCAGTGAAACCCACCAATTATTATCCTTCCTTCCCACATTATCTTTTATTATAGTGAGGACACTACAAACTTTATATATAGAGGTTCGGTAAATTCCTGGGTTTATTATTATTTTCATAATCTTTCTTATTTATTCTCTTTTTCTCTTGTTGCATAGTATTTTTACTTTTCCCCACCTTGATGAGTTTATTATTATTTTCATTTTAATTCTTCTTTCTTATATTTTCATCTTATTGCATAGTATTTTTACCCCCCCCCCCTCTTATTCTCACCAAATCATGGAAATTACTTAAAATTCATGTTGACATTCCTAATTCCATGTTGTTTTAACATTTAATGAATAATTTTTTCAATTATGGAATGTGAATTTTTTTTCATGAATTTAACATTGGGGAGTGATTTTTAGTAAATTTATTATTTATCTATGATATAAATGGTTTTATCTCTATGAAAACTTTGATATTATTTATGCCCTTTGTGTGAGTAGTTTATTGGAAATTGTTCCAATTAATATATCCACACATATTTTCACTAAACTACGAAGTGTAAATATTTATTACATAATATAATGTAAATATAAGTTAGGTTAATTTTTATACATTCATTCATTATATGATATGTTTCATTACTGTACTATATTGACCTATGAGTGTGTACATATTATCCTACTGTTGTACGCCCTCCAAAAAAATTAAAAAAAATAGAAAACAAACAAAAAATAATAATAATTAGGAGAGTGATGAAATTTAAAATGTATAGGGATATCTAGGTTATGAGCTTAAGTTTTGACTTCCATGGATACCTGATTGAGTAGGTCTTGAAACTTGATTGCAAAGGATATAAGTTAAGTTTGGTGGAACGAATCAGGTAACCAAAAAAATTAAAATAATTTATATTTACAAGATATAAAGTGGAAAGAATAGTATGAAATGGTTTTCACGCATACACATGAAGAGTTATTATAATGGTTTAATTTTGAATTCCTTACTCATATTTGTATCATACATCAGCTTTATTTTTTTTTGACACAATTTATGAGACATCTTTTTCCATGATCACTAGGAATAACTCCTTCATGTATTTTTTTCTTTGATCACATTGTTATAATGAATTTAAATTTCCTTTATTGTTAAATATTAATGAATTTTGGAATATATCCATGAATAATTTTTTTATAAATTTGATTTTTTCCAAGAGTAAAAATATTTAGGTGTTGGGGCATGATCACATAGTGACTCGCTATTCATTTACACCCTTAAACCACTGTATTAAATTGGTTTTGTATTGAAAATTAAAAATATAATAACATATTTAAATTAATTTTTTATTCAATAATTTAATGTTTATAACTTTTAAAAAGGGTAATTTCACTTGTTTTGTTTATTTCATTATAGGTGGTGGTGATTTGGAGAGCCCATGATAGAATTCAAGAAAAACGAGCCCAAACTATACAAGGGCCCAAGCACACATGTGAACTTAAATTTTTAATATAGATAATTTGTGCATCCAATGGGGCTGAAAATTGGTAGAAAAGTGAAAACAATTCTATGATAAATTTATCTATAAGACCATGGATCCCAATTCATCCATTTAGAGTCCAAAAAGAGGCCCACCATGTGAAACAATTATGGGTGAGGAAGATTAGACCACTCTTTTGTATTTGTTCCATAACTCAGGACTTGCACCTAAAATTGGGATGATTCCACCTCCATTGTAAATATAACTATAAGTTACACATATACACCTAATTTCAAGAAAATTTAATGTGTTTTGTTTATCCTACCATCCAAATAAACTTGGTGGAAAATATGTCATGAACAGCTCACCAACACCCATATACCACGGACTTTTCATGGATCCAACTTTCCAAATTTATTTTTAAAAGAACTCCATGAATAAGTCGCAATGTGCGAACAAACATGGGTAAGGGTGAGTAAAATTTTATGGATTCCTTCATCCATTTTCATTCTATTTTACATCATATACTTATAAACCTCTTAGTGATCAATTTGGGGGATGTTATTTATTGTTATTTCAAGCTCCATGATTGTAATCTTTGGAAGGTAATTAAAATTCTGGATTTGTTGTCTATTATTATTCATTTCTTAATTGTTAATTTTTATTCATTTTGGTATGATAAAATACAAATTAAAGGAATAATAATACTCATGATTTCATACATAACTCAGATCTTGTGATGATTTGAGCATGTTCATATCTTTTCTCACCCCCTCCCTTTCATGAGTGTATGGATGGATTATGTCAGTTGATAAAATAAAAAATATTGAACCCATATAAATTTGAATTTTCTTGTATTGTGTAAATTATATTATTGAAACAAATATGGTCATCTCATCATGTTTTTTATGTGATTCCTTGATTGATTTTGGTTCTTACACTGATGAAATTTTTTTGATTTTGAGTGTTCATTGGTAATCAATATTGCTGATTGATAAAATACTAGATGTTAACCTAGTAAGAAATCACATACCATACTAGTTTCAATGAGTATAAATGAAGTGATAAATTATCTTTCCCACTCCCCTTGATTGTTATGACGAATGAGCATTAAGGGACACTCACCCAGGTTGATCACGGTTTCTCTAACTTATTTCTCTCACTCAGTAATATAGATTCAATTTCTGTTTTAAAATATAAAACCCCCAAATACTTCATCCCATTATCTATTTCATGAAATCATAATAAAAACCCTTTTTCAATTAATGATCTAAGGCTCCATCAAGATACAGCCTAGGGTTCTTGCTATACTATAGAAATTATTATAAAAAAATTCTAATTTCACACGATCGACAATGAGATCATATATAGCATCCATGTGATTTGGTGATGAAAAAATAACAACATCACTTCATGGAGGTGGTAGTCCACACATACGGATGAATGATGTTATCATTTTTTAGTGTAATAAAGAAAATTATATATTATATATCATGACCCCTCCCTCTAAAGAGACCGCAATGAGGGGAGAGAGATAATGACCCTCGATTCCCACCTATAGTAGGCCCTAGGTTGGAAACTAGCACCGAGACTATAAAAATCTCATGAAATGGGAGGCATTAACCTATATAATAATGTAGGATCAGGAGATAGGATGAATCATCCACAAACAAATACATGGAATAATATAAAAGAAACCAAAATCATTCCACAATGCATGTATAAATAAACCTGATATAGATGAAAGACTCTAATTAAAAATACCCAAAATTAAAGATATAGTAGTGATACAACAACTATCCAAGGTCTGGTCTAGTAATTTCCAACACAGTCTACGTAATCCTCCTAGAAACCTAAAAATTAGTTTATATACATAGGGTGAGAATACAAGTATACTTAGTTGGAAAACCAAAGTCTCTTGTGCACATTTGAAAGAAGCATACTAATGCACCTATGCGCAAATAAAAGAACCAAAAAAACCTAAACATGTCAATAATCCATCCCAGCCCCACCAAGGCATGCTCACCAAATAACTCAATCCAAGTATAGTAACATAATAAGAAGTATATCGATAAAGGGCACCCTGTACTACTTTCCCGCTAGTATAACACTCTCACACACCAATTTTGGACATCCTGGTGCTCCCATATCTTCTGTATACCACACCACACCACAAGCATGGTCACAAAACATCTTTCCAAAAGGATAATGGGTTTACCACCCCACAAGCATGAACACATAAAACATTGCCTAAAAACACTTGGGCCATCACACATCCACAACCATAAACAGAGAAGTAGGGTATCATAAACATAAAGGACAAAAACCTTGTGAACTCCTCCTACCATGAATGGACCCCATTGTAAGACACCTCATCTCATCTCATCCCACCCAAAGACACTTGGTCTATGTCATATCCCTCCTGAAGATGCCTGGTATCACTGCCCCATAAGTACGGCCACATCACATCTCATCTGAAGACACTTGGGTCATAACAACCACCATATAATGCACTAACAAACCTCCAAACATCATAGTATGTACAATACCTAACTCTCCTAGAAGAGAGATTGAGAAAGAGTGGGTACCCATCCATCTATTATCCTCACTGAATGTCAGGAAAAACACCCCCCATGTGACTATGCGGGTGTCGTCACATAGTGCTCAATGTGGGTGGGGTGAGTGTAGAAATCCCAAGGAATATACAAGTATATATATATATAGCCACACATAAGGAAAAACTATGGGTTCACAAAAAAATAAAAACCAACTCACAAAATCCCTACTTTTATTGCCACCTCTAAATTCATAACAGCACACAACAATCCACAAGCCCAATTTCACATTTCCAACCAATTTCCATTATCCATCCCATTCATATTATTATATAGAATCAACCACATTTAACCACAAAACCAACCATTTAATTATTAATTAGTCATTTCTATCCCATTAACCAAAAAAACCCCATTCATTTCAACCATTATTAAATAATTATTTATTCCATCACTATATGGGCATCTAGCACAACACATCCACACAAGAATCTCATCATTTCAATCACACCAATACCTTTATGCCCCACAAGAATAGAAAACAAAACCAACTCACCACCCCAAAATCATGGCCAACAAACCACCACATCACCCCAAAAGCACAGCCAAAAAAACCACCTCATTGCCCAAAAATCCCGACTATCCAAACCTCCTCATTTCCCCAAAATCACGGATAAACAAACCACCTCACCACCCCAAAATCATGGTCACACATCACAGCACGTCAAAATCCATTTTACATATTTAAAAAGGGTATTTTATCATAATACACTTTATTTTAGAGGAATTATCACATAATCCATAATCTTGGGTCAACCATTTTATTATCCAAATATAAGTGGTTATCTAATTTCCATTTTAGGGTGATATAAAAATAATCACAATAAACATAGAAGTCATAGTATGTATCATCTAGTGTAAAAAAATCCCCCAATAGCCATAATTTTTAGTGAGGCATCAATCCCTTATAATCAAAATATAACAATAATATCAAATCTATAAAAACATGTGAATCAAACCCTTTTACCATTCAATTTCAATTTAACTTATTCTTTATCATTGATTTTGAAAACACAACCATAATCCATAGATTAAAAATATAAAATCCCTCCTACATGATATAGAATAAAGAGAAATGAAGTATTCCTTCCCTCGAAGAATATTTTCCAACTCACTAAGCACTATAGGGAGAATAAGAAGCACCCACAAACCACAAATACACCATGAGAAACTGTGGATTTCCGCATATCACCAACAAATAACCACCGACGCCAACAGATCAAAGCAAAAGAGGATAGGGATTGAAATACTATTTGAGTAATGGAGAGGATGTGTTACCAAATAAATAAGATTCATCCAAGAAAAAGAACTTAAAACATGGAATCCTATCAATTTCACATCACATAAATTTTATACAGCGTGTAATCCTATGGTTTTCCAAAATTTCCACCTTTCACAGAAAAACATGTTGCCTCAACCTTTATTTAATACACATCATAAATTCCAATTACATGACATTTAATCCATCTCATAGCCTCCCCCATAGTTTTGTACAAGTTGTGAACCACCATTACACTTCGTTCAATCATTACACGATGTGAATTCCCTACTGCATCACCGTGGCAGCTCCAGCCTCCATGGATTCTCCATAGGCCTCCTTTAAAACACCTCTAACACCCAAAACAAGAAAATTAACAGACTAAGAAGGCACATACTATTAAATCAAATACCTCTCAAACAATTCTCTCACTTTAGAATCAAAAACCAAGACCATAAGGAAAGGGGTCCAAACAACCACCCCATGAGATACCTCTCAATGATCTCATCATACCTCGAAAGCTACCACCGACCAAACACACCAAACCAAACAACCATAGAAAATCTCATACAACCTCATCACCACATACCCACAAACTGTCTCCTCTAACAGAACCAAACTACCATACAACCATCTCAACCTCCATGCAACTCAAAAAAACAACTACTATAACTAACTAATGACACTACCCCAAACACGCGAATTAGGGATTTTCATCCTATATGTAAAAATATTACCTGCTATGGGTAGCACTAACTCACCCACACAAGTTTTATCACATCACAGTTAATGTGTCTCAATTAGGAATCATGTCCTATTGTTTTCACATGTTGGGACTTTATCACACATCATACATCATACAAAAATTAGGGAAAATAGCTCATCAGATAAAATAAAAGTGTCTAAACATCACATCATAAAGTAAAATAAAGTAATAAAAAACTAAAAAAACTCTAGTTACTAGGCCCACATCTACATCTCTCACTCCTAATTTCTCTCCTCTAGGTTAGCATTCCTCGACAAAACACGAACCAAAGTAATGGTCCACCCACACAGCACTGTTTCTTGGCGATATTGTATCTCTACCAGATGCTCCAAAAATATCATTTCATGCTCTATATCTAAATTTCCCCATTAAATTACATAGGAGTAAATGTAAATATACTGAAAAATCTAAGATATGTGGAAGATGTTATGGATCCTCTCCAACTGCAGTGGAAATTCTAACTGATATGTCACCTTTCCAACTCGCCCCAACACTTCAAAAGGCCTAAAAAACTTGGAAAAAAGAATACTCCCCCTTCTAAATGTCTTCTTCCCACATCAAGGGGAAAAATTCAAGAAAAAATGGTTCCTAACCTCAAAATGAAAAGGAATATTGTAACGTACCAACCCGAATGCCACTAAACCAGTGCTCTGAGCTGATGGGTTACTAGGCCTCAAGCACACCTCCCCATATTCCAAAGGCTAACGACTAGTAGTGAGGGCCTAGGAGGTGATAGTGTAGAGACTATGCACTCATATTAGAGTAAGAAAATAGTGTAATTATTTAAGTATCATACACAGTAGAAAGTAAACAAAGTGCAGTAGCAGTAAACAACTAAAATAGAACATGCTGTAATAATAAATGAAAGGCTGTAAAATCCTAAACAACTATGTCATACAAAACAAAACTAGTCACCCACTGGGCCGAAAATATAGATATAGGAGTACTAAAGGAACTAAAATTAAATGTACAGGGATCAACTACCAACTCTAAGCCATACTATGTACCCAGTCTCCAGACACTGTCAAACTCCACCAGCCCAATCAAAAGAACCACATGAGAAGCTCTGCTCGAACATACAACATTATGCCTCAATCCTATCCACCATGAAACTCATTATCAATTGAAAAATCATACATAAGTTCTACACATACACTAAGTTGAACGTGAAGAGGTGAGAAATAATCTTAGCAAGCCACCCCAACAAGAAACCTGTAACTATGCTGCTAAAAGTGTATGAAAAAAAACGTGTTCAGCCTAGCTGAAACACAACCAAAAGGAAGCAAAACCAATGTGATCTCACAGTTGAACCCAAGGTCTGTAATCCCTATCAACTGGGAAAGTTCCACCATGGATTTCCATAACTATATACATATACATGTATAGTGCCATACCTATAAATATATACATAGATATGAATATTAATTGGTATGTGAATCAATAACATGAAACCACATCAGCAGTCAAACCTCGGGTCCATAACCTCACTCAACCGGACATCCTGTGCAAGGGAATTGAGCTGGATTTCATGCTACTCAATTCGGGTACCACCAAGTCAAAGTCTGGGTCCATAGTCCCAATCGACATATACCTACTTTGACCAATGGTGGAAAATTCACTGAGCAAAGTACATTACCACAAGAGGATACTCATCCTACACCCGGGTTCACCCATACTCACCTAAAATCATTGAAATAAGGATACTGTATACAAATAGTCATTCCTATAAAAAAGGATTCTAGGGAAAAAATTTGGACATCTGAGGAGACGCCATGATACACCCCTCGAGTCCCATAACTAATCTGGAAGAGCGTAATCAATTTGATCATATAACATCCAGCCTATGATCCCATCCAAGGAATTCCTATAAATGAATCCAAGTATCACTCAAGGAATAGGAGTTATAGACCCATTGAGCTTGTCCAAGGAATCCCTCAACTAGATCCATGTATCACTCAGGTTACATAAGTCTATCACCCACTAATCTCATCCAAGGCATCCCTCAACTAGATCCAAGTATCACTTAAGGTAAAAACATATCCAACCAATGAACCCATCCATGGAATCCCTCAACTAGATCCATGATTCAATCAAGGTTTTAAATTACATTCAACATCCCACAGATCCCATCCAAGGCATCCCTCAACTGGATCCACTTATCACTTAGGGCATATAATAAATCAAAACATTGAGCTCATCCAAGGAATCCCTAAACTATATCCATGTATCACTTAGGGTATCCAAAACATCATACTATTGAGCGCATCTAAGTCATTCCTATAATAGGAATCTAAGTATCACTTAGGGAATTCAAAACATCAGACCACAGATCCCATCCAAGTAATTCCTACAATGGGAATCCAAGTATCACTCAGGGTACTTAAATGAACAGTCCACTGAGCCCATCCAATGCATTCCTATAATGGGAATCCAAGTATCACTTGGGGCATACAAGTCAACATGTAAGTCTTAGTAGTTGGATACCAGGAAACGGATCTGTACATCCCAATAAAATGTATATCACAATATATATATATATACATGTAGGGTTAATAGCCAAGCCCTGGGTAATACTTATGGGTATCACTAAAATATCATAAATAACATGGCTTAGAATCAGGATCCTAGGAAATCATTATTGGGAATCCTAATAAGAAAAATGGATCCCAAGAAGAACATTTGGGCATCCCAACAGAAAGAAACATGTCACGGGTCAGGCTCAACAACCACTAACCGGGAAGCACCTCTGGTACCCATTACTACATCAAAAATAACTATTTCAAAATATAAACAAATGAGTGAGGGTGTCCCAAACACCCAACCCAACACTCCATCTATAGCCCCATGAGTTTTACTAGTTCGGAATGGGTTCTGAGGTGACACCCAAACACCATCTCTACCCAAACATGACGTACAACTCAGGGTCAGTCAAGAAATAGGCACCTGCTGGGTCCCTCAAGTCAATAACTAAAGATTAATCCTATAAAAGGGATCCTCTAAATGATATAAAAGTACAAGGATCCTATGAGGGACTCCCTACATCATATAAGAAAAGGCATCCCTCATGGGATCCTTTGAAGCATCTGGTCTCATAGCCTCATAGGCCAAAAGTACACGTCTCCCAAGGGGAATGTCCTAAAAAGCATAGGTCATGGGAGATAGATCATAGATAATCTCATATCAAGATCTAAACTTGGTTGTTCAAACACCCAACCTATCATTCATGCTCTGGTATCAATCTTAGGAGACAACTGAATTTGATAACTATAGGAAGAACCTCTCTATTTAGATAGAAACCCTGAAACACCCACTAAGAGTACTAATAACACTCCATGGGTTTCAACATCACGATATATGTGGAAAACTACTCATAATCTACAACTCTTGGGTCCAAAACTAACATCGGGTAAGAAAACATGAAAAAATCTCAAAGAGTTACAATGGACAGTACACAGCGTGTAACCTTGATACACAGCATGTACTCCCAGCATGCCACATTGGCATATACTTCTGTCATCCTAGGAATGTAAACATCCCAAGTACATAGAGTGTATCCTACATGGGGTAGATGCATGTGTCTCTCAACCGGCCTAGCCATATACTTGTCCAGTTCATTTACTTGTACACGACATGCTACCCACATGGGGTCTGTCCATGTACCCTACACGACCATGTACCCCTACATAGGTAGACATGCCTGGGTACTCGACTACACAGCCAAGTACCAGTACACAGCATGTATACCCATACATATAGTGTACTCCTTAAAACTTAAACTTATCTGAACGGGAAGAACACATGGTGTGTCACCCTAGACAACACGTTGTGTAGCCTAGTTTTCACGAGTGAAAAAACTCTTGGATCACCTGAAACCCTTGTTTTCACCCCCTAAACAACAGATCGGACCTCAAGAGGCCTCAAGAAAACAAAATATTTCTATAAAAACTTGAAACATTGTATTTAAATGGTATTTTTAGTGAAAACATTAAAAAGCCTAGCTTTGGGCAGAAATAGCTGAAGCTTCTCTTTATTTGATGGTCCACGGTCACCATATGCCGAATCAGCGAGTCAAGGTCATCACGATGGTACCCCTCTTCCCTTCCATCTCTCTCTATATATTTTTCCCTTTATCATTTCTCCCTCAGTCGAGTGGTGTAGGAGGATGACCCATAGGTGTACATGAGAAGGAAGGAGGAAAGGATAAAAGAAAAGGAAAATAAAGAAAAAGAAGAAAATAAAATAAAAAGAAAAAGGGACTCGGGTCGGCCCCAGCTCCCAACTCGAGTTTATGCCTTTCCTAGGCTAAAATCCCCATTTTTTACTCAATGGAGGATAAAAAATATCGATATAACACTCTGTTCAAAATTTACGGCTGAACAAACCTACACGAATAATTAAATATTTAATGTATTAAATATTAAATATTAATTATTCTACCAAAATTCAAACAGTTTGGATTTCCACCAAACTCATGTCCTAGGGTAAACACCCTGTTATAGGACCAACAGAGGGGTCATAAGAATTATTTGAGGTCGTCTTCTAAGGTAAAAGACCATTTTACCCCTTTATAAGCATCCGATAGAAAAAATTCAAATTCCTGCTCAAAAGTGAAGTTTGAAAAAACACAGGTCCTTACACATCCTCCTACTATAGGCATAAGAATTTGAGTGGTATTATACTGCTTTCATCATCTCATGAACAAGCTGAAACTTTTCTTTTGTGCTCTACCCCACATCAGGTCCAAGAACTATTACCTCCCCAACCTTCATCCAACACAATAGAGAATGACATGGTCACACATACAAATCCTAAAATTGGTTCATTTTGATGGATGTGTGATAGCTATTATTATAAAAAAATCAACCAAGGTAAAGTTTCATCCGGATATCCTTAGCATTTGTTGGTTGGATAGGTGCTCTGATACATTGTGTGGCCATAATGGTGAAACTTCTTGATAGAGGGGGTGACACATTCTTTTTGACTAATCTTACCGGTGCACTGTTTGACGAGGGGGGAGATGAGATTTTCTTGTGTCTACATGAAAATTTATTTCTTTTGGACTTGTAGGATCTTTTTGGCATGTGCTTTAAGGTTGTGTGCCCTTCATGTAATGGGTTTTCTCTTTCCTAGTCTAAAAGAGGTCTCTCTTTTTCTTCATGATCAATTTAGAGGTATTGAACCCCAACCTTATTAAAAAAATCTAGATAGTTTTCTCCATCTACTCATCTATATGAGGGTAGAAAGCACTGATGATTTGTAACTGAGTTCCAAAATCATATTTCAATACCATACCGACTCGTGAGATAAAATGACATCCCAATCCAAGAAAATTTACTTAATAACTCCATGAAAACACACCATGTCATCCACATACCTCTTATCCAAAAAATTCACTATGCTCGAATCTTGGATCACAATGAACTGGGCTGATTTCATTAATCGATCCATGATCACCCAGATAGCATCACAATATCCCTAAGCTTGGGGTAACCCTATGATAGAATCCATTATAATATCATCCCATTTCCACTTGGAAACATATAAAGACTATAATGAACCACTAGAAACATGATGCTTGGCCTTTACCTACTGGAAAATCAAACACATCACCAAAAACTCTACCACTACCTATTTCAACCCGGGCCAAAAAAAAACTAAATCGTCAAGCCGCTGTATATATTGTAAACACTTGGGTGTACTACCAAATGTGAGCTATGAAACTAATAAATAACTCTCTCATACATCACTACCAGAACAAAAAACCTCCCATGAAACAACATCTAGTTCTAACCACACTCCAACCATCCCATTATAGCATCATCATGGCCAACACGATTGTTTCTGATGCTTTTTCCAGGGCATGTGCATCCGTCTATGGAGGATGGGCGGTTGTTGCCCTGTATTCCTACTTTCCAAAGGTGGGAAGAATCTATTCCTTATTCAGGAACATTTTCTCCTTAATTGAAATGGGATGATGGGATGTCGGTTCTTCCTTCCATTGATTCCTCCTCGGAACTAGTCACCTAGTCTGGATCTCCCTTAAATATTAATTCATGGTTCATGAATATCATTCCCGATGCCATATCTTTGTGAATGCCTGTTAATTACACTAATTTCATCAGGACATTCCATGGGGTCTTGACATGGTAGCAACCTTTGGTCGGAGTAGACGGTAACATTAGGAATTTCAGGGCATATCTGGATGCATGGACATTGGGGAACTTGTATTCTTCCTCATAAGAGGGCATATCAAGGGCACAAAACCCGAGTCATCCTGCATCAGTCGCAGGGTATTATATGTCAGAGGCATGTCTCTGAGGTTTTTCTCATATTCCCATGTTTATCACAGGGTATGTCGCATGTTTAACATCTTGAGGAGATGGAATGATGGTGATCAGAACATCCCATAGATACAGATCAGAGGTGGTGTGTCCTGTAGAGGGGAGATGTCACACCATGAAAGCTGATCTGGACACCATTGAGGTTGGATCAGGGAGTGTGCACCCCAGAATGGGGAGAACACCAAGTTTTACCATTGGCTGGGATTGAACCTCATGGAGGTTTCCTACGTACCCTTTGTAGAAGACAGGGATCAAAACCCACATAGTTCTATGGGGTGATGAATCAGGGTGTACAGAAAGCACAACAACCCGTATACATGTAGGGGCTTACGCATGGAAAGTGTCCCATATCAAGAGGGATACTCTTGGGTGGATGAATATGGATTTATTGGGGCTTATGCATGGTTTGTTTCCCGGGTGCCGCAAGGAGCGGCGCTGGGATGAATGGCATGATCTCACCGGGATGTGGCGGCCTGGGTAAGAATCTAGATGGATGGTGGAGAGTTGAATGAAATATAAGGGTAATGAGATGGAACTGGCATGAGGACGATGGTGATGTTGGGCTTGAGCCTTGAATAGGCTTCCTACATATCCCTATGGTAGGGAATCAAAGTCTGCGTAGTTTGGTGAGACGATGGGACACCTGAGGAGGAGACCCATGAGAATGGACGTATGGAAGGGATCTGGAGGAAATAGAACCTTCAGGTTAGGGCGTAATCTTCCCGAAATACATAGTATTGAGGGATAGATCAGGATGATACATGAGGGATGGGCTTTAACCTCAGGGAGGCTTCCTACGTATCCCTGTGGCAGGGAATCAAAGTCCACATAGTTCATCTGAATATGGTTTACCATCGATTGGGGACTTCGACATATTACCATTGATTGGGGGCACAACAGATTACTGCTAAATGGGGTCACAATGGCTTACCACTAGATGGGGTCACAATGGCTTACTACTGGATGGGGTCACAAAGTCTTACCACTGGATGGTGGATGTAGTCTAACGTCGTTCCAGATGAAAAGGGGGCATACAGTTTAAATTCATGTGGGACGAAGGTGGTCTGATGTAAAGGTGGTCGGAACCAATGGATGGTGGGATCGAACCTTAGGGAGGCTTCCTACGTACCTTGCCTTGGAAAAGATCAAAGACCATATAGTTAAGGTTGGGTTTTGGTGAGCCTACGTGAAGATGGATGGGACCAATGGGTGTTGGGATTGAACCTTAGAGAGGCTTCCTATGTACCGAGACTTGGAAAGGATCGAAGACCACGTTGTTCAGGTGGGTTTGGTGAACCGACATGAAGGGGGTCGGAACCAATGGGTTGTTGGGCTTGAACCTCATGGAGGCTTCCTATGTACCTTGCCTTGGAAAGGATCAAAGTCCTCGTAGTTCGGAATGGTTGTTGGGCTTGAACATCATGGAGGCTTCCTACGTACCTTACCTTGGCAAGGATCAAAGTCCACGTAGTTTGGGATGTGGTGTGGGGCTTACACTCTAGGATGCCCAAGGTGTTGGTGGAACGACGTGAAGGGGGGTCGGAGTGACCAATGGGTGGTGGGCTTGAACCTCAGGGAGGCTTCCTACGTACCATCCCTTGGCAAGGATCAAAGAACTTGTAGTTCGGGTTTGTGTAGGGATTACACTATAGGCTGCCCATGGATGGTGGGATTGAACCTCAGGGAGGTTTCCTACATACCTAGCCTTGGCAAGGATCAAATACCACGTAGTTCAGGTGGTGGGAACCAATATGAAGGTGGTTGGATCCAATGGTTGTCGGGCTTGAACCTCAAGAAGGATTCCTATGTACCTCACCTTGGTAAGGATCAAAGACCTCATAGTTTAGGTTGGGGAATTGGTGCACTGACGTGAAAGTGTTCGGGACCAATGGTTGTTGGGCTTGAACCTCATGGAGGCTTCCTACATACCTTTCCTTAGAAAGGATCAAAGTCCTCGTAGTTCAGAATGGGTTTTGGTCTTGAACCTCATGGAGTATTCCTACGTACCTTGCCTTGGAAAGGATCAAAGTCCACGTAGTTCGGTATGTGGGTGCGGGGATTACACTCTAGGCTGCTCAAGGTGTTGGTGGACTGATGTAAATGGGGTCAGAGCGACCAATGGATGGTGGGATTTAACCTTAGGGAGGCTTCCTATGTACCTTGCCTTGGAAAGGATCAAAGACCACGTAGTTCATGGTGGGGTTTGGTGAACTGACATGAAGGGGGTCGGAATGATCGGGTGTTGGGATTTAACCTCAAGGAGGCTTACTATGTACCCTGCCTTGGTAAGGATCAAAGACCACGTAGTTCAGGATGGTGTTTGGGGATTACACTCTAAGTTGCCCGTATAGGATTTCATGGTCGATGATTACTACTCTAAGCCCACATGAGTCGTGCTCAGTGTGAGAAACAAGAGGCAGCAAGGACCTAACGATCACAGCGCAAAGGTGCATCCATGAAGGGTGGTGAATGGGGATTATGCAAGGAAGTTGCCCAGGTGCCTCTATGGAGTGACAATGGTGCATAGAGATTATGCAAGGATGCTGCCCAGGTGCTACTGTGGAGTGGAAATGGTGGATGGGGATTATGCAAGGATGTTACCTGGGTGCCACAATGGAGCGGAAATGGTGCATGGAGCTTACGTAAGGATGTTGCCCGAGTGCCACTGTGGAGTGGCAATGGTGGATGTGGATTACGCAAGGATGCTTCCCGGGTGCTGCTATGGAGCAACAATGGTGAATGGGGCTTACACAATGAAGACGCCCGAGTGTCGCTATGGTGCGGCAATGGTGAATGGGGCTTACACAAGGAAGTTTCTCGGATGCCTCTATGGAGTGAAAATGGTGATTGGGGCTTATGAAAAGAAGATGCATGAGTGCCGCTATGGAGCGAAAATGGTGAATGGGTCTTACACGAGGAAGCTGCCCGAGTGCTGCTATGGAGCGGCAATGGTGAATAGGGCTTACACTAGGATGCTGCCCGAGTACCACTATAGAGCGGTGATGGTGGATGGGGCTTATGTGAAGATGATGACTGGGTGCCACTATAGAGTGGCAATGGTGGATGGGGCTTACGCAAAGTAGCTGCCTGAGTGCTGCTATGGAGCGGAAATGGTGGATGGGGCTTATGCAAGGAAGATTCCTATAATTTATTCCCCATGTCTGTCCATGAGGGAATCCCAACCCACTGGTGGGTTGAGGCCTTCACTTATACGCTAGTGCACAAGAGGTATAATGCCAAGGGCATTGGAATCAGTCTGAACAAAGGGATATGAAAAGTGTGAATCACTTTCCTAACATTCGGAATGCAATGAGGGTGGCATGACAATAGAGGATAACTGTTGACCATGTTCAAAACATAGCATCCATATCACATTAACCTGAAATGGGGGAAAATAAATGAGGGTCGACTGTTGACCATGTTTGAAACACAGGACCTGGCTCAAAGTGTTGTCTAAAGTCTTCCGGAGTGTTGGCTCAGGACGGTAGGTGAGCCGATGCGGTATGGTACTAGGCTGTTAGGGGGTTCCTTCAGACATAGAAGTGGATGAAGACAGGAATGAAGGACACGCAAAGCATGAGGTGGAGTGATGGAATGTTTGAACGGATTCCAACACTCTTGAAATTACGCCACTATAATCATGGAATTAGGCATCTTATGCTTGGAGCATAAGGCATCTCTTGTCTGGAGAAAGAGGTGTTTTATGTTTGGCACTTAGAGTGTACTAAAATTTATAGTCATGTAGATGGGACTGTTGGCATTTCATTCTTGGAGCATAAGGCATCTCTTGTTTAGATCAAGAGGCATCTTATATTTGGAACATAGGGAATAATACAGTTTATAGTCATGTAGATAGGACTGTTGGAATCTTATGCTTGAAGCATAAAGAATCTCTTGTTGGGATCAAGAGGCATCCTATATTTGGAACATAGGAAATACTACAGTTTATATTCATGTAGAGAGGACTGTTAGGAATCTTATGCTTGGTGCACAAGGAATCTCTTATATTGAGTAAGAGGAATCCTATGTTTATCATATAGGGATTACTATAGTTTAAAGTCATGTAGATAGGACTATTAGGCATAAGGCGCCTAGCAATGGATGGTGTTGGGACTTATGAAAGAGAGTCCCTTTCTGTTTCAACCTGGTATAGGAGCTAAGTGATAGGGTTTGGAGGAGTTTCCTGAGGAATGGTTTGACTCAAGGTACTCAGGAAATTGATGATAAGAATCTCAACTCCCGACATGTGAAAGGGACTGAGAAGAATATGTCAACTTAAGGTGTTTCATTGTGTTTGGAGGAGTATCATAAATCATGGTATTCCATGGATGGAAGGCTACGACGTATAAGGGCATAGTGGAAAATGTCAACGTCCCAACCTGAGAAGTTCATGGTGCGACTCTCCATTTTTCATGGGGGTCAGTGATGGTAGCGAAGGGACCGGCCCAGAGGATCGGGACTACAGCCCGGCACTGACCCCGAGCGGGGGTGCGGGGGCGTAGCCCCCGTGGTATAGACCAGTGGATGTGAATGTAGGAGTCTCACAAAGGATAGGTCTTTGCGAAGTAGCTTTGCAGAGCAAAGGGGCTCGTGGAGCATGGGGTCTCGCAGAGCAGCTTCGCAATGGAAAGGTGCTCGCTGAACATAGACTCACAGAGCAGTTTTCTAAAGGAAACCTACTCATGGAGCATGGACTCGCGGAGTAGCTTCACGAAGGAAGCTACTCGTGGAGCATGGACTTGCGGAACTGCTTCGTGAAGGAAGCTACTTGCGGATCCTGGACTCACAGAGCCGCTTCACGAAGGAAGTTACTCGCAGAGCCTGGACTCGCAGAGCCACTTCGTGAAGGAATGCGGAGCTCTTCGAACTGGGAGATCATCTTCCCAAGGGAAGGAGTGACCCCTGGTGAAGGGGGGTGATCTTGGTATTTATAGGGGAGAGGCTCCATGAAGCAGAGATCGCTCGGTGCGAAGACGGAGATTTCTCAGTGGCGGATCGCGAACGTCAAAGGGGTTCGCGGAGCCATCCCGACTCCTTGCTTCGTGGTGGGTCGCGAACGTCAAAAGGATTTGTGGAGCCTTCCCACCTCCTTGCTTCACGGTGGGTCGTGAACGTCAAAGGGGTTTTCGGAGCCGTCTTGCCTCCTTGATTTGCGGCGGGTCTTGAATGTCAAAGGGGTTCACGGAGCATCCCGCCTCTTTGCTTCGTGGTGGCACTCCACGATCGTGGAGGGGGCTTCGTGAATGGGCTTCGTGAACCATTTTTCTTGCCCAAATTCAAATGTCCATAAATCCTAATCTGTAACTCCGTTCGGGCCCTACAACCTACCAAATTGAAGCTTGAAAAATGGGATACGATATTGGATCAGCTATGGAAGCATTTGGAACATTTTGGGGACATGGTTTCTGGTTCCAACAACAATCACTCATCACGTATGCCTCTGAGTCTCCCAACTAAGACTCCTCCAACTGTTTCATTAGATAAGACTGCACCATCATCTGAAACAAGTAGCCTCTACCATCATCCACCCTTATATATAAGTTCAAGGATTCCAACTCCTTTATTCCTCTCCAAGAATCAATAGACTCCTAAACAATATCCTTCTCAAAGCATCAGCCGAAACATTCCCTTTTCCTAAGGTGTAGGAGATCTCAAAATCCAAATCCTAAAGAAACTTCATCCACCTCCACTACTACAAGTTTAGATCACACTAATAAAAGATATACCTCAAAATCTTATGATCCATGAAGACCAAAAAGCACTCCCTATTGAGGTAATTCCACCACTACTTTAGTGAAAACACAATTGTTGATAACTCCATATCATGGGTGGCATATTTACACTCATGGGGATGTAACTGCCTATACTCATAAGAGATCACTACCCTTTTCTACATCAATATGAAACCCAACCCCAGATAGTAAGCATCATAAAACACCCCAAACATGACACCCTCCTCAGGAAACTGAAGCACTAGAGCACTAACCAACTTCCCCTTCAGGTAACCAAACATTTCCTAGCACTAATCACTCCACACAAAGTATTGGTCTTTCCTAGTAAATATTGTTAATGGGGAAGAAACTCAAGAGAAATCAAGAAAAAACCTCTGATAATAACTTGTAATACCAAGTATACTATGAACCACATCCGCGTTCATGGGTGTTCCCCAAGAAAAAATTGCCTCGACCTTTGAAAATTCTACTTCCACACCCTATTGAGACACCACTTGCATGGGGAAATGCACCTATTGTATCCAAAAACTTATACTTGGAAAATTTCCCATAAAGCTGGTGGTGTCGAAGGATCTAAAAGAAAACTCTAATATGATCGACATTTTCCTCGTATAACTTTGAGTAGATCAATATTTCATCAATGAATAAGTTGAAAACCTAGTCTAGGAACTCATAGAAAATGGATTTCATAAGCCCCATGAACATGGCTAGTGTGTTTGTAACACCGAACAACATGACTAAAAACTCAATGGTCCTATACCTGCATCTGAAATAAGTATTTGGGATATTTCCCTCCTTAACCCTCAACTGGTGATATCCAAACCATAGATCGATATTATAAAACCAACTTGCCCCTCTCAGCTGGTCGAAAAGATCATTTATCCTTGGAAGAGGGTAAAAGTTATTGATTGTCACCTAATTCAACCTCTGATAGTATATACACAACCTCATACTATAATACTTCTTCTTGGATAACAAATCTAAAGAACCCCATGGAAACACACTAGGCTGGATAAAAAACTTCTTCATAAAATCCTCAATATGAATCATCAATTCCCATAATTCATAAGGTTCCATCCGATAAGGATCCATCAAAATCAGAGAATAACCAGGCTGAAATTCTATCCCAAACTCAACATCACGTTGAGGGGGTGGTGTCACAACCTCCTCAGTAAAAACATCCAGGAACTCACCAACAACCCTAGGAACCTCCACCATCCCAGCCTCTTCTGACTCCACTAATAACTCAACCAACAAATAAAGAAGGTTCTCCACACACCGACTTCCCAGCTGACAACCCCGCTCACCAATGAAACCCACACTCTAGCCATCTACATCCAAAAACATGACTCTCCACAAAAAATAGTTGATAATAGAATGTAGAAATTATAACTAGTAGATTTTGAAGATAACATCATGTGGATAAATCTTTAGTAAGAAAAAACCCTCACAGGACTAATGTAGCCCCATCATCATTATGCACCCACAGAACACATCAGACAAGTTTTTCTAACCTCTGACTGGAATAGTAAACACCAAAGTCATAGGAATAACTTCTACATCTATTCCCAGAGCATGGACTATATTGGTTGAAACAAAGGAGTGTGAAGATCCTAAATCAAACAAGGCAAAAACAAGGGTACTAAACAAACCGATCATACCCATAATGATCTATGGACCCTATGGCACTATTACCTCCACTATATACAACTGGACACACCCAACTCCTCTACCTATCTGTTTATGACCACCTCCATGAACATTCTTGGTTCGAGGACCCTGAACATGAGGAATATCTTGGGGTCAACCTCTACCTACTCTATCTTCCCTCTGTGGATTATAAGCCTTTTTCCCCTACTATTGAAATGGTCTCACTAGAAACTACCACTAAGGCTAGCACTGAACATATACACCTCCAAAAAACTGAGATCAGGGAACCATTGGTAACTAGTTTTGGTGATGGCAAAGAACCCCACAACCAAAACACACTGGTACAAATCCTCCATGAAGGGCATAGAAACCAATGGCCCTTGATGACTGGAAAAGAGGCTATTGAGGTTGACTCCCCACTGATTGAAACCTCTATAGTCTTGGTTCTTGAGAACTTCCACTGATAACTATTCTTCTTAAGGGAATCTATTTTTTCTCCTCTCATGGTAAACCTCCTTGAAATTTCATCCTCTCAATCACATCTACCTTCTTATGAATCTCCAAATACGTTGGCATCATAAAAGGAGTAACTATATACTAGATATAAGGATAGGGTGCCTCCTCAAGATGTCTTTCATGGGTCTCCCCAACTAGAAAAATATATGGGAAAAAATGTAGAAGGTCTGTGAAATTGATTACAAGCACTCAGACTGACATACTCTCATACTGAAGAGAAAGAAGCTCCTACCTCTTCACTGACTTCATCATCAATGAAAGAAACCTTTCCTGGAACTCCTTATGGAATTAAAACCATAAAAAATATGATTCATTCTACTCATCCAAATATAGCGCCCACAATTAACATGCATCTCCCCACATCTGAATGACTACCAAAGGGAAATAGTACTATATTAGTGCCTGGATCAAACTAAAAGTGATCTCGAGCTCCTTCATCTATCTCTCTATCTACATATCTGAAACAGTACCCTCTTACTTCCCTAAATCCTACCACTATAAATAACACAATTTCCTCCACAACTGATCATCCTTCTCTACTATATCAACCCTATGGTGGTCAACTAGATCATCCTGTTGAACCTAAAATGCCTAAGCTACACATAGATGAAGAACATGATCCATAGATGAAAAGAAAACATGAACTTTCTAAACCCTGTAGTATGAAATTTTATTTAGATTAATTTTAATTAACTTTATTAATTTTAACCTTCTCAAAACAACCAATTAAAATAATAATGAATGCCATCATGGAACATGTACCTGTTTTAGGTCTCCACCTTTCAAATAAGTCTACATCACTTGGTCATTCAATAAGCTCATAGTTCATACACTGGATCACAGGGGGGCCTAAAATCTTGTGTCCTAGTTTGTCCCCCTAGCCTATGTCACACACCAAGGTCAAATAGAATTATTTCCATACCATCCCATGAAATCCAGACTATTTCTAACTCCAAAATCCATTCTATCTCTCAACTATCACCATTGATACCACTCTATCAGGACCCCCTCCCTCTAAATATACCACAATGAGGGGAGAGAGATAATGACCCCTAAGTCTCACCTCCAATAGGCCCTGGGTTGGTGACTAGAACCAAGGGTATAAAAATATTTTAAAATGGGAGGAATTAACCTCTATAATAATTTAATATTGAGAGATAAGATCAACTATCCACAAAAAAACTCCATGTAATAATATAAAAGAAACCAAAACCATCTCGTAATGCATTTATAAATAAAACTGATACAAATAAAAGTCTCCAAAGAAAAATACCCAAAAGTAAAGATATAGAAGCAACACAACAACTATCCAAGGTCTAATCTAGTAATTTCTATCATGGTCCATGTATTCCTCTTGGAAACCTAAAAATCAGTTTATATATACAGGGTGAGCAAATAAGTATACTCAGTTGGAAAACCAAAATCTCTTGTACACATGTTAAAAAAGCATATTAATGCACCTATAATCAAACAGTAGAACCAAAAACACCTAAAAATTTCTATTATCCATCCCAACCTCACCAAATAATTCTCACCAAAATAATACAATCCAAGTATAGTAACATAATAAGAAGCATATCGATAAAGGGTACCTCGCGCCACTTTTCCACTGGTATGCTATTATCACACCCCCAATGTTGTATTTCATCATTATATCATCTCTTATATATACCACACTACCCCACAAGTATGTTCATAACACATATCACATGAAGTCACATGGGCTCACCTACCCACAAGCATAGCCACATCACATCTCTCCCAAAAACACATAGGCCATCACACATCTACATCCATAACCATAGCTGTAGAGTATTATAAACATGAAGGAAATCAACCTAATTCCCTCCTCATACCATGAACGACCCCCTCCATAATCCACATCATCACATCTCATCCCCCTGTAAACACCTGGGCTACATCACATCTCATCTAAAGACACCTAGGCTCATCACCCCACAAGCACAGCCACATCACATCTCGCCTGAAGACACATGGGTCATCAAAACTGATATCTAATGAACTAAAAGGCCTATATCCATCATAGACTATGAAATACCTACCTCACCTAGAAGATAGAGTGGGAAAGAGAAGGTACCCAACCATCCATCCTCCTCACCAGATGTCGGGGGGAAAACCCCTGCATGACTATGCAAGTGTCATCACGTAGTGCTCGATGTGGGTGGTGTGCATATCGAAAAAACAAGTAATATATAAGTATATGTATATAGAAACACACAATACCAACATATGGGTTCACAAAAAAGCACAAACCAACTCATGACATCCCCACTTTCACTGCCACCTCAAAATGCATAACACTGCACAACAAGCCCAAGCCCCATTTCACATTTCCATCCAATTTCCATTATTGATCCCATTCATTTCATTATTTATCATCAACCACATTTAACCACACAACCCACCATTTAATTATTCATTATTAATTTCCATCCCATTAACCAAACCAAAACCCTATTCATTTCAACTATTACAAAATAATTATTTATTCTATCATTATCTGGGCATCTAACACAACACATCCCCAAAATAATCTCATCATTTTTTTCACACCACTATCCCACAAGCACATCCAAAAAACCACCTCACTAAACCAAAATTATGAAAAAAAACACCTTAACACCCTAAAATCATAGCCAAAAAAACCACCTCTCCACCCCAAAAGAACAGCCAAAAAACCACCTCATCACCCCAAAAGCACGTCCAAACAATCCACCTCGCCACCCCAAAAGCATGGCCAAACAAAAAACCTTACCACCCCAAAAGAATGGTCAAAAAAACCACTTTGTTGCCCCAAAATCACGATCACATATCACAAGATATAAAAATCCATTTTACATATTTACAAAGGGGATTTTATCATATTACACTTTATTTTAGGGGTGTTATCACACAATCCATAATCCTGCGGAAACCATTTTTTTAGCCAAATATAATTGGTTGTCCAATTTAAATTTTAGGGTGATATTACAATAATCACAACAAATGTAGCAGTCTTAGTGCATATCATCAGCACAAACCAACCCCCCAACGGCCATAATTTTTAAGTAGGGCATCAAGCCCGTACAATCATAATATAACAGTAATATAACAGCTTTAAAAACTTGTGAATCATACCCCTTTATATATAAATTTCAATTTAACCAATTACTTATATTTGGTTAGTCTAGAATAATTATAACCCATAGATAAACAAGAGAGAACCCCTCCCACATGATAGAAAATAAATAAAAATGAGGGATTCTCTACATTAAAGAATATTTTCTAACTCTGTGAATTATAGTGAGAAGAATAAGCACCCATAAACCACAACCATACCAGTAGAAACTACCGATCATCCAAATATCTCCAAAAAATAACCACCAACACCAACGGATCGAAGCAAGGGAGGAGAGGGATATAAATCCTCCTCGGGGAACCTAGGGATTTTCAAAAATGATAGAGTAGGTGTAGACAAATGAATAAAATTTTGCCGAGAAAATGAACTTAAAACCTATAATCCCATCAGTTTCAGGTCCTGTAAATTTTACACGGCATGTAATCCTTAGGTTTTCTAAAATGTCCACCTTTCACTAAAAAAATCATCACCTTGGCCTTTATTTAATACACGTCATGAATTCCACTTACATGGAATGTAATCCATCTTAAGGCCTCCCCCTTATCCTTGTACAATCCTTGAACCACCTTTACACATCATGTAATCATTACATGACATGAATTACCTATTGCATCACCCCAACAGCTCCATCCTCCATGGATTCTCCTCGGGACTCCTCCAAAACACCTCTAACACCCAAAATTGGCAATGTAATGGACCAGGAAGTCATTGACCGTTACATTATATTTTCAGAATGATAAATATGTCATAAATATAATAATTATTTCATTTATATCACATATATTCATTAACGTTTTCATTATTACCTTCCATGAAAAGCATTAGTGAAAAAATAATCACATCACTTCCCGAGGTGGTAGTCCACTGTACAGATGAGCAACATTATCGTATCCCCCACAAAATGGAAAGTAAGAAGGTACATGTGATATAATAATTACATAAGTATAAATAAGTTAAAAATATCATATATATATATATATACATTAAATTCATTATTATATCTAAATATGAGAGGTGATGATGAAAAATTAATTACATCAGTTTGTGATCTGGTAGTCCACCGTACACATGAATGATGGTTTCAATTCTCATTTAATGAAAAAGGATATGGATTTAGGTTGTTCTATTAATATAATAAATTTTTTTATATAGGATATATTTGGGGTATTATATCATTATAATTAAGTAATATTTGAAGGATGTGGAAGAATAAATAAAATAAAAACGCTCAGTTGAGCATGATACCTCATCTTCGGACAACCTCCTTAGGTTAGCACCAAAAACCATATTATGATGGATTTCTATTCAAGAAAGGGTCTCTAATTCATGGTAAGGGAAGTAAGGAAGATATTTGGGTATGTATTTTCTTATAAAAATGGATTTGAATATGTATATAGGATAGTAGAGGGGGTGTCCTTTTATAAGTGGGGGAGAGTACACACTTGGAAATTTTAAAAAGAAAAGGGTGTACCCACATTTGTTACATGCCAAAAGGACACAAAATGGAACATTATCGAGAATTAATTTATATAAGGTCTAAATATGTATAAAAAATAAATTTTAGACATCTTTTTATGTCATTTTAACCCTTATATTTTTAATTTAACCCTCTAGTAAACATTTTTTTACATTAATCATGGTAAAAGATTTTTATTGATTTTACTATTCATTATGACCAAAATTTAAGTTGAACTTATTATATAATATAAATTATTATGATTCCAAATATTTAATTCATCTTACCAAATTCAATTTAGGTAATTGGTGGAATTTAATTTAATATTAAACCCATAGAAGTGGTGAAAAAATGGTTTTTCAAGAAATGTATTTTTCAAGTAAAAGATGATTTTATATTAACTCTATGACTAGTGATAATAATTATATGAATTTTATTTAATATTTATAGATATATAATATATAAATTCAATTTAAATAATCATAATTATGCATTATTTTAATTGATTAAAATGTATAAACATTATGAACATTAAATAGTTTTAAGAAAAAACCCCATTTTTAAACCCAAAAATAAACTTATACTAAAATTTAGTAGAATTTTGATTAAAATGTAAACAGTTGGATTAAATATAAAATAAATAATACTTATGTTACATAAAATAAAATTAAAATAAAAATGGTACTTTTAGATTAATTAATTTATTTAAACTAAATGATGATTTTACAAAAAAAATCAGTATTTTCACTATTCATTGAAAATTTAATATTTTCCAAAAAAAATCCAAAATTTCACCCTAAGTTAATTTTGATATGATGATTTCAAAAATAAATTTATTTTTATCAAATAAATTTTATAAAATCTCTAAAAATTAATTATAAAATTTTCTCACAAAAATCAAGAAAAATCATTTTTGAAGAAAACATATTTTTGATGAATAAAAGGAATTTACTAAAATTTGAGTAATTAATTACTAAGAATTTATCATATAATTTATATTAAGAAGTAAATTTATATATATATATTTCATAAATTAGTTAATCCTATTCATACCAGCAATTTAATTTCTAGGTTATAATGGTCATATATTTCATGGGTCATTTAAGATTAGTGTTGCGTGTCGAATGCACTATCGAACATAATGTTCTTATTTTCAAATATCAAGGTGTTACATACTCCCCATTTAATAAATTTTTTCCTCACAATTTGAAATTTATCTCAGTAATAAAAGGTTTGAAATTATAAAAAATACCTTTCTTGAAGCCTCACATCATAAAAAAGTGTTAATAAAACTTCTTATTGATAAGAGAGAAAAGAAAATATGAAGGTCATCTAGAATAACACGTATTAGGTTTCCAAATAGGAAAAAATTATTGGGAAGTGAATATTTGGAAATGGAAATAGTTCAATTCCAAAATGATGATGGAGAGTGACAGAGATTATTAATCATAAGAAAGTGAATGATCATCAGAAAGTCAACATCCACAGAACCATAAACCAAAGTGGTGTGAAAAGGACCATAATTTCATCAGAAATGAAAGTAATTGGATAAAATTTCCCTTTTCAAAATCTTTTTCCAAGGTTTAAGGAATTACTTACCATAAAGAATGATAACATAATGAAATATACTCACTTGATAAGTTTCATTTCATCCTTTAATCAATTTCCACTACAATCTCATATTTTTCTCCAAATTATGAGTATTGAAGATGAACTTTTAATTCTTGAAGTGCTATAATAAACTTATAATGGATCACATAATCCCCAAAAGGATAATCGAATGTTCCTCTTATATTTTGAAATTAACCACATCCAAAATGGTTAGCATAAGGGAATATGTTTCCCAAAATTAATAAACCTACATATGATAAAATATAATATTAATCTCCAAGTAATCAACAGCAACACCCAAAGTTTATATTATATCATCGATAAATAAAAAAAAATCTAGAATATTCCTGACTAATATCAAAACCCAAAAATTAGAAGGGTTTGATCACATATTCTACTGATATTGATTTAACATTTATCTCAAAATAAAACCAATCACATTTAAAAGTATCATACCAAAAATGTATATGCTATAATCATATAATATCTATGATATAGTAATCATTTCTATAAATAACTTGAATTACCACAAATCCAAAGTAAAAAAGATAATTCAACCTTTATTCCTCAAATAAAATCCCATAATGTTTTGTTTACCTTTAATCATATATGGTCCCCAAAATCATGAACTTCTTCTAAAATAACATTAATCAACTAATTATAAAATCAATTTTCAATCACATGGTTATCTATATGATAAAATATATGATCCCAAAATAAACATAATAATTATTTTTAAAACATTTTGAGTGAAAAAAATGATTTTATACTAACCAGGACATCACATAGGCCAGTGATTTTCCTTAAACCCTCATCACCCTTCGGTTGTAGGTTCAATCCCCATAGCCATGTTGCATGTGACAAGTTGTCCTTTTTCTAAACTTGTACTAATATAATTCTTATAACATTCCCAAAATTATGGTGAACATCCTCAAAAATAATGTTAATCTTAAAATATTATATAAACCCTAAAGGTTATAATAACTTTAAACTTATATCCACAAAACAAAAAGAGTATTCTCCCTCAAATAACATTTTCACATGTTAAACATAGGGTTATATATACCTTAAACATCAATCAAAACCTAATAAATGACTCAAAAAATAAAATTGTCACATAAAACATAAAAAATAGTATTAATGCATTTAAACTTATGATCATTCTTAAATTTATCACTACATCATAACTCCTAAATCATTTAATGTAGACACCTTAATCACTAAACATTATTCATAATCCATTAACCATTATTTTTAATATTATTCCTTAATACTTACTTATTAAAAACAAAAATATGAATCATGGCCTAAGATTCAATAATTCAAAACATAATCCAAGATATAATTCATACCTTTTATATGTCATCTATAGTTTCCTCATCTTCAACTGTAATGGCATTAGGAATTTCTAGGAATTTATCTGTACAATCTTATTGGTCCCATTATTAATCTCTCCCCATGAGAAATTTATTTTTATAATGACCATACTATCCATATTTAAAACATTCAATTTATACCTTGAGAATATTTTTATTCCCTTTCATGGAGATAACCAAATGATTCCTTTTTCCTTGGAATATTATTGTTGTATGTCCTCCTTTACCACATACAAAACATATTTTATCCTTTTAATACATTTTCTTGGGTCATTATTCCCATGATATTAATATATAGATCATTGAATATTCTTAACTTTATGATATATATATCACTAGAACTTACATATAGATTCATTTCTCACTCATTCGATACATTAGAAAACTCACCTAGGTTCAAGTTTTTAATCATAATGTGTGATATATAGTTAACAATAACAATAATAATTTTCATTATATCACCCATTCCATTTTTTTAATCATTAAAACAACCACTAAATTTTCCTCCACATCCATTGTTACTTTAGTGCCTGCTGGATCCAGACACTTACTAAAACAAAAAAAAATAGTGTGAGTATATCAAATAAACCATTATAAAGTATATTATGATGAGAATAAATACTAATATATACTTAACCATTTAATACTCTATTTAAATATATCTATTTATCCAAAATAACAATAATTATCCTTAGCATACTAACCTTTGTGGTTATAGAGGATTTTTAACTTAAACTCAAACAACATACTAACCTCTAAAGTTATCTAAATCCTCCCTCTAATACCAACTATAGTAAATTAGCCTTAATATTACATAATATTGATTTTTAAGTCAATAATTAATTCTCTTAAAATTGAGGATCTTTTCATGTTTATATTTTTAGAGATTTAGGTCATAAATCTTACATAACAACACAACCCATATATATACAAATTCGACACTTCTAATCAGTGTCCACTTTTTCCACAATATAAATCTTTTAAAATAAAACATGATTTATTTTAATGAAAAATCTTCACAATTTTCAATTTGACTTATTGATTTACCTTATACATCCTTAAAACCTATGAAAAAACATTTTAAAACATAGTATGAGAACACAAAATTCAATAAGAAACATAAAAAAAGAAGAAATTCATTAGTCTAGTGAAAAGCATGAAAAAATGTGTAATGTTTACCTATATCTTCAAAGTTCTTTGAGAATATGAAATAAAATATTTAAACATGAAAAACATGCACACTTTTTCTCAAAGAAAACCTTAAAAATCTATAGTAATCAAATAAAAAATATTTTTGGGAACTTATAGCAGTATATTCATAAAACTCTTTCAAAACCCTTGAAATTGGAAGAACCATACAAATGACTTCCAATATAACTCTACAAATAACATAATAATTACCCAATGAATTATAGATCTATAATTGATCTCACCCTTCATATAATCTAAATTTGTTTCACACATTTTTCATGAATTATAATGGGGCTCAACCCTTCATATAAGTTATTTGAGGCTCACCCGTGAGCTATGATGGCGATCAAACCATTATATAAGATATATATGACTCATGTGTTTCTCATATATAATTATAAAATACCATATCATGAATAAAACATTTTATTATTTTACTTTTCATCATAAAACCTTTTAAAAACTCTTTTTAAACCTGTATGCAAAACACATTTGGATATCAAAATACCCTTTCTTTTAAAAACCCATTTTTTTATACCAAAAACCCCATAAAAAGGAAATAGAGATTTAATTTGAATAAATAATGAAATATTTTAAAGTAATACACATTTAAAATAACAATTATGGTGGATGGGAAATTCTTTGTCACTGTATACATTAAAATAGAACATTCCTTTTGTCTTTTTTTCAAAATGTTCTATATAAAACATAAAAATATTCCTTTTGAAAACCTTTGAAACATAGTTAAAAGAGGTTTAAAATGTAATTTAAAATCCATTTATGTCCATTTAAAAACACCCATAAACCAATTTTAAGAATATTTACATGGAAGAAAAATATTTATAAAATAAATCTTTAAAACATTTCAAAATGATGTTTTCTAATCAAAGAGTCTCTTACCACTTTGGAAACATTTGAATTGTAACCCCCATGAAATAATAACATTAAAAAAACTTTAAATATCTTTATGATAGAAAATTTCATGATATAAAATGTAAAAGGGGGTTGTATATACACCTTATAAAATAATATAGGTGCATAACATCAAAATATGCCTCAATGAAAGAAAATTAAGATGAAATCCCTTACCATGAATCTAACTCATCACGAACATTCTTTATCTTCCTAAATAATAAAATTATGTTAATTATTTTTTTGATTAAGAATATTTTTCAAGTTTATTATTCCTTTAATTTCAATTATTACCATGTCATAATAAATTACTTAATCAATTAATTTCACACAAGATGTTTTGATGATATTCGACTTATTTGTCCAAAATGACTTCGGTAGGTTGACAATGGTCAAATATTTCCTTATTTAAAACTATATAGAATAATAATCATGAATTAATTATCATTTTTATACTTAAATTATACTTTTAAAATCATTCATGAAATATGGTTATGAAAAATTAACTATGTTACGATCATGAAGATGGTAGGTCGTACGTACGCATAAGTAACATTTCCATTTTTCAAAGATCATTATAGAAAGATGGTATGTAATATTTTAACTTTATATAATTATAATAATATAATAAATACCATATTTTTTCTTTAAATTTAATTATATATATCATCCATGTGATTTGATAATGAAAAAAGAATCACATCGCTTCGTGAAGGCGGTAGTCCACACGTACGCATGAACAACATTATCATTTTCAGTGTAAGAAATAAAATGATATATTATATTTTAATAATTATAAATATGTTATTAATATCCTAATTATTTCATTTATATCACATATATTCATTAAATTTATCCTTATTTCCTTCTATAAAAAGCGTTAGTGAAAAACGAATAACATCGCTTCGTAAGGCGGTCGTTCGTCGTACAGATGAGCGATGTTATTGCATCCCCCATAGATTGGAAAGTAAGAAGTTATAAGTGGTATAATAAATACATAAGTATAATTATGTTAAAAATATAATATATATACTTTAAATTTATCATTATATCAATCTGTGAGAGGTGATTATGGAAAATGAATTACATCAGTTCGCGAGGCAATAGTTCTGTACACACAAATAATAGTTTCATTTCCCATTTGATGGAAGAGGAGATGGATTTAGATTATTAAATTAAAATAATAACATATAAGTATATGGGAGTTAATATTTTTACTATATAACCATAATTTAATAATATTTTAATGATTTGGAAGAAGAAATAAAATAAATATGATCATTTAAGCACGACACCAATTCTTCGAACAACCTCCTTATGTTAGCATAAAAATCCATCTTATGATGGATTTATGATCAAAAAAAGGATATATTTCGTGAGGATATAATTAAGGAAGGTATTTGGGCATATTTTTTCTGATAAAAATGGATTTCAATGTGTGAAGAGAAGAGGAAAGGGGTGGCCATTTATAAGTGGGGTAGAGGACACACTTGGAATTTTTTAAAAGAAAAAGGTGTACCTATGTTTTTAACATGAAAAAAGGAAACAAAAAGGACCATTATGGATAATTACATGATATAAGGTCAAAATATGGTCATAAAATAGATTTTATACAAGTTCTTAGGTCATTATAACCCTTATCTTTTTAGTTTAACCCTCAGTAAACTGATTTTTACCTTAACTACAGTAGAATATTATTACTGTTTTAATTATTCATTATGAAAAAAAATTAAGATGACATTATTATATAAGATAAATTATTCTTATTAAAAATATGGAATCAGTTTAAACAAATTAAATTTACATAATTGGTAGAATTTAATTTAAAATTAAACTCACAGATGTGGTGAAAAGGCATTTTTTTAAGTGTATTTTTCATGAAAATGATGGTTTTATATTAACTCTGTGACTAGTAATAATAAATATAAAATTTTTAATTCATAATTATAGATATATAATATATAAATTTTATTTAAATATTTACTCCTCTGGAATTATTTTAATTAATTAAAATGGATAATCATTATGCACTTTAAAACAGTTTTCTGAAGAAAAAAAATGTTTTAAACCCAAAAATAAACTTATACTGAAATTTAGTATAAGTTTAATTAAAATGTAATTAATTGGATTAAATATAGATAAATAATAATTATTTTACTTTAAATAAAACTAAAATCACAATGTCACTTTAAAATTACTTAATTTATTGAAACAAAATTGCAGTTTTAAAAAAATCGGTATTTTTCACTATTCGCTGAAAAATCAATATTTTCTAAAAAAGTGAAAATTTCACCCTAAGTTAATTTTGATATTATGATTTAAAAAATTATTTTATTTTATCAAAAAAAATTCTAAAATTTCTAAAAAATAATTATAATATTTTCTAACAAAAAACAATAAAATGTGTTTTTGATGAATGAAATGAATTTACTAAAAATTGAGTAATTATTTTCTAAGAATTTATCAAAACATTTATATTGAGTAGGAAATTTATATATATATATATACATCATAATTTATTTAATCCTATCCATACTTCCAATTTAATGGCTAGGTTATAACAGATATATATTTCACGGGTCGTTTAATCTCAGTGTTGCATGTCGAATACACTATTGAATATAATGTTCTTCTTTTAAAATCTAGAGGTGTTACACTAGGTATTAGATAAATTTAAACATAATACAATTAATTTTATTTCAATCATTCATGCTCATTAATTCATTAATTCAGGTTATCATGATAAAGCATCCATAATGAAATTAACCATGCAACTTAATAGAAATAAAATAATAAAGTGGTATGATCATTAGATTTTATTAATGATTAATTTATCTAGTTAATGAAAAACTAACTATAAACCTAGTGTAAAACACCTTGAACCATGAAATTTTTCAGGATTCATCTTTCCACTTGTCCACCCATGTACCTCCTAGATTGGTTTCTCCTTGGCTCCAAACATGAACCACCTATAGTGGATTTTGATATCTATCCATTACATAAGCTTTTACTCACACGCAGATGAGGAGAACCAAGGATTGGTTAAGGGTTTTACATAAAAGAAATTATGGGCATGCAGTCCCTTGTATAATGAGAGGATGAATGACTCACATTCTATCAATTTAATTTAATTTCATAACTTAAAAAACAATCACATACAATGGTCTGATTAATGATTATGATCATCCAAAAACATGAAGTGAATTACGAATTTAATAAAATATTATTCAATTATAATAATTATTATTTAATATAATTTTTTCTCAAATAAATTAATTATTTTATTTAATTAATCAATTTTTTATCTTAATTATTATTTGAACTTTCTTGATATTCTCATCCATCGTAATTTTAAAAAAATTAAATAATATTATTTAAAATTAATTATATACAAAATATATACCTTGGAGGCAACATGGTGAGTACCTGTTAAAACTACCAATCGTGTATTATATTCATATATTGTTTACTCATGCGGCATATGGTATACATATCTTATCAAGTAATTTCATGGAATTTACATAGCTAAATAAATGACACAAAGAACATGTTTTATTTATGTAGAATGTTATGTTTCAATGTGTGTAGATTAATGACTGTATTACAACTTATAGACAATATAAAATTCTGAACATTAAAAATAAATTAATTAGAAATTAAATATATTTGAAACCCGTCACATGGCATCTATATAGTCAATTAATGACACACGGAACTCATGCTGATAAGGTTTTCACAACATAATAAATTAATTTTTAATTCTACATAATTTGGTAATATATATGGAGTATACTATCCAAATACATGGTGTGTATATTTCTCATCGTCTATCCATAGCACATTCCTAGGGACACGGTGTGTAATTATTCCATTGAAAATATTGGAGTACACGACATGTACATGGGCTACAAATTATGTGGTCTCCGAGTTACATGGTCACCATTCATGTAGGTTATGTAAGAAAATATGTGTCCCTTCTTTAACTAAAGTACTACACATCTTGTACGAATGTTTCACGATGTATAGTCTAGATGACCATGCACCAGCCTGTCCTATTCAACACATGGTTTATTTAAATACACACTATGTTTAAGAGACACATATGGTTCGAATTAATTCCAAATTAATTCATGGTGAATTAAACATGGGTATGCAGTGTGTACCGATGGGTGACACGATATTTACTATTGTTTTATCCAGTTATAATCCTCATCACCTCCAAATGATTTCTTCAAATGTTTTTTATTCATAAAATTAATTGATTTTTTATTATATTTGTGATAATGAAGAGGAAGAAGAGTAGATCTCATGATTCAAATTAAATAATTATTAAACTGAAATTGAAATCCAATGATAAATACATAAATCAATCAGAAATATTTAAATAATTATAAATAATTATACGACCGTTTTGGTACCACTTGAAGGTTTTGGGTATAGAGTAAGGGTCAGATGATACATGACCAACTTGGTTTTTTCATAATTGATGATTAATCTGAGATATACATCGATGATAAATGTCGTGACCAATAGAATTGAATCAAAGATTAATTGATCTGAGAATGTCAGAACTAGAATGTAGGATCATTGTATATTATTTATAATTAATGTAGATAATTAATGAATTACCTAATGATGAATTCTTTATTAATTGATGAATCTGAAAATTTCTATGTATATTTCCATCATTTCATTGTAGGAATCAATTGCATATTACCTCTAGTGGTGATCCACAAATGCTTCATGAACCTCTGAACATCACTATAGGAATCTCCAGGAGCTAGCAGGTAGATCCTAATGCTTGCGTCATTCATCTTTAATCACTCTGAGAATCAATTCAAGAAGGATTCTCCTTGATCTATTTAGAATCAAGAGTATTTGAGGAGGAGGATCACTCTTTGTTCTTGAGAGCATTCTTGGAGAAGGGGGATCTCTAGGACCTTGAGAGAATTCTTTGAAAATTTTTGTGCAAAACCAAAACAAATGGAAACCCCTTAATAAAATAATGTAATTGGGTTTATATACTACTAAGGTTTGAAAATAATAATTGCATATACACCCTTATTATTTCTTTAATCCCTACAGAACACCATGTCTATAATAATAATAATTTTTTAACATGAATAAAACTAGTGAATTAATTAAATATTATTTATTCAAATAATATTCAATATATATTATTTCTCATCGGACCATTAAACTCGGTCCACCATTCCTTCACAATATTTATCAGACCTAAAATAATGACTATTTATTTAATAAATAAATATCACTTCATTATTCACTGATAAATAAATAAATAAATAAATATTATATTAAATAAATATAAAACAAATATTTATTAAATATTGTACTCACAAAATATTCTCTAGAATAACTAGTGAAATAATATATACGATCAATAAAACATGAATAATTATTAAACCACATGTGGGAGTAATATTTATTCAACATGTTAAATAATAAATATTATTATTATTTAACAAATGTTCTAGATACACTTAGTGTGTGACCCTCTAGGACTCTTTCTCAATGGCATTAGGAAAAGTATCCCAAATTCTAAGGTTGTTGTCTAGTAAAACACCAAGCCACCCATGGAGAAATAATTTAATGTCATAATGACATAAAACCTCATATAGAAACTTACTATTTAATATAATCCCTTTATCATGATACTAATTAAGGAAGTTTCATATTGGTTCCATCAACCTATATGCTCGATGTCTCTTTCTTTGACTTTCCAAAAATTGAACTTTCCAAAAGTACACCATGTTCAGGGATTTATTTAGATTTTATCATTCTCATAAAAGGTTCTAAGATATCAACTTCTATTAAAGAAAAAAATATACGAATCCTTTCTCACATTATTCATTAATAAAATATTACTCGTGATGTTATGAATATATCTTAATTCACTAAGAAGATATGTCATTGTAATTTTATTCAATACATCAAAGTACATGACTCATTATTTCCATTAATAATAATCTTTAAATCTATGTATCAACACACACATTTGTAGATAGTAATATCTATTGACACATAAAAATGTTGATTTCCTACTGGCAAGTCTCGTTCTTATAATCTCCTACACTATAAATTTAAAAGGGAATACAACATGAGAAGGTTACTCAAATTTCTATGAGTCTAAACCCCTAATGGATTGCATAGTTTATTTCTCTCAAATGATTTCATCTGGATATAGAACATATATTTAAGAATGTTTTCATAGCACTTATGGGTTTTCGTCATAGTTGGGAACTGTTATGGCCTTTTAATGTGACGGTTACTCTTAGGACATTATTGTATACTATGTCATGCAGAAGAATGATCATGACATGATAATTAGTTTATGAGTATTCAAAACTATGAATATAGGTAATCATAAAGTATACATAAGTTGGTTCTAGGGCATCAACTTCAATATATCACTGCACTAGCCCTCATGTTTCCCTCAAGTGGGGAACATTTCATGGTATAAAATGATTTTTCAATAAGAGCATGGGTTGTATACTAATGAAAAATGATAAGGTGATAGCCTATGCCTCAAGGCAGTTGAAAGTTCATGAGAATAAATATCCAATGAATGACCTATATTTGGCTATAGTGATCTTCACATTGAAAATCTAGTGGCATTATCTCTATAGGGAGAAGTGTGAGATATATATGGATCATAAGAGCATCAAATATATATTCACATAGAAGTATATTAATATGAACCATAAAAGATGGTTAGAACTGATTAATGACTATGAATTCTAAATCCACTACCATCCTATAAAAGTAAATAAAGTGGAATATTCTCTAAGTACAAAGGATATTTCAACCTTTTCAATGATGAGAATTGAGAATGATCTAATATTATTAATCCTTCAAAGTATGTACATGGGTATCATAAAGGAAATAAAATCATCTTTCCTTTCTCAAATGATTTCTCAACCATCCCTTTTGGAGAATTTAAAGGATTCTTAAAGAGATAATGTGGAAACTCAAAAGAAGGTTGAAGCTATAAGAAAAGATAAATCCTTAGAGTTCAAAATTGACGAAGGAGTTATAATATTTATTTCATGATTATGTGTACCATAAAATCTTGACATAAAGAAGGAGATTTTAGTGATTCACATAGCTCAACCATTTCCATCCACCCAAGGATCATGAAGATATATTGAGATCTCCAAGAGCCTTATTGGTTAAAAAATATAAAGAAATAGATCATGGAATATACATCAAAATTTATGTTATATCTGTAAGTTAAGGAGGAGTGGAAAAAATAAATGGGGATGATGAATCCATTACCCATACCTATTTAGAAATGGGAAAACATAACCATGAACTTTGTCACTGGTCTTCTGAAGACATCAAGAGGAAATAATTTTATATGGGTTGTGGTGGATCATGTTACAAAGACTTCTCACTTCATTTCAATTACAAAGGACTTATCACTCAATCAACTTGAAAGGATATACATTAGAGAAGTGTTGAGGATGCATGGAACACCATTATCGATTATATCTAACAGAGATCCAAAATTTACGTCTAAGTTTAGGAAAAGTTTCCAATATTATCTAAACACTAAATTGAACTTTAGTAAAGCTTATCACCCCAAAACTGATGGATAATATGAGTTAACTATCTAGAAACTTGAAGAAATGTTGAGATTATGCTTGATAGACTTCAAAGGATGATGGGATCAACATCTTCCACTGGTCGAGTTCTCATACAATAATAGTTTTCAATAAAGCATCCAAATGTATCCATATAAATCCATTTATGGAAAGATATTTAGAACACCTATGTGTTGGGATGAATTTGGTGAACACAAGCTATTGGGACCCAAAATGGTTATGGAAATAGTAGAAATTTTCAAGACTATTCAATAGCACATAAGGGATTCTCAAAGTCAACATAAGAGTTATACTAACAATCATCAAGGATAACTAGAGTTTGAGGGTAGAGATAAAGTGTTCCTATGTATATATCCATGGAAGAGAGTCATGAGATTTGGGAATAAGGGAAAACTAAGTCCAAGATACATCAGTCCCTTTGAGATTCTAGATCGCATTGAAGTTGTGTCCTATTAACTAGCACTCCCACCAACCCTTTCTCAAGTACATGACGAATTCCATGTATCCCTCTTAAATAAGTACATACAAGATCCCTCACATGTACTAAATTCATAATTGGTATAGCTGGAAAATGATCTCTCTTATAAGGAGCAGCTCGTGAAGATCTTAGACCATATAGATAAAGTTGTACACAACAAGATAACTCACCGAGTCAAAGTACTATAGTGAAACCATAAGTACGAGTAGGAAACATGGGAATTAGAGGAAGCCATGAAGTATAATTAACCTCACATTTTTTCACCTTAGTGTGTAAAAATAAATTTTAAGGGGGAAATTTCTTAAGAGGGGAATAATGTAAAAACCTATAATTTGTTCAATGGAATTTACCTTCTTATGACTGTTTCATGTTTAGTATTGTATCATAAACCACATGAATCACATAAAGAAACCGAAAAATATAATATTAATTTAAAAATTACAATGGGACAAAAACATAAGATAATAATAATATGAAATTTTGGATCTTCTCAATCCCCCAGAATAATCGTACTCATGAACAATACTATAGAAATGAAGCAAAATGTTAGTAATGTAATATGCATTTTGAAAATGAAAATATAACCTTGGTGAATAGTGAAATATGAAAAAATACAATATTTAACATTATAATCTAAATACATGATTTTTTGAGTCATGGATGATGTAAGAACACATTATTTAAAAATCACATGCACCATTTATTTTATATAATTACAAGAATCAATACTATTGTTATTCTTGAGCTAAAATAATAAACTAATGAATTTAATATTAAAAAATACCCCTCTCCTCCCCTTATAAATATCACCCCTCAGAACCCCTTCTCCTCATAACTTATAACCTTGGATATTTCCAAATTTCTACCCAAATAACTTCCCAGTCCTATCCCCCACATCTTAGTTCTTATGTTTTCATTCGAAGACCATTTCAAGGAGCCTTAAGGGGTATCTTAAAAGGATACAACCAAAAGAAGAGGTTAGATTATCGACTAACCCATTTCAATTTTATTATTATTTTACCACCCCCATATGATCCCCATACACATAGAAATAGTGACATCAATATCATAAATATACTAATATCTTATTATTATAGTGGAATATCCATCTTATATCCTCCCTTATTTTGTTCTTAAAATGAAAACGTTGTTTACAATATGGTTAGTTCAATTCATCTATGAACAATGTACTTCATTTTTCTTTACAACCTTCAAGGTTATTCATAAATATATTATTATTATTAAATAAGATGAAAATAGTTGTATTATATTTTATTTCATTTCAATAATTAATATATATACATAATATTAAATAAAAAAAACTAGTTTGTGATGATCAGAAAAACTACCTAAATGAACTAACCGCCTAACGTTAACATTTTTGTTAAGTAATTCATCCCTATTTCAGAACATAAGAGGATATTTGGGGCCATTATAATTTATGTAAGGAAATTAATATCATTTTATTTCACTTCTATAGTTTTTTTTTTCATTTGATAAGAACTTCCATAATTATGCACAAGTGATTCGACCATGGAACCATGAAACAAACGCTCTCAAAAAATAAAACTTAAACTTTATATCTCATTCAAATGGTTATAAATGAACATAATAAAATTATAATAAATAAAGTATATATGTAAAAGGTCATGAATTGAGTAATTAGTTAATTTAATTTTATTTTACAATACATTAAGTGCAAGTGTGAAAGGATTCTATAACTTAGGTAGGGGATTTCTTTGAACCACCCTTTTTATTTGGGCTATGAACTTTCTCTCTCTTACCTCACTTTATCACTCAAATATTATTATATAATTATTCTATATTATGTATATATGTCCCAAACATATATACCTAGCTTAATTCATCGTTCCTTTATAGGTATATATATGTTTTAAAAGGTTCGCTTCTCAATTTCTATCGATAAGAAAACCCATTTAAAGGGAACTTCTTAGTTTCTTACCCCTTTTAAATTATAACTATTTAAAATGTTTTAAACCATTAATGTTTTATAAAATCACTAATTTTATCATGGAAACCCATTTTTTCCATTTCTGGTTCAATTTATATTATTATGCACTTACCCTCTTTAAAGACTTGTTACCCTTTTTCCAAAATCCCTATTTAAGAGGTCGATTTCCAAATGGATTTCTCTACTCTTTCTCAAGTCTTTATTTCTATTGGACATCATTTCTCAGGAATTATTCTTATTAAAATACTGGAATTATTAAATCCCTTATTGTATTGAAACCCTTAAGATATTCCATCTGGTTATACTTTATGACATGGTTATGCAACCGATTTCTTTCCATGGGTAATTCCTATGTATATGCCTTATGATTGATTTCATTTTTTGGCACATAGAAGCGTGTACATGTTATAATGGGTGTGATTAGATAGTGATCCAATTAATTGGGTAATTGTTTTGTATCATGAGATAGTTTGTATGGGATTAGGGATCAAACCCAATCCACGATGCGACTATGTCCACCATGTGATGTTGTCTTGGCAATTAACCTTGATTTATGCTTATTTCATGTTTTATGTTGCTTCCACATTCCTATGTTTCTATGATATTATGATTCGATGTTATTTATGTTATCCCTAAATATTATTATTTACAAGTCTTGTCTTTTATGGTATCATGTTTTATCTTTTGACTCCTGTAATAATCTTTGTTATCATATCTATTCCCTTATAGGTCTTTTTAGCTCACCCCTTTTTTATGTATTCCCCTGGTTATACTATACAATTTTAAGAGATCAAAGGGATTTAGGAGGTCATTAAGGTGGATAAAATAAATATTTTATGTTTTGTTTTTGTTTTTATGTATTATGAACCTATTCTTCCAAAGACACCATGCTTTACGATCTTTGGGTTGTATTTATTGAATATTTATATTAAATTCATGTACTAATATGTGTTAAAAGATTGGGTTTCTATACACTAAGTGTCATTTATTGTAAAATATGAATAGTGAGGTGTTTCTCATGGGCTAGGAATTATATGATTAGACCTTTATGTTGGGAGAGTGAGTCTAGTGACCCGTGAGAGAAACTCGGGTTTAGTGATTTGGGGTCATGTAAAATGAAAGAGTAACCCATTAGAGGGGTTGACCTAGTCTTATGGAATGAATTTAGAGATCTAAAGCATGGGTAGATTCTTCAATTTAAGTTATTGTTTCATGTTCAATGCTACCGAGTGATGATGTATTTTGAAATTAAATACCCGGTGACCTAGGGCCTAATGTCTAGGATGGTTTTGAAGGAAAGGATCATTTGGATGCTTGACCATAGCAGTTGTGGATGCACTTTGGATATAATGTGGAAGTTTAGGTAATCACATTGGGTTATTGAAATAATGCACAGGGTGTGGGTTGGTTGTGTTCTTAGCCTTGATATGTTATTTGGATGCATCTAGGATGCCTCGGGTTAGTTAAAGTGACATGTCGGAGGTGTGGTATATTGATTAATTGTGTGCTAGAGCCTAGAATTGATGGAAATCGACTCATGGGTGATGATTCGAGTTCTATAAGTTGGTCACATTAGGGAATGAAAGCTATGGGTTTTTATAAAATTAGACAGTATGATATTTAATACTCGTTATTTATCTAGAATCGAGGTAGTATGTTTAGGGCTTGGATTGATGTACATAAGGTGTGAAGAGGTGTACATATTAGGCAAGGTGATGACCTGGATGGTTTTAAAAATTAAAACACATGGGTTGTTGGTGATTGGTATCAAGGTTGTAGGTAGAGGGAAGGATAAGTCGAGTGTATGGCCCTTTTGAGGTTGGGATGTGCTTCCAGCGGCTTAGTGAGAGCATGGATGGATTCTTACAAATTTTAAATGATGTTAGTTGGAAAGAGTTCATGTGATGGACCTTAGAAAAAATGAACTTCCCAATTTCGAAGAGGATTACCAAGGGTACTTCTGGTTAGGTAAAGTTGTCATGTGTAAGCATGGTTAGTGGTTTATTCATGTGATATCCTACTTTAGATTTGATGTGAATCATGGGAGAGTGATACATGTTACATGATCGAGTGGTGTGAGAGTGTGAGACCACTTTGAATCGATGAATTAGGTCAGTGTGCACTGTAAAGCATGGTAGGCCACTAGGTTGTGGATCGAAGAGTTTCCATGTACAATTTAGGGACTAATGACCTTGAGGAGGTGTTGCGGTCATAGTTTCTTATGGTTTGGATGGAAAGTGAAAAGACCCATGGTTGATAGGTGTGACATCGATTTGGATCTGAGTGTTGTGATGTGGTTGGTCCAAGAAATCAATCCTAGTTAGGTATTGATGGGATGGTGGGTGTCGCTCGGTAAGAACAGCACACGTGTATTAAAGGCAAGAACTGTTGGGGTTGGTGCTCAGGAAGAAGTGTAAGGAAGGCTATATGGTGGGGAGCCCTCCATAAAGGCTTTGGAGGGTGTGACCCTCGTTTTGAATAAGTTTTGATAAGTAGTGAGAATAGATTTCTAATATTCAGTAATGGAAAACATGTAATGTATGGAGTGCCACTCATGTATAAGTGAGTTGTCCATGTTCGACCACTGTGTTCGGTGACAGACGGTTTGTGAACGACTAAGATTGGGGTTTTGACTAGGTGGAATGAGGACATAGAAACTCTTTTGTGGGGAGTTTCGTGATAGTCATGGGCATGTGACCTTCTTACTAGAAGGTTTGTTGATGTACAGGGCCAGTTTCTAGATGGATGTGGAGGAAATTGGATGTTGTTAAGTATGTAAGTCCAATTACATTTGGATTCCTTGGAGGAAACTAGAGTTAAGTTCCTATGAAAAGTTGGGTGGAGTCTGAGCGGTTGTTCAGGAATGAAATTTAATGGTGAAATCCAAGCATGGTTCGATGTGGTGGCATGTTGGTGATCGAGTGAGAGAATAACATTTAATGTGGTTGATCAGTGTTTTGACCATGGAATCACATTTGGAATTAGTCTTAGGCCTCGGTGTGTGTTTGGATGAATATGGAGTACCTCCAGTAATCAAAGAATCGTGATTGGGCAATTTAGAAGTGTGTCAGTGGCTGAAGTCAAGAATTCTTGAGATAAGTTAGATAGAGAGGGGTCTGAATATTGTTCGTGTGCATAGATGGATGTAATGCATTGGAAACTACATCAGGTGTGTCGTTTTGGATGTGATGGTATGTTTATGGTATTGGCTAGCCTTTTCATGGAAAATTTTTCATGTTAGATTGTGCTTGTACAGTGGTGTCACAGCTATTTTGGTTTGGAATTTGGAAACAAAGATGAGAACCAGAGTTAGATTTTCATTCTTTCATGCAGATGGGTGTGGTATGTTGGAGAATGCACCAGTTACATCGTTAAAATATGAGAATTGTATTTGGTGATAAATTCTTATAGTGGGGGAACCATGGATCAGTTTTGGCCTTCATGGGATAATACCTATGGTGGAGAGCTCCATACCCTTGATGATACATTATACAATAACACAATAATGTCTATGGGTATATGGGGCTAAGTAAGAATCATCTCGGTATTTTAAAATTAAATGATGGTAGTGGATTTTGTTTTAATAAACTGAGTGATTGGTTTTTAGGAGTCAGTCTTTAGAAGCATGTTGGGAATTTGGGAATAGAATACGGTCATTTGGAATCAATTGAAAATAAACATAGGTTGGGTGATGTGATAGGATAACCACCAAGGAATCTCAGGTATGAGAAGTGTTATGGTGGGGAGTTTTTAATGCCTTTTTTAATATGGGTATTTAAAATTTAAGAAAAAAACTTGAAATTTGATTTAATGGGGTGTTTGGTTTCTGAATTGGGATTTTGTAGAATGTTTTGACAGGTTGGATACCTCAAATAGGTAATTTTAGATTTTTAATGAATCTAGAAGGGTGGTCAGAGGAGTCATGATAGAGAATTAGGGGTTCATGACATGAAACTAGCGATGCAGCATGATATTATGGCACCACCAACTAACTGGTATAGGTCCATTGGCTAGTCTATACATTTCCATTGGCTAGATAGTGTCCATGGAAGTATCCTAGGAGGGATATTGGGATCATCATCCAGCTGCTAGACCACTAGCTAGCTGGTGGAGTCCAGTGGCTCGCTGGTGGCCTCCTAGGTGCCTTTTAAGTGGGGGGAAATCCCGTCATTACACTAGGGTCACCCACTTCCCTTCTTACTTGGGAATTTGGCCATTTTTGGACAGTATCCCCTCTCCCACACCCCCTTCTCCCTATCCATATATAAGGTGGATCTCCCTTTGTTTTTTTTTCTATTTGGAGCATCACTGCTTTCTATTCCAAGTGAAAGGTAAGGTTATGTATCTTATTCCTTTCATTCCTTGTCTATTTCACTATCAAGCGGCCTCTCAATAGTTTAGTCTAGTATGCCCTATTTTCAAGTTTTTTTCTATTTTTTCAACTAATTTAGGTGGAACTAGTAGCCAATACTCAACTTGTAAGCTTTTCTAAGCATAGGTTAAGTGGTATTTAATCCTAACCCATAGTCTTGTCATTTTTCCAAGTGTATGCATGGTGCGGTCAAGCTATCCATGTCATGCCTTAACGTCAGTTCAATTAAATGTTTTAAATTTATTTTGGATTAGTTAAATTCCCTTTTTAACATGACTTGAACCATGGTAAAAAGTTAATTCCAAGGGTAATTATTTAGTGATGCAATTAACCTCAAAGTGGCTTGATTTCATTGAAGTCCCTCTTATGTTCTAAATGGATTAAGGGAATTTAGTTTGAATCAATGGTTGTAAAATGGAATTTCATAACCATCGATGTTAGTAAATAGTTTTGACCCTTGAGTTGAATCTAAGGGAATGGTAAGAATAATTTGAAATTAATGGACTATGTTAGATATGGAGTTAGAAAAGATAGATGGTAAATCCCATGTATAAATTGAGAGGAACTTTTTAAAACGATAAATGCCATTATGTTAATTTAAATCATTACCTTGGTAATGTTAAAGCTTATTGAAGATTTTATGTAATCAGATAAGATTATGGAATGACCTTGTGTAGTGTAAAATGGTTAATTGTGGGTATGAAATGGGTGTGAGGTCTAATAAAGTGATCTTTTAACTTGTGAATTGAAATTAATTCTTAAATGATGGTGTTGGTTAAATAGAGTGTTGGTAAGAAACCTATAAGTTGTTTTCTTTTATATCTTATGAATGAAACCCTATTTAATAAAGCCTTGGAAAAATGATAAGGCTTTTATGAAATGGAAAGTGAGATTACAAGATAACATGGGCTCTAGTCATGGTGGTAGGATGAATTTTTGTATTTGGGTAGAATGGGTCAGTGAATGCCTTGGAGTGGATCCTCCTAGGATTCACGTGATGTCTTAGATGTTGAATAACATGGATAAATGTTGTGGATTGCCTCAGGGTACCCTTATGAATGTTGTGGGATAAGTTCCTTGGATTTGGATTGATTATATGAGATAAAATTTCATGGGTGTGGACCTAAATTCTTGTCTATCCTGACACTCTAAATTCTATAGACATGTGGTTCCTTGGATTTGATTTAGAGAATGCTAAGGTTGGATTCCTTGGATTCACCTGGTTTGTGTAGAGAAGAATTCCATGGATGACTTCCATGGATTATGGATGACTTTGTTAGATGGGAATGCCTGGTGGATCCCCCATAGATTTCATTATGCTTTCATGTATACGATTTTCTTGGTTACGCACCTTGGAACCAACATGAGTTATGAGATCATTAACCCTGATCAGAGATATCTGGCACTGGCCAAAGCGGGTTGGTCTAACCTTGGGTTTCACTGTGGAGCTCGGGATTAGAGGTTGAGTTTTATTTATTTATATAATTATCTTATTATATGATAATCTATTATTATTAGCGCTTCTTTGTGCACTTTTTTTATAGACTGGTTATTTTAGGGGCATTGTTGGTTGCGACCTATTGAATTGTACTCACACCCTGCTCAGGCTCTCATGGCACTTGAGTACCCGAGAAGAAGACTATCTATTTGCAGGTTATAGTTTTAGGGAAAGGGACCGTTGCGCGATGTTTTTCTTGGCATGCTATAGTGGGGTATGGATGATGGGATCGGGCAGGACTCATGACTAGTTTGGGATGAGTTTTTGGTTTTCATGTGTTTTGGGGTATTTTTATCTATATCGGATCACCATGGGGGATCTTCATTTTGTATGGAATACCCATTATTATTATAGCATGTGATGTTTTTCTTATTTATTGGCACATTCTTGCTTTGTCTATAATGATTATTTGTCTTAGTTTATATATTTTTCTATTATTTTTGCTACTTTGTCTACCTAGGTCAGAGAGTATAGTCACCCTATGATATCCTCATAAACCATCACCACTAATCAGTAGCCTCTGGTATACGGGAAGCTGCGCTTGAGGCTACGTAGCACCATCGGTCTAGATACTATTCATAGTGAGTTAAGGCAGGGTGTTACAGCCTTTCCCAGGTTGTACCCAAGAAAACTGAGTTCTCTATTGAAAAAAATGAAAATGATGAGTTTGTTTCCATGAGAGTGAAAAACAATTGGCATGTGTGAATAGATTATAGGAAACTAAATCAATCTACTCGTAACGATCATTTCCCCCTTCCCTTCATTGACCAGATGGTTGAGAGACTTGTAGGTAGGACATGCTATTGTTTCTTGGATGGTTTTTCTAGCTATTTTCAGGTTCCCATTACATTAGAGGACTAGAAGAAAATTATATTCACCTACTCATTCGGTACGTTTTCTTACAAAAGGATTCCATTTGGACTTTATAACACCTCGGTACCTTCAAAAGATACATGGTGGGTATCTTTTTTGATTTGATTCAGACTTTCATGGAAGTATTTATGGATGACTTTACTATATATGGATCTTTATTTGATCAGTTCTATCTTATTTGAGAAATTTTTTGCATCGATGTATTGAGAAAAATATAGTTTTAAATTTTGAAAATTTTCATTTCATGGTAGAGAAGAACATTTTACTAGGCCACGTATTTCCACAACATGGAATTGAGGTTGATAGATCTAAGGTAGACATTATTTCATCTCTTCCATATCCCGTATGTGTGTGTGATGTTCAATCAATCCTTGGACATGTTAGTTTTTATAAATGCTTCATTATAGATTTTAGTAAGATCACTCTACCATTATTTCATTTACTTTAAAAAGATATCAACTTTATTTTTTATGATTCTTACAGGGTATCATTTGATGAGCTAAAGAATATTCTCACCACACCACTGAACATACATCCCCTATACTAAGAGCTTCCATTCGAGCTTATGTGTGACACTTCAAACTTCATGGTTGGAGTAGTCTTATAACAGAGAGGGAGGGATGTCCACATGTGATTTCCTATGCACCAAGGACATTGGTTATAGCCTAAAGGAACTACACAAAAATGGAAAAATAAGTTTCTTTCTATAATATTCACTTTAGATAAAAAAAATATTACTTATTGAGCTCTAAAGTAGTTGTTTTTTCTGATCATACGTCTTTGAGGTACCTCTTGAAGAAGCCAGATGTAAAGCCTAGACTTATCTGTTGGGTGATCCTTCTCCAAGAGTTTGAAATTGAGATAAAGGACAATAAGGGTTCATAGAACTTAGTGGTGGGGCACATGAGTATGATCACTCACACACTAGAGGATAGAACCTTGGACTAGGTGCATCCATGGGGCACATTTCCTAATGAGCATCTTTATGCACTCTCAGGTACGCACCCTTGGTATGCTAATTTGGTTAACTATCTTTTCACCTTTGAAATACCTAAAAATATAAAGAAACACCATGTTCAAAAATTAATGAGTGATTCTAAGTTTTACATGTGGGATGATCCCTACCTTGGAGCATGTGTAGTGACCAAGTTATTAATAAGTGTGTTCCTGATCTTGAGTTTGAGTTTGTTTTGCATTTTTGTCATACACTTGCTTGTGGTGGACACTTTGGACCCCAAAGGAAAGCTAAGAAAGTCTTAGACTCTGTATTATATTGGCCTAGTTTGTTCCATGACTCCCAGGTGTTTTGTAAATCATGTTCATGTTTACAAAACACTGGTAACATTTCTGGGAGAAACGAGATGTCTCAACAACCCATATACTCTGTGATATTTTTTATGTGTTGGGAATTTATTTTATGGGTTCATTTGATAGCTTGTTTGATTTATTTTACATTCTAGTTGTTGATTATGTTAGAAAATGGGTGGAATCCTTGGCCACCAGGACTGATGCTTCTCATGTTATAGTGGACTTTTTTAGGGATCGTATTTTTTGTAGGTTTGGAATACCAAAGGCAATCATCGATGACTAAGGGTCACACTTTTGAAACTAAAATTTGGATTCCCTTCTTCAAAAATATGGGGTGACAGACAAAACATCTACTTCATGCCACCCCCAAAAAAATGGTCAGGCTAAAGTTTTAAATTGGGAGTTGAAGCAGATTTTAGAGAAAACTCTGCATCCAAGTATAAAGGATTGGAGAAAGAACTTGGATAGTGCACTTTGGGATTATAGGATGGCATACAAGACTCCCATCGGCATGTCACCATATCAAATTATCTTTGGGAAGGTATGTCATCTCCCTATAGAGGTTAAGCATCAGACGTTTTGGGTGATAAAGAAATGCAATATGGATTTATCCCAAGCGGTTGATCAAATGAAGTTGAAACTTCAAGAGCTTGAGGTGATATGATTATCATCATATGATAACTCGAGGCTCAACAAAGATCGAGCAAAAGAAACCCTTGACAAGATAATCCAAAAGATGGAGTTTCATGAGGGAGACAGTGTCCTCTAGAGTTTATGACTGAAATTGATGTCTGTTAAGTTGTGTTCTAGATGTTTATTCCCTTATGTTATATCTTATATTTTTACTTATGGTGTAGTAGAGATCACACAAGAGGCCACAATAAGGAGCTTTACGGTCAATGGGTAGTGGTTGAAGCAATACTTTGAGCGACTTCCCACACATGTAGTTGATGTCATCACACTGCATGACCCTATCATCACTTGAGAACATCAAGTTGTCCCTAACCCTCTCACTTTTATGTTATCTTTCTTATTTAAAATTCTGCATTTTAGGAGCATATATCACTTCATAAGGTTGCATTGAGGAAAACATAACATTTTATGTGTGGGGGAGGGGACAACATTTTGGGTAGCTTCTTTAGGGTTTTTTATGTGTGTGCTTTTTCTTTTTCTCTTACTTTTTCATTTTCCAAACGAAAAAAAACAAAAAAAATCATGTCACGTGCTCATTTTTGTGTGGTAGTTATAGAAAATGCATGTTGATTTTCCCAATCTCATTGGTATCATGATAAGAATGAGCATTATTTCTTCATTAACAGTTTATTTTTGTAGAAACTAGAAATTTTCAATGATATGATCGGTTGTATCATTATAAAACCATTTATATTTTTACACCATTCTTTGTGATATTGGTTTATGATAAATTATTTCATTTGATTTCTCCACACAACATCCACACGACCATGACTTGTGAAATTTTTCTTATTCATTTGAAGGTATAATCAAGTGTAGTAATTTCCTTCAACAAACAACAATAGTCATTCCATATGTTCATTTCTCTTCCGATCAATTTCATCACTGTACTGATTTGACCTTTGTGTGTGTGCCCGATATCCGAATATTGTATGCCCTCAAAAAAATAAAATCAAATAAAAAAATAAATATTGGAATGATGAAATGTAAAACATATGGGAATATCTAGGTCATGAGCTTAAGGTTTGAATTTTGGGAATGCTTGAGTGAGTTAGTTTTGAAATTTGATTGCAAAGGATATATAACAGGTTCGATGGAAAAGAACCAGATAGGCAGAAAAGTTTTACTTGACTTGAATATACTGAATAAAGGATGAAAAGATATGCTTAAAATGGTTGGCACAGACACGCGTGGAGAATTGGTGGCATATTGGACCCATAACAAGTTTCACCATGATTAGTGTCATTAATCTCATTGGATTTTGTCTTGATACAACTTATGAGATAATAACTTTAATATTTATTGATATTGTCTTCATGTCATGATTTTTTCTTTGCTCATATTGTTATCATGGATTAAGAAATGTCAACACTACAGAAAAAAAAGCATATACTAACGGTTTGGAACTATTGGTATAGTCTACCAAATCGTTGGTATAGGTTATACCAACGGTTTGGGGCACTATTGGCTTATCTTCCGTTAGTATAGACCTATACCAATAGTATTCCAATGGTTTTGGGAAACCATTAGTATAGGTGGGCTATACCAACGGTTCCCAAACCGTTGGTATAGGTCATATGAAATACATATACCATCAGTTTTGAAATTTTATGGTATAAGTAATGTAAAAAAAAGCTTGACTGGTTTCAATCTCAGCACCTCCAACTTATATTCCAATGACCTAACCACTAAGCTACAATGAATTTTATGAACATAATATGATATGCATATGTATATTTAAAAGTAATTTAAATTTTTATGTATTCAATTTTATTTGATAAAACAATTCGTAAAAAAATTCAAATACTTATACCAATAGTTTCTAAAACCATTGGTATAGGTCTATACCAATAGTTTTGGAAACTGTTGGTACTGGTATTCAGATTTTTGGGACCTACACCAACGTTTTTTACAAAACCGTTGGTATAGAGTCTTTGTATGGTAGTTATACCAACGCTTTTGGTCAAACTGTTGGTATAGTTATCATCTATACCAACAATTTTGGAAAAATCGTTGGTATATGGACTTTTTATGCTAGTTGTACCAATAGTTTTGGCCAAACTTTTGGTATAGCTATCACCTATACCAACAATTTGGCCAAAACATTTGGTATAGGGTCATTTTATGGTACTTATACCAATGGTTTTGCCAAAATTGTTGGTATATCTATCACTTATACCAATGGTTGGGCCAAACCGTTGGTATAGGGTCTCTCTATGGTACCTATACCAACAGTTTTGGCCAAACTGTTGGTATAGGTCCGTTAGTATAGCATCAATTTCTAGTAGTGCAACATGTATTTCTTATCATTCTTTTTGGAATACATGACATGTGACTTTTCCTAGGAGTGCAAAGGATAAGTGTGGGGGTTCATAAAACATGTTGTTATTGAATATTTCATTGATAATGAATGATATATTTTCCCCACATTGTGCTAAATATGTTTAATTATAGAAAATTTTGGATTAGATCATTCATTTCCTACCTAGATGACCCGAAGGCCTTAGATTTTTATTTATTTTTGATAATCCCCCTTTTAAGGGTTGTGGGGAAACTCTTACATGGCCAGTACGCTTAGTGACACATTACATGACTTAGAGGTCTTAGAGGAATTCATCACAAACTATGACTACTTGGAACTGCCCCTCCCCAGCATCTATATTGTGATGTCAGCACTCCACCTTCGCATGATTGTTCGGCTAGGTGTCATGTGCAGAGATGCACATGCCTAGTACCAATGGCAATGTCATACCCTCTCATTCTTCCAAATCTGATTAACTTTACTCTAGTGAATGTGTATTCTCTAAATCCTCATCTGGAGCCTATTCCTTGTAGAGTCTGTCTGGTTTCATCTGTATTACATGTGGATCAAAGGTCTTGAAGTGGTCTGAAGACCTTGAGGTGGCCCAAAGGCCTTACTAGCTCGAAGGCCTTGATGGAGTCTAGGACCAAACTTGTGCCCCGAAGGCCGAATTGGATGAATAGTTCTGGCTACTACAGTACTGAATAGTACCTACTACAGTAACCCAGAAATAAGCCTCCACCCAGATTTGATCATGGGTCTCTTGGATGCACTTGAAGAGTCCTCACCAACCGGGATGAGACTCGTGTGTGATTAGATCATTCATTTAAATAGTTGAGAAAAATTACAGTTTTAACCCTTTAAAGTACACTGGTATTTTTTACATAAATATTTTTTTGTGCCTTATTTGGACTTGAAATTTATGACAGTATTCCTCACTCTATGGGACACAATGTTTATTTGTATCATCCTTGCTAGATATCACATTTGATGGGAAAAGATGGGTTGTAAAATCAAAGATGGACTGGACTCATCGTTAGGGACACTGCTTCACCTTTTAAAAAATATCTTCTACATTTAGTCTTGGATTGGGCTCAGATTTGGACAATAGATAGGGGATCTAATTCCGCACAAACCATTCTGCTAGAAGGATAGTTGTTTCATGCATTTTGGAGGCTAACAAGTCGGTACAAGTTGGATCAAAATATTTGGCTGAATTTCTCATTCACATTTGTAAACTCTTGGAACCCTAGCCTCCCCTCCACTCTATAAATGTGCATTTTTTCTCATTTGGAGGGGGTTGGTCATGCATTAGAGGATTGGGAGCTCAGGAGAAGTGGTGTCTTGCCGCTTCTGTACACCATTGGAAGATGGAAGCTCTCATGCTAGGATCTCCTCCGTAATGCTTTTCTTTTCCTATTCTCAATTGTAGTATTGTTTATCTTGCAATAAATTCTCTTTTTCTCTTCCATTTATCTTGTTTAATTCAATTTTTATTCTTCAATACTTACCTTCTTTGGGGTTGGACATTAGGAGTAGAAACGTGATTGGGTTATATCCTTTCTAGACCTTTGTGTATGCAAGTCATTTCTACGATGACTACTTCGCCCATAAAAAAGAGTATATTTTCTTAGTAATCGATCTAATTATAACATTCTTCGTTTATTTGTTTTGAATCAATGGGTTTATTGTAATTCATTTAATGTGGTCCATGAATTGATTTTTTATATATTTAAAAGAAAACACTCAAGCGATAAGAATTTTAGACACGAGGTCGGGAATGCGTGAATCGTAAGAGTGTAAACTTAATCTCAAAACCACCGACCATAAAATCAATTCATCCTCATTTTGAATATGGATATAAGCCCTAATTCACCACTAGCCTCGGAACGACAATCAAAATAGGGTGTTGCGATTGCACGTTCTGAAGCTAGTCTAGGGTTCAATTCATTTCACCTATGTGGTTAAGATAGGGCCCGAGGGTTAACAAATTAAGGAATCATAATTAAATGGATTTTAATTTGAATGATAATGATTAATAAGTGAAAATGTAGAGTTTGATCGATTACACCTTCTAAAAATATTTTCCTAAAAATTCATATTCTCATTACATTTTGTCTATTAAATTTCAAAAACAAAAAAAACAATCTTCTTCAAACATACTTCCTCTTAAGTTATAAACACCAAACAAACCCCTCATCTTGTTGAGTAGTTTGTTTCTTTTATTTTGTTTTCAAAATAACTTTAATATGTTGCTCTAGGTACCGTCTTCTTAGTGAATGGTCAATCACTCTGGTGCCCCTAAGTACTAAAAATTAGACATCATAGCGCCCACGATAACACTTTTCAAGAATCATGTTTATTTGTTAAGAAAATCCTTATATGGGTTGAAGTAGCCTTCGCGGTAGTGGTGCAAGGGATTTGATTTTTTTTAAATGATTTTTCATAGGTATTTTCAAAATCAATTTGATAATTGTGTTTTTTTTAAATCGCTAGATAGTTCCTTAGTCAATTTATCATTGCATGTTAATGACATGTTGATAGCAACAAATGACATGACAAAAATTGACAAACTTTAATCTCGATTGAGAAATGAGTCTGAAATGAAGAATTTGGGAGTAATGAAAATGATTCTTGGTATGAATATTTGGAGGAATAAGAAGACTAATCAATTGTATGTTTATCAGATGAAGTATGTTGAAAAAGGTTGTGCAAACATTTCAATTGAAGAATTCTAAATCACACCTCTTAAAACCTATTTTAGATTTGGTTGAGACTTTACTTGACACAAATGTGGAGAGGAGCTATAGGCAGATGGTTTCACATTCTAGTGTAGTTAACATTCTAATTCATGTCACGATATGCATCGGGTACTATTTGCCTTATGAAATCAATGTGATGATCATATTCATGAGCAATCCAGAGAAAGCTCTCAGAAAGACAATCAAGTAAATTATGCATTATTTGAAGTGTGCGATAGATATGTGTATGTTTTTATGGGATTGATGGTGCTCGTGGTGGTGGTGTAGGTTTCACATATTCTAACTAAGATAAGTATCTAGTCATGAGAAGTCATTGGCATGTCCATCTTCGCTATTTTTTGTGAAGCTAATAGTTGTATTGTAATATTGCAATATACTAATTTGTTGTCTACAATTGAGTCAGAGTTCATACCACTAATGAAAGAAGTGGACAAGAACATATGGTTAGGTGGTTTGATACAAAGTCCAAGTTTGCAAGTTCAAAGGCTAATTATCTTATATGACAGTCGATGTCCTATGAGTTTAATAGTGAGTATTATTTAACCACGAGCAATTAAGGTGCATCAACATTCAATTGAATTTCATTGAAGATATTCTGTTTTGAAGGATAAACTTGTTATAGAAATGATTGCTACACAAGTAAATGTAGAGGACATGTTGACAAAGTCAATACTAATAAACAAGTTCCTGTCATTTTTATATCTTTTCAGTGTTCACATGGCTTCAAACCCTTTAGGGTGGACTTGGAAGACAGTAACTATCGACCATGATGCATGGAAAATGCAAGTCAAGGTGAAGATTAGTAAATATGTTGTTGAGGAATAAAAGAGGTAACCTGAATCCCCAAGGTGCTCTCTAAAGAAGGCATTGAGGTTCTTTTATAACAAATAATAAAGACCACATCAGACCACAAGTCTGATGTGGGATGCAGACTCCAATACTCTCTCTCAAGATGGGTGTACCTAGCTTGAACACGTAAAGAAAAAACAAAGCAAGCAACAAACTGCAAACACTCCCCCTCAAGCCGGATAATATCCAGCTTGATTACAAAACAAGACGAAATAAAAAAGAAACAATCGACAATCGTACCTCCCCCTCAAGATCGCAGCTCCCCCTCAAGATCGCAGCTCCCCCTCAAGATGATGGATGAAAGAAGATGTCGTGGGCACAGCAGAGGAACCACACAGACCAGGCCAGTTGACGGAGCGCCAGGAATGTCACACTAGCGGGGTCGGTCAATGAAACGCCAGGAAAACCACACTAGCACCGGGAAAGCCACACTTGCAGGGCCGGCGACAGTAGGCGGGGATTTCGTAGAGTCGTGGGATCTGGCGGCGCCAAAGGGCCCAAATCCAAGGCGGTCGGGGTGCTGTGTCACGGTGGAGGAAGCGCGAGAGTGTGTCGGCGGACAGGGGAGGCAGCACTGTAGACTGGAAGGAGCGCACAGAAATGGTTTCACCGGGAAGGGGAGGCGGCTGCCAGGAGAGCAGTGCAGGAGGAGGGAGCAGCAGTTGGGGACACGCACGCGTAGAAGGAGGCGAGGCAGCTAAGATGCCAGTGCGGAAGAGGCCAAGTCCGCCTGGAGAGGAGGCAGTTGGATGGGGGGTGGCTATCTAGAGTCGTCCTGTGCAGGGAGGGATCCGACGTCGGAAGATGGGATCCGATTAGGGGAAGGGAGGGCCATGCGTCATGGAGAAATCTGCATGGAGGGGCAGAGCCGAACTGAACAGGGAGACAGGGCCGGTGAAAGTCGGGAAGCCGCTGGGAAGCGTGGAGGGAAGTGCTGCGAAACGGACGACGCACGGGGAGGAGTCGCTAGTGGGAGGGGCGTCGTCGGGGAGAAGCGCCATGAGAGTTGCCGACACGGGATGAGATGCAGGAGTCTGCCGGTAGGGAGGAACCTCCGACGTTCATCGCGCGTCGGAATCGGCGCAAGGAGGTTGTGGTTTCGGGCTGGCGTTGGAGCGCAGCAAAGGAACCGCACAGGGTCGTCGCAGCTGGATCCCATCGGATCCCGTCGCACAGGAGAAACAGGTAGGGAGTCGCAGCTGGATCCCGTCGAAACCTGGAGGCGCGACGGGTGGCGCGATCTAGGCAGGAGGGTCGGGAGCTGAAGGACGCCAGGAATCCGCCGGGAAGAGCATCAGCGGGCGAGAGCCGCGCGCAGGGAGCCGCGCAAGGAGGCGAGAGCCACGCAAGGAGGCGGGAGCCGCGCTGGGATGCCACGGGAGGAGGCGGGCCGTGAGTCGCGTGGGAGGATGGGGTCGTCACGTGCAACAGGGAGGGGCGCCGACGAAGCAGGCGCCGGCAGGGGGGAGATCAGTCGGAGATGGGGTCGTCGCGCGCAGCGGGGAGGGGCGTCGAGGAAGTAGGCGGACAGAGAGGCCGAACAAAACTGGGAGGCCGGCTGGGAAACGAGCCTGGAGGGGCGACGACATAAAATAAACTCAACCCTACATGGGGGGTCGTCGCCCCCCACAGGGGGAGAAATCTATGAGAAATCCTAGATGGGGAAAAATAAAAATGGAAGGGAGGGCTCGGGATTAGGTTCTCTTTGATACCATGTTGAAGAATAAAAGAGAGGTAACCCAAATCCCCAAGGTGCTCTCTAAAGGAGGCATTGACGTTCTTTTATAACAAATAATAAATACCATATCGAATCACAAGTCCGATGTGGGATGCAGACTCCAACATATGTCATCCATTGCCATAGAAGAGAGCCGAGAAGCAACCATAACAAGAGAAGAAAACAATGGTCATAAAAAAGACTACTCCAATCCCAATCCAGGCCAACGCCAATCCAAGCAGCCCAACACCAATCCAAGCAGCCCAAGGGTATTATGTGATCAAAATTTCCCCCACTATTCATTAATCTATCATATCTCCATTGTTGCATGTTTTTGCATTAAGATTTGTGAACTTTGAAAAAAATTGGAAAGAGAATCCATCTTTGTGGGGGGGTTTCTTGATATATGAGCAACTATATACTCTGAACTCTAATTATAGTGGATTGTTTTTTTCCTCAATCCGAGGACATAAGTCACCTAATCGGACCACATAAATTCTCCAAATCTCATGTGTACTTGTTATTGTTTGCAACATAAAAGTTTCTTCCAATATGTGATCAAATCTGTGGACAATTCCACAAAGAATACCGACTGAATTCCTCAGCAGGGTCGTGCAAAAATGGGGGCTTTACAGCAACAAATCCATTTACCTTTGGAGCAGATGCATCTTCATGATCCTCATCACTATGCTGCCCAAAAACTCCTTGAAACAAGATGAGCAGCAACCTTTCATCAGACTGACCTGCCCACCAGACACCATTTCTATATGGGAACAGACAGATGGGGGCGGCACCGAGTACATGTCAGTCATGCTGTCCTCGAGTCCACATGCAGCTAAAATAGTGTGCATGCACCTCTGTGTGATAACCTCAATTACACCATAACCTGCATATCAAAAGAAGGGAGCAAGATCAGTTGGTGGATCAGATCATAGGTGGAAAGTTCACATTATATCATAGGTGGAAAGTTCACATTGTTTTTATGCATGTGGTCACACAAACAAGAAACTGGTCAACATACCCAACTCCATCTCTCTGGAAAGACTTTGCAGATGGCTTCTAACCATTGACTGCAACTGCTCCTTCACTGCATAAAACCGACTTCCTCCAAGGCCACCACCTTGGCTAGGTTGCTGAGAACTCGAAGTCAAATCAATCACTGTGTAGTCATCCCGTGATGTTACATCGATGGAATGATCAGCAGCTGTGGTGATTGAATCTGGAATCAATTGCCCCCTGAAAAGGTTCATTCTTCCCAGGGAGGGAACCCTATTTGGTGGAGTAGAGGGGCTGTCCGGTATTCTTTCCTCAAAAAGAGCGAGCATCCCTGTCCCCAATTCTGGATTTCTTGCATGCTGAAATGTCGGTTCCCTGGCATTATCACCAACTTGAGAATTTAAAAGCTCTCTAATGAAAATGCAGGTAGAAATGTCATCAAATCTGTGCACCATGTGGCTCATTATATACCTAGAAAGAAGATGGTGCATTTGATGGTGTCTCCAGCGCCTGCCTGATAGAGCTGAAGGCCCGTCACCAGATAATGGAGAAGTAGCTTGGGCACTTCCGACATTCCCAAAACCATGAGTAAATGGCGTATGAGGCAAAGAAGAATAGTTGCAGTCTAAACTTTCTCTTACAGTTTCAACTGGTGAGCTGTTCCCAGCTGTTCTCTCAGGATGAGGATCTTGAGCCTCGAAATTGGAGGATCCAAAGGCAACGGGTCTGCATCCTTCGCAATACCAATTACCTTCGGGTACAACTCTTCCAAGTCCAACACAGAAGGTGTGTGCAGGTGAATCACAGAGATCACACAACAACAAAAGGGCATCGTCCCCACCTTGCTGACATTCTGTACAGATCACATGCTCATAGGGATCAAGATACATGCTCATTTCTTCCTCGGATGGTTGATAGACCTGCACATAGTTAAGAAACCAGATCAAGCGAGAAGCTAGGGACACAACGAAAATAATTGACGAACTAAAGTAAAATGAATGATCAAGGGGAAAAAAAGGCAGAAGTTACCTGATCTCGCTCAGGGATTGGAATCACCCCATTTCTAAAAAGAATTCCTCTGATGGGCACTGATGGTTTGCTAATTGACACGAATCTCTGTTTGCATACAGGGCAACGTGATTCCACCTTTGACCATTCATGGATGCAAGAAAAGCAAAAATAATGGTTGCAACAGTCTAAGGTTCCTCGCACTGTCCTTTTTCCTTTTTCGGAGAGACAAATCCCACAGACCTGCATCACCGCCCCATTCCCCACCTTCTCCTTACCCTTCTTTCCAGGAATTCTTGGCTGTTGAAGCACCAACCCATCATCCTGAAATAGCTTTAACGAAGATGATGAGTTCCTCAAACGTTCTATACGCTGCCCAAAAATATCAGCTTCCCTTGCCTGGTCTCCCTCTTCTTCATAAATAGTGTACTCGGGATCTGATGCCTCCGAACTCACAAAATCTGAATCAGATAGTGCAGCCGATCTCCTTCTCCTCCGACGTGAGCTTTCAGTACCCCTAATCCTAAAAATTTGGTTCCCTTCAGCCGGTCCAGCATCATTCTCATTACTTGCTTCCCTCAACAATCCTTGATCGCTCACGTGTTTCTTCTTCAGAGGTTTCTTCAAACCCTTCTTACTCTTTTTTCCTCTACGCAGTCTTTTTTTCATAATAGCCGACCTACCCACTTTTTTTATCTTCTTCCACTTATTCTTATTAATCAGTGATTCTTCCTCATCGCCCGATGAATCGATTTCATCGATTGTAAATTCCTCCTTCTCCACCTCATCCTCCTCATCGTCGTCGTCGTCACTGTCACCGCAATCATCACCTACATAGTCTTCATCCTCTTCATATGAAATTCGCTTTCTCTTTCGTGGTTTTTTAACAACCTCTTTGACCACATTCTCATCATCCACCTCTTCGAAATAATCATATGTTTCTTCAGATGCATCTGAGAAATTTTCATCACCAACATAGTCTTCATCCTCTTGGTATGGGATTCGCTCTCTCTTCCACGGCTTTCTAACCTCGACATTCTTCTGACCTAAAGAACCCCTCTGAATCGTCGATTTCACTGTCCGTCTTACCTCCTTTTCAACCTTAGCTTCATCATCTATGAAGCTATCATATATTTCTTGAGATGCATCAGAGAGATTTTCATCAAACCCATCAGAGATCTGAGTATCTTCATCTTCTTCAACAACATAATCCTCATCAGAGTCATCACAATGCCTATGTCCAAACTTTATCCTTTTCTTGTAATTTTGCGTACCCACTACACTGCCACCCCTTCCCATCGGATCTCAGCACCCGGGGAAGTAAGGCCAGAAACCGTAATATAATACAAAATTCAATGCAGTTAATGGCAAGATACTGCAACACGCCAAAGGTTCTAAATGAAATCAGACGGGAAAGATGCCATGTTTTTTTCTCAGTCCTCTGTTTCTTATTTAAACTGTCGTCGATTTCAAGAAAAAAGTATCAACACCTGCAATGGAAAACCGGCCCTCGTTTATTGTCGCCGATCTGTAGCATCACAAAAAGGAAAACCCTGCGCAGAAGACATGCAAACACAGACACGCAAAACAAAAATCGAAATCCCAGATCGACAATGTACAATCAAAGAAAATCGACATCGTAAATTGAGGCGTTTGCAATTTCATACTATCCTCAAACCGAAATGAAATTGTCAGCCATGGATTTCATGTTCAGTTGGCCTATAGCTAGAAAAAAAGGTGGATCTAGAAAGGTGAATTAAGAGAGAAGGCAAGGTACCGGCGAGGAAGCACGCAACGGGACAGATCCATATTCGTGCGAGTTCTTGGTATTGAATGGTATTTCAAATTATGTGGGCCCGTCATCGCTCATAAACCTTCCATAAAGCCACGTCGCTGTAGTTGCCTTTATTGGTTTATTGGTTTATTTTGTTGTTTATTAAAATCACGATTTCCAGTGGGGTCGATGCGCACACACGTATATAATCATTTAAATGCGATGAAATTGAAATCCATTTATTTGACAAAAAAAATTAATTTTCCCCTTTCCTGGTAAACTAACCACTCGACCATATATTTTATATTTTAGTTTTATTTTATAGAATGTTAGATCACTCGCACACCTTAGAGCACTCACACACCTTTAACAAAATAATCTATGAAAGATGACAAAACCATCTAAGACAAATTAGGGCTAAGCATAACTAGCGTCCCGACACGATCATGTCATCAAAAACGAAACATTGCATGATCTAAAGTGCGCTCTTCGATCACCAGAGGATGACAACAAGGGTCAAGATTCTAACATTTCACTTGGAGAACAGTTTACCCTATAATAGATTGTCACAATAAAATAAACAAAATCATAGTAATAATCATCCATGACATAAATTGATACCGAATGACGTCAATATTGTAGAGACTCAAACCCGAACAGCCACCCGAACAGTGCTAAACGGGTTTGGTGTTACTACCTTCGGTGCACCTCTCTGAACGCCAAAGGGTGCCGACTAGTAGCGATGGTCTTTTTTCGGTAAAGTGGGGAGGCTATACCCTCTCGGAGGATAATAATGGTACTGGTCCAAGTATAATAATAAAGATGCAGCGGAATAAACGACTCAGCAGACTCGGACCAGACCCGCAGAGCGGAAACACATTCAATATCGATAAACAGCATAAGCAATAAATATAAACAACAGGAGCGGAAAGTAAACACAACCGCATGCAGATCACTTGTAACTACCACTGAACAACAAACATGCATCCAAAGCAGGTCATACATATTCATATGTAAAGGCGTCAATGGCTAACCAATTGTAGCTACAAATACAAGTAAGCATGCTGATACAAGAAAGTAAGCAAAACAAATTAACTTCACCTAGGCAAGACCTCAAGGTCCATATCATCTCCATGCAACAGTTAATGCAACCCAACTCCTGAAGCTGACCTCTTTCCAGCACGTAAATCCATAAAGTCTACACGCGTTCCGAATGGCCCGTGCAGGGTCTGAGATGAATCTCAGTAGGATACCACCCAACGGTGCGTACCTAATATAAGTGTTTAAGCAGACATGCATTTATAAAGAAAACAGTAAACAACACGTTGCACAAATAAATACAAACTTCATTGGTGCTAAGCAGCCACCACGGAGTGTCACCTGTTTCGTCCAACGCCGGAATCTCTGTCATGTAACCCGACACCATGTGCCCCCTGACACCGCGTGTCTCAAGTACCGACGTCCCGAAGGCACGCCCAACAGTAGTAACCCGAAGGAACAACGATGTATGTCCTCAAATAAGTAACCGGAGGGACAACGATGTCGGCCCTCAAATAACGTAACCGGAGCGACAACGATGTTCGCCCTCAAATAACGTAACCCAAGGGACAACGATGTCCACCCTCAAATAAAGTACCCGGAGGGACATCGATGTCTGCCCTCAAATAACAGCGAGCCTCTACCCCCAACCCGATAGCCTAAATGCTATCCGCTGAAGTCTCATCACCTTCCACGTGGCTTCATACGGCAAGCACCCCCAAACCAATAGTATCTAAACCGCAACTAACAGGGGCATTTACCCACACGAGTGGTCAAAACCATCCCATCACGGAGTCTCTATGTGTGCACACTACTCATAGTTCCGGGTGAACGGTAATCGCCAAAATAGTACCCAAACCACAACACCTCTAACACTTCGTGTCCCTGCGACCATACCGCTCAAGTCTGATGGTCTTTCCATTCCAGTAACTTGAGCCATGCCCAACCTGACAGTCATCCTGCCTCAAACCGACGCCCATGACGCCCAATCCCGTGGTCAGAACCACCCAACCTAACCCGGGCCAAGCCCAACCTGTGATCAGCATCACTCAAGAATATTTGGGTCATACCCAACACAACCCAAAGGTTCTAGCACATGCAATTCAACAATTACATACATACACATTTTAACATAACACATAAACAGGAAAAACCATCTAAACAGTTGAAAAGCACTAAGCAAGTGTTGTCCCATACCAACACTGAGGTTTCTAAGGTCTCCAACAATTCATGTCAGGTTCAATAAACCATACTCAACAGTTTAAACAATACAAAACAATTTTAACCATTTTGGCAGTCCCCGGCCAAATACCCCGGTGAGCAACGACCACTCGTCTGGCCTCGCTCAAGCAAAACAGGTAACATGGCATACCCAAAGGCATCTCATAGGTCAGATAACAATTAAACAAGCAATACCAGGTAAATACAGGGTCGCGCTCAAAATACCCGAAAACGCGCCATAGGCCGCACCACCCAAAAGTCTGCGAAAACACAAAAAGAGGTATGCACCACCTACCTGAGACTCATAGACGTAGGCACATTCAATATTGAGCTCCAATTCGAAGTTGATCTTCGTAGATCTACGTTTCCGTCAAATCCCAGCAATTCCACTCGGGTAGAAACTGCGACGCATGAGGCAAAGAATCGAGAACGAAATAGGGTGCACAAGGTTAGCCTCGTTGTTGCGATCCCGCAACCCTCGACGGATTGAAGAACAGATGACGGATGAAGAATCTATAGTTAGATATGTTCTTCGGGTTTTCAGAACTGAGAGGTCCCGAAGTTGGGGAAGAAGAAGATGTTTTATGAAATAAGACGTGACGTCCTTTCACTTAAGTGAATAAAAAAAGTACACGACATGTATTTAAGAACTACACGCCGTGTAGTGACCTTTTCCGTACTCTGACTTAAGCGGGGTAGCCACACGGCTTGGATGCTCCACACGGGTTGACACACGGCTTGAACCCAGCCGGTACGCAGAAGAGAAGATACACAGTGTGTCGAGTAACACTACACGCCGTGTAGTAAGAAATTTCTACATGGTCATCACGCGACATGTACTCGGCGAGCACACGGCCGGTACTCGTCTAACCCATACACAACGTGTACTTTAGGGTACACGACATGTAGTCTGGAAATTTCAAGAACATCCCAGATTTTCCCAGTTTCTTCAGGAACAAGTCAAAAATTCAAATAGGGTCAGGATTTTGACCCGTTCTAAAAAACTCGGGTTCTTACAATCTCCCCACCTTAACATAGCTCGTCCCCGAGCTATCAAAAGACACCTAGAGATGACACCGAACATACCACCCCGATTAAAATAACCTGGACTTCCCCGGTTTCAAAGGTTCTAGCTAAAATCCTCAAGGGGGCTCCCCACCTTAGGAGTTACCTAGCTCGGTCTCAACTCGAAAAAACTCAAAATAAGCAAAGGTTCACTAACCTGTTTTCCGGACCCATGACCCTCTCATGACACATCGTCACCCTTGCGCCTCATTGGTGCTCCCGTTTCGTTTCTGACACCCAACCTATCCCGCACCGCATCGGTGTCAGCCTCCATGAGGTCCTGCATCCCATGGATGCTCAAATAAAACCTGATGCCATGCACCTCAAGTAACCTGCATCCTTGATGCCCCGATGCCCCGATGCCCACGACACCTCAAGTAACATGCATCCTCGATGCCCCTGATGCTACGCATATCATACATATATATAAATATATCACGCACCCGATATGGAACCAATCCCACTGACCAACATCTAGTCAGTCCACATAGATCCTGCGCATCACGTGCACTCAAAACAGAGATGCCTCTATAGGCCATGCCAAAAGAGAACAAGGAAATCACGGTCACACCCGTGGTGTACCTCTAACCGTCGTCGGCTCACCAGCCTGCTCAGCCTCTGGCAACTTAACGACGTGCACCTTTGTCGATCCCCTGCAAGACACGTACCAGGCTAGCTCAGAGCTGCTCGTCAAGCCATGGTCCGAACGCTGCCAAACCCGGTTGCTGTCCTGCTTGCACTGGATCCTGAACCTGATCCTATCCCTGAGCCTGTACCTGCGGCTCCTGCTCTGCCTGTACCGGATCCTGAACCTGATCCCATGACACTGTATCATCTCCCGCTTGACGCTCTATTGAGACGTACAAGAGGAACCCACTGAATACCATAAATGGCCAGACATAACTACTACCCTTACTCTCCCACACCGCAACCCATGCCCCATGGCATCCCGGCCTCGTGGCCTCTTTACCCACCCTTAACAGATCCAAGTATCAAAAGTACCTCAGGCCTTGCCCGACCTGACAACTAACACTGCCTCAAACCGACGACCGAGTCGCCCAATCCTGGTGATCAAAATCACCTCAACCATAGTACTTGCCTTCTCTCATAAGAGCCAGACCCAAATACCCTACAATTCTACAAATATACAAGGCATGACATAACACATTGTAATAAACCAACAATTCTATCAGGAATTTCACCTATTCACATTTCAAAGAATACAAAGTATGACAATTTGATATTATTCACATGACATTATCACTTCACAAAGTATACGTGCAGTTATGAAATTGAAATACTCTAAAAATGTGCCTATCAAAAGCCAAGTAACCAAGCCTTGCCATACTGGGCCAAGGTCCAATTCTCCCTTACCGTACCAGGTCAAGGGTTACACATCACAATCAATAACATCACATACCAAGTGAGCCACCGAGGTGGAAATCATATAAACTGTAATCTGAGCAAAAAAAATAGCAATTCCCACCCATGACAACTTGGTCTATCACTCGTACCTGGGGGTGCAAGCACCCAAGCACAAGCTTGAAACCCAGTTCCACTAACAACCTTTCTCCAGTCTACCATATCCCATATAGTAAAACCAGCAGAAATAAAAGAGAAGCCTCAATTTCATTAGTATCCAGCAAAACACTGCTACTAAATCCCTATCAAGAACCCCTCTGATACCACTTTATAATGACCCAGACCCGAACAACCACCAAAACAGTGCTAAAGAGGTCGGGTATTCACTACTACAAATATGGCTTATAATAGCGCTAAAAGCCTCCTTTAACAGCGCTAAAAAAGCGTTGTTAATCTCGGTGAAGATAAGGGGGGGTCCCCTTTTTCAGTGCTAAAACTAGCGCTAATAAAGGGTCACCTTTATCAGCGCTCAAAAAAGCGCTGATAAAAGTGCTCCTTTATCAACGCAAATAAAGAGCTGATAAAGGTAGAATTTATCAGCGCTATTTTCAGCGCTGATAAATGTATAATATATCAGCGCTCAAAATAGCACTGATAAACACTACCTTTATCAGCGTTATTTTGAGCACTGATAAAAACTACCTTTATCAGTGCTCAAAATAGCGCTGATATATTATCCATTTATCAGCGCTTAACTAGCGCTAATAAAGGCCAAAGATCCTGTGCAAAACCAAAACCTGCACAAAACCTTCACAGAAGCTAGACAAATTACAGCACCTGGACACAACACAAACAACACCTGCATACAGCACAAACAACACCCACACACAAAGCACAGAAGAACAAAAATGCTACATACATTTACTTGAAATCATGAATACAAAACAACACACTGCTATATACATTTCAAGCAATTTTTAATTTGGTTACAATTACAATTATCCAACATAGTTAAAAAACAATGATGTTCCATCCTTTTTGCATCCATCCGCTCTAAAAAATTGTCGTCCATGGCGGCGGTTTCCGAACAAAGCATTCGAACTGAGGAAAAAGATTTCACCTACACAAGAAAACAAATATCATGTTAGTAATACAATAATTAAATAAAGAATGGGGTTGCTAAATGGAATTATACTAGTGAGGCATAAAACATAAAATAACCAATTAACCAAGATACACAATTAGGTCAATGCCCTTACCTCAACCAGAAGTCCAATAAACTATCTTCAGTTCATACCAACCACAACTGAGTCCATGATCACATGTATTAATGTAAAACAACATTAAATTACATAATTAGTTAATTTTAACCAAAAATCCAGCATGGTATAATAGGCGCCAAACTCATCATGTAATCCAACAAAACCAGAATGCTGAGAAACTAGGTGCGATCCACTCCTGAAGCACCCCTAAGCCTAGAAAACACTAAATCCCCAATCTATATTACTAAATTTATGACAAATTAAGCCTAAATTTTTGAAAACCCATAAATAAATCTTCCACAAAATATAATCTGCATCAAATAATGATTGATTACCAGTTTATGAAATTTTGAGACATGCTCTAAGAGTCATATATAAAAGTACCATGAAGAACAATGATTTATCCATACTATAGTATAATAATTACACCTAGAACCCTAAAAACTGAATGCAAATATTTGAGCAAGAAGTTAGAGAAGCAAGGAAGATGTAGGAGAAGATATCACATTGATTCGAAATGATGAACAACCGATAATCCACTCAGGTCTAAGGGGAAGGAAGGAGGGGAATGGGGTTTGGCCACCCCCTAAGAACTTGGTTCCCAAACGAAGAAACCTGAGGAGGTTTATACTTTATAAACCCATCACCCACATAAAAATAAGTTTTAAGTCATGTTATATGAAATGAACCAAGTGGTGACATCACTATATTTTGGGTCCAAACCCTTACTTGACCCCTTTTCCCCATTCACGACCATTATCACCCTATTAAATGCATTCATGTTGTGAATTACCCTTTCACACTATGAGTAGCCTAATGCTACTACATTTCAATAGAATGACTACCCAAATCATCCTTGATATCCTCCCAAAACCCAATGACATCCCTCTAGCCCCAATACATGTCTGAAACACCTATTACAACTGGTATATTGTACCTTTTTCGATGATTTTTTTTGGTATTATGGAATTCCATAATTCCCCATTGGAAGTGTACCAATGTACTAATCAGATGTTATATGATATACCATGAAGATTCTTGTGTCCATGTATTAGATGAGATATCAATGAAAATTTATCTCATTATTATACATACCAACACATCAAATCCGAGCATTAGAGACCTTCAGGTTTTCTTCAACTACTTCTAGTTCTGACATGGAAGTGGGACAAGATTTTTGTGGGATATTAGGTTAGGTTTTGGTGTACCCCTCGATGGAATAATTAAATATGGGTTTTGATCAATTGGATGACCAAATAATCTCAATTTATATACATTTTATATGAAAAAAATTATAAGAAAATCAAAATTCAATTTTTAATTGAGATTATCTTTTTACAAGGATTTAATTCTACTATAGTCTTTTATAGGGAACCTCATTTTACATCCTATTTTTGGAGAGGTCCCTATGAGAAAATGGGATGCCATGTATGATTGAGCATGACATATGTTTCTGACAGTTTCTGCAGGGGAACGTTGCCTGGAGCATGTTGACATTCGATGGCGGTGCATTGTACCACACATTCATTCGTTACAAAGGTGAGTGACATTCATCACTTATAAATAGATGTCTTCTCCTTGATTGAAATAGGGTGATGGGATGTCGTTCATTCCATCCATGTATTCCTCCTCAGAATTCATTACCTAGTATGAGTCTCCCTTATAGAATAAGACGTTGTTCGTGAAACTTATTCCTGGTTCCATCTCTTTATGGATGATGGTTAATTACAATGATTATATCAGGACATTACAAAGGGTCATTCCAGGGCATAATACTTCGGTTAGGAAAGTATTCACATTAGGAATCAGTGTAATGTATGTACACTAGAACATTGTCACATGTATTCATCGTCGTCAAAGGGATTCTCAACGAAATGGAAACCCATGTTTAACTTGTGGTATTCCATGAGTTTAACATCCCACAAGGATAGAGGGTCATGATTTAATGTCTTACAGAGATGTAATGGGTGGATCAAAACACTTATAAAGGTGGATCAGGTAGGTACATCTCTAGGAGGGAGCACCTGGAATGTTTACCTGATAGATGGATCAAAATGCCCAATGAGGTATGACCCAAGTGTGGTGCATCCCATAAAGGTAAGGTTTCTCATTTTGAAGACTTATTAGGACCCCACTAAGGGATAAACAGGAGGGAAAATAAGCGAAGGTGTACCCCCATGAGGGGGTCACCATGGTTTACCATTGGTTGGGATTTAACCTCATGGAGGCTTCCTACGTACCCTATTTAGAATACAAGGATCAAAACCCATATATTTAAAAGAGGTATGGTGTGGGTATTACCCATGGTTAGCTTCCCTTCACACTAGGAATACTCTTGGTTGGATGAGTATGGGTTTTGTGGGGTTTATGCATTGTCAGATTCCTAGGTTCTTCCAAGAGTAGCAATGGGATGAATGGGACATACGTGCTAAGATGGACCATGTGAATGGCTTGATCTAACTAGGATGTGGTGGCCTGAGTAAAATTAGGATGGAAATGGGGGAAGTATTAAAGTGGAATGTAATGGATGAGATAGAATCTAAGTGAAGATGAAATTGTTGGGCTTGAACCTTGAGGGGCATCCGACGCACCCTAGTTGGCTAGGAATCAATGTCCACGTAGTTATTATAGGGTAATATGGGGCTTATGCATGGTTATCCACCCAATAAAAATGGGACATGTGGTTGGGGATTATGCATGGTTAGCCAAGACGTGCAACCATAGTAGGAGGGAACCAGGGTTTACCAATGGTTTTCATTGAACCTCTGGGAGGCTTCATAAACACCTATTTAGAATATAGGGATCAAAACCTATGTAGTTAGGTGGTTTGATGATTACGCATGTTTAGTGGCCTGGGTGTTGTAAATATAGGGGGATCACAGGGAGGATCTTTGTGATGTTTAGGTTCTTCGCTGAGGTTAGGGATTTGTAAATATAAGAGCTCCACAAAGTAGGGTAACCCTTGTTTGTTGTAGAGACCTGGGTTGTAAAAGCATTTCATTGTGAATGATTAATGTTTCTCAAATCCTGATGTACCCTAAAGTTCCTTCCTTCTCAGTGAAGGGTATCCCTACAATAGGAAGGGGTAAATATGAAAAGGGAAAGGGGGTTTCTCAATGCTCCAGTACCTTAGGGGATTCATTTTTCTATTGAATTCGTAGTGATTAAGGGCTCCAAAAAATGGAGCTTGGAAGGAGAAATGTCAGGGTAATGATGATTATGAGGGGGGATAACTATTTATAGGAAAATGGGGATTTTTAATGCCCAGAGGCACGACATGAAGAAAAAGTGATCCTTGTAAAGAGGCACGCGGCACAAAAAACATGTGGAACTGTCTGTAAACATTATTTATGGTGGCCATGGGGCTCATCAGACTCCCCATACCTTCCATAAACACCTCAAAACATCACGAGGAGAAGATTCAACATGATGGTGCATCACAGGGTTGATTCTTTTGATGATGTACTAGTCGTTTGAGCTTGGATTTCATCTCAACCAGCCTTTCCCTTACTTGAATTATCTTGGGACACATATTTTTCTTCCAAAAAATCCCTCAACGATACCGATTATCTCATGCATCAACCTAGAAATAATTGTGCAAGTAAAACAACAACACATGTGCTCAAATACAAGTTCAAACAAATGAGATACAGAACATTGAAATTTCTTAAAAATGAACCAAGCAGTACACATGTTCTCAAATACTATCTCTGCATGTTGAATTTGATCCCTCTACTTTAATTTCAGAAATATTTATATTTAGGCCCTATATCTAACTAAAAATGGTGGATATAGACCATATTTGTTGTTTCCATCCATCGTTTGTTGGAAAATGGATTTTGTTAATCCTTGGTGGTTTCGTCGTTCACCCCATACGCACTGCACACCATCATGCCTTCAATATTTATTTGTTCAAAGATCAATAATATGAATCTGGGGATAGAAAACTTTGAGTAATAAATTAAGATTTCAATACATCGAAGCATTCTCAATTCACCAAAGAAGGTTGGAGGATAATCAATGATCATATCTAGATAACATAAGTAGTAGGAATTCACCTTTATCCTATTTGTGTACAATCTTCCATCAGGTATGTTGCCCATTCGTTTCTAAAAACATCTATATCATCTTCTGAATATGAGTTTTTGTGACAGTCATGGTAGTACTGAAAAAATATAAATACACAAAGGATTAATAAATATTTTAAATGAAATCATAATTATTTTCGAAAATACCTCGTCAGGGATGCTAGTTTGTTGATGAAATACGATCTCTTTCATAAATTTACAAACATAATACCCACAGTCCTTTCTGTTTGTTTGTTTTGGACACTGTAGAAACATCGATAACAATAAGTAATTTGTTTTGATATGTGTTTGGATAATTCAATGTTATTATATATACCAGTATACTTTTACAGTTGTAGATCTTGTAGGCGTTCTTATCCTTAGGCCTTGGATTCATTCCATGCATTAGATGATATTGATGCACCGCACAATCATAACATAATCCTCATTAAAATATAACATAAATTATATAACTAGATGTTTAGTTTTAAAATGATGCATCTAGTGTCTTAAAAATTAACAAACGCCATCATGCGTGGTCGGTTTGTTGGATTCCATGCATTGAATCCAGAAAATAAAACTTTGGAGTATCCAAATTGACTGCAATCAGCATCCAATGGTTCCTAAAAATACAAAAAGGAATAAGTAAATGAAGAAATGAAAATATAGTTGATATGGTTAAATTGTAGAGTTTTACCCCTGCATCGTTGGTATTAAAAAGAGTCTGTCATCCGTAATTTTGTTTTCAAACGATTTGAGCAGGGATGACATTATTGTAGCCTCTTTATCAGAATCTATTTCTTCTTTTGAAGAGGTGATGTGAGGAATAACGAGTCCAAATTTTTGTTCCTGGGGAAATCCCTTCAATTGTTTTTCATATATACACCTGCAACAAATATAAAATGTATTTAGTCATAATTATCAGAGTATATCAGCTTTTGTAAAATTAAATCATGAAAACATACCTCATGTATACATTTACAACTGAGGCGCCTAACTATTCATACTTGAGGAGTTAATTTACATTTTCATCACTAATGAAATATGATGTTTCCTCTCCATACACATCTTTTTCTAAATCAATTGTGTGAGTATTTCCGTCTTTCAACTTTGTATCCACATGAGCCTTTAATGATATTAATTCTGGATATAGAACGGGCAGGGTAAAGGTGCTCTCAGTAGACCGTTTCAATCATTTGGTTGATCCTTGAGATAGTTTTGAGCTGATATTTCGTTTCACCCCATAGTCTTTGTCAATCTGTAATAACATTCATCGGTTCAGACCTTTTTTCATTAAATGTTGAAGGTCCAGCTTGAAAAATAAATTGGAAATGTATACCTTTTTGTCGACATGTTTGTTTACAAGAACTGTCGGCCATGTGATGAATGTTCCAACAGCTTTTTCAACCATATGAATGTCATAATCGTCATTTGGAACAGGTAGCTCGGCACTCGTCTCATTAGCTACGTTAATTGACACTCTAAGATGATCTTTTGGAAGCTGTCTGTTGTGTAGCATGTTGTTTTGCGTATTGAACATCGTAGCCCTCGCTATAAGGCGATAGGTGGGAGTTGATAAATATAAATCACAGTCATTTTCACCCTTTGGAATATTAGTACAGGAAAGGTATCAGTGTCTATGTAAATAAAATTTCACAAAAACAATTATTAAAACATTTATTACCTCATCTAAGTCAGGTTTTTTAGGGGAATGGCTCACCTCAAAGCTGGTGGGGGGTGGGGCGGGATCGTCACGCACAGGTTGTTGTTGAGTTGTTTCTTCTCTTTGCCTCTCCCCCATCAATTTTTCTATAATCTCTCTCTGATATTGTAATTATTCTTGAAAAATAGATAATTGTTCTTGCAGCTTTTCCACTTTTTCATTTTGATCCTCCTCTTGTTTTTGTTTTTGAAAAAATGTTCGGGGTGTCACCCCAAAACCCGCACCTCTGACGCGGCCATACTATTCTGGCTGCTTCAAGGATGCTGAAAGTATGTCTGCATCTGGTGCAGTTGTTTTTGATTCTTGTGACTATTTCATATAGAAAATATAGAAAAATAAGTGGTTATTGTAATGTAATAGTGATTTAAAGCAAATCAAATTTATATTATGTCATACTTACACATGTTTCCCACACTTTTTGTGTGTTTTTATCTATCAGTATCCCCTCTTTATTTACACGAGCCTCCTTCCATAGCACATGGCATGGGATGGATATGAATTTCGATTTCGATTCATCAATATGCATATAAACATAGAATCATGGTTATGGTGTTGTTTTACGTCACATACTAGTAGTAGGGTAGATTTAAAAGACGTATCAATTTTTTCTCAAGTTCATCATACCCCATCCCTGCTTTACGGTAAGGGTAAGCTGGTTCTGTTGCACATTTTTTATTTTCAGCACTCAGTAGCTGTTTCGTAAATAAAAAACTATCAATAAGAGTGATGAATACAAGAAAACGTCAAACAACGTATTACCCCACACAATGTACCTGAAAAATCTGCTCCCCACAACGGTTGCTAAACGCATCCCACACTCCTTGGGATATCAAGTGTGTGTAAAGAGGAGGTGAGTGCAGCTTGATTTTCCCTTCTGCATCTTTAAGATGATATTTTGTTAAAATTGTGTGGAAACATCTATGAATCCTTCCTGCAACTCTTAATACATATTCTTTGTGCGAGGCATCTACTATAAATGCACTCTGCAATAGATGATGAAGAGTAAGTCAATTTTTTGGTATTTTATTTTATTTTAATAAATTAAAAAAATGATATAATAATGTTACCGTAATCCTTTCCCACATTAGTGTCTTCAGCCCGGTGACAACATGGTGCCACGACTGTATATCAACCGACACGCGTTGCCAAGTGACGATTCCAATGTATCTACTAAAGATGGCTATGTTGGGGTTAACATGTTAGCCTCGCTTATTCCATCCCACCTCAAATTTAATGCCTTTTGGTTTTTCCTTAAGGATTTTGGATAACACTGTCAAACTACGATGCTCTTGTTTTTTTTGCGCTTTCAGGGTTTCATTTCCTACCATTTCCTCAAAAGTAACATCAATATCTCCCCTCGGAGCGCTGGCATCGGCAATGGGACCAGCAGCAATAGGTTGAGAAACCTGTTGTACCTCAGCACTGGGACCAACAAAAATAGGTTGATAAACCTATTGTTGCTCTGCACTGGGACCACCAACATCTGGTTGAGAAACCTATTGTTGCTCTGCAGTGGGACCACCAGCTACTGGTTAAGAGACCTTTTGTGCCTCAGGATTGGGCGCATCAGTAGGTGCAGAAGTCATTATCTGCAAAAGTGGTTTAATATTTAATTTAGATTACATAAAAAAAACATCGAACAGATAATAACATAATGTAACACAATGTATGTTACAATAAAAAAATAGCCTAATTATTGTACTCTCTTTTTTTTCTTTAAAGGCTGAAGAGATTTGACTCCTCTATCGACTATGTAAATCCCTTCATTGTGGTCTCCTCTGACATAAAAAACACCGTCTACATTGGGACCGCTGGGAAATGATTGTGAAGTCCCTATAAAAGGGTCAACCACCGTTGAACTTTCATCTGACCCTTCAGTTGTTTTGGTCGATAACAGAACAATTGACCAATTTTGGTTTGCGGGGTCTGGAACATAAAATACTTGTACTTCCTGTGATGCCATTATAAATGGTTCGTCTTTCTCCCCTTCCTTACTGAAATCAACTTTCACAAATCCTAATTCATCTATTTTAACAACACTCTTGTTATCAACCCACTTGCATTGAAAAATTGGCACTTTGAATTTCTTATAATCCAACTCCCATATTCGTTTGATGACGCCAAAGTATGAAATATTCGCATAAATTGGATTTTTGTCCTTAGCACCAGAAACATGCATCGCCTCAGCCACAAGTGTAACCCCACTATTCTGCATGGTACTGTCTTCATCATGTTCATTAGTATATAATGTATAACCATTAACTGCATAAGCATTGTAAGATAATACGTACACACTTGCTCCTCCGGCTAGCCATCGAAGTCGTTCTGAAATTGAGTCTGGAGTTTCATCTAACTGCTTAAAAATATGGTCTCGAAACCATCCTATAAACTATCGATTATGTGTATCTGATATCCATTTTTCAGCCCTAGAAGGATTCAAACGCCTAAGAATTTCTTTGTGGGTTTGAACATATGGGTTAACGTCGAAACTGTTATGCAAAACGTAAAGGTGGGCCTGCTCCCAATCTGTAATATTGATTATGAAAACCTTTCTTCCAGAAATTCCTTCACCCTCAAGCCACTCAGTGTGACGAGATTTCAGTAGGCCAACGATTTCCACACCAGACAGGTATTCAGTACAAAATTCAACAGCTTCCTCAACAATATATTGCTCCGCAATACAACCCTCTGGCCGACTTCGGTTTTTGACATACCCTTTCAAAATCTTCATATACCATTCAATGGGGTACATCCATCTATAATGTACAGGACCACATAGTTGAATCTCTCTCACCAAATGAACCATCAAATGAACCATCATATCGAAAAATGTCGGCGGGAAGAGCATTTCCAATTCACATAATATGACGACAATTTCTCTTTCCATAGTTGGAAATTTCGCAAGGTCTATAACTTTTATGCATATAGCTTTAAAGAAGAAACAAATATTCGTTAATGTATGGCATACATTCTTAGGAAAAATGCAACGTAAAGCTATAGGAATTAGATCTTGCATCAAAACATAGCAGTCATATGATTTCAGACCCTTTAATTTTAAATCGCCCATTGACACGATGTTCTTGATATTTGATGAATACCCCTATGAAACCTTTACGTCATTCAAGAAGTTGAAAAACTGATATCTCTCCTGCCTGGAAAGAGTGTAAGCAGCAAGAGGAAGAAATATTCGTTTTTCACCCTTCACTGGTTCCAACTCTTCTCGTATTCCCATCTCAACCATGTACAATCTAGCCTTAATTCCATCCTTTGTTTTGCCGAGTGCATTTAGCAACGTGCCGATGACACTATCACATACATTTTTTTCAACATGCATAACATCAAGAAAATTTCTGACATACAGACAATTCTGGTATGGTAATTCAAAAAAAATTGATCTCTTTTTCCAACCAGTTTTCGTAAGGTTTTTCAAAAACGGTTTACCAAAAGTAGTGTCCAAATATTTTAATTTCTCAAAAAATTGATCACCTGTTAGTGGAGACGGTGTTGTACATTCTTCTGAACTTCCATCGAATGATGTCATCCAAGATCGCTACTTATGTCGTCGGGGTAGAAATACGCAATGTTCTAGAAACACGGTTTTCGATGAATGTTTCAACCTAATTGACTGTGTACCTTGTTTGCAAACGGAACACCATTGAGTTACTTTAATGCTATATCCTGAAAAATTTCCATAAGCAAGAAAGTCATTTATCGTCCCATACAACATGGCTTTCAAAGTGAAATGTTCATTTTTGTAAGCATCATACAACATAACACCTGAATCCCACAATATTTTCAAATCCTCGATCAATGGGGCCAAATAAACATCAATATCATTACCCGGTTGTTTTGGTCCTGATATAAGCATAGATAACATGATGTATTTTCATTTCATGCATAACCACGGTGGTAAGTTATAGTTTACCAACATAACCGGCCATGTACTGTGACTTCTGCTTTGAAAACCAAAAGGATTCACCCCATCTGTAGATAACGTCAGACAAAGGTTTCTCAGCTCGTTCCCAAATTTAGGATACTCGTGATCAATTCTCTTCCACCGAGGAGAGTCTGTAAGGTGATGTAGTTTCCCATATTTAATTCTTGTATCTGCATGCTATGTCAATTTTCCTACAGTCTCCTCACTTCCATATAGGCGTCTAAACCTAGGAATGATTGGAAAGTACCATACAACTTTCATAGGACTAGAATCATATTTCTTGTATTGGGAAGCACCACACTTTGGGTATTCTTTAAGTGATTTGTGGTCCTTGCGAAACAATATACAGTCATTCGGGAAAGCATGTATTCTTTTAGAGATCATACCCATCGATCGTAGCATTCGTTTGGCATCATATGTTTGGCTTGAGAGTTCATTATCTTCTAGGAGCATGTCATTCAGGAGAGCAAGTAGTTCCGTAAAACTGGCGTCACTCCACCCGTTGCCTGCTTTCAAATTATACAGCTTCAATACGGCTAACAATGCTGTATATTTAGTGCAACCAGCATACAATGGTGTTTTTGCAGAACTCTTTAACTTCTAAAACAATTTTGGGCAATCGCGAAGTTCATCTTCAACTGTCCTTGTCATTTCCTCAATATGATCTTCATCATCATTCACATCTGTAATCACACCCTCCATACGATCATCTTCACTATTCACACTTCTAATCATATCATATGATCTATAAAATGTCGTGTTCACTGAGTCACTACCTACATTCGTTTTTCCCCATGTTTATTCCAACATGTATAAATTCGATCTACTCTGTGACAGATCAGGTGTTCTTCCAACTCCTCTGGACTAATTTGTCTTGAATAACAACAGCGTAAACACGGACAAAGGATTTGAGAAGGATCACATGCATGATCTTCTGAAAACTTGATAAACTCTTTCACGCCATCTTCATACTCTTTTGTCAACTGATTTGCATTCATCCATTCTTTATTCATATTCATCATCTTTATGGGTTCGATCTCAAACTTTCCTAATATTATGTTTTAATTAATCAGGTATCATTGTTTGGGTTTTATAAAAATAAATCATGGTAAAAATTCCTTTAAACACATGTGAAATCCATATACATGGTGTGTCCAGTAGGGTGAACATCGTGTATGTATAAGATACCTGATTTAATCTGACATATATCAAATTTATTCCAAGTTAGTCTTACAAAGATTGAATGATGCCTTTGAAAATACATGACAGAACAACTTGAGCTAAAGGCGTTTACTTTAGATACATATTGAGTCACCTCACCAGCTATGCATCACATTTTTTTGGAATAAACGGTGTGTAGTCCTTACATGACCACTAGGGGTGTATAGTCTATACACATCAAGTCTCTATGGTATCTATACATGGTGTGAGTGAAGTAAAGCACATGTCATATGGTTCTACCATTATTTCATGGCATGTACATGGTTTCATGCTGAAGTATATGTCTTGGAGATACATTGTGTGTGACCTAGGTTCACATGACATATAACATTTAAAATGAAACTTATTCCAAGTTTGAGTTAGAAGATTAGTCATGTGGTGTAAATTTTGGAGATAAATGTTGCGTTTCATTAAAATCTATATGAAATCCATGTATGGTGAAGCATGTTCCATGTATTTTAAAGTGTCTCATAGAGTCCTCTAGAAGTGTTTTTCTAGGATTCAGTGGAATTGCACTAGTAACAAAGTGGTGGTTCCATTCAAATGGGTAAAGTTTGGATTGATATTTAATGGTGGAATAACTATAACATGGAAAACAAATGGCATATCAATCATGCCAACAACCGCAACACCATACAAAAACACAATTGTGATCACAATCGCAACACCATACAAACCAAACAATCGAAATTTTAGATTTTACAAAGCATCCCTTATTCAATTTTGTTTGTTAATTCAGGGGTTATCATAGAATTTTTATCATCCTAGGGTGTTCATTCATAAGTCAAGTATACGTAAATTACCAATTTATATATTCCAATGTTCAACAAGAACCAACCAACATTCAATTCATTTAGTGCGCAAATAAGGACCACCAATGACCACGATTTTTAGTGGGGTGTTTATCCCATACATTTCACATTATAACCATCAATATTAAATAGTAATAACATACAAACAAGAGGAAACCAATGAGTAATAGGAGAAAACTCACCGCGAAGGTGTCGTTTGGCACACGATAGAGGAGCGTTCTTGGCAAAGGAGAGGCGCACAACAGAAGAGATTTCCAACTGAAAAGAAAACATAAAATAGGGGAAACCCATGAGAATAAAATAATCTAAAACCAAGTACACCATTTACCACATCCCAAAAACCCCAAAAGACAATGCATGAAAATAAATTTAAATTTATTGATAGAAATCACTATCTGATCACTAATTTTTATCCAAAACATAGGTGCAAACAAATCCAAATAGGAATCAAAAGGACCGCATACCTCGAGAAAAGAAATCCAACCATAATAGTGATCAAGCATAGAACAATGTGAAATAGATGGGAGGGAGTGACCCAAAATATCATCAGGATAAAGATCTATCCAAGAGGATAATTTTGTAAAAAATATGAAGCCTCAAGAATTCTATGGATCCAAAAAAACCTTTTTTGTGACATTGACACTACATGTAATACATTTACACGTCGTGTAATCCTCTTGACTAAAAAACAAGTCACTTTTTATTTAAAACACTATATTTTTTAGTTAAATGATATGTAACCATTACAAAGTTTGTAAAATTTTCACATTGTGCATCTAATTAATGTGTCATTTTTGGAGGTCATTACATGTCATGTACTCCATTTACACATCATGTAATTTCTTAGAATATAGTAAAAAATGTTGTTTTGTTTCTAAAAATTCTCTAAAGATCACTAAATTTACCAATACATGTGTCCTCCAAATCCTTTCTCAGCATTCCTCAACCAAAAAAAATCCAAAAAAATGTTAAAACATACCTCACATAAAATGTAATGAGACCAACCAAGAAGTCTTAAAACCACATAGGAATAGAATTTCAAATTTCCCTCAATTTTCTCAACCCATAACTTTGTTGGTCAGCACAACCTCCCCCATAATGATTATCTTACATGAAAATCCTTGGAGGTTAAACAATATCCATGATTTCACATTAGACACCATCAAATCAAATGCCACCTTGAATATCAAACAACCAGTCTCAAAGTTCCCCCAACACTTCCAACATGATGTTCATTCATCCAGGACTGTTTTTATTCTTCCCATCATGGGAATATCATTATCATCACCCCATAGAAGAAATAATAAACCCCCACAACCCATGATCTATATAAAACTGAATGGAATGATTAGAAATTATTGAATTAGTATGAAAATAGTTTCCAATCCCAATTCTCAGATCACCATGAATGACATCCCACATGTTCAACAATCCACTTATATTGAGGATCACAGTCTCCAATAACCAATGGTGCACTCCTCCCTATATGAATTCCTAGACATTTATACTCAACTACTCACCACCACTATCCTTTTCAATGAAGAGTGAATCCCCAAGAACCTCTCATTGGTCCTTATGAAACCTGAATGAAAAACTAGGATCAGACTCACATGAGTAAGAAAACAAAAAAAATAGGCTAAAACACACAATCAACGGACTATTCCCCTATAGCATGTTAGTCCCAACCAGCCAGAGCACTTTAATTTCTCATCTTCAGAATTAAGGCATATTCCTCATACCAAGATAAGACACAGGACTACACATCACCTAGGTATTGATCTAGAATCATGCATTACAAACCATACTTTGATCATGTTTCCTGAAGTGAAACCAAAAATAGAAGAAAAAACATAGAAAAGCATCTAACCACACCCACCTTGTCGGTGACGGCAGAGGCGGAGGCGGCGGCGGTGGTAGAGGCGGCGACGGTCGCGGCAGCGGGGGTGGAGGTGGTAGAGGCAGTGGTGGTCACGGCAGTGGGAGCGGGGGTGGAGGCAGAGGTGGCGGCGGAAGAGGAGGAGAATGAGGAGGAGGAAGGACGAGGAGGAGGAGGATGAGGAGGATGAGGAGGAGGAGGATGAGGTCGTGGAAGCGAGGGGCCTGGTTCAGCTTCCGCAAAAGCTTGACTGCGTGTGAGCGAGGATGGCCTGTTAGGGTTATTAAATAAAAACCGACAGAACCTTTATCAACGCTCGTTAAAAGTGCTAATAAAGGTATGTTTTATCAGTGCTAAAATAAAAGCGCTGATAAAACATTCATTTATCAGCGCTTTCTATTTAGCGCTGATAAAGGGCAGCGCTTACCTTGCCCTGTTTTGTGGTAGTGATTACTACCTTAGTCACACCTCCTTGAACGCCAAAGGCTACCGACTAGCAGTGAAAGTATTTTTAGGTATAGTGGGGAGGCTATACCCTCTTAAAAGATAATAATAGTACTGGTATAAGTATAATAATAAAGATGCAGTGGAATAAACGACTCAATAGACTTGGACCAGACCCATAGAGTGGAAACACATTCAATATCGATAAACAACGGAAGTAATAAATATAAACAACAGCAGCAAAAAGTAAACACAACAGCATGCTGATCACTTGTAACTACCAATGAACAACAAACATACATCCAAAGCTGATCATACATATCCATATGTAAAGGCGCTAATGGCTAACCAACTGTAGCTACAAAACAAGTAAGCATGATGATACAAGAAAGTAAGCAAAACAAAGTAACTCCAGCTAGGCAAGACCTCAAGGTCTATACCATCTCTATGAAACAGCTAATGCAGCCTAGCTCCTGAAGCTGGCCTCTTTCCTGCACATAAATCCATAAATTCTGCACGCGTCCCAAATGGCCCATCCAGGCTATGAGACAAATCTCAGTAGGATACCACCCAATGGTCCGTACCTAATATAAGTGTTTAAGAAGGCATGCATTTATAAAGAAAACAGTAAACAACACGTTGCACAAATAAATACAAACTCCATTGGTGCTCAGTAGCCACCATGGAGTGTCACATTCTTCGGCCAACACCGGAATCTCTGTTATGTAACCCGACACCATGTGCCCCTGACACCACGTGTCTCAAGTACCGATGTCCCGAAGTCAGGACCATCAGTAGTAACCCGGAGTAACAACGATGTCTTTCCTCAAATAAGTAACCAGAGGGACAATGATGTCTGCCCTAAAATAACGTAACCAGAGGGACAACGATGTCTGCCCTCAAATAAAGTACCCATAGGGACAATGATGTCTGCCCTCAAATAATGGAGAGCTTCTACCCCCCAACCTGATATCCTAAATTATATCTTCTGAAGGCTCCTCACTTTCCACGTGGCTTCTGAAAGAAATCACCCCCAAACCAATAGTACCTAAACTGCAACTAACGGAGGCCTCTACCCACATGAGTGGTCAAAAACACCTCATCAAGGAGTCTCTATGTGTGCACACTACTCATAGTTCCAGGTGAGCGGTAATCACCAAAATAGTACCCAAGACACAACACCTCTAACACCTCGTGTCCCTACGACCATGCCGCTCAAGTCTGATGGCCTTTCCATCCCAGTAACCCGAGCCATGCCCAACCTGACAGTCATCCTGCCTCAAATTGACGCCCATGATGCCCAATCCCGTGGTCAGAACCACCCAACGTAACCCGGGCCAAGCCCAACCTGTGATCAGCATCACTCAATAATATCTCGGCCATTCCCAACACAACCCAAAGGTTCTAGAACATGCAATTCAACAATTACATATATACACATTTTAATAGAACACATAAATAGGAAAAACCATCTAAACAGTTGAAAAGCACTAAGAAAGTGTTGTCCCATACCATCACTGAGGTTTCTAAGGTCTCCAACAATTTATATCAGGCTCAATAAACCATACTCAATAGTTTAAACAATACAAAACAATTTTAACCATTTTGGTAGTCCCTGGACAAATGCCCCAGTGAGAAACGACCACTCGCCCAACCCTGCTCAAGAAAAACAGGTAACAGTGCATACCCAAAGGCATCCCATAGGTCAGATAACAATTAAACAAGAAATAACAGGTAAATATAGGGTCAAACTCAAAATATCTGAAAACACATCATAGGCCGTGCCACCCAAAAGTCTTAGAAAACAAAAAAAAGAGGTATGAACCACCTATATGAGACTAGTAGATGTAGGTACGTCTGATATCAAGCTCTAATTCTAAGCTGATCTTCATAGATCTACATTTTTGTCAAATCCCAGCAATTCCACTCGGGTGGAAACTGCAATGCATGAGGCAAAGAATCAAGAACGGAATAGCGTGCACGGGGTTAGCCTCACTGTTGCAATCCCGCAACCACCAGCATATTGAAGAATGGATTATGGATGAAGAATCTAGAGATAGATATTTTCTTCGGGTTTTTGGAACGGAGAGGTCCCGAAGTTGGGGAATAAGAAGACGTTTTATGAAATAAGATGCGACGACCTTTCACTTAAGCGAATCAAAAAAAGTACATGATGTTTATTTAAGAATTACACGGCATTTAGTGGCCTTTTCCATACTCTGACTTAAGTGGGGTAGACACATGGTTTGGATGCTTCACATGGGTTGACACATGACTTGAACCTAGCCGATACACATAAGAGAAGATACACAGCGTGTCGAGTAACACTACTCACCGTGTAGTAGGAAATTTCTACATGGTCATCACACGACATGTACTCGGTGAACACATGGTCGGTACTCACCTAACCCATACACGATGTGTACTTTAGGGTACATGGCATGTAGTTTGGAAATTTCTAGAACATCCCATATTTTCCCAGTTTCTTCAGGAACAAGTCAAAAATTCAAACAGAGTCAGGATTTTGACCCATTCTAAAAAACCCAGGTTCTTACAAATATAACTCTAAAATAAACCTCATTATCATTGGGGGTCCATTCCTCTCTCAGGTGAACCTAGGGTTAGGGTCGCCCTGAGGTCAAGACTAGCAAGCCCCTCGGCTTGGGCAACACATGGGAAGGGGAAACGCAGCCCGCCCCCACAGTAGCACCATCCTATCAGAAACCCGAGATACTAGAAGTCTCCTCTTATCTCCTCATTTGTGCATATTCTCCCCCCCTCTTGAGCTCATTGTAATATTTTTGGTTTTCTTAAGGTATGTTTTTGTTTATGTTTCAATTTAAGTCACTTCTTTTGGTCAGATAAGTGTTTCCCCAAGATCATGAGGAGGCTCGAGGGTGTTTCGGGGGTTCAGGGCATGAAAGAGGAGGAAAAATTAGTTTCTAGGAATGTTTCATAGTTTGCGCATGGTTATTTCAAACCGTGTGGAAATACCAAGTAACCATGTGAGGGGTGGTGTTTTCAAAAGTAGCATCTGCACGGTTTGCGCACGATTTGGAAACCCTTACGGGTAAACCGTGCAGCCCAGAAAAGTTAAGAAATTTACAAAAATGTCATTATGGGATTTTTATGTTTCACTCGGGATTCCCTCCATTTATCATCCCTTTACCCATAGAAATGAACCAAGATTTCATGATCTTCCATGAGGTGATTCTCCTTCAATCCTAGGCTGTTTGGAGTGTCGTCAGTTGCCGATTGAAGATCTGGGTAAGTCTAATATCCTCTTTGATTCTCTTTTTGGTTTAGGGTTTCAATTTCTTCCCCATATCTTTCCAAAGTTCTAAAACCCTATTTTTCGGTGAGATCTAGGTTGAGACTTCAAATGGTGGTTGAATCTGAATCCAAGGCTTCGATTAGGATTGCGTTCACCAAAAAATTCAAAGTATGTGGTCTATAAGATATATCCCACAATTTATATTTAGATTTGTGCATGTAGGGTTTTATTCTTGTTCTCATATAGATGTGTTCATGGTATTATTGGTAAGATGTGGTATATTGAGTGTCAAAATAACCAAATGAACCCCTCATGATCCTCGTGGGATGCATGGAGGATGCCGTGACTATTTTTAGGGCCACCCATGGGGTGTACCGACCCTTCCGAATGGGTTAACGAAAATATAAGGTGCGAAATTGACCATGATGATGTAGAGCCTTAGAGAATGTGTTAAATTGATTTATGTAATGTGTTAGGATGGATTGTGTTTAGTGGTGTCTAATGTGGTTAAAAGCTAAGGTATTGTTTGGTTGGCATGTGAATGGGTTAAATGGGATTAATGGGAGTATGATAAAGAATTATGTTACACTTGAATATTCTTAGTAAGATAGGAATGAGGAATGGGAATTGTGGTTAAATGGTTATATGTAATAAATGATGAGTGTGTTAATAGATTATGGAATAATTTTAAGTTCCCATTTATTGATATTATTGTGATGTTGCTAATGATATTGTCCATGCATGGTTGTAATGTGGTTATTTGTGGATGATGATAAATAAGCATGTGCACAAGTTTGGTAGAGTGGGGTATAGACATGAGGTTCTATGCCCATGGGTCGAGTTTGACTGAGGTTATAAGCTCCACCCTCTAAATTCACAGGTTAGGGAAGGGGATATAGTTTTATTCCCTTAATGGTTGCATTCCACCCAGACTGAGGCTTTGAGGTGAGGATAATGTGGTTATTGTGATGTGATGCCTAGTGAGATAGGACTGGATTTATTCTCATATGCCTTAAGAATTTTGATCATGCATAATCCATTGAACACATGAAAAGGGTGAACTAAACCATGATATGCATAAGTAGTGAACTTTGCTTTAATGGTAATATAACTTAAAGGAACATAATCTAGAATGGATTATTGAACTATTTTCCTTTACTTGGAAATATTTATCACTTGCATGTACCATCTACTTTGACTGGATATTTTTTAGACATTATTGGTGGTGTCCTATTGAGTTGTACTCATACCCTGCTCGGGCCGCCGTTGGGTACCCGAGTAGATTTGATGGTTGCAGGTCAGGAAAGAGGCAAGGGCCTTATGCTTGAGAAGTGAGTCGGGTTCGGTATGTGTACGGATGAGGTCCGGGACTTGGATCTAGGACCATTTTGGGGATTCAACTGTTTGTCTTTATTTTTGGGATTTGTTCACTTGGTACTATAGCATGGCATGACATATTTACTGTTGCTTGTGGTTTGTATCCCGTTCGGGAAATTTTTGACCATGCATTGTGTTTTGTTGTAGCTTACTCTATTAAAGAGGGTATAGTCTCCTCACATGACCTATTAGACCCGCACTACTAGTCGGAAACCTCTAGCATACAGGGAGATGCACTTGATCTCATGTGACGACTCAGCTCGGGGCACTGATTTAGTGGCACTTAGGTTGGGGACGTTACAAAGTGGTATCAAAGGAGTTATTTTCTCTTTCTTACTATCTGGGTATGGTAGACAGGAGATTGAGATAGTGTCGGGACTTGGTAATGAGCTCGTGTCTGAGAGTAGCTAACCCAAGTACGGGGGAAAACCCAAGTCACCATGGGTAGGAATTGTTGTTCTTGTTGTGTGTTGTTACATTTGATGATATTTCACTATTAGGTGATGCACATGTGGTGTGATGTGACAATTTTATGATATTTTGCTCATGGCTAGACTGACATGAGGTTGCACATTCATGCATCATTCTAGGAACCTATGCATATAAGTGACATGCATCATAGTAGGCACACACACATGGGACGGGTTTGTAGGACATGGAGAGTAAGATGCATTTGATTTCTTGAAAATGATGAAAATTGGTACTAATGAAATGGTACAAATGTGAAAAGGGGAAATAAATTATTGGATAAGAAATAAATAATTGTGCTTGATAAGGGGTAGTAAGTGGATTAGAGTGGTCCAAGTGAGTAGAGATATTGAAATAGTCCAGAAATGGTGTAAAATGTGAGGTTTGTAACTATGTGAGTTGGTTACCTGTGTTCTCCATTACCTTGGTTGGGTGGCCAAGGGTAGTGTCTCAGTTGTGATCGGGCTCGTTCGAGTAGTGTATGAAAAATGATTTGTTTATGTCTAGTGATGAACCTTCCCTTATATTTTCACGAAAGCATTATGGAATGTGTTCTAAAGCTCGTGTTTGGAATTGTAGAGAGATGCCACTACAAAGACATGTGTCAGTTGGGTGATAGGAGGATGTTTCCAAGAACGCTCCTCCGGTAGTGGAGCAAGAGAACATGGTGATTCAGGAAGATAGGGAAGATTGGTTTCGTGAGAACTTTTCTTGTTTTATGAAGATGATGGAACGGGACCCAGGGCGGGTTGCATCGAGTATGTTTGAGATAACCAGGGAGTTTCAGTTGCAAAAACCTCTAACCTTTACCGGAGAGGGTGGGCTAGAGGCAGTATAGTTCTGGTTAGAGTCTATCCAAACTATTCTCAACCATCTAGAGACTCCTCTCAAGAAGCAAGTCAAGTTATCATCCTATATACTAAGAGGCCAAGCAAAGCGTTGGTGGGACATCATGGTTTAAACAGAGCAAGCCGAAGGAATGATGTGGAATGATTTTCAAGAGAAGTTTCTTGAATACTTTTACCCAGAAATTTTGAGGCAGGAGAAGGCTATAGAATTTATGAGCTTGACCCAAGGGACAATGTTGGTAATGGACTATGCTAGCCATTTAACCGATTTGCAATGCTTCATTTCGACGTTGATTGGATACAAGGCAGCTATGGAGAAACATTTCCAAGATATAATGAGACACGAGATCATATCTCAAGTGAATATTTTTCATTTGAAAAGGTTTACTAAAGTTTTGGATAAATTCCTCATTTTAAAAGGGAAACTGAAGGGAGATTTGAGTAGTGAACTTGTGGTGCCATCTGGGTGAGCATGTGGTGCGACTTCTGAGAGTAGGAAGCGCCATTTAGGAAACTTCCAGTAGAGAGAAAGTTCATAGAGTAGACAGAAGAGGAGAATAGCCTCTCAGATTAGTGACCAAATATTCTATTATCAGTGTGGTAGGTCAAACATGCATGACTAGTGCCCCCTACCACCAGTCGAGTGTCGAGCGTGTGATAGGCTAGGCCATGTGCAGAGGTTCTGCAAAAACCTATGGCAGTCGGGAAATGATGGAAGTCAGAGGTAGATGTTGAGTACAGGTAGGGGGCTAGTTAACCCGTATTAGGTAGACAGCAGGAGCTCCACAGACCATATTGGTAGAGGTAGTGGATGTGGAACTCCAGGGTTATATCACCCACACCAATAGGGTAGTGCAGTGCAGGGTATTCAGACCGAAGTCCATGGTAGAGGAGCATGTCATCTCCATGCAGTTCAGACTAGGCCTAAGGGTGGTGAGGTAGGACTGTCCACTGTTCGAGGTGCGATTCTTGTCGCTTCCACACTCACTAGTTCTTTGTTTGATATAGGTGTTATGAATTATTTTATTTCTTCTCAGTTTGTAGTTGTGTTGGGCTTAACCATGGAGAGAGCTTGTGGAGTAATGCCACTTGATACTCTATTAGGGGTACAAGTTGAGGATATTAGGAAGTGTAATGGTTGTGCTCTGGAGGTTGGTGGATATCATTTTCTATGGGATCTATTTGTTTTAGATATGTTAGGTTTTGACCTAATCTTTGGAATGGATTGGTTAGTGGTGTATCAATCCCATATTTATTGTTATCGATGTCGGGTAACGTTCATGTCTTCCAACGGAGACACTTATGTCCTTTGTGGTGAGAGGGATGTTGGAGCAGGCCGTGTGGGGCCATTTTGTCAGTAGTTGGGAGATCTCATGGCCCTAGTGGAATGCCTTATTCTTGATAATAGAGGAGTGGAACAACATGTATTCCCTCCTATGGTGGATCAGTTCCAGGATGTGATTCCTGAGGACTTCTTGGGGCTACCACCCAAGAGAGATGTCGAGTTTACAATTGAGTTTCTACTGGGAGTGGAGCTATTTCCCATTCCTTCATACTGGATGGCACCGATAGAGCTCCAAGAACATATGTTTTAGCTAGAGGAGTTGGAGAATAAGGGGTTTATTCATACTAGTATATCACCCTAGGGATCTTCTATACAATTTGATAATAAGGCTAATGGATCACTGGGGTTATGTGTTGATTATAGGAAACTGAACCAGATGACAGTTAAGAAACGATACTCTCTTCCTAGAATCAATGGCCAGTTTGACCATCTCATAGGTGCCTCATTGTTTTGTAAGATCAATTTGAGATTGGGATACCATAATTTGAGGGTGATACCTTCTAACATACTCTGAATAGCTTTCTAAAGCAGGTACATGTTTTATGAATTTTTGGTGATGTCGTTTGGGTTGACCAATGTGCTGATTGTGTTCATGGATCTGATGAACTAGATATTTCACCTATATCTAGATTAATTTGTGGTTTTCTTTGTTGATTAAATCTTGGTGCACTCAAGAACTCATGGCGATCATGAAAAACACCTTAACATCGTATTGAGTACACTAAGAGGGAATAGGCTTTACTCTAAGATATCAAAATTTCAGTTTTGTATTGATAAGGTTCACTTCTTGGGACACATCATTTTTGATTCAGGTGTGTTGGTGGATCCAGAGAAGGTGAATGCTATGGTGTCTTAGGAGCATCCCAATAACGTTTCTGATGTTTGGAGTTTTCTTGGTTTGGCCGATTACTACCAAAGTTTTATTATAGATTTCTCTCATTTTGTAGCACTACTCTCAGTATTAACCAATAAGGGGGTTAAATTTGAATGGTAAGAGGCCTGTGAGAATAATTTTCAAGAGCTGAAGGAGCAGTTGAATACCGCACCGATTTTGATCTTACCCGAACCAGGTAAGAGGTACACCTTGTTTTGTGATGAGTTAGATGTTGGACTTGGGGCAGTGTTGATGCAGTAAGATTGGGTTATAGCTTATGGGTCAAGACAGATGAGACCACATGAAATAAATTATCCTACTCATGACCTTGAGCTATCTATTGTGGTTCATTCTTTGAAGTGTTGGATGAATTACTTGTTGGGAGAACCCTTCATGGTGTTTACCAACCATAAAAGTCTCAAGTACATATTCTATCAATAGGATTTTAATCTTTGATAGTGAAGGTGGGTAGAGTACCTAGAATCCTTGTATTTTGAGTTGGTCTATACACCAGGGAAAGTGAATAGTGTTGCTGATGCTCTAAGCTGGAAGACTCAGAATCAGGTGGTTCGGGAATCCAGTTCTGAGTGGAAGATGATGGCCTTGTTTTATGAGATATATTTGGAGGTACAAGATGGGCATGAGCGAATGAATCTTGCATCCATATCAGTTGAAAATATGCTTTTGAACCGAGTCAAGGGGAGTCAGTTGGTGGATCTGGAGTGTTTGGTTATGAAGGAAAGTCTTAAAGGTGGGGAGTCAACTTCTAGTCGAATTTTGATGCCGATGGAGTTGCTTATGTTCACAATCATGTTTTGGTGTCGGTAGGTGTACAGGGAAAGTTGATGCATGAGTTTCATGCATCAAAGAAAGAAGTGCATCCTAGATTCACTAAGATGTACTGAGACCTTCATAGGCAATATTGGTGGTCGGGAATGAAGACAGAAGTTGTGGGTTTTGTGGTTTGATGCCTTACCTGTCAACAAGTGAAGGCTAAACATCAACGTCCAGGTGGGTTGTTACAGTCATTTCCTATTCCATAGTGGAAGTGGAATGACGTAATGATGGAATTCATAGTTGTTATTATGAGGATGCCTCAGAAGAATGATGCGATCTAGGTGGTTGTGGACCGACTTCCAAAATTAGCTCATTTCTTGCTGATTTAGAAGACTTTTATAGTGGACTAGTTTGGTGATTTATATGTTTTAGAGATAGTGCAGTTTCATGGTATGCCGAGAACCATACTCTCAGATCATGATCCATGTTTCACCTCATGCTTTTGGTAGAGATTAAAAAAGGAGTTTGGTAACCATGTGTTTTTGAGTACAGCTTATCACCTGCAGACTAAAGGGAAATTAGAACGTATGATCCGTGTATTAGAAGACATTATGAGATCTTGTGTTATGGATTTTGATGGTTTGTGGTAAAGACACTTGTCTCTCATGGAGTTTTCTTACAAATTTTTTTTTCAAGATATAATTCAGATGGCTCATTTTTAGGCACTCTGGGAGACCATGTAGATCTCAGTTGTGTTGGATAAAGGTCAGGAAATCTGAGCTGTTAGGATCAAGTCTCATGTAGGAGATGTCAGAGAAAGTTCGTTTGGTTCAGAAGCATATAGAAACAACCCAGACAAGATAGAGGTCATATCTAGATCGGTTTCATAGACCCCTCGAGTTCAGTATGGGTGATAGTGTGTTTCTTCGGGTGTCTCTAAGGTTGGGTCATCGTCGAATCCGGAATTAGGGTAAGTTGGCACCTAGGTATGTAGGGCCATTTGAGACTGTGGAGAGGATCATACTGATGGCCTACCGAATAACTCTTACACAATAGTATGGTGGGATGTATTATTTTTTTCATGTTTCACAACTTTGACAGTATTATCCTGACCCATCTCATGTGTTAAATGTTGATTAAATTGAGATTGAGGCTTACATGTCCTTTAAGGATCATTCGGTTCATATTGTGGATCATGGTGAGAAGGTTTTGAGGGGAAAGGTTGTACCTTTGGTTCATGTTCTATGGCATCATGGAAACATTCAGGAAGAAACTTGGGAGTGAGAATCAGATATACGATCCCAGTAGCCTGATCTCTTTTCTTTGGAAGCTCAATGATTCTCGGGAAGAGCAGCACAAGGAAGAGTCATCCTAAGGTGGGGAGGTTGTAAGATATGAGATTTTATTATGGTATTTTTTTGTTTATGTTTTAGTTTACGTCCCTTCTTTTGGTCAGATAAGTGTTTATCAAAGATCACGAGGAGGATCGGGGGTGTTCTGGGGGTTCAGGGAATAAAAGAGGAGGAAAAAGGAGTTTCTGGACATGTTGCATGGTTTGCACACGGTTAGTTCAAACCATGCGGAAATCCCAGGTAACCATGCGAGGGGGGGTGTTTTTGGACAGTAGCATCCACACAGTTTGTGCATGGTTTGGAAAACCATGCAGGTAAATCGTGCGACCCAGAAAAGTTAATAAATTTACAAAAATACCATTACGGGATTTTTATGTTCCACTCATTATTTACTCCATTTCTCCTCCCTTGAACCATAGAAATGATCCAAGCTTCCAAGATCTTCCAAGATGCGATTATCCTTCAATCCTAGTCCGTTTGGAGTGCTGTCAGTTGCAGATTGAAGATCCGGGTAAGTCTAATCTCCTAAATACTTCTCTTTTTTGGTTTAGGGTTTCCATTTCTTCCCCATCTCCATATGAATCTCTAAAACCCTCTTTTTCTGGTGAGATCTAGGTTGAGGCTTCAAAGGGTGGTTGAATCCGAATTAAGTCTTTGATTAGGAGTGTGTTTGCCAACAGATTCAAGGTGGGTGGTCTAAAAGTTATATCTCATAGTTTATATTTAGATTTGTGCATGTAGGGTTTTATTCTTGTTCTCATATTGATGTGTTCATGGTGTTTTTGGTAAGTTGTGGTATATTGAGTGTCTAAATAACCAAATTAACCCCTCATGATCCCTGTGGGATGCACATAGGATGATTTGACTATTTTAGGGCCACCCATGGGGTGTGCCGACCCTTCCGAATGGGATAACAAAAATATAATGTTCAAAATTGACCATGATGATATAGAGCCTTATATAATGTGTTAAATTGGTTTAAATAATGAGTTAGGATATATTGTGGTTAGTGTTGTCTAATGTGGTTAAAATCTAAGGGATTGTTTGGTTGGAATGTAAATGGATTAAATGGGATTAATGGGAATATGATAAGGAATTATGTTACACATGAATATTATTAGTGAGATAGGCATTGGGAATGGTAATTGGGGTTAAATGGTTATGCGTCATAAATGATGAGTGTGTTAATGGATTGTGGAATAATGTTAAGTTCCCATTTATTTATATTATTGTGATTTTGCTAATGATATTGGCTATGCATGGTTGTAATGTGGTTATTTGTGGATGATGATAAATAAGCATGTGCACATGGCTTGGGAGAGTGGGGTATAGACATGAGGTTCTACACCCATGGGTCGAGTTTGACTGAGGTTCTAAGCTCCACCCTCTAAATGTATGGGTTAGGGAAGGGGACATAGTTCTATTCCCCTAACAGTTTCATTCCATCCAGACTGAGGCTTTGAGGTGAGTATAATGTGGTTATTGTGATGTGATGCCTAGTGAGATAGGACTAGATTTATTCCCATATGACTTAAGAACATTGATCATGCCTAATCCATTGAACACATGAAAAAGTGTGAACTAAACAATGATATTCTTAAGTAGTGAACCTGGATTTAAGGGTAGCACAACTTAAAGGAATATAATCTAGAATGGGTTATTGAACTTTTTTCCTTTACTTTCCATTATTTATCACTTGAATGCACTATCTACTTTGACTGGATATTTTGTAGACACCATTGGTGGTGGCCTACTGAGTTTTACTCACACTGTGATCGAGCCGTCGTTGCGTACCTGAGTAAATTTGATGGTTGTAGGTCAGGAAAGAGGCAAGGTCATTATAATTGAGAAGTGAGTCGGGTTCGGTATGTGCACAGATTAGGTTTGGGACTTGGATCTAGGACCATTTTTGGGATTCTGCTGTTTGTCTTTCTTTTTGGGTTTTGTTCACTTGGCACTGTAGCATGGCATGAAATATTTATTGTTTCTTGTGGTTTGTATCCCATTCAAGAAATGTTTTTCTATGCCTATTATTGGTTGTTTCCTATTATTTTCACTATTTATATTCTGTTCTACTATAGCTTACTCTGATAAAGATGGTATAGTCTCCCCACGTGACCTATTAGACCCTCGTTGCTAGTCGGAAACATCTGGCGTATGGGGAGGCATGATTGAGGTAATGTGACAACTCAGCTCAGGGTACTGATTTAGTGGCACCTAGGTTAGGGACATTACATTCCCTGTCTTGCAGCCTCGCCTCGACTCACCTCCCTCTCCCCCGGACCGCTCCTCCTCCCCATCTCTATTCATGAAAACATCAAAACCAACACATACATCCTCTACCTCTTCCCCTATCTTTGTGTTGTTACCTTTCATCTCACCTAACTTGTCTGATGCTTCCATTCCAGTGGTTGCCCTTTCCATTCTGATGCTTGCCTTTCCCCCATTAAAATTTCTAACATCAACTATATGAATACCCCTCTCGCCACCCAATTCGAGTGAAACATGGGTGAAGTGTTTAATTTGATGTTGTTTTTTTGTATTTAAGTTTATTGTTTAATAATAATTATATAACTATATTTTATTTTAATAGATGGAGATCATGTATGGAGTAACTGTAGATGAAGCCCTTTTTAGTAACTATTTTATTTTTGGACTTCTTCACATAAGTATGCATAATGATTCCAATTATTTCCATTTAATTTCATAATTATTGGATTTGGGAATTATTTTTTTGAATAATTGATGAATTTTTCATTTCGCTTTATTTTTTATTCACAAACAATTTGATCTCTCGATTCAAACATAGGATTTTCATTTTTTTTGTCTTTAATATTTTAAGGTTACATTTTTCTAAATAAGTGAAGTTATTTTTTTGGTTTCATGATTATATAAAAATAAGTTTTTCAATTTTGGTTTTTTTTCTTCCATATACATATTATTATGCAAAAGGGAAACATTTTAGTTGCTAGTCTTGGGAAATGATATGGTCCAGGACAGTATTGGCTAGGGTCCCCTACTTCTCCTCTATTTGATGACATTCTTCTTTTGATACTTTGATGTCTCCCGGTTCTTTCTTCTTCCTTGTCTCGACAGTTTCACTTAGACACTATTAAAGACCTGGTCATTAAAATCATGAAAAATGATCATTATCATCTCTTTAAAAAGTGATGATAATGTGAGTGGTAATAAAGGGTTCCGTCTTTCATTAATGCTAAAAACATACTGAGAAAAACAGTTTTTATCAGTGTTGATAATGTTGGTTCTGGGCGCAGTGGAAGCGTATGGTGGTGGATGATATATTAAAATTTCCTTTAATAATCATTTACCAAAACTAAGAGTGAGTATTTTTATGTCAAATTTATAATTAATTTATTTAATATTTTAATTAATAAATAAATGGGCTTAGGAACTTTATTCATTGGTGAATGTTAATCATCCGAAAAGACCCTTTCAAATTACCTTTGTTACACTATGAGGATCCAAGGATAAAATCCCTCTAGCGGTGATCCACACATGATCATATGATCTCCGAGAAACACCAATCGATCTCTAGGTGCTAGCACGATGAGTCGAATGTCTTGTGTTTGTTCTTGATTGCTTGTTCTTTGATCTTAAAGAAATATCTCTTGCATTTCTTGTTCTTGAAAGGGAGAGATAATTTTTTGTGTGCAACAATTATCTATTCTCAATTTTGGATGATCTATACAATAAACATAACCATCTATTTATAGAGTTAGAATTTAGGTTAAAATATTATTTAATTACATGTCAGTCATTAAATAACATTTATTACCTTTAATAAATATCATGCCAACTTACACAATGAAAAATATTATTTAACCATCTTGTTAATTAATATTTTTTACCAGACATGGTCTTGGTCCATTCAAACTCCTCTTGCATTTATTGAACATCCAAATAAAATTTTATTCATAAATAAATATTTTATTCACATACTGGTGAATTAAATATTTATTAAATATTAAATAAAATAAATAAATATATTTTTATTCACATGTAGATGAATAAATATTTATTTAATTTATGTGATCAATATAACTTTAATAATATTATTCCTTTTAATTGAGAACAACATCTATTCCATTAATTAAACTCAAATAAAATTTAATCAAGATCAACAGAAACACTTATTGTGTAGTCCTCTAGGATTCTTTCTCATTAGAATTAGACCAACTTGCCTAAAATACAAAATTACTATCTAGCAACGGGTCAAAGAACCCAAAAGAAATAACTTAATGTCGCAACATTGATAACCACATATGAACACTCACTATGAAATATAATCTATTTATCACAATATCTTATAAAGCAGGTTTCACATCTATGTCACCAACCTATATGCTCGATATGTATTTCTTTGACTACTTAAAACAAACAAGTCATTACACCATGGCCATGAAATTTTAATGAGATGGTTCTATTTCAATCAAAGGGGCGAGATACCCACGTCCATAAAGATGGAAGGGAAAAATCCTTACTCGTTTTATCCATTAATTAAATGTCAATAATGACACACCCAACACACCCTACTTCCCACAAACATAAGGCATGACGATTTTGGTAAGTAAATATAAGTGCGTGAGTCATGACATACATTAATGATAATCTTAAAGTCTAAGGACCATTACACATACCCTCAAAAAGTAATATCTGATGACACAAAAACATACAAAATTCCTACTGGTGGTTTTTCTCATAATCTCTTATCTTGGAGATTACTAAGTGCGAACTTCATGAGAAGAAGCCTCATCCACTTACGAGCACTCACACTTGATGGTCTAAATACTATGTGTTCCATCATAGTACATTATCCAACTGTATAACTATATTAATAATATTTTCATAACACTTCAAAATTCTCATCATAGTGGGAAATTTATATGAACTTATCAATGAGACAAATACTCCAGGACATTATTACATTAAATCCATGTAGAAACAATGAATAATATGTAATAAGATGTTAATTTAATATTCAATACATCGAATATACTTGTAATCAAAGTATAATCAGTTGGTCCGAGGACACTGACTCTAACAAAATCCCACTTGGACTAGAGACAACTGCTTAGAATTTTTAGTCCGCTATACCTCACTAATAATCATGTTTCTACTAAGTCATGGCTTTAGTCAAGGGGTCAACCACACTATCTTTTTTGGAAATACTACTCACTGTAACCTCACCTCTCTAAGAAAAATCCCTCAATAGATGACACTTCTGAAGTATGTGCTTCATCAGTTGATGTGACCTTAGATCTTTTGTGAGAACCAACATTGCAACATTATCACAATAGAGTGTTACATGATCTTTAATTCTAGGTACCACATAAATCTCTTGGATGAAGTTTCATATCCATACTACTTCCTTAGCTTCCTCAGAAGCTGCAATATACCCAGACTCTACTATATAATTTTCTACCACAACCTTCTTTGATCCCTTCTAGCTCACAACACCTCTATTCAAAGTAAAGATGTATCCCATTTGTGAATTCATGTCATCTTGATCAGTTTTTAAATTATCATATGCATATCCTATGATAACTAGTTCCTTATCTCCTCCATAGAATAGAAACATATCCTTATCATGCCTCGGATACTTAAGGATAGTCTTGAATGTCATCCAATGATAGTCATCTAGATCAACTTGAAATCTGCTTACCATACTCAATGCATATATAACATCTAACCCAATACATAACATAACATACATGACTGACCCAATCGCAAATGCACATTGAATCCTTTCCATTATATTTCTTTCCTTATATGTTTAAGGACATATTTTCCTAGAAATATGAATGCCACGTGACACTGGTGACAATCCCCTCTTGGATTGTTCCATACCGAATCTCTCCAGTATCTTGTCAATGTATGCACTTTGACTTAGGTCGATCAGTCTCTTGGATCTATCATGATGGATCTTGATCCCAAGAATATATGACGCTTCTCCCAAGTCCTTCATGGAGAAGCATTTATTCAACCACATCTTAACCAACTATAAGACTAGTATTTCATTTCCTATGAGTAATATGTCATCAACATATTCTATTAAGAAAATGACTACACTCCCACTAAATCGTTTGTAGACACAAGTCTCACACTCAGTTTTTATGAAACAAAATCCCATCATGAATTCATCAAAACGAATGTTCCATGACTGAAATGCTTTCTTTAATCCATAAATGGATTTTTTCAATTTGAATATCTTATTAGAATCCTTTGAAGTTACAAACCCTTTGGGTTGTGTCATATAAAAATATTCCAAAAGGTTAATGTTAAGGAAGGATGTTTTGACATCCATTTTCCAAATCTCATAGTCATGGTAAGCTGTAATGACAAGTATAATTCTGTGGATTTCAGCATTGAAACTAGTGAAAAGGTTTCATTGTAGTTAGTGAATTAATGTTGTTTAAACCATTTTTCCACCAATCATGACTTATAGGTACTGACTTGCCCTTATATGACCAATTTCTTATTTAATACCCATTTTCAAACAATAATCTTTACATATACTGGAGAATCTCCCAAAATCCAGACTTGGTTTTGGTACATGGAACCCATTTTTGAATTTATGGATTCTTGTCACTTGGAAGCATTTGTGCCACTTATAGCTTCCTTGTAGGTTAGAGGATCATTACTATTAATTAATAATGAGTCACTATCCTTGGTGACTAGAAAACCATAATGTTTTTGTTCTCTAACCTCTCTTGTACTCTTACGTAGTACTTGTGTCTTCAGAATAGTTTCATCTTCTAAGAGGCTTTGTGGAATCTGTTCCTGTACTAACTCTTGTGTACCTTGAGCCTCAACTTCATCGAAGCCTATCTCACTCCCACTATATATTTTATATATGTTCTCCCTCTCAAGGAATATGACATGTCTTTCCACTATGAACTTTTTTTATGAGGGGTCATATAGGTAATATCCCCTTATTTCCTTGGGTATCCTATAAAGGTACACTTTATCCCTCGAGGTGAAAGTTTGTTACCTGAAGAGGAATTGACAAACACTTCACTTCCCCACACATATAAATTTGATAACATGGTTTTTATTCCACTCCAAAATTCATATGGAATACCATTTATCAATTTAGTTAGTACTTGGTTTAGTATATGTGCTGCTGTTTGTAATGTGTATCCCCAAAAGGATAATGGAAGACTCGCATGACTCATCACTGATCTCACAATGTCCAATAAGGCGTGGTTCCTCCTTTTGTATACACTATTCAATTGAGGTATATAAGGAGGAGTTAGTTGGGATAAGATCCCAAACTCTCGCAAGTAATAAATGAAGTCTTGATTAAGATATTCTCTACCACGGTCTGAGAAAAGTTTCTTTTTTACCTATCTAGTTCTCAACTTCATTCTTGTATTCCTTGATTTTATCAAAATAATCCAACTTATACCTCATCAAGAAGACATATTCATATCTACTAAAATAATCAGTAAAAATTATAAAGTATGAGTACCCACCCCTTTCTTCAATAGGAAATAGTCCACACACATCGGTATGAACTAATTTAAGAATCTCTTTATCCCTTTCATCTTTCCCACTAAATGGGGATTTGGTCATTTTTTCTTATAAACATGCTTGACATACAACAAGTGGTTTTAATTAAAAAGAATATAAATATCCATCTTGATGTAATTTATTCAAGTGATTTTCATTTATATAACCTAGCCAGTGATGACAAAGTTGGGTGTGGTATGAGTCATTTGAATTAACTTCATTATCGATTTCCATTACTTGGTTTGTGTAATCCAACACATAAAGACCATTATTTAAATGTGCCTTCCCATAAAAATAAAATCCTTATAAAAGAAGCACAATTTATTCCCAAATTTGAAAATAAATTCATCTGTATAAAGTCTGGATACAAAAATAATGTTTTTGGTAATAGATGACACATAATAACAACCTTTCAAAACCAATATCATTCTGGTCGACGACATGAGGTGGAAGTCCTCGATAGATACAAAAACAAGTTTATCTCTATTGGATACTTTTAGATCTACCTCCCCTCAGTCAATATTTTTAAATATACTTGGTTCCTATATTTGAATACATATGTGAGCACCAAAAGCTGTATCTAATACCCAATTTGTAAAAATAGATAAATTACAATTGACAAAAAATGCTGCTGAAACTTCATCTTGCTTCTTTGGATGGGTGAATTTTTTATTCCAGTGGCCCTTCTTTCCACATGTGAAACAAAAAAAATAATGTTTCCTTGTTTCCCCCTTGATCTTACTCTTCTTGTAAGGGTGTTAAGAAGATTTGGGCTCAAATATATTCACTTGAACTTTATATTTTTTACCATAAGGATATAAGACTTTTCATATTTCGTATCCTTATCTACTTGGAGAAGAAGAGTGAAAAGATCTAGAAAATACTTATAAATGTTGTTCATATTAAAACTCACAACAAATCTGGAGAAGCTCTGAGGGAGTGATTCCAAAATGATATCGGTGCCCGGTTCTATGGGGATTTTAAACCCTAGAACCTCTAGGCACTCAATGTAGCCAAAAATATTGACCATATAAGGCCCAACTGAGGCACCCTCTCCAAGATTTCTCTGAAATAGTTCCTTGTAAATATCAAACCATTCCTATCTATATCTCTCTTGGTAAATACCATGAAAGCGCTCAATCATGTTATATGCATCCGTGTTTTCATGAGACTTCACGAGTTCACTAAACATTGATGAAAGCATCAAACATTGAACATATACCATTGATAGAACAAATATTTTCAATTATTTTATTCTTAATTTAAATTTTTTTAATCCCAAAAATGTGTTATTTAAAATTCAATTGTCATATTTTATGTTTTAGGAGTATTTTTGAGCTTAATTGAAAAAATGGCTTATTTTGGATTTAAACAATTTTCATTTATTTTAATTTTTCGTCCATAACCTTTTATAAAATGATTCAAATTGAAAAATTATTATTTTACAGGTTTCTATTTTTGATTAGCTTCATTTTATTCTTCTGGACCCAAAGCTCAATCTATCATTTGGAAGCTCAAATCCAGCTCACAAACCAGGCATCGAAAACTGTGTACAGAACTGGAGAATTTTATTATTGGGAGCATATAACATAAATGGACAAAACATTGGAGCTTAAATTTTACATGGAGATGTAAGAAATCAGGATTAAGAACTTTCATTAAGATATCAACTTTTTGATCTTTCATTTTCAAGGCCATTAATGCGTTGGAACTCGGTGTATTGGAATACGAACAGTCAGCCTGGCCAGATTAAATGTCATGAGTGAAGTGACCATATCGCTCTCTAAACTTGGCCAATAAAGATTAAATTTCGTGGGTCAATATAGGAGAAGTAATGGAACAACTTTAAATAAAGAACAATCCCAAAATTCTGTCATTAATGAGGTCATTCATGCGCATACATCCGGTGGACAGATTTTGGAGCCCAAATTTTTACTCCCTTGCCTATAAAAAATGTACTCCCTCTTTATTTCAAGGGGTTGGAAAAGTAGTTTACATTTTTTGTAGTTTTATATTTTCTTTTATTATGTAATATATTTTTAATTTTTTTTAATTTATATTAGTCTTATTCTTCATACCTCAGTCTTCCATTTTTACTTTTATGTGTTTCTCCCACCGTATTCTCTTCTAACTCCATGAGAATGGGGAACTAACCTCGATGTTTGTTCGAGGGGGAGAATTGTGGTTGATTGAGTTTCATTGTGTTTCAATTTTAATATCTTTATTTAATTCTGAGAATTTTGGTGGTGGTTAAATTGATTATGGTGTGTGATTGCCCCATTTTCTCTATCACCAAGTTCTTCTTCTCATTCAACATTTATCCTTCCCTTCACTATCTAAGTCATGCATACGATGGAGTATGGCTTGGGTAGCGATGGTCAGCAAAGAGATATTCTAGCTGAATTTAGGAATATTATTTCCCCACATGCAGAGATCTCGATGTTTGGGTAATAACATTTCGAATGAGAGGGTGTAGTGTGATAGATCTTGATCACTACATTGAATTGATATTGAGAATATTTTAATAAACAATGATATCAACCATTATGATCCCCCAAGAACAAATGTCTTAATTATTTATTTTTAACATAATTTTGTTCAAATTTCATATATATATATATATATATTAATATTTTATTCATCTTTCAAACTCGTCTTTATATTATATATTAGTTATAAAATAAATAGTGACAATAGAATTTCAGTGTTGTGTAAGTTGCCTCCTTGAGACCGACCCTGGGAGTGCACTATATTGAATTCATAGATAAATAATATTTTGATCAGGGATCTATGACAAATTCCCATGCATCAAATTGGCTCTGTTGCCGGGGAGGCGCAATACTTGCACACACTGTTTTTCAAAAAAAAAATCAGAAATTTCAAAAACACTGAAAACAAATCTTTGTTCATGATGTATTTCAATTCAAATTTTTATGCATGGACTGATGAATATCAAGTGACAGAAGAAGTTTTAAATTATATTGATGATAAGTATCAAAGGATTAGTAATTTAGTGGAAAATTTGGAGAGCCAAATAGGGTTGATAGCTGAATACGTACATGCATGTCAAGAGAAACCCGAACCTGATCCTGAGCCGGAACCTGAACCAAAACGTGTAGTGGAAGAGATTTCACCAATAATTTTTTATGTCAAAGAACCTGAGGCGGGTGAGAAGGAGCTACTAAAGGATTTAATCATATCATCCCGTACTCAACCTTTGCTCGAGGAGGTTCCTAATGTACACATGCCAGCTGATTCACTTATGGGAGATCAACAATTTTTGGAAGAATCTTGGAATCACTTTGTTGAAGATAACCTGAAAAATTGATCTTCCCATATTTGATATTGAACAATATAAAACTTTTGACCTCACTTTTGATTTGTAGGAAAATGAAGAATATGCACCTGCTGAGATGGAATTGCCAATGGTCTTGCCTGAAGAGATCAATTTTCAAGTTGACATACTTGAAAGGGAAGATTTCTTTATTGATTCATCATGTTTTAATCTTATTCAAATTGAATTGTTTTCTGACTTCTCTTTTCCTAAAATTTCTGATACAACACAAATGGACCAGGCCTTGTATGTTAATGATAAGACCACATAATTGGTGTAGATCGAGGAAGAAGAGTCAAAGAAGCTGGTGGTGGTGCGACTACCTTCTCTACAACAACTTTCATACCATTTGGAGGAGGACACCACAGAAGTTCCCAGGGAGCACCCCTATTTTATTTTCCCTCCCACTCCTAAACTCAAATTCTATCTATATTATTTCTTAGGGGTTGGGAACTTTCTTATTTTATTTGGGGTTCTCTATTCTTGGTGTTTATTAATGGACACTGGGAAAAGTCACATGTGGTGGTTTATCTCAAAGAAACCACATCCACCATCTGATTGGGGATAATCTGCTACAACTGCCTGACTAGGGGTAGTAAAAACCTAGCATCCTCTTGGGGGTTAAACCAAGAATTATCCCTTTTATATACCTTTTCTCTTTCATTTTATTTATTTTTCTTATGTGTTGTCATTTCTTTTGTTTGTGATTTCATTTTATTTTTCATGCTGTTTTTTAAAATTTTCTTGTTTTTATTTTTCATTTTTTGGTTTGTTTTTAGGAATCTTGAGTTGAATCGAATACGTGGGAAAATTAAAACCATCTTGGCATCTTTGGTACATTGCTTGATTTGAGTATTTGAGGTTTTAAATGATTTCTGAATTGATTTTGTTTCTGATTTCTGATCTTTTCATTTGATGAAGTTTGATTGACTATGAAACTCATGTGCACTAGTTCTGTCCAAATTGAAAATCTTTCCTGACCCAAGAGTTTTATAAACCTATTTGACATCTTCTTATATTTATCTTTTTCTTGAGAGTCTTGAGACATGTTGTGTGATCCAGAACTTGCTATTTTTCTCATTTTCAAAGCTATTAGAGTTCATGCAATGTGTTAAGTATGATTGAGGCATCACTTTGAAAGCCCCTTTTGCATTCAATTCTTTTTTTGGTCTACCTTTACATATGAACTTCATTAAGCCCCTAGTATCCATGAAATACCTTGTTAGTCAGCCACATTAAAAGCCATTTATCCCTTTCAAACCTTCTCTAGAAGTTAAATTCATGATTATAGTTGAACTCAAGTGTGGGGGAGGGAGAACATGGGTTGCATTTTTCTTTCCTGAAGAATCTTTTTGAGTTGAATTGAAAGTGCTGCCATATTTATTTCTGCTTTGGTTGATGAAATTTCATGATGGTAAGATATATGGGTGGACGAAAATATCATTACAAAGATGGGTTGGGTACCAATTTTTGAAGATCAAATGCTGCCTCTCTTTTCCTCCAAAAACATGATTCTGAAGAGAAATCCAGATCTAAATTCAAGATGAAACAATTCTACAATTGGGGAAAAGATGGATGAAATTCATTGATGATGAAATTCTAAGCATGAACTTCCCAAAAGAAGAGGTTTTTGGAGGTGATTTATTTTTTAGCTGATTGAGGAGCGCACCATTCTTAATAAAAACTGTTTTCATGTATTTACTTCACTTTAGAGCTTAACCCTCCTCATTCTGCCTTAGATGTTTTTACATTTTAAACCTACCAACTCTCAGCCACAGAACAACCCATGAAAAATCCCTCATGATTGATACATTTTTGACTCTGTTAAGTAGATAAATTAGGAGGATAGAAAGCCTATGGAGATCATACATGTTCTTGGGAATGAGAAAAACTCCATATTAAATATCCTTGAGTAAAGAGAGAAATATTTTTCCAGGGAGGTAGGTATGACATGCATGTGAGGATTAACATAATATTGAATGGATTAATATGATTTTTGAGGAGTTTTGAAATTATGATCCATGTAGTAGGCATGATATTTTCTCTGATATGATAATTGAGCTGTGTTATCATTTATGCTTTGAGAAGTTTATTTTGACCATGGTATAAGATGATTGCCCAGGAGTGCAATGTTTAAGTGTGGGGGAATTGATAGAAAAAATATTTTCAATTATTTTATTCTTAATTTCAATGTTTTTAATCCCACCAATGTGTTATTTAAAGGTAAATTGTCACATTTTATGTCTTAGGAGTATTTTTGGGATTAATTGGAAAAATGACTTATTTTGGATTTAAACAGTTTTCATTTATTTTAATGTTTCGGACATAATTTTTTATAAAATGATCCAAATTTTAAAATTAATATTTTAAAGGTTTCTATGTTATATGAGATTAATTTTATCCTTCTGGACCCAAAGATCAATCAATCATTTGGAAGCTCCAATCTAGCTCACAAATCAGGCCTCGAAAACTATGTACAAAACTGGAGAATTTTATTGTTGGGACCATATATCATAAATGGACAAACCATTGGAGCTGAAATTTTACATGGATCTGAAAGAAATCAGAAGGAAGAACTTTCATTAAGATATCTGTGTTTTTATCTTTCATTTTCAATGCCATTAATGCGTTGAAACTCGGTGTATTGGAATATGATTAGTCAGTCTGGCCAGATTAAATGTAATGAGTGAAGCGACCATATATCTCTCCAAACTTGGACAATAAAGCTGAAATTTCGTGGGTCTATATAGGGGAAGTAATGGAACAACTTTAAAGAAGGAACAATTCCCAAATTCTATCATTAATGAGGCCACCCATGCACATACATCCGGTGGACAGATTTTGGAGCCCAAATTTTCACTCACTTGCCTATAAAAAATGTACTCTCTCTTCATTTCAAGGGATTGGAAAAGTATTTTCCATTTTGTGTAGTTTTATATTATCTTTACTTATTTATTATATTTTTAATATTTTTAATTTATATTAGTCTTCTTCTTCTTCATACCTCAGTCTTCCATTTTTACTTTTATGTGTTTCTCCCACCATATTCTCTTCTAACTCCATGAGAATGGGGAACTAACATCGATGTTTGTTCGAGGGGGAGAATGGTGGTTGATTGAGTTTCATTATTTTTAAATTTGAATCTCTTTATTTAATTCTGAGAATTTTGGTGGTGGTTAAATTGATTATGGTGTGCGATTGCCCCATTTTCTCTATCACCAAGTTCTTCTCATTTAACATTTATCATTCCCTTCACTATCTAAGTCATGCATACGATGGAGTATGGCTTGGGTAGTGATGGTCGACAAAGAGATATCCTAGCTGACTTTAGGAAGAGTATTTCCCCACATGCAGAGATCTTGGTGTTGGGGTAATAAAATTTCAAATGAGAGGGTGTAGTGTGATAGATCTTGATCACTACATTTAATTGATATTGAGAATATTTTAATAAACAATGATATCAACCATTATGATACCCCAAGAACAAATGTCTTCCTTCTTTCTTTTTAACATCATTTTTTTCACATTTTATATATATATATATATATATTTTATTCATCTTTAAAACTCATATTTATATTATATATTAGTTAGAAAATAAATAGTGACAATATAATTTCGGTGTTGTAAGTTGCCTCATCGAGACCGACCCTGAGAGTGCACTATATTGCATTCATAGGTAAATAATCTTTTGATCGGGGATCTGCAAAAAATTCCCACGCATCAACCATGTTGCTCAAATGTTTTTTGTATACAAGTAACTTTTCATCACTCACCTCCTTAGTAGGCAGATCATGCATTGAGGATTCTAGCATATAAGATTTCTGTTCATGACATAGAACAACAAGAAGGCATTTTTACCATTCCTAGAAGTTACTGCCAGTTAAGAGGTTGCATTTATCCAATATTGATCATAGGGATAATGTGTATGATGATCTTTCCATTTTATTCTACAATTAAAAAGAGAAGATTATTAGTACTTTTCTTGATTACAAATTATTTGAGAAATAATAAATTAATTGATTTTATTAAATATCCCACTATTTTATCAAGTCCAATAGACCTTACCATTGAACTTGGAATGTCCAGTTGAATTAACATTCTAGTGTAAAGGATCCATATTCCCCTTCTTATAATCCCAACAAGGGTTGGTCAAGCTATTTTAAGGTATTTATATAGGCAAGTATTTTCCAACCATGGACTTGGAGCTCCTTATCCGTTGAGTGGATTCCCCAATCCTAAAATCATGACTTGGATTTCCTCAAAACTTGCCTCCAAATTACACCAAATCTAGCAAGGGATAATCATAATGATGTAAAATGGTTAAGTTAACCCAAAAACTTCATAAGAACTCCCCTTATAAAATTATATTTCCCAAAAAGGGTTGGTCAAACACTTAGTTCTGTTGAGTTTTGTTCATAATCAAGCAATAAAAGGCACAATCTAACTTAATATTAGGTTGATAGATTTTAATTAATTATTCATAAATTTTATCTTTTTTTATCCTTTACATGTATTGTTAATATTAAGTGGATGTTAATTAATTAATTAACCATGTTGGATAAAACATTTACGAATAATTCATTTATTTTTTTTATTATGTATAAATTTTATATTGTTTTATCCTTTACATGTCTTGTTAAAATTAAATGGATGTTACTTAATTAATTAACCATATTGTATAAAACATTTACACATAATAGATTTATTTAAATTACATCTTTGCACATTAATTCATTTATTTATGTGACCGCGACCTTTTATCCATAAAATAAATAATTTAATAAATATAAATAAATAAATAAATAAATTATACATTCATGAGCTTTATCTAACAATTAATTTAATGAGTGTACATTAAATAAACCTATGACCTAGGGGAAATAACTCCTTTTTCCAGTATTGGCATGAGTGACAACATTCCACCTATCCACATGTGTATCACCTGAGTTGGCATCATAATGGTTCTATCTTGAACCGCCTCCATGCACCTTAGGATACTCCATTAATTACATGTATTTATGACCCACATGTAGGTGATGGGAACAAAATTATTGGTTAAAATGGGATTACATAAATATTCTCAGACACATAGGTCCTACATAATAATGAAGGGAGGGATGACACACATGCCATCATTTTTAATTTAATAATAAATAATTTAAAACTCATATAATAAGTTAAATTAAAACATCCAATGTATACACAGGTCTTGGTCAAGATCATGAATGGTCACACATGAAATGAATACGCAAAAGTAACTGTCTAGCATTCATTTCTTTATTCATTATTTATTATTTAAGATGAACATGATTACATTAATTAATTAATTAATTATCTTTCATCTTAATGATCATATGAACTTAATTAGAGATACCCATCATTTATTGAATTCATGGAAAATAAATGACAGAACCAATACTGAAATATTAATTACAATAAATTAATTGAGAATTTAATATTCTTTAAAACCATTATTAAATTTTCCAACACACATTGATGTTCCAATCAATAAAATAAGGTTTTAATGTAGTAATTTTCAATTTAATATAATTTTTAATTATATTATTTAATGGGAGACTACATAACATGTAGAGTCCAACTACACACCGTGTAACTCGGTTGTCGTGTATCCCAGTCACATGCCTAGGGATTTGGTGTGTTAACTCAACCAGACTACACAACGTATATAGGCCTACTACATGCCATGTATCTTCTTACTGTGTTCCAAGTTGGCCCGACCAACACGCGATGTGTAATAAATTAACTATGAGTAATTAATTACTCGGTGCATCCAGGTACAATTCACATGGGTACACAACGTGTGCTCCGGCTACACACAGTGTAACCTAGTTTTTCCAGCCAAAGATTTGACACTTCTCGATTATATCTCTTGTCATTCTTCATCTGTTCTAGAACCTTTAAGAAAATGAAACACTAAATTAACATGATTAATATTCCAATAACATGTTAATTAAAATTATATTAAAGAACTAATAACATGAAATGAAAATATGTTAGGCCCAGGTTGTGTTTTGATAGTATTTGTTGTCAATAGAACAATATGCTAATTATGATGGAGGAAGAAAGAATGTTGAAAATGTAATTAAAATTCAGAATGAAGAAGAGTGAGTAAAGTTTTCTATTGGATCCAGAATCATAAGGATGAGAATTGTATTCAACATTGGATTCAGGACATCTGGATGAGTCAATATGATCCATCAGATTGGGATATTGATAAAAATCCATAAGCTACTAGAAACTGAATTCACCATTGTAATCAAGAAGAGGTTTTTTAGTGATTGGTTTTTCTGGAAAATAAGAAATGAATTTCAAATCTATTTTTTTTTATTTAAATTTGGACTGACCATCATATTTGATCAATCAGACTCACAAAGGTTTAAAATGTCCATCGTAATCAGGAAGAAGTTTGTTAGTGATCAGTTTTGCTGGAAAATAAGAAAGAATTCTAAATCTATTTGTATTTGGTGAAATTAGGACTTACCATCATATTTAATCAATCAGACTCACAAAGGTTGAAAAAGCCCATTTTATTTAGGATAAGTTGGATAGAGGAGAAATATCGTCAGATTCACACTGAATCCGTAATGAAAGGATCAATCATATTGAGAATATATCTTGTTCGAAGTAAATGGTCATTAGATTCACATTGAATCTGGTATGAATGGCTTAATCATAATGATGGGGAATAAGATTCTTCATGACTATGATAAATCAATTGTGATGATGCTTTTCTATTTTGGAATTCTCATAAATCATAAGTAAGTGGTAAAACATATGATGCAAGCTTGATGAAGGGGGGGGGGGTGAAAGAGATGCTACCAATCATATTTAGATTGATCAGATCTAGATGAAAAGAAAAAGGGTGATGGATATCATATCCATCCTAATCATAATCAAACCAATCGTATTTAGGGAAATTGTATTCTAAACAATTGTATTTGGGATGAATTTGGAAAGAAAGGTGTTGCTAAAAGAATAGGAGGTTCAATTATTTCCAATAGAACTTAAATGATGCTAAAATTGATCTTCAATGTATTCAAAGTCATGAAGTCATGATACAAGCTGATTCTTGTGAAATAAAAGAGTTTCTAGAGTTGAAAATGCTGAATCGGTCCATCGTATTCAGCATACCATCGTATTTAGAAAAAAATATTTCCAAAAAACTGATGGAAAAGGAATTGAGTTAAAGATGATGCAAATCGTAATGATAGATACTAATCAACAATGTAGTCAACCATTTAATATGGTTAAATGTTCTTTTAAGGAAGAGTTTGTAATTTTAAGGCTGGGGAGTTTTATGAAAAATGTGAGAAACTGAAGGTATTTGTTTTCAATCAGACCAAAATCTAAAAGATATAAAACCTTAGTGATTGAAGATGATAGGTTTCAAATGAACTCTGATTTTCTTTCAAATGATTCTATCAAGTGGATCAAGAGAATATTTGAAGGAGATAACTAGATGTATTTTCAAGGGGAAGCATGAAATTAAAAAAATGTTTTGGTTCTTTAACTGGGTCAAGAACCATCATATTCGAGTCATCCTACTGATCATATTTAGTAATTGGATTGAGGAATTGAAATTGGACTGGAATTTAAAAATAAATACTGGAGAAAAGTTGAAGTCATGGAGAAGATTCGAGAAGAATCGAGAAGCATTGACTAAGTTATAAATACACCTGAAATTCAAGTAAAATTTAGATTTTAGTGATTTTAGTTGAGTGGAAAAGTTTTGGGGATTCCCACCAATAACTCTCATGGATCACCTATAAAAGGGTATAAGTACATCATACTTTTTTGACAACTGAAAAGGGAGTACTGTTCATGAAATAAGAGAGAGAATCTATGAAGTTAAAGTGAGAGAAACAAGTTTCTGTATTAAACCTTTGTTGAAGATGTTAAAGGATAAGAGATAAGATCACAATGTTATTCAGCTAATCATCGTATTCAGTAATCATCGTATTCAGATGTCTATCATATTCTACTTGACATCGTATTTGGATAATCACTGTATTGGGATGGATAATCGGATTAGGATTTTAGTATTGAGATTTATAGATTCATGAAGGATTTCTAAATTTTTTCAACCATATTCTGATAGGGATATATATATAAGATTTGGAAATCAGATTTAAAGAACCAGATTTTAAGAATAGGAGTGGGTATATCAGACTGGGAAATCAGATTGAATTCTATATCAAAGTCCTTTGAAGTTCTTAATATCTTATGGGTAATAAAGTGAAGATTTTTTTTTTTCAAAATAATACATTTTTGAAAGTTGAAAATAATAACGTGTAACATGTTTTGTTACACAAGCATTGTATTACCCTATTTGTGTTAAGAGGGTGCACACACACTACTGGATTATTTTCAAAGTGCTACATGAGTGAAAGGGAATATCCTACTTAGTGTCTTCCAAGGATTTTTTTTCTAGTGGATTTCATGGTATTGGATCATTTCCAAACCATACCAAGGACGTAGCTATTCTTATTGAATAGTGAACCTTGTAAATACTTGTGTTCCTATGGTTGTGTGTTTGAATTTTTTTTTCAGCAGGGAAAGAAATATTTAATAGGAGGTGAAGGTTGTTTCAAGGAAACATAAAATAAAAAGTATCACTGATTCACCTCCACCCCCTTTCAAAGATATAATCACACTAACTGGGCACTTATAAATGGTATCAGAGCTGAAGGTTTTCTTCACTTATTCTTTGCTGATGTATTTGAAGAATAAGTTTTGATGGATAATTGGAGTTGTATGAATACTAAGGTGATTATGATCTTAAATGATAATAATTATCATATATGGAAAGGAATAATGCTTCCATATGTTATGTCTCTTAGGTATAATGTTTTAAGAGCTGTTACAGATGGTTTCCCTTTTTATATTGAGAGTGATCCTCTCACTAATACTAATAAGGAAAACCTTGAGAATTATGGAAGATCTAATAATGATTTACTCTCATCACTTTTTTAAAGTGAGTTTCTAAGAGTAAAAGGAGTTTCCATTACCAAAGAAATATGGGATAAGATGAAAAATATTTATGAAGGCAATGCAAAAGCAAAGAAGAAAAAGTTACAAATATGGAGATTGAAGTATGAATACCTCAATATGGGTGAGAATGAATCTATTGATAACTTCTTTACCAGGGTAAATGACATCGTGATAACTATTATATTTCTTAGTGAAAAGTTAGAAGATTCTACTATTGTTGAAAAGATCTTGAGAATTCTTCCTGACAAGTTTGATGCCAAGGTTTATTTGTTGGAAGATAGAGATTCAAAAACATTATACCTGGATGATTTGTATAGTTCTCTCATTAATTATGAAATGAGAAGGGAGAAAGCTAGGAAAGGAAAATAAAAAATTGATAGATAAATGTCTTTAAAGGATGACAAGAATGAAAATTCAATTAATATTATTAAAGAAGAAGAAGCTATAGATTCTGATTCTAAAAATGAGGTATGTAAAAATCTTAATGAAATTTTATCCTTGTTTTCTAAGAATGCGAAAATAGGTACAGGAAGGTATAAGGGGAAACTTCCATTAAAATGTTTTGTATGTGGATCCATTGGTAATTTTATTACCAATTTTCCTTGAAGAGGTAATGAATAATAAAGTGATGAAGAAGAAAGTGAAGAAGAAGAAAGAAGGCCAAGAAGATCTTGGAAGAAAATGGGTGATAAGGAAAAATTATATTCTAAGAGGGATGATAAGAAGTTTTCAAAATAAAAAATTATAATTTTCTTGTCTAATGATGATTATAGTGAGAAGGTTATAAATGATGTTGAAGAAAACACATTTATTGCAATAGTTAATGAGGAAAGTTCTTCTTGTTGTGAAAATAGTTGTTCTAAAGAAGAAGAAAGTGAAGTTAAATCCCAAAAATATGTTGAGTATATTGGTGAAAATATTTTTATTGAAACAATGAATGATGAATAATTCAGAAGTAGTAGTTCCGAAGAAGAAGAAACTCAACTTGAATTCCATTTTAAATAAGAGTTGAAAGAATTTTTGAGAAAGATTAGAAGGCTTTAAAAGTAAAACAAGAAATTAGAAGATTAATATTCCTAAAAAATTCAAGAAATATTTTCATTAGAAAAGAATAGGATGTTGGTAGAGAATAACGATCTAAAGAAATCTCTTGAGGGAGAAAAGAATCATAGTGAGCAGTTAGAATGAAGTTGAAGGCAAAAGAAAAAGAGTTGAAATTTATCCAACAAAAACTTTCTAAAGCCAAAGATAGAGGTACAAGTTTCAAAAACTCTATCTCTAAAGTTGGTGAAAGTTCTCTTATTGAGAAATCTAAGAAGTATCAACAAAATTTACCTTTAAAGGTTGAGAAGAATAATGTAATTGTTTCTGAGAAGAAGAATGTTGGGAAAGTTATGTATGTGGCCAAGATTGACAAAGTGAAGAATTCATAAGTGTCAAAATACCCTGAGTCCAAAAATGTTTTATCTGGGTCTAAAAAAGTTTTAAATAATTCTGATTCTGATAAGGCTCAAAATAAAACGAAGACTCTGATTGATAACATGAAGGTTGGTGGATTAGAAAAGAAAGATAAAAAAGTTTCTAAGAAATGTATTCAAAATTCTGATCAGTGCGGAAGTTTCAGAGGAAAATACTCTTTCTATGGCTACTGATAGTATTGTGGTGGATTCAAAAACACAGCTAATATGTATTGGTTTAACCAATAACATTACTATTATTCCATATGTTATGAAAGACAAAGGTTGAGGGGAAGTCAATATCCACAAAGAAAGAAGTCAGAAAAGGTTGTTTTAAAGAAACTTGAGAAGAATGGGACAATAATTAGAAATAGGTTCCAAACTTTGGAAAATATTTTTGAAAGATGTGAAAAACCTAGACACCTTGCAAAAGGATGTCTTATTTTTTTACCTCCACAAAAAAAGTTTCTAAACAATTCTCAAAAGCTGGATGTTTTGAAAGTTAAGAAAAACATATCTACTGAGCCTGAAAAGAAAGAGTTCTTAGTTATCTATATAGAACACATTGACTTGGCTAGGAAATTAGATGAAACACAAAAATTTGTAAAAGAAGAGAGAAAGAAATATAATTCTTAAGATATAAGAAATTTTGTCAAAAATATATCAACAGATTGTGGATATGAGTAAGAAGGGAATGATATCAAAAGTTGTTCAACTATCTTTCTAGAACAAAAGACAAGAATGGACAACATGGTACAAACTGATTATAAAAAAGATGTTACTAAAGATGAAGAAAATCCAATATCCTCATCATAAGATTATATAGATAATAAGAAAGTTGTTATAAACCTGAGAAGGATGAACAGACAGAAGAAATAACATCCAATGAAAAATCCAAGAAAAATAAGAAGAAGTCAAGACTGAGAGAGGAATCTTAGTTCGATTATTGTTTCTAAGGAACAATCAAGGTTCCTCTTTATTCCCAAAATCTTTGTATACTTGTGATGACATGCAGGGAATTAAAGGAGTAGAAATAAATAAGCTATAATTGATGATCCTCTTAATATTCTTTCTAAATAAACTAACAAGGTTATGAAAAATATGAGTTTTTTAAAAAAAACTGTGTTTTTATACACCTGAAATTTTTGATATGTTTGTTGAGATGGGTGTAGGTTACTTTTATCTTAAAAAAAAACCTTTCAAGGATTTCCCTAATCATGAAAATTTTAGAAGAAATGTGAAAAGGGTATTACATTAAAGTTTTTTTATGGACAACATTGATCAACTTAATTATACACTATTATTTTCAACACCAAGTTCACCCATGTAGACATAAGAGTTTTTTAGTTAAATTTTCTTTTTTAAGAAACTCATGTGATACTTATGTTTCAGAAAAGTTTCAAGATTCTGAGATGAAAATTTACAACCCCTAGAAATGAGATATTTTGGGAGAAACTTGTCATTATGACCCCTTTGAATTTGATTGTCACTAAGGGGGGAGATAAGAGAAAGTATGAGAGAAAAGAATTAGGGGGAGAAAAAAAAATAAATAGAGAAAAGAAAAAGTGAGAAAAGAAAACAATACCACTTATTATTTTAAAGTGTTTGAAGAGATTGAAGTGGGTATTGACAATAAACACAAAGGGGGACATTGTTAGACCCAACTTGTGTTTTGATTGTATTTGTTGTTAATAGATCAATCTGCTGATTATGTTAAAGGAAGAAAGAATGTTGAAATGGTAATTGAAATTCAGATTAAAGAAGAGTGAGTAAAGTTTTCTATTGGATCCAAAATCATAAGGATGATAATCATAAGGATAATAACCATAAGGATGATAATTGTTATTAGAATCATATCTAGGACATATGGATGAGTAAATATAATCCATATAATTGGGATGTTGATAAAAAGTCAAAAGTTTCTAGAAAATGATTCACCATCATAATCAGGAATAAGTTTTTTAGTGATCAGTTTTGCTAAAAAAGAAGAAAGGAATCCTCAATATCTTTAGATTTAGTGAAATTCGGACTGACCATCATATTTAGTCAATAAGACTCACAAAGGTTGAAAAGGTCCATCATAATTAGGAAGAAGTTTGTTAGTGATCGGTTTTGCTGGAAAATAAGAAAGGAATTCTGAATTTCTTTGTATTTGGTAAAATTCGAATTGACCATTGTATTTGGTCAATCAGACTCACAAAGTTTTAAAAGGTCCATCATATTGATAAGAATCTAGATAGAGGAAAAATATTATCGGATTCACACTAAATTCGGGATGAAAGGATCAATCTTATTGATAATATATCTTGCTGGAAGTAAATAGTCATCGAATTCACCATGATCCCGGTATGAATGGTTTGATCATAATTATGGGGAATAAAATTCTACATGACTGTGATAAATCAATTATGATGATGCTTTGATGTTTTTGAATTCTCATAAATCATAAGTAAGTTTTAAAACTTATGATGCAAGCTTGATGAAATAAAGGGGGAGTAAAAGAGATGTTTCCAATCGTATTCAGATTAATCAGATCTGGATAAAAAGAAAAATGGTGATGGAGATCAATAATATCCTAGGGGCTGTGCCTGATGAGGGGGAGCTTAAGAAGGCGCTCTAGCACTTGTCTCCAGATAGCGCCCCCGGCCCGGATGGTTTCCCTGCTTCTTTCTACAGGGGTTCCTGGGAGATGGTGAAAGCGTCCCTGATAACGGCCATACAGGATTTATTTCATGGGGGTAGTTTGCCTAGGGTGGCCTATGCCACCACTCTCGTTCTCATACCCAAGACTAAGGCCCCATCCTCGATTTCGCAGTATCGCCCAATTAGTATGTGTAATGTCTCCTATAAGATCCCGACGAGCCTTATTAACTCAAGACTGGTCACCCATCTTCCTCAATGGGTTTATCCCAAACAGCACGGATTCATCAAGGGTCGCTCTATGCAGGAGGCGGTTGCCTTGGCGCACGAGATGGTTAACGAAGTCAACCTCAAAACTCATGGATCAAATATGGTCATCAAACTGGATATGAACAAGGCTTATGACCGAGTCAAATGGAGCTTTATTAACAGAATCTTGGCTTGCATGAGCCTCAACTCCTGGAACGTGGATATCCTCTTCCTTTGATTCAGCGCTGCGTGGTTTTCAGTTTTGTTTATGGGGAAATCCTATGGTTTCTTCAATTCTACCCGGGGCCTTAGGCAAGGGGACTCGATATCGCCTACGCTGTTCATCCTCACTCAGGACGTGTTGAGCCGACTCCTCCAGAGGAGTATCAATAACGGTGGAATTCTCCCATACCACTATCGGTTAAAGGATCCATCTATCTCCCACCTGATGTTTGCCGATGATACCATCCTCTTTATGAATGGGAAAAGTAGATCCCTGTGGTGTTTAAGAGAGGTGTTGGACGGATACTGCCGTTGGAGCGGGCATAGCATCAACAAAGGTAAGAGTGAGTTCTTCATCTCTGACAGGTGCGCGATTGAGAGGGTGGAGTCGGTCAGCAGGTGTTTGGGCATACAGAAGGGGAATTTCCCTATGACTTATCTCGGTGCCCCTCTTTCATCGGGGAGACTCCGAATTCGGGACTTTGATTCCCTCCTCTCTAGGATTACGGAGAGAGTGATGAACTGGAAAAATAAATTCTTATCTTTTGGAGGGAGGATCACCCTGGTGAACAACATCTTGGTGGATACCCCCATTCACGGTCTCTCCTCTAGCAAGGTCCCTAAGGGGGTGATCAGATCCATCGATAGGATCCTCACCTCCTTCATATGGGACCCGTACGCAGAAGGGAAGAAACACTGGGTGTCCTGGTTCAGAATGGCGAAACCTGTGGGTGAAGGGGGGATCAGTGTGTAGAACCTAAGTGATACCATTTTCTATATGAAAGCAAGGATTGCATGGAGCATGCTGGAACGATGTACTATATGGGGTAATACCATGCACTCCCACTTTTCATGGTTTTGTGGATCGGTGGATAGGGGCCGCTCTACCCTATGGTCGATAGTTGGGCCAATTGTTGAGATCCTTATACCTTTTGCGCATTGGTTTGTTGGGAGAGGCGAACTCTCTTGTTGTGAGTCTTGGGGCCCTTTGACTTTTTATTCCTTTTCTTATTCACCACAAGTAACACATGTTTATCACGCCCCATGTCCTTATCCAATTGGTGAATCAAATTAATAAGTTCTAAAAGACTCTTCTCATTATTTCTCATATTGTAATTAACAATAAAACAGGAGAAGGTCTTGGGAAGTGATGAAAGTATGAGATCTGTACGCAGATTATCTAAGAATTTAATCCCTAATATGTTTAAGAATTCAATGTAGCCAATAATCTTGACTACATAAGGCCCAGTTGGTGCAGACTCTCTAAGCTTAGTTGTAAACAAAGCATTGGGGATCGCATACCTCTCTTGTCTCTCCTTCTCTTGCTAATATCCAAGACTCTGTATAGAATGGATGTTGTAGAGCTTGAGGAACTGAAGAAACAACTATAGGAGAATATAGGTAAAGGGTTTATACACCCAAGTGCTTCACCATGGGGTGCACCAATCCTCTTCGCCAAGAAGAAAGATAGGTCAATGCGCTTTTCCATCGATTATCGTGAGCTTAACAAAATCATGATAAAGAACAAGTATCCTCTCCCATGAATCAATGACTAGTTCGATCAAATATGTGGAGCACAATACTTCTCCAAGGTGGATTTGTGGTTGAGATATTATTAAGTAAGGGTGAAGAAGGAAGATATCCCCAAGATTGCTTTTCGTACAAGATATGGGCACTATGAATTCATAGTAATGCTTTTCAGACTCACTAATTCTCTAAAAATTTTCATGGAATTGATGAATAGAGTCTTTAGGGATTACCTCGACAAATTTGTGATAGTCTTTATAGATGATATTCTAATATACTCCAAAACCAAGGAGGATCATGAGGATCATCTAAGAACTATACTAGAGACCTTGTGGAAGGAGAAGCTCTATGAAAAGTACAAAAAGTGTGAGTTCTAGTTGAATAAGGTCTCATTCTTGGGCCATATCATCACAACCAATGGGGTATCTATGGATCCATCCAAAACAGATGCAATTGAGGGATAGCCGAAGCCAACATCGTTAACAAATATTTGTAGATTCATGGGTTTAGATGGATATTATTAACGATTTGTGAGAAATTTCTCACGATTATCCAACCCTCTTATCAAGCTAACTCATAAGGGAGTAAAGTTTGCTTGGAGTGATGAATGTGAAGAAAGCTTCAACGAGTTAAAAAGAAGGCTTATAACTAGGCCCATGATCACTTTACCCATAAGTGGAGAAATTTTTGTGGTATTCAGTTATGCTTTGAAGAAGGGCATGGGCTGTGTGTTGATGCAAAATAACAAAGTCATTGCCTATTCTTCAAGGAAATTGAATGTTCATGAGCAGAATTATCCAACACATGATTTGTAGTTGGATATGGTGATCTTATCTTTAAAAATTTGGCGGCATTATCTCTTTGGGGAGAAGTGTTAAATATATACGAACCCCAAAAGCCTCATGTATATATTCACATAGAAAGAGTTGAACATGAACCAATGAAGATGGTTAGAGCTGATCAAAGACAATGACTGCTCAATCCATTACCACCCTAGGAAAGTGAACAAGGTGGTGTATGCTCTATGTATAAAGGACCTGACAATTCAATCATTGATGAGAATTGAGAAGGATACAATCTTCTTAGACTTGATGAAGATGGACATGGGAATCATATAGAAGGGAACATTATTAATCCTTTCACAAATGATAGCTCAATTGTCTCTTTTGGAAATGTTAAAGGATTCTCAAAAGGATGATGAGAGAATTCAAAAGAATGTGGAAGCTATCAGAAAATGGAAATCCTCAGAGTTCAATGTTTATAAAGAAGGAATTGTGAAATTTGGGAAAAGACTATGTGTTCCATCAAGTCCAGAGATGAAGAAGGAACTTTTGGATGATGCGCATAGTTCAAAATTCTCTATTCACCCAGAAAACACAAAGATGTATTGAGATCGATGAGAGCATTATTTGTGGGATAATATGAAGAAGGAGATCACTGAGTATACATCAACATGCCTGGTGTGTTAGAAAGTGAAGGTAGAGAGGAATAAGTCTAAGGGGATGATGCAACCTTTTCCTATACCAACATGGAAATGGGAGAACATCACCATGGACTTTGTCACCAGACTTTTGAAGACATCCAAAGGCAACAATGCAATCTGGGTTGTTGTGGATCGTCTTACAAAGTCTTCACACTTCATTGCAATTCGGGAGGATTTATCATTGGATCAACTGGCACAAATATATATTAGGAAAGTGGTAAGGCTACATGGAGTACCACTATCTATTGTATCCGATCAAGATCCAAGACTCACCTCTAAGTTTTGGAAGAGTTTTCGACATGCTATGGATACTGAACTGAACTTCAGTACGACCTATCATCCTCAAACTGATGGCCAATCTGAGTGAACTATTTAGAAACTAGAGTAATTTTTAAGATCATGTTCTATGGACTTCAAAGGAGGGTGGGACCAACATCTTCCACTGGTTGAATTCTCCTATAATAATAGTTTCCACTCAAGAATACGAATGACACCTTATAAAGCCCTATATGGGAAGAGGTTTAGAACACCAGAATATTGGGATGAAGTTAGTGAACATAAGCCGCTAGGACCAGAAATGTTCGAAGAAATGGTGGAGAAGGTGAAAACCATTCAGTATCATATCAAGGCAGCCCAGAGTCGACAGAAGAGTTATGCAGATAACCATTAATGAGACATTGAGTTTAAAGTTAGAGACATGGTATTTATATGTATATCTCCAAGGAAAAAGGTCATGAGGTTTGGAAAGAAAGGGAAGTTAAGTCCTAGGTACATTGGCCTCTTCTAGATTCTTGATCGTGTTGGGGCTGTGACCTATCGAATAGCACTTCCACCTACCATGGCCAAAGTACATGATGTCTTTCATGTATCCCTCTTAAGGAAGTACATACCAGGCCCTTCACATGTACTCTCTTTAGAGGTAGTAGAACTAGAGGATGATCTTTCTTATGAAGAGAAACCAGTAAAGATCTTAGATCGTAGATAAAAAGTTCAACAAAATAAGACAATGCCCCTCGTCAATGTGTTGTGGTGAAACCACAAGTTTAAAGAAGCGACATGGGAATCAGAGGAAGTGATGAAGTAGAGTTACCCACATTTGTTTTAGAGTGGGAAAAAGAAATTTTGAGGGTGAAATTTCTTAAGGGGGGAAGATTGTAACGACCCAAACTTTCATTAATGGAAATTCATCTTGATCTAATTAAATGTCATATTATGGTTATATAAAATGTGAACTTCCTTGGTTTTATGTTTCTAGATTTTAAAATACTGTTATGAATTGTGACCATTGTTAATATAGATGTTGAACAGTGATCAGATGATTAGTATAAATATAGGGCTTTAACAAATCCAATGTACTCAGACAAAGGAAGCGATGGCCTCATCCAGTAGACTTGCCCCGTACAAAGCCAATTTTTCGGAGCTCAGAAAGGAGGTGGTGTCATTGGGCTTTTCTATTGACCAATACCAAGCCAATCTTGAACATGTTAATCTTGAGAGGAACCGACTACGAGAGAAGTGGAAATTAATAGAGATTACCACTCGAGCGATATTATCCGAGCCACCCCAAGAGTTTGTTACCATCGCACACCTTACCCTTTGGTCTTATACAAGTGTTATAAGGGGGTATGTAACAAGACCCTATCACTATGACTATGTACATTATTTTTTATAAAGAATGTGCATTCATTTTATCATTGTTACTTTGTAAATATTTTTAAAAGCACAAATACTATTTTTAGTTAATATTCAACTAAGAAATATTTTTTTTATGAACTAATAGATTTTTGAATTAAATAATATTTTAATAAAATATTATTATTATTATTATCAAATTAATTTTTATTAAATTTAAATTATAGTATAATTTTATGAATGCAATTGTAATTTTTATTATGCTTTGAAAGTTATTTTTGTCAAAACCCATGAATTTTCGATAAATTTCAGTTATTATTTTAAAAGTAAAAATTCACATATTTAGAAAATTATTTAGATAAAATGAATATTATTTTTGGAATCATAATATCAAAATTATCCAATGTTAAATTGTTCATAATTTTCTGAGAAGTCGAATTTTTGGTAAAAATTAAATACCATTTAAATATATAATGTGTTTTATGACATCATAATGACTGAATAGTGATGTAATAAAATACTATAAACATTATGTTCAGCCAATATATGTTTTAGAATTAAAATAATGTGATTTTAGATTTGTTTTATTTATTTTAAAAATCTTTAGTGGACCCTTCAAGGCTTATAAATCATTTTGTCTTTTTTAAATTGTTTTCCTTCAGAGTGTGACTCACCTCCAAATAAGAAACCCTATTATTTTAAGAAGTTCGGACATTAGACTTATAAAATATTTTTTTCCAATACCCTTTGGAAAAAAACATGTGCAAAAACCTTGGGTTGGTTTTTGTTTTTGGTTAGTTTAATGTGAGGTGTCCCAAACCTAAATAATAAAGAATTCCCTCTCATTTCCTATATAAACCCACCCAATCTCCCACTTCCTCTTCACTCAAAGCATTTGGAGTTCAACCAAACCCTGCCCTTATTTCTCTAGAATCCTCACAAGGTTCCCCAAGCTCCTAAGAAGCCTCTTTCAAGCCTCTCCCAAGCCTTTGGGATCACACTTCCAAGTAAGGGATTTCTTCCTTTTTCATTTTTTTCCAATTTTATTTAAGTTGTTATGACCTTTTTTTCAGTTAAAAATGTTGGGGGTATGATTTTTAACCTCCAAAATACATTCCTCTTTATTTTAGAATGATGGTAGATCCCTTTATCTCTCATTAATTCCTCTCATGTACACCCGCTATCATGCCGAAATTCTGTGAGGAATATCTCTCTCCTCTTTTACATCCAAGTAATTATTTTGAATTATGAATCTAAATTCCATTAAGTTTTTTAGGAAATGTATCTATATGACCCCTTACTATCCATTTCATTTAAATATTATGAGACACCCCTTTCTCGCTCATCAACCATTTTTATGAGTTCTTATTTCACGCCGTTATGCTGCCGAAATTGCACTATGATTTTCCAAGCCAATGTCATTGTGTAGTGAATACCATGACCGTTTCTCTATCAAGGTTATTCACCTTTATACACATTTAGTTATTGATTATAAATCTTCATTTATGTATTCCACATCCCTTTATCATGAAATAAATGATGATGATTGATTCCATGTTATATGATCAATGTGGCACACTTATGCATGAAATGAAATGTTTAAGAAGGGTGCACCCTGATAGCGCTCAAATGCATTGGGTAAAGTAGAGTATCATGATAAATCATGTAAAATGGGTGTTGAATCATTCTAATTCAAGTGCAAAAAGGTTTTACTCATGCTTCATGTGCAATGAGGGTTTACTTATGCTCCATGCGCAATGAGCCTTGGCTCATGCTAATTCCATGTTAAGTGTTGTTGCCACATTTCCATGTTATGATTATCATGCTTTATCATGCCTTTATGTTCATGTTTCTATTGTGCTCCATTGATATGAATTTTTTCTAACATGTATTTTATTCCTCATATTATTCCATTTTTATTCCCTTATTGGGATTTATAGCTCACCCTTTTCTTATGCATGTCCTCAGGTTATCCCATGAAATTCTAAGTACGAGGGAATGTAGTGGTCATGTAAAGTAAGTTTTCAATAAAGATTTTGTGTTTTTTATGTCCTAAGCTATTATGTAATGTTCCTAAGCCCCAAAGACACTAGACCTCTCGATCATCTATGTTGTATCAAGTGAAGATTTTATGTAATAAAGTAGGCTTAATGTGTATTAAAAAGTAGGGTTGTTATAACATATCTATCATAAGTCTTATGATAATAGGAGATGAAGGCCCTTTGAGTTAGAGGAAGTAGATCACATATTACTTTGAGTCTCACCTCAACACGGATTATATAGATTTGGCAAGGGCGACAAGCTATCTCCAAGGTTCATCAGAACTTTCCAGATACTACATAGAGTTGGAGAGGTGGAATACTTCTTGGATTTAACACTATAGTTAGATCGATTATAGGACATATTCCACATGTCACAACTAAAGAGGTATGTGCATAACCCATCGCACATCAACTGGGGTGAGTTGGACATTGAATATGGTGTGACATTTTTAGAGTACCCAATGAAGATTGAAGATCGGTAGGATAGAATCCTTTGTGAGTGAGAGATTCCCTTGGTGAATGTCTAGTGGTAACACAAAAATTTCTAGGAGACAACATGGGAGTGGGAGGCTTAGATTCGTGTTCAGTACCCTCATATTTTTGTTTGAGTAGCATTTGTTTTGGTTTTCAGGGATATGAAGACCTAAGTTGGGGGAATGTAATGGCTCAGATTTTCTCTATTTTATTTTTAGAAATTATTTGGGAAAATTTCATGACCAGGCACTAAGACAACATATGATTCCAAGGCCTAGTGTGCCCAAAACAATTCATTGAAAAATGTTCAGTTTTTAATAACATACACACATGAATTTTCTAAAAAATCAGAATAAATATTAAATTGGTTCCTAGATTAAGAATATGAGAGAACTGTTGAGCTCAAAATGATGAATTTACCCTAGGAGAAACCTAAATTTAGTTGGCACAAGTATTCTAGGGAAAATCTCAAAATGGACGTAATCATCATTAAATAATTTAAATAAAAATTATTTTGATGCATTGAGTTTTCTTGTTTTTAAAGATATTTTCCGGAATTTAGGGTTATCATCATAACAATGGAATTACTATGAGATGTGGATAAAGGGATCTTTCCAACAAATAATGATGGATCGATTGGATCATGGATCGTTAGGCTAGTGGAGTTGGAGGATTTCGTCAATGACGACAACATAACTGATCTTTGTCAATGATCGATCTAAACTCTAAGTAGGATGTTTGTTTTATGGTTTTCCATACTGTTCCATATCTAGGAATAATGTGGATCAATTCAAAAAACAATAATTTATATGCTCATAATTTTTAGAATTAAATTGATAGAATTGTTTTTGTTCTTCATTATTTGTTCTAAAGAGGAGGGATCAGGGCCGAAACGAACAAAAGGCCGAGGTTCGTTCCTCAAAATGTTATTCATGATTTTATCTCCCATTTCTTGGAGTTATTTGTAGTTGGACCCTCATGGTCATGGATCAACATTTTAGGAGGATTTGAACATGATTGAACCCCTATATTGAATGTAGGATGATAATAGAGGTCAGATCAGTGTAGATCGGGTCTTGAGGAACCCAAATCTATGATTGTTTTGATTTTTGAGTATCAGAGGAGGATTTGAAGAATATGGAAGGAGAGTAACTATAAAGGTGGAGAGGAGGTGAATAGACTAGAGGGGTGGATCTATAGTGGCGGCGATGACTGCGTTGACTGGGCTAGCCCAAGCGGAGAGGACGGGGTCGAGCGTGCGGGTCGGGTCGGACCAGCGGGTTAGGTCGGACCTGGGGCGACCGGGCTAAAACCGGGTCACGGTCGAACATGGTGGTCGACTGTGAGAGATGATTGACCAAGATGTCATGCAACCATGGTAGCTGGGGGTGGTTGTTCTGTGTAACCGACCACGACGGCCAACCATCGTAGTCAGTCCACCATCCAGTGACCCCCCCTTCATTGAAACTTCAAGCCCCTATAACTTTCAAACGATGTGTCTGTTTGATGGGATGTCTGTCGAGTTGGGACCCTAATTATGAGATGTTACTTTTGATATGAATTATGGGTTTTAGCTCGGAAATGTTTTAAGTGAAATGGTCCATTTACATGGGCATTACCCAGGGTCAATGGACATATTGGGTGAGACTACTACTCACTGTGCACTCACTTTTTCTATATGGATTGATTCTCTTGTTCACCGTATCTTGGAATTGTTTTATTAGGGTTAATTTTCTTTATCTCTTTCCTAAAATTTATTCAGTATCATTTCCTAATCATAGTATTATGATCCATTAAGTATGAAATCTTGGATAGAGTTATTGGAATCCCCCAATAAGTCCAGTGCTGGATCCTCTATTGATCTTCATACCCTAGGTAGATTTCTTGGTATTTATGCAACCAATTATACTGAATTTCAATCCTATAATTAGTAAGTTATTCCAGATGGAGTTTTTGGTGTCACCCCATGACCTTGGTTGTGATCCTCATCTGATGTATTGTATCTCTCTCTTCATATCTATCAGAATATCTCTCTCATAGCGATTCCCAATGAACAATACTTTTCAGACGAACTTCATTAGGGCTATCGGACTTAGGAGTGTGTTATCCTGATTGAGTTCTTCATGGAAATCTTCAAACTAAATCCATAGTGTGGTTATTCAATAGTTTTGACTTACCTCTAGACTGCATATCTTGGTATGAGTATATTTGGATATTCTTGTTATATGTTATGTATAAATATACTTGTGTAGAGTTGAATGTACCTATCCTTTGTACATTGCTTTGTGGTTTTCAAGGTGTCCTACTGAGTATTGTTATACTCACCCCTACATGGGATTTTCCCGCATGTGTCATGTATTATGAAGATGAGAAACCTTTTGATAGAGTCTTGGGAAGACCATGACCAGACAAAGCTTTGTGAGATCAAACAGGTTGTGGTTTTCCTATGGCTTCAGACATCAGTCCCGATATATTTATTTAAAAGTTGGAATTTGTGGTTTAAAGAATCCTTTTTGGTGGACTTGTATTCTGGCCCTATTTACTTTCTAGTACTTTCATTGTTTTACTATGTTTGTGGGATATATTGGTTTTTATGCATTGTTTACTTAGTGTGTTTACATTTCAACATTTTGTGGCTTGGAGATGCATGAATGCGTATGGGTAATTAAGCTAATGATTCCCATTTGTGTGATATGCCTACTCAGTGCTAGTCACAAGCCCCTAAAATATTGGAGACAGGCTTGGGGAGTCAGAGAAAGAGCCCCACTAGGATGGGTCTTGACAAGAATCCAAGTTTTATTCTCTCATTCAAACTAACTCAAAATATTGATCATGTATTCCCTTTTAAATTTTCTGAATACTTTAGCCTATTTACTTCATTTAAATATCCCTAGAATATATAACTTTAATTAATTTTGAAATTACTCCATGTGTGTATAAAATCATACAATGGTGATATTATAGTGTTTCTTGTAGCATGGATATCATCTCAACACAACCTTCTAGATCCTTATTTTCAAAATATCACCTTTAGTTTGATGCTTTAAACCCATTTTAAATCATGATCCACTTGGATTGATCATGATGTTAAAATCCTTAAAGATTGTAATAAGCATAGAACTAATTAAATTTAATTATTTTGATTACTAAAATAATTATGAAAATTTATTCATGTTTGTCTTCTATTTCTCATAATGTTAGTTGAACCTCATGAGGTCTGTATAAACCTTATGATGACATCTCTAAACCTTACGGTTTCTTGTATTAACCTTACATGGAGGTTATCTAAACTTTATAAGGACATGTGATGCTTATCTCAACATTAAAAGAAAATGTGGAACTTGTCTCATCCATACATGGAGGTTATCTTAACATTACAATTACATTTATTGAATTTATGATGACTTATCTGTACCTGATGAATTTGGTTTTCCCAACCTTATGTGATCCTGGTGTTAGCCATATTCTAGATTCATTTCTTAATTTTTAGATTGTTCTTAAATTTAATCTAAAACTTCTCTAATCTTTAGTGTGAATTATCAAACACTATAAATCATATCAACAATATATCCAAAGGTATTAATTAATATGATTCACCAGATTCCAAAAATAGAACTCTAGGTATTTTTTCTTCATCTCATTGGATAGCTTTATCTATTGAATAATCATGATTCAATCTCTAAATTGGATTGAAACTTACAAATTCTATTGGTTATTGTATTAAATAATCTCATCATAAGAACACTCCTTTAATATTGAATAATATTTCATCAATCATCACATGTATAGAGGACACCTACTTGAATCTACACACACAATTTCTTCAAGGTAACAACACAAATTACAACTCTCTTTTCCAATATATTCATGAATCATTAAAATATCATAAATAGTAGTAACTTTATCATCATGTTACTTTTACATTTATAATGTAAACATCTCACTCAACATAATGAAATACAATTTGACTTATTTATTCACATCCTTATTGAAAAAAATAAAACAAATTTATTAGGCCACTTAACCCCTCCTTTTTAATTTATTTTCAATACCCATTTTATCTTCTCCAAATCCAAAGTTGTTCATATCAACCTTATTAATAATAAATGAAAATGAAATATAAGGGAATTTTCATATAATATTCTTCACATTCATTATAAACATCTTCTTATCACCTTTCATTTAGAATCACAACTTGATCTAATTTTGAGGGAAGGATGGAACCCCCATGAGTTTCTTAGCAATGAGCCTTTAGTTATTCAATTTTAAGTCTATATTGGATAACTTAGTCTGGAAAAAAAATATTTATTTAACAAGTTGATAATTCCTCTCCAAAAATTCACATGCATATTATACAAAATCATTTTTTCATTATTAGGGCTAATCAAAATAGATTTATCAAAAAAATATAACCTGTACTCATTTTTTAGAAATATACATCAAAATAGTTCAAGTAAAATATGTGTAACTCCCTTTCTCTATCTCATATTTTCATGAAGAAACACCCATAGTTATAAACACATTTTATATAATAAAAAATAAGGAATGTAAGTGAAATTTTCATACCCCATTTTCCAATTTTATAGAGATGTCCATAAATTCCAAATTCACTACACAATGGTAGTTTGATAACTTACCTTCTTATTTTCTACCCCTCAAGTGATTCACTCACTTCAAAATCATCACCATGATTGATTTTCATCCACAATGGACCCTTTATTTTTTATATAGTGTATAAAAACTCATATTTCTTTTTTAATTCCTTGCATGTTAGTACAAATAAACATGAAATAGGGGAATAATGAGGGACCTCTTAGTTCCTCAGTTAAAGCTACATAGATGAGGGTTTACTCTCAATCAAGTATTCTTACTCCTAATCTTATCATATGAAGAAAATTTTAAACTATTTTTTCACATCACTATCCTTCAAAATTTTCATATTCATCTTATTCCCTTGAAAAATTTCCTTACATGGAGTAGATTTATTTACTCTAGACATCTAGGAAAATTCATTTCCTGATATTAGCATAATTATTTTCTTAAATTATTCTCAGAATGGTAGGATAGTTATACAATCTTTTATACTTTTTTTATCCTGGTCATATCATATATATAGATTTTCTTGAATTTTAGGTCCTCCCTTATATATGACCTCTCATAAACTTGAACAAACTCACATGAAATTACTTCTTTTCCTTTGGTAATAAGGCTAATTTGTGCACTCTATATTTTTTTTATCTATTTCCAACTAATATATCCAAACTTTTTGGCATTCGTTTTTGACATAATAAGCTTCCTTAAGCATTTAAAATAATTTAATAGCATTCTCAAAACTTCGTGACTTTCCTTCCTTTTTATTTTGAATTTTTTCCCTTTCACACCATTGATAACCTCTTCGGAGAGCCTTGTCATGCATTCCTCATCCATATGAACTTCTTATCCACATCTTCCAAGCACTTATTCTAAACATCCATATTTTTTTTTGTGTTAAAAAAGTTGTTTAATTTTTTGTTGTGGATTATATAATTTGATAATATATCTTTATTTTATCATTATATCCCCCTTGATTCATGCCTAATCCCTAGAAATTACCTGTTAAACCAATAAGAGTAGTATTTATTTCCACAACTTCCATAACAAGAGTAAAAACCTCTAAACTTTGATCTTCCATATTAGTGAAAAAATTGTATTGAATATTTTTATTGTTGTCCTGTGGTAAACCAAACCCCATTTTTTCTCAGGGGAAATGATATTCTGGACATATTCTCTTATTCCTTTAATGTGTAAGATTTTATATTATTTTTCTTCTTTGTCTAAATACTTGATTTTTTATTTTACACTATTAGAAATAACATATCTATTTTGATTCAGATTCTGTGAATATTCAAATTTCTTGTTAGATCCCTTAATCTCAATAACTTTAGAATATTCACATTTAACCTTAGTTTCCTTAATAAAGCATTCAATTATCTTTTTCAACTCATTATGAGCTTTTTGATAGGTTGGTTGTGTCATAGATGACTCTTCTTATTTCCTTGCTAGTTTTTCTTCAAGATTTCTCTACATCATTTCTTTCTCAACTGATATTAGTTTTTACTTCCTGATCTCTTCAATATAAGCTTATTACTTTCTAACTAACAAGTATTTTTCTTTAGTAGTCTTATTATTATATTTAATCACTTTTCTTTTCTCCTTAATGAGTTTTCTATTTTTCTAAAAATAGATTTCTAATTTATCTTTTAGAATATATTTTATCTATGATCATTCATCTCCACTATCACCACTTGAGGTATCATAAACTCTCCCAACATGAGATAATATATTGACTTCATCATCTGATTGATTTCTTGATGATGAGTTAGTTTTTACCTTCTTAATCATTAAATTTATTCTCTTTCTCTTAGACTGATTCTTCTAGTTTTTACCCCACTTCTCTTTTTGAGGTTTCTCATCTTCCTAATATATTTCAGATTTATAAGAATATTATTTGGATATTTATTTATAAAATTTTTAATCTCATCAAAATTGTATCACCTAAGTGGTTTCTTCACATTTCCTTTCCACTTTTCCTTCTTGAATTTATTTGATAGAAGAGAATTTTTTTTTGTTGAATTCTTTATCTTCTGTATCATCTGAATCACTTGATTTTGTAAATTATTTAACTTTGATTTTTCATCTTCTCATGGACTCAAAAAGCATATAATTTTTTTATTTATTCTTAAAAATTGGATCCTTTCTCATTTCATAACTAATGAGAATATTATTCAACTCATCCATTGAAAAATATTCTCTATATTTCAAGGCTAAAGTCTTAGAATAAAATCTATCTAAATTTTTTTTCAATGGATTTTTTAAAATTGTGGAATCACCAAGATTATCACCAAAACCATAAATATTTCTCACAATCTCATTGAATATTGTAAAATAGTCACTAATTTTCTCTTCATTTACCACATTTATGTCTTAAAATCTAATTCTCCAAAATTTTATTTTGGATTCATTGATTTTTAGATTTCCTTTATAATTTCTCTTTAATTTGTCCCAATTTTTTTTAACATTTTGGAGTCTCATAACCTTTTCATACACATTTTTTATGATATACGTAAAAATGGAATTTTAGGATTTTCCATCAACTTCCAAATATCTCTTTTTAGAAAAAAGATATTGGGGATCTTTGAGTAATGAGGTTAAAAACAATTTTTGCGACATCTCTTACCTCTAGGTCAAGTGATTGAAGGTAGGGAAACATATTATTCCTTTATCTCTAGTAGTTATTAATGTAGAAAGTAGGAACACCCATGATATTAGAAGAATTTATATTTTCCATATACATAAATTTCATGGATCTTTACTGGAAACTAAGATTATCTTTGATACCACTTGAATAGACTTGGTTGGTTGGTACCACTGAGAGGGGGTTGGGGTTGAATAAATGATACAATTTTTATAAATTCTTCAATAATTCAAACTCTCAGACTGATTAATGTCATGATCCTCTCAATCTTCAATTAAATCAACCTCACCTCATATTTAATAGAAAGATAGATAGAAAAACACATATATATTTACAATGTTCAACTGTAAAATCATACCCCTTTCCATAATTAGTTACCCCTCAACCAATAATTATTAACTATATGCCTAAGTGGTTACAACAATGATCACCCCAGTCCTATCAGTAAAGATTCCCACTATGTTATGGATATAAATTCCCACTAGAGAGTAAAACTTCCCACTACAATGTATCTAAAAAAACAAAAACCACTTTCTACTCTAGGTTGATTCCACACCACTTGATGTAGATCATCCTCCAAGAACACACTGGATCAATAGGTTTTATCATGCAAACTTATTTAATAACTTTTACAATCAATACTCATAATCAAATCTTCTAATCTCGAACACTCACTTCAGATACTCGATGATCAGATTTTCAAAAATCATCAAACAATCGGGCATAAAAAGTCTCTTATTCCTTAAATGGATCATGGCCTCCATATATTATCCTCTCCTCAATACTGTAGGGTATTAGGTTCTTAGCTTCTTAATTCATGGACACTGGAATAATGGGATTCCTCTTAACTCACTTATTGTTTTTCATTTATTTTAATATTTATATTCACAGTATCATAGATATTAGTTTCCATTATGGAATTATGGAGACTTCATAATTATTGAAAATTCAATCCTTATCTATTTTCAAAATCATTCAACACAATCATAATTTTATTATCTCATTAAAACAAATTCAATATCCTATCCAAATCTCCCCTTTTAAATTTCCTAATGACTTAGCCTTATTTCCTTCCTTTCAATATTTTTTACATTCATAGATTTAATTCATTTTTAAATTTCTCTATATATAGATTAACCCATGTAGTGGTGACATGAAATTTTTTCTTGCGATGTGGATATCATATATGTATATCTTCATGGACCCTTATTATTATAGAATCACCTTCAATTTAATGCTTAAAATCATCTTTAATCATTATCCATCTGGATTGACTATGGCATTTTAATCCATAAATATTGGTATAATCATTGACTAAATTAAAATCCACCATTTTGATCACCTAAATAATTCCAAAAATCACATCAGGTTTATCTATTTATTCTAATAATGTCAGTTGAATCTCATGTGGTATCTCTAGATCTTATAATGACATGTATCAACCTTAGAATGGATTATCTCAAACTTACACATAGGTTTCCTCAACCTTATGAGGATATATAGTGGTTGTTTCAACCTTATGAGAACATGCGATGCTTGTATCAACCTTACACAAAAGTTGTATCAAACTTACAAGGACAAATATAGAATTTATAATGACTTTTATTGTAAAGACCCGTAAAATTAAAGGAATTTTTTTTCTTAATTTTATTTGGATTTTTTTACAAGAGCACAGTTTCTGACGGCACCTGATTCCGAGTGCCGGTGTGCCCGAAATCATTTTCTGAAGTTTGGCTTGGGTACGTTCAGTGAACGAACAGGCAAGTTTTTCTAACTTTTGAACCGGTGCTCAGAATCAAATTCTGATGGCACCGATGGAATCGCAGCGCCGATATTTGCTTAGAAACGCTTTTCCGGAGTTGTGTTTGCTCGGGTGTGGTTTTTAGTTTTTGGGGTTAAGTTATGAAATAAAATAATAGTGGTGTAACACTTTATTTTATTTCCACTTAAAGCCACTTAAAGACACTTAAGCTAAGTTGAGCGGATAGGGTGGAACCCAAAATATACTACCCACTTGGTAGGATATTTGTGAGGTGGGGCCCGCACGAGCCCCACCATTTCTTTTCCTCTAAGTAACGCACCCGCGAAAACCCCTTTTAAATGAAAGTCAACTGGTGCATTTTATTAAATTCTTAACGCCCCTATTAATTGGGCAGTTAAGTCGTTACCATTAATTCATCAAATTAATGGTTTGTTTCTTAACTTTTATTTTTCGTTTGTTGGCATAAGAATAAAATAAGACCAACACATGTGGGTGGCTTGTGGAGAGGATTTGGAGAAACTCTAAGTTCTTCATCCTCCTTCGCGAAGAACATGAAGAACGCGAAGAACGCGAAGAACACATCGTCGCCGATGAAGAACGCCAGACTTCGACGAAAGGCGACGAAGAGCGCCGAAACCTTGGAGATTGACGACACGACGCCGTGTACCGCGACGCCGACGATTCTCCTTCTACGACGTTATTCCGCGGCGTTCCTTCCCCGTGACAACCTTCGACCAACAATCGATTGAGATCGTCGACGCGATGCCGTGTACCGCGACGTCGACGATTCTCCTTCCGCGATGTTCTTTTGCGGCGTTCCTTCCCCGCGGCAACCTTCGATCAACAACCGATTGAGATCGTCAACGCGACACCATATACCGCGACGCCGACAATTCTCCTTCCGCAACGTTCTTCCGCGGTATTCCTTCCCCGCGACAACCTTCGATCAACAACCAATGGAGGTAGGGGATTGCGGTTCTTTTAATTTTACTTTGTGGATTATATCCTTAACATGGATTTAATTGATGCAATTAAATCTATGTGTTTGTAACCCTCGGAGATCGTCGACGCGACGCTGTGTATCGCGACGCCGACGATTCTCCTTCCACGACGTTCTTCCGCGGCGTTCCTTCCCCGCGACAACCTTCGATCAACAACCGATTGAGGTAGGGGATTGCGGTTCTTTTAATTTTTCCTTTGTGGATTATATCCTTAACATGGATTTAATTTGTGAAATTAAATCTGTGTGTTTGTAACCCTCAGAGATCGTCGACGCGACGCCGTGTACCGCGACGACAGCGACGCCCCTTCCGCGACGCGACGATCCTCTTCTTCCGCGACGGTCAATTCCGCGACGAACTCACGTTCGACGACAATAATTGAGGTAGGGATTTGATTAATTTAAATATTTGTGATTTATACCCATGGCGTACGATTAAATTTTTGTTGTGAGACTTGTAAAACCGCTAACACGGTGGGTGCGGACCAACGAACAAGTCCGAACCCACCGCCCTTTTCGTTCTTGGTGTGCGGAACAACGGACGACGACAAAACAAGCCGCACGGGTGATGTAAGGTCCTCGCAGTGAAGGACAGACCCCAGGAGGGCCTTTGGCGAAGACGACATGGATTTCTGACCACCGAAACTCGTCTGGTGGTTCGGGGAACAACCCGCCGGCGGGAAGAACCGCCGCAGCTTCAGCCGCGGTGGTGGATGCAGTCCTGCGACCACGTGGGACCGGAGGGGGACGGGACGTGGCAGCCCGGCCACGTCCGCTGGCAAGGGAAACCCCACACGGGGTCGTGGTTCCCTCACGCGGGGGCAGCACGCCCCCCGCTCCGCTCGACCGTAACTGGCCGAGCCGACCCACCTGGCGATCGGGCCGCGCTAGCACCGGCCGGGCTGGGCCGGGCCACGCCGGCCAGGTCAGACCCGGACCCAGGTCGGGTCGAACCGGTTCGGGCCGACCCAGGGGGGTGGGGCTGGGTCGGTCCGGGCCCAGACCCCCCGTTTTCGGACCTTTTCTGTCTTTTGCTCGTAACTTGAGTTACGGGCCTCCGATCGACGCACCGTCAGCAACGATGTGATCCTTGGATCGAGAGGGTCATTTCAGTATATCGCACTCAAGTTTTCTAAGTACTTTGGGTTTGGCCGGGTTGGTTCGTACACGAAACCAACCGGGCCCTCGGAGCGGAAACACTTATATCTTGAGCTCTGGACGTCCGATTAACGTGCCGTCAACTTTGATGGATTCCTCTAAGTGAGATGGATCTTTTGGCATACTCCGCCCGAGGTTTGGACGCAGGTGGAGTATGGTCGGGTTGGTTTTGACTTAAAAACCAACCGGGCCCCTAGGACGAAAAAGTCAATAACTCTCAGACCAGGCGTCTGATTGACGCGCCGTCTGTGATGTTGAGTTCCTGTTGATGATACGGAACTTTTGGATACATCAACTTCGGACTATGTGTCAGTTGATGTATCATCCCCTCAGCTCGTGGAGTGGACCTTCCCGAACGAGCTTACTGTGTGCGGGAACCCTAGAGTTGGCTGCGTCTACGAAGACAATGAAGATAGTACGGGAATCCTCCGTGGGATCGTCAGTGACCACTACGGTACTTTTTGGGATACATCAACTCCGGACCGCATGTCAGTTGATGCATCGACCTCTTGGCTCGTGGAGTGGACCCTCCCGAAACGAGCATGCTGTGTGCGGAAACCCTAGAGCCGGTTGAGACTTGATGACTGCTGATCGAATGACTCGGTGTGTTACGGATAGCCCAGTGGGAAGAGCTTGGTTGTAGCAGCAGACCCACGGTGGAGGAGCGCTTGGTTGTAGCGGCAGACCCGCGGTACTCAACAGAAGGAGTACCTCTGGAGGCTATGAGGGGGAGCGCTTGGTTGTAGCGACAGAACCACAACGGAGGAGCGCTCAGTTGTAGCGGCAGACCTACGACGGAGGAGCACTCGGTTGTAGCAGCACGGGGAGCGCTTGGTTGTAGCAGCAGACCCACGACAGAGGAGTGCTTGGTTGTAGCGGCAGACCCATGGTGGGAAGTGCTTGGTTGTAGCAGCAGGCCCACAGTACACAATAGGTAGAGTACTACAGCAGTCCAAGGTTAGAGGGAAGCGCTTGGTTGTAGCGGCATACCCACTGTACTTGATAGAGAAGGAGATTCCAAATAGTTATGGTTTCAACTTCATGATCGATCTTGTGTGGGTCATTGCGGGGGTTAGTACCTACCGATCCTTTGTGGTTCTGATGGCTTAGATGAATCAGTGGCTACATCTAATCATCTCTATCGTCTTACGAAGTATTATACCTGTGTGAGCTGAATCCTGTTTTACTTTCCTATGTGGATTGTGTTGTGCTATCCTGTGTGGATTTACATTTTGATTTCCTGTGTGGAATGGGTTGTACATGGGCTCAGAAGTTGGAGCGTACTGGAATTGATGACTTATGTATATGTATGGGAATATACCTAAGTAGTGTCGGATGTTACTTCGTGATTGTATCTTTCCTTTGTGGATTATCATTTGTGGATTCTAGGAGACCTTCGGGGGTCTCGGGGTCCCGACTGAGTAGCTTATACTCACCCCTGTATGGGCTATGCCCGCACTACGTTGTGTTGGTTGCAGACGACGGACAACGCTGATTGTGGTTGAGGCTTGCGAAACAGGACGGTACCTGGAGGTGGACCACTGGGCGGGACGTACTCGGAGCGGACGGCTGGACCCGAGGAGTAGTGGAGGCTATCTATACCCACCCTTCAGGTGGGATTTATAGTGGACAGCTCGGCGTTGCAGCTTTACTTTTTAGTTGCTGTTTTCCCTTCCAGTTGTACTTTACTTTCAGTTTGGGTTTTTATACTGGCCCACTTACTTTTCCGCACTTACTGTTGTACTTAGTGTTTACTTCTACTTCTTGCTTGCTCTATGGTGTTTGTTTACTTTACAAAGGCAATACCTTCCCTTTTTACCAGTATTTACGCCTTGGTGCTAGTCTCCAGCCCCTGTCCTATGGAAGGCGGGCTTGGGGTAGTCACGGCACGGGCCCCGAGGACGGGTCGGGACAAATTGGTATCAGAGGAGTTCGGTTCTACCGCAGAACTCAGGACTCTGATCTTTTCTATGTGAACCAATAGTGTTAAGAGTATTGAGTGTGGTTATCAGTCCAGGGAGTCCAGTGTTGGTGCGGTGGCCAACGTATCCGTACACCAGGACCCTGACTTCTGATTTCCGACTTAATGCACGAAAACATTGATTGAATGTGTGTTTCAAGTTTTATTTGTTATTACTTTGTGTCAGCTCACCAGGTATACTGTTCTGACCATGGCGCACCTGTTTCCTTTTCAGGATGGCCCCATGACAGCAGCCAGCTACGGTTGCGAGAGTTGAGCGTGACGATAGCCCACTGAGCGACGAGGCCTCGGTACAGGGCCCTTTGACAGCTGAGGCACCGGAGGTACCTTTACCCGCCGAGCCACCGATGCTTCCAGCCCCAGCCGCTAACGATGCACGTCGCCTTAGTACACTGCACGAGTTCCAGCGCCAGCGACCGCCCAGGTTCTGCGGGGAGACGGACCCCCAAGCAGCCGAGGATTGGCTGGAGGTAGTGGTTTGAGTTTTCCGGTTAGTGAGGACACCAACAGACCTCATGGTGATCCTCGCAGTGAGCCTACTGCACGCGGCAGCGGGCCGATGGTGGAAATCGATGCTCCAGGTGCACGATGAGGCATCTCTTCTTTGGATAGACTTTGAGAGCCTCTTCCGCTCGGAGTTTTTCCCAGCCACCCTCCCTGTGGTGCGCATCCAGGAGCTTCTATAGCTGCGGAAGGGTAGCATGACAGTAGCCCAGTACGCAGCGAGGTTTACCGATCTCTCGTGCTATTCAACGCACATGGTACGAGACCCATTCTTCAGGGCCCGAACCTTCGAGTAGGGGCTCAGGAGAGAGATCCGAGCTTCTGTTGTTTCTCACAGGATTCTGACATAGACAGTGGTGTTGGAGCGAACCCTCTTAGTGGAGAGTTTCCTTGCTGAGTAGTCTCCAGCAGCAGGACCCACCACTAGCCGACATGCAGCAGAGTCTTCTGCAGTGGGCAGTAGACAGATGACACAGGGGTCCAAGAGGACTAGACCTATAGGTGGTCGACCGCGTAACACAAGATCATTTGTACGAGGCACCCAGTGTGGACAACGACTTACCATGAGAGGACAATGTTACTCCTGCGGCGGGGTTGGTCACATGGCTCGTGACTGTTCAACCCGCCTTACGGAGGACCAGCAGATGAATGAAGGACCTCCCAGGCAGAGGCAGAGGTTCGACTGAGGCGGACCGCATGGAGCAGGAGACTGTGGCAGGGGAGCTGGCCATGCAGCTGGAGGTGGACGGTGCTTCGAGGTGTTGCCACAACCACCACCAGGAGGTCCACCCCGACCGCAGGGAGCTGGTAGACATGGGAGAGCTCAGCTTCAGGTAGCTGAGGCCTACGATTATGGAGCTCCGGGAGCAGATGGACAGGAGCGGGACTAGCTCCAGACCTGGAGACTTTTGTTTATGCTACTTCTAGCGTTGTTGATGTTTTTTTGTAGATGTTTTGTGTCTTTGTAATTTGAGCTGTAGTAATAAAAGACACCTTCCTTTTGGCGTTTACCTTCCTGTACTCTCTTTGTGTTGTTACTAAGAGGTTCCGGTTTAAAAACCGTTTACTTGACCCTCACTTTGAGATACCTACTGGAGGAGACCCAGTGACCACACACTGATGCCGACAGTCTGACTCAACCCTTGGAGGCGAGAGTAATGATTGGATCTCTTGGTAGTAGCGTCGAGGCCTTACGACGTCATCCTTGCTATGGGTTAGTATCATCAATGACGGGATTGACTGTATTAGGCGAAGAATGTGGTTCATCCAGGGGATGAGACCAGATTTCTCTTCTCGACAAAGAAGAAATCTCAGCAGCTCTTGTAGGACCAGAAAAGTCTAAGTCATCCAAGAGCGGATGAGGATAGCTCAGAGCCGGCAGAAGTCTTATGCTGACAGGAGGTGGAGGCCACTAGAATTTGAGGTTGGTGACCACGTTTCCTTACGAGTCACACCTCGATGTGAGTTACGGGGATGTGGCCGAGGTGACAAGTTATCACCGAGGTTCAACGGACCTTTCTAGGTCCTCGGTAGGGTAGGCGAGGTGGTTTACCGCTTGACCTACCCACCTCAGTTGCACCAGGTGCACGACGACTTCCATGTATCTCAACTGGGGAGATACGACCTCGACCCGACGCATATCATTGACCATGGGGAGCAAGACGTTGATGATGGGGAGACTTTTTCAGAGGTCCCGGTGGATATCGAGGATCGATAGGAGCGGGTCCTATGTGGACGATCGATTCCTCTAGTGCGCATCAGATGGCAGCACGGAAACCTCCAGGAGAGCACTTGGGAGCGTGAGGCTCAGATGCGTGCTCAGTACGCACTTTTGTTTCCCTAGTTTGTGATGTATCTTTACAGGGATGTAAAGCCCTGAGGTGGGAGTGATGTAAAGACCCGTAAAATTCAAGGAAATTTTTTTTCTTAATTTTCATTGGATTTTTTTTACAAGAGCGCAGTTTCTGACGGCACCTAATTCAGAGGCCCGGTGTGCCCGGAATCATTTTCCGAAGTTTGGCTCGGGTACGTTCAGTGAACGAACGAGTGAGTTTTTATAACTTTTGAACCGGTGCTCGGAATCGAATTCTGAGGGCACCGATGGAATCGCAGTGCCAATATTTTCTTATAAACGCCTTTTCCGGAGTTGTGTTTGCTCGGGTGTGGTTTTTAGTTTTTGGGGTTAAGTTATGAAATAAAATAATAGTGGTGCAACACTTTATTTTATTTCCACTTAAATCCACTTAAGCTAAGTTGAGCGGATAGGGTGGAATACAAAATATCCTACCCACTTGGTAGGATATTTGTGAGGTGGGGCCTGCACGAGCCCCACCGTTTCTTTTCCTCTAAGTAACGCACCCACGAAAACCCCTTTTAAATGAAAGTCAACCGGTGTGTTTTCTTAAATTCTTAACTCCCCTATTAATTGGGCAGTTAAGTCGTTACCATTAATTCATCAAATTAATGGTTCATTTCTTAACTTTGATTTTTCGTTTGTTGGCATAATAATAAAATAAGACCAACACATGTGGGTGGCTTGTGGAGAGGATTTGGAGAAACTCTAAATTCTTCATCCACCTTCGCGAAGAACGTAAAGAACGTGAAGAACGCATCGTCGCCAACGAAGAACGCCGGCCTTCGACGAAAGGAGATGAAGAACGCCGAACCCTCGGAGATCGACGACGCGACGCCGTGTACCGCGACGCCGACGATTCTCCTTCCACGACGTTCTTCCACGACGTTCCTTCCCCGTGACAACCTTCAATCAACAACCGATTGTGATCGTCGACGTGACGCCGTGTACCGCGACGCTGACGATTCTCCTTCCGCAACGTTCTTCGGCGACATTCCTTCCCCGCGACAACCTTCGATCAACAACCGATTGAGATCGTCGACGCGACACCGTGTACCGCGACGCTGACGATTCTCCTTCCGCGACGTTCTTCCGCGGCGTTCCTTCCCCACGACAACCTTTGATCAACAACTGATTGAGGTAGGGGATTGCGTTTCTTTTACTTTTCCTTTGTGGATTATATCCTTAACATGGATTTAATTGATGCAATTAAATCTGTGTGTTTGTAACCCTCGGAGATCATCGACGCGACGCCGTGTACCGCGACGCCGACGATTCTCCCTCCACGACGTTCTTCCGCGGCATTCCTTCCCCGCAACAACCTTCGATCAACAACCGATTGATGTAGGGGATTGCGGTTCTTTTAATTTTTCCTTTGTAGATTATATCCTTAACATGGATTTAATTGGTGCAATTAAATCTATGTGTTTGTAACCCTCCGAGATCGTCGACGCGACGCTGTGTACCGCGACGACAGCGACGCCCCTTCCACGACGCGACGATCCTCTTCTTCCGCGACGGTCAATTCCGCGACGAACTCACGTTCGACGACAACGATTGAGGTAGGGGTTTGATTCATTTAAATCTTTGTGATTTATACCCACGGCGTACGATTAAATTTTTGTTGTGAGACTTGTAAAACTGCTAACGCGGTGGGTGCGAACCAACGAACAAGTCCGAACCCACCGCCCTTTTCGTTCTTGGTGTGCAGAACGGCAGACGGCGACAAAACAAGACGCACGGGTGATGTAAGGTCCTCACAGTGAAGGACGGACCCTGGGAGGGCCTTTGACGAAGATGGCATGGATTTACGACCACCAGAACTCATCCGGTGGTCCGCGGAACAACCCACCGGCGCGCCACGCCAGCACGGCGGCACCGGCGGCGGGAGGCGGAGGCGCCCGACGCGCCGCCGGGAAGAACCGCCGCGGCGGCGGACGCGGTCCCGCGACCGCGCATGACTGGAGGGGGACGGGACACGACAGCCCGGCCGCGTCCGCTGGCAAGGGCAACCCCACGCGGGGCTGCGGTTCCCTCACACGGGGGGGCAGCACGCCCCCCGCTCCGCTCGGCCGTAACCGGCTGTGCCGACCCGCCTGGCGACAGGGCCGCGCCTACGCCGGCCGGGTCGGGTCGCGCCCAGACCGGGCCGGCCCACCCAGGACGGGCTGGGCCGCGCCGACCGGGTCGGACCCGGACCCGGGTCGGGTCGACTCGGTTCGGGCCGACCCAGGGGGGTTGGGCTGGGTCGGTCCGGGCCCAGACCCCCCATTTTCGGACCTTTTCTGTCTTTTGCTCATAACTTGAGCTACGGGCCTCCGATCGATGCACCGTCAGTAGCGATGTGATCCTTGGATCGAGACGGTCGTTTCGGTATATCACACTCAAGGTTTCAGAGTACATTGGGTTTGGCCGTGTTGGTTCGTACACGAAACCAACCGGGCCCTCGGAGCGGAAACACTTATATCTTGAGCTCCGGACGTCCGATTGACGTGCCGTCAACTTTGATGGATTCCTTTAAGTGAGACGGATCTTTTGATTTACTATGCCCGTGGTTTGGACGCAGGTGGAGTACGGTCGAGTTGGTTTTGACTTAAAAACCACCCGGGCCCCTGGGACGAAAAAGCCAATAACTCTCAGACCGAGCGTCCGATTGACGCGCCGTCTGCGACGTTGAGTTCCTGTTGACGATATGGAACTTTTGGATACATCAACTCTGTACTATGTGTCAGTTGATGTATCAGCCCCTCAGCTCATGGAGCAGACCCTCCCGAACGAGCTACACCTGCGGGAACCCTAGAGCTGGCTGCGTCTGCGATGACGATGAAGACAGTACGGGAATCCTCCGTGGGATCAGCAGTGACCACTACAGTACTTTTTGGGATACATCAACTCCGGATTACATGTCAGTTGATGCATCGACCTCTCTGCTCATGGAGTGGACCCTCCCGGAACGAGCATGCTGTGTGCGGAAACCCTAGAGCCGGTTGAGACTTGACGACTGCTAATCGAACGACTCAGTGTGTTACGAATAACCTAGTGGGAAGCGCTTGGTTGTAGCAGCAGACCCACGGCGGAGGAGCGCTTGGTTGTAGCGGCAGACCCGCAATACTCAACAGAAGGAGTACCTCTGGAGGCTATGAGGGGGAGCTCTTGGTTGTAGCGGCAGAACCACGACGGAGGAGCGCTTGGTTGTAGCGGCAGACCTACGACGGAGGAGCGCTCGGTTGTAGCAGCACGGGGAGCGCTTGGTTGTAGCATCAGACCCACGACAGAGGAGCGCTTGGTTGTAGCGGCAGACCCATTGTGGGAAGCGCTTGGTTATAGCAGCAGGCCCACAATACTCGATAGGTGGAGTACTACAGCAGTCCAAGGTTAGAGGGAAGCGCTTGGTTGTAGTGGCATACCCACTGTACTTGATAGAGAAGGAGATTCCAAATAGCTATGGTTTCAAATTCATGATCGATCCTATGTGGGTCATTGCGGGGGTTAGTAACTACTGATCCTTTGTAGGTCCGATGGATTAGATGAATCAGTGGCTATATCTGATCATCTCTATCGTCTTACGAAGTAGTATACCTGTGTGAGCTGAATCCTGTTTTTCATTCCTATGTGGATTGTGTTGTGCTATCCTGTGTGGATTTACGTTTTTCTTTCCTGTGTGGACTGGGTTGTACATGGGCTCAGAAGTTAGGGTGTACTGGAATTGATGACTTAGGTATATGTATGGGCATATACCTAAGCAGTGTCGGATGTTACTTCATGATTGTATCTTTCCTTTGTGGATTATCCTTTGTGGATTCTGGGAGACCTTCGGGGGTCTCAGGGTCCCTACTGAGTAGCTTATACTCACCCCTTCACGGGCTATGCCCGCACTATGTTGTGTTGGTTGCACACGGCGGACAGTGCTGATCGTGGTTGAGGCTTGCGGAACTGGACGGTACCTGGAGGTGGACCACTGGGCGGGACGTACTCGGAGCGGACGGCTGGACCCGAGGAGCATTGGAGGCTATCTGTACCCACCCTTCAGGTGGGATTTCCAGTGGATGGCTCAGCGTTGCAACTTTACTTTTCAGTTGCTGTTTTCCCTTCCAGTTGTACTTTACTTTTAGTTTGGGTTTTTATACTGGCCCACTTACTTTTCTGCACTTACTGTTGTACTCAGTGTTTACTTCTACTGCTTGCTTGCTCTATGGTGTTTGTTTACTTTACAAAGGCAATGCCTTCCCTTTTTATCGGGATTTACGCCTTGGTGCTAGTCGCCAGCCCCTGGCCTATGGAAGGCGGGCTTGGGGTAGTCACGGCATGGGCCCCGAGGATGGGTCGTGACATTTATATAACTTATAAATATTTTTCTCTCAACCTTATGAGATCCATAACTTATCCTTATTTCATATTCAATGCTAAATTTCTAAATTATACTCTAATTTCTTTAGTTACTTCTCCAATATTTAGACATCCTTATAAAACACTGTAAATAATCTCTATACATCATCCAATGGTATTCCTCAATTTGATTCAATATATTCAGTGCACATAAATTCTTGGTTAGTTTCTTCATCTCCTCAACAAACTCGATTTCTTGAATTTATTCAATCTACCCATTGGATGGAAACTTCCAAACTCTATTAAATTTTGTAGATAATACTCTCATTACCAACACATGACTTTAATCATGAAGAAGTTCATCAATTTTCACATGTATAGAGTGTAGGTTCTAGGCGTAGCAGAAGCACATGATGGGCGTGTAACCAACAATGCAAATTTCCATGATCAATGATTAATCCGGGATCAATATGAAGATAAATTCCATTATTCACAGAATTGAATAAAAGATAAAAGACAAAGGAGAGAACCCATAATCGAGATGATAAGATCAAAATATTTTGTTTATAATTAATTTAATTCAATTGAAAAATTAATTCCAATGTGATTATTTATTCATTGATACGTTCAACCACAGGTACGAGCTGCAACTTCATTGCAATGTAGAATCTAAGGACAAGATTTCTCTAGCGGTGATCCATACATGCTCCACGTATCTCTAGACGTTGTCGAAGGAGTCTCCAGGTGCTAACACGAAAGATCCGTTTGCTTGTGATGTTCGCCTTTGATTGCCTTGAGAATCACTTCCAATGAGTTCTCATAGATTTGGTGAAGGATGATCTCTCTCGTTCTTGAGAGCATTCTTGGAGAGGGAAGAGTTCTCTAGGATCGAGATCCTTTCTCTAAGGATGTTGTCAAATAACCATTAGTTAGAAGGTGGGATGAACCCTTGGCTAATTAGAGAATAATAACATAACGGGGAATTTAGTTCACCGTGTAATAATAAATAATTAGCACAAGTGCCATTACTTATTTTATTATTTCATGTGAAACCCCATCTCAAAGAAAAATAGAAATTCTATTATTTCCATGACATGTTCTTAACTTGCACATTATATTTAAATATTATTTAACCAAATAATATTTAATATTATTTATCACCAGACCCATAACTTGGTCCGCCAATCCTCCTCAATATTTACCAGGACTTGAATAATGACTATTTATTTATTAAATAAATATAACTGCATTATTAACTGATAAATAAATATTTCATTGGAAATATATTATGTCAAATAACTGGAAATGAAATAAATGTGATCAGACATACTTGAAAAATTATTAAACCACAACTAGGAATAAAATTTATTCAACTTGTTAAATAATAAATTATTTAACTGAGATACTGGATACACTTAGTGTGTGAACTTCTAGGCCTATTTCTCATTGGAATTAGGCGGGCTAGCCTAAATTCCAAGATTACTATCTTGAAATGGGTCAAGGAACCTAAGAGAAAGAAGTTGATGTTGCAAAAACATGTCACGTCATATGAATTATTATGATGTAATATAATCCCTTTGTCCCGATATCTCCAATCAAGCAGGTTGCATGCAAGTGCCCTCAACCCATGTGCTTGATTTCTCATTCTATAACTTCTCATAAATAAACTTTCCTAGAGAACATTGTGACCATGGATTTATTTAGGGTATATCATTTCCATAAAAGGTCCTTAGATATCTACTTCTTTAGAAGTTACAAATCCTTTATCGCATTATTCATTAATACAATATTACTCCTGACACACCCAACATATCCTACCTCACTACGAACATTTGTCATCACAATTTTCGTCAATAAATCTAAGTGAATGAGTCATAATACCCATTAATAATAATCTTAAAGTCTAAGGACCAATACACACATCCATAGATAGTAACATCCAATGACACTTTATGAATGTTGATTTCTTACTGGCGGGTCTTGTTCTAATAATATCCTCATGGATATTACCAAGGTTGCACACCATGAAAAGGTGACTCAATGTTTTATGAGTCCCCACCCCTGATATCCTACATCATTTGTATCCATTTAAATTATATCATCTCTCCATTGAACATATATCCAAGAATAGTGTCATGGCACTTCTGGGTTATCATCATAGATGGTATCTGCTATGGCCTTTTTGTGTGAAAACTATTCTTTGGATATTATCACATACTATGTCATATAGAAGAACAATAATTATGTGATAAGGAGTTTATTAATATTCATCAAATGAATACAAGTTTATCATAAAATACAAAGAATTTGGTTTCTAGGGAACCAACTCCAACAATCTCCCATTTGAACTAGAGCCAACTACTAACAACCTTCAGTACACTAGCTCTCACATGATATTCATGCTTCTGCTAAGATATGCCTTATAGTCAAGGGGCCCATAAAATTCTCTTTCATAGACACTATTCTCACTATAACTTCACCCAATTGATATAAATACCTCAAGAGGTGATTATTTCAAAGTATTTTCTTCTTCTATTGATGTGACCTTGGCTCCTTTTCAAGAGCCACCACTGTAGTATTATCACAATAAAATGTAATGGGATCCTTACTGCTAGGCACCACATCAAGATCCTAGACAAAGTTCCAAATCCATATAGATTCCTTGGCTACATCAGAAGCCACTATATATTTAGACTCCACCGTAGAATTAGAAAAAACTGGCTACTTTGAACTCTTCCAGCTCACAACACATCCTTTGAGATAGAAAACATATCCTGATTGCGACTTCAGATCATTCTGGTCTATCTTAAAACCAGTATGAACATACCCTCTGATGGTAAGATCCTTGTTTTCTCCATACACTAGGAAAATATCCTTATTTATTCTTAGATAGTTAAAGATAGTTTTGATGGAATTCCAATTCTATTCTCCTAGATCTTCTTGATATCTACCTACCATGATCATTGCATATGTAACATCAAGTCTGTTACATAATATGACATACATGATAGATCCTATCACTGAAGTGTATGGAATCTTACTCATCCTATCTTTCTAATGTTGTGTCTGGGGACACATTTTCTTGGAAATATGTATACCATGTGACACTGTAACCAATCCCATCTTAGATTGTTACACACTAAAGCTCTTTAGTATCTAGTCAATATATGTACTTTTACTTAGTCCAAGCATCCTCTTGGATCTATCACAAATGATATTGATCCCTAGAATTTAAGATGCTTCAACTAAGTAATTCATGGAGAAGCAGTTGTTCAACTAGTCCTTGAGTGACTACAAGATGGGTATGTTATTTACAATAAGCAATATGTCACCAACATACACTATAAGGATAACGACCACATTCCCATTAAACTTCTTGTAAACACATGGATCACATTCATTCTTAATGAAACCAAATTTTATGATGGCTTCATCGAATCAAATGTTCCATGACATAGATGATTACTTTAATCTATAAATGGATTTTTTGCAACTTCCGTACCCTTTTAGCATCACTCGGTGTCACAATCCCTTCTGGTTGTGTCATATAGACATCTTTCTAAAAGTTAGCATTAAGGAATGCAGTTTTGACATCCATATGCCAAATATCATAGTCATGGAAATATGTTATGGAAATTATTATTCTTATGGATTTAAACATGGAAACTGGTGAAAAGGTTTTATCATAGTCAATTCCTTAATGCTGTTTAAAACCTTTAGCCACTAGCCTTGCTTTATAGGTACTAACTTGACCTTACATGTCTGGTTTATTCTTGAATACCCATTTAAAACCAACAAGATTTATATTAACTGACACATCGACCAGAACCCAGACTTGGTTCTGATACATGGAATCCATCTCAGAAATCATAGTTTCTAGCCATCTTGCAGCTTTTGATATCTCTACTACTTCATTTTAGGAGAGAGGTTCATCATTGTCCAAACATAATGAGTCACCATCCTTGGTGACAAGGAAACCATATCTCTCTGGTTCCCTTACCTATCTTGTACTCCTATTCATTACTTTTGTTTCAAGAACTACCTCTTCCACGAGGACCTGTAGAACTTGTTCCTGTACCAACTCCTATGTATCCTAAGAATCAAATTCAGTGAAGCCAATCTTTCTCCCACTATCTTTTTTATGGATGTAATCCCTCTCAAAAAATATGGCATGTCTAGAAACAATCACTTTCTTGTCTGAGGGGTTGTATAGGTTGTATCCCTTTGCTTCCTTGGGATACCCTATAAAAATACACTTTGTGCCCTGAGGTTCTTGTTTGTTTCTTGAGAAAGCCTTAAAAAATTCCTCTCATCCCCATACACATGTATGCAATAAAGTGGGTTCCTTTACACTCCATATCTCAAAGAGAATCCCATTTTCCACCTTTGTTGGTACTTGATTTAATGGGTATGCCGCAATTTTCAATTCATTTCCCCAAAATGATAATGTAAGATCAGTATGAATCATCATCAACCTTACCATGTTCAAAAAGGTATATTTCCTTCTTTTACTAACACCATTCCACTATGGTGTATAAGGTGGAGTGAGTTAAGATAGAATCCTAGACTCTCATAAAAGGTCAATGAACTCTTGGTTAAGATATTCTCTACCTCGATCTAATCGAAGATTATTTATATTCTTCCCAATATAATTCTCTACTTCATTATTGAACTCCTTGAATTTCTAAAAGGACTCAGACTTATACCTCATTAAGTAGACATAACCATATCTACTCAAGTCACCAGTAAAAGCAATGAAGTCAGTGTATCCACCTCTAGCTTCTGCTGGAAATGGTCCACACACATCAGGGTGTACCAATCCTTGAAGCTCTATGGCCCTTTCACCTTGTCCACCAAAAGGTTGTTTGGTCCTTTTCCCTTGTAAAAAAGTGTGACATCTATCAAGTGGTTTTAGCTCAGAAGAGTCTAAATAACTATCTTGGAAGATCTTTGTCATACACTTCTTGTTTACACGACCAAGGTGGTGATGCCACAACTGGGTGTTGTATGAGTCATGTAAACTTGGTTCATTATCAATTTCCAAAACTTAGTTCTCTTAATTTAATAAATACATACCATTATTTAAATGTTCCATACCATAACATATGTTGTATTTATAAAAGTAACAACATTTATTTCTGAAAATGAAAATAAATTCATATGTATCTAAACACGATACATAAATTATGTTCTTAGTAACACTAGGTACATAATAAAAACAATGTAAAACCAAAATTATTCCTGTCGGCAATGTGAGGTGGTAGTCACCAATGGAAAGAGCAGCCAACCTCACACCACTGGCAGTTCGTAGATCCACCTCTCCTCTAGAAATTTTTTGGAATATAATTGGTTTCTTCATTTGAATATATATGTGATACCCACAAGCTATATCTAATACCCAAAATGTTTCTTCAAGATATCATTGGTCATGGATGATAGCATGATGCACTTAACATATATAGCATCATTCAGATGTTTCTTATATACATAGAGTTCCTCATCACTCACCTCATTTCCAGGAATAACTGGTAAAGGCTCTTCCAGAACATAAAGTTTTCTCTCATGGTGAAGGATAACCTGAAGGCACCTTTACCCCTTATAGAAATTAGTGTCGGTGAGAAGGTTTTCCTTCTCAAGTATGGATCACGAGGATATATTTTATTCCATTTTTATATTGTTTCTAAAAATAATATGAATTGAGTTTTAGTACTTTATCTTGATAAATATAGACAAATAAATAAATTAATATCTATTTGTCTCCCACTATTTTGTCGAAACCCAATAGCCCTCACCATTGGCTTCAGAATATCCTATTTCTTGGACATTCTAGTGGTAAGGATCCATATTTCCCTTTTAATTACCCAAAATAGGGTTGGAAAAGCAGCTTGAATGGTATTAGGTTATCATTTTAAATGAAAATTGCATTAATTCACAACTCCTTGATCTGTTGAGTGGACTCCCCAATCTTTCAATCCTTAATTTTGAATTTCCTTAAACTTTGCGTCTCAGTTGCACCAAGTCCTACTAGTGAAACCAACCCTTGATGTAAACTAATTTACATCAACCTAAAACCTAAAATTATAATTCTCCGATAATTGAAATCACCCCAACTAGGGTTGGTCAAGCACTTTGAACTATTGTTTGATTCTAACCAAAGTAATGGAAGGCTATACTGACTTAATATTTAATTGAGGGATTTTATCCTTTATGTGTAAATTGAAACTTATTATCTTTTCACATGCCTGTTAATGTTATGTGGGATATAATTAAGTGATTAACCACATCTAGATAATATTTATGCAGAAGTCATTTTTTTAGTTTAATCTTGTATGCTTGTTAGTTCATTAATTATGTGATCACGTCAAACATCTATAGTGAATAACCATACAACTGAAATAAATAAATAAATGGTATGATCATGATCTTTAATATTTGTTATTTTATCTAGCTGTTGATAAGATAACCCTAACCTAAGGGAGAAACACCTTTAACCGTTTAAGCTTCATGTTTAGAGATTTCGACCTGTCCACATTTGTATCTCCTTTGATTGGTTTTGCCTCATCTCCCAACTTGAACCACCTCCACTAGCTTGGGAGCTCCATCCATCACATATGATTTTAACTCACATACAGGTGATGGGTAAAAGGGGGTTTACATAAACGAAACCATGGGAATGAAAACCCTACATATTAATGAGGTGAAGGAACACATGCCAGTAATTTTAGTTTAATAAATAAATTAAAAGGTAACTAATCACATACAAAGGTCTGGTCTATCTCACGATCATCCAAATACATGAAAATAATTACACATTTAATAAAACTAGCATTCAATTCTTTAATCATTCTTATTAAGATAAGTTATGCTCTAATCGATTAATCAATATCTTTAATTAATAAATACTTTTTTATCTTAATCCTTTTCTGAATTTCATTGAGATTCTCATCCATAACCTTGTACATAACTTGCAAATTGGAGGCATCCTAGTGAATAACCATCCAAAACTTCCCAACATGTATTTATACCTGTATACACTTTATTCTTTGTGACATGTAGCACACACATAGAATTATAATTGTAATACAACTCATACATGATGTTCAGATCTTTGAACATTATGTAGATGTAAATTATATATATATATATATATATATATATCAAACACCTATCACATGTTGTGTCCTATATTTATTCCGACATTAAGGTACATGTCTGAAGGGTTACATAATATAATAATAAAATTTTAAATATATTTAATATGAAAAAAGTACATGGTGTGTAGATCTGACTACACGATGTGTACCCTCCTCACCATCCATCCAAAGCACAGACCTGGGGAAAAAACATGTGTGGTGTACTTTATAAATATTTGGAGTACATGGTGTGTCTAGTGGGACACATTCCTTGCCAACTCCGCATTACACAGTCACCATATGGGAAATCTGTGTATGGGATGCATGACTTGACCCTAACTAGAAGGGAATACATGCCATGTCCAGTGGGCCAAATGGTGTGTATCCTAGCTGAACGTGAGAAAGTATGTCCTTGTAAACAAACAGTGTAAGAATTAACTACACCATGTTTCATTAATTCAAATAACTTGAGTAATTTCCGAATTACTCCTGATGTGTTGAAAAAAACTACACAGTGTGTGATCGGGGTTACACGATGTGTATAGTAGATTACACAACATGTAACTTCAAATAAATGGAATGTACTATAATGTTACCTAGACTGAATTATTGGTGCCTCCTAATGAGATCCTTGATTTAATTTTAATTATAAAATTATTTGTTTTTGTTAAATCTATGAGAAACGAAAGAGGAATAACAGATCTCAAAATTTAGATTATAAGAACGATTAAACATGAATTGAAAAACTAAATTATCAAAGAATAAACCATCAATGAATTATTTAAATAATTATAAACAAAAATATGACTGCTCTAATACCACTTGTAGGTTCTGGGTGCATCAGAAGCACATGATGGGTGTGTAACAAACTATCCAAATTTCCATGATCGATGATTAATTCAGGATCAATATAATGATAAATGACGGTATCCACGCAATTTAATCAAAGATAAGAGACAAAGGAGAGAACCCAAAAGTGATAATAGAAGATCAACATATTTTGTTTATAATTAATTTAATTTAATTAAATAATTTTCTCCAAGGTGATTCTTTCTTCATTGATGCATTTGACCACGGGTCCAAGGTGTGGATTCGTTGTAATGTAGAATCCATGGATATGATTCCTCTAGCAGTGATCCACACATGCTCCAGGTATCTTCGGATGTCACCGAAGGGGTCTATTTGTGGTAGAATAGAAGATACTTTCACTAGCTATGTCCGCCTTTTATCGCCTTGAGAATCACTTCCAAAGTGTTCTCTTAGATCCGGTGGAGGAGGATCTCTCTCATTCATGAGAGCATTCTTGGAGAGGGAAGAGTTCTCTAGGCTCAAGATCTTTTCTCCAAGGATTTTGTGCACATAACCATTGGTTAGCCGGTGGAATGACCCCTTGGCTAATTAGAGAATAATTACATAATATGGAATTTAATTCAGCAGGTAATAATAAATAATTATAAAAAGTGTTGTTAATTATTTTATTATTCCATGTGAAACCCCATGTCAAATAATAATAGCAATACTATTATTTCCATGACATATTCTTAAATTGCACATTATATTTAAATATTATTTAACCAAATAACATTTAATATTATTTCTCACCGGACCCATAACTTGGTCCGGAAATCCTCCTCAATATTTACTGGTCCTTGAATAATGACTATTTATTTATTAAATAAATATAATTTTATTATTCACCAATAAAAAAATATTCCATCTGCAATATATTCTCTTGAATAACTAGTGAATAAACAAATGAGATTAAACATACTTGAATAATTATTAAACCACAATTGGGAATAATTTTTATTCAACTTGTTAAATAATAAATTATTTAACTCAGATACTAGCTACGCTTAGTGTGTGACCCTCTATGCCTCTTTATCATTGGAATTAGGAGAGCTTGACTAAAATCCAAGATTGCTGTCTAGGAATGGGTCAAGGCACCCAAGAGAAAGAAGTTTATGCCGCAACGACATGTCACCTCATATGAACACTTATCATGTAATATAATCCCTTTGTCCTGATATCTCCAATCAAGTGGGTTGTATGAAGGTTCCATCAACCCATGTGCTCGATTTCTCATTCTTTGACTTCTCAAAATTGAACTTTCCTAGAGAACACCATGGTCGTGGATTTAGTTTGGCTATATCATTTCCATCAAAGGGCCTGAGATATATACTTCCATATAAGTGAAAAATCCTTTATCGCATTATTCATTAATGCACTATTATGCGTGACACACCCAATATATCCTACCTTTCTATGAACATCTGTTGTCATAGTTTTTGTCAATACATCTAAGTGCCCGAGTCATAATAAACATTAATAATAATATTAAAGTATAAGAACCAATACAAATGTTCGTCGATAGGAACATCCAATGACACTTATGAATGTGGATTTTCTACTGACGGGTCTTCTTCTCATAATATCCTCCTAGATATTACCAAGGGTGCACACCATGAGAAGGTGCCTCAAAGTTTCATGAGTCCCCAACCCTAATAGATTGTATAATTTTCTTTCCTTTGAATTATTTCATCTAGAAATAGAATATATATTCGAGAATAGTTTCATGGAACTTCCAGGTTCTCATCATAGCAGGGATCTTCTATGACCTTTTAATGCGACAACTATTCTTAGGGCATTATCACATACTATATTATGAATAAAAACAATCATGATGTGATAAGGAGTTTATTAATATTTATCCAATGAATAAAATTTTATCATAAAGTATAAATAAGTTGGTTTCTAGGGCCCCAAATCCAACATGGAGGCTACCTCCTTGAATTTTTTCACACAAGTTATTCAAGGTAGTAGCCTAAATTTTAACTATCCTTTTCAACATATTAATGAATCATCAAGATATATTAAATGGAAAAAACTTCATCATCATGTTCATTTACCATTTACTATAGTATCAACTCACTCAATATAATCCAAAACACTTTTAATTTACTTATTAATAGATTTATTGACAAAAAATACAACACATTAATTAGGTAACTTCAATATCTATATATGTCAAACTTATCTCAAAGCACTCAAATGATAATCAAGTTCCTCCTTTATTTTGGTTTATATAATAATATCATCTTCAAAATTCCCTAACAGTTTATTACTTTAATCTATAAATAATATATTTTATTAATTCCACTAATATTTTTATAAAATTTGTGAGTTCGAATAGAATCACTATAAACTCATAGTGTCCATACATTGAATGAAAGTAAGTCCTAGGAATATCCTTCTATTCACCTTCAATTGATGTTATCATGACTGAAGATCAACCTTAAAGAAGTAATATGCCCCATTTAGTTAATAGAATAAGTCATTAATCCTTGGAAGGGGATATTGATTCTTTATCATGATATTTTTTAGTTCATAATAATCAATTCAAGGACATATTAACCCATCCTTATTCCCAAAAAAGAGGATTGACACACCCCATGGTGAAGCACTTGGGTGTGTGAAACCCTTTTCTAGATTCTATGATAGTTACTTCTTTTCTTCTTCTAGGTTAATGGGATCCATTATATAGGGAATCCTGGATATGGATAGAGCTATAGGTACAATTTAAATTGTGAACCCAACATCTTGGTTAGGAGAGAGACCATGTAATTCTTTGAGGAACATCAACATATTCCCTCACAATGAGCATTCCTTAAAGGACTATCCTCTCCTTTATCTTAATTTTTTATCTATATATTCTTCATCATAGGGAAATAATATCCATTCTTGAGAAGGTTCTTCTAAAGGAGATTCATCATTATCCTTGCACTTCTATAGGATCAAATGATTATTTTGTATATGGAAAGTGATTTACTTATCCTAATGGTTGATGTTGTATTTATACGGAGACATCAAATCCATACATAGTATAACATAAAATTCTACCAAAGGGAGTATACCAAGGTTTTTTTGGTAGATTCTTCCAAAAAATTTTAATTATGGAAGAGTTTTATACTTGATATAAAATAATTTAACGACTTGTTGTTTTCACTGATAACTCAACCTCTATGTCTTGAGGTGGTGTTTGAATATCTGTACTAAACTTTCATGATATAAAGGAATTCATAGAATCAGAATCAAATCGGACATCTGTTATTCTTGAATAAAAATTAAGTTTACATATTACCACTTATGTTTCATGATCCACCTCATTAGTAGTGATAAAATAAGCTCATCCTTTCTCTCTCATCCTTATATATTGTTGTATCTAGTTATCCTTGATGAACCATCGCTTAGTACACTAAATTGTATAATTTTTATGTTCCTTATAGCTGACACATTGGACCATAAGTGTAAAATTAATAAAAACATTAATATATTATATCATATTAGTTGGATTATTCATCTACCTTCAGCATTAATTTGATTTATGCCCCTAATTTCCACACTTAAAATTTCTCTTTTTCCCCTTGATATAGTTTCCTAGATGCTTCTTCTCACACTTATGTCATGTGGGAAATTTTATTTTTTCCTACTATGAGATTTATCCATAGATACTCAATAATTATACTCCATTATGCTATTTTTATCTCCATCCCCACAAGACCATTGAGAGTCACTAATCTACTTCTAAAATTTAAGCTCACATGAAATCATTTCCTTAGAGTTATCAAAGTCTCAAATTACTAAAGATTATTGATGAATCATATTTAGTCCACTAAATAAATTACCAACCTTGCATTTGGGGTCAATAAAAAATCTTGAGGTGCACCTTAAAATCCTTCTAAATATTTCTTCATAAGACCCAATTGATTCATCCTTTTTTGCTTGAGTCCAAGGAACTACCTCTCTATTTTTATATGAATAGTGTGAGGAAAATATTTATTTATTACTATTTTCTTGAATTCATACCACTCCATTGATTCAATTTATTCCTTGGGTTTTGTATTATTGATTAGATTCCACCATTGACCAGTTTCTCCTTATAAGTGATATAAAACCAATATAACCCTCTCTTTCTTGGAGTATTGGAGGATAAAAAATATCTTCTCAATGGAATAAATCCATTATTACATGATTATGAGATTGGAGTATCTATAAAAATTTGGGGTACTTTTTTGGATAAAATACTCAACCAAAACATGTTATATCTTAGGATAAGGAGGGAATTCGACATTATTTAAGTTATTATTCATAACTTGATTTAGTTTTGTAAGTACTTCTATGAGGTTCTCCACTCTAGCTCCTATCATATTATAAACATTTGGAAAGTCATTACATTAACCATCACATTGGTTATTAAGAAGGTTAATCATATTTATATCCATTTACTAAAAGTGAGAAAAAGTAGGGATAAGAATACTCAAATTAATAATCCTATAAAAGTGAAAACTATGAACTTTTAAAGAATGACTCATAAATGACATGTATATCATAAATTATAAATTTATAGGTATCAATTTAGGTTATTCATGTTCTATTTCCTATTAGTTTCTATAACTGAACCACAAAAGATAACCAGACCTTACTATGATAGCAAATATATCATCCCAAGTCTCATATACATATCATCACATGATTTTTAATATAAAAACATTTAAACAAAACCTATAAATCTATAGGTTTAGTGCCTTTGGGAGATTAGATATATAATATATAAACTTAAAAGTAAACTACATAATATTTATTTAAATCACTATAATGTGATCCTAAACACCATTGAATTTTTATTACTACATAGGATACCTTGGGTACAAAGATAAAGGAAAAGGGTGAGCTAATAATTCTGATAATAGAATAAACATGTTAATGAAGTAAAACATAGGAGTCAATAGGAATAAAATGATGTCATAAAAGAGGAGGATAATATATAATCACATGGAAGCATGAAATAAAGTATATGATATCATAAGATCATGGAATTACATGAATGTGGTAATAATATAAAACATGACATCATAATCAAAATTCAAGGATCACTAACAAGACAATATAACATAGTGTTCCATGTTTATTTACCATCCACCATACATGGTGTCTCATGAGATGAAAAAAGTACCCAATAAACTAGGGGGTTGGATAATTAATTTCCCAACTATAACATCATAATATGAACATGAATATGTGTTCCACATAATGAAAATAAATCATATTTAAATCCTAATCAAGAGTAAACCCATAAGAAGAAACAAGTTGCATAATCTTATCTTCTCCAATGGCCCAAAGGCCTTCATTTTTTATTGATTTTTATAATACACCTTTCAAGGGGTGAGTTGAAACCCTTATAAGGCCCTTAGGCGTAAGTATTACATGGCCCATAGGCCTTAGAGGAATTCATTTTCCCGTAGACTTCAAACATTACATACAACCCAGAATAACTACTTGAAACTGCTCCTCCCCAGCATCTTCATTGTGAAATCAGCTCTCCACCTTCACATGGCTGTTCGGCTAGGCATTGTCATGCATGAACATGCTTGTCCTAATGGAAGGCATCATACCCTCTCATTCTTGTAATCCTTTTAGCTTTTGCTGTGGTAAAAGCTCCTTGCTCATCCTCCTTATAGTGCTTGTTCCTCATAGGTCATCTGGTTTTCATCTGCACTTAAGGTGGCCCAAAGGACTTGAGGTTACTCGAAGTCCTTACTGACCTGAAGGCCTGGGTGGCCTGAAGGCCTTAAAGGACTTGAGGACCAAATCGGTGGCCCCAAGGCCCAAACGAGGGCATATTCCCGGCTGCTACAGTGCCAAACAATACCTAATACAGTTACCGCTACAGTTTCTGCTACTATACTGCACAGTTCCCGCTACAGTACCTGCTACAGTACTGCTACAGTAATGCTACAGGATTATCACTCAAATTTACCCCAGATAAGAAGGTAAGGCGGTCCTTGTAGTTTAGCTTGGGTTGTCGAATCCTTAGAGACCTAAGAAGTAACCTATAGACACGTACATTCTATGGACTGTTTTTGGCTATGAAGTGGCCAAATTGGGTTGATTTTAGATGGGTTTAAAGGAACTCTAAGAGACTTAAGTGAATTCAATTTAAAAAAATGAGTTGATACTAGGTTATCGCTTGGGGTGGATTGGACGTATTTCCTTTTTAATGATTTCAATTTCTTATATTTGAGATGGGTTCATTTAAGGAGATAAAACAAAATCATCACTTAATGGTTTAATTCCTACACCCTTTAATACTAATCAACTATACACTTGAAGGATCAAAGTTTTGAGCACTTCAAGGTAAAGGTTCGTATTAGAACTTGAAGTGTGTGGCCTTAAATTCAACAAGGACGATGGGGTTTAAAAATAATCAAATAAAAATCTCAATTAAAGAAGTGATTATACATTAATGAGGTGATAAATGACATCCAATCCAGCCCCTTTCCACTCCCTTGGATCAACCCATAAGTGGGTTATCCCTCCATTGATCCCATGGTTTCAATGGAAGTTGAAAGTTGACTCATGAGGGAGGAAATGGAGAAGTAAAGAAAACAACAAAAATAAAATGATCACTCCACCGTTGTGTGAATAATTTCACAAGGTTTGGTATGAATAAATTCACACCTTGATCCAATGGTATCAAAGTGATATGAATAACAACAGAATAAGAGTATAAGAATAACTTTTATTAAGAAACTAAAGTGAATTCAACAACTTACATGTGAAAGACAAATTTGAGACAACAAAATTGCAGCATAACATTACAATTGAACAAAGCATCCAAGATTCTCAACTCCTCCACCACTACTGCCTTAAATCGGATTTTTTTAAGCCTTGGGTAGAGTCTCCAATGGTACAAAGCATCCCACTTGATTATGGTAGGCCTAGGGTGGTGGAAAGCTTGTGTAACTTAGACTTTTCCACATTTGACCCGAGGTGGCAGCCAACTTTCATCTACCGAACAGACGCACTTTGATGAACTTCTAGATGTACGAATCAGAGCGGGACATAAAATAATACAATGGAGCCCCAGATGTATCCTAACCGTCCGTAAAATTTGAGCCCATTTGGAGTTGTATATTCGGCGATATGATCAGATTAGTGGGCTGTTTTTCTGGGCTGCAGAATCTGGCCCAGAATTTTATCTCTAACTTGGGCCGCCTAAATGGACACCATGGAGGAAGAATTATCACTGGATCCTGAAGAAGTATTTGTTCCTATATATTTCTTCTATCCTCCAACCACATTTGGGCTTCATTGGGCCTGTATGTTGGGCTCCACCATCTCATAAGTATTTTTGTGTCCAATCTGCCTTCTCTAGAATTGCTTCCTTTCATCACAAAATATCCCCATCTTCTTCCATGAATTCTCCATTGATCCCTGAATGAAACATGTTCATATTGGAGTGTAGATAAATTTCCAAAAATATCAAATTAAAATATGTATAATCAGATAAATCATTGGGTAATTCAAATGATGTGAAAAAATGTACCACATAATAGTGCATTTTAAGAAGGTATTACAATCATAATGTAAAATGATGTTCAAAGTGTAAAATGCACTAAAATGGTGTTTTTGAATAATAAAGAACACAAATATTATAAATATTAAATATGAATATTAGCCTCATTTAGTGACTAATCACACCCCCCAACTTGAGTTTTGCTAGTCCCGAGAAAAATATATCTCAACAATATGAAATTCAAATTCCCTTTTCCAAAAACATTTTAATACACAATGATCACCAGAAACCCATATACCAAACAATCATGAAACCCATAAAAATATTTTAATACAATATAGTTTCATAATAAGATCCCAATCCCAATCCCATTCCTTTGTTCAAATTCATTTCCATATTTCATCCAATATCAATTAAGTTTGAGGATGTGTTGTGCATCACAATAGACATGGGGGTTCATCTTTATTCAAGGGGAAAATTACGGAAGCGCTAGGTGGAATCACATTTCAATATTAAGACGAGTATTCAATTTTTTTTTGTATTATTTTTTTTTGTTTTTTTTTGTTTTTGCAAATTTTCCATGGTAATTGAAATTGCACTCAAAAGGGTCAACCCCTGTAGCGATACTTTGCCGATGACTCCCAGGCTCAAAGACCTTAGGGCACCAAGTGAAGCCCACATACTCGGGAATCATCTCGAGTTAACTCAGTCAAAAACAAATTCAAATTACCAAAAATAGAGATAAAATTACTAACTCTAGGCCAGACAACTATGGAGTCACGATCCCCAAGTTCCGAAAGCCACGCATTAGGTCATTTCATTGCTCTACGCGCAATTTTTTTTTTAATTTTTTTGAATACTCATATTAAACTAAAATGATCACCAAACCTATGCTATTTATTTAGGGGAACCCATGAACTCAAACTAATACCCCACTATCCAAAAGAAGTGAATTGTGATCTTTTTTAATTTGGATGAAAATATAAACAATGAAATATCACATTGGACAGCCACACTTTCCAAAATCTATGCTCATGAAATTATACAAGGATTAAAATCAGAATTAGGGAATGCTAAATTATTTGATATTCAGTTTCAAAGTGTGCAATGTGTATTACCATGTTCAAAGTTAAAGGAATTTTTCCTTCCATTTACAAAAATTGTTTTTTCAAATCATTCATTTGTTTCAAAAAAGCAATTTTTTTTTTATCTCCCCCCCCCAACTTAAAACAACTTTGCCCTCAGTGTTTAAAGAAAAGAAAATTTAGAAGGGGGTAGAGGTAGAGAATTAAAGTTCAAAAAGGAAATTGAAAATGAGGATCATGGAATGAAGTCACCTGGTGGTTGAAGTTGAAATTCTTGCTGCTTCCTTTCAATCCTTTGATATCCATGTCACTTGCAGAGTTCCCTAGTACAAAAAGGAAAAAAAAAACAAAAAAAAAACAAAAAAAACAATATATATATATATTTATATAATAAAGGAAGTAAAATATAAGTATATATATAAAAATTATAGAATAAGGAAGCATAAGAAGCCGTAGGTCAGTGGTAAGTGCGCGCCCCTGTCTCCCTTCGGTCCCGGGTTCGAATCCACACGGCTTCGCCAGTTGTGACGGGGTTTGCCCCATGACCTACAATGTGGACTTCTATTATTATTATATTATTATTTATTTTTTTGAATTTTTATTTTTTAACCTACAAACACTTAAAAATAAAGTAAATTAAACTGATGATACGCTATCTTCTTTTTAAATTTTTGGGTAAGGTATTACTCAAGGATCACACCATGTGACACGAATGAATATGGCACTCCCCTTTCGTACCCATCCATACTCATTATAGAAGAACAGGTCAAAAATTTATTTTTTTTATTTCGAAATATCAAAATGTCTCATTAATCCTATTTAAAATATAAAGTTGATAAAAACAATGAAATTATTGGAAACTTGAAAACCACGGGTTGCCTCCCATGCAACGCTTTGTTTAACGTCGTTAGCCCGACATGGACCCCCTAACTTACCCAATATGAATTTTTGACATTTTAAGGACCCCATATTTCTCCATGTCCACTAGATTGAGATTGATTCTTTGTTTATAATTTTTTTCGTGTGCAAACCTATGTTCTATAATGAGTGGAAAAATCCAAGCAATATCATAAATGGTTGATCCAGTTTCTTTTTTAGTCTTTCCAAAGACATTAAGAATCATTACATCTTTATTGGTTTCAAGATAAGAAATTGTGAAAATTGGAAGTTTTTGGCTATCCGCAATGAATGGAAACTTTAGGGTGGATGGAAAGTCCTTTTGTTCAAGTTCGGGTAGGTTAACACTTTCAGAAATAGGTTGGGACTTTGAATCAAACTCAATTTAATTTTCAAAATTTGTCAACAAAATTGGTTCCTTTTGAATATAATATTCAACCACAAAATTGGGAATATCAAATTTAGGAGTGGATATGGACTAAATTTTTGTGATTTCTCTCAATGGTTCAATGGTTGGTGTTTTTGAAAATTCATCAATGGAGTTATACTTAAGAGACTCAATCCATGATGTCAACTTCTCCTCTTGTGAATACAAAAAATTAGTTTCCTCTTGATTTAAACACCTATCAACAATTCCTTGATCCTCATCATCTTCCCCAAATCCAATTGTTTTCTCTTTAGTAAATTCATGAGAGGTTTGTGGGAAACTAGACACTTCACATAAGTTTATGGAAGGGAGAATTTGTGTAGGGATGAGTTCCTCACAAGTTTTAATGCTTTTTATTTCTAAACTCAATTATGAAACTTCAAAATTCATTTTCTCCATTTGTTGACACAATTTTTCAAGTAATGGTTGTGGATCATTATGGACAAGGGGTTGAGAAAGATGGTCTATTCCAGGAGGATAATTAAGTTGGTGAAATTGCATAAGAGGGTGTTCTGATTGGCTTTGTGGGGATTGAAACTCATTATATGTTGGAATGTTTTGTGGATAATAGGAGTAAAAACATTTTGGATCATTAGGTTGTTGATGATCCCACACGTAGAAACTAGGATGGTCATTGTACATCTCACTTGGTGTGGAGTGATCAAAGTAAGAAGAGGTTCCCCATGTTTGGATTTGTTCAAAAGGGTTTTCCATAGGAATGAAATTGGGGATGAGATAAGAGAAGTGGGATAAAAAAAATTATTATAGGGTCTAAGATAACTTACTTAGGTCCCCAGAAACGATGCCAAAATTTGATTCTCGCTCAATTTACCCAAGAGATGAAGGTAAGACGGTCCTTGTAGTTTAGCTTGGGTTGTCGAATCCTCAGAGACCTAAGAAGTAACCTATATACACGTACATTATATGGACTTTTTTTGGCTATGAAGTGGCCAAATTGGGTTGATTTTAGATGGGTTTAAAGGAACTCTAAGAGACTTAAGTGAATTCAATTTAAAAGAATGAGTTGATCCTAGGTTATTGCACGGGGTGGATTGGACGTATTTCCTTTTTAATGATTTCAATTTCTTATATTTGAGATGGGTTCATTTAATGAGATAAAAAAACATCATAACTTATTGGTTTAATGCCTACACCCTTTAATACTAATCACCTATAAACTTTAAGAATCAAATTTTTGAGCACTTCAAGGTAAAGGTTCGTATTAGCACTTGAAGTGTGTAGCCTTAAATTCAACAAGGATGATGGAGTTTAAAAGTCATCAAATAAAAATCTCAATTAAAGAAGTGATTATACATTAATTAGGTGATAAATAAAATCCAATCCAGCCCCTTTATACTCCCTTGGATCAACCCATAAGTGGGTTATCCCTCCATTGATCCCATGGTTTCAATGGAAGCGGAAAGTAGACTCATGAGGGAGGAAATGGAGAAGTAAAGAAAACAACAAAAATAAAATGATCACTCCACCGTTGTGTGAATAATTTCACAAGGTTTGGTGTGAATAAATTCACACCTTGATCCAATGGTATCAAAGTGATATGAAGAACAAAAGAATAAGATTATAAGAATAACTTTTATTAAGAAACTAAAGTGAATTGAACAACTTACATGTGAAAGACAAATTTGAGACAACAAAATTGCAGCATAACATTACAATTGAACAAAGCATCCAAGATTATCAACTACTCCAACACCACTAACTTAAATAGGAATTTTGGAAGCCTTGGGTAGAGCCTCCAATATTACAAAGCATCCCACTTGATTATGGTAAGCCTAGGGTGGTGGAAAGCTTGCGGAACATAGACTTTTCCACATTTGACCCGAGGTGGTAGCCAACTTTCATCCACCGAACAGACGCGCTTTGATGACCTTATAGATGTTCGAATCAGAGTGGGAAATAGAATAATACAATGGATCCCCAGATGTCTCCTAACCTTTTGTAAAATTTGGGCCCATTTGGAGTTGTATATGCGGAGATATGATTATATTAGTGGGCTGTTTTTCTGGGCCATAGAATCTGGCTCAGAATTTTATCTCTAACTTGGGCTGCCAAAATGGACACCATGGAGGCCGAAATATCACTGGATCCTGAAGAATTATTTGTTCCTATATATTTCTTCTAGCCTCCCACCACATTTGGGCTTCATTGGGCCAGTATGTTGGGCCCCACCATCTAATAAGTGGGCTGGTGTCCAATTTACCTTCTCTAGAATTGCTTTCTTTCATCACAAAATATCCCCATCTGCTTCCATGAATTATCCATTGATCCCTGAATGAAACATGTTCATATTGGTGTTTAGATCAATTTAAGAAAATATCAAATTAAAATATGTATAATCAGATGAATCATTGGCTAATTCAAATGATGTTCAAAAATGTACCACATAATAGTGCATTTTAAGAAGGTATTACAATCATAATGTGAAATGATGTTCAAAGTGTAAAATGCACTAAAATGATGTTTATTAATAATAAATAACATGAATATTATATATATTAACAATTAATATTATCCTCATTTAGTGACTAATCACTACAATACCCCCAGAAATAATGTCTCTGCCTGGATTTGATCCCGGGTCTCCCGGATGCACTTGCAGAGTCCTTACCAACCGGGTGAAGGCTTATGTGCATTGCATAATCTTATCTCACAATATAACCAAATGTTATTTCATAAATACTCCCAAGAAAAGAGGGATTAAATATTTATGGATGTTCATAATTGAATAAATAAACATATTTCATGAATAAGAAGTTCATGTAAAGAAAAATTCATAAGAAATGAGCGGAGAAGTAGGTATATAAATGATCCTCCTAAATGATGTTTTTATAAATGAGTAAATAACCTTTAAAGAAGTTAAGTGCATAGTGTTTTAATTTAAACTATCATTAAACTAAAAAAGTTTTTTAATAAAATATTTATTATTTTTTAAAAACATGAAATAGAAAATAATTTAATTGGGTGATACATGGAATAATGAATACAAAATTTCCATTTAAATCATGTATTCTTTGATGTAAAGAGTGAGAAGGGAACTTGAAAAGATTGTATATACCCATCAAATAAAGGGACGATAAATAGGTATATATGCAAGGAAAACATATATAAAATATAGAATAAGTAAATTTGAATAATATAGAGGGGGAGAGAGAGAGACAAATATGGGTAAATAGATGCAAAGAATAACTCAAAAGATAAAGAGAGTGGTTTGGGATTTCCATTACATCGGGTCCCCAGTCAATTGGTACATGAATCCAACCACATGAATAATCAACTTAAATTCACTAAATACTTGACTTAGAACCATTTCCATGTATATTTTATTTATTATTTTTCTTACATTATTGTTACTAATTATTTTATCAATACATTATGTTTATTTTCACCATCTTGAGGATGTTTGTTTCACAGTTCCAAGGCCACATTAGTTTAGCAGTAATAATGGAAGTTCTTAAAAAATGAGAACATAATTTAAAAAGTATAATGATATGAATACCATTTATTTATATAATTTGAAAGGAATATAAATATAAAATATTCTTTAGAAATAATTATGGTTTATTGAGTATAAATGCCATCATTTAATGGTTTGTTCATTTAGGTGATTTTTCTGACCATGATGAACTTAATTAGGTTTATTAAATTTTTATGATTATTTACCCATTAAAGAATATTAAAAAATCAAATATACTTATTAATATCATATTTAAAAATAAAATTATTATTACTACTATCCATGAAGGTAGTTATGAAAAAGGAAATACACAGTCCGTGGAGGTGGTGAACTGCCCATAATATGTGAAACATTTTAATTTAAGAATAAATGAGAGAAATTTAGATAATGGTTTTTAAATTTATATAATAACATTTTAGTATACTTATTATACTAATTAAATTATGTTATTATGGTTAAAGTTGATTTGGAGGAGGTGGAAGAATAAAATAACTTAATAGAGCTCAGTTAGAGATAATTACCTCTTCATATAGATGTCCTCCTTTAGTACTCTTCTTGGGTTGGGGGAATGGTATTTTAAAAAAAACCTCCATAATATTGAAAAGGCTGTTGTAAAGGTATTTTGGTAGAGTTTGGAAATGGAAATGTGTTTTTAAATTGAATAAAAATGTGTGGAGGAGGGTGGTATTCAGAATGGGAAGAGAGGGGTGTTTTAAAATAAAATATCAGAATAAAATATTATATCTTCAAATAGTGATCAAACTTATGATTAAATAGTAATAATAATGTGATATAATAATAAATGATACATTAAAATATTCATCAAACTTTTATAAACCTAAACAATTTGTTCATACACACTATTATAAAATATGGTACTCATATGATATTTTACTATTCACCTCTATATTTTACTATTTATGAAAAAAAACTTCACGAAAATGAAATTATATGAGATAATACCAAAAATGAAATCCATTTTATCAAAATAATTTTCTAACAATGAGAAATTTAATTTGTAAATAAAATTATTATTTAAAAAAATACAAATTTTCATGACATGACCAAATTTATAACCATTAGAAAAATTACATATGAGTGAATAAAATTATTTTATTATTTATATAAAAATAACTAATATTTTTTAAAATAATTTTATGAAAATAAAATTTCATCTATTTTTTTTTTCAATTTATCTTAAAAATATTATAATGAAAATAAAACATATGTGTTTTCAAAAAATTAAATTATTGTTTCATTATGTCAAATATTTATTTTATCATATTTATTATTTTTATTTAATTGTCTTATGGTTTAAATTATAAATATTTTTTTACTAATCCAATAGTGTGATTACCATTCTAATGGTCAGATTACTATTTCTAAAAGTTTGGTTACAATTTCAATGGTAATATTTCCGATAGTCATATAGGATTTAAACTTCTTATAAATGTATACTATAAATATTATTTTACCCTTCCTCCCAAGTTTACATTCTCCATTTTCAAAAAAATTTATTACATTACTAATTTTTTGTTTATTTTTTATAGTATAATGAATGGGTGTGATTATTCTAGGTGACCAAAATGATTCAAATTTTCTTATTTTAGTTTTTGTGTGTGTTTATTGTCCCATTTTACTATTTTTAAATTTAATAGGTATATTTATTCTCTAAATTTAATGTTATAAATTATTATAATAAAGTTTTATTGGTTATTATTTTGTAGTGTATGTGTTTTTAACTATTTTACTAAATTTGAAATTTATTCAGTTTTTAAATTCTATGTATAAAATCTAAGGTCATTACACCCACGACACTTGTTGAAAGCCACAGTAATCTAGAAAACAACTCAGTCCTTGCCGATGGATGAACTGGGTATTAGGTCAATGTATATTAGGTTGGTTTATGACCTTAATAACCAATAATTATATAAACTTATCATGAATGTATGATCAGGTTTACTCAGTTTGGACTATATGACACATGTTTTGAACTAAAATGTTAGTTTCAAATTGAAAACACACACTTTCAGTCATATTAGACACACCAAATATTAAATTAGTGTGAAGTTATTTACTACATGTCAAAAATTAATAAATGATAGTTTTACTAAAGTATCATAGTAATATAAGCATATATTTTTTGGTTTTGATGACATAAAACATGTTTTTAACTAAAATGTCACTTTTTAATTGAAAATAGATAATTTTAGTCATACTGATCATAACGTGTTCCAGATTGATTTGAGGTTAATTCCTACACATCACAAATAAATAATGTATTATTTTCCTAAAGTATCATGACAATTTTAGCACGTGTTCTTAGTTTTCACTGTGTGAAACATTTTTTGAACTAAAATTTCACTTTTAAATAGAAAAAAAGTATTTTAAATGCATGGAACTAAAAAAAATTGAAGATAAATTTATTTTGAAGAATAAAGATGGTGAATAAAAAGTATGAAAAACAATATCAAATTTTGTAGAATTTTCCTGAGATAAATTTATTTTCAAGAATAAAGATGGTGAATAAAAAATATGAAAAACAATATCAAATTTTGTAGAATTTTCGTAATTATAATATAAAAAACTAATATAAAAAACACCATTAAAATTGTAATAACAATATTACACCAACAATTAGATTTTTTTATTAATATACCTCATATATAAATTTATAGTATAGTCTCAAAAAAAATCCTACTTGTGTGGTATTGTCAATAAATAAATTAGAGAAAAATATATTTTTAAGAATAATTATTGGGACTCAAAAATCCAAAAAATAATATTAACTTGTCTAGTGAATGTATAATTATAATATAAAAAGTTGAAATAAAAAGTACTATTAAAATTATAAAAAAGTAGTACATCAATAATAAGAATGTTTTTGTTAACATAACTCATATATATATTTTTAATAGAGTCTCCAAAATAATTATATTAGTATGATATTTTCAATAACTTGGTGGTTTATATCAACTGTAACCACCACACCATGAAAATTGAGTTCATTTATGAATGAACATATCTATTTTTCATTTTAATTATCATTGATAGTGATAATTAAAATTACCAAGAGATATATTCATTTAAAAATCAATTCAAGTCTCTTGGTGTGGTTATTACAATTCATAAAGACTACCAACTAATTTTGAAAATATCATACCCAAAAAATTATTATACCCTTTTTTAGTCGACACTATTATTTTAATTCTATAATACATTTAATAATTTGGTTAATAAAACAAGATTTTAATCACATAGAACTAAAATAACATTCATGGATAATTATAATCATTAATAGAAAATTAAATAAATTAGTAGTGGATAAATCACCTCTTCATGATGTATAATACAAATTTAAAATTGTGATAGGAAACCACCTCATCATGATATATGCAAACATTCATGTACCATGTAAGTTTCTTAAAAATTCTTAAAAAAATATATTTACTCTTGAATATATGGACTATCGACAGTCATAGTAGTACTGAAAAAACATAGATAAAAAAAGTTTAATAAATATTTTAAATGAAATTGTAATTATCTTCAAAAATACCTCTTCAAGGATGCTAGCTTATAGATGGAATACAATATCTTCTATAATACTACTAAAAATCTTTTCTATACCGATGGTCCTATACCAATGGTTTTTAAAACCATTGATATACGATTATTTATATACTAGGAATGTTACACCCCCATTCCTAGCATTATTTTCCCTTCCCATACAACTAGTTTCTCCACCCGCATTAAATAACCTTAGTCTTCAACTATTATTGATCATTTTTCTAGTTGTTTTTAAGTGTAATTGTCAAGGTATGTCGTAAAACTAAACATTCTCTCTTCTTTTTTTCTCTTATTTATTAATTTTCATTCCCTATATTGAAATGGTAGTCTAGGGTTTCATGTTTCATGAATTTTTTATTTTTTATTTTTAGAGTTCATAAACATCATCTAAGGAAATTTATTTTCTTCTATTAGTGGAATAACACTTGCCATTGTTGGATTCATCTTTTCTAGTAGGTGGTAATACATACCTCCTTTGGATTCCATTACTATGAAATCTTTCATTAATTTAATTGTGTTATTATTAATGATTAAATTGTGTTTATTATTGATGGTGAAATTTTGATAATAATATCTTTAGTTTACTTTAATTTTAATATAATAAATTTTTGGTTTTTTATAAAAATACACTAAGATAATTTTTAAAATAATAGTCCACAAAAGTATCTTAATAAAATTTCATTTTCTTATGAAATAATTTATATTTATGATATAAATGATTTATGGGGTATTATAACCAATGAGTTTAATGGATTTGATTATTTTTTTAAATAATAATAATTGTTTTGATTAATATCAATATTATGGGTTTTTATTAATATTAAGAATTGTTTTAGATTTTTTATTAACATCATTGAGTCATTTAGATTAATATCAATGTTATATGGTGTTTTTTATGCTAAAAATTATTTAAGGGATGTTATAATCATTTAATTGTTTTTGATTAATATTTTAAGAGTTTGGATTAAGATAAATAATTGTTTTATATGGTGTTTATTTATTTTATTTAAATATTGAATACTTTTTCTTAAATTTATATGCGGGGACCTATATTAATGATTGTGAAGATAATGTCAAAGAGGGTAATTTTCATGTTTTTTAGAAATAATTTTATTTAATAAATGTTTTCCCGGATAAAAACAAAAATGAGGAAATTCATGTTAATGATATGTCATATTAGGTGGCCTTAAACACCAGGGTTGTATTTTATTCCTTATAATGATGATCTACATGCTTCCCTTTTACTTATCCCTCACATCTGACATCTATTTATCCATTTTCACTTTGATATCCTTATATAATCTAATTAGAGTATATATTTGGACTTTTAGAAATCCCATCACTTGGGAGGCTCTGTAATGCATTAAGTGACCTAATAATATAAAAACATTATTACAAACCAAATCTACACATGAATTTAATTTTAGAATTAGTTTTTTCCTAATATGTATTCATAAGATTTATTTTTTTCATGAATTTTATAATTATATACTACCATGTTTATTTTAATAAAAGATTAATTTTTTTATCAGAATGAAGATAAGTTGGATGTATGATACTAATCAGGTCTCATATGAGTTTCAAAATATATGATTTTTTCTATTTTTCATTTAATAATACCTCATATGGGGGAGTTATATTCTAATCATGTTATAAATTTGTTGGAATACCTTGATTAAGTCGGGAGATGAAGTGAGATACCATATGAAAAAAGTTTATTTTCAAACTAACTATTATTTCTAGAAACATAATGAAGGGAAAAAATAAATACCAGAACGTTCATGATCTAAATGAAAGGAGTGAAATTGAGAATTTTTTATTTGATTAGTTTCAATTTCTTTATTATCTTGATAAATATAGTATAAAAATTCAATAATATAATGTAATTTAAAGTCATGATTCAATTAATGAAAATGATAATGTTGAAAGAATGAAAATATTGTTGGATGATGCAAGGAATCATATATATTTGTAATGTGGTAAAATGAGAAATATTGAATTTTTAATGTGTATATATCATGAAAAAACATGTTTGGAATTTATAATACCATCATTAATTATCTTCTTATCTTTTTGAAGGACTTACTTCATGATGATACATATATTATCTAAAATCATTATATAGCATGGATGTTAAATGATCATCTTGGATTTTCAACTAATAAAAATAATTTCCAGAAAAAATATTGAAGCTTATTTTGTTAGGAAACCATGGGCCCAAATGACTCTAAAGAAAGTGGTATACCGCTATAGAAGAAAAATGTAGATGTAACACCATATTGTATTCCATAAAAAGTGATATTTCACTTTATATTAATTCATAGTCTCAAAGATACTTTCATGTATGATGAAATTTCAACATATATGTGATGGAAAAATATTGATAGAATTAAGAATAATGATGATTTGGTTCATTTTTTGGATAGATTAGCTTGATATAAATTTGATTTATGAAATCCTAATTTTAACATGAAGGTACGTAATGTCAGGTTGGGTCTATCATGTGACAATTTTAATCCAATTAATCAAATTATTACTTCAAACAACACATGGATATTTTTAATTCACATTTATAACCTTCCTCTATGGATATATATGGAAAACAATTTACAATCTTGAGTATACTCATATCTGAAACTTGTATCCTGAAAATGATATAAAATTGTTCTTGAAACATTTAATAAAAGAGGTGAATCAACATTGGAATATGGGTTTTCACACATATGATGTTTTTATTGATTATACTAATATCCATACCTTTTATCCATGTGTTTCTTGAAATAAATACATGAATAGGAACCATTAATTATGTGTGAGTTATAGAATATTTTCCCATTATATTTTTATTGGCATGTTGCATCTAACTATCTATCTTATATCTGAAATACTTATTAGGGTCCTTGTTTCTTGTTATTTGATGTATCTAACTAAAATAAATATTTACACAATAAAGTCTTATGTTAGGAATATGAATCATCTCAAAGGTCCCATTGTGAAAGGTTATTTAGCTCAAGAATATATGAATTTATGTTTAATGTTTTTGGATGATGTGATCATGATGTGTAACTGGAAAATGAGAAATAAAGATATGCAGTAAAAGAAAATTGAACCCACTTTTACATCACATCCTTAAATAGGGTAATTCCTAGATAATATATATTGACTATATTCAAACTTGAAGAGCGAGGGATATCACATCACATGGTCTTGTTTAACTGTGATTTGTTCGATGAGGACACCAAGTAATTTAAACATGTATATGTTATCTCATACTATGTAATTATAAGTATATCATAAAATTTTTATCACTTTTTATGTAGGGATCATAAACAAATTATAAGTATAATTTATCGTTCTTTACCTTTCATAAGGAGAGACACTTTTTATTACAAAGAGTTTCCTCCATTGTTGAAATTGAAGTTACAATCATTAATTTTATAAAATAAATAAATAAATATTCATTTTTAATTTCAATATTCAAATAAATGTATTAGGTGAGTTTATTGGTTGAAAATATATCTAAAAAAAATCTTGTTGTCTTTTGGTCCCAGTAATGTGGTTCATGAATGAAAATCACTGGTGATAAATAGATAGATATTTTTTATAACTAGTTTATAAGTGAACATGAGAACAAAAAAATTACGGTTCTATGTTAAATATAATTATAGACTATTATTATAATGCATCAGATAGTTATACTCTATATGAAAATTCATCTTATCATAGAGTTGTTGAGAAAATACTAATATTGAATTTTTACTTCCATGGTCGAGTTAATATGATTAAATGAAAGTTGTTTGATTCAATTTTTTGATAAGGAAAATTTATGGATGATTTTAGATTTATATTTGTTGAAATGAGTCTATTTATTGATACAAATGAGATATATAGTTTGGCATTAATGGCTAACCAAGTGTTTTCTGTGAATGATCCTCTGAACCTTGAATTCAGTGTCATTACTATAGTGATCCCAAGGCATATTTTCAATGAAATCAGGGATGAAACTAACACCATTGCTACCACCATTAGTATAAAATGATATGTTTCATATTATGTGTAGTGACCTAGTACAAAGGCCACTTTATTGGTGATACAACTCGATTAACCACAAGACCTCAAACACACCTCCCAGAATGCCAGAGGCTTCCAACTATCAATATGGGTCTATAGAGGTATCACATGAAGGGTATATCCACTAAATTAGAGTTCATAGTAAAATATAAAATAACAAAATACTATTCATCATGATAATATGAAAATAAAATAAATAAATATATGCAAGATATATAATAAATTAAATACTATAAAGTCCTGAATAGCCATTCCATACAACAATTGACCACCCATTGGGATGGTGGCATAGATATACCATTACAAAATAAATAAAAGATACTAGATCTATGACCAAACCAAGCCCCAACTCATCCTGATATCTATCCTTATATGACTTTTTCACTCAATCATGCAATCCCAGGCCTTACCCCAAACCTATACCTATGGTAACCATGCGATATTTTCTCGAGTACCCATGTGTAATGGAGATATAAGTAGGATGTGAGTAAAAAATTTAGTACAAAACCACTAATGTGGTCCCATACCAACCAACATATGCAATGATATGTGCATGTGGAATCCCCAAAATAAATAAATAATATGTTTAACAATAGATAAAATAAACCAACAATACCTACTTTGGCATAGTGAAAAAATATCTCTAGGTATGTCGCATAGACCATGCCAACCCATGAACCAACCATACCATTTTTGATACTTAGTCCCATGATCCTGATCAACCATAACTACTTCATCCAATGTTGGGGTGCCTCTAGGCACATCACTATATCATGCGAGCTATATAAATACTAGATATTGGGGTAACCCTAGAAATTTCTCTTACCTAGGATAAACAAACAATAACCCATGATGAATGTCTTAATAGCTAGATCCTAGGATCCCAAGAATATCTCCAACTCTAGGTATAAATAACAGTTCGAGGTCAATTCCTAGGAATCCTAGGAAATCACTGAATGAAAGTCATTCCCTAAGTTACCACACCCAATGAATGGATCCCATGCATCTTGGACATCCCAATTAAGATAAAGTAATATCATTAGGATTTATTGGATAGATCTTGGAGATGACCTAGGCATCTCATAGTAATCATAATAATAATAAAATAATCCCCCAATCCCATACTAATGGATCATTGTCAAGATATGCATCCTATGAACCATTGGAATCTAGGGAATCCCATACAGACTTGAGGTCAAATATTGGAATCTCAAGAATTATTCAAATTGATCAATAGATGGATCCCAAGATACAAACTGGTCATCTAAAATGACTTCAATGAATCCAAGCTATATCACTCAGTACCAAATGAGGATCAAATCCAAATTATAGGAATCACCTCTAGGCATACACCATATTTTCATAACATCATCCCCATAGGTCGGGTTCTAGGAAGAACATCTGGGCACCATAACTACATCCATAATAAATAAGTGAATGCATAAATGAAATTAAAGGTTTGGACTAATTCCTAAAACCATCACTATAATTCATATCCCCATGGGATTACACATTTAGTGAAGGTTCTAAAGTGGCAGCTGCTAAAATCTCTACTTAGGCCATATGCACCTGTTGAGGGTTAGTCAGTCACTGGGGAACCCACTAGGGCCCCATATGTCAGAACACAACAAAGGAACCCTCACATGGGTCCTCAATCTTGATCCAAGTCTTAAGTCAACAATTGATGCCTTAGTAATACTATGTCCCTTAACATTATCATCAAGATAACACAGCCTCGTTGGCTATGTAGGGTATCTTGCATTAGCAACACTCAAGAGATGGTACATAACCCATCTTAGTCCTTAAGGTCCCATAAGGTTAGTCTTCTCCCCAACATATCGTCCTTAAACTATGATATACCCACTAAGGCTAATCATATATCAAGTGATCTAAACATTGTACGGAACCATGGAATAATCATTAAATCCTTTTCTGCATCATTGGATAAATAAACCAACCAATTTCAAGGGACTATAGTGGCCCTGGACACCTTCTGTAGTCCTCACTTAGCCATTTCATTTAATTAGACTGACAATTAATTAATTATCAAATTATAAATTAATTTAATTTATATAATAAATTATTTAATTCAAAGGATGATCTCCCTAAGGTGCCATGGCCACATTACACAATACATATAATCAAATTCAAAACCCATAGGGTGTATATGTGAGACAACCTACCTAAGTTGGAGCTTTTATAATTTTTTCTATGGTCTAAAAGTTGCTTCTAAGGCCCACCCAAGCCTGTACAACCTTATATATACTAAATTGATCACTTCTTAATGACCTAATATATGATCCTTAGTCGTCCATCAAAACCTTAAGACACAGGGTTATGTCCAACCTTGACACACTCTGAAGTTCGAGTCAAGATAAATCCCCAAACTTTATCACCAAAACCACAATAAATTAAATTGAAATTTGGGAAAAATATATATGAAAATACACAATGGTGACATACCTTTTAGAATCAATGAGAAACTGAGTTTAGATAGTGTCTTAGGATGCCCTTATCCTAGTCTTCACGAAACCCCCTTGAGAATTGGAGGATTCTACCATGATTTGGTGGAATCACCAATGAAAAGATAGACTATAAAGAAATAAATTAAAACAAGTTTAAGAGAACAAAAATAGAGGCCAATGGATGTGGATGGTTACCTTATATCATCATAAAATTCCCAATAAATAACCCCCATGAAGGGTATTGGATAATGGAGGAAGCGGGATAGGTCTCTTTAGCCATGCAAGAAAGTAAGAGAAATAAGAGAGAGGATCCCCTCTTAAAAATCACTAAAGGAAAACTATAAAAACATCAATTTAAATAGGCTTCATTGTTTTTCCACACGGTTGTAAAAATTGTACTTCTACCATGTGGATGGATCTTCCCAAATAAACTTATCTTGTATGGTCAGACTGTGTAGTTTCATGTGCCAATCATGTTATAGGTTCTATCCCAGTCTGCAAAATTTCACATGGCCTGTTTGAAATCATGTAAAAATAGAATGGAAAGCCTGCAGTCTCAATCAAACCACATAGTTTACCCTTTATTTCTTATAGCACTACTACAAAAACGGGCAAGGGAAGTGCTACCCCTTTATCAGCGCTTCTTTTAGTAGCGCTGATAAAGGGGGGATTTATCAGTGCAAAAAAAAATTATATTTCAAACAAAAATTCATGAAAAATAAATTATTGTTATATAAGTATATTTATTCGTATATGAACATAATATATATTTTTTAAATATGTTTTATATACATATAAATAGACTATTACATTTAATATATATAAAATTTAGTGAAAATAACTTCAAAATATTTTAAAAAATATTATTAATTAATAATTTGATAATTATTATTAATTAAAAATCATTTAATAACAATTTGAAGACACAAAAAATCAAAAAAATTAATAAAAGATCTAAAATAAGTTGAAAATGTAACTCAATCTTTAAACGGCCATAACTTTTTATCAGAGTGTCCATTTGAGCTCTACAATATATCAAATCGAAGCCTGCGATGATCTCTATACGCAAATAACTGAGAAAAAGTTTTTGTCACATTTTGCGAGCCCAAAAATGGCCTAGAAGACCTCCAAAACTGAGTTTTTATTTAGGATACCCCGATTTGTTAACATTCTAACAGGTATAACTTCTGACCTGAATGTCCGTTATGCCCGTACCACATATCATATCGAATATTGTTTCATTTTCTTCGATTTTACTTATTATGGATTTGAAATGATCTCTCTATTATATGTTATGGTTGTTTTTACATTCAATGGATTTTCAAAGACACACATATATTTATTTATTCGTATGTGTCTCTGTGTGTGTGTGTGTGTCTGTGTGTGTGTGTGTTGTATATATGTATGTATGTATTTATTTATTTAATTATGAACACACATAAAAAACATATTTCATAACTGTATTTAAAAATAATCTTATAAGTATATATTAATATACAAATAAATATACGGATAAAAAATTATAACTAAAAATATATATATAAATGAATAAATATAAATATATATTAATATACAAATGAATATATATATACTAATATATGAATAAATATATTTATATTAATATGAATCTATATCAATATATGAATAAATATAACTATATATATATAAAGAGATATATCATTAAATAGAGTAAAAAATGAAATAGCATAGTAGTAAAGGTGGAGCCGCGAAAGGGGGAGGTTGTGGGTTTGAGTTCGGGTGGAGGAAAAGGTGGTGCATGCGTGTGAGGATGCGCGGGAAGTGTAGCACGCAGGAGACCTCCTAGTTCTGATAAAGGGTTGGTCAAGTTCTGATAAAATCTCTCCCCACGCATTATTTATTTTATTTTTTTTTATAATTTTTTTTGACTTTTATGAGCGCTTTTAAAAAAGCGCTGATAAAGGCCCCTTTTATCAGCGCTAAAAAAAGCGCTAATAAATGGGTCTTTTATCAGCTCTTTTTTTAGCGTTGATAAAAGTGGCCTTTATCAGTGCTTTTCTGAGTGCCGATAAAAGGGATCCCCCTATATTAGTGCTGAGCTTTACAACGCTTTTTTAGCACTGTTAAAGCCCGTTTTGAGCACTGATATAGGCCATTTTTGTAGTAGTGGAGTTTCCTCAAAACCATTCACTAATCATACTAAACAACCATGTTCTATAGAAAAAAACTAGATAAACCCTATGATTTAAGGTACCATATAGTTCCCTCTAAACCATGTTCCCAAATCTTTGCATAGGAAAAACCACTTCCAAAAACTCCAAATCCGGCCTAAATCATCTAATACTAGATTGAGCACCTGATCTACTTTACATGTCCAATTCCATGTATAAAAAAATTACCTTAAGATTTTCTAACTCTCAAAATTCCATTCAAAATATCTAATCAAAATTGGACCTGTCTAGTAAATTGAAAATTCAAAATCCTTCTATTATTTCCATCCATGCAGATACAAGATCTTAAAATTTTTCCACTATAACACTTCTCATCCCTAAAAAGTACTTATGGTCACACATCCACATATTTTAACTTATTTTGATCATCCATTATCTATCAAATGAGTTAGTTCTAACACAAAACACCAAACATTCTTCTAAAGAATAACCTCAAAATTAAGGTTCCCAGATCACTGAACCATGATATAATGCTTATAACCATCACTAAAACATCGTAATGACTCTCACCAAAACCTATCTATCTTGAGAGATGAATAATTCATTGTTAAATAGATCATCCATCCAATGATTCTCCCCACCATAGTTCTTTGATCAAAATGGATGATTTGATCCACGTCACACCCCTCTATTGGAATCAACCATACTAATATATTTCTGGCATCTACATGACACACTTGGTTTGGTTCCCAATTCACCACATCTGATAATATTAAATAAAATTGATCAGACATTCTCTGACCAACCCTTATCAATAACACTTGACTTTAACTACCAATAAATTACTAATAACCTAATCACAATGCCTTTAAGACCATAGGAATTCTTTGGTCATCCAAGCATGCTCACAGAAGCCCATACTTGACTTTTAGTGACGTTCCAAGGTTGAAATATCCATTCCCAATTCCACCGTCATTCCATATTGTGATAACTAGTGAACCAATGACCCAACCACATTTGGGTCTCCTCAAAACTGTCCTGAGAAAAACTCCCACTTACTGACTCCACCTGATACCATATCGGAATTTATACCTGGTATTCACTGAGGAATCAAGAATTATTGAAATCAATTTACATTCTAGCATCTAAATTCCAAAACAACCATCCATAGAGTAGTCCCCTACTCCCACATCTCTTTAGTATGAGGTTCATATCACATGTGATCGATATCACACTCCCCAATATAGGAATGTCCTTATTATCGTTTCACTAAACCAAACTCCCTAATCATAATGAGGGTCACATCCTTAAATGGATAATGATTCACTCCCATCCATATGGATTACCTTATTCTACTCCTTGAGTGCCACCTTAATGCGTTTGATCATAAGAGAATGTGTGTTTATCCTTCCAAGACATGCCCATTCCGTCTTAGTCATCACCTACCTAAAATCCCTAATTGACTATAACACCATGCTCGATCCATTTAAAAAACAAGCCTTTCAATGATGAAATCCTTTTATTTAATTTGATGATTTGGTTCAACACACCGAAAAGAATCTCATCCAAATTTCCATCACTCATTTTCCCACTCATGACCATTTTATAATCCAAAAAATCAATGCAATTTCATGTATACAATGCATTCTACCTTGATTACATATGAATATAATGGGTGAATGCTCCCATACTACCCAGTAACATCACCCAACTCATTATCTCATGAGACATATCTCTCTAAAACAAGGATCAAATGCCTAAAAAACAAGAACAATCCATTTAATATTAATATCATTCAACTAGGATCTTCTTTAGAACCCCTATTCAAAAAATAGGTAGTCTCTAAGTGCCAGGTTTAATAACATGACCACCCATTTGACTGGTGTCATCCTAAAACCTCGAGTGTTTACCACTCTAACACTATATTTGGAAGCACATCAAAAAACATGAATCACCTAACAATTACTCCTTCCCCAAAGGAACCAATAATCTTGGTCCAACCAATCTCATTGGGTTCCCTAAATCAATGTAAAGACTCCAACTCACTAAACACCGAGTCCCATCTCCAAGGTCACTAGATCCATCCAACTAGCCCTACCTAAAACTCAAAAGGGTCATATATCAAGAAAATTCAAATATCACGAGGTTCCATCCACTCAATAATCTCCAAATACCACGACATCCAACATTCCAAATACCCATCTATAGGTTCTCACATACATAAAGATCTGACACCTCATGCTAGGTCATTATTCCATTAGGGCACTAATTATCACCGGGCATCTATACAAAGGAATTCCCCTGGATAATCACCATCCTATATGTAAATAGGTATATTCACAATAACAACACCATAGATTAATAGTGTCGAGAAATGGTATCCAAATGGTTTGGTTAAGTATAATTTCATTTTACGATATATAGGAAACAACACACAAGATATTATGGGCACTTTAAATAACCAAAACCAAATAATAACCACCCATTAAGGGGTTTTTCACTAAGTCATCATATTCCATTACAGACCTACTAGGGTCACTACACCTTTTGGTACACACAAACTTATCTATAATCAAGTTCTTCACCATGGATCCCCATGTCCTTGTATCTAAAGAAAATACATATACATGTTTTCTTGGTTGAGTAGAATTCCACTAGGTATTTATATGTGAAACCGTCATATGATAAGTTACTGACACTTTAAATAGATGATCCTTAGCCATAAATGAATCAATCACACTAGAAGACCTATATCATGTGAAAAATATGTGCCTGATAATATTCATGAGATTCCTCTTCCCTATACATGCTATGAGTTAGAAATACAATAAATCAACTCTTGATAATGTGCCAAGAGCCAAGATCCATAAACCATACATCATAAATATCAAAAATCATGTGTGTCATGCTAGGTAAAAATACCAAACAACCATATTATTTCCAGCCAAGAATATCAATCCCATACCCATGGTAACATGGGATTTAAACAAAAAATGTGTTCGTGATGCACCAGTATGGGTTCCATCACAATCCTTGAAACATCCCTATTTATCCTACTTACTAACTCAAAAAACTATGACTGTTTCATCCCCAAAAACTACATGGGGTTTGAATAGTGTTGTGTGGTTGTGGTGGGATAAACCTTAACACCGGACATATATTTACACAACCTTTCGAGGTGGTTTCCAATGGGTTTTGTTCATGAAACCAGAAACATCCAATGATTTCGTTATTGGATATGTTTCAAAAACCTTCTTTACAATGGTATGTGGTTACTGGGAAATAGATCCAATGATTCTTAGGGACTCACATTGGTTGATAGGATGAGAGTTGGGGCTCATCTCACCTTTTTGAGGGAAATTATTGCCTACTATGGTATTCTCTTATATATTTAATACATATTCATGAATACTTTATTAAATCCATAATATAAATGGGTTAACCTTAAGTTAACTATAAATTGTTAGCATGTATGTTATTTAGAATCATCTGTATATATAAGAGGTTCTTCATCGATGAAGATATCTATATGTATCCTAGGTTCTCTATCGATGGTACCCTTTTGTATGTGGATTATATTTTCTTATGGTTTTTTCATGATGCTATTTTAAGACATGCAGTGGGGCGCTCTGTAATTTATCATCATCTAGGAAGATGGGAGATGTTTTGGTGTCAGGATCAGACACATGAGATGGGATTTCTACGTATCCTTGTGAAAGTAATCATAACCCATGTAGTTTAGTGACAATTAATTGGACACATCATACCTTTTAAGGATTGATGATAAGGACTAAATCATACAGTTTAACATTGTGCAGTAAGGACATATAAGTAGAAGGAACCTAGTTAAGGATGGTGTGGAACTTACACTAAAATGTACCAGGGGACATGGAAGGAATGTTACCTCTTTGGTTGGATATGACCTTAATATGAATACATCCTCAAGAAGATTAGGATGAGTTTGGGGTGTTGGGTTTGAACCTCAGTGAGGCTTCCTACGTATCTCGTTTGGTATGAATCAAAACACATGTATTTTATAAGGGTTGGGGATTACACTCATGGAGGAGGCCCTTTTCTACTTCATTTAGAATATGGCCCTCTGAAATTTGACTCATATTGAACATGTTCCTTTGAGATGGTGATAACATAGTAGGGTATTATAATATATAAGAGTCTAAGGGAAGGTGAGAGGAAGATTAGTAAAAGTATTCCCCTACCAAGATAGGTATTTGATCATGTAGATGTCATAATCATCACCAACATCTATAATCACATGAGTCATTATCGGTGAGATAAAGAAGAAAAAATGGAAGATTTGGAAAACCACACAATCTCTTTCATCCACTAGTGGATGAGGCCATGGATATGAAAGGCAGGGGGAAAACCCCACAGGAATTACTATGGGCTTACTCCAGAAGGGATTCCCTAGAGTGACATTTATTCATTATCTACTAATAGATGAGGGTGGAGTCTTATCAGGGGAATCAGGGAGAGAGAAAAGAGATTTGATATGCATGTATTATCTATTGTTTACAACCTTAGGGGTCAGGGAATATGTATCCATATGGATACATCCCAATTATTTTTATATTTAGGGCTGTAGATGTAGATGTCTAGCCTAAGTAACCTACGTCCAATATACCTTAGGTTTAGATCCTTGTTACCATAGGAATGTATGATTGGGAACATTTCAAGGATCCACCTTATTAAGTAGGTTAACAATATGAACTCATTTACTATGAGAATGTATGATTGAGAGGACATGTGAGTGTGCCCTATGTTCTGATCATGCATGTCTAGAGGTCTTGATGGATGAAATTCTCAGGTAGTTTGTAAAGGGGCCCATATGGGGACTAGCACTTCATGGGAGAGGTTGCAGAGAGAGTTGTTTGGATAATTTGCAAAGGGTACGAGGTAAGGATGAATGATACACATAAGGAGTATATCAAAACCATAAATAATCCATCATGTATACAATTTTCTATGTAGTATGGAGGTCCATGAAGAATCCATCCAACATTATTTTTACTATGCGGTATGGAGGTCAACAAAGGATGCAGTCCATGAAGGGTTTTCTATGCATATGGGGTTCTTATGAAAGAGGACACCCTTTGAGGGTGCTCAGGTGAATTAAATTTCTTATTTTATGATACATGACAAGTGATTACCTATTGAGATCCCTTTTTTAGAAATTTTCTCTCCATCCTCTCATCTATACCTCTATGGGGGTTTTTATAGGGGTACAATTATAATCGTCTTCCTGGGATGGCAAAAAATCTTCATATAAATAAAAATCATCACCCGCAGGGAACTTTGTTTTGTGTGGGGATTGAAGATGATGCCTTACCATAAAAAAGGTCATTTGGGGGGGGGGGGTGGAAGATGACACCATTCCCTATAAATGAAAAGGTCATTTTCGGGGGGGATGTGGAGCAGTGACCTGTAAAGCAGTCGTACTACATAGAAAAGGGTATTTATTCATGTCTCTACATCCTTTAATGATTTAATCTTCATAAAATGATTTAATTGATTTATTATATACCTTATAAATTCATAAAATCTTTTTGATATTCCATGAGATTTTTTTTGGACTCAACAAATTCCCATCATCAGAATGGGGTCCAATCAACACAAAAATGAGTCAATTTTATGGAAGAATTCAGACAAGTTGAATGATTTATGGGGTGAATGTTAACCTAGATGAGGTCCCACACTTATAAAAGGTGTCAGGTTGACTCAAATAATTTTTCACCAAGTGAATAGGCACTTTGTGACCCTGTCTGAGCTTTATGATTCCGATTTTACTTGCATAACAGTTTACTTTTTAGACAAAATTCCCCATTCATGAAAGTAAATACACCTATAGACTGGTATTTTTCACAAATTATCCATTTTACTTTATGGTTGACTTATCCCCACATGGAGATAGAGTGTTCTATATGGGAAATTAAGTGTTTATCACCCCACATAGCATGTTATGTGATTCAGTATAATTTTTTATATAGGGTCTTTATTCTTTACGAAACTTTTTTTAGTATCCAACACTTCCTTTTATAGTTTTTTAGAAGATAATAAATGGATCCTAAACAAATTTATTCTATATTTTTTGAATTGAGAAATGTCATGGTTGAAAGCATTAACAACCAAAAAAAACACGACGTCGTCCCACATCATCAATTTTTAGCAGGAATCATGGGAACTAGCCTTCAAGGGTATTTAGTTTCAAATAGGTTACCTCTCTATGGATTCAGGTTTCCATCAGACATCCCTATCCCTTCACCATGTTAGGGAAATAAATTGTTGTCCTGGATAATCAAGTGCAACAACACACCATGGGAGATATCTCACTGAAGGGGTTTTTTATCTGGGAGACCTACTTTGATGGGTTTGTTTTGGTTACACCCCTTTTTCAATGGAGGAAATTGTACAAGAATCCGAATCTGACATCTATTTCTATCACACCATTATAAGTAAATCCATGACTGATGAGAAATTAGGGAGGTCATCCAAATAGGATCTTTGCGCCGGGGGTTCATTCAGCCTAGATTGGGGATATGCTTTTTGGGTTCATCAGAGTTTTGAGGAGTTCAAGGATGATTTAAAGTTTGTGTGATTATATGAGTTTTTTGGGTATCACAAAACCTTTCCCATCAAAATAGATCCATTATTCCTCATCTACTCAGTCGATGGATCCCAAATACTAATACATTCCACTTAGTGATTGGGAAAGTCAATAATATCCTCTGGGATTTTTGAATGATCTCAAGGGGAACTAATTATGGGGGACATGTATGAAAAATTACTACCTCCCTCATCAGTTTTGAATGACATAAATAGGACCCCCTCCTAAAAATAAACTTCTTGTCAAAGGAAAGGATCTTCTGAATGTAGAACATTTTCCAAAGCTAGATATTCCCTTCTCTGATTGGATTCAGGATTTTTCTACACTAAGTGGCCAAAAACCCTGTGCAATAAGTCCAATGACCCATCACACCCTTAGTAACCAAATACATGTTGGTTCCTACTGGTCGATTCTTGAGGAGGGCTAGTTCACTCAATGATGCTGGGAAGCTGTCCCCAATGTTGACTGATTGTTTTGATTAATAGCATTTATTTCCATGTTTCTTAGTGTTTGGTTATTACCAGTGCATAAATCAATCACCGAATTTAGAGTTACAAGCTTCATGATGGTGTACCAGTTGTCCACTGGGAGGTGAATTACTCTTAAAGTCCTAATAATGGTGAAGATGTATCATTTGTTCAGATGTATAAGTAGGGGGAAGTCACCTTATTGGCTCATGGTCCCATATCAAGTTATTTGGGTCTGGATAGAAGCCCACATATGAGGATATGAATTCATTAATGAACAATAGATCCTAGTTTCTCAATTCCAGCCATACTTACAATGTATAAGTGGGGTGAACCTATTGGACTTGGGGGAACATGATATAATGGACTGACTTAACCATCACAACCACTTTTTTATGCTCATTACTCCTCCTATACTGGTACTTTGGTGAATGACAGATTTAGAGGTCATTAAAATAGAGAGTATCTCATATCTTTGAGGGAGGGAATCTTGGTTTCCATAATTGATGGAAAATTTATATGGGAGGCGTACTCGCCCTAAAAGTTTGGGAATCAGTTCCACTATGGTTAGAAGAGGTGTCCCCTATCCATCAATGGCACACGTAAGAAGAAGGATTAGATGTTTTAAAATAAAATATGGCTGATGTTTACTTGGGAAGATACACATTTTTGGATTGAGCTTCCACCTTATGAAATTCATTATGAACTTTCCAAATCTTATGCTGAATATTTGATTCGATCATACCCGAATGGTTATCTAGTGAACTATTATATATTGTTACAAGTAAACCCATATCTAAGGCTGAGGGAGGTAAATAGAAAACAACTAAGGTTTATAAGCCTTGGAAGTATCTAAGAAAGTATATTGTTTATGTGATTCCAAGGAAGATGTTGAGAATATAGGGTTCGATCTATCAAACCATTATCTTTTCTCCTCAGAATCAAGTTTCTTAATAACAACTATTTTTCCACCTTTAGGTTTCCTATAAAATTACCTAGAGATAGTGGGATTCTTGAAAAAACTCCTTTCCCATAAAGGGAATATGGCATTTTCACCAAGTAAAAGGAGTTTATTTGAGTGGGTATGGATGTATATCATCACCTAAATATATTTCATATGCTGATAACCCCATGATTTTGAAATATTATATTCAAAACCCTATTGAATCCATATTTTCATTTCATGTTCAATATGTTTGTTCAAGGTGAGTGATCGAATTGTTGAGGCCCTTTGCAAGTGAATGTGAGGAATAAGATAGTATCCAAACTTTCAAGGAGGCGAATGAGGCAAAATAACCTTTTACAAATGGTCTTGGGTTCATTCCTTCTTCTTCATGATTGGGGCCTCATAAGAACCCAGATCCAAGGGGCTCAACAATACCCGAGATATTGATAAAGTATGTGTGGAAACTTGATCCAACCACATCTCCAAGCTTGTATTCATCAACCTTATCCATTCATATTTCTGCATCATTCCTAGAGGTCTGGAGAGAGAGTGGTATGGCTTCAATGTAATATTTTCCTAGTATTTTTTTGCATTAATAAGGTCATATAAGTTACCCTATAATATGGGAAACTTGAATTTCTATAAAAATATTCTCAATAAATTCTTGTGGCTAGATAATATACTTTGATGGGATACATATTATTTAGACCATCAGGTGCAAGTATTTGTAAGCAGATGAATCTTATTCTCATGAAGTTTTCACTTGGTAATCTCCATGATAGAAGATTATGAGAATAGACCTACAATTAGGAATTCTACATGTTTTGGTGTCATTATATATTACTATATATGAGTGTGTGTACTATTGATTAGACTTCCATCCATCCAAATTAAATTTTTATTAAATCAAATCCATTTTAAGGGAAAATGGTAAACCATTGTTCTAAAGAAGGAAAGAACTAGGTACTAAAGGAACAAACAAAATGATTAAACACCAGGCTAAGATTACTTGACTCAGCTACTTGATAAAGCTCCCAGTGCAGCGTGCTAACTTGGGTTTTTGGATTCTCTCTGATTAGCTCTTCAAGGTGAGTTATCATCCTTTCCATTGTCTAAATAAACTCCTCTATGTTGAGTTTACTCTGATTGAATCCCTGGGCCAGTATGCGATCATGTTTATGAATCCACACTTCTTGCTCCTTGTTAGCATCAACTTGCAACCGAAGTTTATAAATTCTTTTAATCTCTTCTTCAGAGAAATTGGGCTGATAACTTGTTTCTATCATTTCTTCCTTGGAGTACAGGATAAGTTTCAAGCACTCCCCAACTTCCTCTTCCCTATATCTTTTATTTCTGCTCGATTCTTTACATTCCCCCTTCTGTGCATCTTTACCTTCCTTTTTCCTATCGTTCTTGGCCGACTGAGTCTCCATTGGTTTTGGTACGTATGAGTATTCCTTGCGTCCCTTTGATTTTTCCCCTGAACCACAATTCATTTCCCCGAGTCGTGCATGCCTTTTTTCCCCTTCTTCCGTCTAGGACTATGGGGTCCTTTCCCTTTGATTTGATCCATGCTATCCACTGAGGGATGACTGTAACTATCATCATCTGGAGACTCCTCCTCATGATATAAAAAAGGATCATGGACCTCAAGACCATCAAAGTGGTTCCCCACATCTATTACTGCTACACCAGTATGATCCATCTGCATACACAAATACTCCTTACATGTTTTCTTCCCCAAGCCAGAAATCTTTCCCCCCTCCCTATCCTTCCTCAGTTTTTCAGAATTGGTTCCAATGGTGTTTGGATCTAAGGACCCCAAGACATTCCAATCAATCATCCTTTCCTGTCCACTTTGAGAACCTGTTACAAACAACAGGAAGGATTTTACCCGCATCAAGTCCATTCCTGTATCCTATTCGTAACCTCTTCCCATGAACTGAGGATGTATGTTAAAAACCTCCCAGCCCCGACAATGAGAGCCACTGGGCCTTTGAACCTCATTCACTACCAAACTCACAACTAAGGGATCAACCTTAGCTGCCTTCTGTACTCCCAAGTCCTTATTTAAATGAGAAGAAACCTCCAAAACCCACGACTCAGCCTCCTTTGGCTTCACCCCCTACACTGCCACTGGAGGACCCAAGGAAAGCTGCTGCTACTGATCCTTTTCACTGACCTCCACACCTGGGTTGGTAGGAGACAACACCTCTTGAGAAACACTGAGCAAATCCACTTTCTCAACCAAGCCATCACATACCCACACCATCTGGCTCATAGTAGGGACAACCTGCACCTCGTTCCCCTCAACTCCACTTGGCACATGAACCTTTTTCCCACGATGACATATAGAGACGAGATGACCAAAACGGAGGCACCCCAGGAAGAACGTAGGCCACAACTCATACACCACCCGTTGTTTCCACCGAAACTCCTCTCCAACCGAAAGCCACAACCACTCAATGGGATCCTTAGAAACATCAGCTTTGACAAAGACATGGGGGGAGATCGAGTGATAAACCACCGCTGTCTGGCTGTCCGAAAACAAGTATCTACCGACCAAATTCCCTAGCATACGTAAAATTGAGGGGTTTTGAAAAGGTAGTGGTAGTTTTGGTAAGCTTACCCAAACCGCAACCGAGGATGCATCATGATTCATGTTTAGATTGAACAACCATCAAAGGAGAAAGAAGCCACATCCGTTGATTTTATGAGGGGTCCGGGACTAGTCAGTGTTCAGATAATCCTCTGAGGAGAAACAGATCATCATTTGATGCTGATCGAAGAGTCCCACCACCACGCGTTCTTGCAGATCCCACAAATCAAATACCAAGTGGTTGAAATCATTGACAGAGGGATGGAGACACCTGAAACGGGCTATAAGCGTCAGCCGATGAAGATCCGAGGCCTCATTGATCTCCTTCGCCGATATCGCAAGCTGAGGCGAGCTGAGATGAAGATCAGGGACCTTAGGGCACAACGAAATCGATGGGAAGGTAGAAAGAAATTCCGGATTCGTGAAAGGGATGAAAGGGCGAGCCTCAGCCAACAAAGAGGGAGGGGGGATTTTCCCCCCTCCCCCCACCAGGGAGGAGGGGGCCGAAACCGCAGGCATCGACACTAGGACATCGCCTCTAGGGGATGGAGACCGCATCGAGAGAGTTTTCTTAGACTTTAATATTATCATTAATACATTTCTTGACTCACACAGTTATATTTTCTGACAAAAACTGTCACACCATATGTTAGTGGGAAGTAGGGTACATTGGGTGCATCACGATCAAAATTTCATTAATGGATAAGTCAAGGAAGGATTTTCCCTACCATCTTTATGGGAGTTCATATCTTAGACTATTTATTGGAATATAACCATCATATAAATTCCATGTACATGGTACCATGATGTGTTTATTTCAGATAGTTAAAGAAATGTGTATCAAGCATATTGGATGATAAAACCATCATAAAACCTTTTTGATGATATATTGTGACAAATAGATTATATTACATAGTGAGCATTCATATTTGGTTTTTTTCATTGCGATGTTAAGTTCTTTCTCTTGGGTTCCATGACCCATTTCTAGATAGTAATCTTGTACTTTACAAAACCTCACCCAATGCCAATGAGAAATAATCCTAGAGGGTCACACACTAAGTGTTTCTGTTGATCTCAACTAAATTATATTTTAATTTAATTAATGGAATAGATATTATTCTCAAGAATAAAGAATAATTTTATTCAAGTTATATTGATCGCATAAGTTAAATAGATATTTTTTCACCGACATGTGAATAAAAATATATTTGTTTATTTTATTATATATTTAATAAATATTTATTCTCTGGTATTTGAATGGAATAATTATTTTTGAATAAAATATTTATTTAGGTATTCAATAAATACTGGGGATTACGAATAGATAAAGACCACATCCCATGATAGAATAATTATTTACAGCTTGGTAAATATTATTTACCAATTTTCACAAGTTGTAACACCACAAAATAATAATAATAATAATACGTGGCATAAGGTTTATTAAATGTTTTAAATGTTATTTAATGGTCGACATGAAATTAAATAATATTTTCACCTAAACCCTAACTATATAATTAGATGGCTATTTCAATTGGGTATTACATCCAAAATTATGAATAGAGAATTATTATGCATAACAAATTATCTCTCGAATCCTATTTATCTCTCCATATAAAGAATGAGAAATGAAATAGATATTTATTCAAGACTGAAGAAAGAGTGATCAAGAACAAAAAATTCATGACATTTTATTCTCCGCACTAGCACTTGAAGACCAAGTGGTGTTTCTCCATGATCATTGGATCACATGCGCATCACCGCCAGATGGATTCTATCATTGGATCCTCATAGAGCAGTGAAGGAAATCTGAAAGGGTATTTTTATATTATCAAAATTCATCAATGTAGAATGTTCCTAATATGAGGAATTAATTTATTTAGATATTGAATAAATTAATTATAAATTTGACATGCAATATCCTTGTTCATGGTCGAGTGTAACATCTCAAACTTGGATCCCACTCAACAGTGCCACGAGATCGGTTGGTCACACGGACTCAAGCACGTCTCCTCAAATTATAAAGTCTTGTAACTATTAGTGAGGGCCTAGGGTGTGTCCATAGAAAGGCTATTCCCTCATTATTAGAGTGTAACATAGCAAAATTGAAACAATAGTCAATAGAAGAAGAAGATATAATAAGAAGACAACTCATAACTAAAAAAGATAGGAATATATGAAATAATTCAGAAGTGTCTCATAAAAAATGGTGATGATACATGTTTCTATAAATCCTTCAAAATAGGTACATAATAGTACAATATAATACATGTATCCAAAATACCAAAAAGGCAAAAAAGTGTTATCTCTGAATAATATCACGAGCCTCAACTCAATCCCATGCTCCCATGCTTCTAATAATGGAACAAAATAAACCATAAAACTATGGGTACTTTAGCCTATCCCTAACTACATCCAAATAGTCTCTTTGGGTACCCAACGACAGCCCAAAAAAGTCATGATATAAAATCCCAATAGGTAATGGCCCAAATATTTATACATGTCCTAGTTGTGCAGTATAACAAGCTAAGAAATGTGCAAGTCAAGCAGATAAGAATTAAAGAAATGTAAATATGCCCATGGAATGTAACTATTAAACCATAAACACTAAAATATCCTATCAAGGATCCCTATAAAAGATGTTCAACATCTTGTACAAGGTAGTGATCACACCACGATTCACCGCTTTATTTCACCCTTATATCAATGTGTTAAACTATTTTTGTATTGAAAATTAAAAATATGTTAACAAATTGAACTTATTATTTGATTAAATTATTCAATTTTTATCACTGTTAAAAAAAGAAATTATACTTTTTTTGGTGATTTAATTATAAGAGGAGGTGATTTGGAGGGTCATATATGATGTAGAAGGAAAATGGGAAAAATAGCATGGAAACCCAAGGATATATGTTCACTATTTTAAATGTAACAAGAAATAAATGGATATAAATGGGATGAAATTTTATGAGATGATCCAACACATAGTGGGATGCAAGTAATATAGGGACCCCAAATCCTAATTTGTCCATATGGTGGCCCAACCAAGTGATATGTCCAGAGAAAAAAATCTGCACAAAGTCAAAAGTTAGGTTCAGTATTTTGGCTATATATCACAATAAACATGTTCAATGGCCTCCATATTTAACATAGTGATACTAAAGATTCTGAAAAAAGACATTTATATTTCGTAAAAGTCTATATAATTATATTTACCAACCCAAAATGGAGACACAAGTGGTATCTTGAAATATGGGTACCCAAAACCACTTCCCATTTTCTCAATAAAAGGGAACCATGGGACCACATTTTGAGAGTTCAACCAAGGAGTGAAGTACTACCATTTTGGAGTTCCAAAGTAGTCCTATCATCACCTTGGAGGTTCTGTAATTTATTATACTCATAGGGAGATCTCTTGAATCAAGGATCCCTTCATCGAAGCATTCCTCTCCTTCTCAAGCTGTAATATTCCTGTTTGCGTAATAAAATTCATAGTTCCAATTCTATTTATTATTTTTATTATAATTTATTCTATTTTATTAAATTTTATTATAATATAATATTATTATTCAGTATATAAATCTAGAGAATAAACCTTATTGGGTTATACCCTTTCCACAACCTTTGCGAATGAAAAATGTTTCTACGATGACTACACCGTCCATGGAAGAGTGATTATTCTTAGAAATAGATATACCTATAAAATTATTAACTTAATTATTTTAAATCAATGAGATATTTTAATTCATATATTATGATTTATGAATTTATTTTTTAAATTAAAATAAACTAAGAAAGAAATTGAATAATTCATGCAAAAAACACATGAGAGCGTGTTCTTAATTGGTGAAACAAAACAATATGGGATCAATATGTAGAGTTCAAATATAATCCATAAACTCAATTATTCCAAATTTATAGAGTTGATATATACTCTAATTTACCACTAAACATAAGATAGACTTATAACATAAATCAAATCATGTTGATGCGATTTCACATTCTAAATCTAGAATAGGGTTTAATTCTCTACATATTTGTGGTAATGTTAATTCTCATAGGGTTTGAGGGTTAAAAGATTAGGGTATCATAATTTAGTGGATATTAATTTTAATAATAGTGATTAATAATTAAGTGAAGAGGTAGTGTTAGATCTATTATGCCTTCTAAAAATATTTTCTAAAAAAACATATTCTCATTGTGTCATATTAATCAAATTTGGTTTAAAAAAAATACAATCTTCTTCTAGTATACATCTTCAATAATTATAAAATTTAGTCACCCACCATACTTTTAAGTAGTTTTTACATTATTTTATTTCATTTTCATAGTAACTTTAATATGTTGTTTTAATTACTTTCTCCTTTGAGAGAAAACCTTAGTTAGCCACTCTACAACACCTAAATAACCAAAATATGAACATCATTTGAGAGCACCCATGAAAAAAACTTAAAAATTGGATCCATTTGCATGGTGGAAAATAATTTATTCAACCAATTAGTGCTGTTTTTTTTTATTTTTTTTTCATTTTATTCTTTTCTTTTCTTCTTTTTTTCTTCTTTCCCCTTTCTCAATTATATTTTTTTCTTTTCTGTTTTTTTTCTGCTTATTGGACCATCATATCAAAATATATATTTTTATATTATGGACCACTTTACTTAATTTCATTTGTCTTTGATTTATGACATGAAATAATATTGAGGATCTCTTAGATCTTTACCCTGATATTGAACATAACATTAGGACTTGAATCAGACAGTCTTAGTCTATGGTAAGTTTCAACATTCAACTAGTTGGAGAATTCATCCATTTTGGGAACAATGAAATTGGAAAAACTTCTAAATCAAACATGAAACAATAAATAATGTATAAAAATAATAATAATTAACTTAATAGAACCATTTTAGAATTGGATACACTCGAAATTAACTATCGACCAAACTATATTGCATACCCAAATCTTGAATCAGATTTTGAACTGAAATATGGGTTAATTTACCTTATTCTAAAATTTCATGGATTATCTAGTAAGGATCCAAAAAAACATTAGAAAGAATATAATGTGGTTTCCTCAACCCTAAGGACAAGAAATTTCTATAAAGATCAAATAAAACTAAGAGCATTCCCATTATCGCTTGATGAAACTATAAAAGACAGGATGTATTTTTTACAACTGAAGATGTAACATGTTGTAATGATTTGAAACTTATTTTATTGGAAATTTTTTTTACAAAATAATGGAATAATTCCATTCAAAATGATATCTTAGAAATCAAGAAATCTCAAGGGGAGTCAATGTATTAGTACTAGGATTTATTCAATAAGTTGTGTGCAAGCTGTCCACATCACTAAATCAGTGAGAAACTAATCATACAATACTTATACGAAGGACTCATGCCTATGGAGAGGAGAATGGTGGATTATGTAGATGGAGGGTAATTAGTGGAAAAAATTCTAGAAGATGAATGTGCATTTATTGACAAGATGGCACAAAACTCCCAATAATTTGGTGATTGAGGTACACCGCATGTTAGAGGAGTACATCAGGTAAGTACTTATTCTATTGAAAATAATTTTATTGATAATAAGTTGGTAGAATTTACCACTATGATGAGATAGATTTCTTTGTCACAAAAGACATCCCAACTCTCTCCAACAAGGCCTTGTGGAGTTTTCACTGAAACAGACCACACAATAGATTGTTTCCCCCAATTAAAAGAGATAGAGGACTGTGTTTCCATATTGTATGGGAGACCATATCAGTAGAAAAAAAACCATATCCCTGAAATAAGTATGATTCCTTTTCAACAACATACAACCTACTATGGAAGGATCAATCCAACATAAGGTATGGCTCTGAGAAACAACAAAGGCCCCCTTTTCAATAAAATTTCCAAAAGCCTCCACCTTACCAACAAGGTTTTCTACAACCCTAATGAATATTTGAATCCCAAGAATAAAAAATTAAACAAAAATGGAATTCTAAACCAAAGGTAGATTTTAATATTTATTCAATTTTGAAACAAATTGTTCTTAATAAACATAATGAGATGAAGAGTCAATGATCAGTGGTCAAGGAGTTGAAGACACAATTGAGCCAGATTGTCACTGCCCTCCATGAAAAGGTAAGTATGAAATATAGAAATAGACCTTCCTAACCTACTCTAAATACCATTGGGAATTTCAGTTCCATCACATTGAGAAGTGGGAAAAAACTAATGCATCTGCACCTATCATTCCACCTAGATTCACCTCAACTCTGGAGAAGCCCTATTCAAGACCAACTGATGAGTATTGTAAGGAGGAAGAAAAAGTTAAGAAAAAGATTGATGATGTTCATCATTAAACCATTACATTTCCAAATATAGTTGTAAAAACCAAGAATATGATTAAATAGGTGGTCAAAAAATAGGTTTTGGATACATTAAATCATGTTGAGATCAACATCCCTATTCTTGAAGCAATAAAGAAAATACCGAGGTATGAAATTTTTTAAAAATAACTTTGTACTAATCGAAGAGGGATTAGGGGAAATGAGAAGATCAATCTTGGAAAAAATGTATCAACACTAATTACACCAACTCAAGAAGTGCTATCAAAGTGCAAGGATCCAGGGACATTCACCATCCCATGTACTACAAGGGAGTTACAATTTTATGATGCTTTATGTGATATGAGAGATTCAATAAATGTGATGACTCACTCTGTATTCTCTTCTTTATAGGTTGGTGAGTTGAAGCTGGCAAGAGTAATGATGTAGTTGGATAATAGATCTACAATATATACAATGGGAGTCCTTGAGGATGTAATTTTCTAGTGGATCAGAATATATATGTAAATTTATATTAGATAGAATAAATACAATAAGGGGTGAATTTTATATTTAAAAATTTCTATTAAAACCTTGAAGTAGGGTTCTTAGTTTAATACAACATAAACTAAAACAATTCACAATGTCCTTTGTAAAATAAAACAAATGATCAGACTGACTCTTGGTTCGATGATATAATACCACAGGTTAAGAAACAATTATATTTGGGTTGAATACAAATATCAGAGTAATATAAAGTGTAAATGATTCTACCATATAACATATAGAATCAATACTAAAAATAATAAACTGTAATTAAAAGAATTACAAAAGAATACAAATAGAAAGAAGAAATAAAAGGATTATCTTTCAATTATAATAAGAAGTGGAAAAGTAAAATGTATTACAATTATTTTATCCCAAATAGAATTGTATCCTTTCTCCTAGGATAATTGGTTTGTCTTACCAACACCGGTAAGCCCTCGATACAATGATCGGTACATCTGTCTTGTTATCCCTGCAAGCCCTCAATTTTATAGGTAATCAGCACCTCTATCTTTCAAACACTTTAATGCCCTCGATACGATGATCACTTGGACCATCTAACTATCCCCAGCGACCCTTGATTGTTATCACCTAATAAGATGCACAAAGAAAAACAAAGAACTTATTTAAATACAAAAACTAAGAATGATCCGTTCACATTTTTTTATTTCAAGGCTTTCACACAAAGAAAGAGAGAATTCACATAGTCTCTCTCTAGAACTTAGAAGTAGAAAAAGTTAATTTATCTATTACAAATGACGTCTTATTTATAGGCCTCAGGTTCCAACTGTCACATTTTCTTTAATAGTCAAATTTCTTCAGAAAACTCAGATGGACTTGGACACCTGGCATTGTAACGGTCATATTGAAATAGAAAACACGAAATCATTTTTATTAATTTATAACTAACTCCATGACATAATTTTGGTTAAAACAATAGATATATGAAAATGATAACATGATTTCAATTGGTATGAAACATGTGTTTTGATAAAAGAATGAAAATATTCATGTGATAAATGTATAACATGAGTACAATTAAAATCTCTTGTTAGTACGAGTATAATAAAAAATACTGATATGATGCAAAGTGGGTACAATACACATTATGAGTACGATGTTCAGAGTTAGTATGATAAATAGAGTTGGTAAGATGATCTGATTGAATATGATAAACAAAGTAAGTATGATAGTCTGAGTGAGTATGATAAACAAAATTTTTACGATGGTCTAAGTGAGTATGATAAACAAATTAAGTACGATGGTTTGAGTGAGTATGATAAAAAAAATAGTATGGTGGTCTGAGTGAGTACGATAAACAAAGTAAGCATGATGGTCATAGTTATTATGATAAATTGAAAACCATATTCGAATTAAATCCTTTATTTGAGAATTGAGTATAAAGTGATTTGTGATTTCCAAAACAAAAGACATAAAAGTCAAAATAATACTTTTGACTTAACAATATCCCCATTTTTAGAAAGCACAAAAAACAAAGTAAAACTAGAAAGAAATTATTATCACTTAATGAGTTATGATAACTCTTATTAATAATGAAATGAATACAACTAACCCCCCTTAGGTATGGACGTTCCTAAGTATTTTATTCATATAGATTATCCTTGTTTTAGATTATTCATTTCTTTAATTTATTATATTTGATTAAAACATTATAGATTATCCCCTTTGGAAATTCTCTCCCATTGTGAAACTTTCTTCCATTTTATAAAACATTCTCCCCCTTTTTGATTTACAAAAATAATTGGGTAATCTTAAATTACCTGAAAAGGTTTGAGAGAAACAAAACACAAAACAATGGAAGTGAAACATAAAGCCCATTGAATTTTCAAAAGTTTATAGATTTTAAAAATTCAATCAAGAAAGAAATATACAACAAAACATTCATTTATTATATCTTTATTTTTTTTCTTGATCAACTCATGGAGAAAAAAATTCATCTTCTTTATCTATTTCTTGTCTTTTGAGATATAAACACCCTGAGATTTGAGAAGTTCTTATTGGTCTGCCTAAAGTTGATCCTAGTTTTTGATGGTGTATTCTTTGATTTTGATCACTTCTTCAAGAGTATCAATTCTGTTCTACATATTCTTATTTTCTTCATCCAACAAGGTGGTTTGTTTATTTATTAAAACAATTTCATCTTTGAAAGATGAAATCTTTGAAAACTCTGACTGAAAAGTATTGAACCTTCCTCACAACTATTTCACTGAAAGAGCATGAGAACAATGGGTTTTTGGAATCTGATTCAACCTATCAAATATTTCTTTATCAAACTTAATAAAATAAATAGCAAGTGTAACACCCCAAGCTTCCACGATACGCTTCTCTGTGAATAATACAATAGCTTGCACTGTATGCAACTTCGAGTTCTAAAACACCACGACCAATCAAACTAGCCATTATGAATAGTAATACTCACTTTTTGAAAATTTATAAATCTTATTTTTCAAAATGGACTTCATTTTTGTATTTGGAATATCAAAAGTAGATTATGGTGAATTTTTGGTATTTTTCGAAAAACTTTCAATTTTTGATGAATAGTGAAAAATAATGCATTATTGTTTAAAACCGAATTTTTATTTAAATAATTAGTTATTTTATTTAAATTTATTTTATGTAAAAATAGATATATAATACCTATATATGTTCAATTTAATTCATGGGGGCTATTTTATAATAATATGAGATATATAAAATTTTATTGAACTTTTTACCGTCTTTTACCCACCTTCTAGGAGCATTTGCAAAATTTGCATAAAAAGTAATTTTACTACTTCTGTGAATTAAATTTTAAAACTCCAAGATACATGGTTTGAATCAGTAATTAAAATGGGGCTCAATAAGATGAAATTAATTTTTGGTGAATAGTAACATTTGACTTTTATTTACCACGGTTAAAAGTAAATTTGATAATTAAAGGTAAAAAAATGATATTATAATTACCCTAACACATGTCCTAATTCTATTGGATAAATTTATTTCGACCAAAATCAACCATAGGAGTAAAATATGATTCTTTTGGTCCACTTGGATTAGATTAGGAAATTTTTTATTATATTTTTTAAAGAAGAGTAAAAAGTGTTTAATTCAAAGTTTAAAAAATAAACCATTTTTAATATAGGGTTTTAAATAAGATAAAGTAGACTATAAATATTAATTATAAAGATAAAAATATTTCCTACGTAATGGTATTTTATTTATAAATTTTAGGCATTAAATAATTAAATTTATTTATGACACAATGATGATACAATAATTACCTTATTAATGAAAGATTAAAATAATTGATATTATAAATATACAAATAAATGTAAATTGAGACTTTTGATAAAATCAAATAATTTTTTATATTAATATGACATGTTAGGGTTGATTAAATATTTTTTTTGAAGTGATAAAGTTGTTATGACTTTGACAAAAACAAAATACCAAATAGTGTCAAAATTGACATAAATGAGTTTTAAAAACAAATACTATATTATTAATTGATATAATATTCCTAAAAATATAAGGATCAAACAAAGTACATATATAAGGTTATATATATAAAAAAACCACTTGGTTTTTTTTTGGAATTTTATAGTAAGTTTATTGTCCAATTATTATAATAATACAAGAATACATTGTAAAAGTTAAACTATTTAACTAAGAGTTAAATCTAAAAGATAAGGTTAATATGGATACCTAAACCTATATAAAACCTATTAGATGAGAGGTTTTCGACCCATACCCACCTTAGCCTCTAAATAAATCCGTTTGGAGCCATTATAAACTGAATAAGATTGTATAATAAAATAATATTTCAAGCTTTTCCTAAATTGACCCTAAACTCTCTTATAAAAAGGTACTTCCCCTTCTCTCAAAATCACACCTCCAAATCCATTTGTATCGGCCAAAAATTGCTCAAATATCCTCCCAACTACCCTCAATTAAACTTATAGTCCTTAATTTGATCAAAAATCCAACCTAAGAAGCACTTTTGATCAACTCAAAAGTAAACACTCGAAGAAGAGGTAATAATTTCACCACCTCTTTCAAAGTTATTTTCTTCTTCCACTTCCTCTTTATTTTTTGTTTCCATACCAAAATAATAACTTCAGTACCTTATACATACTTTGAAGTTATTATAAAAATGTTACAACCATTTTTTTATCTATCCTATGAACGAAAAGTCACCATACGTGTGTACGTACGACTTACCGTCTCCACGTTGTGGTGTAGTTTGTTATTCAACACTTATTTATTTGGATGGGTAGAATAATGAGAATAAATGATGTAAATAATAAATATAACATGTTAATGATTCTGTATATATGATGTACCATCCAATTATATATGATTTCACCATCAATATAATGATATTGTTGCTCATGCATACATACGGATTACCATCTCCACGAACGTGATGAGTTTCATTCCCCATCACAACCATTCAAGAATAATTTTCATTTTATGATTAAAAATATTTTTTAAGAATTTAATATCATTCTGGATATGAATCAAATACATCTTATCCATAAAAAACATGGCTTACACAACCAACCATATAAAGGAAAACGAATCATTTAACACCCAAAACAATGATACTACTGAAATATTATTAACAAAGAAATATTAGAAGATCATATATGATTTCATATTTATATATTTTATTCTTATATAATTTAAGAACAATTATTTAACTATTATACAGGAGTTTAATGTACCCTCGATCATGGAAAAGTACAAAGTAAGGGTTAATTCTACAATCTCTTCATTATCCGAGGTTTTTTATACGTGAGTATCTACTAGGACTGCTTTATCATCCACATCCGTGTTTCTTAAAAATTTATTTTAAAACATTTTTACTATTTCTAATACTATGGGTTAAATTCATTTAAACCCTTGTTTTAATTTTTATAAATTTTTTATAAAGGAATATTTCCATCATTTTCCAAATAAGGTCCTTTAAGATCTTTTCGAAAAAATTAAGTAAAGAATGTTTTTTAACTTATACAGAGAGTGCAGCTATTTTATGCCATTATAACACCATTAAGATTACCTTACAATATTATAAGAATATTTTCAAAATAAATGTTTTCTTTTATAATTATTCATCTTTTAAATGATTTCAAAATTGTAATAGATATTTCTCTCAAATAGTTTTGATTTTATTTATGTCAACTTCTTTTGGTGGATTTTACACTTGTTTGAAGTTGATTTATTATGATATAATCTTCCATATTGTATTGAAGGTTTTGTGATATGTTTGACTATGAATGTGTTATCTTTATACCATTTATGTTTTATGGTTAAAGTATTAACATTTCGTATGCTATTTTTAATATGAATGTTTATGTTATGTTTCAACCTTTTCATATGAGCATTGCATTGGAATTAGTAAGTGATGGGTGGAGCCTGATATAGCTCCTAGATGTATCGATAAGTCTCATGAGAAAAACTAGTGTCTTGAAACAAGGCCTTGAAAAAATCTTATTTGTAGTCTGGGCATGAGGCCTTGACTATGTAGTTATGATGTCCGAAATTATGCATTCCATCATTATGAAATTGGATATTGATATTACATGTGATTATTGGACTAGTAGAATATCCATGTGAATAAGTAAATGGAATTATTTGATTTATATTTTTCATATTATGCTGAATTTTAAGTTTAAAAGGCTTGTGTTTTAGTCTTATACATTGCCTTAAATATTTAGGCTTATTTTTGACAGTTTCCTCTACATTGTTATCCTTACTGAGAATCTGATCTCACCCATTTATTATGTTTTATTTTTTCGAGGATGCGAATAAGTATATTATGATTAACCTACAATAATAGGCTAAGGTATATAAGAGTGTTCACAGGGGACACAATGTTGTTTTTTTATTTCATGATGTAATGTAAAACTTATGTATGCAACTAATACTTCCAAGGATACTAAACCGATCAGTCTTCTCGGACATGATTCTTTATATCATGCCAATGTTATGTAATAATGCACCGACTCTGGTTAACTGGGGTCAGGGAGTTACAGTTGGTATCAGAGGAAGTTTAGTATAAACCTTGGAAGTTAGATTTAGAAAAACTCTAATTAGAGAACATTACCCTAAGATAGACTTTGAGGATTAGTAAAGAAGAACTTCCTAGAATTTTGGTAATGTAGAGATTTTGTGAGTTTTCTAAGAAATAAATCTCTATCTCGATACGATCAAGTAAAGGCAGATCTAGAACAGATGTACCTAGGAGTGAAAACTCTGACAAGGAGTTTCAAGCTTGACCCAGGGTATCCTGGTACATGACAACGATCCTTGTTGCACTCTTGGTTACGACACTCCTGGGGGATATGCTTATGATAATTCACATTTTCTTTACAAACCATTATTAAGGATTTATGAGTATATACGTCCTCAAATAATTTTTTTTATGATTATGGATTATATCTATAAACTATTCAATTTATGTTAAGTGTTTTACAAGTTTTGGAATTATGTATTGTGATTCATAAACTAATCTAGTGTATGACGTTGTTTATAAGTAGTGACTAGTGGAAGGAATAGAAACCATATCAACGTACGTAATCCATGTATGGATTTCCATCATACTCAAGATAATTATAGTGGAGCTGGTGATGCAACTGGTGCTGATCATATTATCACTATACTTGGAAAACTCACTCAGGTTATGAATAATAACATTACCTGTATGGAGCACCCTGATCCACAATACAGAGGATCAATGTTAGACCAATTCATGAGGCAAAAACCACCAACATTCAATGGGAATTCAAATCCATTTGTAGCTGAGCAATTGATAAGTTGGTTAGAGAAAATATTTCATGCTTTGGGGAGTAGTGAAATACAAAAAGTTGTCATGGTAGTTTATCACCTTATGGGAGATATAGATCAATGGTGGTCATTAATTCAAAACAAAAAGGAATATGAAGAAGTATCAAATATGGAATGGAGGGAGTTTAAAGAGATTTTATTATAAAAATAATTTCCTTGTGACCATCAAGCGGATATGGAAATACAATTTCCAAGTTTGAGGAAAACGGAGGATAAGAGTGTCTCAATGTATGAGGATAACTTTACATGGTTATCATGGAATGAAACAAATTATATACGTAACCCAAGGAGTAAGATTGATCAACTCTTTTATGGGTTAAAAAAATTTCTACGTTGAGCATTAGTCTCACAATCCTTCTCATCATATGAAGATATTTTCTAATGTGCTATCAAGATAGAAAATGAATTCTCTAAGTCTGACGACTTTAAAAAAAAGAAAGAGAAGAAGAGATCTTCTAAACACTCTGGAAATGGAAATAAGGGAAAGAAGGGAAAAGGTTAATTTCCATCTTGTTGTAAATGTGGGAAGAAACACCCTAGTACTTTACTGAAGGGAATGGGAGTCTGTTATAAGTGTGGTGAAAAAGGCCACCAATATTTTGATTTCAAGGGAAAGAAAAAGGCTGTCAATGTTGAATGCTATAATTGTAGATAAATGGGGCATTATGCAAATTAATTTCCTAAGAGCCAAGGAAACTTACCTCAGAAAAGGCAAAGGGAGCAAGGCCAAGATTATTCGATCACAACTATGGATGTTGAAGCTCTGAATGACATGGTGGAAGGTAATTTAATGGTTTCCTCAAGTTTAGACAATTCTTTATTTGATTATGGATCATCGAATTGTTTCATATCTTCCAAGTTTTCTAAGAAAATTAGATATTTCCAATTTTATTTAACAAGGGAGTTGTCAATAAAAATTCCTAAGGTAAGTATCATTACAACAAAGTTTTGTGAATCAGTTCCCTTAGGGCATATAAACATGATTTATCAGCTGATCTCATCGTCATACCCATGATTGAATTTGATATAATCCTCATTATGGATTGGATTTCAGACCATGATGTGAAAATTTATTATAAGAAGAAGGAGGTTATTATTTTCGATGATGATAAGGAGTACCTTATCTTTTGAGCAGAAACATCACCATCTGATTCTCATCTAGATCCACCCCCCAATAGCTCTACTAAATTCAATTATTGGGGAGGAAGAGAATGAAATAACTATGAGTGAGGAAAGGAATGTTCAAATAGAGGACGTATCTATTGTGCAAGATTATGTTGATGTGTTTCAAGAGGATTTGTCTGGACATCCTCTAGAATGAGAAGTTGAGTTTTCCATTGATTTTATTCCTCATTCAAGGCCTATATCGAAGACCCCTTATAGAATGTCTGTGGAATTAGTGAAACTAAAGAAACAACTAGAATAATTGAGTAACAAAGGATTTATTCTCCCTAGTGTTTCTCCATGGGGATCCCCTATTCTTTTTGTTAAGAAGAAAGATGGATCTCTGAGGTTGTGCATTGACTACATGGAGATCAATGTTATGACAATAAAGAACAACTATCCCCTACCTCGCATTTATGATTTATTCGATAAACTTCATGGAACTAAATATTTTTCAAAGATTGACCTTCGATATAGATATTATCGGTTGTGTGTAAATAAGAAATACATTTTCAAGACATCATTTTGTACCAGGTATGGGCATTATGAGTTTACAATAATGCCTTTTGGACTGACTAATGCACCCTCTATCTTCATGGATCTAATTAATAGAGTTTTTAAGGAATTTCTTGAAGAATTTTTAGTGATATTTATTCATGATATCTTAGTTTACTCCAAAAGATATGAAGATCATGGAAATCACTTGTGCACTATTCTGAAAACCCTGAGAAGAAATGAATTATATGGGAAGTTTAGCAATTTTCAATTCTAGCTTCCAGAGATTTATTTTCTTGGACATATTGTGTCTAAGGATGGAATCTCTATTGATCCTTATAAGACAAGAGAAATACAAGAATATCCAACACCAATGATTATAACTAAGGTATGTAGTTTTATTGGTTTAGTAGGTTATTATCTGCATTTCGTCTAAGATTTTTCTTGATTGGCTAACCCATTAACCAAGCTCACATATAAAAGGGATAAATTTGTTTGGACAAAATAGTGTGAAGAATGTTTTGAAGAACTGAAGATAAGATTATTCAATGATCCTATATGGACTCTACCATCGGAGAATTATGGGTTTGTTATTTATAGTGATGCCTCAAAGAAAGGAATTTGTTGTGTCCTTATGTAGAATGATAGAGTTATCTCCTATGCATCACTATTGCTAAAAATTCATGAACAAAAATATCCCACTCATGATCTTGAGTTAGAAGCTGTAATCTTGGCATTGAATATATGTAGACACTATCTATATGGTGAAAAATTTGAGATATATACTGATCATAAGAGTTTGAAGTATATTTTCTCATAGAAATAACTCAACATGAGGCATAAATGATGGCTTGAACTACTCAAGGATTATGATTGAACTATACACTACCACCCGAGGAAGGAAAATAAGGTGGAAGATGATTTGAACAGAAAGGATAATAGAGTTTTGAATAAGATGAGAGTTGAAAGGGATACTATGTACATAGATCTAGTAAAAATGGATATGGGAATAATCATAGAATGTGAAACATCAATACTTTTTCAAATGGTTTCCAAACCATCTTTAATAGAAAGGATAAAAAGTTCTCAGACTGATGATTAGGAGTTTCAAAAGAAAATTAAAGCTGTGAATGATGGGAGATTGATTGAATTCGTATATGAAGATGGAATTTTAAAATTCGGGAAGAGACTTTGTGTTCTAGACATACATGATCTAAAAAGGGAATTATTGGATAATGCTCATAGATCCAATTACTCTATACACCCTAGTAGCACTAAGATGTATATAGATTTGAAGGAACATTTTTAGTGGGACAACATAAAGAGGGATATTTCTGATTAGGTGTCAAGATGTATGGTTTTTCAATAGGTGAAGGTTGGAAGACAACATACTAGAGGAGTTATGCAACCTCTTCCCATACCTGAGTGGAAATGGGATGATATTACGATGGACTTTGTCATGGGGCTACCAAAGACACCTAGAAGGAATGATGCAATATGAGTCATTGTTGATCATATTACCAAGTCATCACATTTTCTTCCTATAAGATAAGATTTACCACTTGAACTTTTAGCAAGACTATATATGAATGAAGTTATAGGGCTTCATAGAGTAACCCTATCTATTTTTTCAGATCGTGATTCCCATTTAACATCAAGATTCTAGAAAAGTCTTCAGAAGGCCTTGGATACTGAACTTCGTTTGAGGACTTCCTACCACCCTCAAACTGATGGAAAATCATAATGGACTATTCAAACCTTAGAAGACATGTTGAGATCTTGCTCACTTGACTTTCAAGGTTTGTGGGATCAATATTTACCTCTGGTAGAATTTTTCTATAATAATAGCTTCCATTCAAGTATTCAGATGGAAATATATGAAGCGTTATATGGAAAGAGATGTTACACACCAACTTGCTGGGATGATGTTGGTGAAAGAAAACTTGTAGGCCCAGAACTTGTTGAGGAAACAATGGAAAAGGTAAAGATTATACAAAACCACATCAAAGAAGCTCAAAGTAGGAAAAAGATCTATAACGATAACCAAAGGAAGGATATGCAATTTCAAGTAGGATATCATGTTTTCTTGAATGTATCTCTATGGAAGGGTGTTGAAAGATTTGGTAAGAAGGGAAAATTAAGTCCCAGGTACATCATACCTTTAGAAATTCTAGAACGAATTGGAGTTTTAACTTATCGTTTGGAAATTACGCCTAGTCTCTCCAAAGTTCATGATGTGTTCCACATATCACTATTGAGGAAATACATGGATGATCGAACACATGTACTCACCTATAAATAAATAGAACTGGAACCTGATCTATCTTATTTTGAATATCCTATCAAGATTCTTGATACCAGAGAACAAGTGCTGAGAAACTAGAATAATCATTTGGTAAAAGTAATATGGAGATTCCATAAGATGGAAGAGGAAACGTGGGAACCTGAGGAACTTATGATTAAGAACCACCCGAAACATTTTATGTAGTAATATTCTCTAGATTTCGAGGATGAAATTATTTGAAGGAGGGAAGAATGTAACACCCCAAGCATCCATAGTATGATTTTATTTAAATAATACAATAGCTTGCGTTATACGCAACTTCGAGTTCTAAAACACCACGACCAATCAAACTAGCCATTATGAATAGTAATACCCACATTTTTAAATTTTATAAATTTTATTTTTTAAAATGGACTTTATTTTCGGATTTATAATATCAAAATTATCTTAGGGTGAATTTTTGGTATTTTTCTGAAAACTTTCAATTTTTGATGAATAGTGAAAAACACTATGTTATTGTTTAAAGCCGAATTCTTATTTAAATAATTAGTTATTTTATTTAAATTTATTTTAGGTAAAAATAGATATATAATACCTATATATGTTCAATATAATTCATTAGACTAATTTTATAATAATATTAGATATATAAAATTTTATTTAACTTTTTACCGTCTTTTACCCACCTTCTAGGCGCATTTGAAAATATGCATAAAACGTAATTTTACTGCTTCTGTAAATTTAATTTAAAAAATCCATGAGACATGGTTGAAATTAGTAAGTAAAATGTGGTTCAATATAATGAAAATATATTTTTTTGAATAGTAACTTTGGACTTTTATTTACCAAGGTTAAAAGTAAATAGGGTAATTAAAGATAAAAAATGATATTATAATTACCCTAACACATGTCCTAATTCTATTGTATAAGTGTTTTTCGACCAAAATAAACCTTAGTAATAAAATATGATTCTTTTGGTCCACTTGGATTAGATTCGGACATTTATTATTATTTTATTTAAAGAAGAGTTAAAAGTGTTAAATTCAAAGTTTAATAACTAAACCATTTTTAATATCGGGTTATACATAAGATAAATTCGACTATAAGAATTCATTAGAAATATAAAAATATTTCCTACATAATGGGATTTTATTTATAAATTTTATACATTAAATAATTAAATTTATTTATGACAAAATGATGATACAATAATTAACTTATTAATGAAAGATTAAAATAATTGATATTATAAATATAAAAATAAATAAAAATTGAGGCTTATGATGAATTCCACTATTTTATAGGTTAATATGAAATTTTAGGGTTGATTAAATAATTTTTTTTCGAATTGGTAAAGTTGTTATGACTTTCACAAAAAAATACCAAATAGTGTCAAAATTGACATAAATGAGTTTAAAAAAACTATATTATTAGTTGATATAATATTCCTATAAATATAAGGTTTGGAAAAAGGATATATATAAGGTTATATATATTAATAATTAACTACTTGGGGTTTTCTTGTCTTTTTATAATACGTTTATTAACCAATTATTATAATAATACAAGAATACAAGGTAAAAGTTAAACAATTTAACTAAGAGTTAAATCTAAAAGATAAGGTTAATATGGTGAGATAAACTTGTATAAAACATATTGGTTGAGAGTTTTTTGACCCATCCTTACCTTATCCTTGAAATAAATTATTTTGGAGCCATTATAAACCAAATATGATTGTATAATAAAATAATATTTCAAGATTTTCCTAAAGTGACCCTCACCTCTTTTATAAAAGGGTACTTCCCCTTATCTCAAAATCACACCTACAAAGCCATTTGGAACAGCCAACCCATTATTAAATATCCTCCCAACTACCCTCAATTTGACTTATAGGAGTTACTTTGATCATAAATCCAACCTAAGGATCCTTTTTGATCAACTCAAAAGGAAACACCCGAAGAAGTGGAAATAATTTCACCACCTCTTTCAAAGTTCTTTTCTTCTTCAAATTCCTCTTTATTTGTTGTTTACATAACAAAATAATAACTCTAGTAACTTATAAATAATTTGATTTTATTATAAATATGGTACAATAGTTATTCTATCCATCCTATTAATGACAAGTCACTATACGTGTGCAAGTACGACTTACCGTCTCTATTTCATTGTGTAGATTATTATTCACCACTTCATTATTTGGATGGGTATAATAATGAGAAAAAATGATGTAAATAATAAATATAACATGTTAATTATTCTGTATATATTATGTACCATCCAATTACTTATGATTTCACCATTAATAGAATGATATTGTCACTCGTGAGTACGTATGGATTACTGTCTCCACGAACGCGATGAGTTTCATTCCCCATAATTAACATTAAAGAATAATTTTCATTTTATAATTAAAAATAATGTTTAAGAACTTAATATAATTCTGGATATGATTAAAATACATCTTATCCATAACAAACATTTCTTATGTAACCAACCATATAAAGGAAAACAAATCAATTAACACCCGAAACAATGATACTACTAAAATATTATTAACAAAGAAATATTAGAAGATCATATATGATATCATATTTATGTATGACATTCTTGTATAATTTAATAACAATGATTTAACTATTATAAAAAAGGTTAACATACCCTCGATCAAGGAAAATTACAAATTAAGGGTTAATTCTACAATCTCTTCATTTTCCGAGGTTATTTATACGTGAGTATCTACTGAGACCTCTTTATCATCCACATCCATGTTTCTTAAAAATGTATTTCAAAACCTTTTTAATATTTCCTAGACTATGGGTTAAAGTCATTTATACACTCGTTGGATTTTTTATAAATTTTTTATGAAGGAATCTTTCCGTCGTTTTCCAAACAAGGTCCTTTATAACCTTTTCGAAAAAATTAGGGAAAGAATATTTTTTAACTTATATGACGAGTGTGGATATTTTCTGCCATTATAACACCTTTGAAGCTTCCATTACAGGCTTATAATAATATTTTCAAAATAAAATTTTTCTTTTATAACAATGTAAATTTTAAATTTTTTTAAAATAGAAAGATATATTTCTCTCAAATCGTTATGATTTCATCTATGTCAACATCCTTTCATGGATTTTACACTTGTTTGAAGTTGATTTATTATGATACAATCTTCCATATTGAATTTAAGGTTTTGTGATATGTTTGACTATGGATGTGTTATTTTTATACCATTCATGGTTTATGGTTAAATTATTAACATTTCATATTCTAGTTTTAATACGAATGTTTATATTATGTTTCAACCTTTTCATATGAGGAATGAATTGGACTTAGTAAGTGATGGGTGGAGCCCACTATAGCTCCTCGATGCATCGGTAGGTCTAATGAGACAAACTAGTGTCTTGACACAATTCCTTGACAAAATATTATTTTTAGTCTTGGTGCGAGGTCGTGACTATGTGGTTATGACGTCCGACATTATGCATTCCATCATTATAAAATTGGATATTGATATTAAATGTGATTATTAGACTAGTAGAATATCCATGTGACTAAGTAAATGGAATTATTTAATTTGTATTTTCCATATTATACTGAAGTTTAAGTTTAAAAGGCTTGTGTTTTAGTCTTATACATTTTCTTAAATGTTTATGATTATTTATGATAGTTTCCACTATATTGTTATCCTTACTGAGCATCTTAGCTCACCCCTTTCTTATGTTTTATTTTTTCCAAGATCCAAATAAGTATATTACGATTAAATTGTAGGAATAGGCTATAGGATATAAGACTGTTCAAAGGGGAAACAATGTTGTTTTTTTATTTCATGATTTAATGTAAAACTTATGAATGTATCTAGTACTTCCAAGGCTACTAATATTGTCAGCCTTTTTAGACATGATTCCTTGTATCATGCCAATGTTATGTAATAATGCACCAAATCTAGGTAACTGGGGTCAGGGCATTACAGTAATATCATTTGAAATTCTCCTTATGTCTTTAATGGACTCCTCATGTTCATTTACTGAACTCTCTATTTTGTATGACCATTTGGTCATCTTGTTACAAGCCTTCTTATGATAAATATAGCTATCACTCAAAACCGTTAGATCGACCTCCACTGACATCACTTTTTTTCTGAGCTCTCTTAATGAAATAAATTTCTTACTTTGATTCTATGTGATAAAATAAATATTTACTTCTATTATGGGAATGTAAGGAATAGTCTTCTCAGTCCTTCTTTACACATGGACAATGTAATCAATTTTCTTGGGAGAAATTGTGTGATTTGAATATGTGTCGTCATTATACGATTCAAGTTCATTTGATCAGATTGAGTCTTTATCAGGTTGTTTTCCTTTTCCTTTCTCTTTTTCTTTCTCAAATATGTATTCTTATTTTTCAACTATTTATTCTTCAAATTTATCACTGTTGATAATGTTTCTCTTAGCATGAGAACTTTGATCCATTTTATTTACTGAAGAAGGAACTCTTTCTAATTGAGTTTCTATATATTTTACTAGTGCGTGATTGACATGGACATTCTATTGTTGAACCAATTCACATTGTTTTTGAAGAGAAGTTTATTCTCTACTTCTCTTAGAACTCTAAAGATTTTCAATAACAAAGTATTCTTCCTCTTCTTCTTCACCTTCCTGTTGTGAAGCCGATTGAATTACTTCTTACATTTTTTCTTTCCCTTTATCTGGAAGAGTCTCTATGATCAGTTCTTGTTGAATTTATTCTGTCAATTGAGCACTTGATAACTCAATACCTTTTAGTATCTTGGAAACATCAAAATCAAGATTTTTTTCTTTTCAAAAGTTTCTTCTTCTTCTTCTTAGCTTGTAGGGTATCTTCTATTTTCATATTCTCAGCTAGAGCTTCAGCTAGATTATGTCCAAACCGAGGATCACCTTCTTTTCTTTGTTATTTATCCTTTCTCTACATGGCTACAACCTCTTTAATATATTTAGTTTTATTTTTAGTCTTTTCACCAGTTTGAGGGTCTGACTTTTGAGAAGATATAACTACTAGAGATAATTCTATTAAAAGTGGTGTTGATTGATTTGGTGCCGATTCTTTCACTTCTTTTAAAAAACTTTGATTCAGCGACAAAACGAACATTCAGTTTTCTGATTGTATCCTTGCTAATTCACGATCCCATAAACACTTTCAATTCTCCTTTCACTAGAATATTGAAAAACATCAAACTTTCAAGGATAAAATTCATAAGAACGGTTGGAAACATGATTATATGGGACTTAATTTCTTCAGACTTCACATTAATAATTGTTTCTAAAATTTAATCCATGAGATTTACCTTTCTCATATTCAAAAGATAGTCTAACATAAAGATATCAGAAATCTTAAGAGTTTCTCTATCCCCTTTCCTCAGAATAAGAAACACTTTTATCCATAGGGTGATAAATCTATTGTCTACAGAGATATGTCTACCTTTATTTTCTCTTCATTAATAAGAAATAGTGACTTTTCATCTTTTTCTTTATTAAACATACTGAATTCCTCTAGTAACTTATGAGAAGGACAGAAGGAGTCACCTTTAGTAGAGACATTGAGAAAATGTTCTTCTTGTTTCATTGACATAGTAAACTTTCTATCATACACAACAAAATTAATCATCATTTCCTCATCAAAAGTGACTATGTTATAGAATTTTCTGACCTCTTCAATAAGAATCAGACCACACTACTGGAAAACTACCATATACCCATGGTTCAAAACTGTGGGTATAGGCTATACCCACGGTTTTAAGAACCATGGGCTAGAATGACGTCGGGATAGGGGGGTTGGACTATACCCACGGTTTGGAGAAACCATAGGGATAGGATTTCCACAATGTGGCAGGTGCGTGGACACGCTGGCACAACGTTGACCCCACAGTTTGAGAACCGTGGGGATTTAATCTTCAAAAAAATCGGCAAGGGGGTTTCGAACCTAGGCATCGCTCTGCGCCTGGTGGAAGCGCCCCACTAATAGACCACCCGAGCTACAAATTTTATCTATTATTTATACATATATATGATTATATATATTAATAGGATGTATTTAAATTCAAAAAAAAAAAAAACGGCCACGTTGTTTCGAACCCGGGACTCGCGCTGTTCCAGAAGGTCGTGCCCCACTAGCAGACCACCCAAGCTACGAATTCTATATATTATATATACATATAGATGCTTATAAATATATATATATATATATATATATATATATATATTAATATGTAGTATTTAAATTCAGAAACAACTCCCAGCGTGTTTCGAACCCGTACCCCACACTGATTCTCACGGCCACACCCCATCAACCGACCAACTGAGCTGTGATTAATATTTGTTATATATAAATACATCTGCGTATATATATAAATGTGATCCACGTGAGGTATTTAAAATCATAAAATGCGACCAAGAGGATTTGAACTGAATACCAACAACAACTGTGTAGAAGAGTGATCCACATGAGGTATTTAAAATCATAAAATGCGACCAGGAGGATTTGAACTGAAGACCAACAACAACTGTGTAGAAGAGTGTACCAACTAGACTAAAAAACTTTTTTGAATTTATATTTATATGGATATAAATATATTAATCGAAACCATGAAAAAATGTCTTCCCGCCAAATTTTTTCCGTGTCCCGCCTAATTTTTTCCCCCGCCATAACGCGAGAAAGCTATACCCACAGTTCTGGAGAACCGTGGGTATAGGTCTTGAAAACAAACCCACAATACCTACGGTTTTCAAGAACCATCAATATAGCTCTTCTAAAAATACCCTATACCCACGGTTTTCTCCAAAACCATGGGTATAGGTCTTAAAAGAAAACTATACCCACATTTTTTGGCACAACCGTGGGTATAGATGGCCTATACCCACGGTTTTGGAAAACCGTGGGTAAAGGTTCACATACTATCCCTATACCCACGTTTTTCCAAAACCGTGGGTATAGACCTATTTTACAGTTGTGTCATGATTAATGGGTTTCTAAACAAAAAGGTTTTCCTAGCCTTGGAACAAGATAATCCTTTTAATTGAAGAGTCATAACTATTAGAGAAATCTCATAAAACTAACCTATCTTTGGAGAAATCCATTTCTAAGAATGTTTTTGAAGACATATCGGCAAGTTTATTGGGAGATAACTGAGACATAAAGTTGATTGGTGAAAGAAACAATCATATTAATGCTTAAAAGGAGGAGCAGAGATTCACCGAGAAAATATGAAAAACCAGTGTGGGTTTGAGGAGGGGGAGCCCTATTTATAGGTGTATTTTGGCACTTGTTGGTCTTCTATAATTGATATTAGAAGATAATTACTATAACGATTGAGAATAAAAGAATATTAAAAAAATCATTTTTATTTGAAAAGATTTTTTTTTTTAATTATTTTTAAAAAGATTAAAAATGAGAAACAATAAAACAAATGAAAAACGAAACGAAAGGAAAAGAGAATTTACCTGTCGATGATTTCAAGTGAATTGTTGGTTTCATACTAGTATGAAAATAAAAACATAATACAATATAAAAAATAAATATTTGAAATAATTAAAGGTGAATATGATCAAATATCAAACCGATGATGAAGAAATTAAATAAACTTGGTTGTCAGACCGATGGAAAACAAAGTCAATACCATAGGTTTTCATGTCGATGGAAAACAAATTCAATACCATAGGTTGTAAAGCTAAAGGAAAAAAAATTCAATACCATAGGTTATAAATCCAATGGAAAAAAAGTCAATAACATAGGTTGTTAAGCCGATGGAAAACAAAGTCAATACCATAGGTTGTCAATTCGATGAAAACAAGTCAATACCATAGGTTTCAAAACTGATGGAAAATAAAGTCAATACCATAGGTTTTCAAACTGATAGATTGATTTTTTGAACCGATTAGACATATTTTAAAACCGATAGTTATAAATTCAAGCTGATAGATAGAATGTAAAACCAATAGACAGAATGTAAAACAACAATAAAACAACTAATGAAACAAATAAAACAATTAAAACAAATAGAACTTTAAACTAAATAATTAAGAAAAAATAGAAAACATAAAATAAATAAATATACAAAAAAAGAAAAATATAAAATTGATAAAAACATAGACCTAAAGACTAATGTTCCCCAATATGAAGAGGAGTGTTTTAATGTAAGGATATTTTAAAAACATGAAGTATATGTGAATGATTATTTTATTATAATCATTCCTAGCTTATTTTTAATATATTAAAATCTATTGGAAGGTAATTGTTTTGTAAAAACATCAGCAAGTTGTTATTTCATTCCGATGAATTGTAAAATGATATCTCCTTTTTGTGTGTGATCCCTAAGATAGTGATGTCTAATATATATGGGTTTTTCACAAGAGTGATGTGCATGGATTTTACTTCAAGAAAGGCTACATGTGTTATCACACAATATTTGAGTTTTAGTAAAACTCATTCCATAGTCTGTGAGTGTGTGTTGCATCCACAACACTTAGGTGTAATAACTTCCAGCTGCCACATATTCATGTTTAGTAGTGGAGAGTGAGACTGAGTGTTGTTTTTTGCATGACTAAGAAACTAAAGAATCTACTAGGAAATTAAAAGTTCTAGAAGTACACTTTCTATTTATTCTACAACCACCAAAGTCTTCATCCAAAAAACTATTCTATTCAAAATAATTTTCATAAGAATAGAAAAGGCATAAATCCAAAGTTCCATTTAAATAGAGGAAAATTATTTTCATGGATTTTAAATGGGATTGTTTTATATTTTCTTGATATATAACACATAATCATACATAAAACATTAAGTTTGGACGACTAGCTGTTAGGTATATTAAACTTTGAATCACACCTCTAAAAGTTGTTCGATCAATTGGTTTCCTAGCTTCATCGAGATCAATAGTGTTTCAGGTTCCAATGAGAGTACTAATACTTTTAGTATTTTCATATCCATACTCTTTGAGTATGTATGTGATATACTTATGTTGAGATATATAAATACCTTTTGGTTTTTGAGAAATTTAGAAACCAAGAAATATTGTTAATTCAACCATCATACTCATTTCAAATTTATACTGTAACGCCCCAACCCCAGTTACCTAGAGTCGGTTCATTATTACATAACATTGGCATGATCATAAGAAAGATCAAATCTTGAAAGACCGATTGGTTTAGTATCCTTAGAAACATTGGATATATTCATAAGTCTTACATTACATCATAAAGTGAAAAACTACTACAACAACATATTGTCTCCATATTCCACACTCATATCCCCACATAATATCCCTGCAGGTCATTCATAATTTACTTCTTCAATTCCTGGGAAAAATAAAACATAGAAAAGGGATGAGCTCAAATGCCTAGTAAGGATAACAATATAGCGGAAACTTTCATAAATAAGAATAAACATTTAAGGCAATGTATAACTAAAACAAAAGCCTTTTAAACTTGAACTTCAACATAGTATGGAAAAAGTAAAATGAAATAATTCCATTTACTTATTCACATGGATATTCTACTAATAGAATAATCACATACAATATCAATAACCACTTTCATAATGATGGGATGCATAATACCAGACTATCATAACCACATAGCCAAGGCCTCGTGCCAAGACTACAAATAAGATTTTGCCAAGGCCTTGTGACAAAACACTAGTTTGTCTCATGAGACCTACCGATGCACAGAGGAGCTATAGCGGGCTCCACCCATCACATATTAAGTCCAATGCATTCCCATATGAAAATGTTTAAACATAACATAAACATTCGTATTAAAACTAGCATAAAAAATGTCAATACTTTCACCATAAACTATGAACGGTATAAAAATAGCACATACATAGTCAAACATATCACAAAACCTTCAATACAATATAGATGTTTTGTATCATAATAAATCAACTTCAAATAAGCATAAAATCCATCAAAGGATGTTGACATAGATGAAATCAAAACTCTTTTTAGAGAAATATCTCTTTCTATTTTGAAATAATTTAAGAGTCTTATATTTATGAAATAAAACATTTTCTTTGAAAATATTATTATAAGCTTGTAAGGGAAGCTTCGTCAATTTTATAACGGCGGAAAATAGCCGCACCCGCCGTATAAGTTAAAAAAAAACATTCTTACCTTAATTTTGTCGAAAAGGTTAAAAAGCACCTTGTTTGGAAAATGACGGAAAGATTCCTTTATAAACCTCTTATAAAAAGTCAAACAAGGGTATAAATGAATTTAAACCATATTCTAGTAAATAGTAATTTTTTTTTGAAATTCATTTTTAAGAAACATGGATGTGGATGATAAAGAGATCCCAGTAGATTATTACGTATAAACAACCTCAGATAATGAAGAGATTGTGAAATAACCCTTAACTTGTACTTTTATTTGGTTGGGGTAGGTTAACCTCCTGTATAATAGTGAAATAATTGTTATTAAATTATACAAGAATCATATACATTCATATGATATCATATATGATCTTTTAACATTGCTTTGTTAATAATATCTTAGTATTATCGTCGATTCGGGTGTTAACTTACTCGTTTTCTTTTACATGTTTTGTTACATAAACCATGTTTGTCATGGATAGGTTGTATATTATTAATATACAGAATGATATCAAGTCCTTAAACATTATTTTCAAATCATCAAATGACAATTAAACTTTAATGGATACGATGGAGAATGAATCTCATCGCGTTCGTGGAGACGGTAGTCCGTACGTACGCACGAGCGACAATATCATTATTTTGATATTAAAATAATATATAAATGGATGGTATATCATATATAAAGAATCATTAACATGTTATATTTATTATTTACATGAGTTACACATTATTATTATACCCATCCAAATAATAATATATTGAATAACAATTACACCACAACGTGGAGACGGTAAGCCGTACGTACGCACGTATGGTGACATGTTATTCAAAGGGTGGATAGAATACTGAATATGGTTGTACCATATTTATAATAAAATCACAGTATATATATGATACTGGATTTATTATTTTAGAATGGTAATAACAAAGGAAGAAGAAGTGGAAGAAGAAAGGAACTTGGAAAAGGGTGGTGAAATCATTACCTCTTCTTCGGGTCCTTCCTTTTGATTTGATCAAAAGGGCTCCTTAAGTTGGCTTTATGATCAAACTAAGGCCTCTAGGTTGTAGTGAGGAACGTTGGGAGAGTATTTGGGCAGAGTTTGGCTGAACCAAAAGGCTTTGAAGGTGTGAAGAAATGAGAAGGAGGAGTGCCCTTTTATAAGAGGGGTGAGGGGCACCTTTGGAAAAGCTAGAAATTTTAATTTATAATAAATTCATATTCAGTTTCTAATGGCTCCAAAGTTTATTATTTAAATGTTAAGGTAGGGATATGTCGAAAACCATTAAACCAATAGAATTTATACAGGTTTGGGTTACTATATTAACCTTATCTTTAAGTATTAACTCTTAGTTAATTAGTTTGACATTTACCATGTCACTTTGTATTTTTATATTATATAGTTAATAAACTTATTATATACATCCAAGAGACCCACAATTGGTCCATTAATGATAAAATTATCATGATATAAGTCTCTTGGCTGAACATTAGATTTTTAGGAATTTAATATCAATTAATAATATAATATTTGTTTTTAAAAACTCTTTTATGTCAATTTTGACACTATTCAATAGTTGATTTTTTTGAAACCCATAACAGAATTATTACTTCGAAAAAAGTTAATTAAATAAATCATAATATGTCATATTATCCTATAAAATTATTTTAATTCATTAAAAGTCTCCAATTATATTTATTTGGGTATTTATAATATCAATTATTTTAAATTTTCACTATTATGGTAATTACTGCATCATCATTGTGTCATAAATAAATTAAATTATGTAATCTCTAAAAATTATAAATAAAATATAATTATGTAGAAAATTGTTTTATCTTTATAATTAATATTTATAGTTGAAATGGAAACATATATAACCCTATGTAAAAATTGTTTTTCTAAAAGACATATGCTTGTGTCATTTTTGTATTCATTTTAACTTAATTAAAATAAAGTGTCCCTATCACCTACAAGTGGCTCCATGGGGTACCAAAATCGACCCAAAGGTTCCTATGGTCGAACATGTATAAACCAATAAGTCTAGGACAAGTTTTAGGGTAATTTAGTATTATTATAATATTATTTTTTAACCCTTATTTACTGGATTCACCCTTAACCATGGTAAATAAAATATTTACCGAAGTAATTATTCAAAATGTCTAAAAATAAAAGTTACCTATTTACAAAATTTGAACATCCTGATTCCAAATATGGAATCCATTTTTCCAAATTCAAAACACAGAAGTGGAAGAAATTAATTTAAAATTAATTCTCGTTGTTAAAACAAAAAGCGTGTTTTTAAGAGATAATAACTATCAAAAGATTGACACTTGTTTATGTCCGGTTTAATTGTAAAATTATGTCCAATGTCCAAAATTTTATTAAATGGTAAAAATATATTCTAAATATACTTTAAAACCACTCAAATTCATAATTTATCACTGTTAATTATTTTGATTAAAAAAGTTGTTTTTAATTAAAATTTAGTAATTTTCACTATTCATCAAAATATTAAAGTTATCCGAAAAGTACCAAAATTTCACCTTAGGATAAATTCGATATTCCGAATTCAAAAATGAAGTCCATTTTAAAAAATAAAATATATATAATTTCAGAAAGTAGGTATTACTGTTCATAACGGCTAGTTTGATTGGTTATGGTGTGTTAGAACTCAGTGTTGCGTACAACACACGCTATCACATTATTCAAAGAGAAGCGTACCGTGGAAGCTTGGGGTGTTACATTCTACCCTCCTTCAAATAATTTCGTCCTCAAAATTTCTAGAATATTATCGCATGAAAAGACTCGGGTGGTTCTTCATCATAAGTTCCTCGGGTTCCCACATTGCCTCTTCCATCTTATGGTTTCTCCACAAAACTTTTACCAGACACGTCGTCCAGTTTCTCAGTACTTGTTCTCTCATATCAAGAATCCTGACGGGCTATTCACAATAAGATAGTTCAGGTTCCAGTTCTAACTCCTCATAGGTGAGTACATGCGTTAGGTCAGACATGTATTTCCTCAACAGAGATACGTGGAACACATCGTGAACTTTGGAGAGACTTGGCGACATTTCCAATCGGTAAGCTACAACCCCAATTTGTTATAGAATTTCGAAAGGTCCGATGTACCTGGGACTCAATTTACCTTTCTTACCAAAACGTATGACTCCCTTCCATGGAGATACCTTCAGGAAAACATGATCACCGACTTGAAATTCCAAATCCTTCCTTCGATTATCGGCATAGCTCTTCTGCCTACTTTGAGCTGCTTTGATGTGATTTTGGAATACCTTCACCTTTTCTATCGTTTCCTCACCACTTCTAGACCTACAAGTTTTCTTTCACCAACATCATCCCAACAGGTTGGTGTGCGACATCTCTTTCCGTATAACGCTTCATATGGTGCCATCTGAATACTCGAATGGAAGCTATTGTTATAGGAAAATTATACCAGAGGTAAATACTGATCCCACATACCCTGAAAGTCAAGTGAGCAGGATCTCAACATGTCTTCTAAGGTTTGAATAGTCCGTTCTGATTGTCCTTCTGTCTGAGGGTGGTAAGCAGTGCTCAAATGAAGTTCAGTATTCGGGGATTTCTGGAGACTCTTCCAGAATCTTGAAGTAAAACGGGGATCACGATCAGAAACAATCGATAGGGGTACTCCATGAAGTCTCACAAATTCATTAATATATAGTCTTGCTAGACGTTCCAGTGGTATATCTTCTCTTATAGCAAGAAAATGTGCTGACTTGGTAAGACGATCAACAATAACTTATATTGCATCGTTCCTTCTAGGAGTCTTTGGTAGTCCCATGACAAATTCCATCATAATATTGTCCCATTTCCACTCAGGTATGGGAAGAGGTTGCAATACTCCACCAGGTTGTTGCCTTCCAGCTTTCACTTGTTGACAAAACATAAATCTTGACACAAAATCGGCAATCTACCTCTTCATGTTGTCCCACCAAAAATGTTCCTTCAAATCTCTATAAATTTTGGTGCTCCCAGGGTGTATAGAGAAATTGGAACTATGAGCATCATCCAACAATTCCATTTTTAGATCAGGTATATCGGGAACACAAAGCCTCTTCCTGAATTTCAAAATTCCATCTTCATACACAAAATCTCTCAATCTCCCATCATTCACAGCTTTAATCTTCTTCTGAAATTCTTCATCATCGGTCTGAGAACTCTTAATTCTTTCTAGTAAATATGGTTTGTCAACCATTTGAAAAAGAATTGATGTTTCACCTTCCCTGGTTATTCCCATGTCCATATTCACTAGATCCATGAAAATTGGATCCCTTTCAACTCTCATATTGTTCAAAACTCCATGGTCTTTTCTGCTCAAAGCATCTTCCACCTTGTTTGCCTTCCCCGGGTGGTAGTGTATTGTACAATCATAATCCTTGAGTAATTCATGCCATCTCCTTTGCCTCATGTTGAGTTCTTTTTGTGAGAAAATATACTTCAAACTCTTTTGATCAGTATTAATCTCACATTTTTCACCATAGAGGTAGTGCCTCCATATCTTCAAAGAAAAGATCACAGCTGCTAACTCGAGATCATGAGTAGGTTAGTTTTGTTCATGAATTTTCAACTGTCGTGATGCATAGGCAATAACCCTATCATTCTACATAAGGACACAACCAAGTCCTTTCTTCGATGCATCACTATAAATAACGAACCCATCATTCCCCGATGGTAGAGTCAATATAGGAGCATTGACTAATCTTCTCTTTAGCTCTTCGAAACATTCTTCACACTCTTTTGTCCAAACAAATTTAACCCCTTTACGTGTGAGCTTCGTTAATGGGTTATCCAATCGGGAAAAATTCTGGACGAAACGTCGATAATAACCTGATAAACCAATAAAACTACGTACCTCAGTTATATTCATAGGTGCTGACCATTCTTGGATTGCCTTGGTCTTAGAAGGATCAACAGATATTCCATCTTTAGAGACAATATGGCCAAGAAAAGAAATCTCCTGAAGCCAGAATTCACACTTGCTAAACTTCCCATATAATTCATGTCTTCTCAGAGTCTTCAAGATAATGCGCAAGTGATTTTCACGATCTTCATAGCTTTTGGAGTATACCAAGATATCATCAATAAATACCACCAAAAATTCATCGAGTTACTCCTTGAAAACTCTATTCATAAGATCCATGAATATAGAGGGTTCATTAGTCAATCCAAAAGGAATTACAGTAAACTCGTAATGCCTGTACCTGGTTTGAAATGCTGTCTTCGGAATGTCTTACTTCTTCACACACAACTGATGGTATCCAGATCGAAGGTCAATCTTTGAAAAGTATTGAGCTCCATGCAGTTGGTCAAATAAATCATCAATGCGAGGTAGGGGATACTTGTTCTTTATTGTTATAGCATTGATCTCCCTATAGTCGATACATAACCTCATGGATCCATCTTTCTTTTTAACAAAAAGAACATGGTCTCCCCATGGAGAAACTCTAGGGAGAATAAATCCTTTATTACTCAATTCCTATAGTTGTTTCTTTAGTTCGACTAATTCTACAGTGGCCATTATATAAGGGGTCTTCGATATAGGCCTTGATCCAGGAATTAAATAAATGGAAAACTCAACTTCTCGTTCTGGAGGATGTCCAGGTAAATCATCCAGAAACACATCTACATATTCTTTAACAATGGGTACATCCTCTATTTGAACATTCCTTTCCTCATCCATAGTCATTTCATTCTCTTCCTCCCCAATAATTGAATTTAGTTGAGCTACTGGGGGTGGATCTAGATAAGAATTAGGTGGTGACGATTCTGCTCTAAAGATAAGGTGTTCCTTATCATCATCATCAAGAATCGTAACCTCTTTATTCTTACAATAAATCTTCGCATCATAGTCCGAAATACAGTCCATACCGAGGATTATATCAAACTCAATCATAAGTATGACGATGAGATCAGAAGATAAAGAACATTTATGTGCTCTAATGGGGACTGATTCACAAAACTTTGTTACAATGATACTTCCCTTAGGAGTTTTAACTAACAACTCCCTTGTTAAATCAAATTGGAAATATCTAATTTTCATCACAAACTGGGAAGATATGAAACAATGTGATGATCCAGAATCAAATAATTCATTTTCTAAACTTGAGGAAACCATTAAATTACCTGCCACCATGTCTTTCAGAGCTTCTAGCTCAGCAGTAGTGATAGCATAAGCTTGGCCTTGATCCCTTGGAATTTTATGAGGTAAGTTCCCCAGACGCTTAGTACATTCATGTGCATAATGCCCCATCTCCCTGCAATTGTAGCACTGAACATTGGTAGCTTCCTTCTTCCCTTTTCAATCATGAGCTTTGTGGACTTTTTCACCACACTTGTAACAGACTCCTGTTCCCTTCAAGCAAGTACCGGGGTGTTTCTTACCATATTTACCACAGGATGGATATTCAACCATTCCCTTCTTCCCCTTATTTCCATTCCTAGATTGATCAGCAGGTCTCTTCTTCTCTTGCATTTCTTTAAAGTCATAAGACTTAGAGAATTCCTTTTCGGTCTTGATAGCACATGAGACAATGTCTTCGTACGATGAAAAGGATTGTGAGACCAATGCTCGACGGAGAAATGGTTTTAACCCATCAAAGAAATGATCAATATTACTTCTTGGGTTACGTATATAATCCCCATAATACCTTGCTAACCTTGTAAAGTTAGCCTCATACTTTGCGACATTCTCATCCTCCTTCTGTCTCAGACTCAGAAATTGCCTTTCCATATCTGCTCGATGGTCGCGAGGAAAGTATTTTTCTAAAAACAGATCTTTGAACTCCCTCCATTCCAAATTTGATACTTCATCATCTTCCTTCATGTTTTGAATCAATGACCACCATTGATCAGCATCTCCAGTGAGGCGGTAAACTGCCATGATAACTTTTTCCCTTTCACTACTCCCCAAAGCCTGAAATATTTTCTCTAGGGAATTTATCAATTGCTCAGATACTAAGGGAATTGTACTCCCATTGAACATTGGTGGTTTTTGCCTCATGAATCGATCTAACATTGATCCTCCACGCTGTGGATTAGGGTGCTCCATATGGGTAAGGTTATTATTCATAACCTGAGTGAGTTGTCCCAGTATGGTGATTAGCTGATCGGCACCAGTTGCATCACCATCTCCACTATAATTATATTGCACAGGAGGGAAATCCCTACATGGAGTGCATGAATTGATACGATTTCCATTTCTTCCACTAGGCGCCATTTCTAAACAATGGCATAAACTAGATCAGTTTATGAATCAAAATACATAATTCCATACTTATAAAACACTTAACATAAATTGAACTATTTATGGATATAATCCATAATCATAAAAATGTTTTCTTTGAGGAATTATATACTCATAAACCCTTCACAATGATTTGTAAAGAAAATGAGAGTTATCCTAAGCATATCCCCCGGGAGTGTCGTAACCAAGAGTGCAGCAAGGCCCGTTGTCGTGCACCAGTTCCCGTTCGAGTCTAGCTCAAAGCGGTGTTTTCGGGTTTTACCCCTAGGTACATCTGTGCCAGAGCCGCCTCTACCTGCTCATATCCAGATAGATATGTATTGCTTGGAAAACTCACAAAATCTCTACAATACCAAAATTCTAGGAAGTTCTTCTATACTAATCCTCAAAGTTCATCTTAGGTCTACATGCTCTAATCAGAGTTTATCTAAATCTAGCTTCCAAGGTTTGTACTAAACTTCCTCTGATACCAACTATAACGCCCCAACCCCAGTTACCTAGAGTCGGTGCATTATTACATAACATTGGCATGATCATAAGAAAGATCAAATCTCGAAAGACCGATTGGTTTAGTAGCCTTGGAAACACTAGATATATTCATAAGTCTTACATTATATCATAAAGTGAAAAACTACTGCAACAACATATTATCTCCACATTCCACACTCATATCCCCATATAATATCCTTTAAGGTCATTCATAATTTACTTCTTCACTTCCTGGGAAAAATAAAACATAGAAATGGGGTGAGCTCAAATGCCCAGTAAGGATAACAATATAGCAGAAACTTTCATAAATAAGAATAAACATTTAAGGAAATGTATAACTAAAAAAAAGCCTTTTAAACTTGAACTTCAACATAGTATGGAAAAAGTAAAATGAAATAATGCCATTTACTTATTCACATGGATATTCTACTAATCGAATAATCACATGCAATATCAATAACCACTTTCATAATGATGGAATGCATAATGCCAGACTATCATAACCACATAGCCAAGGCCTCGTGCCAGGACTAAAAATAAGATTTTTCCAAGGCCTTGTGCCAAGACACTAGTTTGTCTCATGAGACCTACCGATTCATCAAGGAGCTATAGCGAGCTCCACCCGTCACATATTAAGTCCAATGCATTCCCATATGAAAAGGTTTAAACATAACATAAACATTCGTATTAAAACTAGAATACGAAATGTCAATACTTTCACCATAAACTATGAACGGTATAAAAATATCACATCCATAGTCAAACATATCACAAAACCTTCAATACAATATATAAGTTTTGTATCATAATAAATCAACTTCAAATAAGCATAAAATCCATCAAAGGATGTTGACATAGATGAAATCAAAACTCCTTTTAGAGAAATATATCTTTCTATTTTGAAATCATTTAAGAGTCTTATATTTATGAAATAAAACATTTTATTTGAAAATATTCTTATAATATTGTAAGGGAAGCTTCGACAATTTTATAACGGCAGAAAATAGCCGCACCCGCCATATAAGTTAAAAAAACATTTTTACCTTAATTTTGTCGAAAAGGTTAAAAAGCACCTTATTTGGAAAACGACAGAAAGATTCCTTTATAACCCTCTTATAAAAAGTCAAACAAGGGTATAAATGACTTTAACCCATATTCTAGTAAATAGTAAAAATGTTTTGAAATTCATTTTTAAGAAACATGGATGTGGATGATAAAGAGATCTCAGTAGATTATTACGTATAAACAACCTCGGATAATGAAGAGATTGTGAAATAACTCTTACCTTGTAATTTTCCTTGGTTGGGGTAGGTTAACCTCATGTATAATAGTGAAATAATTGTTATTAAAATATACAATAATCATATACATTCATATGATATCATATATGATCTTTTAACATTGTTATGTTAATAATATCTTAGTATTATCGTCGTTTCGGGTATTAACTTACTCATTTTCTTTTATATGTTTTGTTACATAATCCATGTTTTTCATGGATAGGTTGTATATACAGAATGATATCAAGTCCTTAAACATTATTTTTAAATCATCAAATGACAATTATACTTGAATGGATACGATGAGGAATGAATCTCATCGCGTTCGTGGAGACGGTAGTCCGTACGTACGAACGAGCGACAATATCATTCTTTTGATATTAAAATAATATATAAATGGATGGTATATCATATATACAGAATCATTAACATGTTATATTTATTATTTACATGAGTTACACATCATTATTATATCCATCCAAATAATAATATATCGAATAACAATTACACCACAATGTGGAGACGGTAAGCCGTACGTACGCACGTATGGTGACATGTTATTCAAAGGGTGGATATAATACTGAATATGGTTGTACCATATTTATAATAACATCACAGTATATATATGATACTGGATTTATTATTTTATAATGGTAATAACAAAGGAAGAAGAAGTGGAAGAAGAAAGGAACTTGGAAAAGAGTGGTGAAATCATTACGTCTTCTTCGGGTTCTTCCTTTTGATTTGATCAAAAGAGCTCCTTAGGTTGGATTTCTGATCAAAATAAGGCCTCTAGGTTGTATTGAGGGAAGTTGGGAGAGTATTTGGGCAGATTTTGGACGAACCAAAAGGCTTTGAAGGTGTTAAGAAATGAGAAGGAGGAGTGCCCTTTTATAAGAGGGGTGAGGGACACCTTAGGAAAAACTAGAAATTTTAATTTATAATAAATTCATATTCGGTTTCTAATGGATCCAAAGTTGATTATTTAAATATTAAGGTAGTGATAGGTCAAAAAACATTCAACTAATAGAATTTAGACAGGTGTTTTTTACTATATTAACCTTATCTTTAAGTATTAACTCTTAGTTAATTAGTTTGACATTTACCATGTCACTTTGTATTTTTATATTATATAGTTAATAAACTTACTATATACATCCAAGAGACCCCCAAGTGGTCAATTAATGATACAATTATCATGATATAAGTCTCTTGGCCTAACCTTAGATTTTTAGGAATTTAATATCAATTAATAATATAATATTTGTTTTAAAAACTCTTTTATGTCAATTTTGACACTATTCAATAGTTGATTTTTGTGAAACCCATAACATAATTATTACTTCGAAAAACATTAATTAAATCAATTATAATATGTCATATTATCCTATAAAATTATTTTAATTCATTAAAAGTCTCCAATTATATTTATTTGGGTATTTATAATATCAATTATTTTAAATTTTCACTATTATGGTAATTAATGCATCATCATTGTGTCATAAATAAATTAAATTATGTAATCTCTAAAAATTATAAATAAAATATAATTATGTAGAAAATAGTTTTATCTTTATAATGAATATTTATAGTCGAAAATCCAACATATATAGCCCTATGTAAAAATTATTTTTCTAAAAGATATATGCTTGTGTCATTTTTGTATTCATTTTAACTTAATTAAAATAAAGTGTCCCTATCACCTACAAGTGGCTCCATGGAGTCCCAAAATCGACCCAAAGATGACTATGGTCGAACATGTATCAACCAATATGGCTAGGACACGTTTTAGGGTAATTTAGTATTATTATAATATTAAAATTTTAACCCTTATTTACCGGATTTACCCTTAACCATGGTAAATAAAATATTTACCGAAGTAATTATTCAAAATGTGTAAAAATAAAAGTTACCTATTTACACAATTTGAACATCCTGATTCCAAATATGGAATCCATTTTTCCAAATTCAAAACACAGAAGTGTCAGAAATTAATTTAAAATTAATTCCCATTGTTAAAACAAAAAGCGTGTTTTTAAGAGATAATAACTATCAAAAGATTGACACTTGTTTTTGTCCGGTTTAATTGTAAAATTTTGTCCAATAACCAAAATAATATTAAATGGTAAAAATATATTCTAAATATACTTTAAAAACACTCAAATTCATAATTTATCACTATTAATTATTTTGATTAAAAAAGTTGTTTTTAATTAAAATTTAGTAATTTTCACTATTCATCAAAATATTTAAGTTATCTGAAAAGTACCAAAATTTCACCTTAGGCTAAATTCGATATTCCGAATCCAAAAATGAAGTCCATTTTAAAAAATAAAATATATATAATTTCAAAAGTAGGTATTACTATTCATAATGGCTAGTTTGATTGGTTATGGTGTGTTAGAACTCGGTGTTGCGTACAACACACGCTATCACATTATTAAAAGAGAAGCGTACCGTGGAAGCTTGGGGTGTCACATATACTTTATTAGATTCAAAAATGAATCTGTTAAAGACTTTTTATTTGATCTGAAAATGATGTCATCAACATAAATTCGAACAATCATAAGATTTATGTTTTCTTTCTTTACAAAAAGTGTCAGATCAACTGTTCCCTTAATGTAATTGTTTTGTAACAAAAATACTGTTATCATACCAAGATCTATCAGATTGTTTAAGTCCATAAAGGGAATTAGTAAGTTTTTAATCATATTCAGGATGTTTTGTATCTTCATAACTAGAGGGTTATTCTACATAGACTTCCTCCTGTACATATCCATTAAGGAAAGCACACTTGATATCCATTTGAATGATTTTGAAATAAAAGAATGCTGAAAAGGCTAATAGAATTCTAATAGATTCGAGTCTTGCTACTGAACCATAGGTTTTCCCATAGTCTATGCCTTCTTGTTGATTATATATTTTAGTAACAAGTATAGATTTATTTCTTACAATGATACCATTTTCATTGCATTTGTTTCTAAAAACCCATTTTACTCAAATAATAGATGCGTCCTTAGGTTTTTCAACCAAGGTACAAACTTTATTCCTTTAAAAATCATTCCGTTCATCTTTCATTGCCTTTATCCAATCCTCATCACTTAAGGCCTCACTTAGAGTTTTAGGTTCAAATTGAGGTAGAAAAGAAAGATGTTCTATTTCATTTCTTAAGGAGTTTCTAGTCCTTAATGGTTGATTTAAATCACCAATGATGTTATCACTAGGATGATTCCTAAGTAACAGTTTATTTGGATTTTGTAAAACCTACTCATCAACATAAGGTAGAAAGTATTCAAGTGTAAATATCTCAGAAGAAATTTCTTGATTATTAACATTATTTGAAGGTTCTTTTCTCAAAGATTGATAATCAATTTTGTAGAACACTTCAGAAGCAACATTTCGAGGGTTTTTCAAAAAAAAAGAGGATATGTTTCATCAAATTGGACATGTATTGTTTCTTAAAAAACACACATGTTTTTATTAAAAACTCTATAAGCCTTAGAAGTAGTGGAATAACCTAAAAAAATTCCTTCATCAGATTTAGGTGCAAACTTATGTAAGTTATATTTTGTATTTAAAATAAATACTTTTCAACCAAATACTTTGAAGTATGAAACTTTTGGTTTTCGACCTATCCAGAACTCATAAGGAGTTTTATTAATAAAATGTAGAATTAAAACTCGATTTATAGTATAACAAGAAATACTATCAGCTTCTGTCCATTTTTTTTGAAATGAGTACTCAATCAACATGGTTCTTGTTATCTCTAGAATAATTCTATTTCCTCTTTCAATAACACCATTTTGTTCAGGTATTCTTGGTGAAAACAATTTGTGAGTAATACCTTTCATACTACAAATAGTATCAAAATCATAATTTAAATATTCTCAACCATGATCACTTCTGACAGTTATCAATGGTATGGTTTTTATCTTTTTTAACTTTAGCAACAAAGTTTTTAAAGAAACAAAAAACTTCTAATTTTTTGGTGAGAAAATATACCCATGTAAATCTGGTGTAATCATTAACTAAGACAAATACATAATACTTTCCTTAAATAATTTTGGTTTGTGTAGGACAAAAAAGATCCATTTTCACTAATTATAATGCATTAGTAGTTTTGACCTCACTGATTGATTTAAATCTTGACTTATGTTATTGTCCAAACTGACAAGGATCAAAAAATTTAGAAGAATCAAACCTATGCTCAGGTAGATCTTTAATAAGTCCATTCTTAGAGAGTTTTTATAAATTTCTAAAATTACAGTGTCCTAGTATTCTATTCCATAACCAAGATTGGTCTTTCATTACACTTAGAAAAGGTAAGTCTTGGCTCCTAAGGTCTTCTAAGTTCGAAGTCTAAACATTTTCCTACCTTTGGTAAGATAGAATGAATTCATACTTGGAATTGTGAACTATACATTTACCATTCCTAAAATTCCCAAGGTAACCTTCATCACATAATTGACATATGATAATGAGGTTTTTCTTAAGACCATCAACAAATAAAACATTAGAAATCAAAATTTTACTGGGGAAAACAATATTACCTATACCAACAATATTTCCTCGAGCATTGTCTTAGAAGGTAATTTTTCCACCTTTCGTCTTGAAATTTTTTTCAAAGAAGTTTCTATTTCTAGTCATGTCCATGGAATATCCACTATCCACTATCCATGTGTTGTTATTTTTTCTTATTTTGTTTTCCTAAAACAAAAACAATTAAAATTTTGGAATCCAAACCTATTTGGATAAAAAAATGTTTGAAAGAATTTTTTTGGAATCCACATTTGTTTTGAAAAGCACGCTTTATGGAGACCCAAAGATTGTGTTTTATTTAAAGAATAATATTTATTACAATGAACAACACATTGACACTTAGTGCAGAATGAAGCCTTTTTAGTAATAAGATAGTTATTTTTAAGAATAGGTTTTTAATGGGTGTAACCAATTCCTTGACTATTACTATGAGGTCATATTTGAGAATACATATTATCAAAATTTTATTTTCTAGATGAAAAATTAGATAGAGTTTCTTCAAATAAAAAATATTAGATTTTATTTTGATGAACAAATTCTTATCCTCATTTGTATTAGTTTTATAATTGAGTTTTTATTCTAAAAAGTTTTTCTCAAAAATTATACTATCAAAATATTTAGAAAGTTTCTTAGTTTCAAAATTCACTTTCTCAAGGTTTTTAGAAATATTTTCAAACTCAAGAGTTTTAGAATCATGATTTTTAGAGAGATATAAGACTTATCTTGTTAAAATATCAATTCTAGTATTTTCTTTCTCAAGTTTTCTAGAAACATTAAAAATTTTATTTTCTAAAAGTTTAGCAAATCTGGAAACATCTTCAGATGATGGTTAAGAATTATCATTCTCTGATGAAGATGTTTCTTCAATAGAAGAATTATATTTATTAGGATAATTGTTACTCAAAGAAATATTAGTAAGAGAATCATAACTATTTACCTTACAAATTATGCAATGATAAGTGGTTTTGGTAAGGAGACCAACTTTCTTGTGATTTGAGGTATTACTATCAGAAGAGTCTTTATAAGAATCCCCTCCGATGGAACTCTAGGAGTTATTTACTTGAAATAATTTCTTTCCCTTTCATTTCAAGTATTTATTATTATTATTCTATAAATTCCTTTCCTTTATATTCCTTATTTTTTATTATAGGACAATCATGTGAAATGTGTCTTGTTGTTCTACATTCCTAGCACGTGACTTCAGAATCTTTCTTTTCCTTGTTACCATTGAAGGTATTTTTATATCTATATTGGAAATCCTTATTTACAATTTTTTTTCATTATTCTAGAAAGATTTGAAATATCATTCTTTGACTGCTTAGTATCACTAGAATATAATAAGACTTAAACTATATATTTCTTGACTTAGTTTTCACAGGTGATTGAGAGTTGGAAGGATTTGTTGTTGTAGTGAATAATACTCAACCTTTATTCTTTTTCACATTTAACTAAATCTCTATTAAGTCTTACTTCATATTTCTATAGATTTCCAAAGTGATCATCAAGAGTAATATTAGTAATATTTCTAGACTCATCAACTACAATCCTCTTGGATTCAAATTCATTTGGCATAATGTCTATGATCTTCTCAACTAAAAATTCATCTTCTAAATTTTTCTCTCCTATAGCTTGAAGACTATTAACAGTTGTCATTAATTGTTTTTAAAGATTAACTACAGGTTAAACAAAAGGGAATTAAAAGGCTTGATAGTCAGCTCTTAGCATAAATTTTCTTATTTCAACAACTTTGGAAGTACCGAAGTGTGTAATCTCTAATATCTTATATATGATATTTGCGGCTTCACATGAAGAATTTTGACTATAAATATTCATGGTCATAGAATACACTAAATTATTTCATACCTTATAGTTTAACTAATATTCAAGTTTTTCTTGGGCTATAAAAGTTATGACTTCTTTCTCAGGGATATTATAGTCACTAGTGAGCATAAAAAAGTTATTTACACCAATATTTATGATAAAACTCTTCATCCTATCTCTCCAATATTCAAAATCATTACCATACAAGATTGGTGGTCTTGTTGGATTCATATTTTCAATTAAATCGACATTCATCATTCCTTCCATCATAAATAAAAATATCCTTTTTCCATAAATACAGGTTAGTGTATTTAGAAAACAATGTAACTTAAAAATATACAAATCAATGGAAAACCTCATCTGATACCAATTTTTTTATCGTAATATAGATGTAAATGTATATTATATGGAACTAATACACATGGTGGGGTTGAATTGTATATTTAAAATTTACTATTAAAACATTTAAGAAGGTTATTTGTTTAATACAGTATAAACTAAAACAATTCATAATTCCTCTTGTAAAACAAAACAAATGATTGGACTGACTCTCAGTCTGATGATATAATGCCACAAGTTAAGAAACAATTGTATTCGGGTTGAATACAAATATCAGATTAATATAAAGTGTAAATTATTAAACCATATAGTGTATAGAATCAATTCTAAAAATATAAACTGTAATTAATACAATTACAAAAGAATACAAATAGAAAGAAAAAATAAAAGGATTCTCTTTCTATTATAATAAGCAACAGAAAAGTAAAAGATATTACAATTATTTTATCCCAAAGAGAAGGGTATAATTTCACCTACGATAATAGGTATGTCTTACCAACACTTTTAAGACCCTGATACAATGATCGGAACGTCCGTATTGCTATCCCCGATAGCCCTCAATTTTACAGGTAATCAACACCTTTGTCTTTCAAACACTTGAAATCCCTCAACACGATGATTGGTTTCACCATCTTCCAATCCCTGAAAACCCTCGATCGTTATCACTTGATCAGATTCACAAAGAAAAAAAATCACTTATTGAAATACAAAAACTAGGAACATGTCGTTCATGTTTTTTAATTTCAAGGCTTCCACACGAATCAAGAGAGAAGTAAAAAAGTCTCTCTCTAGAACTCGAAAGTAGAAAACCTTATTCTCTATAGTTGAAATGACCCCATATTTATAGGACTTAGGTTCTAATGGTCACATTTTCTCCAATGTTCATATTTCTTGGGAAAACTCGGAGGGACTTGGACACCTTTCATTGTAACGGTCATATTGAAACAAAAAACATGACATCATGTTTATTAGTGTATAACTAACTGCAAGAGATCATTTTGGATAAAAAAATAGATATATGAAAATAACAACATGAGTTCAATTGGTATAAAACATTTTTTTGATAAAAGAATGAAAATATGCATGTTAGAAAAGTATGACACAAGTACGATTAAAATCTCTTGTCAGTACAAATATAATGCAAAATTATGATATGATGCAAAGTGGGTACGATACACATTATGAGTACGTTGGTAAAACTCTATACAATAAATAGAGTTGGTATGATGATCTGAGTGAATATGGTAAACGAAGTAAGTATGGTTCTCTAAGTGAGTATGATAAACAAAATTAGTAATATGGTCTAAGTGAGTATGATAAACAAAGTAAGTACGATGGTCAAAGTCGTTACGATAAACATAAAACCATATTTGAAGTAAATACTTTATTTGATAATTGAGTATAAATAGATTTTTTATTTCCAAAATAAAAGACATAAAATTCAAAACAATACTTTTGACTTAACATTTTTCAGGTAAGAGACATTATATTTCTAGAAGATTTCTGTGTTCTTAACATGGATTATGATTAGGTAAATTATCTTTCTCCCATTATATTAGGTATTCCCTTCCTCAAAACTACAAAAATAATGATAAATTTTCATGATGGTACACTTTATAGGGAGTTTGGAGATGAAGTTTTGATATTTAATGTTATGGACTCCCTGAAGTACCCCTCAAAGGACCATTCAACTTTTTTTATCTCCTATTTTGATCCACCAAGTAAAAACCCCATGGGTTTTGATTTTCATATACTTAGGATGATTATGATAATAGGTTCTTGTTTGATGTCTAAGAGAACTTCCACTCCTATTTCTAATTCAAAAACATCTATTGTATTTTACTTTTATATGGATTCATATTCTAATTTTGATCATGTTCACTCTGATTATGACATGGATGTTGAGTATACCGATGGATTTGATATATTATTCCCTGATTTTGATGATATCTGTTATGATAATGATGTTCATTGTGCACATATTTTAGTTCCTTCAATGTATCTATCCATACTTCACCCCCTTTATTGGAACTTAATACATTTTCACTAAAACTCAAATACTCATAATTGCTGAGTAGTGAGAGATTACCTGTTATAATTGCAAACAATCTCCCTTTTGAACATAAAGAAAAACTTTTGAAAAATTTAAGGGAGAAAATTAGGAAAATATGGTGGAACTTGGCTAAAATATCAGGTATTAGACCCTCCATTTTTATGTATAGGATTATTGTAGAGGATGGAGCTAAACCGGCTAGGTAGCCACAAAAGAGACTAAATCCAACTCTCCTAGAAGTTGTTAAAAAAGAATCTAAAAAATTGGCTGAGGCAAGTATAATTTATCCCATTTCATATTCCTGGTGGGTGAGTACTATTCAAGTTGTTCCTAATAAAATTGGTTTTATAGTTGTTAGAAATGATAGAGATGAATTAATTACAACGAGGGTGTAAAATTGTTTGCGTGTGTGTATTTATTATTGGAAACTAAATCAATCCACTCACAAGGACCATTTACCACTCCCATTTATTAATCAAATTTTTAAGAGACTAGCTGGGAAGACACACTATTTTTTCCAGGATGGATTTTTTGGTTATTTGCAGGTCCCTATTACATTGGAGGATCAATAGAATACTATATTCACTGGTCCATTTAGTACATTTTCCTACTAGAGGATTACATTTATACTTTTCAATTCCCTAGGTACCTTTCATATATGCATGATGATTATTTTTTAATGATTTTATTGAGACCAACATGGAGGTATTTACAGATTATTTTACAGTATACAGATCCTCATTTGATGAATGTCTCTTTAGTTTGGGAAAAGCGTTGAATTAATTTATTGAGAAGAATCTGGTCTTGAACTTTATAAAGTGTAATTTCATGGTATAACATGACATTTTATTCAGGAAGGTAGTAACAAAACATGTAATAGATGTTGATAAATCTAAGGTAGATATTATTTCATCCATACCCTATCCTTCATGTGTGCGTGATGTTAGATCTTTCCTGGGGAATGTAGACTTTTATTGTCACTTCGTCAAATATTTTATTAAGATCACTATTAATTTTTCATGATTACATCAAATGGATTATTATTTTGAGTTTGATGATTCTTATAGGGTTTCTTTTGATGACCTAAAGAAGCTTCTAACCACTCCACCGATCATACATACCCCACAATGTGAAAACCTAATTGAGTTGATGTGTTATGCTTCAAACTTTGCAGTTGGGGATGTCTTATCACCAAAGGTTGAGGGACATTCACATGTAAATTCCTATGCTTCTAGGACAATTAATTCATCCTAATCAAACTACAAAACCACAAAAAATGATTTTCTTGCCATTATATTTTATTTAGATAAATTTCTTTCATATTTATTGGGCACTAAAGTAGTTTTTTTCTGACCATGCAGCTCTGAGGTACCTCTTGAAGAATCCAGATGTAAAGCCCAGACTTATTTGATGGATTCTCCTTATTCAAGAATTTGATATATAGATAAAGGAAAATAAGGGTTTTTAGAACTTGGTGGTGGACCACATGTGTAGTATTACTCACACACTAGAGGATAACACATTAGACCAGGTACCACTGAGGTTCACATTTTTTAATTAGCATGTTTATGCACTCTTAGGTACACATCCTTGGTATGTTGATTTGGTGAAATACCTTTTTTCCTCTTAAATTCCTTAAAATTTAAAGAAATATCAAGTCAAAAAATTAAAGAGTGAGTCTTAGTTTTATGTTTGGGATGATCCCTACCTTTGGCCCATGTGTAGTAATCAAGTTATTATGAGGTCTGTGATGGATCCTGAGATTCCATCTATTTTACATTATTTTATACACTTTATTGTGGTGGACATTTTAGACTAAAATAGATAGCTAAGAAAGTTTTGGACTCATGAATTATATTGGACTAGATTATTCCATGATTCTCATGTGTTTTTTAAGTCATACTCACATTGCCAACACACTATAAATATTTCTAGGACACATTAGATGCCTCAAAAATACATATTATTATGAAAAATCTTGGATTAATGGGGAATTGTTTTTATGGGTCATTTTCCTAGTTCATTTAGTTTTTTTTGAATATTTAGTTTTTCTTTGATTATGTTAAAAAATGGGTAGAGGTCAAATCCACTAGGACTAATTATTCTTATGTTGTATATTTTGTTTGGGCATAGAATTTTTGTAGGTTTGGATTACTTAAGGCCATCGTTAGTGAACAAGGGACACACTTTTGAAATCATAATTTGGCTTCCCTCCTTCAGAAGTTTTGGGTGACACAGAAAACATGAACACTATACCTCCCCTAAACAAATGGAGAGGTTAGGGATTCAAATTAGGAGTTGAATTTTTTTTTGGAGAAAACCGTGTAGAAAAATAAGAAGGATTGGAGCAAGATATTGGATGATGCACTTGGGTTTATAGGATGGTATACAAGAGTCCCATCTGCATGTACCCATTTTGTATTTTTTTTGAAATACTTTCATACCCCTATAGAGGTCAAGCATATGCATACTGGGCTATAAATAAATGAAACATGGATTTGGCCTAAGCTAGAATTCAATGGAATATTCAAATTCAAGATCTCAAGGAGATTATATTGTCATTATATGAGAACTCAAGGATCTAAAAGGAAAGATAAAAAGTGGCTCATGATAGAATGATCCAAAAAAGGGACTTTCATGTAGGAGATAAAGTCCTACTCTACAGTTCATGACTGAAGCTGATTCGTAGTAAGTTGCATTCTAGGTGTTTAAGTCCTTATGTTATATCTAATGTTTTTACTTATAGTGTAGTGGAGAACACATAAGAGGACATAATAAAGAGTTTTGCAGTCAATGGGAAATGTATGAAGCAATACATTGAGGGAATTCCTATTGATGCAGTTGATTTCATCACTTGAGAATATCAAGTTGTTCCTAATACTTTCACTTTTATATTATTTTTCCAATTTAAAATTATACATTTCATGTGCACATATCATATCATTTGTTTACATTGAGGAAAATTCAATATTTTAAGTGTGGGGGATGGGACAACATTTCCTGGGTAGCTATTTAGGATTTTTCATTTGTGTGTTTTATGTGTGTGTTTTATTATGTTTTCTATTACTTTAAAAAAACAAAACAAAAATAATGAAAATAACAAAGAAAAAATACATCATGTAACTTGCTCATTTACATGTGTAACATATAAAAAATTTATTTTTTCAAAATTCATTGGTAGCATGATAAGAATGAGAAATATTTCATCATCATGGGTTGGTTTTTATAAAAATGGAAGTCATAGATGATATGATTTGTTGTGTCATTATAAAAAATTTTAGATTCTAACACTATTCTTTGTGATATTTGTTCATGGTAAATTGTGTCATTTATTTCCTCACACAACTTTTCTTGTAACCATGACTATTTGAAAATTTTCCAACTCAATTAAATGTATATCCAAGTTAGGTAAAAAAATCATCTTATATAAATTGTTGATCCATACATTCATTTTTCTTATGATCTATTTTATTACTGTATTTAATTTACCTATGCATGTGTACCTGATATCCAATAATTTTAATCCCTCCAAAAAATAAAAACAAATCAAATAAAAAAAAAACAAAAAAAAAATATTATCTTAATTAAGATGTGAGTTATGAAATGTAAAACACATGGGGATATCTAGTTCAGGAGATTTGGGTCTTACTTTTATGAATGCTTAAGTGAGTGGGTCTTTCAATTTGATTAGAAAGGAATGTACAATAGGTTCGGTGAATTAAACTAGGTGAGAAGAATTATTTTAATTGACCTAAATATACTAAATAAAGGGGGGATATATGAAATTGAAATGGTTTCACATACACACACAAGGGGAATACATGTCATTATAAACCCATAATTTGTTTCACTATGATTAGTTTCATTAATCTCACTGGATTTTCTTGACATAATTTTTTAGGCAATTACTTTTAAAATTTATTGAGATTGACTCTTGACGAGATTATAAATTTTCTTATCTTTCCAATATGGATTGATAAATATAAACATTCATATCTTGTCATAATCTTTTGGAATACATGATACAAGGTTTTTCCCAGGAGTGAAAAAGTGTAAGTGTGGGGTGTGATCACTCCATGATTCATTACTTTATTTCACAATTACAACGATGTTTTAAATTGGGTTTGTATTGAAAATTAAAAGTATAATAACAAATTTAACTTCCCATTTTATTCAATTATTCAAGGTTTATTACTTTTAAAATGGGTAGTTAGGTTTTTTATATTTCATTGTAGGAGGAGGTGATTTGGAGGGTTAGAGATGACGCAGAAGGAAAATGGGTCAAACTACATGGAATCCCAAGGAAATATGTCCACTATTTTACATGAGAAATAAGGGAATCTAAATGGGCTGAATATTTTTGAGCTGATCCAAAACATAGTGGGATATAACTCATATCAATACACTATGTCCCAATTCATCCATCTATAGACTGAACCAAAGTTATCTTTCTATAGAACTGAATCCGTAGAAAATCAAAAGTTAGGTTCAGTATTTTGGAAATATATCCCATTACAAATGTCCAGTGTATGAAAACTTTGACTTGGTGATATTAAATATGTTGAACAAAACCTTTTATATTTTTTCCAAGTCAATATAATTTCATTTACCAACCTAAAACTGAGACACAAGTGGTATCTTGAAATTTGGGTGCCCAAAACCACTTCCCATTTTTGCTATAAAAGGGCACCATGGTCACCTCATTTTGAGAGTTCAAACAAGGAGTGAAGTGATACCATTTTGGGGTTCCATTCGATTCATATAATCACCTTTCATTTTCTCTAACTTCCTATAATCATAAGGAGAGATCTTAAATCAAGGACCCCTTCATCGAATCCTTCCTCTCCTTCTCATGTTGCAATGATTGTGTTTGAGTAATAAAACTCTTAGTCCCTCTTATATTTCATCAATTTATTTTGATTTGTTCTATTTTATTCAATTATATTTGTATGTAATCTTCCTCTTTGTGCTGTAAATCATGCGTAGAAACATTATTGAGTTATACCCTTTCCATGATCTTTCCTAATGAAAAACGTTTCTATGATGACTACACCGCCCATGGAAGAGTAATTCTTATTAGTAATCGATCTACCTCTAACATTATTAACTTAATTATTTTGAATCAATGAGATATTATGATTCATTTATTATTATTTATTAATTGATCTTTTAAATTAAAATAAAATAAGCAAGAAATTGAACAATTCATGCAAAAACAAGTGAGGTCGAGTATTATGTGAATTTTGAGAGCGCGTTCTTAATCGGTGAAATAAAAGAACATGGGATCAATTTTTAGAGTTAAAATATGATCCATAAACTCAGTTTATCCTCATTTATAGATTGGATATGTTCCCTAATTTACCACTGACCATAAGATAGACTTATAATATCAATCAAATCATGGTGTTGTGATTTCACGTTCTGAAGCTAGCCTAGGGTTTAATTATCATCATCTTTGTGGTAAAGTTAATTTTCATAGGGTTCGAGGGTTAAACAATTGGGGTATCCTAATTAAGTGGATATTAATTTAAATGATATTGATTAATAATCAAGTGAAGAGGTAGATATAGATCAATTACGCCTTCTAAAAAAATTCTAAAAAAACATCTTCTCATTGCGTCTTATTAATCAAATTTTGGTTTCAAACACAAAAACAATAAAAATATAATCTTCTTCTAGAATACATCTTCAATAATTATAAATTTTAATCACCCAACATCATTTTATGTATATTTTATTTTATTTTCAATGTAAATTTAATATGTTTTAATTATTTCCTCCTTTGAGAGATGACCTTGTTCAGCCACTCTATTACACCAAAATAACTAAAACCCGAAAATCATTTGAGAGCACCCATGACAGTGCCTTTTAGGAAGCTACAAGTAAAAGTGATTAAGAACCTAATAATCACCATAAAAACCATAGAACCATATTAAGCATGACCTTGTCATACAACCAGGTGACTCAGAACATCCACGACTGAGCCATATAACCAAACATGACACATTTACCACGGTCGCGCCATATACTAGATGTTTCAGACCATGAAGGGTTGGATCCATGGTGTGGAAGACCAAGACATCCTCATCCAGTCCGAGGAGGATATTGATAGAAACTTGACTATACATTGGTTGGAGTCCTAGGATCATTTCATACCTTATATCTCTTATGAGAGTCCAAACAGTCCAGATCCAAGGGGTAGAAAATCCCAAGCCATCCCACATGATAAAGAACCAAGGAGTATACTCTATCCAGGGCATCCCCTACAATGTTCAAGATCCAAGGACCATTGTCTAGGGAATCAATGGAAACATTGACCATTTAATGCCATTTACCTTTTCATTCCATATGAGTATATCCACTCATATAACCATTTTACATTCAATGTTATCTCATGAGTATACCCCCTCATATATCACAATTCAAATTCAAATGGAAAAAATGAGTGTACCCACTCATGGGTTATAATTAACATTTAAACATTAAACATGAGTATACCCACTAATTTCCAAATTTTAAAAATAAACCATTTAATAACTCAATATCATGTTTAACATGGACATGATTCCAAACATCTTCTAGGTATGTAAACCAATTCCCATTAATTATAATTAATATTCCTTTAATTAGGAAAGCATGAGAACATATCCCATGGATGGTTTAACAGGGAATAAAAATGGAAAAACTCATATGGCACACCACATGGATATCCTTTCATGGGTAAAACTCCACCAATGCATCATAAAGGAACCTAAGGGAATCCCTAATAGATCAAAATACATCTAACTCAATTAAGCAGTTCAATTTTGGGGCCACACTGAAAATTATGGTTGCGTACACAATGAAAGCTAGGTCTATAAATTACCAAAACCAATAGAAAAAGTATATACCACCTACCATAGCTTGGTAGTAGAGTGCTCGTCCAGTATAAACTCTTGATTCGACTAAAATTGGGAGAAAAATGAATAACAATTGAAGAACCTAAAATTAGGGTAAATAATCATGCACCTAATAGCGTCATCGATAGGAAGAAGAATGAAGAACAAATAAAAGGTAATCAATATATCCAATGAGTTGTTTCATGCTTGAATTAAAGATCGTATATATGATTAGGATCAATTCCTAGAATTATCATCAATAGAGATTCAAAATGAGATCCCTTGCGGTTTGGGGGAAGAATAAATAGATTTTTTACGTTTAATAGAATTTAATTTAATTAAAAATTATAAAATTTACCCAAAATATATAGGGTTTCATGTTTTGAGTGCATTTTTTTGAAAAACCATGCACTAATCATGCATGGTTAGCTGTAGGGAAGGGCACCCACATGGTTACCATGGACGGTTTAACTTACCATGCATAAACCATGAAAAAACCCACTGTCAAAATTTCAGACATTCTTTCACAACCACGCACCTCAATTTACACATTTTTACTGAACCGTGCGACCTCCTCCTACTCTTTATAAATCATCGCATGGTTTATTATATCATGTGGTCTTCCCCGCATGGTTCGAACTAACCTTGCGTGAGACCATTTTCACTCTAAAACTTTGGTACCGGGCTCCGAAAAAGTCTCGGACACCCCCGATACACCCGTGAACTCAAAGGGTAATAAAATTAGGCCATATTTAAGCAATAAAATTGAAAAATAAGGTGTATATACCTCATACTAAAACCTAGGTTCTTATGATCATCCCCCCTTAAAGAAATTCATCCCCGAATTTCCCTCTCAAGGGTGGTCATGATTACTTTGTGAACAACTCTAACCACTAAGCAAGTACATCATCCTCCCACTCCCAAGTCTCATCATATAAAAATCCATGATTCCATAACTACCATAATAGAGGAACTAACTGGCCTTGAAGAACCTTCATCATCCTATCAACAACATGAATAAGATGTTCCTCAAAGGATTCATCTACTTGTAACTCATCCTCCTTAGGCTGAAAAGCATGAGATGGGTCCGAATGATTGTTGAACAGCTGAGATATGTGGAAGAAACCATTCATGGATTGGTATCTATGAGGTAACAATAACCGATAGGATACTGAACCGAATCTCTCCAGAATCTTGAATGGCTCAACATATCAAGTTGAAAGCTTACCCTGTCTCTTGATCCATCTGCATCCTAGCCTCGGTGAAACACATAAAAAGACTTGATCCCTAACCTCTAACTCTAGAGGTCATATGCGATAGTTGGAATAAGATCTCTATCAAGACTATGTTGTATCCATCCACTTTTGAATCAAATGGACCTACTCATAAGTATCCTACATGATACATGGTCCCATTAAAGCTTCCTCACCTGCCTCTAACCAGCACAGGGGTGATCAACTTGGCATATCGTACAAGGCCTTATAAGGTGTCATATGTATTGTCGCTTAATAGCTGTTATTGTAGGATAAATCAACCAGGGGTATAGGAATCTCCCAAGAGCCCCCAAAATCTAGGATATCTGATCGTAGCATGTTCTCAAACACCTTTATCATATGCTCCAACTGGCCATCAATCTGAGGTTGGTATGTTGTGCTCAGAAGGACCTGTTTTCCTGGTTCCCTCTATAAACACTACCAAAAACAAGACATAAAGAGGGAATCCCTATCTGAAATGATATTTCACAAGACCCTGTGAAGTCATACTATATTACAGATAAACAACCTCCCAATATCATCCATTATTAAGGTATCCTTTATTGAAAAGAAATGAGAAACCTTCATGATCCTAAAAACAAAAACCCATAAAACAATGTTACCTTGAAGAAACCTAGGTAAACAGGTCATAAAAAATATTATAATATCATCCCATTTCCACTCGGGAATAGTTAATTGTTAAAAAATTATGGATGGTCACTGATGTTTTTCCTTCACATGTTGAAAGGTGGAACAACTCTGATACCACTTTGTAATGTCCCGAACTTGGACACCACTCAATAGTTCCCTGATCCTAGTTGGTCACATGGACTCAAGAACATATCCCCAAACTCCATAGGTTGTTGACTAGTAGAGAGGTCCTGTGGTGTGTTTGCAGGGAGACTATACCCTCATTACTAGAGTGTAACACAACAGAATAGAAATAAAATTCAATAGTGGAAGTAGATATAACAAGCAAAAAACTAATAAATAAACAAGATATGAATATATGAAATAATCTAGAAGTAAATCATAAACAATGGTGATGATACATGTATATAAAAAGAATCCAAAATAGGTACATAATAGTACAATAAAATATACATATACAAAATACTAAAAATACCAAAATTTTCTATCTCCAAATAGCATCTCGAGCCTTATCTTGATCTCATTCTCCCTTGCTCCTAAGCATGTCACAAAAGCAACCATCAAATCCTGGAAACTTTCCTTTGTACCTACCTACATCCAAATAGTCTATTCAAGTACCCAACAATGTCCCAAATAGGGTGTGAGATAAAATACTAGTAGGTAACCACCCAAAGATCTATATAAGTCCTAGCTGTGAAATATAACAAGCTAAGTAGTGTGAAAATAAAGTAGATTAGCAGTAAAGAAATGTAAATATTCCCATGGCATGTAAATAATAAACCATTAAAAGTAAAATAACCTCTCAATGATCCCTACAAAATATGGTCAAGATACTATAAAAGGAATCTACAAGTAAAATAGAGTAAGAACCATAGACTAACCATATAAACCATAGAACCATATTAAACATAACAATTCTATATAACCAGATGAGTCAGAACATCCAAGACCGATCCATATAACCAAACATGTCATATTTACCATGACCATGCTATTTACTAGAAGTCTCAGGCCATGAAGGGCAGGATCCAAGGTGTAGAAGACCAAGGAACCCTCAATGAGTTTCAGGATCATCTCGATGGAAACTCAGTTAGGCACTGGTTGGAGTTCTAGGAGCATATCATACTGAACATGTCTTATGCGAGTCCATGCAAGCCAGATCCATGGGGAAGAAAATCCCAAGGCATACCACGTAATCATGTCCCAAAGAGAATACTCTATCCGAGGTGTCCACTTCCACATTCAAGATCCAAGGAGAATCATCCAAGGAATTTATGGAAATATTAACCATTTCAAACCATTTACCTCTTTATACCATATGATTCTACCAACTTATATAATAATTTCACATTAAAATTCATCTCATGAGTATACCCACTCATATATCACAATTAAAATTCAAAGGAAACAAATGATTATACCCACTCATGGTTTATAATTCACATTAAAAAAACACTTGAGTTTACCCACTCATTTTGAAATTTTCCAAAAAAAACCATTTAATAACTCAACATCATGTTTAACATGGAATGGTGTCATAGCATCTCCTTAGAAAGAAAACCAATTACCTTAAATTATAATTAAGATTTCTCACACATCCCATGGATGGTTTAACAAGGAATAAATTAGGTAAATTCGTATGGCACACCCCATGGGTATCCTTGGGTGGGTAAATCACCACCAATGCATATCAAAATAACCTAAGGGGAATCCCTAATAGGTCTAAATTCATCTAAATAAATAAACTAGTTCAATTTTGGGGCCGCACCAGAACGTACTATGGGAAGAACAATGATAGAATGGTCTATAAAGCACCCAATACAATAGAAAAAGTATAAACCACCTACCATTGCTTGGTAGTAGAGTGATCGTCAAGTATCAACTCCCAATTAGACTCAGATTGGGAGAAAAATAAAGAATGGATGAAGAACCTAAAATTAGGGCAAATCATCATGCACCTAAATAGCATCGTAAATAGGAAGATGAACAATGAGTGACTAAAAAGTAATGAAGTAGTCACTGATGCTGATCCAAGGAGATGTTCCTTTCTTGAATCAAAGATTGAACAAAGGATCAGGATAGATTCCTAGAATATTCGTCAATAGGGATTCAAAATAAGATCCATTATTGTACAGGAGATGAAAAAATATATATTTTTAGGTTTAATGGAATTTAATTTAACTAAAAATTATAAAATTTACCAAAAGAATCTAGGGTTTCATTGTTTGAGCACACAGTTTGAAAAATTGTGCACCAACTGTGCACAGTTAGCTGTAGGGAAGGTCACCCAGATGGTTACCTCGCACAGTTTTATTAACCATGTATAAACTATGCAAAAATCCACTATCAAAATTGCATACATTCTTGCATTGTCGTGCGATTCAAGTCACACGATTTGGCCTAATCAGGCAGCCTCCTCCGACTCTCTTACCATACATCACATGGTTTATTAGATTGTGCGGCCTGCCTGACCCAGTTTAAACTAACCATGATATAGTCCATTTTTATCCCAAAACCTAGGTTCCGAGCTCTGAACAAACCACCAACGCCCTTGATACACTCATGAACTCAAAGGGTTATCAAACTATGCCATATTTAAACATTCAAACTAGAAAATAATGTATTTTTACCTCATAATAAAACCTAGGTTCTTACACCGATCAACAATTATTAAAATAAATTTTAATATATCACTGACCACCACACACTTTTACAACTCCCGGAACCAATAAGTTATATCATAGTTGTTACATTTAAATTTAAATTTATTTATTTTTTCTTGATCTATGCACAATTGTGGTTATAATTTCGTTTCATATTATTCATTCTTTAATCCAATTGATATTAACATGCTTCAACATATTAATCACATTCATTAAATTTTTTTAATTTTCTTACAGATTTAAGAATATATGAGGAATGACTAGAGATTCCATTGTAAAACTATCAATTTTGGTCGGTAAGATAGGGCTACACAGTGTGTACTTGAAAGTACACACTGTGTACCCTATTGTGTTTCATATGAATGTGTTGAGGGATACACAACATGCCACAAAGTAATTACATGCAGTGTATGTCATGTGTTGACCAACCAACCAGGAACACAATTTTCAGATTACACGGTGTGTATTAGTATACATATCATGTAGTATACATGGGTTAGAAGCGTAAATCAGGCAATCCGTGTAGTCATTATACACGGTCAAAACCGTGTGAGTTTGAAAACTTAGAGAATTTATGATTTACCTGATGTATATGTAGTGTACACAAAATTTAGTTCATCAATTCCTATATCTGAAGAACACACTGAGTTACTCGGTGAGAAAATGGACACATGGATAAAAGAGATAAACGACTAGTAGTTGGATTATACACATTGTGTAGTTCTTTGATACACACTCTGAAGACCTAGGAATGAATTCTAGACACACAACTAGTGGAACACATGGACTGTAGCTAGTATGTACATGTCATGTAGTAAGACCGAGGTACACACCACAGACCCAGGCATGTGCCCTAGATACATGACAACCGAGTTGCAGAGTTTGTAGCTAGATGTACACACTGTGTAATCTCCCACTAATGGATAGAGTAAAAAAATATATTAAGTTGAAAAAAATGCACCATTAAAACCTTATTTTATTGATTGGAACAGTATTGTGTGTTTGAAAATTTAATAATGGTTTTAAAGAATTTTAAATGCTAAATTAATTTATTGTAATAAATATGTCATTATTGGTTTCACTATTTATTTTCCATGAATTAAATAAATGATGGGTATCTATTATTAAATTCATATTATCCTTAAGATGAAAGATAATTAATTAATTAATTAATTAGTTCAGGCACATTCATATTAATAATAAAGAACGACTAAATAAATAAAAACTAGATAGTTACTTTTTGCGTATTCGTTGCATGTATGACCATTCATGATCTTGACCAAGACCTGTGTATGTGTTTGATATTTTAATTTAATTTATTTAATGGTTTTTTAATTATTTAATATTAAATTAAATGATGGTCTATGAGTCATACCTCCATCTATTATTATTAGGACCTACTTGTCCAATGATATTTATGTAATCCCCTTTTAACCAATACTTTAGTTCCCCTGATGTACATTTGAGTCATAAATACATGTAATTAATAGAGTATACCAAGGAATATAGAGACTGATCAAGATGAAACCATTATGATTCCAACTTAGGTGATACATAGGTGGATAGGTGAAATGTTGTAACTCATTCCAAAACTAGAAATATGAGTTATTTCCCCTATATCAAATGTTTATTTAATGTCCGCTCATTAAATCAACCATTAGATAAATCTCATGAACGGGTCATTTAATTAATTATTTATTCTTATCAATTAAATTATTTATTTTCTAGATGCAATGTCGTGATCACATAAGTTAATGAATTAATGTGTAAATACAATAATTAAATAAATGAATTATTTGTAAATGTTTTATCCCACATGGTTAAATAATTAAGTAACATAAACGTTATATTAAAAATACATGTATAAGATAAAACAAGATAAAATTTATACATAATAAATTAAAAATACCTCAATAAAATTTTATGCCAGACTTAGTCTTACATTACTTGATTGGAAATGAAACTCAGTAGAACTAAGTGTTTGACCAACCCTTTTTTGGAAACTTACTTTTAAAAGGGGAGTTATTATGAATGTTTTGGTTTGATTTAACCATTTTATAGTAAGATGGGTATCCATTTCTAGACTTGGTGTAATTTGGAGGCATTTTTTGGAGAAATCAAATTTAGGATTTTAGGATAGAAGGGTCTACTCAACAGATTAAGGAGCTTCAAGACCATAGTAAGAAAAGACCTACCTACTTAAATACCATAAAGTAGATTGACCAACCCATATTGGTGTTATGTGAAGGGGAATATAGTTCCTTTACACTAGAATATTAGGGAAACTAGACATTATAATTTCAATGGTGATGGTTATTGGACCTTGATAAAATAAAAGGATATTTAATAAAACAAAATAATATATTTTATCTCACCCAATTTGTAATCAAGAAAAGTAATAATAATATGATCTTTTAATTGTATAATAAATTGGAAATATCATCATACACATTATACCTATAATGAATATTGGATAAATACATCCTCCAAACTGGTAGTAACTTCCATGAATTATATTAAAACCTTTGGGTTATGATATTCCATGAATGGAAATATGACATACTAGAATCCGCATTTCCTGAACCTCCTACTAATGGGGTGAGTGATGAAGAGTTACAAATTTAAGAGAAACATATGAATGACATGGTCAATGTTCAATGTTTTATGATTTCATATATGTCCAGTAAACTCATGAAGTCTCATGAAAATATGGATAAGTTTAGCATGCTTGATAACCTTTGTGATATTTACCAAGAGAGATCTAGAAAGAAAGAATTTAATATTTCCAAGGAACAATTTTATACAAATCATGGAGTAGGTTCCCCATCTAGGCCTAACGTAGTCAATATCATTGTCTACATTGAGAATATAGAGGTTTTAGGGTTTAAACATCTCGAAGAACTGGGTACTGATCTCATTTTGGCATCACTCCTTATGAGATTATCCAGATTTGCTAGGAAATTTAATATGAAAAACATTGATAAGTTTCTACTAGATCTTATTACTCTTCTTCTCTAATTAGTTATGGATATGAAGTGTGAAAAACCATTTGTCCTTATGGTGAACAAAAAAAATGGGATATCTAAGAGCTTTAAGCCAAAATCTTCTTCACACCCTTCCAATAAGAGGAATATCAAGGGGTGAGAAAGGGAATATGATATTTTCTATTTCACATGTGGCAAGAAGGGCCACTAGAAGAAAAATTACACACATCCAAATAATAAAGGGGAATATTTAGGTGTATTTATTATCAAGTGAAATTTATCTATTGGTAAAAATTGTGTATTAGATAAAGATTTTGGTTCTCACATATGTAATCAAATACAACAACCAAGTAGATTTAGAAATATTGATTGAGGGGAGGTAGATCTAAAATAAACCAAAAGATATAAACTCACTGTTATAACTATCAGGGACTACCATCTCATGTTACCAACTGATATGATGTTGGTTTTAAAAGATTTTTATTATGTTCCATCTTTTACCAAAGACAATATTTATGTATCCAGAATTCATATTGATGGATTTATTTTCAAATATGGGAATAAATGTTACCACTTTTATAAATATAGAATTTTTGTAAGGTAATGAACATTTATGTAATGGTCTTTATGTGTTGGAATACATGAACCATGTAATGGAAATCGATAACAATGTTACTTCACATTAATCATATCACACCCAAATTTGGCATCACATACAAGTTCAAGTAAATGAAACTTTCTTGACTAAATTCCATTATGATGGATATTTATATTTTTTTAAAAAAATAACTTGTTGTATGTCAGAAAATTTTACAAGGAAATATAACTATATCCCCATTTAGTGGGGAATGTGATAGGTTTAAATATATTCTTAAATTAGTTCATACCAATGTGTGTGGACCATTTCCTATTGAACTAAGGTGAGGGTACTCATAATTCATAACTTTTACTACTTATTTTAATAGATATGGATATTTCTACTAAATGAGGTAGAATTCAGATTCTTTTGATAAATTCAAGGTGTAAAAGAATGAATTTGAGAACCATATTTTTAAGTATATTAAGAAACTCTGCTCAGAACATGGTGGATAATATCTTAATCAAGACTTCATTTATTACTTATAGAAGTCTGAGATCCTATCCCAAATCACTCATCTTTTCACGCCTCAATGGAATGGAATAAGAGAAAGGAGGAACCACACCTTTTTTGGACATCGTGAGATGAATGATGAGTCATCTAAGTCTTCCATCATCCTTTTAGAGATATGCATTATAAACATCAACACATATACTAAACCAAGTACCAACTAATTTTATAAATGGTATTCCATAAAAATTTGGAGTGGAAAGAAAAACATGTTATAAAATTTACATGTATGGGGAAGAGAAACGTTTGTTAAGGCCTCTTCAGGTAACAAAATTTCACCTTGAGGAATAAAGTTCATCTTTATAGGATACCCCAATGAAATGAGGGCATAATAATTATACTACCCCTTAGAAAAAAAGGTTATATTAGAAATACACACCCTATTACTTAAGAGTGATAACATCTCTAAAAGAGATAGTGTGATCGAGATAGACTTTGATTAAGTTGAGGCATAAGAAACACAAGAGATGGTATATGAATAGATTTTACAAAGTCCCATGGAAGGATAAACTGTTCCAAAAAACACAATTACTTCATAGGAGTACAAGATAGGTTAGAGAATGCTAACTTTATGGTTTTTTAGTCACCGAGGATGGTGACTCATTATTAGTTGATAATAATGATCCTCTAACCTATAAGGAAGCAGTAAGTGGCACAAATGTTTCCAAGTACCAAGAATCTATGAATCCTAAAATGGATTCCATATACCAAAACCAAATATAGATTTTGGTAAACCTTCCAATAGATGTAAATTCCATTGGTATAAATTGGGTATTTAATAAAAAACAAGACATGGAATGACAATTCAGTACCTACATGGCGCAAATAGTTGAAAAAGGGTTTAAATGGCATCAAGCCATTAACTATGATGAAATATTTTCACTATTAGTAATTAAAAAATCCATCGAAATTATAATTTACATTAAGTGATTCTATGATTATGATATTTGGAAAATGGATTTCAAAACAACTTTCCTTAACAGGAACCTTCAAGAAGATGTCTATATGACAAAACACGAAGGGTTTTTTACTCCAAAGGATGTCAACAAGGTATTCAAGTTACAAAGATCCATTTATGGATTAAATAAATCATATAGGCCTTGGACCATTCATTTTGATGAGGTCATAATACAAATTGGTTTCATAAAAAACAAATGTGAGATGTGTGTCTATAAATGGTTTAGTGGGAGTGTGGTCATTTTCTTGATAGTGTATGTTGATGACATATTGCTTATTGGAAATGAAATGCAAGTCTTACAGTCTGTTAAGGATTGGTTGTATAAATTCTTCTCTATGAAGGACTTGGGGTGAAGAATCATATATTCTTGGGATCAAGATCCATCATGATAAATCCAAGAGGTTGACCAGCATAAGTTAAAGTAAAAGCATTGAAAAGATACTGAAGAGGTTAACTATGGAACAATCCAAGAGGAGACTATTTCCATCATCACATGGAATTCATATTTCTAGGAAAATGTGTCCTTAGAAACATGGGGGAAGAAATAGAATCCGAGGGATTCCATACGCATCACAAATTTGGTTAGTCATGTATGTTATGCTATCTACTAGGATAGATGTTTCCTATGCATTGAGCATAGAAGACAAATATCAAGTTGATCCAAGTGACCACCCTTTGATGGTAGTTAAGAACATCCTTAAATATCTGAGGTGTACTAATGATATGTCCCTAGTATATAGAAAATATGATGAACTATTCATCATAGGATATTAATATTCAAGTTTCTAAATGCATCAAGATGACATGAATTCAAAAACAAGATAAATATTCACTTTGAATAGAGGTGTTTTGAGCTGGAAGAGCTCAAAGCTGGTTGTGGTCACAAATTATACCAAAAAGTATGATTATATTTCAGATTCTAAGATAGCTAAGTAAATAGCGTGGATGGGTATATTCAATCAAATTCTTGATTTGGTACCCATTAGTAAAGATCCTATCACAATTTATTGTGATAATACTATAGTGGTGGCTCTTTCAGAAGATCCAAGGTTACATCAGCGTATAAAGAAAATACTTAAAAAGTATCATCTCTTGAGGGATTTTATTTGAGAGGTGAGGTTTAATTGAGAAATATTTACATGTAATAAAATGTCTTAGACCCCCTAATTAAATCCTTGACTGCGAATAAGCATGATTATCATGTGAGTTCTAGCTGACTGAAATTCATAGGCAGTTGTCTCTAGTACAAGTGGGAGTTTGTTAGAGTTGTAATCCTAAGACAAACTAATTTTACTTTGATTAAATGTATATTCGGTGTATTGAATATTAATTAAAAATAATATTATATATTTTTTTCATGGTTTTAATGTAATATTTTTCTAGAGTATTTTTCCCATTGATATGGTCATAGAAGTTCCCCACTATGATGAGAACCTTGAAGCACAATGGAAATATTCTTAATATAGTTCTATTTTTGGATCACATACTGTGATGAGACACATAGTATTTAGGTCATTAGGTTAGAGTACTCATAAGTGGATAATTCTTCTTCTCAGGAATTTTTAGTTGGTAATCTCTTAGATGATAGATTATGGAAGCAAACCTACTAGTAGGAATTCCACATGTTTTGGTGTCATCAGATATTCATATCTGTGAACATGTGTAATGGGAATTATAATTTAAGATTATCATTAATACATTTCATGACTCACACACTTATATTTACTAATAAAAAACATCACACCATATGTTGGCGAGAAGTAGGGTATGTTGGGTTTGTCATGATTGACATGTAATTTTTGAATAATTCAAGGAAGGATTTGTCCTTTCTAAGTTTATTTGAGTTGATATATTGAACCTTTTATTGGAATTTAGCCAAGCCCAACTAATGACAACAATAAAGAATCCTATAGGCCCACACAATAACTGTTTTCATGGATGATGATTAAATTATATTTAAATTTAATTAATGGAATAAATATTATTCTCAAGACTGAGGAATAATTTTATTCAAGTTATATCGATCACATAAATTAAATAAATATTTATTCACCGGCATGTGAATAAAAATATATTATTTTATTTTATATAATATTTAATAAATATTTATTCGTCGGTATGTGAATGAAATATTTATTTATGAATAAAATATTCATTTGGGTATTCAATAAATACTGAGGAGTTCAAATGGAAAAAGACTACGTCCGGTAATAAAATAATTATTTATAAAGTGGTAAATATTATTTATCAATTTTCTCAAGTTGAAGAATCACAAAATAATAATATTATCATTATTTTTCTTAGTGTTTATTAAATGTTTTAAATATAATTTAATTTCCAACATTCAATTAAATAAAATTTTAAACTAAAACCTAACTCTATAAATAGACAGTTATGTCTACTGTGTATTGCTTCCAAAATTGAGAATAGAGAATAATTGCACACAGTGAATTCTATATCGACTCCTTATCTATACTTCTCAATAAAGAGAAAAAAATATAGATCTCTATAAGACCAAATAATGAGAGATCAAGAACGAACAATAGAAGAAATTTGATTCACTCTGTTAGCAACCAGAGATCAAGTGGTGTTGCACAGAGATCATTAGAGCACATGTGGATCACCGCTGGAGGAATTATATACTTGGATCCTCATAGCCCAACATAGGAAATTTGAAAGGGTCTTTTTAGATGATCAACATTAATCAATGAAGAAAGTTCTTAAGCCCATGTATTTATTTATTCATATATTAAAAAAAATTAATTATAAATTTAACGTGAAAGATTCTCACTCATGGTTTCGAGCAAAAATTATTAAAATAAATTTTAAAATATATCCCACCAAAACATGCTTTTGATGCTCCTTGAATAAACACATAGATAGCTATTAAAAGTGAGGGAAATTAGACCTCAATGGGCAGCACTACCTCTATTATAGAAACCAGTGAATTGGAGGTTTTTGGAGTAGTAGCCTGGGCTGTGGTTTGGTAAGCCCACAAGGAATGCATGAGATGGTCAGGAAAAGATTTATTTTCTCTATCCACCATTTCAGTAGAAAGTTCAATAAATTTGTATTTAAAGATTCTATATATCCATTTTCAATTTCATGGTAGCAAGAATAATGGTTGAATTCGAGGTTGTACTCCTAGTTTGAATTCTTCAATTTAGAAGAGTAGAAGATGATTCCATTGTTCCCTAGTATTGTGTGAGAGACATAAAATTTGGTTATTATGTTTGAATTAAAAAAATTGATGATTCTTTTGGTCCTGACTTCCTTAAGAGTTAATTCCTTCATCAATTTAGAGAATAATTCAGTAGCAGTAAGGATGTATTTGAACTTATAAGTCATAGATGGTGGATACATCCATATAAAATCCATTACACATACAATAAAAAACTAGGAGTATTTAGATAAATGTGTTATTTAGGGTCAAATTTACCCAAGAGATGAATGTATAAGGGTCTTTGTAGTCTATCTTGGGTTGTAGAATCCACTGAGACCTAAGAAGATACCTAAGATACACAACCTATGAGATGGATTTTTGGCTATGAAGTGGCCAAATTGGTTTTGATTTTAGATGGTTTTAAATAAATGTAAGAAACCTAAGTTAATTAAATTTAATGAAAATGGGTTTATCTTATCATTATGCTCAGGGTGAATTGAATGAATTTTACTTCTTTATACAATTTTGGTTTTATTAATTCTTGAGGAATCCATTCTTCAAAATAACACTACCTTCATCATTTTTTGGTTTGATGCTAAAAAAACTCAATTAATAATACCCTACACACTTAGAGAACCAAATTCATGATCTGTCCAGGGTATATAGTCATTTTAGTACTTGGATTTAGTTTCCTCAAACACAGTGAATATGAAGAGTGTAAATAACTGAAGAATGGAAGTCTTAAATTAATTAGCCAATTAACAACAATTTGTTCATAAAATAACATTAAATCCAACCTTTACATCTTCCTACGATCAACCCATTAAAGGTTTGGCCCTCCATTGATGGTATACACTAATTTGTGGGTGAAATATGGCTTACAAGAATTGGATTGAAGAAATTAAAACCGTGGAAATAATGAGCACTCCTCCATGTGTGTGAATGAAATTCATACCTATGTGTGAACCAATTCACCAAAACACAGAGATATCACTGTGATTTTTGAGTTTTTATGAAATAAATGAGAAGAATATAAGATAAATATGTTGATTAAGAACATAGAAATAGAAAAAGAAACTTACATGGAAATTGAAAACATTACAATAGAACATTGGCATAAAAAAATTACATCAAAATAAGAGCTACCTTCCCCCTCACCACCACTGAATTAAATAGGAAATTGGGAAGCCTTATGAAGAGCCTCAATCAATGTATTCCCAATTATTAAATTAATTTAGTCATTAAGGTGGTGGAAAGTAGTGGATAAAAATTGATTCCCTCCTTTGACCTGAAGTGGAATCTAGCTTGCATCCACCAAATAGACGTGTCGAAATGGCCTTATAAATGGCCGAATTAGAATGGGACATAGAATAGGAAAATGGAGCTCCCAATATCTTCTAATGTCCTGTAAAATATGGTCCCATTTGAAGTTGTGGATCAGGATTTATGACGGCTTTAGTGGGATAAAATTCTAGGCAGCATATTCTGGCACAAATTTTGATATTCTATTTGGGCCGCCTTAATAGCCACAATGGAGTCCGAATTAACACTGGATTGTAAATAATTATTTGTTACTCTAAATTTCTTATATAAGCCCACTAAATTTGGGCTTTATTGGGTCTGTTTTGTGGGCCTCACGTTCTCATCAGTGGGCTGGTATCCAATATGCCTTCTCCAGAATTGTTTCCATCCATCACCAAATATATCCATCATCCATTATGAATACTCCATTGATACCTGAATTAAAAATGTTCATATTTAAGTTTATATACATTTCCCAAAATAAGAAATTAAAATATAGATAATTACATTCCTTAAAATTAGATGAATTATTAGGCCTAAATTGATGTACAGTAGGCATGAAGTGCACAAATGATGAGAATGGATGTTCAAAATTAAAATCCACTAAATAATTCCCATAAGATCAAAAATGAACATTTAATACCATTAAAATGTAATAAACATATGTGTTTTTATTTTCTAATCACACCACCAAATTTGAGATTTGCTAGTCCCGATCAAAATTTATCTCAACAATTTGAAATTCATATTGCCTTTTCCAAAAACATTTTAATAAAAAATGATCACCAAAAAATCTTATACCAAACAATCATGAAACCCATCAAAATATTTTAATACAAGATAGTTTCATAAGAATATCCCAATCCCAATAGACATGGGTGTTCACCTTTATTCATGGGGGAAATGATAGAAGTTCTAGGTGGAATCACATTTCAATATTAAGATGAGTATTCAAAAAAAAATTATTGTATTTTTTTTGTTTTTGTTTTTTTTTGTAATTTTCCATGGTAATTGAAATTTCACTCAAAAGAGTCAACATCTATATCGAGACTTTTCTGATAACTCCCAGGCTCAAATAACTTAGGGAACCAAGTGAATCCCACATACTCGGGCATCATCTCGAGTTAAATCATCCAAAAACAAAGTCAATTTCCATAAATAGAGATAAAATTACTAACTATGGGCCAGAAAACTATGGAGTCACGATCCCCAAGTCCCCAAAGACACAAATTAGGTCATTTCATTACTCTAGGTGCACATGAAATATACATGGATTAAAATCAGAATCAAGGCATGCTAAATTATTTGATATTCAGTTTCAATATGTACAATGTCTATTATCATGTTCAAGGTTAAATAAATTTTTCCTTCAATTAAGGCACACTTTTTTTTTCAAATCATTCATTTTTTTAACAAAAAAGCATTTTTTTAATTCATCTCTCCTCCAAAATTAAAATAACACTACCGCCAGTGTTTAAAGAAAAAAATTAGAAGGGGGTAGAGGTAGAGAATGAGATTTCAAAAAGGAAATTGAAAACAAGGATCATGGAATGAAGTCACCTAGTGGTTGAAGTTGAAATTATTGATGCTCCATTTTAATCCCTTGATCACCATGTCACTCTGAGAATTCCCAAGTGGAAGAAAAGAAAAAAAACAAACCAAAAAAAACTATATATATATATAAATAGATATATATATTTATTCATATAATAAAAAAAATTAAAATATAAATATATATACAAAAAATTATAGAATAAGGAAGCACTATAATCCATAGATTAGTGGTAAGCGTGCGTCCCTATCTTCCTTCGGTCCTGGGTTCGAGTCCCCGTGGCTTCGCCGGTTGTGAAGTGGTTTGCCCCACGACCTACGATGTGGCCTTTTAATTTTATTATTATTATTATTTAATTTATTTTTTCTAACCTACAAACACATAAAAATAAAATGAAATGATGATAAATTTTCTTGTTTTTAAATTTTTGGGTACGATATTACTCAAGGATCACACCACATGACACGGATGAATATAGATCTCCCCTTTTATACCCATCCATACTCATAATAGATGAACATGTAAACACTCTATTTTTTTATTTTTAAATATTAAAATTATTTATTAATATTATTTAAAAAAATTATGATTCAGAAAGATGAAAACCACAGGTTGCCTCCAATGCAATGATTTGGTTTAATGCCACTAGCTCGACTTAGACCCTTAATTATTTAAGTATTTTCCTCATCTAAGGTTGGTTCACACAAGCTTTCATAAACTTCATTTTTTTAGAATGGTTCAATGAATGGTTTGACTGTATGACCACTAACTTTTAAGGTTTGACCATTGTTGGGATCTTGAATTTCTACATCCCCATGGGGATACACCTTATGAAAAATGTATATACCTGACCACATAGACCACAACTTTCTCGGGTGTAAATGAAGTTTAAAACTATAAAAAATAATAGGTTTACCCGGTTTAATGTGTTTGGTTTTAAGATTTCGAGATTTGTAGGATTGTACTTTAGCTTTATTGATCCTGGAATTTTCATAAGCCTCCATCCTAAGTTCCTCAAGTTCATTGAGATCTAATTTCATTTTTGTTTTGGCCAATGAGAGGTTATAATTCATTTTCTTAATTTCTAAAAAGGCCTTATGTTCAATCTTTACTTGAAAATGGAATGCTTTATCAGAAACCAACCTATATGGGGACATTCCTAAAATGGTTTTATATGCAGCTTGATAGGCCCAAAGAGAATATAAGAGTTTTCTTGACCAATCTTTCCTAGATGGATTAACAGTTTTCTCAATAATTTATTTGATTTCTCATTTGGAAAACTCAGCTTGGCCATTGGTCTATGGGAGGTAAGCAGTGGACACTTAGTGAGAAATTCCATAATTTTCCATGAGTGTTTAGAGTGGATGATTGAAAAAATGAGTTCCATAATCACTAATGATAGCCCTAGAAATTCCAAATCTAGAGGGGATGTTTTCCATGAGAAATATAATTATAATTTGCTGATTATTGGATTTTTTAGGAATGGCCTTATCCCATTTGGATACATAATCGATAGTTAAAGGATGTACAAATATCACCTAGATTTTGGGAAGGGACCCATGAAATAAATTCCCCAGTAATCAAAGATTTCAACCACTAAGATGGGAGTGAGTGACATTTCATTCCTTTTTGTGATAAACCCTACTTGTTGACACATATGAAAACTTTGACAAAATGTGTAGGAGTCCCTTGAGAGGGTGGGAAAAAAGAGACTAAACTGAAGAACATTAAGAAAAGTTTTATTAGAGGAAAAGTGACCTCCACATGCCTCACAATGACAAAATTTAGGGATGGAGTCTTGTTCAGATTCTGGGACACAAATCCTAATGACTTGGTTAGGGAAGAACTTATAGAGTAATGGCTCATCAAACACATAGTTCCTAACATCATAAAGGAATTTCCTTCAATCTTGAGTCCTGAATAATTTTTGAATGGATCCTATAACTAAGAAGTTGGATATGTCGGCATACCAAGGGTAGTCACTCACAGAGTATAGGTGTTCATCAGGGAATGAATCAGACATAGAAATGTGATTTGAGTTTTCTTTTAATTACATCATAGAGAGGTGATCAGATACAACATTTTCAACACCCCTTTTTTCCTTGATTGTGAGGTCAAATTCTTGTAAGAGAAGGACTCACCTAATAAGTCTAGCCTTGGCATATTGTTTTTGGAAAAGGTATTTCAGTGCTGAATGGTCAGTGAAGAAAATAATGGGTGATCCTAAGAGATAAGACCTGAATTTCTCTATGGAAAATACAATAGTAAGAAACTCTTTCTCAGTGGTGGTGTAGTTGATTTGTGCATCATTTAATGATTTTCTTGCATAAGCAATTACACATGGATTTTTCTCACACTGTTGTCCTATGACTAATCCTAGAGTAAAGTCACTCTCATCACATATGGCCTCAAAAAGAAGTTTCTAATTTATAGATTGCATGATAGGTGGATATATAAGATCAAACTTTAGTGTAGAGAATGATTCCTTATAGATTTTTGTCCATAAAAATGGATTATCTTTAACCAATAGAGCACAAATTGGTCGAGAAATAGAGCTGAAATTCCAAATGAACCTTCTATAGAAACCAGCATGTCCTAGGAAAGACCTCACTTCCTTGAAAGTTTTGGGTGATGGAAGGCGACGAATGATGTCAACCTTGGATTTATCAACTTCAATCCCCCTACCTGAGACCAGATAGCCTAGAACTAGTCCCTCTTTAACCATGAAATGACAATTTTCCCAATTTAGGACCAGATTATTTTCTTTACATCTTGACAAGACTCTCTCCACATTCCTCAGACATCCCTCAAATGTATCCCCAAACACAAAGAATTCATCCATGAAGACCTTTAGAAAATCCCCTACCATGTCTGAGAATATTCCCATCATGAAATACTAGAAGGTTCCAAGGGAATTGCATAACCTGAAGGGCATGTGTTTGAAAGAAAAGGTGCTGCATGGACAAGTGAATGTAGTCTTCCCTTGATCCTCTAGGGAGACCTCAATTTGATTATACCCCGAGTACCCATATAAGAAGTAGTAGAAGGCGTGACATGAGACTCTCTCAAGGACTTGGTCAATGAATGGTAAGGGGAAATAGTCCTTCTTGGTAAATGATTTTAGCTTCCTATATTCAATCCAGACTCTCCAGCCACTACTCACCCTTGTTGGAGGAATCTCTCCATACTTGTTGGTTATCACTATGATTCCAGTCTTTTTTGGAACCACTTGGATTGGGCTGACACACTCACTCTCAGCTATGTGATATATGATACCTGATTTTAACAATTACAGATGTTCTTCTCTCACTACTTCCATGAGATTAGGATTGATTCTCCATTGAGGATGACGACATGGATTTGAATCAGATTCCAGAAAAATCCTATAAGTCCTGATAAGTGGTCCAATCCCAGGAATATCAGATAGGGTCCAACCAATGGCTTTCTTATGTTTCCTAAGGACATCTTGGAGCATCCTCTCATGATTGGATTCAAGAGAAGAAGAAACAACAATATGATGTTTTTTATTGTCCCCTAGGAAGGAATACTTGAGTGCAGCAGGATGTTACTTTAATTCAAGATCAGGTTGGTTTAGAATTTCAGTTAAATATTGGGACATTGGATCAAGATAAATTTTGCTTCTTAGAGTTTTTGATAGAATCGAATCCCCATGTGTAGAAGTTTCAGCTACAAGATTGGTTTGACCAGATTGAGGGAATGAAGTTTGATTGGTATCCATGAAAGTGTTTTCCTAAAAGGTTTCATAGATTGTTATACCAAAGACTTCATTATAAGAGCAATTTAAAAATGATTCAAGCCAAGGAAATAAACTTCTTTTATTCGAACAAAGTAAATCTATCTCATCCTGACTTAAACATCCATCAAATATTACTTGATGTTCAATGGATCCATTATTAATGCTTCCTATCATTTTTACTTCATAAATTTCCTCATCATCCCCTATTTGGGAGCTTTCATTATAGATTTTCAAGTCTAGACTCATGTTTCCAAAGGTGATGGCCATGTTCCCATTTCGAACATGAATAATATAGTTGATTATTTCAAGGAAAGGATGACCAAGGATGATTGGTGTTTGTTCATTATTTCCTAAGATTGGATAGTTTTCAAGGAAAATGAAATCTGTACGGTAGATGAAGTTTTCAACCTTTACTAGAACGTCCTTTAAAATCCCCTTTGGAAACCTAATGCTACGATTAATAAGTTTAAGTGTGAAAAAATGTGGGTTGGAGATATTCTTGGTCTAACTGGCAGTACATAGCATAGGTAATGATATTGACACTAGAACCTAGGTCACACATGGCCTTGAAAAATTTGCTCTCTCCTAGTTCAACATTGATGTAGGGGCAACCCGGGTCTTTCAACTTAGGAGGAATGGTCCCTTAAATGGTGGTACTCACATTATCAGCCAAAAGGGAATGGTTTTTATGTGAAAATTTTCATTTAAAAGTGCACAGGTCCTTAAGGTACTTTGGGTCGGTAGTTATGGTTTGGATTGCATCGAGAAGGGAAATGATCAAATTGAATTGTGAGAAGATTTCCCTCAATGTTTCACTCAATTCAGTCTTGGTTTTCCCCTCATGCATTGAGGAAATGGTGTAGGTTGTGGGGTTGTTTATTGAAGAGTTGTTTCTTTGACAATGTTATCATGTTTTTCAGTTTTATAATTTCATTCATTTGAATTTTGATCTAAGTTTGAATCTCTATATGGGTTCTAAATTAGTTGTTCAGGTTTCTCAATTGATTTCCCACTTTTTAAAATAGTCACAGCCTTTTGTTGATCATGAGTTTTTTGAGTGCAACTTGACTCTCCCATTACTATTTGTTGTGGAATGGCTTGTGTAGGCATGGGTTCCTTTCTAGTTTTGATGGTTTGAAGTTCTTGTTTTAGGGAATATACTTCCAAGTTCATTCTTTCTATTTGTTTGCACAGTTGTTCTAGTAGGCTTTGTGGAACAGTTTGGGTTGGTGCTTGAGAAGATTGATTTATCTGAGGGGGATATTTTGGAGGTGGGATGGTTTGTTGAAAATAGACCGGTGGTAGTTGGTATTGGATTTTTTGGGATTATAACTAGTTATGGGTTTGTTAGTTTGGATGGGGGTAAGGATTTTGTCCCTGTGGTTGGCTTGGTTGTTGGTTATCTTTCCAGCAAAAGCCTGGGTGGTCATTATACCTTAGTTTGAAGGTGTTTTGGTATTGAGTATTTTAAACGTTCAAAGCATTTACTTCTTCTGGGAGTCCCCCTAAAATGAAATCCTTGTTGGATGGAATGGTTGGGAAGTTGTATGTCTTATGGTCATGTTTGTCAGAAACTGTGAAAACAGGGTCTACAGTTTGGATTTCATGGACTTTCCTAAGATCTATCTCTTCAACCTTCCTAGAGAGTGCTATGAGTTTTTCCATAAGGCTTTCATCTTCTCTATGTATATGAATTCAAGTAGTTATTTATGGATTTTTAGAATAAGTTGAAGTTCCCCATGTTTGGTTTTGTTCATCAAGGATTTCTAGATACTCATAAGCATCATTTTGGGCTTTTTTTAAAGGTTATATTACACACCATGTCAATGAAGTTTTTGTTCCCTGGGCCCAACCCTTCATAAAAAATTCTCACTTGTTTAGGTATAGAAAAAACATGATTTAGAACCATGTTTAGGGTGTCTTTGAACCTCTCCCATGTTTCATATAATGACTCTCCCTCTTTTTCAAAAACGTTTTGGATGCTCTTTTTAAGTGTAATTGTTTAGTGGTGGGGAAAGTATTTTTTTGTAGAATTCTCTTTGTAATTGGTCCCATGAGTTGATGGATGACGGTCTCAAATTTTTTATCCAATTTTTAGCTCGATCCATTAAAATAAAATGAAATAGCCTCATCTTAGCTAATTCTAGTTGATGTGGGGGACACGTGGTTTCTACAATGTCATTGAACTCCTTAACGTGATGGTAGGGCATATCAGACTGCATTCCATGAAATGTAAGAAGGTGGTATAGGACATGGGGTTTAAATATGTAGTTGGAATATCCTAGGGAATTATGTATAATTCATGAGGGGGAATTGGTCCAGGAAGGTGTGAGGTAGCCATTCATGGTTTGATCAACTATATTCCCCAAGTTTGGGGCTATCTCCTTTGGATTTCCATTTTGGTTCCCACCCAGGTTTATGAGTTGGTTTCTTTGAAGGCCTTCCATTGAAATGGGATGGATTTTTTACTCTGGGGTATTAGGAAGATTAGGATCTAATGGGATGATTTCCTTTGGGGTACTTGACTCCCCTATCCTTGGACTTTCCACCAAAACTAGTTTGTTTGAATTATCACAGGTGTAGGCGGACATGCGCCAAAAGGGAAAAAGAGAGAGAAAGGGACAAGATAAGAGATCTTGGTTGCGAATAGAAGAATGGGGGTGAGGAAAGAAGTTTTTGGTCTAAGGTACTTACTTTTTCCCCATAAATTAGACCAAAATTTGATTCACGCTCAAATTAATCCCAAAGATGAAGGTAGAATGGTCCTTGTAGTCTAGCTTGGGTTGTCGAATCCACTGGGACCTTATAAGATACCTAAGATACACAACCTATGAGATGGATTTTTTGATATGAAATGGCCAAGTTGCTTTGGATTTTTTATGGTTTTAAATAACACTAAGAAACCTAAGTTAATTTAATTTAATGAAAATGGGTTGATCTTAGGATTATGCTCAGGGTGAATTGAATGAATTTTACTTCATTAGACAATTTTGGTTTTATTAATTCTTGATGAATCCATTCTTAAAAATAACACTACCTTTATCATTTTCTGGTTTTATGCTAGGAAAAATCAATTACTATTCATATACACACTTAGAGAACCAAATTCGTGATCACTCCAAGGTATATGGTCATTTTAGTACTTGGATTTAGCTTCCTTAAACACAGTGAAGACGAAGAGTGGAAATAACTGAAGAATGGAAGTCTTAAATTAATTATCCAATTAACAAAAATTCGTTCATAAAATAATATTAAATCTAGAATTTTCATCTTCTTAAGACCAACCCATTAAAGGGTTACCTCTCCATTGATGGTATACTCTCAATGGTGGGTGGAATAAGGCTTGCAATAATTGGATTGAAGAAATTAAAACTACAAAAATAACGAGCACTCCTCCATTTGTGTGAACGAAATTCACACCTATGTGTGCAATAATTCACCACAACATAGAGATATCATAGTTCTTTGGGAGTTTTAATTAAATAAATGGGAATAATATAAGAGAAATATGTTGATTAAGAACATAGAAATACAAAAAAGAACTTACATGGAAATTGAAAACATTACAATTGAACTTTGACATATTAACATTACATAAAAACAGGAGCTACCTTCCCCCTCACCAAAACTTCATTAAATAGGAAATTGAGAATCCTGAGGCTGAGCCTCAATCAATGTATTCCCCATTATTAAATTAATTTAGGCCTTAGGGTGGTGGAAAGTATTGGATAAAAATTGATTCCCTCCTTTGACCCGAAGTGGAAGATAACTTTCATCCACTGAACTAAATGACCTTATATATGGCCGAAGTAGAATAGTACATAGAAGAGGATAATGGAGCTATGGATTTCTCCAAAACTCTTGTAAAATTTGGGCCCATTTGAAGTTGTGGATCGGGAGTTATGGGTGATTTAGTGGGCTAATATTCTGGGCCGCAAATTCTGGATGAGATTTTGATATTCTATTTGGGTCTCCTTAATAGACACAATGGAGGCCTAATTAGCACTGGATACTGAATAATTATTTTTCCTCTATATTTTTTCTATAATACCATGAATTTTGGGCTTCAATGGATTTTTATTGTGGGCCCCACATTCTCATCAGTGGGCTGATGTCCAATATTCCTTCTCCAGAATTGTTTCCATTCATCACCAAATATCCCCATAATACTTTATGAATCCTCCATTGATCCCTGAATGAAAATGTTATTATTTAAGTTTAGATCCATTTATCAAAATATCAAATTAAAATATGGACAATTACATTTCTTAAAATCAGATGAATCATTGGGCCTAAATTTGTGTACATTAGGCCTGAAGTGCACAAATGATGAGAATGGATGTTCAAAATTAAAATCCACTAACTTAGGCCCATAAGATCAAAAATGAACATTTAATAAAATTAAAATTTAATAAACATATGTGTTTTTATTGGCTAATCACACCCCCCAACATGGGATTTGTTAGTCCTGAGCAAAATGTATCTCAACAATATGAAATTCGAATTCCATTTCCAAAAACATTTTAATACACAATGATCACCAAAAACCCTTATACCAAAAAATCATGAAAACCATCAAAATATTTTAATACAAGATAATTTCACCAGAAAATTCCAATCCCAAGCCCATTAACTTGTTCAGATTCATCGCCATATTTCATCCAATATCAATTAAGTGTGATGATGCGTTTTGCATCACAATAGTCATGGGGGTTCATCTTTATTCAAGGGGGAAATGATGGAAGCACTAGGTGGAATCACATTTCAATATTAAGATGATTATTCAAAAATTTTTATTTTATTTTATTTGTTTTATTTGTTTTTGTTTTTTTCAAATTTTCCATGGTATTTGAAATTTCACTCAAAAGAGTCAACCCTTGTAGCGAGACTTTGCTGATGACTCCCAGTTTCAAAGACCGTAGGGTACCAAGTGAAGCCCACATACTCAGGCATCATCTCAAGTTGACTCAGTCAAAAACAAAGTCAAATTACCATAAATAGAGATAATATTACAAACTATGGGCCAGAAAACTATGAAGTCATGATCCCCAAGTGTTGAAAGCCACACATTAGGTCATTTAATTTCACTACGCGCACATTAATTGTTTTTTTAATACTCTTATTAAAACTAAAATGATAACCAAACCTATTCTATTAATTTGGGGGACCCCATAAACTCAAACTAATACCCCACTATCCAAAGGATGTGAATTGTGATTCTTTTTTTTTGTGGATGAAAATATAAATAATGAAATATCACATTAGACAACCACACTTTCTAAAATCTATGCTCATGAAATATAATTGGATTAAAATCAGAATCAGGTCATGCAAAATTATTTTATATTTCGTTTCAAAGTGTACAATGTCTATTATCAAGTCCAAGGTCAAAGAAAATTTTCCTTCGATTAAGGCACACTTTTTTTTTCAAATCATTCAATTTTCAGACAAAAAATCAATTTTTTTTATTTTATCTCCCCCCCAACTTAAAATAACATTATCCCTAGTGTTTAAAGAAAAGAAAATGTAGATGGGGGTAGAGGCATAGAATGGGAGTTCAAAAAGGAAATTGAAAATGAGGATCATGGAATGAAGTCACCTAGTGGTTGAAGTTCAAATTCTTGCTGCTCCCTTTTAATCCCTTGATCTCCATGTCACACTGAGAATTCCCTACTGGAAGAAAAGTAAAAAAACAAATAAAAAAAACAAAACTATATATATATAAATAGATATATATATATATTTATTCATATAATAAAAAAAGTAAAATATAAGTATATATACAAAAATTTTATAATAAGAAAGAACTATAATCCATAGGTCAGTGGTAAGCATGCACCCCTATCTTCCTTCAGTCCCAGGTTTGAGTCTCCATGGATTCGCTGGTTATGACAGGGTTTTCCCCAAGACTTACATTGTGGAATTTTTTATTGTTATTATTTTTTATTTTATTTTTTTAACCTACAAACACATAAAAATAAAATGACCTATTGATACATTGTCTTAATTTTAAATTTTTAGGTGTGATATTACTCAAGCATCACACCATGTGACACATTTGAATATGGCACTCCCCTTTCATACCCATCCATACTCATAATAGAAGAACAGGTCAACAATCTATTTTTTTATTTTTAAATATCAAAATGATTTATTAATCCCATTTTAAAAAATATGATTCACAAAGATGAAAACCACGAGTTTCCTCCTATGTAGCACTTTGGTTTAATGTCTCTAGCTTAACTTATACCCTTAATTATTTAAGTATTTTCCTCATCTATGGTTGGTTCACACAAGTTTTCATCAACTTCATTTTTTTGGAATGGTTCATTGAATGGTTTGACTCTATGAACATTAACTTAAAAGGTTTGAAAATTGCTGGGATCTTTAATTTCTACAACCCCATGGGGGTACACCTTATGAACTATGTATGGACCTGACCATATAGACCGCAACATTCCCAGGTGTAAATGAAAATTAGAACTATACGAAACAATAGGTTTACCCGATACAATGTGTTTGGTTTTAAGATTTAAAGATTGGTAGGCTTGTAATTTAGCTTTATTGATCCTTGAATTTTCATAATCCTTCATCCTAAGTTCCTCAAGTTCATTGAGATATAATTTCCTTTTTGTTTCGGCCAATGAGAGGTCATAATTCATTTTCTTAATTGGACAAAAGGCCTTATGTTCAATCTCCACTGGAAAATTGCATGCATTTCCATAAACGAAACTATATGGGGGACATTCTTAAAATGGTTTTATATGCAGTTCGATAGGCCCAAAGAGAATCTAAGAGTTTTCCCCACCAATCTTTCCTAGATGGATTAACAGTTTTCTCAAGAATTTGTTTGATTTCTCAATTGGATAACTTAGCATGACCATTTTTCTGTGGGTGGTAAGCAGTGTACACTTTGTGTGAAATTACATATTTTTCCATGAGTGCTGATAATGGATGATTTCAAAATTGAGTTCCATGATCACTAATGATAGCCCTAGGAATTCCTAATATAGAGAGGATGTTTTCCTTGAGAAATATAATCACATTTTGATGATCATTGGATTTTTTAGGAATGGGATCAACCCATTTGGATACATAATCAACAGGTAAAATAATGTATAGATATCCCCTAGATTTTGGGAAGAGACCCATGAAATCGATTCCCTAGCAATCAAAGATTTCAACCATTAAGATAGGAGTGAGTGGCATTTGATTCCTTTTTGTGATGGACCCTACTTGTTGGCACTTAGTAGAGCTTTGATAAAATGTGTATGAGTCCCTTGAGAGGGTGGGTCAGAAGAGACCACACTGAAGAAACTTAGAAGAATTTTTCTTAGAGGAAAATTGACATCCACATGTCTCACTATGACGGAATTTAAGGATGTACTCTTGTTTAGATTATGGGACACACCTCTCAATGACTTGGTCAGGGCAGAACTTATAGAGGTATGGATCATCAAATACATAGTGCCTAACATCAGAGAAGAATTTCCTTTGATATTGAGTCCCTAATAACTTTAGAATGACTCCTGTAACTAAGAAGTTGGCTATGTCGGAATACCAAGGGCAGTTACTCACAGAGTATAGGTGTTCATCAGGGAATTAACCAGACATAGAAAGGTGATTTGAGTTGTCTTTGAATTCCATCCAAGAAAGGTGATCAGATACAACTTTTTCAAAACCCTTTTTTTTGTTGATTGTGAGGTCAAATTCTTATAAGATAAAGACCCACCTAATTAGTCTAGCCTTGGCATCTTGTATTTGGAAAAGGTATTTCAGGGCTGAATGGTCAGTGAAGACAATGATGGGTGATCCTAATAGATAGGACCTGAATTTCTCTAAGGCAAAGACAATATCAAGAAACTCTTTCTCAGTGGTGGTGTAGTTGATTTTTTCATAATTTAATGATTTTCTTTCAAAAGCAATGACACATGGATTTTTCTCACACCATTTTCCCAAGACTGCTCCTACAGCAAATTCACTCACATAACACATGAGCTCAAAAGGAGGTTTCCAATTTGTATATTTCATGATAGGTAGAGAGATAAGAGCTGACTTTAGTGTAGAGAATGATTCCTCATAGATTTATGTCCATAAAAATGGAGCATCTTTCCCCAATAGTGCCCAAAGTGTTCGAGAAATAGAGATGAAACTCATAATTAACCTTCTATAGAAACCAGCATGTACTAGGAAATATCTCATTTCCTTGAAAGTTTTGGGTGATGGAATTTGATGAATGATGTCAACCTTGGATTTATCGACTTCAATTCCCCTACCTGAGACCAGATGGCCTAAAACCAGTCCCTCATTAACCATGAAATGGCATTTTTTCGAATATAGGACCAGATTCTTTTCTTCAAATATTGACAAGACTCTCTCAACATTCCTCAGACATCCCTCAAATGTATCCCCAAACATAGAGAAGTCATCCATGAATAATTCTAGAAAATCCCCTCCCATGTCTAAGAATATTTCCATCATGAAACGCTGGAAGGTTCCAGGGATATTTCATAACCCATAGGGCATGTGTTTGAAAGAAAATGTGCTGAATGGATATGTGAATGTAGTATTCCCTTGATCCTCTAGGAATAACTCAATTTAATTATACCCCGAGTACCCATCTAAGAAGCAGTAGTAGGCGTGACATGAGACTCTCTCACAGACTTGGTCAATGAATGGTAAGGGGAAATGGTCCTTCTTGGTAAATGAGTTTAGCTTCCTATTGTCAATGCAGACTCTCCAGCCACTACTCAACCTTGTTGGAAGAATCTATAAATCCTTATTGGTTATCAATGTGATTATAGCCTTTTTTAAAACCACTTGGATTGGGATGACCCACTCACTCTCAGCTATGTGATATATGATATGAGCTTTTAACAATTTTAGAAATTCTTTTCTCAATACTTCCATTATATTAGGATTGAGTCGCTATTGAGGTTGATGAAATGGCTTTGAATCAGATTCTAGAATAATCCTATGAGTCCAGATAGGTGGTATAATCCCAGGAATATCAGATAGGGTCCAACCAATGGCTTTCTTATTTTTCTTAAGTACATCTAGAAGCATCCTCTCATGAATGGATTGAAGAGAAGAGGAAATGGCAATAGGATGTGTTTTATTGTCCCCTAGTAAGGAATACATGAGTGAAGTGGGAAGTTCCTTCAATTCAAGATTAGGTTGTTTTATAATTTTAGTAGAATATTGGGACATTGGATCAAGATCAATTTTGTTTCCTAGAGTTTTAGATAGAATCGAATCCCCATTTTTAAAATTTTCAGCTACAAGATTGGTTTGATCAGATTGAGGGAAGGAAGTTTGATTGGTCTCCATGAAAGTGGTTTTCTGAAAGGTTTCACTAATTGTTAGACCTAAGACTTCATCATAAGAGTAATTTGAAAATGATTCAAGCCAAGGAGATAACCATCCTTCATTTGAACAAAGAAAATCAATCTCATCCTGACTTAAACATCCATCAAATATTCCTTGATGTTCTATAGATTCATTATTAATGCTTCATATCATGTTTACTTCATTAATGTCCTCATCATCCCCTATTTGTGAGATTGCATTATAGATGATCAAGTCTAGAATCATGTTTCCCAAGGTGATGGTCATGTTTCTATTTCGAACTCGGATAACAGAGTTGATTGTTACAAGGAAAGGATGACCAAGGATGATTGGGTTTTTTCCCTTATTTCCTAAGTTTGGATAGTTGTCAAGGACAATGAAGTCAGTAGGGTAGATGAAGTTTTCAACATTTACTAGAATGTCCCCTAAAATCCCCTTTAGAACCCTTATGTTGTAATCAACAAGTTGAAGTGTAACAGATGTGGGTTGGAGCTATTCTAGGCCTAACTGGCAGTGCACAGCATAGTGAATGAGATTAAAACTAGTACCAAGGTCACACAAGGTCTTGACCACATTACTCTCTCCTAGTTCAACATTGAATTAAGGGAAACCCAGGTCATTCAACTTAGGAGTAATGGTCCCTTGAATGGTGGTACTCACATTAGCTGCCAAAAGTACTTGGTTTTTATGTGAAAATCTTCTTTTCAAAGTGTACAGGTCCTTAAGGTACTTTGAGTAGGTATTTATGGTTTGGATTGCATTGAGAAGGGGAATGTTCAACTTGACTTGTGATAATATTTCCCTCAATGTTTCACTCAATTCAGGCTTGGTTTTCCCCTCAAGAATTGAGGAAATGCTGCAGGTTGTGGGGTTGATTGTTGAAGAGTTTTTTCATTGACAATGTTATCGTGTTTTCTAGTTTGATCATTTCATTCATTTTAATTTTAATCCAAGTTTTAATCTCTATATGGGTTATGAGTTTGTTGCTCGGGTTTCTCAATTTATTTCCCACTTCTTAAAATAGTCACAGCCTTTACTTTTTCATCAGTTGTTTGAGTGAAACTTGAATCTCCCCTTACTATTTGTTATGGAATGACTTGTGTAGGTGTGGGTGCCTTTCCGGTTTTGATGGTTTGAAGTTCTTGTTTTAGGGAAGATACTTCCAAGTTCATTCTTTCCATTTGTTTGCATAGTTGTTCTAGTAGGCTTTGTGGAATGGTTTGGGTTGGTGCTTGAGAAGATTGATTTATCCGAGGGGGATATTTTGGAGGTGGGATGGTTTGTTAAAAATGGACTAGTGGATGTTGGTATTGGATAGGTTGGGTTTAGAACTGGTTATGGGTTTGGTAGTTCTAAGGGGGGTAAGGATTTTGTCCCTGTGGTTGGCTAGGTTGTTGGTTATCTTTCTAGAGAAAGCATGTGTGGTCATTATAACTTGGGTTTAAGGTGTTTATTGAGGATTTTGAAATTTCAAAGCATTTACTCCCACTGGGGGTCCTCCTAAAAGAAAATCCTTGATGGATGGAATGGTTTTGAAGTTGTCTATATTATGGTCATGTTTGTCACAAATTGTGCAAACAGGGTCTATAGTTTGTATTTCATGGACTTTTCTATGGTCTATCTCTTCAACCTTCCAAGAGAGTGTTACGAGTTTAGCCATAAGTCTTTCCTATTATCTATGTGTATGAATTCATGTATTTCTTTATTGCATTTCATAATAAGTTTAAGTTCCCCATGTTTGGTTTTGTTCTTCAAGGCATTCCAAATAATCATATGCATCATTTGGGGCTTTGTTTTTAAAGGTTCCATTACACATCATATCAATGAATTTTTTGTTCCCCAGTCCTAACCCTTCATAAAAAATTATCACTTGTTCTGTTATAGAAAAACCATGATGTGGAACCATGTTTAGGGTGACTTTGAACCTCTCCCACGTTTCATATAATGACTTTCTCTCTTTTTCAGAAATGTTTTGGATGCTCTTTTTAAGTGCAATTGTTTTGTGGTTGGGAAATTATTTTTTTGTAGAATTCTCTTTGTTATTGGTCTCAAGAGTTTATGGATGATGGTCTCAAATTGTTTATCTACAATTTATCTTGATCCTTTAAAGGGAAATGAAATATCCTCATCCTATCTGATTCCAGTTGATTTGGGGGACACATGGTTTCTACAATGTCATTGAACTCTTTAACGTGAAGGTAGGGCATCTCGTACTCCATTCAATGGAATGTGGGAAGGTGGTATGAGACATGTGGTTTAAATATGTAGTTGTAATCTCCTAGGTAATTGGGTCTAATGGATTAGGGGTCATTGGTCTAGGAAGGTGTGATGTAGTCATTCATGGTTTGATTGACTACATTCCCCAAGTTTGGGGCGGCCTCATTTGGATTTCAATTTTGGTTTCCACCTGGGTTTATGAGTTGGTTTCTTTGAAGACATTCCATTGAAATGGGCTCAATGTTTGACTCTGGGGTATTAGGAAGATTAGTATCTAATTTAAAGAGTTACCTTAGTGTACTTGACTCCCCTATCCTAGGGCTATCCACTCTAACTATTCTGTTTGAATTATCGCGAGTGTAGGCGGACATGCACCAAAAGGAAAAAAATCAAGAAAGGGACAAGATAAGAGATCGTGGGTGAGAATAGAATAATGGGGGTGAGGAAAGAAGGTTTTGTTATAAGGTACTTACGTGGTCCCCAGAAACGGTGCCGAAATTTGATTCATGCTAAAATTTACCCAAGAGATGAAGGTAGAAAGGTCCATTTCGTCTAGCTTGGGTTGTTGAATCAAATGAGACCAAAGAAGATACCTAAGATACACAACCTATGAGATGGATTTTTGGATATGAAGTGGACAACTTGATTTTGATTTTAGATGGTTCTAAAAAAAAAAAATAAACATAAGTGAATTAAATTTAATTAAAATGGGTTCATCTTAGGATTATTCTCTGGGTGAATGGAATGAATTTTACTTCTTTAGACAATTTTGGTTTTATTAATTCTGGATGAATACATTCTTCAAAATAACACTACCTTCATAATTTTTTTGGTTTGATGATAAAAAAATCAATTAATAATCCCCTACACACTTATAGAACCAAATTCACTATCTCTCTAAGGTATATGGTCATTTTAGTACTTGGATTTAGCTTCCTCAAACATAGTGAAGATGAAGAGTGGAAATAACTGAAGAATGGAAGTCATAAATTAATTATCCAATTAACAAAAATTCATTCATAAAATAAAATTCAATCCAGCATTTTCATCTTCCTACGAAAAACCCATTAAAGGGTTACCCCTCCATTGATGGTATACTCTTAATGGTGGGTGGAAGATGGCTTACAATAATCGGATTGAAGAAATTAAAACCATGGAAATAACGAGCACTCCTCCGTGTGTGTGAACGAAATTCACACCTATGTGTGAACTAATTAAACACAACACAGAGATATCACAGTAATTTGGGAGTTTTAATGAAATAAATGGGAATAATATAAGAGAAATATGTTTATTAAAAACATATAAATAAAAAAAGAAACTTACATGGAAATTGAAAACATTACAACGAAACTTTGGTATAATAACATTACATCAAAACAAGATCTAACTCCCCCCTCACCACCACTGCCTTAAATATGAAATTGGGAATCCTGAGGCTGAGCCACAATCAATGTATTCCCAATTATGAAATTAATTTAGGCCTTAGGGTGGTGAAAAGTAGTGTATAAAAATTGATTCTCTCCTTTGACCAGAAGTGGAAGCCATCGTGCATCCACCGAACAGACGCATCAAAATAACCTATTAGATGGACGAATTAGAGTGGGCCATAGAAGAGGAAAATGGAGTTACAGATTTATACTAACCTCTTGTAAAATGTGGGCCCATTCTAAGTTGTGTATCGGGAGTCATGGATTATTTAGTGCGATAACATTCTTGGCCATAGATTCTAGCCTAGATTTTGATATTCTATTTAGGCCACCTTAATTTCCATAATGGAGGCCGAATTAGCATTGGATACCGAAGAATGATTTTTTACTATATATATTTTCTAGCATCCCATGAAATTTGGGCTTCATTGGGACTGTATGGGGGGGCCCCACATTCTCATCAGTGGGCTGGTTTCCAATCTGCCTTCTCCAGAATTGTTTCCATTCATCGCCACATATCTTTATCATCCTTTATAAATCCTCCATTGATCCCTGAATGAAAAATGTTCATATTTAAGTTTATATCCATTTCTCAAGATATAAAATTAAAATATTGATAATTACATTCCTTAAAATTAGATGAATCATTGGGCCTAAATTGGTGTACATTAGGCATGAAGTGTACAAATGATGGGAATGGATGTTCAAAATTAAAACCCACTAACTCAGGCACATAAGATCAAAAATGACCATTTAATATCATTAAAATGTAATAAAAATATGTGTTTTTATTTTCTAATCAATGTGGTAACTCTAGGAGTTTATGGATTAAGATTTAATGTAATTGGTAGAAATGGAAATTGTTGACAAATTATGTGCAATCCCACATCATCAATGGATAGAAATAACCAAACCTCCTGATTTGGTGAGAATGATTGGTTATTGAATGATGGGAACCTTAATTTTTGACATGAAATTACTCCTTAGTGGTAGTTTTCACCTATTTTTCAAAGCATATGAAGATAATTTCATTGAATCTTCACTTATAGTGAACCTTATAATAACCTAGGCTATCATAAAGGGTGAAATTTATCGCCCATCATAAGATATATTCTTTTCCAGCTCTATTTGGTGAAAGGGATTCATTTTGGAGGAATTATAGGATAGTATTCATCCACCCATTGGTAGAAATATTTGGTTCAAGGGTAGAATTGATCTTATTGATCTATTCCATGCCACTTTGAACAAATGGTGATACTGTTCTGTGATAGGAAATATTGATGAATATTTCATCCCGATTCGGATCTTCCAAGGTTTTAGAACCATTTTCTAACGAATCTTCTTGAAAATTTCTTGAATGTAATATATGAGTTAGTGTTGGATTGTAGGATAATTCTTCCATCAAACCTTGATCATAATTAAGCATGTAGATCATCTATTCTTTCTTGATGGCATAAGAACCATTGATTTTCTTAATTACCAACTCAAAATCACCTTTTATTATTAGGTGAGTCACCATTATTTTCAAAGTCAACTCTAAGCCTATAATTAGGGCTTGGATTCTAGACACATTTTTAGTAAAACCTTTTAATAGTAGAAATTCATAAGGTATAATTGCCTTTGCTAGAGAAATGATAATGATTCCCAATCTAACTTTGTTGAGATTGGCATCTTCCATTATCTTTCTAGTTGGGCTTTGGGATGAACCATCAAAGTATATTTCCCATGTTTAGGTAGATTCCTAGGTGTAGAATATTTCTTCATCGGTAATTTCAGTATTTATCGACACTTCTTTCATAGAGGGGTGTTCTTCCGGGAATGTTTCTAAGGCATTCTCTTTTATCACCTTATATGGAATGAAATGGATATCGAATTGTTACATAATGAATACCCATAATGAAAAACTTACAGTCATCATGGGATAATTGGGGATATATTTCATAAGCTCATTGATAGGTATCAAATGGACCTTATGGTTCTATATATAATTCTATAAATATTTAATTTCCAAAAAACAACACCAAACTATTCTTCTTGATATCTGAATATTGAGTCTCAGTATCAATCATGGTGTGAATAAGATAATAAAGGTTGTTTTCACTATTAGAACCATTTTTTATATGTGAGGAAGACACCCAATGACCTTTCTCGGTTCTTCACATATAATATGATCAAATTTCTTTCAATTGGTAGCATCAATATTGGTGGGATCAAGAGATATTCCTTGAGGATGATAAATGATTCTTGGCAGTCATCAATACACTAAAACATGACCCCTTTATTCATCAAACTACTGAAGGGAAAACACTTTCCTATGAGGTTTTCTATGAATCATCGAATGTTAGCAAGGTGTCCCTACAATCCTATAAATTCGTTGAGGTTTTTAGGATTTAAAATACCCAAAATTTCCACAGAACCCTCAAGGTCAACTTCAATTCCATGATGGGATATATTAAAGCTAATAAAGTTTCCTAAGGTAACACCAAAATCACATTTCAAGGGTTTCATCTTCAGACTATATTGTCATGGGTTGTTGAAAACGATTAAAAAATGAATAAGATTATTGAAACATTACAGTGATTTTACCACCAAATCATTAACTTAACACTTGAATGACTTTCCCATGGAGGATTTGAATACGCGATGCATGGGACATTGATATGTAGCATCAGTGTTCTTTAAGATGAATGCTATCACCCAGTAGAAAAATACTCCATGGGGGGACCTAAATGTAGTGACTTCTTCATCTTCTTGTTTATTCAGATTTTATTATATCCGGAATATACATACATGAAGGAAAGGGATTTATAGCCAACCATTACATCAATCATAGTTTTTGTAATCAGAATTGGAAAGCATATTTTACAAAATGTCGATTGATATCTCAGAAATCAATAAAAACCTAGATTTTTCAATTATTTTCCTTTATGAGGAAAATGTTTTCAATCCATTTAAATTACTAGACTTCTTGAATGAAATTATCATTGAAGAGTTTGTTAATTTTGGATTTGATATTGGAAGCATGAGTTGGATGTGTCCTTATGGATACCTACATGTAACTATGGTTGTCTCTTGGTAATCCTAAGTGATTAGTAGCCACATTGGGATCAATGTTTGGGATCACTTTGTAATTCCAATAAAACATGTCCCGATTCCACTTAATAAAATATGGGTAAATTTCCTTCTCAATTATGGGAATAACTATGTTGGTCAACGTTGGTTGTGGATCCTCCTATGTACCCAAATTTATATGTCGAAGGTCAACGATAGTGGTGGAGACTACTTCTTCAAATTATAGAGGATAATATATGAGTTATTTTTCTTCCTCATATTCATTTTCCTCTTTCTCTTCCTCTTTTTCCATGTCGGGATAGATGATAGATGAAGAAGAATCATTAAGGTTAGGGGAAAGGTCAATGTCCTAAGAGCTAGCCTCCAACAATGATATCATGACTTTTGTAGGTCAATAAAATGAAGTGGTATCCCAGTAAAGTTATGAGGATAATTTTGGAGAATTTTTATTTAATGTATCATGACCAATGGAGGAATCAAATATTTCTTCAATACCCTCAGGTTCAACTAATATAGTAATCCCGCTATTTATTTCACAATAATACATGATTCATTACATAATATTACACTTAATTCAACATGAAATATCGATAAGTATAATGTATTTAGGAATTAGGTATATTAAATAACAACTTAAAATAGTAAATACATCATATTTATTAAAAAATTTCTTAACATGATCATATTATTCCTTTGTACTTAACATTGTAGTGGATAACCTGGGGACATACATAAGAAAGGGCTGAGCTATAAAGCCCGGTAAGGGAATAAACATGGAACACTAGTGCAGAAAACATTTTTTACGTCGGTTATTTTTCATTATTTACGTCGGTTTTTAGGCGACGTTAATACGGACGACGTTATAAATAACGTTTTTTACGTCGGTTATTTAAAACCCGACGTAACATCCCTAACATCACGGTGTTTATCACGTCGGTTCATTAATAACCGACGTGATAAATATGCGCGCGAGAGGGGGGGGGGGTTTATCACGTCGGTTATTTTCTAAACCGACGTGATAAAACGCCTGGGATATCGTTTATCACGTCGGTTATGACATAACCGACGTGATTAACCCTTCCCCGGGCCTATTATCACGTCGGTTTCTTAAATAACCGACGTGATAAAAAGGCCTGGGAGACGTTTTAGCACGTCGGTTATCCAATAACCGACGTGGTAAATTGATTCCCAGGCCTTTTATCACGTCGGTTATATTAAGAACCGACGTGATAAAAGGCCCGGGAATGGTTTATCACGTCGGTTCTCGAAAAAACCGACGTGATAAACCCCTACCGATTTATTTACCACGTCGGTTATAAAATAACCGACGTGAAAGCGATATTTTTTTTTAAAATAATTGCACTGCTCTCACCAAAAAGCAACCAGAAACCAAACAAAAATAACCATGTCAGCCCTCCCCCAAGCCCCAACTGAACCCCACCCTCATCTATACCCACCTAACAACCTGGCCAGCCCTCCCCCACCACATTGGAGCCCCACCACAACCCTTGGACACCCCCCACCCCTTGGACAGCCCCCCCACCCTCATTTACACCCCCACGACCCCTAGTACAGCCTCAAACACCCATTGGACACCCCTCCCATATCCCTTGGACACCCCCACCCCTTGGACACCCCCCCACCCCTTGGAAAGTCCCCCCACACTCATTTACACCTCCAAGACCCCTAGTACAGCCTCAAACACCCATTGGACACCCCCCACACCTTGACAGCCCTCCCAGACCCCTTGGACACCCCCCCGACCCCTGGACACCCCCCCGAGCCCTTGGACAGCCCCAAACACCCCTTAGACACCCCTCCCATATCCCTTGGACACCCCCACCCCTTGGACAGCCCCCCACCCTCATTTATACCCAACCGGACCCTTGGACAGAACTCCCAGACACCTTGGACACCACTCCCATATCCCTTGGACACCCCCCACCCCTTCGACAGCCCCCCACCCTCATTTACACCCCCCGAACACTAGAACAGCCCCAAACACCCCTTGGACACCCCTACCATATCCCTTGGACACCCCCCACCCCTTGGACACCCCCCCACCCCTTGGACAGCCCCCCCACCCCCTGGACACCCCCCGACCCCTTGGAAACCCCCTACCACTTGGAACCCCCCCCCATCCCCTTGGACAGCCCCAAACACCCCTTGGACACCCCTCCTATATCCCTTGGACACCCCCCACCACTTGGACACCCCCACCCCTTGGACAGCCCCCCCCACCCTCATTTACACCCAACCGACTCCTTGGACAGCCCCAAACACACCTTGGACACCCCCCACCCCTTGGACACCCCCACCCTCATTTACACCCCCCGACCCCTAGGACAGCCCCAAACACACCTTGGACACCCCTCCCATATCCCTTGGACACCCCCCAAACACCCACCCACCCCCTTGGAACCTCTCCCCCATACCAAAATCCAGACCAGAAAAACCATCAACAGTAGACCAAAACAAGAAGTAGAGAAAAATTAAACATTCACTTATATAACATTCAAATCTTACACTGTCAACTTCAAAAAAAACTAAATCCAACCTAAACGACTACGAAATACACAATTACATTGACAATATTCAAAATTACATTTTACATTACAAACAACTAAAAGTCAATCAAACCTGTAAAATAATTTGACCCCTCCACTTGTAAGTGTTTGATATCTTCAGCAGTAAAGGGTTGAGGGTCATCAAAAAGCTACAAAGGAAAAGGATAGTAGTCAACGTGTATAATGAATAAATCAAATTGAAATATTATGAGAAAGAGGAAATCTTACCAGGTCAAAACTCAGAACTGTCCCAATTTTTATTATTTCATACATAAATATTAACATTTAATATCCGCATTCGATGATGCCTTGTTGCTCATGACATTTCTGTTTGAATGAGTGTAAATTCAATATATTATTTTTATGTAATAAATCAAAATGTACAAATTATAAATGGATATTTACCTTCGCATGTACATATTTGATCTTGAAATTCCTTTTCTTTGCGCTTTTTCGAAAGTGGACCCATGCCCTGTTAGAAAATAATACGAATGGGGTAAATTTAAAATTCATTATAATATATAAAACTATTGTGAAATTGAAACTTACGTTTCCAATATATTCTTAAAACTTTCTCGCACATCATCATGGAGAGAGCATATCCAATAAAGTGTTTTCTCCCTAGGGAAAAAAACCCCTAACATCCAATGATCCCTGATAAAAGGAAATTTAACGTTAGTGGTTTTTTATGTTAAAAGATAATTAACTCTTTGAGAGGGATGTGTTTCATACCTCTCACAAAAAGGCATCATCCAACACTGTGTGATTACATTCTTTTCAAATCTATCAGCAATATAAAGCATTCTTTGTTCCTCATCCAATGCACATGCTTCAGGGGAAATCAATTGTGGGTCCACGAATCCATATACATCTGTCAGCTCATTCCTCTCACAAATTTTATACAGATACCTAATACAAAGCAGACATAAGTATACATTTTTAATAAATATAACGCAAGGAAAAGGTGTTAAGACTTACATGATAAAAATTTGCACCACGTTGATGCCCAACTTATCTCCAGTGACAAACTCCATGATATCAGTTTTCATAATCCCCACACTTAGTTCACGTCCACAGACATGAGCTTCCATTGTAAAGTCATAATGATCCGCCAACAAATTTGAATATCTTGACAATTTGTCAAGACTACTAGTATCTGCATCTGATGTCATAGCTATCTGTCTTTGTTGTTGTCTATACAGTATTTCTTTACCTTTGAAGTATTCCTGTAAAAATAAATTGAAAAATATATTAGTTTCCAAATGATAAAACATTAATAAAAATATAAAATAAAAGATATAACATCCATACCTCTATGGTAATGAGTCGAAGAAGTCTGGATGGCCAAAGTAAAAAATGGCCGATACTATGTCCAACTGTCGTCACCTCATCTGTAGGTAATGGTATCCGAGCTGATCTATCTATAATATCCTGTACAGTGACCCTCTGATTCTCTACCTCTAACTGTTGATGATGAACTGTATCTCCTATACAATATACCATCCCATATGCAACTATATGATGTTGAGGATCATCAACATACAACTCACAATAAGTAGGTAGCTGCGGCGGAGGAGGAGGATCAAAAATGGGGTCCGCAGGCTGAGTTGGGGGAGTGGGAGCTACTGGGAGAGGTGGAGTGGGAGCTGCACCCTGAAATTGTCTTTGCAAGTCTGCAAACATAAACTGCACCGATGCTCTAATCTTGTCCTCCATTGTCGCATTAATATTATGGACTTCAGCCTCCAAGGATTCTATTTTTTTTATAAACTCCCTCAACGTTAGAAGTTGAGGAACGTGGCAACACTTTTCTTACCGATACACCTGCCGGATATCCTCTTACATGGCCAGGATGTTCGGGCTTTCCCAATGCCACAGATAAAATATCTTCCCTCCCAGATGGTGTAAATGTCCCCTGTGAACTCTGCTCCTCAAGAGAGTCCTGTAATAATTAATTGAACATTTCTATAATGATTGGAAATATATGACGAAAATAGTAAACTTAAATAAATAAAATAGATATCTTACAATCCTCTCAACTACGAGTCTCGATTCTTCCGAAAGATATTGTCCTTTTTTTCCCTTCCGAGCTCTTTTCCATTTCTCATGTCTAGATGGAGGGGATGGAGGGGCCACCTCTCCAGAGCTTGAAGACTCAGCTCTTAGTTGTTGAAATTTTTCTGCCATCATTTGTTCTTCCAATAATGCATATCCTCCCCGAGATAAACTATGAGGGTATACATTTTTAGATTGGATCTCTTGATGATCTTTCCTTGTTTGCTGTAAATTAAGAATAAGTAATCATTAACAAAACAATAATAAGATCATTTATATAAGAAAGCTTATAAAAGTTTACATTGCCCTTACCAAAAATGATTCTTTTCTTCTAATTTCAAAAAATGGTCTCCATGTTTCTTCATCTATAAAAGGATATATACGACATGGATTCTCACGACTCCTATGACCATAAATGAAATCAGATGAGAGGGTTGATTTGAAATCCCTCCATCTCCTAGCAGCCAACGATAAGCATTTCTTCCTGACTCCTCCAGTGTCAGGAATATCAAATGTCATCTGATAAAAAAGAGGTTAAAAATATTATATATTCTAGAAACATTTAAAGAACAGTCAAACAATAGCAAAAGATCTTACCAAAATGGTCTCCCACAGCTGAGAAATTATCGCCTTATCCACACTTCTCCAATCATCATAGAGAATGCTTACTTTGCTCTTAGCCTGAGTTGCTACAAAACCCTTAAAATCTTTAGCATTTGGACCTCTAGGAAGATCAGCATCATCAAACTCCACGACTATCCTCTCCTCCTTCGTAAGGGCAAGTGATAATTTTGGTAAACGTGTGCACCCACGCTTACCAACCTTTGAACTCTTTTTCGTAATAGGAACATGTGAATGTTCCTCCCCAGATGTATGACCAATATGCTCATCTCCAGAATCATGTGGCTGATCAACTGATTGATCTGTCATTTTCCTTCAAATCAAAAAAACAAACATTAGTTCACAAATATACAAATTCAAATATTGTAGTACTACTTAATCAGAAAATAGAAAAGTGTACTAAATTACATAATAGTAAACATTGGTAATATGGTAAGCATGTTAAACAATGATAAACATGGTAAACACAGACAAAAGGTTGCCAAGGAGTTGGCCCAAGAAAGCTGAAAAATGGACTCACTGAGTCCACCGGTCAGCCGGTGTGAGCTCACCGGCTAGCCGGAGGACCCAGGCAGTAGACTTGCCCACTGCCTGGTGCCACCGGCCGGCCGCTGGCTCACCACCGGCCGGCCGGTGGACCAGACAGAGCCTTCCTGTCTGGACCACCGGCCGGCCGCTGGATCACCACCGGCCGGCCGGTGGACCAGAGCCTTGCTCTGTCTGGACCACCGGCCGGCCGCTGGATCACCACCAGCCGGCCGGTGGACTAGACAGAGAGCCTTCCTCTCTGTCTGGACCACCGTTCGGCCACTGGATCACCACCGGCCGGCCGGTGGACCAGACAGAGAGCCTTCCTCTCTGTCTGGACCACCGGCCAGCCACTGGCTCATCACCGGCCGGCCGGTGGACCAGACAGAGCTTTTCTCTAGACCACCGGCCAACCGGTGATCCACCACCGGCCAGCCGGTGCTCCCAGGACTTCTCCTCTTTATGGTTTTTATTGTTTTATCATTTTGGTTTGATACATGTTTTAATAAGTAAAAAATTTACAATATCTAACATTATATGAAAAAACTAAATGTAAACAAGAAATAAACATGTGTTACCTGTAATTTTAGGAATGTACAGTTGGATTGTTTTCCCAAATTCCTTCGTCGTGATCGTTCCTTATGGCACAAACCATGTCTTCAACATACTCATCATTATGTTCTGTTAATCTTTCCATGGAAGTAGGGATCTCACATAAATCATCATCTTCATCAAATTCATCCTCACCAACATATTGTTTTTTCCCTTGTAAAACAACAGCCCACTGCATATCTGATTGATCTACTATATAGAAAATTTGTTTGGCATGTGTTGCCATTATAAAAGAATCAGTTGTGTCTTCCAATCTATTCAGATTAACAAGTGTCATTCCAAATTCATCGTGTCTAACACTGTTGTTACCGATAAACCATTTACAGTTAAAAACAGGAACTTTAATTTTAAAGTAATCAGCCTCCCATATGTCTTCAATCACTCCATAATATGCACTTGATGCCGAAATTGGGTTTCTGTCCTTAGCACTCGAAAAATGCATTGCTTCTGCAAACACCAATACACCACTATTCTGAACTGCACTTCTGTTGTCCTGAGCTTTCGTATGAAATGTATAGCCATTAATGTCATAAGCGGACCATGTTATCACATTTAAAGATGGACCACCCACTATCCATTTTAATGTCTCTGATACATCTGATCTACCAAGCAAGGTCTTTTTAAACCATGGAAAAAAAGTTTTGTTGTGCTCATTCAAAATCCACATTTCTTTCTTCTTTGGATGACATTGTTTCAACTCATTAATATGCAATGTGATATACGGTTGAACATCAGCTATGTTATTCAAGATGTATGATTCTAACTTCTTCATATGTTCAGCTGACAGTGATTTGACTTTCAAGCCACGAATCCCCTTTCCCTCATTATTAACCCATTCATGGCGAGATGGAGGCAAACCTATGTGTTGCGCCGTAGCCAAGTAGCTCGTACAAAACTCTGCTACCTCCTCAGAAATATACTTTTCAATAATGGAGGCTTCAGGTCGATATGGATTTTTAACATATCCCTTTAATATTTTCATATACCTTTCAAAAGGATACATCCAACGAAGATATACAGGTCCACAAAGCTTTATTTCTCGAACCAGATGAATCATTAAATGCACCATCATATCAAAAAAAGTTGTAGGAAAATACATTTCCAAATGACAAAGTATAAAAATTGCATCCTTTTCCAAAATGTTCAAAGCATTCACATCAATAGCCTTGTTACAAATTGAATTGAAAAAATAACACAACCTCATTATAGTCTTTCTGACATGGATGGGCAATATTCCACGCAGTGCAACTGGTAGAATTTGTTGCATCATGACGTGAAAATCATGTGATTTCATACCTATCAACTTCAAGTCTTTCAATGAGACAAAATTTTTTACATTTGAAGAATAACCTTGAGGCACTTTGATATCATGAAGACACTGAAAGAAGCTACTTTTCTCCCTCTTCGATAATGTATGACAAGCCGGGGGAAGAAATGTTCGTCTTCCTTTAGGAGTGGGAGCTAACTCCAAACGTATTCCCATTGATAGTAGGTCTAACCTTGCATTCAACCCATCTTTTGTCTTTCCTTTAATATCTAGCAATGTTCCGATCAAAGAATCACAGATATTCTTCTCCACGTGCATGACATCAATATTATGTTTGACTTCATGATACCTCCAATATGGTAGCTCAAAAAATATTGACCTTTTCTTCCAAATATGTCTATCATTACCAGATTTCTGTGTCTTTCCCAATGTCACATCAAGGTTTTTCACCCTCTCAAAACACAAATCTGGGGATAAAGGTTTTGGAGCAGTATCAAATTCTTGTGAGCCATTGAATGCCTTTTTTAGTCTTCTATAAGGGTGATCCATAGGCAAAAACTTTCGATGACCCATGTGCACTGTTTTCCTCCCATGATGCAATTGACAATATGACGTCTGTTGTTCGCAAATTGGACATGCTTTATGCCCTTTAACACTGTATCCAGACAAATTTCCATATGCTGGGAAGTCATTTATAGTGAATAGAAGCACTGCATGCAGTTGAAAATATTCCATTTTATAAGAATCATACACCCTAATACCATCAGCCCATAACAGTTTCAAATCATCAATCAGCGGTGACAAGTATACATCAATATCATTGCCGGGTTGCTTTGGACCAGAGATCATGATACTCAACATGACATATTTGCGCTTCATACAAACTTCAGGAGAGAGGTTGTAAATTACCAATAAAACATGCCATGAACTATGTGTGCTACTGAGGGTTCGGTATGGATTCATTCCATCTGTGCACAAGCCTAGTCTCAGATTTCTAATTTCATTTCCAAATGTAGGGTACTGGGAATCAATTTTCTTCCATTGTGGACAATCAGCTGGATGACGTATTTTTCCATCACATACCCGCTCATCAGCATGCCATCTTAACCTTTTTGCATCATGTGAATTAGCAAATAAACGTTTGAAACGAGGAATTATAGAAAGATACCAAAATACCTTTGAAGGTAGCTTTGTAATCTCTACATCAGCTTGTGATTTTTCTTTCACCTTATACCGTGATGTCCCACATTTAGGACACTCTTTCAGAAATTCATATTCCTTCCTATATATAATGCAGTCATTCGGACAGGCATGTATTTTCCTGTATCCCAATCCCATCGGGCATAATATTTTTTTGGCCTTATAATATGAATCTGGAAGATCGTTATCTTTTGGAAGAATGTCTTTCATCAATTGTAGCAGCTCTGTAAAACTTCTGTCACTCCATCCATGTTTCGCCTTCAGGTTAATCAATCTTAACACCGCCGACAAAACCGTAAAATCTGTACAACCAGGATATAATGGTTTTTCGGCATCACCATATAGACGTGCAACTGTCGGTTCTATCTCAATTTGTTCTGCTACAATATCGCGAATCATTTCTTCAATTCCATCGGAGTTACCATCTTGCGATTCATTATCATCAGTGACATTCTGTCCAGTTTCGCCATGCCAAATCCAAGGGTTGTAACTCGGATTGAAACCATGACAAATCAGATGATCTTTTATCTCTCTACTTTTCAACTTCTTCATATTCAGACATTTCAGGCATGGACAGAAAAAAATGTCACTACTTGGAACATTTAGTTTAGCAAATTCCAAAAAGGCATCAACACCTTCCTCATATTCATTGCTCATTCGATGTGCCGTAATCCAACTTCGACTCATTATTACCTATAAGAAATAGCAAAAATATATATATTTTTTAGATAAGACAAATATATGTTTATATGAAAAAAATCATAATTTGAATGTAAACAATTTTGAAATATAAAACAAATCGATGTGTATTTAAAAAAATATGCTTGAATATTATTTTTTAAACAAAATATAGTAAGATATAACACCCCCCCTGGACACCCCCCGACCCCTCTGGACAGCCCCCCGCCCCTCCTGGACACCACCCCCCACCCCCTACCCCCTTGGACACCCCCCTGGACATCCCCCAACCCTCTGGACAGCCCCCCCACCCACCCGGACAACCCCAAATACCCTCTGGAGAGGCCGCCACCCACTTGGACAGCCCCCCACACCCATCCAACCCCTTGGACACCCCCATGGACACCCCACCGACCCCTCTGGATAGGCCTCCACCCCCTTGGACAACCCCCCACACCCACCCATCCCCTTGGACACCACCCTGGACACCCCCGACCCCTCTGGACAGCCCCCGACCCCTCTAGAAAGCACCCCCACCCCTCCTGGACACAACCCCCACCCCCAACCTGCTTGGACACCCCCCTGGACACCCCCCAACCCTCTGGACAGCCCCCGCACCCCTCCTAAACACCACCCCCACCCCCTACCCCCTTGGACACCCCCCTGGACACCCCCCAACACCCACCCACACCCTTGGACAGCCCCCCACACCCACCCACCCCCTTGTAAACCCCCCTGGACACCCCCCGACCCCTCTGGACAGCCCCCCGCCCCTCCTGGACACCACCCCCCACCCCTACCCCCTTGGACACCCCCCTGGACATCCGCCAACCCTCTGGAAAGCCCCCCCACCCACCCGGACAACCCCAAATACCCTCTGGAGAGGCCGCCACCCAATTGGACAGCTCCCCACACCCATCCAACCCCTTGGACACCCCCCTGGACACCCCACCGACCCCTCTGGACATGCCGCCACCCCCCTTGGACAGCCCCCACACCCACCCACCCCCTTGGACACCACCCTGGACACCCCCCGAACCCTCTGGACAGCCCCCGACCCCTCTAGAAAGCACCCCCACCCCTCCTGGACACAACCCCCACCCCCGACCTGCTTGGACACCCCCCTGGACACCCCCCAACCCTCTGGACAGCCCCCCACCCCTCCTAAACACCACCCCCACCCCCTACCCCCTTGGACACCCCCCTGGACACCCCCCAACACCCACCCACACCCTTGGACAACCCCCACACCCACCCACCCCCTTGTAAACCCCCCTGGACACCCCCGACCCCTCTGGACAGCCCCCCGCCCCTCCTGGACACCACCCCCCACCCCCTACCCCCTTGGACACCCCCTGGACATCCCCCAACCCTCTGGACAGCCCCCCCACCCACCCGGACAACCCCAAATACCCTCTGGAGAGGCCGCCACCCACTTGGAAAGCCCCCCACACCCATCCAACCCCTTGGACACCCCCCTGGACACCCCACCGACCCCTCTGGACAGGCCGCCACCCCCTTGGACAGCCCCCCACACCCACCCATCCCCTTGGACACCACCCTGGACACCCCCCGACCCCTCTGGACAGCCCCCGACCCCTCTAGAAAGCACCCCCACCCCTCCTGGACACAACCCCCCACCCCCGACCTGCTTGGACACCCCCCTGGACACCCCCCAACCCTCTGGACAGCCCCCCACCCCTCCTAAACACCACCCCACCCACTACCCCCTTGGACACCCCCTGGACACCCCCCAACACCCACCCACACCCTTGGACAGCCCCCCACACCCACCCACCCCCTTGTAAACCCCCCTGGACACCCCCGACCCCTCTGGACAGCCCCCCACCCCTCCTGGACACCACCCCCCACACCCTACCCCCTTGGACACCCCCCTGGACACCCCCCAACCCTCTTGATAGCCCTCCCACCCCCCCTGGAATCACTGAATAAAGTAGTAACAACTGTAAAAGGGCAACCCATCCAAATGGACACGCCCCAACCCTCTCGGGGATTTATAGAAAACGATGAAAAATTAGTGAAATCATAAAATTAGTCAATATTGCAAGTCGAACTAATAGATCTAGGGATGATAAATAAGATTATGGTGCCAAAAAGAGTTAAAAGGGTTCGCAATCGAAGAATCTTAGCTAGTTTCAACAAAAAAATCACAACACATATATATATACTATCCGCGAAAAAAAACGAACGAGTGGGAGGATTACCTGAGTGCTGCGAGTTTAGATGATTGATCCCAGGAGATTAAATATGAGAAACGATGATCGCAAAACGAATCTAAACCAACGAAATGGACGAGCCGATTCGGGTTTACGCGCGAGAGAGACGAGTCGCGACTGTCGAAGGTAAACTCGCGAATGACAATCCACGGGTCTGGGTAAATTTTTAAATGAGTTATCACGTCGGTTATTCAATAACCGACATTATAATTTTTTTAAAAACATTTATAACGTCGGTTATTCAATAACCGATGTAAAAACCTTCCTCTGATTCTTTTTTTACGTCGGTTATTCTATAACCGACGTTATAAAGGGCTCAAAATCCGCGTTTTATTACGTCGGTTATTCCATAACCGACGTCAAAAACATCTGCGGATTCTTTATTTACGTCGGTTATAGAATAACCGACGTAAAAAGGCCTTCAAAAACCGCGTTTTTTACGTCGGTTATTGAATAACCGACGTAACAAACGCCCCCCGCTTCTGTTTTTTACGACGGTTAATGTATAACCGCCGTAAAAAACGAAGCCGCGCGATTAATAACGTCGGTTATCAAAATAACCGACGTTAAAGGTGTACTAAACACAGGTTTTTACGTCGGTTATTAAATAACCGACGTAAAAAACCTCGTTTTACATATTATGACGTCGGTTTTATATAACCGACGTAAAAAATGGTGACGTAAAAAACGTTTTCTGCACTAGTGGAATAACATGAAGAAAGTAATACATGTTAGAAAATAGGCATATCAATGGGACAAAAAAGGGGTGATAATCCAAAATATGAACAATTACACTTGATATTGCATGATAACATAAAAGAAACATGAGAAATATTGCAACAACATAAAACAGTACATCATAAACATAATTCAAGGATAAATGATAAGAAATCAATATATAGAAATTACCATGATAGATTAGATTCACTCTCTAATCCATTTCATGATGTCTCATGAGACTAAAACATTACCAAATACATTGAACTACTATATAATTCTGGGTGCACCCATCTCTTTCATTTCATTCTCATGCTTAAGTGTACCACATAGATAATAAAAAATTGATTCATTCATCATTATATTTTATTCCCAGGTCAAGGAGTGTGTAATAAATACATGTAGGTCCTCAATAAAGAAATATAAATTCATAAAGGTGAACACCCTTGATAGGAAATGGGTATGGGTATTCACTACACAATTGTTTGGTAAGGAAAATCACGGTGAAATTTTGGTAAAATAATGAGTGCGTATAAATGTTCATGGAAGGGATTTATGTGAGTGAAAGGGGTATATCATCATTTAGGAATCATATGAGAAGTAAGGGGGATATGGAAGAACATATCCCAAAATTTTGAATTGGATAAAAAGGGCATAAGATAAAAAATATTCTTGAATAAATAGGAGAAAGAAAAGAACCCTTACATTGAGAGTGAGACTCCACATGCTTGGGATAAGATTCTTAAGATCTTGGGGTAACCATGGGAGGACTCTGGAGAGGTTATGGAAGAGTATGTATGTTATAAAAGTATTTTGTTTTTAAATAAATAGGGTATTGTGTGGGTTTATATAGGAAATGAGTGGTGGATTCTTTACCATTTCTCAAACTTAAGTTTTGGAATTTATATAATAAAATAACCAAAACCGAAAACCTTACCATTGTTTTTACCAAGGTTTCTACTAAACAATATTTATTTTCATTATTATTTTTAATTAAAAGGGCTTAATTTAATAAAATAATACCCTTGTTGAAGTGGAAGCGAGTCATACTCTTAAAGAAATGATTTTAAAACATTACAATATAGTAATGGATTTGAATGTTTCATAAATTCTTTATAAAATTAATCAAATAAAAATAAAATTGAATTATTTTAAAGAAAAAAATATATTTTTCATGGATACCCTTTATAGTATTTATTAAATCACTTTTAGGTCATTATAATGTTACAATACACATAATATATTTATACAATATTTAATTTTTACCCAAAAATTTGACTATATTAGAAATTATGAAAAAATAACAATTTTATAATTTTAATTTTATGATTCCAAAAAAAAATATTCATTTTTTCAAAATAATTTTCTAAATATTTGTATTTTTACTTTTAAAATGATAATCGATATTTATTGAGAAATGCTGTTTTTTTGACAATAACAGCATTCAAATCCTTATAGACAATTAAATTTGATGTTAAAAAAATTTTATGATCATTTATATTTAAAAAATATTATTTAATAATAATATATTATTAAAATATTATTTATTTATGAAATCCATTAATTCATGAAAATAAACATCTTAATTGAAATTGAATACTTATCAAAAATACAATTTATATTTTATTGTATATAAAAAAATAATTTATAAAGTAATTATAATATAAATCTTATTCTATTGAAAATACAATATCCATATTCATATTGTTATTATATTGATACATATCTATTTAATACACTGACAAACTCCCTAAGGGCAAGGTGCGCGATGGTGAGACTTTCATTGGGTGGTTCAACATACATGGTGTGAGTCGTGATCTCGGTGAGCTTGAAATTCTATCATAAATGGTTTCACTTATTCTTAAGATGTTGGAACTCATATTATGATTGGTCAAGGGAAAATCAAAATGATTCTATATCCCATAAAATCTATGATAAATGGGCTTCATAGGGTAAGATTCTATTGGTTGAGGCCATCATTTCCTTTGTCGATGTCAATTGAATTTGTAAAAACCCAATATTTATTCTAATCATGTGATCACTATTCAATGGATATATTATCAATAGTAATGATTCTTAATGTTATTTTAAATGTGATAGGATATAATAAAACCAAACAAGTTCATGTGTTTTCTATAACCATAATATATAATAATACATTTTATTTAAACCACGATAGAAATTTTTTTATAAAATTTTTGTTCATTACAATCTTCCCCTCTTCAAATATTTCTCCCTCAAAATTTTCATTTCCCACACTAAAATAGATGTGGGTAATTTTCTTTCACCAACTCCTCCAGTTCCCACATAACTTCTTCAAACTTGTGGTTTCTCCACAATACTTTGAACATGTACATTTTCTTATTTCATACAATATTCTCTCTATGTTCTGAGATCTTCACCGCCTACTCCTCATATGAGAGATCATTCTTCGATGATACCACCTCTGGATTGAGTATGTGTTGGGGGTATTATATGTACTTTCTTAATAGGTGTACATGGAATAAATAATGTACTTGAGATAGTTTGTGTGGAAGTTCCAGTCGATAGGCCACCACTCTAATGAGATCAAGGATCACAAAAGGACTGATGTACCTTGGAATAAGTTTTCCATTTTCCAAGATCTTGTGAATTTCTTCAATGGAGATATTAATAGTAATACTATATTTCCAACATCAAACTCTAGTTATCATTGATGATTGTAAGCATAGATCTTTTGTCGACTCTGAGTAGCCTTGATGTGCTGCTGAATGGTCAAAACCATTTCCACCATTTCCTAGACCATTTTAGGACCTAACAAATTACATTACCCAAATTCATCCTAACACGCAGGAATTCTAAACCTCTTCTCATAAAGGGATTCATAGGGATCCATTTGGATGCTTCAGTGGAAATTGTTGTCGTATGAGAACTTGACCAGAGGAAGATATTGATCCCATCATCCTTTGAAGCCAATTGAGCTTGCTCTCAACTTGTCCTCGAGTGTCTGGAGAGTCCTATTAGACTGGAGATCAGGTTTAGGGTGAAAATACATGATGAGTTTCAACTCAGTATTTAGATCATGTTGGAGACTCTTTTGAAACTTAGAGTTAAATATTGGGTCTCGATCAGATGCAATATATAGTGGTATTCCATGAATCAAAACAACTTATGTAATGCATATCTTTTCAATTTTATTGAGTGAGAAGTCATATCAAATTTCAATGAAGTGAGCGATATTTGTAAGATAATCCACCACAATACATATAGAATTATTTCCACTTGATGTCTTCTTAGAAGAATAGTGACAAATTCAATGGTGATTTTTCCCATTTCCATGTAGGTATTGGTAATGGTTACATAATACCCTTGTATTTGTACCTTTCCTCCTTCAATTGCTAACATAAAAGACATATTGATACATATTCCACGACCTCCTTCTTCATATTTTACCACAAATAGTTATCCGAGAGATCTCAATACATATTTTTGCATCCTGAATGGATGGAGAAAGTTGAACTATGTGCATCATCAAACATCTCCTTATTTAACTTAGGATTAAATGGTACTCATAGTTGTGACCCAAATCATATAACTCCTTCATTAACATTAAAATACACGGATTTCCCTTTTCATATAGCTTCCATTTTTTTTGAATTTTCACATCATCTCTTTCATCATCCTTTATCCTCTCTAGAAGGGATGTTTGAGAAATAATTTGTGAAAGGATTAATGATGTTCCTTCCCTTATTATTCCCATGTATATCCTTTTAAAATATAAAAATATTGGAACCATCTCTATTCTCATCAATGATAGAGTTTCTAGATCCTTTCTACTTAGAGCATCTGCCACTTTATTCTCTTTCCTAGGATGGTTGTCAATTGAGAAGTCATAGTACTTGAACATCTCTAACTATCTTCATTGGCACATATTCAGCTCTTTCTATGTGAATATATATTTGAGGCTTTTGTGATACATATATATTTCAAACTTATACCCAAAGAGATAACACCAACATATTTTTAAAGAAAATATCACTATATCCAACTAAAAATCACGTTTTGGGTAGTTATATTCTTGAAATTTCAACTACCTTGAAGAATTGGATATTATTTTTTCATTTTTCATTAACACACAACCTAATCCTTTCTACAAAGCATCATCGAAAACCATGAAAAGTTCTCCACTTGTGGGTAGTGTGAGTACAAGTTCATTGATAATCCTTCTTTTCAACTCCTTGAAGCTCTCTTCACATTCGTCATTCTAAGAAAACTTGACTCCCTTATGAGTTAGCTTAGTTAGGGTGTTTGAAAATAATTAGAAATTTCTCACAAATCAATGATAATACCCATATAATCAAAATAAACTATGGATATCTATCATAGATGTAGTATTTAACCATCCTTCAATTTCTGCTGTCTTTTAAGGGTACTCAGATATCACATTTCTTGTAATAATATTCTTTGAGAATGATACTTTATTTAACCAAAACTCAAATTTATTTTACTTGGCATAAAGCTTCTCCTTTCATATGTTATTTAGCATAGTGCTCAGATTATCCTCATGCTTCTCCTTTTCTTTTGGAGTATATTGTAATATCATCTATAAATACTATAAATAGTTTATCAGGGTAATCTATATATACTCTATTTATCAATTCCATAAATGTTGTTTGATCATTAGTGAGTCCAAATGAAATCACTATAAACTAATTTTCCCCGTACCATTTATAAAAAGCCATATTGGGGATATCCTCCTTTTTCACCCTAACTTGGTAATACCCTGACCACAGATCCACCATAGAGAAGTATTATTCTACACATAAAAAATCAAACAATTAATCAATATGTTTAAGAGGATACTTGTTCTTTATTGTGATCTTATTGATCTCACAATAATCAATGAAAATGTGCATTGACCTATACTTCTTCTTGATGAAGAGGAATGATGCACCCATAGAGAAGCACTTGGGAATATGAACCCTTTATCTAGATTCTACTATATTTGTTTCTTAAGCTCCTAAAGTTACACAATATCCATTTTATATGGAGTCTTAGATAATGGTAACACCCTAGGTATAATCTCAATTGAAAATTCAACCTCTCGGCTAGGAGGAATAATATACAATTATTTAGGAAACACGTATGTGTATTCCCTCACAATGGTAATGTCTTCAGGGATGAGTCTTTTCTTGGACTCAATGATTTTATATATATATACTTTCTCATATGGTAATAATATCCATTCTTGAGATGTTGGTGCTAAAAAATATTCATACTCCTCCTTGCACTTGTATAAAATCGGGGGTCAATTCCTGATACAGAAAGTGATTTTCTTCTTGTGGGAATTTATGTTGGCTCTATATAAGGAAATCCAATTCATACTTATAATTTCATCAAATTTTACCAAAGAGAGTATGATAAGGTTCGATGGGATGTTCAACCCAAAAATTGTTACAGAGGAGGATATATATATTTGGGATGCAATAATTTCCCTATTTTCTATTTTCACCGACCGCTCTACATCCATGATTTGTGGTGGTTTTTTAATAGTTCTACTAAACTTTCATTATATGAAGGAATGCGTGAACCAAGATAAAAAAGTATTATTTCTATTATTGAATTAATAACTAGAATACCTATCACCACTTCATTTTCATGACCCACCATAGTGGTTGTGATGGAAAAAGCTCACCCTTAATGTCTTGGATGTTATTGGTTATCTTTGAAAACCCTTGGATTAGTGAATTGGTTTGCAAAGTGTCTTGGTTCCTTTTAGTTAAATAAATGAAAAATGTTCCAAGGGTTGACTATATCATTCCTTTCCTCCATCCCATTAGTGGGGTTCTCTCATAGTCAATCACTAGCTAAGGTCCCTTCCATATGGCACCTAAAGCATTTCCTGACAACCCTTAGGAAATTTTTGGGGTTCTTATTTCCACACATTTGAAAAGTGTGATGTTGAAATTCCTTGTCACTATTATATTTTTCCATCATACCACTAGAATTAAAATCTACTTTCTCCTTCTTATCCCTATAATACCCTTTATATTCACCGATCTTCATTTTGAATTTGAGGGCACATAAGATAATTTAATCATAGTTATCAAAATATCATATCACTAGGTATTTCCATATATTATGTTTTAAATCCCCAAAGAAGTATTAAACCCTACATTTAGGGGTAATAACAAATATATAGGTGTATCATGCATGTATTTTGAAGTTTCCCTCATACACCTTGAAAGATTCATAATATTTTTTCTCAAGGGTAAGGAAACACCTTTCCATTTTAAGATGGAGTCTGTGAAGAAAATATTTATCAAAAAACATTTTCTAGAATTCCTTCCACCCTATCACTTCGATATCTTCCTTAGGATTCATATTATTGATCAATTTCCACCATTGATAAACTTCTCCCTCTATATGATAAATATCTAGTAAAAACTTCTTTTGCTTGTAACATTTAAGGATGAATAACATATTCTCAATGGAGTTGATCCATTGTTACATGATTAAAGGATTAGATGATCCCTCTAAATTTGATTTTCTTTGTTGCATAAAGCACTCAATTGTAACTTGTTAATATTAGGGGATTCGAGAACTCCTCCTGATCCAAGTTTCTATTCAATACCTGATTCAGTTGAGATAGTTTCACCACAAATTTCCCGATTCTCGCTCCCATCGGGATGGGAATCTCATTGGTCTAGTCATCACATTGCTTGTCACATTGGTTATTTACCCGATTCCTTCTATTTCTAGCCATTGGGTATAATAAAGGGGAAATTAGGGATGATTATTTTTAAACTTTTAAATAAATAAATGGTAATCAAATGACATTAAAGAGAAAGCTTAAAATTACATGTATTTCCTTAACTTATGAATTTCTTGGCTTAAATCTATGTTATCCATGATCTATTTCCTAACACATATTCTTATGTGTATTTTTTTCCCTTAATAATGATTTATAAAAATATTATGAATTTACCAAATCATATCCCCTGAGAGTGTAAAACTAGGTGTTCATTAAGGACCGTTGTCATACACCAGTTCCTAGTCATGTCTATCTCAATGCAGTGTTTTTCGGTTTTACCCCTATTTACATCCATGCAAGAGCCACATCCACTTGTAGTATCTAGTTAGGGATGTATTTTATTCATAAACCACTTAATTTATACTTACTAAAATTTAGGGATGGTTTCTTATACTTAATCTTATCCCTACGACTTTCTCTATAGTTTTCTAATCCTAATCCCAAAAATAACCAAACCACCCTTTGATACCAACTATATCAAATATTCTCTTTATTTCACAATAATAATTGCTTTATTAAATAATATTGAACTTAATACAACCCATAAGATCAATAAATATAGTGTATTTTGGAATCAGGTATATTAAATAAAAATTTAAAGTAGGAAATGCATCATCTTTATTGAAAAAATCCTTAATATGATCATATTATTCCTTTATACTTAACACTGCATGAGATAGCATATGTACATACATAATAAAGGGGTGAGTATAAAGCCCAATAAGGTAATAAACATGTAACAAGATGAATAAATTAATACATATAATAAAATATTCATATCAATGGGACATAAAAGGGGTGAGAATCATAAACATGAACAATGAGACATGATATATAATGATAACATAAAGGAAACATGGGAAATTTGAAAACAAATTAAAACACTAAATAATAAACATAGTTCAAGTATAAATTCTAGGATATCATGATGGAAAAAGTCCTGTGATAGATTAGGATAACTTCCTGATACCTTTCATGAAGTCTCAAGAGACTAAAAAATTAGCAAATGCATTGGAGTGCTATATAATTCTGGGCGCACCCATCACTTTCATTTCATTGACATTCATACATGTTCCACATAGATCATAAAACTTTCATCATAAAATTTTATTAAAAGATCAAAGTGTGTGGATTAAATACATGAAATTCCCAAATAAATAAGTATAAGTTCATAAAGGTGAACACCCTTGATAGGAAATTAGTATGGTTATTCACTACCCAATTGTTTGGCATGGAAAATCACAGTGAAATTTCAGAAACATAATGGGGTGTATAAATTTTCATGTATGGTCTTGATGATATTGAAATGGGTATCTACTTATTTAGGAATAATAGGGTAATTAAGGGGGATATGTAGTAGCATATCCCTAAATTAGGAATTAGAGAAAAGGGGCATAAGATAAAGAAGATACTTGAATAAAGAGGAGAAAGAAAAGAACCCTTACCTTGAGAGTGTGAATCAAAATGATCGGGATAAGATTCGTGAGAGATTGGGGGAACCTTGTAATAAATCTACAGAGATAATGGTAGATTAAGGACATTCAAAAATTTTCTTGAGTTAAGATAAATGAGATCTTTGGTGAATTTATATAGGAAATGAGTGGGGAATTCTTTATCATTTCTTACACCTAGGTTATGGACTCTATATAAAAAAATAACCAAAACCAAAAACCTTCCCATGATTTTCCCATGGTTTCTGACAAAGAGGATTGAGTTTCACTATTTTATAAGTACAAGGTCCAAGATTAATCAAATAATAACCTTGTTGATGTGGAAGTGAGTCATACTCTTCAGGAAATAATTTTAAAACTTTAAAATACATTAAAAGTTTTGGAGGATACAATAAGGATTTATAAATTTAATAAAATAAAAATAAATCAAATTATTTTAAATGGAAAACATATATTTGTTTATTGATACCATTTATAGTATTTATTGCATCACTTTTGTGTTATTATGATGACATAATACACACCGTATATTCATATAGTATTTAGTTTTTACCTGAAAATTTGACTCTTAGAAAATTATGAAAAAATAACCATAGGATAATTTAGAAATTTTAAATAAAAAATATTATCCATTTTATCAAAATATTTTTCTAAATATTTTTATTTTCACTTTTAAAATAAGAATCAACATTTATTGATAAATGTTGGGTTTTTTGACAAGAAGAGTTTTTAAACCCTTATAAAAATGACATTTCTCTTAATAAAAAATATATGATAATTTATATTTAATAAAAATTATTTTATAATAATATTTTATTAAAATATTATTTATTTAAAAAATGAATTAATTAATCAAAATAAACACCTTAATTAAAATTTAATACTAATTAAAAATACAATTTGTGTTTTATTATATGAAAATAAATTTCATTTATAAAGTAATGATAATATGAACATTATTCTATTGATAATACAATACACATATTAATATTATTATGGTCTTGATACATGTCCCTTTAATACACCCGTAAACCCCCTAAGGGTAAGTTTCATAACATTGAAACTTTTAAAGGGTGGTTTGGCATATTTGGTTTGGGTCATGATCTCGGTGAGCTTGAAATTATCCAGTAAATAGTTTTTTTCGTGCTTAATTTATTGTATTGAATTTTGGTATTGGTTAAGGGAAAATCATAGTGATTCTATCTACCTTGTAATCTCCGATAAATGGGATTTATAGGGTATGATCTTATATATTTAGGCCATCAATTCCTTTTTCGATGTCAATTGGATTTGTTAAAAACCTATATTTTTACTCACCATGTGATCACTTTTCAACATCTATATTATCAATGGTAGTGATTCTTAACCCACTTTTAAATCTGATAGGATATAATAAAACAAAATAATTTCATGTGTTTTCTATAGCCACAATACATAATAATACATTTAATTTAAATGATAAGGGGAATTTGATTTATAAAAGTTCGGTTCGTTACAAATATTGTGGCTGATATCATGAAAATCATTGAGCATGTATCTAAATCATAGTTGATTCCTTCAACCTGACTGATGAGAAATACATATTCTTCATTGAGTCCTTTTAATGGGTTAATTGGTTTCATTTCTAGACCATTTTGAGTGGTAATCCGAGCGACACCATTAGTTATTGGTTGCTTCCCTTCTCTTAGGTAGAATCCTACATCAATATATTGAGATTCATAAGACTTGAATGAATATTTGTCACCATGTAACATCCCAATATACCCATTGATATAATATTTAAGGAATTGATGGTATGAGGAAGGGATTATTTCACAATGATGCAACCCAGGCCTTCCTAGAAATACATTGAAATTTATATTTTCTCGAATGACTGAGAACTCAGAGTCAGACACTAAATTCCCAAACTGAGCTATGAGATTAATGTGGACGAGGGGATTATATTTTATTTTATAATAACCTTGGAGTGTTATAGTGAAAGGATATAAATCAGATGTAGTGTGTCATAGTCAGTGAAGCATTCTGATAGGAATGATGTTGACTCGCAATCCATTGTCAATGAAAGCTCTATGGATGTTAATGTCATCTAACCTTTCGGATACGAACACATGATTGATGTTTCTATGTATAATATCATCTATATAATATTCAGTGAAAGAGATAAATGCATGAAATTCTTTAGGTTCAATCTATACATGATATACGTCAGCAGTTTAGCTTCATCTTTGAACACTTAAGGGCATAGTATAGCCTCTACATGTGCCTCTCACTGATCATTTGGAAGATTGAGGGCATCTAGAATTGGAATCTTTACTAGAATTGTGGCCAATTGCTTCAGGAAGTCATAATTTTTGGTTAAAGGTCTAAATTTACCTATAGGGAACTATTCCATAGAAGTCATTTTTGGATTTTACAAGCCTAGGGTAGATGATTTATGTAGATGAGTATATGTGGAGTGAATTTACTCTATTGTTGGATCGGGATTCCTTAGCCTGCCCAATTGCTTGGGCTGGCCAGGTTGTCACCTATTCATCAACCGGTCTTCAAAAATGATTAGTTGTAAAGTATTTTTACATGTTTGGACGCATCTTCCAATTTTTTCTGGTCTTCTTGAAGGGCTATCCCATAGGTTTTAGCAGGATAGATAGCTCTAATAAGGATGTGTCCAACATATTGTGTTCAACCACAATTGTTCCTCCCACAATTTCCTTATCTCTTGCAGCCTAGATTCATGTCTCCCCAATTTGGTGTGGGAAGCTGAGGATCATAATAACATGCATCATTAGATAAGGTATCCAATAAATTAATGATATCAATTGATCCAAAGATCAATTCTTTACTCGATGAAGATTTTGTTAGATGGGCCAGTGCCCTCCGTACCATTTGGAGGGGTGGTGCACGTTCTCTTAGAACTAAAGGCATCAAGTCCAAGAGAGTTAAGGTTAAATTTTACATAGGTTCAGGTTCATCTCCCTATGTTTGTATATGACTCTTATAGCCATGCCGTTTCTTAGAATATTGACATTTAGAGAGTTATGGGGTTGAAAGAGTCAGCTGTGTAGTAGCATAAGATACTAAGAGAATAATTTCTAGTTTAAATTATGCTTAGAGGATAGCATGCATCCATTTTATTGTTTTTATATTCATATAATTACTGAAATTATTTTCATTCTTTCTATTAACTTCTTTACATTCACTAACTTCCTCTGGAACAATAGTAGAGAGGCATGCTACCTGTGCAAGCATTTTTTATAGCTTCACCTACCCAAAATCAACCATTTTTTGTAGTTTGTATTTAAAAATTAAACATTTCTGAATGTTGTACCCCAGTATTCGATGAAAGGGAAACTAATCTGGGTGATTATAATGACTAAATTGGTCGGGTCTGTTGGGTTCTTTGAGTGTTAACAAATTGTTTTCCAAGGTTTCTAAGAAGTATCTAGGAACCTGCTAATCTTGGAAGGAATATACCTTGTTTTTCTATCCACTAAACTAAGAGCATTTCAACTCTATCATTTCTTCTCAAAAGGATTTTTGTTACTGTTATTTCCACCCTAGAGTGGGTACCAAATGATGAGGTGTGGGATTTGGAGTTGGAGATTTCATAGATTTTAGCTTCAACATAACCATTATGAATTCTAGTCTACCCATCCTCTTCTCTTGGGATGTCAGCACAGGATAAGAGTTATCTTTGGTTAGAAAAATATAATATTCCATACTTTTTTCTACCTTGTAAAGATCCATAAATCCACCTAGATAATTTAATGGAATAATCAGTGTTCATAGCTCTTTAAAAATATTGTCAATGCAAAGACCCATAAAATCTTCTTGAGGAAGCTGTGAGTTTAGAGAATAAGTAAAACTCTTCCACCTAGTAATGAAATCTGACACACTCTCATTCTACCATTATCTAAATTTTTAGAGATTTATGGTTTATATATTATTTAATATAGTGATTAATTTATAGATAAATTGACTACGAAGATCTTCTCATCCCATGATTGATCTAGCTAGTAGAATGGTATACTAGGTAAAGGCTGGTCCTGCTAAAGTCTATACAAAAGATATGAGCATAGCTTGTTCTTTCTTCTTGAGGGTTACCATAATTGGACCACACCTAGATAAAAAGTTCATAATATTATATTCTAGATCCCCTAAACCATTAAATATTGGGAACATAAGATTCTTAAAGTTTTGTGGGGGAAGAGTTGCATCCACCTATTCAGGGTAAGGATTCTTCTTTGGTTGAACTGGCATGCATTTTCCTTCCAAAACTTTTAATTGATCCTGCCTTGTTTCTTTGGTATCAATGATCTGTGGAGAAATGAAAAAAGGGCAAGCTCACAAGCAATGGGAACAAAATTTTTGTCTAGCTGTGGAAGTTCTATATGTACTCATGGTGGGTCACCTACATGGGCTAGTCAATGAGGATGTGTCTGACCGGACTCTGGTTGGGTACCAAATTAAATAAACTCCCAATATCTTTCTCACGTGATGTCTAAATTTATTGGTTATTAGTACACCAAATTGAGTGGATGTTCTAGATCCATTTCAGTTGCTTATACAAGCCCTCTTTGTTGAAGCACGTCGACTGGGAGTGCGGGGTGAGGCTTTTCTTGTAGAAAATATCCAGTACATATGTTTCCTCAGATTAGTTATACATTGAGTATTCTCAATTCTTTAAACTCTTCCTCTTGTTAATAAAATATTTCCTCATGTGTGAGGAGTTCATCCTCTTTGGGTAGCGGGTGTGGTATGACCATACCTTTACCCTTTTTTTGTAAGATGCTCACTAAGGAGGAAATAGTGAAGTAGTTGAGGTAATCCCAAAGTTTATAGAAATCCTCTGATTTCTAGTTCTGATACCCTCTTTTATCATTTTCATGTGGACCTTATTTATAATATACATGTCATACTATTAATTTCCCATATTGACCTGATATTCTACAGCATCGAAAAGAGTTGGGCTAATGATGTTTATTAATATGAACCACAACACATGTATTTCACCAGTCTCTGAATAATAAGAGGACTGGTTACTATGGGAGAATCCACTAGAAGATCTTTGATTCATTAGAGTGGTTGTTCCCTTGATATGTCATTTGTTTTTAGAGTGTCATAGGAGTACATCCTTTCTTTTAAGTATCCCTTTAAAGTTTTTTGGTTAAGGGTTATCTAGAGGGAACCACCGATTTTTTTCCCATGTCCCTAAATAATAAACTACAACATGGTATGGGATGAACTGGGATTTTTTGGCGGAACTCCTACCAACTGAGAAAATACTGACTTTCACTGGGGAGGAATTTGAGGTAAAAATTCCCCCATCCCTGTGGTTTGGGGGTGCTTATGTTCCACATTCAAAACATTTTGGGCTGTATTTTTTAGTCTCAAATGTTGTGTGAAAAATTCCCCCATCCCTACAATCTAGGGTTGCTATTGTACTAACATGCTTATAGCTATTACAACTTCTCTTTTGATTTTATATAGCTTTGTATGAATATGGGTTGGGTTCATTGTATCATTTTCATCTGAGCCATCTACTTCCATAAATATGTTCACTTCATGACAACTGGTTTCCCACAAGCGGGAGGCTTGCTCAATATTTTCATATAATTGATGCAAGAGTATTTTGATGGATCAGTCTCTTATTTACCAACATATTTGAGAGTTGTTATGGGCCGGTTCTCATGGAGAAGACCGTCTTTTTTGATCAAATCCTCTTTCTCTAAGATGACCTGAGGCAATGACATTACATTATGTCACCTTTGGTTGGATTTTCTAATCGGGAAGTTAGGTGAAATGAAATGTCACATGTTTTCCCTATTCCTGATATTAATATTGGATCGAGAATTGACAATTAGATGAAATATCTCTTTTAACACATCGAGACATGAATTATTAATGGATCCTTGTTGTTTTCTGAATCATGGGTGTCGTGCAGATGGGATGGCCTCCAAATCAATTTAAATAAGTATCTTTTCTATCATGTCGACGTGACATGGATAATCATTGTGAGGTAAGACTTTTTTAGTTGACAATGAGTAGTGAATATATTTAGGTGAATGTCATTGACATATTCATACAAAAATACCTCTAGAATGATGTATTGTGGAGTGGCCAAAGGCAAGAAAATTACTGGTATATTATCCTTAGAAAAACATCTCCTCAAGAGAAATATGTCTCCTTTTTATTTTTCAAGAGGTTTCCCAACCAAATATATCCAAATTGGATGTTTAACCATTTATTTATTATAAAAAATAGGTTCATAAGGTATTTCATTTGTCATATTTGAAGGCAGACAATCCAAGGGTGGTTCAAAGAATGATTATTTCCTGGGGATGTGTTCCAGCTGAGAAAGAATATTTCTTGTTAATGACGAGGCATCGGGAATGACATGACTCATTTTCCCAAGCACCTCCTGATATGAGGGTTTTACCCAATTTTGTTTTTCAATGGGATGAAATTCTTGAGGAAATGAAGTTTTTCTATAGGGAGGACCTTTACAACGAATGCCATTATGGGGAGTGCTACCATCATAGTTTGACGTTCAACTGCAAAGAGAATGTTTGGAGCATATATCCTGAAGAGGAACTTCAGGGTGGATGGTAGCAAGGGGAGGAACTTATTTCTATTTTATCATCTAGAAATGAATAGGTTTTTCATGTTTTTCATCATAAGATGATCTCTCTCGATCTATCAAATTGTGGGAATGATGTATTCCTTCATAGTATGAAGTACAGGGAGGACCACTGAAACAACTGGTAGTAAAGCTTCATGGAGGACCTTCACAATTTCATCTATTATCTCTATAATTTAGTAAAATGTGAGTAGGATCTTGTGATTCTATAGATAAATGTCTAATGTATTCAATAACACAATCATTCAACACAGTTGGGTCATGGACTGAATCGTCATTTTAAAATCATCTTTGGCGAGGCCTCTTTTTAGATGCTTTACCGCGGGTGATTTGGGACACCTGTTGTGGGTGGTGACTATCACATATTGAGGCTAGTTTGAATATCTCCCTTGTTACTACTAGAATTTTATGAAATGTTTCTATAATTTTGGTTGGAATATGTTCCTACCATGGTGTTTCCATTGGTGTAGACTGATAACCCTCATTTGGATTGGGGATATAGGCCCGATCTGATTATCCATTTATCATTGGATTTTTTCCACGACCCTCCTACATGGGAGAAAGAATATGCATCTTCTACTGAGTGAACATAATATCATGTTTATGGGAAACTTCAAATATGAGGGTAGTGTTGTGTTCCCAACTCCTAGTTATCGCCAATGCAATCATTATATCTTGGAAAATATGTAGAATGTGGATAAGAATAGATTCTTGTCCCTCCATAATTTCCAGGATATTAGTCATTAATTATGTAGCTAGAATGAGAATATATTCCCATTTGTAAGATGCATTATTACTCTTTTCCTCTATTTATTATTAGGATATACTGTCAATCATCATATGATAGGGTATACATATCATTCTAACCCCTATTTCTTTCTAGGAATTACCAATTGATTTCTTTGAATTCCACTAAAATATTCTAGCAAGATTGGTATATTTGGGAAGGAGTGTGCACCTACTCATGATTTGACACTGTATTTGGATAGCAGGATTATCTGGAGGGAATGAATTTAGGTTATTATTCCTTATTATTTGATCGCTGCCCTTAGTTGGATTTCTTGAGTGCCTGAGCCTGAATGACCTAGGTTGGAACCTTGAGGGTAGCACCCTCATCTTGTTGAGGGTTTAATTCAATGTTGTATTGGGGATTATGGTTACTGGAAAGATCTATTTAATGGGATGCCTATGGAACTGAGATGATTCTTTTGGTGACCTCTTGATCCACCTCCATGAGATAAGGGAGGAACTTGTTTTCGCACTCAAGGGATATAATCTCAAAGCGATTTGAGATAATGATGGATGTCATTTTCTTCTTCAATATTAACTATTACTATATGGATGGTTTGTGGGACTTTATTCCTTGGAAATATTCGTGTCCAGCTTCCAAGGTTGGTATAATACTATTGCGATGGTACTTTCAAATGATCATGATTGAGATATGGTGCTGAAGATGTTGGATCAGTGACAATGTCCTGTGATTTGATGAGGACCCTTCTTGTGTGGTTGTAGATGGATAAGTTCATTCTGGATGATAATATTTTTTTTGGATCGAATAGAGATCTATTGAGAGTGTTTGTGTATAAAAACACAAGGAAGAAAAACTCATTAAATCAGTATGTCAATAAATGAACAAATTTCATAATTAATTTTTTTGGATATGTGTTTGGATTTATTTAATTTTACGAGTGAAAGGGTCTTGACATGTATAAGATACAATCACCTTGGATAAGGATTCACATTAGGTTCACAATTTTTCTTATCTTTAAAAACCACATGGGGTTTTAATTGTGTTTTGTGGTGATGGTGGAATTAACCTTCACAACAAACATATATTTCAAAATCCTTTTTGGGAAGTTTCCAATGGGTTTTTTCATGGAACTAAAAATATCCAAAGGTTCCCTTATTCAAATGTTTCACAAACCTTATCTTTAAAGGAAGGTGGTCATTGATAAATTTCTCTAATGATTCTTATAGAATCACATTGGTTAAGAGGATGGGAGGTTGGGCTCATCACAAATGTTTTGGGGGATTATTGCCTACTCTGAGATTTTCTAATATATTTAAGATATATTAATGAATCCTTTCTTAAATCCAAAATATAAATGGGTCACCCTTAAGTTAACAATCAATTATTAGCAAATATTTCCCTTAGAATCATAATGATGTATCCCATCTATGGATACATATGTATTTATCCAAGATTATCCATCGATGGAACCCTTTTGTATTTATATTAGATATTCTTATGTCATGTATTTTCATGATTCTAGTTTTAAGCGATGAAGTGTGGTGCTTTTAAATTTATCATAATCCATGAAGGAGGGAGTTATTTTGGTGTCAGGATCGGGCCCATGAGGTGGGATTCATATGTATCCTTATGAAAAGGAATCAGAACCTACATAGGTTGGTTCCACTTAATGGGACACATCATACCTTTTAAGGTCATGTGATACGGACCCAACCATACCATTTAATATTGTGCGACAAGGACATCTAGATGGAATGTGCCTAGTAAAGGCTGGTGTGGGACTTACGCCGAAGTGGATGAGAGGACCTGGAAGGGTTGCTTCCTCCTAGGTTGGATATGACTTTACTAGTATTATGACTCATAGAAGATTATGGTAAGTTTAGGGTATTGGGTTTGAACCTCAGGGAGGCTTCTTATATATCCCTTTTGTATAGGAATCAAATCCAACATTATTTATAAAGGTTGGGGCCTACACCTATGGAGGAGGAACTTTTATTAATCAGTGGTAATATGTCTCTATAAAGGTTTTTCTTTCAAGGAATATGTCCCTTTGAGGTGGTGATAACATGGTTGGGTATTATACCATATAGGGGGAATAATGGAAGGATAGAGAAAGATCTGTAAAAAGGATTCCCCTCCTTAGACATGTATTTGATCTTCTGGATGTCATGATAATCCCCAACCTCTAAGATCATATGAGTCATGATCATTGTGAGATACAATAGGAATTGGAAGATATAAAAAAATAAAAATTATCCTTCATCAACTAGTGGGTGATCCTGGGTCTACAGAAGGTGGGGGAATACCCCATAAGAAATACTAGGGGTTTACACTTGAAGGGATTTCATAGGGTGGAATTTACTCCTTATCATATAATAGATGAGGGTGGAGTCTATTTGGGGGAGTCATGAAGAGAGAACGGGATTTGATGTTCCAATCTCCTTTTATTTTTTCAACCATGAGGGTCAAGTTTTATGTACCTATATAGATACAACCATATTCTCTTCCTATGTTGGGTCGTAGATGTAGCTACCCAGCTTGATTAACCTACAACCACCATACCTAATGTTGGAACCCTATTTACCATAATAATATATGATTGGTAACATTATTAGGATATTAATTATTAAGTAGGTTAACAATATGACATCATTTAACATGGGAATATATTATTGAGAGGACATGATGGTGTTCCCTATGTTTTAATCATACATTTCTAGAGGCCTTCGGTGAATAACATTCTTGGGTAGTTTTTGAAGGGGCCCATATGGGGCCTATCACTTCATGGGAGAGGTTTATGGAGAAAGTTGTTTATAAAGTTCATGGGGAGGGGTCGAGGTAAGGATGAATGCTACATGGAAGGAGGGCACTGAAACCAAAAATCCTCTATCTGACATAATATTTTTTTGGGATAGAGGTTTGCAAAGACTCCATCCCACATTATGTTTTCTATTTGTGATGGAGGTCTAAAAAGGTTGTAGTCCATGAATGGTTTGATATATGTATGGGGATTTTATGTGAGAGGCCACCCTTTGTATCTATTCATGTTAGTTCCCTTTTTTTTACTTTACAATACGCAAATTACCTGGTAAGATCTTTTACTTGAGATTTCTCTTTCTACACTATCATCTTCCCCTATATGGAGTTTTTATAGGGGTGAAGATATAACCATCTTCTTAGGATAGAAAAAAATCTACATAGTAATAAAATAAGCACCCTCATGGAACTTGGGTTTGTAAGGGGATTCAAGATGATGCCTTTACCCCACAAAAAAAAGCCATTAGTTGGGGGGAGGGGTGAAGATGACGCCTCACCCCAAAAATGGAAAGGTCATTTTTTTGGGGCTTGAAGATGATGCCTTACCCGGAAAATGGAAATGTTGTTTTCAGGGGGACTGAAGATGATGCCTCGACCTATAAATGAAAATTAAATTTATAGTGGGGCTCCATATGAAGCAGTGACCCGCATAACGGTTGTGCTATATAGATAAGAGTATTTCTTCACAGCTCCAAATACTTTAACAATGTCATAATCATGAAATGGTTCAATTGATTTATTCACGACTTTAAAAATTCATAAATTCCTTTTGATAGTACATGTGAATTTTTTCAAACTCAATAGTAATACAAAAAAATATCTAATTAAAATTTTTAGCATCCCTTTCCAAAGGCCACTTGATTGGTGCCCCAGCTCAGTTCACCATAAGACCTCAAGTGAACCTCCCCAAATGCTAGAGTCTATCGACTATTAGTGGAGGTTTAAATAGGTATCATGGGGAGGATAAACCCCCTATATCAGATAATGTATTAGAATATGAAATAACTAAATAGAATCCATCACAATAAGTTGAAATTAGAAGAAATAAATATAATAACGATAGATAATAAATGAAAAGTAGTAAAGTCTTGAAAAACCATGTCATACAAAATCTTACTGCCCAATGGGATGATCAATATACATACCATTACAAAAGATATAAAATACACTAGATCCATGAATACACCTAGACTAACCTATTCTTAATCTCTATCCTTATATGGGATTTCCACTTGATCATGATATCCTAGGTCTCAGCCCAAACTAGTGTCTGGAGTAACCATGTGAGAGATGCTCGGGTAACCTTGTGTAATGGCATCCCAAGCAGGGTGTGATTACAAAACTTAGTAGGGAACTACTAACATAGTCTTGTACCAACCGACATATTCAGTGATAAGTGCATGTGACAAGCCAAAAATACATAAATAAACTACTATATATGAGATAAAATAAACCAATAATACTTTCTTTATCCCGATGCTAAAATATCTCTACGCACATTGTATGGCCCTAACTAAACCATGTACCTACCTTACCATTATCAATCCATAGGCCCATGAACCTAATTTACCATACCCAATTTAGCCAGTGTTGGGGTTCATCTGATCATGTCACAATATCATCCCAACCATATAAATACCAGATCTTGGGGTAACCCAAGTATCCCTCATACCCAGGATCAATAACCAACAACTCACAATGAATGTATAAACATATAGATCCCAGGTGTCCCAAGAATCACCCTAACTCTAGGTATAAATAATGGATTGAGTCTGATTCCCAAGAATCGTAGGAAATCACTAAATCAAATTCATCCCCCTGTCACCATTTCCAATGGATGGATCCTTGGAATCTTAGGAATCCCAATAATGATTAAGTAATATCATTTTTATCAAATAGTTAGATCCTAGGGATGACCTAGGAATCTCATAATAATCATAATTAGAATAAAAATAATACCCAAACCTATACAGCAGGATCCTTGTTTGGCCAGAAATATTAGGTACCCTTGGTATCCGGGGTGTCCCATACAAAACTAAGGTCGAATCCCAACATCTTGGAAATTATTCATGTGGCTAAACAACTGGATCCTAGGATACACACTGAGAATACACATTGACATCTATTAATCCAAGCCATATCACTCAATAACAATTGAGGCCGAAAGCTAGATCTTAGGAAGTAGCTCTGGGTATCCACCATATGATCACCACATCATGAACATAAGACTAGTTCTAAGAAGCATATCTAGGCACCATAACTGTATCTGTAATAAATACATAAAGTCACACATGAAATTCAATAGTTAGTCGAATGTATAAACCCATAACTAAAACCCACATCCCCATGGGATCACATGGGTCCTCAGTCTTGATCTAGGTCTTAAGTCAATACTCATTGGCTAGGGAATACTATGTCCATCAAAATCATCATCAATACATCACAGAATCACTAACTACAGATGATATCTCACATTGGAAACTCTCAAGATATGGAACACAATCCATCTTAGTCCTCAATGTATCACAACGTTGGTCTACTCCAAAACATGTGATCCATAGCCTATGGTCTACCCACTAAGGCTAAGCACATCGTAAGGGTTCAAAACATCATACACCATAATAGACCAATCGTTCACGACTTCAGTAATTGGTGTTCATGGGAACCAACTATTTTCAGGGGCCAAAAATATCCTTAAACACCATTTTCAATCTACCCTTATCCATTTCATTTAATTATACTAAAAATTGAATTAATCATCAAATTAGTAACTAATTAAATTCATCTATAAACTTATTTAATTTAACTGTTGACTACCCTATGGTGGTATAGCCATGTGACATATTTCATATGCCATAGGGTGTATACAAAAGACCACCCATATCATTTAGTGCTTTTCAAATTCATTTCCAAGGATTTACACTTACTTATAAGGCACACCCAAGATCTTTTTTCCTCTTACATTATCAACCATGATCATATAAATGATTCAATATCTAGGACTTATTTTTCCATTGAAACCTCAATCCCTGAGGTTCTGACGCACCCCTAAGTCTGATCCAATCCAAAGCCCCAACCATTGTCACCAAAAACACAATCAATTTATTTGTAATTTTGAAAAATTATTTTAAAATTAAAAAAGGAAACATACCTTATTTAATTATTGAGAAACGGAGTGCATATGAAATCTCAAGACACCATCTTCATAGGTTGAATGAATTCCCCTTGAGGATCAAGAAATTTCAGCTTTCTCTGAGGGAATCACCGATGAAAACCTATATCGGGAAGAAGGAAATTAAAATAAGAAAAATTTAAGAGAAAATTGGGCAATGTATTTAGAGAATTATCTTATATTACTAGAAAATTCCAAGGAAATAACTCCCTTGATGGGGGCTACAAGAAGGCAGGAAGGGACAGAGGCCCCCTCAATCATGCGTGTGAGGGATAAAAATAAGAGAGGGGGATACCCTCTTAAAAATAGAAGAGGAAATACCATAAAATTAAACTTTTAATAGGATACATAGTATGAATGAATGGTAGGTTAAACTGTACATTGACCATATGGATGGCTCTACAGAATAATAATAATATCTTATGGTTGGGTCACATCGTTTTCCAAATCACACAAAAACCATTCAATAGGTTATATCCCAGTCCGCAAAATTTTGCATAGGTTTTCATCAACCATGAACCACACCTTCATCCCTAACCAATCCACATAGTTTCCCCTTGAGTTTTAATGTTTTCCTCAAAACCTTGTGCTAACCATGCTAGATAACCATTTGTTATAGAAAAATAAGTATAAATTCCTTAAGCTTTTGGGTTCCGCATGATTTTATCTAAATCGTGCACCCCAAAAAATGAATAAGAAAAACCTCTTACAAAAACTATAACTATGGAACAAAGAAAATAATATAGCATTGACAACCCAAGATACTATTAGATCCCCAGTCCATTTCAAAATTCATTACCATAAGATGTTGTGATTCTCAAAATTATATTTTAAATCTCAAATAAAAATTCAACCTATTCAGTAAATTGAAAATTGAAAATCCTTATGATATTTCAAACCTTATAGACACAAAATCTTACATGATGAAAAAAATACCTAAATTTTCAAATTTATGGTGAAAGTAAAGTACTAGAGGGTAATATATAGATGCAATAGTAAGTGGTTTCAACTATTAATTTTCTTTCCAACCATTCGCTTCTGTGACTTCATGTTAAATTATAAATATCTAAACTTTTAAAAAATGTTTAGGTCTATTTTATATTTTTTAGATATATTTTATTAGTTTTATAACTCAATAATAACCACTAATTTTTTACACCTTTAAAAAAAAATATCTTCAATAACCTAAAGTAAAAAAATCTTAAAAACTGATATTTTAATACAAGATATACATTGAGTTCAGGTAATGTTCTAAGTATCTACACTATAAAAATAGGTTTGAGTGTAGTTTATTTTTTATATATATTTTTGGTATCTTTCCAACATGAAAAAAATCACTAAATTCCATCATCTATAACTACATTTATTTTCAAAAATCTAAATTAAATGAAAATCGAAAACTTTGTTTTGAACTAATAGTTTCAGTGTGTCCGAGTCATTTTTTTAATATGTAAATGTTTAAGATATGTTTTGTGGTATATGAATGAATTTTATATATTTTAATTATATTTAAAATGAGATAATAATCACTAAATTCCAAAATATATAACAACATATTTTATGAAAGACCTAAAGTAAACCAAAATGGAAAATAACAGTTTTGACTCAATAATTTTAGTGAGTTTGGGTCAATGATAAAACAAAGATTGAGTGTAGTAGAATGATTTATATATATTTTCATTATCTTTACAAATAAATAATAATTACTCAATTTTATTAGTAATAAAAATACATTTTTATCAAAACCTAATGTAAAAAATACTAGAAAACATTAATTTTGACCCATGAGTTGCAGTGAGTTAGGGTCAAATTTTTAATATCTAAAGGATAAAACCAATTTTAGTTGTATTTTAGTGATTTTTCATATTTTATTTATCCTTATAACATAATAAGAATAATTTAACTATAGTAATAATAACTATATCTATCATTAAAAACATGAATTAATTTTTTTTTAAAAACTACTAGATTTAGTTATGGTAGATTGGTTAAACATTGTTTTTTTGGATTGGGTAGTTTGGTTAAATTCATATATAATGGTTTGGATTAAGTTTATCGAGGTTGATTCAGTTCATTTCTTTTTGAATAATTTTTTTAGTTCAATAAAATTCAGTAGATTTTGATTTTTTTGGGTTTGTTCGAGTTTATTCATGTTATTTAGGATTGTTTTTAATTATTTCGAATTGGGTTTCTTCATTTTGGTTCTTTTGGGTTCATGTTGGTATAAAAAGGATTAGTTTAGGTTATTTTTGGTTATATTAATTTAGATTAGTTGAATTTGGAATGGTTTAGGTCTATTTGGTTTAACATTACCTAACCCAACCTGATTTGAACCAAACCAATTTTAATTGAAGTTTCCCACATTGACCCAAAATGAATTAACCCATATAATTCATATCTTAATTAATCTAAAACTAATTTAATTAAATTTTCATATATAAAATGAAATTACTATAAGTTAAATGAATTTATGAAAGGGACATAAAACTGACCTAACACAAATCTAATAAATGTAACTGAACACAACTGAACTAAACTATTCGCATTTGAAAAATAGAAATATAACATAATAATATGAATTGATATTAAACTACCTATCCAGAATAGAACTCAAATTAATCAAATTGAACCATTTGAAAAATATCTAAATCAATTTGACCATACCTGAAGTGAACTAAACTAAAATAAATCTAATAGATCAAAATAAAAACAAATGGAAAAAAATCTAAAACATATTTATCTAAATAAAACCATCTCAAATTGAACCAAATAGACTATAAATAAGATAAATTGATAAAAAATGAACCATAATAAACTAAAATGGATAAACATCATTACACATTAAATAAAAATTTCCAAATAGATTTGAATGAAATTGAATGAAATATAATTTAATGGAACACAAAAAAATTGAATGGAACTAAAACTAACTCACCCATCCAAAATTGACGAGAACAAAACTGAATGAAAATAATATAAATTAATTATTTACTACTGGAACAAAAATATTATGTATCAAATAAATCCTACACATAAAAAAATACATATTGGATCAAATAGAATATAATTGAACAAAAATGCTCGAATATACCTGAATTGAGTAAAAACTATTTATAAATGGAACAAAATTATACCAATGAAACAAGATATAACTCGATCCATACTGATTCAAAATCAAATTAATATACCTAATATAACAAAAAATATATAATAAAACATAATGATATAAAAGTAAATAATATAAATTCCACTTAGGATGATTGTAATTTAATAGAATAGAAGAAAAGTAAATTGCTCCATACAGACCAACACTAACCTAAGTTGAATGGACAAGAACTTATTAGATGTGAATCAAAATGAACAAAACTAACAAAAATTGGAACCAACCAAGAAAAAAATATAACTTAATCAATCCCAAGGTACCTAACCTAAATGGACTTGAATCAAATAAATGTGAACCAAATTGATCTTAACTCATTTATACGGAACTGAATTGACATAACCATGATGAACCAAACCAAACCCATGAATAAATAAAATAGAGATGAACAAAACTAAAATAATCCAAATTGAATCAACCTTACTCAAATTGAACTGGACTAAATTGACTATACAAGAAGAAAACCACATCTTACCCAACCTAACTGACTTGAACTGAGTGATACATGATCGAATTAAAAAAATAAAAATGAACATAACTAAAAGAATTGAATTTGTTTTTGTTGCAAAACATGTTGTAATATTATATTTTTTTCAATTTTACATTTAAGTAGTTTTGAAGATGTTTTTATAAGTATAATATGTCTTTAATATGGTTGGTGAGGGTTTAGATGAATTTTGGTCTAAATGTTGTAGGTTTTTAGATTTTTGAAAAATGGTGAAGTCCCATATGTAAGGGTAACAAGAACATGATATGTTAGAGTAAATAGTGTTAAGAATACTATATTATAGATAAAATGAAAAATGTTTAACTATACTACAATATGTAGAGGTCTCTAGGATGATATGTAAATTACTTTAAGCCAATATGAAAATGTTGCTGGGAGAATATGCAATGTTAACCTGTATAACATATAAAGGTCATAAGGATGATATATAATGGTCATCCGTATGATACATAATGGTTATTGGACCAATATATAAAGGTCAAAAGGAAATAATTAAAGGTTACTAGGTCAATATATATGGGTAAAAAAGAACATACATAAGGTAATCTAGAGATATTACCCATATATAAGTATTTTTCATTCTCTATTTTTGGTGAACATATTTTACTAAGGTAATATATAAGAGTATATTCCATTATCAATAATAAAATATGATTGATAATACAGGAAACCAGGGATTATGATATTCATTATCAATCATAATATACAATTGATAACATGGTCTATCATGGATGTTGTCATGAGACAATAAAAAAATCATGTCATGATTAAAGAACATGTTCATGTTGAATATGGATCATAAGGATTTTATAGAAGTTTGAAGAAAATAAACCATGATAACTAAGGAAGATCTGAAATAAAAAAAAGATCAATAATTATAGAGAGTTACTAAGAATTTAAGGATCCATTGATCATGGTGGATATATTCACATGTTTCAATTGATAAGTTAAAATATAGAAAATCATGGAGTCAAATATTATATAAGTAATATTCCTTCAGTTATGTGAATTTATATAAATATAAGAATTAGAACAGAGAACCACCATTTATTATACTATCTAAAAAATATATGAGTTGATGAATGATAGATATAAGGTAAACTTATGTGAAAATATCCATTTAATATTAGGAACTAAATGAGGAAAACAAGCTTAAGGACAACACTGTTTATATTTTGGTTCTTTTATATTGTCAAGAATTATTGTGAGGGTCATTATACTGAATTTATTATATTAATTGTCTCAAATTTAGGTAGCTTCCTTAGGTTTTATAGTTCATCATTTCTAAAAACATTTAACACATACAGTTAGTAGTGTTAACTCTTGGTACGTCGACACACCATCAACGTATGCTCCTTAGATTTGTAGTGAACTAAGTAAAATATTTGTGTCATTGTATTTAATTTATTTATATATATATTGTTTGTGATTGACGATTGATGGGTATTAGATGTTATTTTTAACATGATAACAAGATCAATTAGAGGACAAGAATAATTTAACACCATTATTCACCCCCAACTTAGGTTGTATTGGGCATATGGATAGAACATTTTTACCCACCCAAACTAAGTTTGATTGAGTCAAACCAAAATAATAACAATTTAAATGAATTGAAATAACCAATACTAAAACTATTTGAATGTATTAGAACATAATGGAACATAACTACACCAATTTTAATCAAATGAAACTAAATAAAACTAAACCTAATTAAATTAAATTAAATGGAATCAAACTAAAATGACCTTACCCAACAAAAACATTCCAAAATTGAATAATAATAAAATGAAGCAACATGAACTACATTGAACTAGTGTATTCCCACTATAATGGTATAACTCTATATATGATTATGAAAATTACATCTAACCTACACACCCCCCATACTCCAATTTAATAGTATCTTCATTCCATTTTTTACTATGAAAACATCCAAAATAGCCTTTGATCTAGTTCTGAATGTTTTATATTGTTTTGTTAGAATTTAAATCATAAAAATAATAAAAAAATAAAACTATTATAGATCAATATATTATACAAAAACATAAGTAAAACATTTTTAGAAAATAGTGTTTTTGGTAAAAAAAATAACAGCGAATTCATGGAAAATTATAAATACCTTAACTATCGAAATAGGTTTTATTATAGTTGAATTATTGGTAGATAATTTTGTTACCTTTACCATGAGATAATAATAAATCAATTATTAATTATATAACTACATATAGAGTAAAAACACATAAGGTAACACAATTTAAAATTTGTAGAAAATAATACAATCACTTATAATTTTTTCCCTTTTTAGATAATATTATGACATAGTTGTACATCCAATAACATAACATGATATAGAAGTGATATTAAATTTAAAATGAATAATAATTACTTGGTTATGTTATGCCACATTTTATAAGATACTAATTTCAAAATATTATCCCTTTAATAGGTTATTCCTTCTCTCATTCCTTGTTTAACATGGTAATTAGTATGCATTAGTTATATTATGACACCTTTTATGCTTTGTTTTTCTTAATAATAAATATAAAATGTTTATATAATTCCACAACATATCCCTTATTTGGATAGTAAGTTAGTTTAACTTAATAATGTCATATCACCTCTTAAGTCTTGTTTGGATTACCGATTAATAATTAATTTCCAATTAAATTTATATTTTATTTTACAATAAAAGAAATGAAAACTATTTAAGAGATACATAGGAAGAGGTTGTATTAAAATGATCGATGCATGAGAGAGATGGGAACTCATCTTATGGTGACCATCATGTTTATAATATTTCAAATTTATATATATAATAATTACAAAATTTTGAAGTCACATCATTAATCATTTTTAAAATTAATTAGGAACAACCATTATGAAGAACACTTTTCTCAACTTAGAATAGTAACTATAACACCCTGTGACTTTAAAAGAGGAACATTATGTTGGATAAAATACATGACACGAAAAAAAATATTATAAGAGAATGTAACAACCTGAGACATTACAATATATTTATTTTTAAATAATTTCAATCTCCTCGATATATTGTGATGCACACAAAACTAGGTTTAAATGGAAAAAATACTCTATTAAAATATTATTATTTAAACATGATTATTAAAACCTAACCATTAAGTTGGAGGGTATGAATAAGAATAAATAAATTAAAATATATATATATGCTTTACACATGTATAAAAAATCAATTCTTATCTATTTATTAGAAAAAAATAATTACTATTTGAAATAAAAAATAAACATTTTCTGAAAAACTATATTTTTCTAAAAGTCAGTTTTGTATCTCTTTACGCACATAATTTGGAATTATTTTTTAAAAATTTTATAGAATTTATTTTGAAAAAAAACTTCATTTTTTGAATCATAATATCAATATTAACTTATAGTGAAATTTAATTATTTTTTAGAAAATACTAATATTTCTGTGAATAGTGAAAAATCCATTTTTTTAAATAAAAATGTCATTTATTTTAAAAAAATTAAATACCGTTATTATTTTAATTTTATTTAAAATTAATAATAAATATTATTTATTTATATTAAATCTAATTAATTAAATTTAAATCTTATTTACACTAGATTTTAGTATAAGTTTATTTTTTGGTCTAAAAACAAGATTTTTCTGAAAACTATTTTAATGTGCATTATGTTTCTCCATTTTAATTAATTAAAAAACCACTAATGAGGAATGATTTGAATTAAATTTATAAATTATATATAAATAAATATTAATTTAAATTCATAAAATTAATATTACTAGTCATAGAGTTAATATAAAATCATCATTTTATTGAAAAATATATTCTTGGAAAATTTCTTTTCCATCGCATCTGCGGGTTTAATTTTAATTTTTATTATAAGAATTATATGTGTTGAATTTGAAAAAATAAATTCCATATTTGGAATAAAAATAATTTATATTCTCTAACAAGTTCAATTTAATTTTTTACCATAATTAATAGTGAAACAATAAACTTTATTTACCATGGTTATGGTAAAAATAGGTTTACCAAGGGGTTAAACTAAAAAAATAAGGGTTAAATATGACTAAAAACTAATATAATTCCTATTATATGGTAGTATTTTCACCTTATATCTCTTAAGTTTTCACTATTTTGGATCATTTTTTGATGAGAAAAATGTGGATGGAATTATTTTTTTTTTCAAAAAATTTAAGCATGTCCTCTCTCCCACTTATAAAAGGCCACCCACTCTCTTATCCTTTACACGATTACAAAACCATTTGGTGTGGAAAAAAAATATCCAAATAAATTCTACAATTCCATCCCCTAATTCTATAATCCTTGTTTTGGTAATAAATCCAACCTAGGAAGGATTTTGGTGCAAACCAAAACAAGTTGTTTGCGAAAAAGGTAACATCCTTAACCGAGCATTTTATTTTATTTCTTTTTCCACCTCCTTTAAATATTATTGAAAAATGATTATATAATAACATTAATAACTTAAATATACTGAGATTTTTTATTTTAAAGTAATTATCTACAACCATATAATCCTCCCTTAAATGGGAAATGAAACGGTTGATCATGTTTACAGTGAACTACCGACTCGCGAACCGACGTAATTTATTTTCCATCATCACTTCCCACAGATGAATATAATGATGTATTTAATGTTTTTATATGATATTTATGATATAATTATACCTCTATAGTTATAATATCACATATACCTTCTTACTTTCTATTTCATAGGGAATAGAATGACGTCCCTCGTGTGTACAATGGACTACCGCCTCACGAAGCAATGTTATTCATTTCTCACTTATGATTTACATTGAAGGTAATAAGGATTGGTTTTATGTATCTATATGATATTAATTAAATATTTATAATTATTTAAAATAAATATTTAATATACTTTCTTACCATACCATACATTGAAAAAATGATAATATTGTTCATGTGTACGGTAGACAATCGCCCCGCGAAGCGATGTGATTCATTTTTCACTAAAACTTTACATGAAATGTAAAAAAGATATATTTAATGAATATATGTAATATATATTACATTATATTTATTTTTTAAAATTAATACACATTTTAATTCCTTACCCTTTCACCTGTTAAGTTTATAGTAACGTCGATCGTGTGTACTTACGACCTACTATCTCCACAAAGCTATGTGATTCATTATCCTTGTTCAAAATTAAATAATGATTTTAAAGATGTATCAAAAGAAAAAAATTATATTTATAACATCAATATAATTCTATAAATGATGTAACTATAACCAATGTTCAATATCTGAAACTTTAAGATGAAATATTCAGGAAAAAATCGGGCTATTAACTCCCGGAACAATAGAGATAACGTAAGATTATTAATGATCAGGTAATAAGATGTTATAAAAGGATCATATATGATATAATAAAATTATTATATTATTATTTTATAAGTTAATAACATGTTTAAAACCACAATAAATGTGGTTAAAGGGTTTTCAACTAAAGGTATGTGCGTGGTAAGGGGTTTTTTACTCAATTTCCATTTATTAGGTTATATGTCTACTTCATTGATTATATTATGCCAAGATTATTTGTGAAATATACCTTTATTGATTTATTATTCTATTTAAACTTGTTTTTGTGTATATTTACATTTTTTATACATAATCACTTCATTTATTAACTCTTACTTCAATTGTATAAATATTTTAAAGGTTTTGTCTCAAAACATAATTCTTTGAGACACAAGTTCTTTTATGCACCTAATATTTTTTAAATGGTGTATATAATACCCCTTTAAATAATATATAACTCATAATTCATAATTCATGATATTTTATGTTATAATTTCTCCACTTCATTCATGAGAAGTTTTGATTCAAAAGTTACCAAAGAAGTAAGGGTTTCTGTTCCAATCTCATTTTAATTATGACTGTTTGTTCTTGAATTTCCATTTCTAGAAAAAAATTAATCATTTCCTAAAAAAATATAATAACGTTTTTTATAATATCTTTATGCAATAATTTTTTAAGTTATAGTTCCATTTTCCTTTCTTTTGTTCTTAAAAATATTGATATTTTTTTAAGAAAATATGACTTTATTTTCCTCTTCGTTCGATAATTACCTTTCCTCTAAATCCATTTTTTCTAAAAATGTTTTCAAAAATATTTTACAATTATTTTTTAAATTCACTTTTACCCTTTATTTATTTTTTAATTTTTTGTAGAAGGAAACTTCTAGTTGTTTTAAAAAGAAGGTAATTTTTGAATTTTCTTATAAAAATATGAAAGGAATCTTTTTTTAACATATTATGCATGAAAAAAACTCTTCCTCCATCATGAACACACAATGTTTTAAATGTTCCTTTTTAGTTTCAATGTTTACGATCTAAAAAAAATTATATTATATTTGATAATTTTTTAGATTTTCAGTAACTGTTTTCAAAACGGAAAGGATATTTTCTTCAAGAATTGTTCAGATAGAACTTTTAAAATAATTTTACATAAAAGTTGACAACTTTTGATGTTACTCAAAATGAAAAAGTTATATTCATCAAGAATGTTTTTAATCTTTTTAATGGTATTTTCATCAACAACAACCTTTGATATTATTTATTCATTCTAAATTATGTATATATGTCTCTCAAATATATACCTAGTTTATTATCCCTTAATTTGATGAGGTAATACATGATTTATGATCATTTATCAAATTAATCCTCCAAATATTTTTTTTTTATTTTCCTAAAAACCACTTTAGGGGGAAGTGGGAACCTCTCAAATTCGAAATACCACATTCCAGGGGGCAAGTGATCAAAAATTCAAAGTTAAAAAACCCAAAAATAGACCAAACATTACAGTGGGAAAATATCATCGACTAAAAATTGAAACACAGAAAAGATACACCCAACCCTAGGGGCCTCAATACATGAGCCACCCATGATACCCAGTCCCATCGTCATCCACTATCACAACAAGGTCGCTTCTCCATCATCCCCACACCCTGGTACTATCGCTATCCACCATCACATCCAGAGCAGGTGACTGGAGAAAATCCCACTAAAGACATCCCACAACAGTATCCTTCAAAGAAAATATTTATACTATCATAATTTCACTCTCATCTACACCATCAATGTGGACATTCGACACCACCCTAAAAATTAAAATCACCTCAAAAAGTAACACAAATCGAGATCTTCCCCAAGTAAACATAAAATAGATCATGAATCTCACAGAAAAATAGAACAAACCTTCATCGATGGAAAATTAGAGGAAACAACAAGAAGATCAAACAAACTAGTAATCACCATAATAATTACACATGTCATGCCAGGAGCACTGATGACCACCAAAATAAATCCCAAAACCACATAGTTATACCACTCTATATCTAACTGGGATATTCATAGAGGAATAAAGGGCTATAACATGGAATTGAGAAGTTGAGGGCTTCGTGCACAGGCATCGTTGATGAAGAGAAAACCAGTAGCTAACATGACAATAGAAAGCCAACTTTGGAGAACTTGAAACCCATTGACTGCCAAACTGCATAACCCAAACCCTCTTTATTACAAACAATCCAGCTCCAACAAGGAGAGACATAGAAGAATGTGAGGGTAGAGCATGGTTTGATAGACCGAGGGATAGAACCAAAAAAAATGAAACACTATATAATATTAGAGTAAAATAAGAAGAGTCAGACAGGGGCCTCGACATCAAACTATGACTGCAAACCATAAACACACCCTAAACCACTGAGGAGAATGCCGAATAGAACTGAACTTTGAGTCTGGCATGACGGATCCAGTCAATAGAGTATCTGATATCATGGTCAAAGGTCTAAGAAGAAGCGGTCCATAAACCTATGTGCCAAAAGAGATAGTTCCATACAAAAATAATTAGAAGCATGGAAAATGAGAGAAGAAGGTAGCGAGGGTGGGAGGAAGATGCACCATCACTATGGGGTGGAGATCCTAGGGGGAGGAAAAGGGTACTTGGGGGAGCTTTTGGGAGAGAACGAATCCATTATGATCCCATTTATCAAATTAATTTATTAAGAAATTTACTTTGAATATGATATGAAGGAATATTATGAAACCCATTTTATTTTCATGGGTAATTTTTAAGTTATTCCTTATGATTGCCTTCCTTTGTATGGCACACATTGATCATGAACATGTTATGATGGGTGCACCCAGATGGGCTCCAATGCATTGGTTAAAGATTTATTATCATGATATTTCATGTATGGGATTATGGAGTCAACCTAATACATTATGTGACTTTTCTTCCATGTGATGTTTTCTAGCAAGTTATCCTTGAATCATATTTATGTCATGTTTTATGTTTTTTCCATATTTCCTATATTTCATTATATTATGATATCATGTTCTTTATGTTATGCTTACATGTGAGTACTCGTGATCCTTCTATTTATGATATCATGTTATACTTTTGAATCACATGTTATATATCCTTATCTTGTTTATTCCCATATAGGGATTTTTAGCTCACAAATTTTTTCTATGTATCCCCCAAGTTATCCCATGCAGTTTAAGATCTGAAAAGGATTTAAGATATTGTTATAAAGAATAAAATAAAATAGTATATTGTTAGTATCACTTTTATGTTTTATAAACATATTATTCTAAATACACTAGAACTTTATGATCCTTATGTTGTAATAATGTATTGTTTGTTAAAATTCATGTAATAATATGTGTAAAAGGCTTGGGTCTTTATAGTTGGTATCAGATAAAGGTTTAGTTAACCTTTGGAAACTATTATGAAGAAACTTTATTGAGAATCCTAGGGATATGTATAAGGATAATACTAAGTATATAAAAATATCCTGAAATATTGGTAAAGTATAGACCAGGTGGTTTTTAAGAAATTTCATCTTTTTATGGATACTATAACTAGATGTGGTTATTTAATATATGTACCTAGGGGTAATAAATCCTAAAATGGCACATCAAGCTTGAATCGATGGTAACATGATACATAATAATGGGCCTTACTGCAAACCTAGTTTCATACTCTTGGGGTATATGATTTGGAAAATTATAAACTCTTTATGAAACATCATGAAGGATTTGAATATATGATGCTCATGGATGAACTAGGTTAAACCTATATTTTCTTAGACTAAAATTAAGGTTTCATTATTTATAGATATAATAAATATTTTTTCATAATTTTGTGGTCTCCCACTATGAATATTTTTTCTTACACTATGATAAATGCTTTTAGTGAATGGTAGGAATAAGAAGGAACTGAGTTAACATTGAATGAAATAGATAATATATTGATGAGAAACTAAATTTTATTATGACTAGTGTAAAGTATATTTTTATTATTACTAATAATTTATCATGATATATGATTAAAAAATTTCACTATACCAACTCCTGAACTCACCAAATAAGAGAAAGATAGAGTTTTCTAAGAGTTTGGGTGGTGGAGACTTTGGAATAAAGAGGATTGAGTTTCCTATATATTTTGAATATAAGAATAAGTTCTTGAGATAATTCCTCAAAATAATGATAATAGATTTTATGTGTGGAGAATAAGGGCACAAAGTAAGTAATTTTTAATGCCCCAACCCTAGAATCCTAGAGTCGGCGCCTTAATTTGTTACATTGGCATGATTATAAGAAATCAAATACCGAAGGACTGATCAGTTTAGTAGTTTTTCAAAACCATATTACATACATGATAGGCATATTATATTGGGAAATAGAATATAAATCATGATATATAATAATAAAAATGAATAGCATCCTTGAAATCTTATTCAAAGATTTCTTCTTCATAACCTGGGGAAAACGAAAAAAAAGGGTGATCTTAAATGATTAGTCAGTGTAAGTAAAATATAATCAATAATGAATCAATTATAATAAATAAACATGTAAATCTAAATTACTAATAACACATGCAATTCAAATAACTGGATAAGGCATAATCAATATGGTAAAGTTAGTAACTGAAAAAACATGCCTTTTAATTACTAAAACGAGAATGAACTACATACATAGATAATATTAAAGAAATAATATCATGGATAAAAAATTATTTACTTAGAATTTGGTAAATTCTTAATTATTTTATTTTATGATTCCTAGGTGTACAAGGTACCTTTTCCATTAGGACCTTTCACAAGACGATTTATAACATATTGAGTAAAAACCAATCTAATTTGGCCAACTAATTCATCTCATGAGACTACCGATGCATTAAGGGTATATCTATAAACTAGACACACCAATGTTTTACATGTACAAATAATTCCTCATATATCATGAAATCAATTTAATTCATGAACAGTTTGAATTATCAAATATCTGTATTGATTACAAGATACAGATTTATCAATATTTCCTCATCTAATCAAATAACTTCCAACTACACATCATATATAAAAACAATATATGGTTTTTTAAATAGTTATAAAAAATACATAAGAGTATGGATATTTGAAATACATGTGATTTAAAATTTAAAATACTCATAGGAATGTTATTGTTTCAAGATAAAGTTAACAGTCAATAAATAAAGTGAGATTGTGAAGATGGCTTTTACAACTTGGTAATTTTCAAGTCAAAGCCCTCTGGATGAGATAATTCAAATTGAAACTTTAAATACCATGAATATAAAAGTATTAATAATATAATATATCAAAATTTTAAGTAGATACACTATAAAAAGTATGTAAATGGTGGATATGACATTTATCTCATGGACGAAAAAAGTGAGAAAAAAAATCTCTTAATTTACGCTCCCTTTTGGTTGAAGACCATTTAAAATATTGTATAATGGTTTTAAACATTTTATTAACTTATAGGAGAAACATAATCATATTTATAATATTATATATGGTCTTATTATAAAATATTATTATTCTTTTTTTTAATAATCTTTCATTATTTTCATCGTTTTGGGTGTTAATAGTCATGTTTTTTGGAGTATGTTTTGACTTGTTATTCTTGTTTTTATTAAATAGATCATGATTTAATAATATAAATATGTAAATAAAGATTTATATATTATATTTATTTAGTATAAATTCATTTATAATAATCCTAAATATTTGGAGTTATGAAATGAAATGAACTGTTCATGGAGACGGTAGGCCGAATGTATGCATGAACGATACTTCCATTTCTTTGATGTATATAAAAGAATAGAAAGTAAATGATATGTATGTATATTATAATTAAAATATCATATTTATGTCAATTATTTCTCATATTTTATACATTCCATGTATAGTGTGAACGAATCACATCGCTTTGAGGAGGCGGTTGTCCACACGCCCACAAACGATATTATTGTATTCCCACAACATGTAAAGCATGAAGGTATGGGTTATATAATAATTATATAAGAATAAATAATTTATAAATATAATATATATATAACATATAAAAATAATATTTATATCATAATTCCCAACCATAAGAGGTGGTAAAGGAAAATTGAAAAACATCGTTTCGCAAGGCGGTAGTTCGTCGTACAAATGAATGATAATTTTATTAACCATTTGATGAAAGTGTGTTTAGGTTTAGGTATAAACCTTGACATAAATACATATAATTATATTTAGTATAATTATGTTATTATATAATAATATAATAAAAACAATTTAATGGGTGGAAAGGTAAATGAAACAAAAGGTGATCGTTGAAGAAGGTTACCTATTATTCCAGTAACTCCTTTTGATTTATACCAAAAGACATCCATTTACTTACTTATGAAAAAATTAAGGTTTATAGGAGAATAGGATGGATATTGAGATATTATTTTGGTATATTTTGTGAAATCCAAATATCTTTATAGGTTTGAATAAGTGGGAGGGGTGAATGCCTTTTTAAAGTGGAAGAGGGGTGACATTCTTGTAAATTTTCAAAAGGGAATTCACCAACGTTTTGTACATGTAAGGTGGATAAAGTAATAAAATAAATTATATCCAATGGGTTATAGGGTCTAAATATATCCATACAGTGTATTTTATACAAGTTTATAGGTCATTTTGGGCCTTAAATTTAAGGTATAGTCCCTTGTTAAGCTAATTTGTCTCTCAATCGCTATAATTATTTTTAATTAATTTCACAAATATTTTCGTAAAAAATAACGTTGAAATTATTATAAATTATGAATTATACTGATTCCAAATATGGAATCAATTTTTTCCAAGACTAAATCACATAAGCGGCAGAAATTAATTTAATATTAATCCCACAGACGAGACGATAATGTGGGTTTTTAAAGTAAAATGTTCAGAAGTTTGCTATGATTTTATATCCAATTACAAAGTAAAATTGATTACAATGACCAAAATTGGATTAATTTATGTATAATTCATATAATTTTACTTTAAAAAATTTTAAAATATAATTTATTCATATAAATAAATTAGATGAAGAATCAGTTTTCAATTGAAATTCAGTATTTTCACTATTCGTCAAAAAATGAAGTTTCATAGAAAAATATAAAAAATTCACCCTAAGAAAATTTAAAATTTTCACATTAAAAAATTAAGTTTATTTTGAGATATAAAATTTATAGAAGTTCCAAAGTTTATATTTAAAATAGGTTCTCCATTAAAAGGTAGCAAAACTACCTTTATAAAAATATTGTTTTTATGCGTAAAAAGAGTTTATTCTAATATTATGCCTATAAAATATATTGAATGAATGTAAAGATATTTTATTGAATATATAATATATATATATCTTCTATAAAAATTCTATAAGAGTGTTAGAATTCAATATAATATAAAAAACATGACTAAATAGTGTTTTGTTTAAATTGAGTGTTGTGTTCATTGAAAACTAACTCAATATTGCGAGTTTTGCAAGTTATCGAAGAAATTAAATTTATTATAAATGGTAAAATATTGGGGTGAAAAATTATTCACTCCTACAAAAATTTCTTCCATAAAATTTCAAGGGTATTACCTTTTAGAAATATGTGGGTAGTTCCCCTTTATGGTATCCTCCAGTTCTGAAGTTGCTTTTTTAATTTTTTGATTTCTCCGGAGTACCTTTACTAGAAGAGTCATTTGATTCCCCAATAATTTCTCTACCATATAAATAGTATGGATGGGTTATTAATTGTAAGAAAGTTAAAGTTACAACTCTATTTTATCATAGGTGAGCACATCTATTGAGTCAGTAATGTACTTCTAGAGCATAGATATACAGAACACATCATATACTTTTGAGAGATTTTTGCAGAATTTCCAAATGATAAGAAACCACTCCAACTGTTTCAAGAATTTTTAAGGGTTTGATGTGTCTAGGACTCAGTTTCTCTTTCATACTAAACCTTATAACACCCTTACATGGATATACTTTTAAGAAAACACGATCTACCACTTTGAACTCGAAATATTTCCTCTGATTATCAGCATAACTCATATTCCTACTTTGATATTCTTTAAAATGGGTCTAAATAGACTTTACATTTTTAATCATCTCTTCAAAAAGTTCTGGGACTATGATCTTACTTTCAACAAATTCACCCCAACATGTTGGAGTATAAAATCTCTTTCCATATAATGCTTTATACGATACCATTTGAATACTCAAATGGAAACTATTATTATTGGAAAACTATACCAATGGTAGGTACTGATCCCATATACATTCATTGTCGAGTGAGCATGACCTAAACATGTATTCCATTGTTTGAATTGTTCTTTCAGACTGTCCATCAGTTTGGGGATGGTAAGCAATGCTCAAATGATGCTCAGTATCAAGGGTCTTCTAAGACTCTTCTAGAATTTTGAGGTAATGAGAGGATCTTGATCAGAAAAAATTGATAGCAGTGCACCATAAAGTCTTAAAACATCATTATTATAGACCCTTTTGAGGAACTCAAGGGGAAGGTCTTATCTTATAGAAAGAAAATGTGCATATTTGGTTAGGTGATCAATTATAATTCATATTACATCATTCTTACTAGGAGTTTTTGGTAGTCCTCTAAGAATGTCCATAGTAATTTCATCCCATTTTCACATAGGAATAGGAATAGGTTGAAGGAATCCTTTAGGGTTTGTCCCCATATATTTAACTTATAGACAAACCAATAATTTTGATACATAATCAACAATTTCCCACTTCATGCTATCCCACCAAGAACATTTCTTCAAGTCTCTATACATCTTTGTTCTACTAGGATGCATAGAAAAATTTGAGCTATGAGCATCATCCAACAATTCCATTTTTATCTCATGTATGGATAAAACACATAGCCTCTTTCCAAACTTTAGAACAAACTCTACAAAAAACAAAGTCTTCTAACTTTCCTTCTTTAACACCTTTAATTTTATTTTGAAAGTTATCATCATTATATTGAAAACTCTCTATCTTATATAATAATGATTCATTTGAAATCATTTGAAAAATTATTGATGTATACCCTTCCTTATAAATTTCCATAACTATATTTACTAGATGAATTAACATATGATCCCTATTTTTATTCATTTGAGTTAGAGATCCATGATCCTTCCTACTCAATTCATCAACTGCCTTATTTTTCTCACATGGGTGGTAGTGTATTGAGAAATTGTAATCCTTGAGTAGCTTGAGACATCTCTTTTATATCAGGTTGAGCTCTTTCTGTGAGAATATGTATTTTAGGATTTTATTATTCATGTATTTGTCACCCACATTGGTAATGAATCCATATTTTAAAAGAAATTATTATGGCTCTAAATCAATATCATGGGTTAGATAGTTTTGTTGACGCTTCTTTCAATTTACTTGATGGATATACAGTAAATTTATCATTTTTCATTAGGAAAAAACAAAGTCCCTTCTTCGATTCATCACTATATATGACCAACCAATCAATTACAAATGGTAGATCCAAAATTATAGCATTGAATAATATTCTATTAAGTTCATAAAATAATTCATTGAATTCATTTTTCAAAACAAACTTATCCCCTTTACATGTAAGCTGGGTTAATGGGTTTGCCAATCTATAAAAATTATAAATGAATCACTGATAGTAACTTGTAAAACCAATGAAACCAAGTACATCAGTTATGTTTTTGGTGTAGTCCATTCTATAAATACCTTTGTTTTTGTTGGATTAAATGATCTTCCATCCTTGTAGAAAATATGGTCAAGGAAAGAAACTTCTTGAAGACAGAAATATCGCTTACTAAATTTTACATATAACCCTTACATTTTAAGAGTCTTAAGAATGATCCAAATGTGATTATCATAGTTCTCATAGATTTTAGAATACATTATAATATAATAAAGAAATACAAAAAAATCATTAAGATATTCCTTGAATACTCTATTCATTAGGTACATAAAAATAGAGGATTCATTAGTCAGTCCAAATGACATTACTATAAACTCATAACTTTCATACCACATCTGAAAATCTGTATTTGGAATGTATTAATTCTTTACTCCCAATTGGTGACACCCAGAACGGAGATAAATCTTTGAAAAAAATGGGCTCTATGAAGTTGGTCAAACAAGACATCAATCTAAGGAAGAGGGACTCTTTCTTTATTTTAATATCATTGATCTCCCTATAATCAATGCAAAACCCCATAGATCTATTTTTTCTTAACAAAGAGGACATGGGATCCCTCTGGTGAATCACTAGAGTGAATAAATATCTTATTACCTAAATCCTCTAGTTGTTTCTTTAACTCCACTAATTACAAAGTGACCATTATATAGGGATTATTTGATATTATCCTTTCATCGGGGATTAAATTAATGGAAAATTAAGCTTCACGCTCTTTGGGATGTCAGGGTAATTACTCAAAAAATACATCAATATATTCCTACAAAATAAGTACATATTTAATTTGAAGATTAACTTCCTCATCCCTAGATTTTGTTTTCTCTTATTACTCAATAATTTTATTTAGTAAAACTACTAGTGTTGGATCTAGATAAGAAATATGTGAGGAAGCTTCTAGTCTGAAGATATGGAATTCTATGTCTTCCTCACAAATCGTAATTTCCTTCCTCTTGTAATAAATTTTTACATCATATTTTGAGACTAGTACATACTAAGGATTATATCAAAGTCAAACATAGGTATGATAATATGGTCAGCAAGTAAATCATGTTTATGTTTCATAATGGGGACCTCCAAACTCATCTTTGCTAAAATGATACTTCCCTTAGAAGTTTTTATAGACAACTCCCTCAATAAATAAAAAGGGAAATGTCTAATTTTCTTAGAAAACTGTGTAGATATAAAAGAGTGTGATGATACCAAATCAAATAATTTACTAGATAAATTTGAATATATGATTAATATACCTACCACCACATCATTTGGTACTTTTACCTCCACTATAGTGATCACATAAACTTGGACATATCTTCTTGGCCTCTTTTCAAATGGATTCCCATGATGCTTAAGGAATTAGCTTGTATACTGCCCTAATATACTTGTAGTTGTATCACAAAATATCACTATTTTCATTATCCCCATTGTAGTCTCTAACATGATGACCTCTATCTCCACACTTATAACATGGTCTCATTCGCTTCAGGCATTTCCCAGGGAGATTCTTTCCATAGTTCTCACATGATGGAAATTTTTTTCTTCATCTTATTTTTTTATGAATTCCCTTTTTCTTGGTGCTCATTATACCTTTTATTCCCTGGGTTTCAATTTTACATGTTTGATCTAGAGAATTCCTTCTCGTTTTTATGGAATATAAAACTATCTCTTTGTATAACGAAAAAGTATGAGAAACCAGTACCCTTAAAAGATTTTTCATAATCCCTTCTAATAAGTGGTCAATTATACACTATTTTTGCATATGTAATCCTTATAATAACTAGATAACCTTGTAAAGATAGCTTCATAGTCCAAAACACTCCCCTATTCCTTTTTTCTTTAAGCTAAGGAATATTATCTTCATCTCAATTAGTTGATCACAAGGGAATTATTTATTAAAGAATTTCTCCTTAAAACTTATCTATTACATGAGTTTTATTTCTTCTTCCTCCCTAGTATTATCGATCAAGTACCACCATTTATCCACATCACCTTTGAGACAATAGAGAAAAAGTGTAACTTTTTCCATTCCACTGCATCCTAAATCCATAAATATCTTCTTTTAAGACTTAATTCATTGCTCATCTACAATTGGATTAGTATTCCCCTAAACGATGGGGGATTTTATCACATAAAGCAGTCCATAATAGTATATTATATTTATGGAATAGGTTTCTCTATTCAAGAAAGGTTATTTGTCATAACCTAATTAAGATTCCCTAGTATAGCCATAATTATCTTCAATCCAATACCAAATCTATTGGTTTTATCATTAGGAAAATCTCTAAATTTCCCATCAGTATTGATATTGTTCTTCCCTATAGGTGAAATTTTTAATAATGGATTATGGTGGATTAAATCATGAAATCATAATGTATAATTCCAAATATGTTATAACACATAACATAAATTAATTCATTGTAAATCTTATAATAATAAACTTTGGTTTCTTTGGGTATATATTTTCTTTTAAATGCCTCATAATGGTTTGTAAGGAAAATGTAAATTATCCTAGAAATATACCTAGAGAGTGTAAAACCTGGTGTTTAGTAAGTATCATTCTCATATACTAGGTTATGCTTGAGTCAGGATCGATGCACATTTTTAGATTTGTTACCCCTAGGTACATCTGTACTAGAACCACATCTACATGTAATATCCAAACAGGGATGTAATGCTAGGAAGACCCACATAATCTCTACCTTACCAAAATTATAGGATGTTATTCTATACTTATTATCAAACATTATCTTAGGGTTATATTCCCAAATCTATTTTTTCTAAACCTAGTTTCCATGTTTTCTACTAAACGTCTTTTGATTCCAACTATAACACTCTGACCCCAGAAGCTCAGAGTCAGTGCCTTAATTTATTACATTAGAATGATTGAAAGGAATAAAATACCAATGTATCATTCATTTTAATAGTTTGGGAAAACCAAATTACATAAATGCTAACCATATTAAACTGTTAAATAGAAAATAAAACATGATACATAATAAAATTAAATGAACAACATACTTGAAAGCTTATTCAAATATTTCTTCTTCATAACCTGGGTAAATGAAACCAAAATAAGGGTGAGATCAAATTATTAGTAAGGGTAAGTAAAATGGAAGAAATAATGAATCAATGATAACAATTCAAAATTTCATGGTAAATAACTGAGAACACATTTCATTCATATAACTGGATAAGGGATAATCAATATGGAAAGGTTAGTAACTGAAACACATGTCATTTAATCAGTAAATTGATAATGAACTACATACATAGATAATTTCAAAGAAATAATCTCATGGATAAATAAAAAATAATATAAATGATGTAAATTATTAATTATTGGATGCCATGTTTCATAGGTACGTGTTACCTTTAATGTCAATACCTTTCATAAGATGTTTATAACATATCGGGAAAACACCCATCTAATTTGGCCAACTAATCATCTCATGTGACTAACGATTCATTGAAGGACTATATATAACCGAGATCCACCCATTTTATACATTTCCAAATTTTTATTCCTATATCGAGTAATTAATTTAATTCATGAAAAATGTTCCTTATCAAATATTTCTATTGAGTAAAAAACAGATTTATCAATATTTCCCCAGCTAATCAAATAACAGTCACATACACACCATATGTAAAAATGACATACGGTTTGGGAAATAATTATAATAATAACATAAGAGTATGTATATCTTAAATACATGTTATTTATTACTAAAAATGTTCATAATGAAGTAAAATTTTCAAGATAAAGTTAACAATCACAAAAGAAAGTGAGATTGTAAAGATAACTTTTATGACTTGGTAATTTTCAAGTCAAATCCATTTGGATGAGATAATTAAAAGTAAAAAATTTAAATACCATGAAGATAAAAGGATAAATGATATAATATATCAATAATTTCAGTAGATACACCACACGAAATTAGTAAGTGGTGAATAATACATTTATATCACAGATGTAAAAAGTGAGATGAAAATCCATTACCTTACACTCCATTTTGGTTGAACACCATTTAAACTCATATATAATGGTATTCAATAGGTTATTAACTTATACCATAAACATAATAATATTTATAATATCATATATTATGTTCCTATAATATCTTATTACCCTTTTGTTAACAATCTTTTAATATTTTCATCATTTCAGGTTTTAATTATCATGATTTTTAGTATGTTTTGACATGTTATTTTTTGTTCTTCTTATGTTTATCATGATTTAATAATCTCAATTATATAATCCTTTATGTAAATATAAGATATATTTAGTAAATATTTATTTATAATAATCAATAATATCTGTAGGCAGAAAATGAAATGCACCGTTCATGGAGACGGTAGGTCGTACGTACCCATGAAATCTACTTCTATTTCCTTTTCATTTTTAAAAGAATGAAAATTAAATGATATATATGTATATTATAATTCAAAAATAATATTTATTTCATATATGTCTCATATTTGTATTTAAACCATACTTTATACATTCTATGTATAGCGTGAATGAATCACATCGCTTTGAGGAGGTGGTAGTCCACAAGTCCACAACTGATGTGATCATATTCCCACAAAATGGAAAGAATGAAGGCATGAGTTATATAATAATTAAAAAATAACAAATAAATTATAAATATCATATATATAAAAAATGTGTCCATCATAATTCCAAACCACGAGAGGTGGTAAAATAAAAACAAATGACGTCATTTTGTGAGGCGGTAGTCCACCATACTCACGAACTGTAATTTCATTACCCATTTGATGAAATTGTATGTAGGTTTATGTATAACCATTAAAATACAAAATATAAGTATATTTATGATTTTAATGTTATTATATAATATCATGTAATAAAAATAATTATAGGGGTGGAGAGGTGATGAAACAAAAAAGTGATCATTGAAGGAGGTTGCCTCTTATTTGGGTAACTCATTTTGGTTTATTCAAAAATAATTTATTTGTTTGAATTATTCAAAAATTGAGGATTATATTATGGTATGGATGTTTGGATATTTCTTTTGTAAGATTTTTTTTTGAGCCAAAGGGCTTGAGAGGTGTGAATAAGTAGAGTGGGTGAGTGCGTTTTTATTTTGAAGGATGAGTAAAATTCTTGTGAATTTTTAAAAATAGAATTCCACCCGCATATTTTACATTTCCAGTGGCTCCAATACTAAAATAAATTTTTTAAATGGAGTATAGGGTCTAAATATGTCCAACCAATGGATTTTGGATAATTTTATAGGTTATTTTGGTCCTTAAGATTAAGTTTTAGTCCCTTGTTAAGCTAATTTTTCTCTTAATTGTTGTAAATAATTTTATTTACTTTTAATAATATTTTTGGTCAAAAATAAGTTGATCTTATTTGAAATTAGAAATTATTATTATTCAAAATATGGAATATAATTTTCCAAATTAAAATCACATAATTGTAAGAAATTAATTTAAAATTAATCCCATAGACGAGACGACAAAGAAAGTTTTTTAAGTAAAAAGGTTCAAACATTTGCTAAGTTTTTATATACAATTTCAATGTGAAATTGATTCCAATGACTATATTGGATTAATTTATGTATAATTTATATAAATTTACTTTAAAATAAATTTAAAATATAATTTAACCTAATAAATAAATTAGACGAAGAAATGGTTTTCAATTAAAATTTAGTTTTTTCACTATTCATAAATGATGAATCTTTACAAAAAACCAAAAATTCTCCCTAAGATAATTTTTATGTTCCTATTTAAAAAATGAATTTTATTTTTACATATAAAATTTATAAATTTTCAGTAATTTATATTTAAAATAGGTTCGACATTAAAAGGAAACAAAACTGTCTTTTACAAAAATAGTCTTTTATGTGTAAAATTGGGTTTGTTCTTATCTTATGCATATAAAATATATTGAATGAATGTAAAAATATTTTATTAGATATATAAAATATCAGTTTACCATATAAATCATCTAAGAGTATTATAATTTAATCAATTTTGAAAAAAATGACTAAAAAGGGTTTTGTTTAAACTGGGTGTTGCGTGCATTGCAAACTAACTGAGTATTATGTGTTTTGAAAGCTATAAAATAAATTAAATTTATTCTAAAAGGTAAAGTCTTGGGGTGATACATATTTTTTAGGAAAAAAAAGGTTTAGTTCATTCAATTTATGAGAATAACAGTTTTCCAAAGGCATCATCAATGGTTGAATGTTTTAAATATGGAAATGATGGAAATTATGAAAATCTAATTCCTTGGGGGGAAGGTCAAGAAGATGATCAAAAAGGTTGTACAAGTAATGTTTTTTTGTTTTTATGATTAAGAGAAAATAAATTAAATATAAAATCAAGGATTTATTGAGGAATAAAATGATGAATCTTAGTTAATGGTTTAAGGATGAAGTGGAATGATCGAAATGTTATTATGTTTGAATTCAAGAATTATCATATTCATAATATATATATGTGTGTGGAATTTTATGAAGAAGTTTTTTTAAGTATTTTAAAGAATATGTTGAATGGTACTAATGAAATAGAAAGTTTATTTAATGGTAAGGTGATAATCTTTAGAAAAAACTCTAAATTGAGGAAAAGATAATCTTGGATATGTTCTTGATGTTGAGGTAATTAGTTGATTTAATGGAAAATAATGAGTTGTATGAAGAACATTATTGGTTTAAAAAGTGATTTTATAAAAAAAAATTATTTTTTAATATGGTCATAATATTATTTAAAACATTATAGGATCATGGGAGATTATGAATATGATCATCACATAAGTTTTTACATAGTTATAGAAAAAGGAAAACCCACATGATGGGTGATAACTCATCACATCCAACAAGGTTGTGAGGGTTAAACCCATAACCAAAGGGTGGTAAGGGTGTAATTCCTACCATTATCCTATATGATTTACTAGTTAGTATAACATTGTTTTTTAACTTAATGGTTTGAAGGATAAATATTATGTTCATTTTGGAAACAATATTATGGGATCAAGTCATTTGATTTTAGGGTGACTAATGATGTTTTTGGAGACCTTTTATTGGGTTGAAGTATATATAACCTTTTGGTTTAACATGAAGTATTATTTCATAAAAATTAATTTTTTCTTTGATATGTATGTTAAAATTGTATGATATAACATTTGAGGTTAAAACCTTCTTTCATGTTAAGGTTATTGAGGTTATTGAGGATATTTGGGATCTAAGGTCATTTATTTAAGGGATAATATATGTTAAAACTTTGGTTTTATTGTTGAATTTTATAGATTAATAGATTAATATAATTTATGGATATTATGTTAAATTTTAATAATCATTTTGGATGTAATAAATATATTATTAATATTTTGTTACTCTTTTAGGGATATTACAATTTGTCAAAAGTTAGTTTTAGTGCTTCTGGCATAAAAAATAATTTTTAATATTCATTTCTTGGTGTAAGATATGAAGTGGAAATTAATAGAAGCACAACCAAATGATGAAATTTCACTTGTAAAATAAAAAGATATTGAGTAATTATATTTTCTTATATTCGTAGATAGTAAAAGAACTCCTCAAATTTAAGAAAATGATCTTGAAAAAAAATGTTATCATATTACCTTCATATTTGATTAATCAAATGGTATTTTAAATCATCATATATTTATGCTTTTAAGTATTTAACTTTTCATTGATTATTAAAATTATTGTGAAAAATTATCTCTATCACTCTCTATAATTATTTACACTTTTCTTTAAATGTCCACATCTTCTCTTGCCACCAATGTTCTCCTATATGTAAACTTAATAATGTGTTATTCTATATGACCTTTGAACATCCATTTATCTATTATCAAGAGGAATTTTTTTAACCCTTTTTACAATGTGGGTTTACAACAAAGATATTTTCAAATTTTAAACCTGTTATTACAAATATCATGATTTAATTGCGATGATAAAATTTATTTAAGGGGGTAAAATATAACACCTGGAGATTTTAAAAGAGAAACATCATATAAGATAGTGTAGATGACATGAAACACCAAAATTAAAATAAAATGCAACACCACGACACTTTAAAATATTTTTTTAAAAAATAAATCTCTTAGATAGCCTCAGATGCACGTAACACTGTGTTTAAGAGAAACACAATACTCTATTAAAATATTATTATTTAAACATGACCATTATAACCTAACAATTAAGTTAGAGGGTAGGAATAAGAATAACTAAATTATAAAAATTATCTGGTTCATAAATGTATAAAATCAATTAAATGGTTATCTATTCATTATAAGTAAAATAAGAACCATTTGATTGAAAAAGAAATATTTTTTAAAAAACTATATTTTTCTAAAAGGTGGTTTCATCACACTTTGCACACATAAATAAAAAATAATTTTTAACAATTTTATAAAATGAATTTCAAAAAATCTTTATTTTTAAAATTAAGATATCAATATTAACTTATGGTGAATTTTTCAGATTTTTTTGGAAAATATTAAAATTTCAGTGAATAGTGAAAAATACCAATTTTTGTTAAATTTGTCATTTATTTTTAAAAAATAAAATCTCATTATTATTTAAATTTGATTTAAAATTAAAGTAATTATTATTTAGTAATATTAAATATAATTAATTATATTTAAATCATCTTTATACTACATTTTAGTATAAGTTTATTTTTTTGGGTCTAAAAATGAGATTTTTATCAAAAAAATTTTAAAGTGCATAATGTTTCTCATTTTTAATTAATTAAAAAAACCATAAAATGGAAATATTTGAATGAAATTTATAGATTATATATCAATATAAAAAAATTTAATTAATACAACGATGATTAAAAGTCATACAGTTAATATAAAATCATCATTTTCTTGAAAAATACACTTCTTGAAAAATTGTTTTTTCATTTCTTCTACTGATTTAATTTAAATTAAATTCTAACACTTATATGAGTTGAATTTATAAAAATTTATTCCATATTTGGAATAAAAATAATTTATATTATCAAATAATATCAACTTAAATTTTGACCTAAATGAATTGTGAAAACCATAAAAAGTATTTACAATAGTTAAGGTAAAAGAAGGTTTACCAGGGGTTAAACTAAAATAGTCAGGGTTAAAAATGACCCAATAATTGTTTAATTGATATTATATGGTCATATTTAGACCTTATTTATTTTAATTTTATAAATTTATTATTTTGGATCATTTTGGAAAGAGAAAAACGTGGGTGGAATTATTTATTTTCCAAAATTCCAACTGTGACCTCTCCCCCACTTATAAAAGGCCACCCCTTCTCCTCTCAGTTTCCACACATACAATTGTTTTTATAATACCCACAAAAACTATATCCGTACTTCCATAAAATCATTCTAGAGTACTTTTTAGTCATAAATCTAACCTAGGAAGGATTTTTTTGTAAACCAAAATAAGTTGTCTGAAAAAGAGGTGTCATCCTTCAAAGAGAATCTTATTTTATTGGTTCTTCCACCTTATTAAAATATTATTGAAAAATTATTATATAATAAAATATCTATCTTAATTATACTAATATATTGTTTTATTAAGTTCATAAACTACAACCATCTCCTCTTCCCTCAAATGGGAAACAAAACTGTTGATCATGTGTACGGTGGACTACTGCCTCACGAACCAATGTAATTTGTTTTCCACCACCACTTATCAAGGTGGGATATAATTATGTATTTAATTTTTGTTGTTAGGAATGAATAATAAAAATTAACACAAGTGTGGGTGAATTGTTTCTTTTAAAAAATATTCCACAATCCTAGATTTTAAACCCTTTTTGATTTATACGGATATACAATGTTTACTTGTGTAATGAGTATAATTAGTGGATAAAACAGAAATAAAGAAAAAACTTTTTTATAGTAGTTTGGGGAAAAAATATCCCCTACAACACTCCAAAAATCACTCTCTTTGATCTTGGTGAATTTGACTAGAATGGTCCTCGTGTCACAAGATCACAGATACACAATTGAGTGTAGGCAGTTAACACCTTTACAATAAGAATGAAAAACATGACCCTTTAGTTCTTTAACCGAGAATCGAATATCCAAAAATTTGATCAAGTAGCTAATTCTAAACCACAAATAAGTCCATGTAATTGAAACTCCAAAATATTAAAAGGTAATGATTTAAAGATGGATCAATCTGAACTTCACAATTACAACAACAACAAATTAAATTAGATGGATCTTCTTTTCTAAAATGGTAGTATTCATGAAATAATGATTCTAAAGTGATTTTGATTGAAAAATTATTTTAAAATAATATTAGAAATATATAGAACTAGTAATATTACAACATTAAAATATTTGAACATGTTTGTCTCCAACATGTAGTTTCTTTCAGAATTGATCGTTCGTTGCAGCAACATTGTTAGAGATGTTGATGAGAATGAAATCATATATAATAAAATGTGGCTTGTATCTCTCATGTATTGAAATGTTACACTGGTATAATATATATATATATATATATATATATATATCAGATATCCCACTTTTAAGAATTTCATATCCATAAATGAAGCTTGATAAACTATAGATATTCAAATTCAAAAAAAAGACATGGGGAGTCGTAACTTCCCTTAAGAATAGGATATATTTTCTCTGTTGAATATGGTTCTTTGAATCAATTATAAAAAGCTTTGGATTTAAAAAATATTTTTAAAATATCTTGAAATTCTGTAAAGACCATTGTAGAAATCTTAGATAAAACATCATGAAATTAAATCTTCGATGTTGAATAGTCAAATGTTGGGTTCCTTCAAAAAATGACAAAATAAAAAACATAGGGTTCAACTATATAGTGTCCATTCTCTGAATGTATGTTTGGTAATGTAATATTGATCATGAAAGTAAGGTTGATGAACCATACATTTATGTTCTCAAATGTATGGTTCCTTACTTACTTAGGGTTATTTAATAAAACTTTATTATCTTCATAAACGTAAGGTTCCATCCAAACGTAAGGTTATTTATCCATATGTTGATTCCAACGCAGGTATGATGATCCCTACACACATTCTTCAGATTCATGGTTGAATACCAATGTAAGGTTTACGATCCATACGTGTTGTCCCAGAAATTGTATATTTTTCTTACATTACGTTAATCAATGTATGTAATAAACAGTGTTTCCAGAATACAATAAATTATTTTCAAAACAATTTAAGAATTATTATTTATGAATTAAAATCTTAAAAATAATTCCATAATAAATATTGACATAAATATTAATAACCTGAGATACACTTAAAGTAAAATCATTAGTAAAAATAATAAGGGTATTTGTGAGCATCAAAATCAATAATATTTATAGAGTATTGTCGAGACAATACATTCCCATCAATATCCCCCATTTTGATGATAAAAAATATATAAAATAATTAATATATATATATATATATAGTTTTTTAAACACATTTAAATAAAATATTTATAATTTTGATTTCACGGTATAATGTCAATTAAATGAAATGTTGTGTTCATCCAATTTTCTCCCTCTTTTTGTGATATCACAAAGAAAGTATAAGAAAAAGGATTTAAAAAATTTTAAATTTACACCGAATAATAAATTAATGTTTATAATGCACTACTTGGATAAATAAGACATTGATTCCAGAAATAGAGACACACAAATAAAAATAATGCATTGACAAATCACAAAAAACAAATGAATTTTATTAATAAAAATTGTACCAATATATTAAGATAGTTTTGGGCTGATAGAAACAAGGTGGACAACTAGTTAGGTCAAATGTTCATGGTTTTGATCAGGATTGGTTGTTATTTTTATAAGATACCGAGCCACTTCAAAAAAGACATATAGTTCTACCATCTGAACCTGTAGCATGTAAGTAATATTTTTTCCTAATTTCCTTATCAAAATTCTTGAATCTTAATTGACGTGTATATTTTCAATCAAATCGAATTTCAAAAATTCATACATATTCTCTTCTTTCTACAAAGACTGATCTAATTGATCATTGAACTTTTTGAGCAGAAATCTGATACCTAGTTCACTGGAAGTTAGTTACTCAATAAGATAATTCTACTTGTCCAACAAAACTAATAAATGTCACTATTACACTCAAGGTTTTTTATTTTTTCAGTCATATCGTACTTGATTGATTTGATACCTTGAAATCCTTTGATCAAGTCTGGTGAGATTGAAGGGGTAGAGGTAGGATCACTAGCCTGATCAAAACTTCCCAAGATGGATTCAAACTGGCTCCCCAAATACCATTTAATATTTGAGAAATCCATTTTAGAGACTAATTTATATTTTATTTTCTCAATATCATCAAATATTTCTCTCTTAAAATCATCTAAATATCTTTTTGAAACAGAATTTTATTTATGCTCTTGAATATGAGTCTGAACAGAATCTAATTCCGCCCTTGGAGCATATGAATTTCAGAAATCATCATAGGATTTTCATGAGGCTTCCATCGATTTTGTATGATCATAATTCTCATCCCGAACCTTATTAAATTTGATTATTAGATCCTCAATATTATTATTCAGAGAATAATATGTCCCCTCATTAGGATTATTAGACTGAACAAAAACATTAAAAATTTCTAAAGGATTAATGGATGATTTTACCATAGATTTATCACTTGAACAAGAGATACTATCAGACACTTTTATTATTTCTATAGAAACTAATGCAGGTTTCTCTAAAGAATAATAATTTAATGACATAGCCTAATGCTCAAAAATATTAGTTCCCTAATTTATTGATCTTTACACTTCATGTTCTTATTGAGTAGATACTTCCTGTTCAACTCGATGCGGAACATTCTGAAGCTCTCAAGCTTGACTTTCTGCTTGTTGATATTCATTATGAACTGGTTCCTCCAAATGAACTGAATGAGTTTATTCTCTAGATACTATCACTATATATTAAAACAGTGGTGCTTTTCTATTCCTTGGTTTCATAAAAAGTACCTCTTGAACTTCTTCTTATTATTCCTCTTCAATAGGGTTTTTTGTATCATCAAATAATAAATTTCTCTTGGTTGATTTTTCAACACCATCTATTCTGGATTCTCCAACTTCTTCATTTCTTAAAGCACTTTTCTCCCTCTAATAAAAAGATCCAGATTTATGTTGTTCATCTACACCAACTATCATGAGATTTCCTTTCATAGTATTCTAATAAAAACCAAATTTCTTAAGAGTACCCACATTCAATACATTACTGTCATGAAATTTCACTTTTGAATCAAAAAGATGAATCATGTTCTTCCTAAACAAAATTATAGAAAGTATCCCTCTATAAAGATAAAATGAAATCCTTTCATCTAAATGAAAATAATTATTTAGAAAGATTAGAATGTTTCTAGGAAAGTTTATTTTGATATCATCGATGAACAAAAACACGACATATGTATCCGAGTACAAGATTTTCTCAATCAGAGCTACTCTTGGATAAAGTTTAGTTTGAATAAACTTAACTAACACTTTGTGAGATACTTCAAAATCCTTAATTAATATTTTTATTATGTTTGTGGAACTAAAAATCAAATATATTATATCTTTAGACTTATGATATTGATTTCCAATCGATCTAAGATCAATGTGGAAGACTCCTTTATGAGGGAATTTCAAAATTTGAGAAATTTCGACAGAATAAATTGAAAATTATTTATCTTATATTCTTGAGGATATAGTATCTTATATTTCACCAAAAGTAATCTATACAATACTATAGAAGTGTTTCAGTTCTAATTTATAAATAAAATCTATATTCTTATCATTGAATAGAATTTCTAAACTTTGAAATGCAAGTGCTTTCTTGAGCAGAAGGGTTTTCTCGTACAACCACTCGATGTTTACAACTTTTCCATGAAGAATATTTATATTAGAAACAAATTTACGCTTTGGATCACTGGGTTTACCTTCATCATTTCACTTGGTCTTTTCCATTTTTTATAATCTAAGGTTTTAAGATTTTCATATTCTAGGGTTTAGAAGGAAGATAGAGGTTTTGGTAGGTGAAACAGTTCAAAAATTAAAAGGTAAGGTATGTTGAAGGGTTTCCTGACATGTAATGATGCGTCCCAATTTCCTATTATAGTTAAGTATGGTAATAATTAATTTTTTTTAAAACATTAAATTTGAAATTAATGATGAGAAAAATTTTATTTAAGAAAATAATAAAAATACTAAATTTGACACTGAAAATAAACTAAAAAAATAAAAACAACTTTGATCAAAATAAATAAATTAAAACAATTTTATTATAAATTCATTAAATGAAATACACTTATAAATATTTATTTAAAATTAAATAAACCTAACCCCCATAATAAAACCAAAACTAGTTGTGGGGATTGTTTTAGTGAAAATATTTTCTAATTTATATTCGGTATTAACAAATTCTAAAGATATATCCTTTTTAAGAACACGATCCCTTAGAAAATGATGTCTTATATAAATGTGATTAGTCATAGAATGACTTAATGGATTTTTTGAAATAGTTATAGCACTAGTATAATCATATAAAATAATTATACTATAAAAGTTTATTCTAATGTCCAGTATTGTGTTTTTTAACAAAAATACTTGTGTACAACAACTGCCAGTAGATACATATTCTACCTCGACTGTTGACAGGTTAACCGAGTGTTGTTTATTACTTGACCATGAATCTAAATATTTTCCTAAAAAGTGACAGGTTTCTGAGGTTCCTTTTCTATCTAATCTACATCCTTCAAAATCAAAATCAAAATATAAAATTAACATAAAATCAAAAGGTTTGGGGTAAAGAAGATATTGAAAAAAAGTTCCTTTTAAAAATATAAAAATTCTTTTAACAGTAGTAAGATTCTTTTGGATTTAACTAAATTCTTGAACATAAACATTCAAAAAACATAATTTCTAGTTTATTAGTAGTAATATATAAAAAACTACCAATCATACCTCTAGATAACTTATTATCTACTAGTTTTCCAGCTTCATCCAAATTAAGTTATATATTGGTACACATGGGGGTTGTATATGTTTTGTTGTTTTCAAGCACAAAATTTTCTAATAAATCAAAAATAATTTTAATTTTATTTAAAACATTTCCATAATATTTTGATAAATTTGAAATCCTAAAAAGAAATTAAATTCTCCAATCATACTCATTTCAAATTATTTTTTCATTATTTTTGAAAAATCATGACCAATGTTTTTATTAGTTGAACTAAAAATAACATCATTAATATAAATTTGAACTAATAAAATATTATAAAAAATAGTTTTATTAAATTTTTTTGGATATTCCAATCCAAAAGTAAATTAAATTTTCAAAACAAAAGAATTCAATCTTTCATACCAAGCTCTAGGTGCTTGTTTAAGGCCATAGAGAGCTATAGTAAGTTTAAAAATAGAATCTGCATTTTGGGGATTTTAAAATCTAGGAGGTTGTTCAACATAATTTCCTCCATTAAATAACCATTTAAAAAGGTATATTTAATATCCATATAATATAATTTAATGTTTATAGGAGATTAATAAGCTAAAAGGATTATAATTACTTCTAATCTAGCTATAGGGGAAAGGGTTTCATCATAATCTATACCTTCTTCCTGATTATATCATTTAGCTACTAATCTAGATTTATTTCTAGTTATGATCCCATATTTATTTATAAGGACCCTCTTGCTTCCTATTACTAGATACTTGGTTGGTCATTCTATTAGTTCTCAAACTATTCCTTTTAAATTGGTTTAGATCTTCCTACATTGCTAACATCAAACTCTCATCTTTTAAGGCTTACTTTATAGACTTAGGTTCTAATTGAGATAGAAAAAATAGAATTTTACTAGATTTCCTAGGTTTCTTCTAGTTCTAATTCTTGTTGCTATGTGTCCAATAATTGTTTTTAAAGGATGGTTCTTCATGGTTTTAGACTGTCTAGGAAAGACACTTTCAGGTTCTTTATATTATGTTCTTCTGAACTAGACTAAATTTTATCAATAACATTTTCAAAATCATCTTTAAGGGATTCAAGTATCATGTTTTCAAATGAATCAGTAATTTCATCAGTTCGATCTTTCTATTTAATAAAAGGTTTAGTTTCGTAAAACTTCACATGAATTGATTCTTCAACAATCCTTGACTTTTTATTAAACACTCTATAAGCATTAGAAGTAGCAGAATATCCTAAAACTATTCCTTTATCAGCTTTTGGATCAAACTTACCAATTTTTTCCTAAGTGTTCTGGATATAAAACTTGCATCCAAAAATTTTAAAGTAATTTACTTTAGATTTTCTTTTATTACAAAGTTCATAAGGTGTCTTTTAGAAAATAGGCTTAATTAAAACTCAATTCATTATATAGCAGGTTGTGATTACATCCTCTACCCAAAATTAGGTAGGAATACTGTAATAATTTAATATAGTCTTTTCCATTTCTTGAATAGTTCTATTTCATCTTTCTATAATTCCATTTTGCTGAGGTGTTATTGGTGCAGAAAATGTATGTTTAATACATATATTAGAGAAAAAATAATTAAATTCTTGATTCAAAAATTCTCTAACATGAGAAATTATTAGTGAAATTATTTTAAAACCTTTTTCATTTTGAAAAATTTTACAAAAAAAATTTAAAAATAGTAAAAAAATCACATTTGAGTTTTAGAAAATAAACTCAAGTCAATCTAGAATAATCATCAACTAAAACATAGACATTTAATTTACCATCCAAACTTGCTACTATGGAACGTCCAAAAAAAATCTATATGTATAAGTTCTAGAGGTTTAGATGTAGCAATTTTGTTAATATATTTGAAATAATATTTGTGATTTTTACCAATTTGGCATGCATCACAAAATCTATCATTGTTAAATTTAAGACTAGGAGAATTAGAAACTAATTGTTTCTTAGAAAATCTATATAAAGAATAAATATTATAATGACCAAGTATCCTATTACATATCCATGACTCATTTGTCTTAGTAGTTAACCAATTCACTTTTTATTTACACAAGTAATTTAAGTCCAAAGTATAAACTTCATCAGTTCTCGATGCCCTAAATTTAAGAAATTTATTTTTCAAAATAGAGCATGAATTGTTAGAAAAATAAACCTAAAAACCATCATCATAAAGCTGAGAAATACTTATCAGGTTGTGTGTCTTCCCTTGAACATACATAACTTCGTTGATTGATATAGTCATTGGATCTCTAACAGTTCCACCTCCAACTATTTTTCCTTTGGCATTGACACCAAAAGTGAATAGGCCTTTATCAATTTGGGTCAGTATATGGATGTTTATTGAATCTAAAATCATGTGTCTATAAAAACCACTTTCCATATACCATATTTAATTTCATTTATTGTGGAATGTTTCCTACAAAAACAATTAAACAGGTGTTTGTTTTGGTACCCATATTTTCTTGGGTCTAGCAATGTTAGCTAGAAATGATCTGGGAATCCAGATTTACATTATTTTTTCATAATTTATATCAATTTATTAAGAAAAAATTATAGAAATAAAATCACTTTTAATACCACTAATTTGAGAATTTTTAAAATTATAACTATTAGGTACATGACCTTTTATTCCATAGTAATAACAGGTAGCATTTTTTGAATTGTGCACAGAATAATTTTTATACAATTTTGATTTCTCATCCTTACTTCTTATTCTGAATATTTCTATTTTAATGAAATTATTTCTATGAATTTTATTTAACATTTTTTATCCTTTGGTAAAAGTGATTGTAGTGATCTTATAGGATTCTACTTCATCTTGCAATTCTTTAATCATTTTCTCATTATCAACATAGTTTTTTGTAGATGAGTTGAATTTTTCAACTAGTTCCTTATGTTGTTTTAGTAGAATGTATCTTTCAATGAAGACAAAATAATGTATATTTTTCATTGAATAGTGTTTTTTATCATAAAATAAAATTTTTCTTCAAGAATTGAGTAGTAGGAAGCCAATTTTTCATTTGAGGAGCTACCAGAACCAAAATCAGAGAATTAATAAGTTTTTATCTTTTCATCTTCATCTATAAAGCACATATTTGATTTTAGAATTGATTTTTTCTTTTCTAAATCAAAATTTGAAGATATTTTTATGTCTTTAGATACACTCCATGTAGATTTCACTACTCATTTCCCTTTGTGCTCATAATCAGTATTCTTTTGATATCTCTATTTTGGCCTTTTCTTTTCTTCTTTCAGTTGAGGACAGTTAGGTCTAACATGACCCAAGTTCAAGCATTCAATACATAAAATGTATCTTGGTTCTTTCTCATATCTCTTGAAATATTTTCTGAAATCTCTTTTCTTCTTGTAGAATTTACAGAATTTTATGCCTAGCTTAGCTAGTTCTATTTCAGAATGTGAGGAAGTTGATTTTTTTTTGTCTTCTTGATTTGTTTTTCTGCTATGATTCTAAGATGTTACTTTTAGATCAGTATTTTCCTTATTCACTATAATTTTATGATCTTTAGTTTCAGATTGAATCTTATCTTCATACATCATTAGGGTCCCAATTAGTTTTTTCATTATCAGATCCTTGATAGGTGATGATTGGATAATAGCAATAGATATGTCATTCCATTTTGAAGGTAGTACTCTGATTGCTTTCATAGTTTAATCAGATTGTTTGATAGGTTCTCGCAAGATAGTAATATTATTTAAAATCTCTGTAAGCCTTCCATTCATATATGTGATGCTTTCACCATCAAACATTCTAAATGTGTCAAACTTTATCTTTACTTTAGCATACCTTATCTGTCTAACATTGACAATTCCTTCATGAGAAACTGTAGTATTTTTTCACTTATCATAGAAAGTAGGACATTTTGATACACGATTGAACTCATTTAATCTAAGATAGTAGATAATAGAATTCATTTCTTTAGAATTAATATCATACTCAGCTTCTGTCTCAACAGTCTATGTTTTTAGTTTCTCATGAATCTTATGAGGAGTAATGATTTTTAATAGACTTTGAATCCCTGATTTTTCAAATATATGATCATTTGATATTTCCTGCACCCTAATTTTAACCATTAAAGTATGGAACAAGAACCATAGACATTCCTTATCTTAGATCATCCATTACCATCTTTGTATAGACCTTAAACTTTTATCTTGCTAAATTTTTATCCAAAAAGTACTACTCTAATACGAATTGTTAGGTCGGAATAATACAAAGTAACACCAAAGGGGGTTTAATTGTGTCTTTTCAAATATATTCCACAATTCTGGATTTTGAAACCCTGTAACACCCCGAGATTTTATGAAAAATATTATTTTTAATTTCACTAATGTCTTGTGTTGTACGCTACACCAAAAGGAGCTTGTACAACACACATCTTTGATTTGCCTTACATTACACGCAATCATGACCTTCCTCGATAGCGTGTGTAGTACGCAATAACGAGTTTCACTAAACAACAATATGCTATTAAAATATTATTAAAACTAGCCGTTATGAATAGTAATAACCACTTTTTGAAATTTTGAAATTTTATTTTTTAAAATGGAATTCATTTTTGGATTCGTAATATCGAAATTAGATTAGGGTGAAATTTTGGTGATTTTCGGATAACTTTCATATTTTGATGAATAGTGGAAATTACTAAATTTTAATTAAAAACAACTTTTTCAACCGAAATAATTAGTAGTGATAAATTATTAATTTGAGTGGTTTTAAAGTATATTTAGAATATATTTTTACAATTTAATACAATGATGGTCATTGGATGTAATTTCACATTTAAACCAGACATAAACAAGTGTCAATCTTTTGATAGTTATTATCTCTTAAGAACACGCTATTTGTTTTGACGACAGAAATTAATTTTTAAATTAATTAATGCAACTGATATGTTTTGAATTTGGTAAAATAGAAATCATTTTTGAGTTCATAATATCAAATATAGCTTATGCCTAATTTTTGGTATTTTTATGAAAACTTTCAATTTTTGATGAATAGTGAAACCACTAAGTGGTTGTTAAAAAAAACTGAATTGTTCATAAAACTTAATTTTACCGCTTCTGTGAGTGGAATTTCAAAAATTCAAGAGACACGGTTGATGTCAGTAAGTAAAATGTGGTTCAATGAGATGGAAATAATTTTTTGGCGAATAGTAACTTTTTACTTTTTTTACCACGGTTAAAAGTAAATAGGGTAATTAAGGGTAACAATGATATTATTATTACCCTAACACATGTCCAAATTCTATTGGAAAAGTGTAATTAGACCAAAAACAAGCTTAGGAATAAAATATTACCATTTAGGCCCACTTGGATTAGATTAGGACATATATTATTATTTAATTCAAAGAAGAGTTAAAAGAGTTAAAATCAAAGTGTATTTACTAAAACATTTTTAATATAGGGTTATACATAAGATAAATTCGATTTTAAATATGCATTAGAAAGATAAAACGATTTCCTACATAATGGTATTTTATTTGTAATTTTTAGACATTAAATAATGTAATTTATTTATGACACAACGATGATGCAGTAATTATCTTATTAATGAAATATTGACATAATTGATGTTATAAATACCCAAATAAATATAATTTGAGACTTTTTATGAATTCCAATAATTTTATAGGTTAATATGACATGTTAGTATTTATTTAATTAACTTTTTTTGAACTTATCATTATGTTATTATTTTCACAAAAATCAATTACTAAATAGTGTCAAAATTGACATAAAATAGTTCTTAAAACAAATATTATATTATTAATTGTTATTTTATTCCTAAAAATATAAGGTTCGGCCAAATGACTTATATAAGGTTATATATATTTATAATAAACAACTTGGGGTTCGTTTGTCTTCTTATATTAAGTTTATTAACCTTATAGTGTAAGAACACAAGAAGACACGGTAAAAGTACAATTATTTAACTTAATGTTAAATCTAAATGATAAGGTTAAAATAGGAACCTAAACTTGTCTAAATTCTATTGGATTAGAGGATTTAGACCCATCCCCACCTTATCCTAGAAATAAATCAATTTGGAGCTATTTAAAACCGAACTTGTCTTTATAATAAAATAATATTTTTAGTTATTCCAAAGGTGCCCCTCTCCTCCCTTATAAAAGGGCACCTCCTCCCTCTCATCCTCACACCAATTTGAGCATTAAAGCTTGGACAACCCCTGAAAAAATCTCTTCTCCACTTCCCTAGTATCATCCTAGAGGTCCTGGTCTTCTTCAAAGACCATCCTTAGTTCTTTAAGTGGAGGTTAAGTGAAGGCGTGTCAAAAAGAGGTAATATCCATTACCGATCTTTTTCAATTTCTTTCTTCTTCAACTTCTTCTTCTTTAGTTGTTTCATGATAAAGTAATAACATCAGTATTTCTTATATACTTATATGTTATTATAAATATGAAACAACTCTAATTAACCTTCTATCCATCCTATGGAAAAAGGAAATCACCGCACGTGCGTACGTACGGAATACCGTCTCCACGCCGTGGTGTAATCTATTTTCTGCCACCACCTTAATTGGATGGGTATAATGGTGTAATGAGTAACTATATATGATTATTATAAAGTGATATTGATACTGAAATAGTATACATACACTTCAACACAAGTTCACGATCATGAGAATGATATCATCTCTCGTGCGTACGTACGGACTACCGTCTCCAGGATGCGATGAGATTCATTCTCCATGTTAACCATTTATGAATGATTATAAAGTATATATAAGAAATAATAATGAAATATATGACATTATAAAGCTACTGGATTTATGTATATATGTATGTCATCTACTTACTTCCATTCAAGACAATAAGGAAAGGAAAACAACGTTCATGCGTACGTACGGACTACCATCTCCATGAACGATGTGTTTCATTTCATTTATCTATCTATTATATATATATATACTGAATATATATGATATATAAATCATTTTTTATATTCTTGAAGTAAGTAAATCATGATATAAGTAATAATAATGTCAATAACAACAAGTCCAAACACCTACAATAAATGAAACAATTTTACCCAAAACGCTCTTTAACATGGAATTTACAAAAGAACGGGTAAAATAAAGTCATAAGTGAACCATATATGATATCATAACAATTAGTATGATTCTGGAATAAGTCAATGACATTATTTAAATCATTATACAGGAGGTTCGGACACTTACGAAGCAAATCGGTCCTAAGGTAAGGGAAATATCACAATCTCATTTTTATCCGAGATTGTTTATACTTTTGTATTTACTGGGGTGTATTTTATCATCCACATCCATGTTTTATTCAATATGTAATATTATTTCCATCCTCCTACAATTTTTTAAATCCATTTTTACCCTTCGGTGAATTTTTAGTAAAGGATATGAAAGGAATCTTTTGTCGTTTTTCGTACGAGGTACTTGTTGACTTTTCCGACAAAAGTACGAGAAGAATGTTTTTTTAACTTATACGGCATGAATGGATTTTTAAAACATTATTTCCAAGAAGCTTCCTTAAAAAGTTTTCAAGTTTATTTTTAATAAACTTCTTTTAGTTTATAATTGTATGACATGTTAAGAAAGGAAAAGTGTTTTTGAAGTCGAAAGGATATTTTTCTCAAGAATGAAGTTCAAGTGTTTTATCAAAATTATTTTCCATCTAAGATAATAAAGGGTTCTGTTTTTATCAATATAATTACATTGATTTGATTATTTTGTGATGGAATTATTTTTATTAATTCCTTTATCTTATATGAATTGTTTTATGAAGTCATGATGTTTAAGATTCCCATTTTTATTACATGGGTTATGCAATGATGTATGGTTTATGATTTTGTGGCACACATAAGAATGGTATCATTAAGAGATGGGTGGGACCTATATCTCCCTCCAATGCATTGGGTAAAGATTTTATATCTCATGAGATAGACATGGCTGGAACGGTAGGTTATACTGGTTCAGTGAAACAGGACTGAATCGAGGGTGACTCGGTTCAGAAAGGGACTTTGTCCACTAAGATTGTCTTGGAAATGAGTCTTGACTAACAAGAAATGATTATCTATGATTATGTGTGAATGCCATAAGGTTTCATGTTTTAAGTTATTATTATTGTGATTACATTTCACTGCCATGATTTACCCCATGTTATGAAATTATGATCTCTTTTGCAGGTTAAGATTTCCAAAAGTTGTGTGCTTATGTATATGATGTGATTGATATTTCTTTTGTTTACCCTTACTGAGCATTTTAGCTCACCCTTTTATGTTTTCTTTTCCCCAGGATATAAAGAAAGGTTTTAGGTAAAAAAAAAAGGAAGATCTTTATGGGAGATGTTGAAGATCTTTCACCAGGATTAGAAGATTATATTCCGAGTTTTCAAAGACACTAAACTATTACGATCCTTGTGTGTGTGTTTCTATTATGTACTAAGTATTCCGCAAATGTAATATAATGTTAATGTACGTTAAGCTTCGGGTCTCTACAGTTGGTATCAGAGGAAACGTTTAGTCAACCTTTGGAAACTAGGATGCGAAAATGTTAGTGAGATCCCTAGAGATATTTCTAAGGTATGTCTAGGGATGTCCCTAAGGTTAAGTATACGTATAGGTTATAGTACTAGAATTATGCTAACGATCATAGAATTAAACCTAAGATGTTAGATATTGAAGGTACTCCCCCTTTATTATGTTGTTTTCCCTAGCATTATTTTTGCCTCTCACACTATTCTTTTTGGGTTTTAGATGATGGCTGGAACCCGAAGGAACCGTGTTGATCAATGCAATGGACAATGCAATGATTGTCCTCCTGAAAAAACAAATGTTATGGGAGATGGAGTGAAAAATCTTATTGCTATACTTACACAAGCTATGAATCATTCTGGACTTCCAAATGAGCAGAGAAGGGAACAATATTCTATTGAGTCCTTCATGAGGCAACGTCCACCTTCTTTCAGTGGGTCTTCTGATCCACTTGTTGCTGAACAATGGATCAGTACCACTGAAAAGATATTTTTAGTTCTTCAATGTTCTGAATATGATAAAGTCATCTTAGCAGTGTATCGTTTGGAAGGTGATGCTGATCAATGGTGGAATCTTATTAAGAATACGAGGAAAAGGGATGAAATTGAGTCCATGGAATGGGACGAGTTCAAGAACTTGTTTTTCAGTAAGTACTTCCCTCGTATTCTTCGAACAAAGATGGAAAAGGAGTTTCTTGAGATGAAGCAGAAGGATGATGAATCTGTTGGTATATACGAATAAAATTTACAAGACTTGCAAGGTATGCATCTGGCTTTATCATCCATCCTGAAAGTAAAGTTGATCGATTTTTCAGTGGCTTAAAACCAAGTCTTCTAAGGGCATTATCCATAAGAGACTTCAGTAGCTATGAAGAAATTGTGCGTTGTGCTATGAAGGTAGAAATGGAAGTTGGTGTTACATATCCATCTCATGCTTTTGAAAAGAAACGAAAGATGGAGTTCAAGGAGAAATCTCAGAATAATGGTGAAAAGAAGATGAATGTTTCCTTATGCTCAAAGTGTGGAAAGAAGCATGGTGGAGATTGTCTTAAAGGGACTAGAAAATGTTTTAAGTGTGGAAAAGAAGGTCATCGAGCAGCTGAGTGTCGAAGTAATGCAAAAAGGGTTTCTAATGATGTGAATAAAGCAAACACTGAAGAGAACACACCACCAAAACTTCAATGCTTCAAGTGCAAGGAAATGGGTCATTATGCTAATAAATGCCCTAATACAAGGGTTAGTGATGATCAACATGAGCAACCACTTAAGGCAAAGGACAAAAGGAAGTCACATGCGATCACTAATGGCGATGTTGAATTTGACAACGATGTGGTGGAATGATTGAGTGTTTATGTAATGGGATTCCAAAATAATGTTGTATCATAAAGTATTGGAATATTTATGTGTTGGTCTAATGTGGTATTCAAAGTGATTGATATATTTAACAGTATTCATGAGCTCATGATTGATATAAGGACTAAGTGATATCATGGTTTGAGTATATAGAATTTTGAGGATTTTGGTATGTGGAAAGTGTTAACTTTTAACTGCATTCATGTTTTCACTATGGTTCAATGGGTATTCATTCTTCAAGGGAATACATTATTAAGGTATTCAAATGTTTGTAATTTGACTAACAAGATATATCTTATGATATATGGGGGATAAATGATGGCATTCACGTGATTGTTCTGTGACATTTCAAGTAATCATTTTCTTTATACTATGAGCTTGGACCGAAGTATTTTAGATAAGCCTAAAGATTAGAATGGATTATGTTGGACATAAGTTAGGATAAAACGTTTTTCGATATTATTGATGGGATGTTATAGTAATATAGCTTTAGAAAAAGGACAACCTGTAGGACGGGCGACAACCCATCGCGTCGGACAAGGCTGTGGGAATCGAACCCACAACCGAAGTGCGACTGACCTTTATCGCCTACCACTGGCCTACAGGAAGTCCCTGGTTAGTATAAACTAGTTTTATTTTATTAAGCGGTATGATATATGAAGTATAAGTTCATTTTTGGAACCATATACGATTAATCTAACCATAAGATGGACTTATAACATTTTCTAACCTTTTGTTTGAAAGAGATGGAATGACCCATCATTCTATCACATGATCTGCTAACACATCACGAATAACAAATTCAACTTTATTTCTTTAAGTTATGAAGTGGAAATTGTTCAATTCACGAATAAAAGTGAGATTGTACCAAAATCATGTAAGTATTTCTTTTAATTCATCAACTTTAGAGAAATGATCTTGAAAACCAAAAATGTTGTCCTAGTTCCCTTATATCCGATGAATTTTATGGTACCTTAGATCATCACAAATATATAGCTTTGTGATTGTTGGATTTTTCATAGCCATGTTCTCTACCACTCTCCATCAGAACTTGATGGTTAGATTTTTCTTCCATATCCATATTTTCACCTATGTTCTCCTATGTGGAAACCCTATGATTAGTTTATTTGGGTAACCTTTACATTTCATACTTTCATTTTTAAAGATTGGTTTTGGTATTCCTTTTTACGATGTTGGTTTCTATTAAAGAAACTTTCGAATAGTAAACCATTTATAACCCCGACGAATTTCGAGGGCGAAATTCATTTTAAGGGGGGTAGAATGTAACACCCCGAGATTTTATGAAAAATATTCTTTTTAATTTCACTAATGTCTTGTGTTGTACGCTACACCAAAAGGAGCTTGCACAACACACATCCTTTATTTTCCTTGCATTACACTCAATCACGACCTTACTCGATAGCGTGTGTAGTACGCAATAACGAGTTTCACTAAACAACAATATGCTATTAAAATATTATTAAAACTAGCCGTTATGAATAGTAATAACCACTTTTTGAAATTTTGAAATTTTTTTTTTCAAAATGGAATTCATTTTTGGATTCGTAATATCGAAATTAGCTTAGGGTGAAATTTTGGTGATTTTCGGATAACTTTCATATTTTGATGAATAGTGAAAATTAATAAATTTTAATTAAAAACAACTTTTTCAATTGAAATAATTAATAGTGATAAATTATTAATTTGAGTGGTTTTAAATTATATTTAGAATATATTTTTACAATTTAATACAATGATGGTCATTGGATGTAATTTCACATTTAAACCAGACATAAACAAGTGTCAATCTTTTAATAGTTATTATCTCTTAAGAACACACTATTTGTTTTGACGACGGGAATTAATTTTTAAATTAATTAATGAAACTGATATGTTTTGAATTTGGTAAAATAGAAATCATTTTTGAGTTCATAATATCAAATATAGCTTATGCCTAATTTTTGGTATTTCTCTAAAAACTTTCAATTTTTGATGAATAGTGAAACCACTAAGTGGTAGTTAAAAAAAACTGAATTGTTCATAAAACTTAATTTTACCGCTTCTGTGAGCGGAATTTCAAAAAATCCGAGAGACACGGTTGTTGTCAGTAAGTAAAATGTGGTTTAATGAGATGAAAATAATTTTTTGGTGAATAGTAACTTTTTACTTTTTTTACCACGGTTAAAAGTAAATAGGGTAATTAAGGGTAAAAATGATATTATTATTACCCTAACACATGTAAAAATTCTATTGGATAAGTTTAATTCGACCAAAAACAAGCTTAGGAATAAAATATGACCATTTAGGTCCACTTGGATTAGATTAGGACATTTATTATTATTTAATTCAAAGAAGAGTTAAAAGAGTTAAAATCAAAGTTTATTTACTAAAACATTTTTAATATAGGGTTATACATAAGATAAATTCAATTTTAAATATTCATTATAAAGATAAACATATTTCCTACATAATGGTATTTTATTTTTAATTTTTATACATTAAATAATTTAATTTATTTATGACACAATGATGATGCAGTAATTATCTTATTAATGAAATATTGACATAATTGATGTTATAAATACCCAAATAAATATAATTTGAGTCTTTTTATGAATTCCACAAATTTTATAGGTTAATATGACATGTTATTATTGATTTAATTAACTTTTTTAGAACTTATCATTCTGTTATGAGTTTCACAAAAATCAATTACTAAATAGTGTCAAAATTGACATAAAATAGTTCTTAAAACAAATATTATATTATTAATTGTTATTTTATTCCTAAAAATCTAAGGTTCGACCAAATGACTTAGATAAGGTTATATATATTTATAATAAACAACTTGGGGTTCGTTTGGCTTCTTATAGTAAGTTTATTAACCTTATAGTGTAAGAAGACAAGAAGACACAGTAAAAGTGCAATTATTTAACTTAATGTTAAATCTAAATGATAAAGTTAAAATAGGAACCTAAACTTGTCTAAATTATATTGGATGAGAGGATTTATACCCATCCCAACCTTAGCTTCGAAATAAATCAATTTGGAGCTATTTAAAACTTAACTTGACTTTATAATAAAATAATATTTTTAGTTATTCCAAAGGTGCCCCTCTCCTCCCTTATAAAAGGGCACCTCCTCCCTCTCCTCCTCACACCAATTTGAGCATTCAAGCTCGGCCAACCCCTGAAACAATCTCTTCTCCACTTCCATAGTATAATCCTAGAGGTACTGGTCTTCTTCAAAGACCATACTTAGTTCTTTAAGTGGAGGTTAATTGAAGGCGCGTCAAAAAGAGGTAATATCCATTACCGATCTTTTTCAATTTCTTTCTTCTTAAACTTCTTCTTCTTTAGTTGTTTCATGATAAAGTAATAACATCAGTATTTATTATATACTGATATGTTATGATAAATATGAAAAAACTCTAATTAACCTTCTATCCATCCTACGGAAAAAGGAAATCACCGCACTTGCGTACGTACGGAATACCGTCTCCACGCCGTGGTGTAATCTATTTTCTGCCACCACCTTAATTGGATGGGTATAATGGTGTAATGAGTAACTATATATGATTATTATAAAGTGATATTGATACTGAAATATTATACATACACTTCAACACAAGTTCACGATCATGAGAACGATATCATCGCTCGTGCGTACGTACGGACTACCGTCTCCACGACGCGATGAGATTCATTCTCCATGTTAACCATTTGTGAATGATTATAAAGTATATATAAGAAATAATAATGAAATATATGACATTATAAAGCTACTGGATTTATGTATATATGTATGTCATCTACTTACTTCCATTCAAGACAATAAGGAAAGGAAAACAACTTTCATGCGTACGTACGGACTACCGTCTCCATGAATGGTGTGTTTCATTTCATTTATCTATCTATTATATATATATATACTGAATATATATAATATATAAAACATTTTTTATATTCTGTAAGTAAGTAAATCATGATATAAGTAATAATAATGTCAAGAACAACAAGTCCAAACACCTACGATAAATAAAACAATTTTACCCAAAACGCTCTTTAACATGGAATTTACAAAAGAACGGGTAAAATAAAGTCATAAGTGAACCATATATGATATCATAACAATTAGTATGATTATAGAATAAGTCAATTACATTATTTAAATCATTATACAGGAGTTTCGGACACTTACGAAGCAAATCGAACTTAAGGTAAGGGAAATATCACAATCTCATTTTTATCCGAGATTGTTTATACTTTTGTATTTACTGGGGTGTATTTTATCATCCACATCCATGTTTTCTTCAATATGTAATATTATTTCCATCCACCTACAATTGTTTAAATCCATTTTTACCCTTCGGTGAGTTTTTAGTAAAGGATATGAAAGGAATCTTTTGTCGTTTTTCGTACAAGGTACTTTTTGACTTTTCCGACAAAAGTATGAGAAGAATGTTTTTTTTAACTTATACGGCATGAATGGATTTTTAAAACATTATTTCCAAGAAGCTTCCTTAAAAAGTTTTCAAGTTTATTTTTAATCAACTTCTTTTAGTTTATAATTGTACGACACGTTAAGAAAGGAAAAGTGTTTTTGAAGTCGAAAGGATATTTTCCTCAAGAATGAAGTTCAAGTGTTTTATCAAAATTATTTTCCATCTAAGATAATAAAGGGTTCTGTTTTTATACCTATAATTACATTGATTTGATTATGTTGTGATGGAATTAGTTTTATGAATTCCTTTATCTTATATGAATTGTTTTATGAAGTCATGATGTTTAAGATTCCCATTTTTATTACATGGGTTATGCTATGATGTATGGTTTATGATTTTGTGGCACACACAAGAATGGTATCATTAAGAGATGGGTGGGACCTATATCTCCCTCCAATGCATTGGGTAAAGATTTTATATCTCATGAGATAGAAATGGCTGGAACGGTAGGTTATACCGGTTCAGTGAAACAGGACTGAAACGAGGGTGACTCAGTTCAGAAAGGGACTTTCTCCACTAAGATAGTCTTGGCAATGAGTCTTGACTAACAAGAAATGATTCTATATGATTATGTGTGAATGCCACAAGGTTTCATGTTTTAAGTTATGATTATTGTTATTACATTTCACTGCCATGATTTACCCCATGTTATGAAATTATGATCTCTTTTGCAGGTTAAGATTTCCAAAAGTTATGTGCTTATGTATATGATGTGATTGATATTTCTTTTGTTTACCCTTACTGAGCATTTGAGCTCACCCTTTTATGTTTTCTTTTCCCCAGGATATAAATAAAGGTTTTAGGTAAAAAAAAGGAAGATCTTTATGGGAGATGTTGAAGATCTTTCACCAGGATTAGAAGATTATATTTCGAGTTTTCAAAGACACTAAACTATTACGATCCTTGTGTGTGTGTTTTTGTTATGTACTAAGTATTCCGCAAATGTAAGGTAATGTCAATGTATGTTAAGCTTCGGGTCTCTACAAATCCTCTATGATTTATGAAAATATGCAGTGTTTACTTATGTAATGAGTATAATCATCATATAAAACAAAAATAAAGAACACAACTTTTTATAGTGGTTTGGGGGAAAAAGACCCCTAGTCCACTCTACCAATCACTCTTTTAGTGATCTTAGTGAATTTATCTAGAATGTTATTCTTAAAAAATAACCATAGATAAAAAAATGAGTGCAATAAGTTGAAAAATTTACAACAAGACTAATAAATAGAGCCTTTTGGTTATTTAACAGAGAAACAAATATCCATAGCTTAGATCAAGAATCTGATACTCCTCCACAACTAAGTTCGGGTAGTTGAAACTCGAAGAAATCCAAAGAGATTGATTTGAAGATAGATCAGGTTGAAATTAACAATTGTAGTAGTAGTAATTGACAGTAGATGAATCTTCTTCTTTAGAAATGGAAGTCTTCAAGAATGAATGATTCTGAAGCAATCCCAGTTTCAAAATGGGCTTCGAATAAAAGTAACAGTAGTAATCTTACAGTAGTAATAGATTTGAACATGTATGTATCCAAAGTGTATGTTCCTTCATAATTGATCCTTAATTGTAGTATCACTATAAGATATGTTTATGAGAATGAAATAATATATAATAAAATGTGATTTTTATCTATTTTATATTGAAATGATGCACTGGTAGAATATATATATTAGATATCCTTCTTTTGAGAATTCCATATCCATAAAAGATGCTTGATAAACCATAGATATTGAAATTCAAAAAAAAACCCAGGGATTCATAAATTCCCTTAAGAGTATGAGATATTTTATCCATTGTATACGGTTCTTTGAATCAATTATAACGAGATTAAAATCTTTCAAAAGAAATCATTAAAACAACCCGTAATTCTATAAAGACTATTGCAGAAATATCAGATAAAATATCACAAATATTGAAAATTCAAACATAGGGTTCCATTAAAAATGAAAAATAAAAAATATAGGGTTTAACTATATAGAATTCATTTTCTGAATTTATGGTTGATCATAAAAGTAATGTTAATGAACCATATGTTTGTGTCCTCAAACGTAGGGTTCCTTACTTACATAGGGTTCTTTAACCATACTTTCTTCTCCTCACAAATGTACAGTTCTATCCAAATGTAAGGTTATTTATCCATATATTGCATCTCACACAGGGTTGATGATCCATACACACCTTCTTCCAATGTAAGGTTTAATAAAAATAAAATGTTCACTATCCATATGTGTTGTCCCAAGCGCATGGTTTATTTCTTACGTTATGTAAATTAACGTAGGGTATGAAAAATGTTTTCAAAAATAGACTAAAATGCATTATGAACACTTTTAAAAATATTCTTTGAAAACTAAATTCATGAAAAAAAATTCCCGAATAAATATTTAAATAAATATTAATCCCCTGATACACAGTTAAATTAAAATTAGTAGTAAAAAAATAAGGGTATTTGTGAGCATCAAAATCAATAAGATTTATGGATTATTATTGAGACAATGCATTCCCAATAGTTTTATAAAATATTTATTATATAATTATACCTCTATAATTATAAAATAATATATTCACTCTTACCTTCCATTCCATAGGGAATACAATAATGTTGCTCACGTGTATGGTGGACTACTGCCTCACGAAGTGATGTGATTTTTCTCACTTATTCATTACATAGAAGGTAATAAGGATTAATTTTATTTTGATATATGTTATTAATGAAATATTAATCATTTTGGAAAAGTAATATATCATATAATTTTTTACCTTACCATCCATTAAATAAATGATAAATTCGTTCATGCGTATGATAGACTACCGCCTCACGAAGCGATGTGATTGGTTTTTCACTAATGCTTTACATTGAAGACAAAAAAAGATAAATTTAATTAATATATGTGATATAAATTACATAATATTCATTCTATAAAATTAATAAACAATAAACCACATTACCCTTTCACCCTTTAAGGAAATTATTATGTCGATAATGAATACGTACGACCTACCATCTCTATGAGGCGATGTGATTCATTATACATGTTCAAAATTCAATAATTATTATAAATATATATCTAATGAAAAAATAAATATTTATAACATTAATATAATTCTATATATGATCAAACTATAACCTATGTTAATGATTTTAGAGTTTCATGATGAAACATGCAGGAGAAAACAAAGAAATTAACACCCAAAACAATAACTATAATGTAAGATTATTAATGAAAGGATAATAAGATGTTATAAAAGGTTAATATATGATATTATAAATAATAATATTATTCTAGTATAAGTTAATAACATATTTAGAACTTCTATAAATGAGTTTAAAGAGTTCTATACTAAATGGAAGCGTAAGGCAAGGGGTTTCTTGACTCAATTTCCATTCCTTGGGTTATATGTCAACTTTATTGATTATATTATGCCAATATTATGTGTGAAATTACCTTTGATTTATTTTTTATTTTATTTTATATTTTATTCACACCGAATATCATTTGTTACATATAATCACTTTATTTATTAACTCTTACTTCAACGATATGAACTTTGTTAAGTTTTCATCTCAAAACTTCCTCCTTTGAGACACATGTTTTTTTACACACCTAATCTATTTTAAATGCTGTATATACTAAACCTTTAAATAATATATCATGAATAATTCCCAATTCATGATATGTTAAGTTATAATTGTTATTATTAATTTATGGGAAGTTATGATTTAAAATTTACTGAAGTAGTAAGGGTTTATATTTTAAACTCATTTTAATTAGTATTGTTTATGCTTTAATTTCCAATGATAAAAATTATTTGATCAGTGCCTAATAAAACCATTACATTTTTTATTCTCTATTTATTCATTAATTTTCTAAGTAATAGTACAATTTTACACTCTTTGGTACTTAAAATTATTGATAAAATTATTTTAAGAAAAGCTGACTTCATTTCTTATTTCGTTCGAAAATCCTTTTTCATCCAAATCTTTCTTTTCTAAAAATGTTTTACTATGATTATTTAAAATAATTTTTACCCTTAATTGGATTTATAAGAAATGTTTTAAAATTAATATTCTCTTCATTTTCCGAACATGACTTTTTTTTACTTTTCTTACATAAATATAAAAGGGATCATTATTTTAAACGTATTCAATAGGAAATAAATTCTTCTACTGTAATGTCTGCTCAATGTTTAAATATTCATTTTTAAGTTTCAAATGATATTTTCTAGAAAAATTCATTATTTTTGATTTTTTTTTGAAATTTAAAAAGCTTTATTTAAAATGGATAGGAGATTTTCATCGAAAAATGTTCAAAGTGATCTTTCAAAGTCATCTTCCATCTAAGATGACATCCTTTAATGTTACTGAGAATTTAAAGGTTATTTTTGTAACATCCCAGGTAAATAAAGAAATATGGTATTTTCATACTTATTAATATTTGTGGACTAAATATTAATTTTAATTTAAAGGTGATTCTATTTTTGATGGCTTACCTGATACGCAACAATGAGTTTCTTTTAAATCTTGCATTACACACAACGTTGAGTTATTCTAAAAAATAATAATATAATATTATTATTTTAAATGGTAGTTAACACCTAGCCATTGTAAAACCAAGAATGAATAGAATTAGCTAAAATATGATTATACATGTTTGTTAAATGTTTTTACAATTATCTAATAAATTTTAGAGGATTAAAATAAGAATGAATCCAATTTTAAGGAGAAATAATATAATATTTTTTAAAGGGTCGATTTACCACCTTTTGATGGAGAACAATTTTTAAATCTAGTTTTTGAAACTTTTATATGTTCTATTTGATAAAATAATATTCTTCTTTCTAATCGGGACATCCAAATATACTTTGGGTAAATTTTTGGTTTTTTCTGAAAAAATTCATTTTTTAATAAATAGTGAAAAAACTGTATTTTAATTCTAAACTTCATTTTAATATAATTTATTTATATGGATATATTATCTTTTCAATTGGTTTTAAAGTGTAATTAGATTTTATTTTTACCATTCAATTCAATTGTGGTAAGTGGAAGTAATTTCAATTTGAAATTGGACATAAACAAGTGTCAATCTTTTGATAGTTATTATTTTTTAAAAACACCCTTTTTTGTTTTGACAACGAGAATTAATTTTAAATTAATTTCTGAAATTTTTATGTTTTGAATTTGGATAAATGTATTCCATATTTGGAATCAGGGGGTCCAATTTGTTTAATTATGTAACTTTTATTTCTAGACATTATGAATATTTACTTCAGTAAATATATTTTATATAACATGGTTAAAATGTAAATATGGTAAATAAGGGTAAAAAATAATATTATAATAATATTAAATTATCCTAACATGTGACCTAATCCTATTAGTTGATTCATATCTGACCATGGGCATCCTTGGGTCAATTTTGGGGCCACATGGAGCCACTTGGATGTGATAATGACTCTTTATATTAATTAATTTAAAGTAAAGACAAAAATGACATAAACATATATCTTTTGGTAAATAAATTTTTACATGGGGTTATACAAGATATCCTTATGACTATAAATATTTATTTGAAAGATAAAAATACACAATTGGAAATACAGTCTTTCCCAATGGTTCTGAACCATTGGGAAAGGTTGCAGAACCATTGGTATATGTTATACCAATGGTTCTGAAAACCATAGGTAAGCAAGTCGTTGGGAAAGGTTTTCCCAATGGTTTACTATGAACCGTTGGGATAGGGTGGAGAAAGCCTAACCTATCCCAACAGTTGTGCCAAACCATTGGGATAGTTTTTCCCAATAGTTTGGCTTGAACTGTTGGGAAATCCCAAGGATTCTCCTCTTTCCCAACTGTTTCTGAACCATTGGGAAATGATTTTTACCAACGGTTCAAGGAACCGTTGGTAAAAAAAGAAACAGAGATGCTATGCCAATAGTTTGAAACCGTTGGCATAGCCTATGCTGTGCAAATTGCACATCAGCCTGCAATTTGCACAGCAGGTCTGCAATTTGCATAGCAGGCCTCATTTTGTGCATTCCCTCCCATTTTCAATCCAATTATTATACCTGCAATAAAATAACACATACATATACAATTATTGTACCTGAAATAACCAACTAACACATACATATAGAGAACAAATTCATATAGATTTAACATATAAAGAATCCTGGAACTATACACATCCATAATTAAATTATAATTCATAACATAATTATAAACATATATAATTAATTTACAATTCAATTTAAAATTTAGATAACAATTATATGTGGAATCCGGAATTCAATTCATAATTTGATCGGTTTTTTGTATACCATATAGTTTTACCTGAAATGATGTCCATTTTAAACAAAATACATACACCTAGAGTGATACCAGCCACACCATTCCTCGGATTGAGGCGAGGTTAACTCATACATGTCACAAATGACCCGTCGATCGTTGTCCTAAAGTATCAACATATTCTAAAAGAGTTTTCTCGGTTTTCCGTTTGCCAATTTATGTTTTTCACTTAAAATGATGTCCTTTTGAAAAAAAAAGGCAGACACTTTGAGTGGTTCTGGCCACACCATGTCTCAGATTGAGGCAGGGTTGATTCGTATACGTCACATATGACCCATGGATTGTTCTCCTAAAGTTTCAATGGAAACCGAATGAGTTTGGTCAGTTTTCCGTATGTACTTAAAATATTTTCCATTTTAAACAAAAGAGAGACACTTAGACTGATCTCGGCCACAACGCGACTTGGATTGAGCCCAGGTTGGCTCATACAGGTCACATATGACCCATGGATCGTTGTGATAAATTATCAACAGATTCCGAATGCGTTTGGTCAGTTTTCCGTATGCCAGTTGTTCTTTTCATTTATAATCCTGTCCATTTTAAACAAAAGAGACACAGTTAGAGTGGTGTCGGCCACACCGAACCTCGTATTGAGGCGGGGTTGACTCTAAAATGTCACATATGACCCATAGATCGTTGTGTTAAATTATCTACACAATCCGAATGCATTTGGTCAGTTTTCCGTATGCCAGTTGATGTTTTTCACTTAAAATGACGTCCTTTTGAAACAAAAGACAAACACTTTGAGTGGTTCCGGCCACACCGCATCTCAGATTGAGGCGAGGTTGATTCGTACACATCACATATGACCCGTGGATCGTTCTCCTAAAGTTTAAATGGAAACCGAATGCGTTTGGTCAGCTTTCCGTATGTACTTATAATGTTGTCCATTTTAAACAAAAGAGAGCCACTTAGAGGGATACCGGCCACACCATGCCTCGAATTGAGCCCAAGTTGACTCGTACATGCCACATATGACCCATGGATCGTTGACCTAAAGCATCAACACATTGTGAATGCATTTGGTTGGTTTTTCGTATGTCAGTTGTTCTTTTCACTTATAATCCTGTCCATTTTAAACAAAAGGGAGACATTATGAATGGTGTCAGCCACATAGCGCTTCGGATTGAGGCAGGGTTGACTCGTACACGTCACATATGACCCATGGATCATTTTCCTATAACATCAACACATTTCGAATGCATTTGGTAAGTTTTTCGTATGCCAGTTGATCTTTTCACTTATAATCCTGCCCATTTTAAACAAAAGAGAGACACTATGAATGGTGTCGGTCACACCGTGCCTCCGATTGAGGCGGGGTTGACTCGTACACTCCACATATGACCCATGGATCGTTGTTCAAAAGTATCAACACAATCAGAATCCGTTTGGTCGGTTTTTCATATGTATTTAAAATGTTTTCCATTTTAAACAAAAGAGAGCCACATAGAGTGATTTCGGCCACACCGTGCCTCAGATTAAGGCAGGGTTGACTCGTACACGTCACATATGACCTATGGATCATTTTCCTAAAGCATCAACACATTTTGAATGCGTTTGGTCAGTTTTCCGTATGTCATTTGTTCTTTTCACTTATAATCTTGTCCACTTTAAACAAAATACATAAACAAGGAGTGATCCCACCACACCATGCCTCAGATTGAGGCGGGGTTAACTCATACATGTCATATATGACCCATGGAACATTGTTCTAAAGTATCCACATATTCTGAAATCATTTGATCAGTTTTCCGTATGCCAGTTGATGTTTTTCACTTAAAATGACATCCTTTTGAAACAAAAGACAGACACTTTGAGTGGGGCCGGCCACACTGCATCTTAGATTGAGGCGGGGTTGATTCGTACACGTCACATATGACCCATGGATCGTTCTACTAAAGTTTCAACGGAAACCGAATGCGTTTGGTCAGTTTTCCGTATGTACTTAAAATGTTGTCCATTTTAAAAAAAAGAGAGCCACTTAGAGTAATCTCGGCTACACCGCGACTCGGATTGAGCCCAGTTTGGCTCGTACAGGTCACATATGACCCATAGATCATTTTCTTAAATCAGAAACTCATTTCGAATTCATTTGGTTGGTTTTTCATATGGAAGTTGTTCTTTTCTCTTATAATCCTGTCCATTTTAAACAAAAGAGAGACACTATGAATGGTGTCGGCCACACCGCGCCTTAGATTGAGGCATGGTTGACTCGTACACGTCACATATGACCCATGGATTGTTGTGCTAAAGTATCGACACAATACAAATGATTTTGGCCGGTTTTCCGTATGCCAGTTGATGTTTTTCACTTAAAATGGCGTCCTTTTGAAACAAAAGACAGACACTTTCAGTGGTACTGGCCACACCACGTCTCAGATTGAGGTGGGGTTGATTCTTACGCATAACATATGATCCATGGATCGTTCTCCTAAAGTTTCAATAGAAACCAAATGCGTTTAGTCGGTTTTCCATATGTACTTAAAATGTTTTCCATTTTAAACAAAAGAGATCCACTTAGAGTGATCCTGGCTACACCGCGACTCAGATTGAGCCCGGTCTGGCTCGTACAGGTGATATATGACCCATGGATCGTTTTCCTAATGCATCAACACATTTTTAATGCATTTGGTCAGTTTTACGTATGTCAGTTTTTCTTTTCACTTATAATCCTGTCCATTTTAAACAAAAGAGAGACACTATGAATGGTTTCGGCCACACTGCACCTCAGATTGAGGCGGGGTTGACTCGTACACGTCACATATGACCCATGGATTGTTATGATAAAGTATAGACACAATCCGAATGCGTTTGGTCATTTTTCTGTATGCCAATTGATGTTTTTCACTTAAAATGACGTCCTTTTGAAACAAAAGACAGACACTTTGAGTGGTGCCTACCACACCGCATCTCAGATTGAGGCGGGGTTGATTTATACACGTCACCTATGACCCATGGATCGTTCTCCTAAAGTTTCAATAGAAACCAAATGGGTTTGATCATTTTTCCTTATGTACTTAAAATGTTATCCATTTTAAACAAAAGAGAGCCACTTAGAGTGATCCCAGCCACATCGCGACTCGGATTGAGCCCGGTTTGGCTCGTACAGGTCACATATAACCCATGGATAATTTTCCTAAAGCATCAACACATTTCGAATCTGTTTGGTCTGTTTTCCGTATGTCCGTTGTTCTTTTCACTTATAATCCTGTCCATTTTAAAAAAAGAGAGACACTATGAATGGTTTCAGCCACACCGCGCCTCATATTGATGCGGGGTTGACTCGTACACATCACACACGACCCATGGATCATTTTGATAAAGTATCTACACAATCCGAATGCATTTGGTCGGTTTTCTGTATGCTAGTTGATGTTCCTCACTTAAAATAACATCCTTTTGAATTAAAAGACATACACTTTGAGTGGTGCCGGCCACACCGCGTCTCAGATTGAGGCGGGGTTGATTCTTACATGTCACATATGACCCATGGATCGTTCTCCTAAAGTTTCAACGGAAACCAAATGCGTTTGGTCAGTTTTCCATATGTACTTAAAATGTTGTCCATTTGAAACAAAAGAGAGCCACTTAGAGTGATCCCGGCCACACCGCGATTCGTATTGAGCCTGGGTTGGCCCGTACAGGTCACATATGACTCATGTATCGTTTTCCTAAAGCATCAACACATTTTGAATGCGTTTGGTCAGTTTTCTATATGTCAGTTTTTCCTTTCACTTATAATCTTGTCCATTTTAAACAAAAAAAAGACACTATGAATGGTGTCGGCCACACCACGCCTCGGATTGAGGTAGGGTTGACTCGTACACATCACATTTGACCCATGGATTGTTGTGCTAAAGTATGGACACAAACCAAATGCGTTTGGTCAGTTTTCTGTATGCTTGTTGATGTTTTTCACTTAAAATGATGTCCTTTTGAAACAAAAGACACACACTTTGAGTGGTGTCGGCCACACTGTGTCTTAGATTGAGGCAGAGTTGATTCGTACACGTCACATATGACCCATGGATTGTTCTCCTAAAGTTTCAATAGAAACCGAATGCGTTTAGTTGGTTTTCTGTATGTACTTAAAATGTTGTCCATTTTTAACAAAAGATAGACACTAAGAGTGATCCCAGACACACTGTGCCTCGGATTAAGGAGGGGTTGACTCGTACATGTCACATATGACCCATGGATCATTATGATAAATAATCAACAGAATTCGAATGCATTTGGTTGGTTTTTCGTATGTCAGTTGTTCTTTTCACTTATAATCTTGTCCATTTTAAACAAAAGAGAGACACTGTGAATGGTGTCGGCCACACCGCGCCTCAGATTGAGGCAGGTTTGACTCGTACATGTCACATATGACCCATGGATTAGTGTTCTAAAGTATCATCACAATCCAAATGCGTTTGGTCAGTTTTCAGTATGCCAGTTGATGTTTTTCACTTAAAATGATGTCCTTTTGAAACAAAAGACAGACACTTTGAGTGGTGTCGGCCACACCGCATCTCCGATTGAGGCGGGGTTGATTCATACACGTCACATATGTCCCATGGATCGTTGTGCTAAAGTATCAACACAATCAGAATCCGTTTGGTCAGTTTTCCGTATGTACTTAAAATGTTATCCATTTTAAACAAAAGAGATCCACTTAGAGTGATCCCAGCCACACCGTGCCTCGGATTAAGGCGGGGTTGACTCTTACATGTCACATATGACCCATGGATCGTTGTGATAAATTATCAATAGAATCCGAATGCGTTTGGTCAGTTTTTCGTATGTCAGTTGTTCTTTTCACTTATAATCCTGTCCATTTTAAACAAAAGAGAGACACTGTGAATGGTGTGGCCACACCGCCCCTCGGATTGAGGCAGGGTTGACTCGTACACGTCATATATGACCCATTTATAGTTTTTATAAATTATCGACACACTATGAATGTGTTTGTTCGGTTTTCTATATGCTAGTTGTTGTTTTTTCACTTAAAATGATGTCCTTTTGAAACAAACGACAGACACTATGAGTGGTGCCGGCTACACGACATCTCCGATTGAGGCGGGGTTGATTCATAGACGTCACATATGACCCATGGATCATTCTCCTAATGTTTCAATAGAAACCGAATGAATTTGTTCGGTTTTCCATATATACTTAAAATGTTGTCCATTTTAAACAAAGGGGAGCCACTTAGACTGATCCTGGCCACACCATGCCTGGGTTGGCTCGTACACGTCACATATGACCCATGGATCATTGTGATAAATTATCAACAGAATCTGAATACGTTTAGTTGGTTTTTCGTTTGTCAGTTGTTCTTTTCACTTATAATCCTGTCCATTTTAAACAAAAGAGAGACACTGTGAATGGTTTCGGCCACACCGCGCCTCGAATTGAGGCGGGGTTGAGTCGTACACGTCATATATGACCCATGGATCGTTTTGATAAAGTATCGACACAATCCGAATGTGCTTGGTCGGTTTTCCGTATGCCAATTGATGTTTTTCACTTAAAATGAAGTCCTTTTGAAACAAAATACAGACACTTTGAGTGGTGCCGGCCACAACGCGTCTCCGATTGAGGCGGGGTTGATTCATACACATCACATATGACCCATGGATCGTTATCCTAATGTTTCAATGGAAAATGAATGCGTTTGGTCAATTTTCCGTATGTACTTAAAATGTTGTCCATTTTAAACAAAGGGGAGACACTTATACTGATCCCGACCACACCATGCATCGGATTGAGCTCGGGTTGGCTCGTACACGTCACATATGACCCATGGATCGTTGTGATAAATTTTCAACATAATCCGAATGTGTTTGGTCAGTTTTCCGTATGCCAGTTTTTCTTTTCACTTATAATCCTGTCCATTTTAAACAAAAGAGACACAGTTAGAGTGGTATGTTAGTTGTTTATTCACATTATTCAAATAAACTATTTGACTATGTGTCTTTAAATTAATTTATTTATGAAAAATTTACATTTAAAAATAGAATATCATAAAATTAATAGAAGATAAAACTTTTACTAAAAATCCATCTGGAAGTATTAAGGTAAACATGATTTTTGAGAATCCTCGTGTGTCTATTAGTGAAATGGTATTTACTTAAAATCTTGTGGACATTCATATAGAATATTTTTATATCATTCTTAGTATGGAATAGATTTTAGTTTATCATGCTATGAAACATTTAAGTGCTAAAAATGTCATGCCCAATGAAGACATCCCTTTTATAGCATACCAAGAATCTATGATATTGATTAGATGTGTAAATGTGATTTACATTGATTATCATTATGAAAATAAATAAAATATATATTATAGATTTTATAGTAGTAAATGAAATCAAGGAGGGTGGGGGGATGTCCGGGGGGCTGTCCGGTGGGTGTCCGGGGGGCAGTCCGGGGACCAAGGAGGGGGGGGGGGGGCTCTCCGGGGGGTGTTCGGGGGGTTGTCTAGGGTCCAAGGAGGAGGGTGGGATGCTGTCCGGGGGGCTGTTTGGTGGGCTGTCTGGGGGTTGTCCGGGGTCCAGGGAGGAGGGTTGGGGGGGGGGGCTCTCTGGGGGGCTGTTTGGGGGACTGTTCGGGGGGTTGTTTGGGGGTTGTCCGGGGGGCTGTCTGGGGACCAAGGAGGATGGTGGGGGGGGGGGGGCTTTTCGAGGGTTGTCCGGAGGGCTGTCCGGGGTCCAAGGAGGATGTTGGGGGGGGGGGGGGGGTTGTCCAGGGTCCCGGAAGGAGGGGGGTTCCCAAACACACCACCACTAAAAGACACCAACATCCATAAAAACAGATAATATATAAAAATAACTCAACTCCAATACTATACTACGAGTCTAGATAAAACCAACAACTAGAATAGATTAAATATCAAATCTCAGTAATATTAGTCAAAAATGTAATGGATCAATTTGTCCCACATCACCATCACCATAATCACCATCATCATCACCCTCATCCGCATCCCCATCATCATCCTCACCCTCCTCAGCGCCCTCCTCCCCACCCTCGCCCTCCTCCCCGCCCTCGCCACCCGCCTCGCCCTCCTCCTGCCCCTCCTCTTCCGCATCAGACTCCTTGCCATCATCATCTTCAAGATGGAAATCATCTTGAACACCCCTAGAACTACCACCTGGTGCACCATATATAGAACGTATCGACGACATATATTCATCAAAAGCTAGGTTGGCCTCTGCTGGAAGTGTTGGACGTATAACTTCAATAAATTTCATAAATGCACTATTTTCCCTAGCAAACTATTCTACCATCTCTGTGGCCCTTTTCTCAGCCTGTCCAGCCTGTGCCCTAACTTGTTGCAGCTTGGTGGAACTACAGCTCATACCTGAGGAGGGCCAATACCTCGTCGGGGCTATCCTAGGTCGGCAGCGTACTCTGCCAGGATGCTCCTCTCCCAACACCTGATGTAAGTGATCTGTTAGCACAAAATTGTCTAGTTTTGGGCATCAAGGGCCTCTAAAGTAGCCTGTTAAAAATATAAATATATCATTAAGTTACAAAATTGAAATTAAAATATAAATTCAACATATTAAAACTTATAATCTCTTGTTGAGTTGCTTCGTTGACGGCACTTCCATCCTTTTTCCGTGTACTCGAGAAAAACAGTTTTGCTCGAGGCACACGTCCTCCAATATTTTTTATTTTCCTCTACAATGACATTAAAAACTAAATTTATATGAAAAACTTATCAAACCATTAAATAATTGAGGAAACAAAAGAAAGTGTAAGTCGTAAAGAAAACTTATAAACAATTTTCAAACCTACTTCCTCTCATGATCATGCATCGTAGTGTGTCCCAGTGTGTGGAGATATTTTTTTGCATCAATGTTCTTTCTATTTTTTCTAGATTATTCCTAAATAAAATTCGAAAATGCAATAGATATTATTAATGAAAAAAAATGAATGTTATTATTTAAATAGTGCAAATGTAATTAATACCTTAAACTGGGTACTCGTCTAATAAGTAATCATCTGAATATACTGCTCTATAGGACAATCATCCACCATTGGTACCACCTCTAACTCAGTGCCAACTCTATAAACCCAGCCAATATACAACTCATGCTTGTAGGCTCTCTAAAGCTCGCCTAAATCCTTTAGATTTTCCGGTCGTGCACCCTCACCATCGGGAAAATTAAATTGAAGCTGACATCAAAATATTAATTCATATAAATACAAAAATAATTCATGACATTAAATAGAACAGATTTTTTTACCTATATCTCTACCCAATCTCTATCCTTGACCTCATGTGGCAAATGTCTCCATGATAGCGGGCTGATGGGAATGATGTTGGAGTATTTGGAAAGCGTCGCCAAAAACCTCCAACATTGCTACCCTGTTTTCTCAACCATTTGGTTGTCTTCATTATAATCCACCATAACCTGTGTGTGGCGGTTCCACACCGAACTCATGCACGTACGCCCTCTCCCACTCCTCCTGTCAGTAGATGTATCTGTCATGAAAGAAAAACAAATATTTTATCAAAACATGTTATATTGAAAATAAATATTGCTATAAAAATTTGTTAGGGTTCTATAAATATACCTGTGCCGATCTGATCGCTGAGCACCACTGGATCCACAGAAACTGATGGAACACCTTGTGGTGGAACAGGAGTCGAAGACGAAGGAATATAGAAGCACAGAGAGATAGAAGTAGAAGGAAAAGAAGATGGAATAGCTGTCTGACCGGATTCTGACTGGGGAGTGGGAATCATCATGGGATGTGAAAATGATGGGCCAGAAGATGTAGAAGGTAGCGAAAACATGGGAGGCCTAAATATCTTGTGTGTCCCTAACGACACACCAGGATCAGAATGTGGGAAGGATGACATGTTAGTGGGAGGGGCAGGGTCTAGTCGGGTACGCGCAGCTGCTCGTCCACCTTTGGTACGAACCCTCCTCGTACCACAAGCCTATGTACTTGGACTAGTACTAGGCTCCTCGTCGAATAACTGTCGACGTATAGGTGGATCCTACAAAAATGTTTACAAAAAAATTAATCACATGACATTATATATTCTTTAAATATATCAATTTGAAATAATGTACTCACTACAGGCACTAATGATGGAATTCCCAACTCCGTCATTCGATGATTATTCTCTATCATTTTTTTCCTTTGTCTCTCTTCAATTGGCTTCATTTCTTGATTTTGAAAAAAAATATGTAATTAATTAGAAAAAGGAAACTAATGTGTAACCCAAAAAACTAAATATATGAGGGAATAAGGGGATTCATTAGTAATTTAGCTATCAATTGTTTTAGAAGATCTTGAATGGATTTAATAAATCATACAAGTTGTAATGTTCACCAAGTTAGAAATATTGTTTGACTAGGTTAGAATATAGTTCAATTCCAAATTAGAAAATGCAATTCAAATAAAACTGCAACCAAAAAACATTGAAAATTCACATAACGGTCAAGTCAGCTAAAACATATTTGTGATCAATACTAAATCAATTTTAATATTATCAACCTTAACAACCCAACCCGAGGTAAACCAAAAGAGTTGAGAACATGGATGAATGATCCTATATATTTTCAACCAAAACTTCAGGTTCACAATCAACACTGACAATTGAGCTATTGGAGTCATCAAAAGAAATAAATGGATTGGTTCCAATGGAACTAGGGACAATGTCAATTCCATCATCACCATCATCAAAAATATGTCTTGGAATTACTTCAAATATAACACCAAATTCAGGTCAAAGTTGGTCTTTGACATAAAAAACTTGTTTAGCCATTGATGCCAACACATATGGTTCTTTGGTAGCAAGAGTGTGAGTCATATTAATTACTCGAAATCCAAAATCATCAATAAATGTTCCATGTATCATCATCGAATCAAACCAATGACATTTCATCATTGTGACTCGTCCATGAGAGTAATAATCCAATATTATTATTTTCTTAAAAACTCCATAATAACCCACATTTTCAAATCACGGTCTACTATCTGATGCACTGGCATAATAATCTGTTGTGGTAGTAACCATAACACCATCATGTTGTGTTATCATGTTCTTTTCTCGTTCAGTGACAATAAATTTGTACCCATTGATAACAATTGATTTACAGTCACGAACCACGGTATTAGGACCAAAAGCCAAAGCTCTTATTTCCTCAGAGATAGAGTCAGCAGAAAAACTCAATACCTGCAATATAAATGACTATTAAACTTAATTAAATATTGATATAATTATTTTAAACATTAATTTTTTTACCTTTAATTTTAACCAAGCAGAAAACTCGTTGCTATGAAAAGTCTCTCTCCTTCTCAAAGATAAAGAATGATGCTTCCTATTTATCATTGTTTTATGTTCCCTATAGATAAAAAATATGAATAGTTTAACAGATATATATGTAAGATATACACAATAAATTTAGTTACTTGATATAGTCATCGAAAAAATCACAGTTGAACAAAACTGTGTGATGTGCCATCTCCCGCTCTTCATGGATTAATGTCTTCAATGTATATGATCCAGGAATTCCTCCTGTTTGAGGAAGTGATGGAAAACTGGGTTCAATTTTCTCATACTTTTCTTCTTCATTTCTCATTGGTCTGTTCAATCTTGTAGTAAGATCAGACAAATAAATCGAGCAGAAATCCATACATTCTTGAGCCAGGTAACCGTTCACGATAGAACCTTCGGGATGATTTCTATTTCTGATATAAGACTTTAATGTGAACATATTTATTTCAGTTGGATACATCCAACAAAAAGAAATAGGTCCTCCGAGAAGTATTTCAGTGGGAATATGGACAGTCAGATGCAGCATGAATGTGAAAAATGATGGAGGAAATATTTTCTCCAACTCACACAAAATTAATGGGGCATCTGTCAATATTTTTTGCAAGAAAGAATTGGAAAATTTCTTAGAACAATGATCTCTAAACAAATGGCACAACTGAATAACAGCCACCCTTACATTATTGGACATAAGATGACATATTGCTATTGGAAGCAACTCATGCACTAGAACATGATAATCACGATTCTTCAAATATTTTAGCTTCAACTCTCTTTTGTTGACCCATTTAGATATGTTGCTTGAATAGACATCAGGAACTCTAATAGTCTCTAATAAATCCAGAATTTGTTTTTCGTAGGTGTCATCACATAAGAAGCACATGGAAGTTGCCATTTATTTTCACTGATACGCACATGATGAAATTATGGTCTGATGCCCCAATCCACCAAGTAATGTTGAGATCGTAAATCATCTTTTGTCTTCCCCTTGACATTTAGAAGAACCGAAAGAAACATTTCACATATATTCTTTTCAATATACATTACGTCTAAGAAATGACGTAACAAAATGGTTGACCAATAAGGAAAATAAAAAAGATACTCCTCTTCCTCCAATTGTAATAGGTTTCAGTGGAAACATTCTTTCTCTTTACAGATTTCATTTGACCCTTCCCGAATGAAAAACTGAAATGTTTCAATTCCTTAAGAACGTCAGTTCAAGACATACACTGAGGTGGATCATTAGTCTCTATGGTATTATCAAATATCTAACGATTCATTCTATATGGATGATCCTTTTGCAAGAATCATTGATGTCCCATAAAACTGAAACTACAACGATGTTTCAGTCTTCTGGATCGTGTATTCTTCATACAAACTGGACATGATAGTTTTCCCTTTGTTCTCCATCCAGACATCATTGCATAAGCTGGAAAATTATTAATCGTCCACATAAGCGTAGCACGCATCTGAAATATGTCTTTTGAACATGCATCGTATGTGCGGACACCCACATCCCAAAGAAGTTTCAACTCTTTTATTAAAGGTTTCATGTATACATCAATATCAATGCCGGGATCAGAAGGAACAGATATGAGTATACTAATGAAAGTGAAAGGTTTTTTCATACACAACCATGGTGAAAGATTATAAATGTGTATAAAAACTAGCCATGTGCTGTGCGAAGTAAGCATCTACCCAAACGTATTAAAACTGTCACATGAAAGACCCAACCGCACATTACGCACATCAGCTGCAAAATCAGGATGTCGAGCATCAAATATATGCCATGCAAATCCATATGCAGGATGAACCAACTCTTCATTAGTCTTCTTTCTCTCGGTATCATGACATCTCATTTTTATTGATATGTCATCAGACATAAAAAGATTCTGGAGTCTTGGGATCAATGGAAAGTGACACATTACTTTTTGTGGAATGCGGGATGGTGTTCCATTAGATTTGGACTTCCAACGGGATGTGCCACATTTTATACAATCATTTCGTTTAGCGGTTTCCTCCCAGAATAAAATGAAATCTTTTGGACAAGCATGAATTTTGTATCTTGAAAATCCAAGTTCCTCAACTAACTTCCATGCCATATAGTGGTTTGAGGGAATATCTTCATCATCTGGAAGTAAATCCTTCAAGAGGGTAAGAATTTAATCGATTGATCTATTAGAAATCCCATATATAGTTTTCCTATGAAACAATCGGATTAAAAATTCCAGCTTTTTCATTTTATCGCATTGTAAATATACTGGAGTCGTGGCAGCATCATTTAATTTTTTCACCCTATCAATATCATCATTTTCTATAGATGCATCAGCTGTGCTCATATCGAAGTATTGTTGAGTCAAAATCCTTTATTTTTCATGACGACGAATAAATGGAAACCGATCATCTAACAAATTCTCCATTCTAGTCCTTTCATTTAGATCATCACCAATTTGAGATTTCATTTTCTCCCCATTGTGATACCACACAAAGTAGTTTTCTTGAAAACCATTTTTGGTTATGTGGTAGCTAACTTCTTCACGGCTCAACCAAGGTCTACCAACACAATTAGAACATGGGCAGTGTATGCGACCACTATCTAAAGCATTGTGAAATGAAAAATCTATAAATATCTCCAAATTGATTTGAAAATCGCTGGAGATCTGATCAGTTTCGTACATCCAACTTCTGTACATTCTGTAAAAAGAATTTATATAAGTCATTTTGTCATAAACAATTCAATAGGATTGAACTTTAATAGAAAATACATTTAAGTAAATGATAAAGGAAGAAGTTTCTAGTCGATGTAGTGAACTATTAAAATAATGTAATGAACAAGTACTCATAAATTAAATTAAAAATTATTTATATTCATTTTTATTAGGTCTATAAGAGGCACATTCCTTAGGTCCCATCATGTGTTATAGGCATCCCAAATCATTTACCCATGTTCAATAACTCATTATTGACACCTCTATGGCCATACCTTTCATTACACAATTACTTCCCCAAGTCAAGCGCACCCCATGGGTGAATAAATTTTAGGCTTCTACACTAATAGGTTGTTCATGGATTGTAAAAAGATTTAATTTCATTAAGTATAGACAAAAACATTTATTTTTAAATTTGAAATTCTTAATAAAGTATTTGAATGATAAAAACATTACTGAATTAAACTTGTGACTTATCTAACATTTTTATGGCTGTCTACACATGCTAGAATGGGTAGTGAAAAGAACCCCACCCTTATAAAAGTGAGTATTGGACAAGAAGGACACATAATATACAACGTACAATGAGAACCATATTTAGTTGATCCTAAAGTTATATTAGTACAGTCATCTTAGGGGAAATGGAATATATGATCCTGGTTAACTGATGAATTCAAAAGCTCGTATTCCATATGTTGGACACTATCTAAGGTAAGAAATCATGTGAGGATGGGTTTACATCATTAAATTTCTTACATGCTAGTGAGAATGAAGGCTTCAATTAATGACTTGAGTTCACTGATACCATGTCAACTGTTATACACACCATGTGAACCCTTATACACACCATATGAACCCTTATACCATATCGTCATTATTACAACCATTAATAACAACTTATTAAATAACATCACTTGTTAAAGATAATCAAATTGAACATAAATCAATAATAATATCAGATATATCAAGTAAAATGATGTCATACTATCTTACATCCTAAATGACCACCCACAACCATGATTAATGACCACAAAGCTCCCCTTTCAGCCAAATCAAAAGTGAAAACAAAAACACATAGTTGTATAAAACAACTTCATTTGTGTGAAGAATAATAATCTCATGGTCCTCATGATATTTGAACCACGCAGTCATGATTTTCGAGATGAACTTGTATCCATGAAACCATATGAGAAACACGATTCAATACATGCATTTTTCTGATTTTCCCAAGCATTTTGAGGAACCCCAAATCAGTGAAAATGGTCATTGTGTTTTAAAAAGGTGATTGAATAACACATGTATGATGTCATAGGCAGAATGATTAATGGTTATATTAGAAAAACTAATATTCACTAATATTGCGAATTTGACATTCTTTGAATTAGTTTCATGAAGAAGGAAGAAGTACTAATTAGGGACCACATACTATTTGGCAAAGTTCAAGAAGATACTCCATATGTTCTATTGTGCAAAGGATAAGTGAACAGTGTGTCATTTTATATATATATAGATTTTGATAGAAACATGATACATACTTGTTATGTAATACACATAGTGTACAAAAATTAAGATGAACAAGATCTTCATGTTTGGTATGATCTTAATGAAAGGAGTGATTTTCATGAAATAATATCAATAAATATTACAAACAATTTCTTATTAGTTCATATACATGATGCTATAATATTTGAAGTACTGAGATTAAAAAAAACTACGAATCTTCAAAATTAGAACACAATAAAGTGACACCATTCCCTTATAAATGTAAATGTGTAATGAAAACATTAATTAGACATACACCGATATAGGTATTTGAGTACACAATTCGTGGAACAATCATAAAATTTTACAAAAACCCTAAAAATTGGGAATAATGAAATCGTTGAGAATAGAAGGATATGCTTGATAAGAGGTGGAACTATATCCTTGATAAAATATGGAAGGAGTCTAACCTGGTAGCTGCTAATCCGATCGAAGAGGTGGGGATTCTGAAGTTATTCTGTGAATGAATCACTTCTGGAGACTAGCGGAAGGGTTATGGAATTGTGGGGAGGCCGCTTCCTGCATTTGGAGAATTTTGGGCTTTTTTCCCAACGATTTTATGAAGCCATTGGGAAAACTAAAATTTTCCCCATCTTTCCCAACGGTTTCATCAAACCATTGGGAAATGTGATTTTTTCCCCACTTTTCCCAATGGTTTCATAAAACCGTTAGGAAAAGTCACTTGTTCAAGATCTTTACCAACGGTTCATGAAAACCGTTGGTAGAATAACATATACCAATGGTTCTTTGAACCGTTGGTATACAAGTATTGGGAAAATTCCTATTTCCAGTAGTGATATTTCTTACATTATATTATTATTATTTAATTTTGATACATCAAATAAATAAAATTATTTATGACACAATAACGATGGAGTGTTTTCCTCATTAATGAATGATTTAAATAAATAAGATTATAAAAATTAAAACAATATCCAAAACCAGTACAATTCATATTGTATGATTTTATTTGTAACAGTAGTCATTTTATATTCTAATTTATTAAGTTTTGGACCTTTAGAAACTGAAAATCATTATATAATAAAATAATATTTTCAAACTTTTTTAAAGATCCCCTCCTCCACCTTATAAAAATCCCTCACCTCTAACCCATTAATCACACCTCTAAAGACCCTTGGATCATCCACACTATTCCCAAATAAGCTCTCAAGATCCCCTTTTTCCTCCTAGAATCCTTCCCCTAGGAAGAATGAAATTCATGTAAACCTTTTGGTTCAAACCAAAGATAGATACCCGATTTAAAGGTAACGTCTTCTCTTATGCTCTTTTATTTTATTTTACCTCTCCAATCCCCTAAAATCATTTTTATTTATTTATTTTATAAAAAAATTAGTATAATCAATATACTAGGTTGTTTTTATGAAAATTATTATAACTACACTTACACACACCTCAATCTAATGGGTAAAGAACATATTGTTTCTATGGATGGAGAATTACTGCCTCACGAAACGATGATTGTTCAATCTTCTCCCACCACCTCTTATAGTGGCCATTATGATGGAACTATATTTATTTGTGATATATATTATATTATATTGTCTCTATGCTTTTTTATTTTTCATTTATATCATACCTTTATGGTTTCCATAATGGGTAAACACGATAATTTCATTCGAGGAAGTGCGGACTAACACCCACTCAAAGTGATATGACCCGTTCATGAAATACATGGAACATATAAAGGATAAAGTTACTAAAATTATATATCTAATATTATACTATAATTATAATATACCAATGTATTATTAATTTTTCTCTCTATTAAATCTGAAATAGAAATAAAAGTAGCATTCATGCATACATATGACTTAACGATTCCATGAAGGGTGCTTTTCATTTATTACCTAAAAATGTTATATAATTTTATAAATACATATATATACAGGATATATATGATATATATGATATATAAATTGTGAATATCATTCCGGAGATAATGGAATTTTGACCACATGAACAACTTGTAATTATAAGAAGTCCATTTTTGACTCAAGTACCAAATATCGACAAAACGTCCATTATTAACTTAAATGATTACATAATTTTTATAACGTGGTAACAAGTGTTATAAAAGGATTAATAAACTTAAAAAATGTCCTTAAGCAAGTATAAATTAACTTTAGTTTATTATTGAGGATATTAAAGAATGAACGGGTCAAGTCGGATATGAGGTAAGGGACTTCCTCTCAATCTCCTTTCATTGAGGCATATTTTTCTTTATGCACAACATTATTTTATACAGTGTATAAAAAAATTTCACTTTTCATTCCATTCAAAGGTAATATTTTTATAAGAGGCATTTTACTAAATGACAAAAAAAATAATGTTTCTTTTTAATGTAAGCAATGACAACAATATTTTCTGCCGCCACAAGCATTATTTGATATTTGGCTTCCTTAACAAGCAGTAATGTTTTTAAAAGAAAAATAAATACCATATGATATTTTGTGTATTTCGGTATTGAAAATAGTTTTGATAATGAATTGGTTATTTCAATATTTTTAAATAATATATTGTGATTTAAATGTGTAAATTTTATCTTTATTTTAATGTTTGTTTTATGTGTTATGAATATGTTATGGTTCTTGGGAATTTTTTACGTATACGGGTGGTTCTGTGATAAACCTAGGGTGGGTGAGCCTGAGATATCTCTCCAATGCATTGGGTAATGTGACAGAGGTAAATGTGAATGTTTCTCCTAAGAACTTTATAGAATATACTATGATGGGTATTCTAAATGTAACTCCCTACGTAGTTGTGAAAGCTACAACATAAGTATGTTATGGATGCCACAAGTTACCTTTATGATTTTTATGCTCATCCCAAGTTTTGAAATGTTTTTCACTAGACATAAAGATGAATGGGGTCAAGGATGAGATCAAAGAAAAGCCATGCTGTCTAAAACATGGAACTAGACATGACTCTTTTTTTCAAGAGTTTTTATTTTATTAAAAATGGATATTGTGTAGAAGTGTCTACATGTAATATTAAAGTTGTTATGTATATTTTATGACCTAATTCTCTAAAACTATAAACCTAAAAATATCCTCAATGTGAATTATCCATTTAATTCATGATTATATAATGTTTTAAGGATAGGTCCTTATAGTTGGTATTAGAGGTCAGATTAAACAACTTTAGAAGTAAGGGTATTGTTAAATTAATATCCATAAATTATTTTTAATTTATGGTAAGATTGAAATGATACAACATTTATAGATTATAATGTTTATTCATATAAGATATTTATGTGTTCAGAATGGTTTTCCACAGAGGAAACATGGCAGCCATGATGGGATGACTTCAGGAGGAAGATAACCTTCCAGATCAACAACTTGAGATGGTCTGAATTAGAACTGAACAGTTTTTTTACAGTAATGGCATAGTTGAATCAAGCTATAAATGGTGGTGGTATGCATGCACGAGATCATCCAGATCAACCACAAAGAAACATGTCAGTAGTAGATCATTTCATGAGGCAACATCCCCCATCATTTAGAGGATCGTCTGACCCTGTTCTAGCTAAAGGGTGGATTAAATCACTTGATAAGATTTTTGATGTCATGGGGTGTTTAGAACATTAAAAGGTTAGTCTTACTGTTAACCATTTTGAAGGTGAAGCTGATCCATGGTGGTTGATGGTGAAAAATATCAGGGATAGTGAGGAGATTGATGCTTATGATTGGGATGAATTAAAAGGTAGGCTTCTTGAGAAATATTTTCCAAAGGTTGTTCATCTTAGGATGGAAAATAATTCTTGGAATTGAGGTAGTTGGATTATGAAGAAAAATTCACTCGACCGCAATGTATGCTCCAAATTTCATATGATATATTGATAGTAAAATCAACCATTTTTACTCTGGATTAAAGCCAAAGTATCGAAGGGATTTAGCTTCTCATGAGTTCAAAAGTTTTGAGAAACTTGTTCGATGTGCGGAGAAGTAGGAAATTGATTTTTCCAATTATCGGGTTTTCTTTGACAAACAAAATAATAAGAGGTCTAGGTGGAAGATGAAAGGGAAAAACTCTTCAAAAAAGTTTGATGGTTAGAAACATAAGTTTACAGTTTTTGAAAATTGTGGTAAAAAGCATGTTGGGGAATGTGTTTTCCATTCTGGTAAGAGCTACTGATTTGGTAAAATGGGGAATAAGGCTCGTAATTTCACTAAAAAAGATCAAGGTGATGGAAAGATAAAATATGATTTACAATTAGTAAATTTTTTTAAGTGAAATGAAATGGGTCATTATGCAAATCAGTGTCCAATTAATAACTCAATTGAGGTAAAGCAGCCAGACTACAAGCAGAAAGGGGTAGTGAAATCCTTTGAAACTACTTCAGCAGATGTAGGGTCATCAAATGATGTTGTATCAGGTACACTATTTGTTTATTCAGATTATGCCAATGTGTTGTTTGATTCAGGTTCTACACATTCGTTCATTTCTGAGAAGTTTTCTAGTAAATTGGGAATTCCATCTCAAGATATGAATCCTGAAATTATGGTAAAAACATAGGGGTAAATGTGGAGACAAAAATATATTATAAGAACATTCTTGTCCTTGTGTGAGAAAAGAATCTACCTGTAAACCTTATTATTTTTCCTCTAGTAGATTTTGATGTTATTTTGGGTTTGTATTAGATTTATATTTATCATAAAAAGATTGAATACAGAGCAAAGGAGGTTTATTTTCAGAAAGATTTTCAGTTTGTTTACAAGAATTAACCCTTACTTTTGATAAGATATTAAAATGATGAGAAACTAGTGAAATATGGAAATAAATGTTACCTTCACATACTGTTGAAAAAAAGGAACTGTTTAGATTAATGATGTTCAGTGGTAAATGAGTATCTAGATGTTATTTCCTAATGAGTTTCCTATTATTATACCTGATCGAGAAGTTCAATTTACTGTCAACTTAGTTCCTGATGCTAAGCCAATTTCAAAACCCTGTTATCGAATAGCTCAAATTGAAATTTTAGACTTAAAGAAGCAATTACATGAGTTATTAGATAAAGGTTTCACTCGACCTATCACATCACCATGGGGTTCTCTTATCTCATTTGTTAAAAAGAAAGATGGTTCAATTAGACTTTGCATTGATTATAGAGCATTGAATAACATCACTATTAAAAACAAGTATCCTTTTCCTCATATTGATGATTTGTTTGATCTGCTCCAGGGAGATCAGTATTTTTCGAAGATTGGCTTGAGGTCAGGGTATAATCAGTTGAAAATAAAGGAAGCAGACATTCCGAAGACCGCATTTCATACTAGATATGTCCATTATGATTTTTTTTTATTCCTTTTGATTTAACCAATGTACCTTCTTTATTCATGGATGTTATGAATATAATTTTGTGTCTGTTCTTGGATAAGTTTTTGGTTGCGTTCATTGTTGATATTTTTGTTTATTCTCAAAGAAAAGAGGAGAATTAAAGTAATTTATGGGTGGTCTTGAAACCCTGAAAAGAAATGAAATTGTTTGGGAAATTCAACAAGTGTGAGTTTTGGTTACAACAAATTTAATTCCTTGGTCAAATTGTTTCAGAAAATGGCATAGCTGTTGATCCTACTAAAACAAAATTTGTTAAAGAATTGACAAGACCCACAAATATAACCAAGATCCTTAGTTTTATTGGGTGGTAGGTTATTACCATAGGTTTGTGGAAAATTTTTCATAGTTATCTAGCCCACTGAGAAAGTTAACTCGAAAAGGTGTTAAGTTCATTTGGATAAAAAAATGTTATGATTGTTTTTAGTAGATGAAATGAAGATTGGTGAATGCTCCAATTTTGGAATTAAATTCCAAAAAATGGTGAGTTTGTTATCTACAGTGATGATTCATTGAAAGGAATTGGTTGTGTCTTTATGTAGAATGATCATGCAATTTATTATGCTTCATGTCAGCTAAAACCGCATGAGTTAAATTACCCTACATATGATTTGGAATTATATTCTATTGTTTTTGCTTTAAAAATTTGGAGGAATTATTTTTATGGAGTAAAATGTGAAATATATACTGACCAAAAAAGTTTAAAGTATATATTCACTCAGAAAGAATTTAACTTGGGGAAGATGAGATGGCTGGAATTAATCATGGATTATGATTGTGCAATTCATTACAATCAAGGAAAGGAAAATAAAGTGGTTGATACTTTGAATCAAAAAAGTAATGATTTATTAACCATACTACATTTGGAAATATATCCATTGTTTTTTAATTTTATGAACTTTGGAATAGTAGTTGTTGGTGCAGTAAATTCCTCTGTTTTGTTTTAGGTGTCAGTGAAATCATCTCTATTAGACAGAATTAAGCAAGCGCAGAAGGAAGATGGTGTGTTGCAGAAAAAATTAGAGTTGGTTCCAAAGGGTAAGTTTCCGGATATTAACATTGATAATTATTGTATTTTGAGATTTGCGGAGAGTTTATGTATTCCTTTTGATTCACAGTTGAAGAATGAGTTGTTATATGAAGCTCATAGTTCTCCGTTTTCAGTTCATCTCGGAAGTACTAAGATGTACAAAGATCTTCAGGATTTTTACTGGTGGGATGGAATGAAAAGACATATTACTGACTTTTCTGTGAAGTGTTTGACTTATCGACAAGTTAAAGCAGTGTGGCAGTTATTTAAAGGGATGCTTCAGCCTTTACCAGTGCCAGGGTGGAAATGAGAAAATATATCCATGGACTTTGTTGTGGTATTACCAATGACATCTCGATATAATAATTCAATCTGTGTTATTGTTGATCAACTGAATAAATCTTCTCATTTTCTTTCTATTCGAGATAAATTTTCTCTAGATAAACTTTCTCAGTTGTATGTTAAATAGATATTCAGATTTCATGGAGTTCCCCTCTCCATTGTATCTGATCATGTCCTAGGTTTACTTCAAACTTCTGGAAAGGGCTTCAGAAGTCATTGGGTACTGAATTAATTTTTAGTATAACTTTTCGTCCTCAATCAGATGGAAATCTAGAACAAACAATTCATACCTTGGAGGATATTTTACATGCTTGATCAATGAATTACTAGGGAATTTGGGACCAACATCATTCTTTGGTTAAGTTTTCATATAATAATAGTTTTCATTTTAGTATATAGATGGATCCATTTGAGACATTATATGGGAAGAGGTGTTGAACTCCATCTTTTTGGGATGAAGTAGGTGAAAGAAAGTTGATGGGACTAGAATTGGTGGAAGAGATGGAAGAAAAGGTTCAGATGATTTAGAAAAACATGAGAACAAATCAGAGTAGGCAGAAAAGTTATGCGGATAACCAGAGGAAGGATCTTTCTTTTGAGGTAGCTATCACGTCTTTCTCAAATTTTCTCCATGGAAAAGTGTGATGCATTTTGGTAAGAAGGGAAAATTGATCCTGATGTTCATTGGACCTTATGAAACCCTAGAGAAAGTTGGATCAGTTGCATACAAAGTGACTTTACCTACAAGTTTATCCCTAGTACACAATTTTTTTTAATGTTTCAATGTTGAGAAAGTATATGTTGGATACATCTCATGTTTTGAGCACAAAGGTCATTCAGTTGGAAGAGAATCTCTCTTATGAGGAAGAACCAATCCATATTTTTGGCCGAAAAGAGAAAGTGTTGCGAAATAAAGTAATACATCAGGTAAATATTTTGTGGAAAAACTATATGGTTGAATAGGCAACATGGGAATCTGAAAATTCTATGATGGATAAATACCTCAACTTATTTTATAAGAGAATAAAAATTGCGAGGACATAATTTCCAAAAGGGGGGAAGGATGTAACATCCCAGGTAAATGAAGAAATATGATATTTTCATACTTATTAATATTTGAAACTTAAATATTAATTTCACTTTCAAGGGGATTCTATGTTCTATGGCATACCAGATACTCAAAAACAGGTTTCTTTGAAATCTTACGCTGCACACAACATTGAGTTATACTGAAAAATAATAATATAATATTATTATTTTAAATGGTAGTTAACGGCTAGCCATTGTAATGCATAGAATGAATATAACTAACTACAATTTGATTATACATGTTTTTTAAATATTTTAAATTTATCCAATAAATTTTATAGGCTTAAAATAAGAAAGAATCCAATTTTAAGCATAAATACTCTAATATTCTTTAAAAGGTCGATTTACCACCTTTTGATGGCGAATCATTTTTAACTCTAGTTTTTGTAACTTTTATATATTATATTTGAAAAAAATAAAATTATTATTTAGAACCAGGACATCAAAATTTCGTTGAGTAAATTTTTGGTATTTTTCCTATAAAATTTATTTTTTAAGGAATAGTGAAAAATGCTGTATTTTAATTCTAAACTGCATTTTAATATAATTTATTTATATGGATAGATTATATTTTTAATTAATTTTAACGTTTAATTAGATTATATTTTTACCATTTAATCCATTTATGGTCATTGGAAGTAATTTCACTTTGAAATTGGACATAAACATATGTCAATCTTTTGATAGTTATTATTTCATAAAAACACGCTTTTTGTTTTTAAAATTAGAATTAATTTTAATTAATTTATGCCACTTATAGGTTTTGAATTTGGAAAAATGGATTCCATATTTGGAATCTGGAGGTCCAAATTTTGTAAATAGGTATATTTTATTTTTAGACATTATGAATATTTTCCTCAGTGAATATTTTATTTACCATGGTTAAAAAGAAAAATCTGGTAAATAAGGGAAACAAATTATATTATAATAATGTTAAATTACCCTAAAATGTGTCCTAATCCTATGTTTTGATATATTTCTGACCATGATCATCCTTGGGTAGATTTTGGGACCCCATGGTGTCACTTGTTAGTGATAATGACACTTTATATTAATTAATTTAAAGTAAAGACAAAAATGACATAAACATATATCTTTTAGTAAATAAATTTTTATATGGAGTTATATAAGTTATATCTTTGACTATGAATATTAATTTTAAAGCCAAAATTATTTTCTACATAATTTTTTTTTATAATTTTTAGACATCAAATAAACAAAATTATTTTTGACACAATAATGATGTAGTGTTTACCTCATTAATCGATGATTTAAATAAATAAGACTTTAAAAATTAAAACAATATCCAAAACCTATCCAATTATTATTTGATGATTTTATTTCAAACAAGAGTAATCTTATATTGTACTTTATTAAGTTTTGGACCTTTATAAACCGAAAATAATTATATAATAAAATAATATTTTCAAACATTCCCAAAGAGCCCCTCCTCCCCCTTATAAAACTCCCTCACCTCAACCTCATTAATCACACCTCTAAATCCCCTTGGATCGTTCAAACTATGCTCTAATAACCTCTCAAGATCCCTCTCTTCCATTTAGAATCCTTCATCTAGGAAGAATTCAATTCAAGTAAACCTTTTGGTTCAAACCAAAGGGGGGTACCTGATTTAAAGGTAACATCTTATCTTATGTTTTTTTTATTTTATTTTACTTCTCCAACCCCCTAAAGTTTTTTTATTTTTTTTATTTTATAACCACAACAGTATCCTAAATATACTAGCTTGTTTTTATGATAATTATTTTAACTACACTTACGCACACCTCCATCTAATGGGTAAAGAATATACTGAATCTGTGGGCGACAAACTACTGCCTCACGAAACAATGATTGTTCAATCTTCTCCTACCACCTCTTATGGTGACCATTATTATGGAAATATATTTTTATGTGATATATATTTTATTTATATTGTCTCTATGATTTTTTATTTTTCATTTATATCATACCTTTATGGTTTCCATAATGGGTAAATACGATAATTTCATTTGAGGAAGTGCGGACTACCGCCCCCTCAAAGTGATATGACTCGTTCATGCCATATGTGGAATGTATAAAGGATAGAGTTTCTGAAATTATATATGTGATATTATACTGTAATTATAATATACCTAATTATCATTAGTGTTTCATTCCATTAAATACAAAATAGAAATGAATGTAGCGTTCATGTGTACATACGGCTTACCGTCTCCATAAATAGTGCATTTTATTTCTTACCTCAAAATCTTATGTACTATTATAAATACATATATATAATATATATATATATTATATATATGATATATATGATATCTAAATCTTGAATATCATTCTGGATATAATGGACTTTTGACGACATGAATAACTTGCATTTATAAGAAGTCCATTTTTGACTCAAGTACCAAATATTGACAAAAGGACCATTATTAACATAAAGGATTACATAATGTTTATAATATGGTAATAAGTGATATAAAAGGATTAATAAACTTAGATAAGGTTCTTAAGAAATTATTAATTAACTCTATTTTATTATTCAGGAGATTAAAGAACGAATTGGTCAAGTCGGACACAAGGTAATGGACTTCGTCTCAATCTCCTTCCATTATGGCATATTTTGTTTTATACACGACTTTCTTTTATATAGTGTATAAACACCATTGACTTTTCATTTCATTCAAAGGGAATATTTTTCTATGAGGTGTTTTACAAAATAACAAAAAATAATGTTTTTTAACGTAACTAGTGAAAATGACCTTTTCTGCCACCGCGAGTGTTATTTGATATTTGGATTCCTTAAGAAGCCATAATGTTTTTAAAAGGAAAATAAATAACATATACTATTTTTTGTATTTTTCTATTGAAAAATGTTTTGATAATGGATTGGTTATGTCAATATATTTAAATAATATATTGTGATTGATATATTAAAATTTTATATTTCCTTTTTGTTTTTTATATGTTGTGAATATGTTATAGTTCTTGGGCATTATTTACATATATGGGTGGTTCCATGATAAACCTAGAGAGGGTGAGCCCGAGATATCTCTCCAATGCATTGGGTAATGTGATGGAGGTAAACATAAATGTTTCTCCTAAAATATTTAGAGAATATACTATGATGGGTATTCCAAATGTAATTCCCTACGTAGCTGTGAAATCTACAACGTAAGTATGTTTTTGATGCTGCAAGTTACCTTTATGATTTTTGATTACTATGTATTATTCGTAAATCTTATGATTTCATGAGTTGTGTAAAAAAGCTTATGTTTTAATTGAATAATGTATTCTTTCTTTATTTTACAACCCTTAATGAGCTTTTTATTCTCATCCGAAGTTTTGAAATGTTTTTTTTGCAGGACTTAAAGATGAATAGGGTCAAGGATGGGATCAAGGAAAAGTCATGTTGTCTAAAATGTGAAAATAGACATGACTCCCTTTTTTTCAATAGTTTTTATTTTATTAAAAAATGTATACTATGTATAAGTGTATACATGTAATATTCATGTTTTTATGTATATGTTATGACCTAATTCTCTAAAACTCTAAACCTGAAAAGATCCTCTATGTGAATTATCCATTTAATTCAAGGTTATGTATCGTTTTAAGGCTGGGTCCTTATAGTTGGTATTAGAGGTCAGTTTAGACAACTTTAGAAGTAAGGATATTGTTAAATTAATATCCATAAATTATTTTTAATTTATGGTAATATTGAAATGATATAGAATTTACATATTACCATGTTTCTTAACCTATGATATTTTTGTGTTTAAAATGGTTTTCTGTAGAGAAAAAGAGGTAGCTTTGATGGGATGACATCAGGAGGAAGATAACCTTCCAAAACAGCAACCTAAGATGGTCAAAATCGTAATTGAATAGTTTTTTGTAGTGATGGAACAGTTGACTCTGACTATAAATGGTGGTGGTATACATGCACGAGATCATCCAGATCAACCATAGAAGAACATGTTAGTAGTGGAGAATTTCATGAGGCTATATCCCACATAATTCAGAGGATAATCTATCCCTGTGCTAACTGAAGGGTGGATTAAAGCACTAGAGAAGATTTTTGAAGTCATGGGGTGTTCAGAACATTAGAAGGTTAGTCTTACTATTTATTTTTTTGATGGTGAATCCGATCAGTGGTGGTCGATGGTGAAAAATATCATGGATAGTGAGGAGATTGATGCTCTTGATTGGGATGGATTCAAAGGTATGTTTCTTCAGAAATATTTTCCTAAGGTGGTCCGTCTTAGGATAGAAAAAGAATTCCAGGAATTGAGATAGGAGGATGACTCAGTGGATGATCATGAAGAAAAATTAACTCTATTGGCAAGGTAAGATCCAAATTTCATACAAGATCTTGATAGTAAAATAAACCATTTTTACTCAGGATTAAAGCCAATGTATCAAAGATATTTAGCTTCTCGTGAGTTTAAAATTTATGAAAAACATGTTCGATATGTGGAGAAGGTGGAAATGGAGTTTTCTGATGATCATGTGTTCTTTGAAAAACAACAGGATAAGAGGTCTAGGTGACAGATGAAAGGGAAGAACTCTTCAAAAAGGTTTAATGGTAAGAAACTTAAGTTTACAGTTTGTGAAAATTGTGGTAAAAATCATGCTGGGGAATGTCTTTTGAATTCCGATAAGTGCTACCAATGTGGTAAAATGGGGCATAAGGCTCATAATTACACTGAAAGAGATCAAAATAATGGAAAGAAAAAATATGATTTACAATTAGTAAATTTTTTAAGTGCAATGAAATGTGTCATTATGAAAATGAGTGTTTAATGAAGAACTCAACTGAGGGAAAGTAGCCAGACTACATGCAGAAAGGGGTGGTAAAATCAATTGCAACTACTTCAGCAGATGTTGGGCCATCAAATTAAGTAGTATTAGGTGCACTATTTGTTTATTCATATTATGCCAATGTGTTATTTGATTCGGGGTCTACACATTCGTTCATTTTTGAGAATTTTTCTAGTCAATTCGGAATTCCATCTCAAGATATGAATCCTAAACTTATGGTAAAAATACCAGGGTAAATGTTGAGACAATAAGAAATTATAAGAACCTCCTTGTCCTTGTGTGTGGAAATAATCTACCTGCAAACCTTATTGTTTTTCCTCTAGTAGAGTTTTATGTTATTTTGGGTATGGATTGGATTTATATTTATCATGCTAGGATTGACTGTAGAGTTAAAGAGGTTTCTTTTCAAAAATATTTTCAGTTTGTGTACAATAATGAACCTTTATTTTTGATAACATATCAGGAATCTGAGAAACTAGAAAAATAAGGAAATTAATGTTACTTTTCACATATTGTTGAAATAAATGGAACTGTTTAGATTAATGATGTGCCAGTGGTAAATGAGTATCTTGATATTTTTCTTGATGAGTTGCCTAGTATTATACCTGATCAGGTGGTTGAATTTACTATCGACTTCGTTCCTGATGCTAAGGAAATTTCAAAACACCCTTATCAAATGGATCAAATTGAAATTTTAGAGTTAAAGAAGCAATTGTAGGATTTATTAGATAAAGGTTTCATTCAACATAGCACATCACCGTGGGGTGCTTCTATCTTTTTTGATAAAAATAATGATGGTTCAATGGGACTTTGCATTGATTATAGAGCATTGAATAAAAACACTGTTAAGAACAAGTATCCTTTTTCTCATATTGATGATTTGTTTGATCAGATCCATAGAGATCAGTATTTTTTTAATATTGACATGAGGTCGGGGTACCATCAGTTGAAAGTAAAAGAAGTAGATATTCTGAAGACAACATTTTGTACTAGATATGACCATTATGAATATGTGGTTATGCCTTTTGGATTAACCAATTCACCTACTGTATTCATGGATATTATGAATAGAATTTTTCGAGAATTATTGGATAAGTTTATGGTTGTGTTCATTGATGATATTTTGGTTTATTCTAAAAGAAAAGAGAAGCATGAAATTCATTTAAGGGTTGTCTTTAAAACCTTAAAAGAAAAGAAACTATTTGGGAAATTCAGTAAGTGTGAGTTTTGGTTACAACAAATTTCATTCCTTGGTGACATTGCTTCAAAAAATGGAATAACTATTGATCCTGCTAAAACAAAAGTTGATGAAGAATGGCCAAGACCCACAAATATAACCAAGATCCGTAGTTTTCTTGGTTTTTCAGGTTATTACCAGAGGTTTGTTGAAAATTTTTCACAGTTATCTTACCCACTGACTATGTTAACTCGAAAAGGTGTTATGTTCATTTGGACAAAAGAATGTGATAATTGTTTTCAGGAAATGAGAAGAAGATTGGTGGATTCTCATATTTTGGCATTACCATCCAGAAATGGTGATTTTGTTATCTACAGGGATGCTTTGTTGAAAGGACTTTGTTGTGTCCTTATGAAGAATGATCAAGTAATTACTTATGCATCATGTTAGTTGAATCCTCAAGAGTTAAACTACCCTACACATGATTTGGAATTAGCTGGTGTTTTTTTGCTTAAAATATTTCGAGGTTTCATTTGTATGGAGTAAAATGTGAAATAAATACTCACCAAAAAAGTTTAAAGTATATATTCACTCAAAAAGAATTGAACATTAGACCTAGGATATGGGTGGAATTAATCAAGGATTATGATTGCACAAGTCATTACCATCCAGGAAAGGAAAATATAGTGGTCGATTCTTTGAGTCGAAAAAGTAATGATTTATTAACGCTGATAAGTTTGGAATGAGATTATTTGGTTTTTGATTTGATGAAATTTGTCATAGAAGCTTTTGGTTCTAGAAATTCCTCTGTTTTATTTCAGGTGTCAGTGAAATCATCTCTATCAGATAGAATTAATCAAGCGCAAAAGGAAGATAGTGAGTTGCAAAAAAAGGTAGAGTTGGTTCGGAAGGGTACGTTTCCTGATTTTAACATTAATAATGATTGTATTTTGATATTTGGGAAGAGATTATGCATGCCTTTCGATTCACAGTTTAAAAATGAGTTGTAATGTGAATCTTATAGTTCTCCATTTTCACTTAATCTCTAGAGTACTAATATGTTCAGAGATCTTCAGGAGTATTACAGGTGAGATGGAATGAAAAGAGATATTGATGAATTTATTGTGAAGTGTTTGACTTGTCATTAGGTTAAATTATAGTGGTAGTTACCAAAAGAGATGCTTTATCCTTTACCGGTGCCAGAGTGGAAATGGGAAAATATATCCATGGACTTCGTTGTGGGATTACCAAAGACATATCGAGGTAATAATGCAATCTGGGTTATTGTTGATTGATTGAATAAATATTCTCATTTCCTTACTATTCAAGATACTTTGTCTCTAGATCAACTTTCTCGGTTGTATATTAAAGAGATAGTTAGGTTGCATGGGGTTCCCCTCTCCATTGTATCTGATCATGATCCTAGGTTTACTTCTAACTTTTGGAAAGGCCTTCAGAAGTTGTTGGGTACTGAATTAAATTTTAGTACAACTTTTCATCCTCAATCAGATGGGTAGTCAGAACAAACAATTTAGACCTTGGAGGATATGTTACGTGTTTTCTCAATGGATTACTAGGGAACTTGGGACCAAGATCTTTCTTTGGTTGAGTTTTATTATAATAACTATTTTCATTCTAGTACACAGATGGCTCCATTTGAGGCATTATATGGTAAGCGGTGTCAAACTCCAGCTTTTTGGGATGAAGTAGGTGAAAGGAAGCTGATGGGACCAGAATTGGTTGAAGATATGGAAGAAAAGGATCAGTTGATTCAGAAGAACCTAAGAACCGCTCAGAGTAGGCAGAAAAGTTATGCGAATAACCAGAGGAAGGATATTTATTTTGAGGTATGTGATCATGTCTTTCTCAAAGTTTCTCCAAGGAAAATTGTGATGCATTTTGGTAAGAAGGGAAAGTTGAGTCAGAGGTTCATTGGACCTTATGAAATCCTAGAGAAAGTTGGATCAGTTGCGTACAGAGTGGATTTACCTTCAAGTTTATCCCAAGTACACAATGTTTTTAATGTTTCAATGTTGAGAAATTATATGCCAGATCTATCTCATGTTTTGAGCCTAGAGGTAGTTCAGTTGGAAGAAAATATCTCTTATGAGGAACATCAAGTCCAGATTCTTGACCGAAGAGAGAAAGTGTTGTGAAATAAGCTAATTCATCAGGTAAAGTTTTTGTGAAAAAACCATCTATTTAAGAGACAACGTCAGAATCTGAAAATGCTATGAGGTATAAATACCCCCACTTATTTGATAAGTGAATAAAAATTGTGAGGACGTGATTTCCAAAAGGGGGAAGGGTGTAACATCCCAGGTAAATAAATAAATATAATATTTTCATACTTATTAATATTTGTAAATTAAATATTAATTTTACTTTAAAGGGGATTTTATGTTCTATGGCGTACCCTATAAGAAACAACAAGTTTCTTTTAAATCTTACGGTGCAGACATCTTAGAGTTATACTAAAAAATAATAATATAATATTATTATTTTAAATGACATTTAAAACCTAGCTCTTTTAATAGAAGGAATGAAGAGTAATAACTAAAATATTATTATACATGTTTTTTAAATGTTTTAAATTTTATCCAATAAATTTTAGACACTCAAAATAAGAAAGAATCCAATTTTAAGCATAAATACTCTAATATTCTTTAAAGGGTCGATTTACCGCCTTTTGATGGAGAACAGTTTTTAAATCTAGTTTTGTCACTTTTATATGTTATATTTGACAATAAAATATTCTTATTTAGAATCGGGACATCAAAATTTACTTTGGGTAAATTTTTGGTGTTTTTCTGATAAAATTTATTTTTTAAAGAATAGTAAAAAATACTGTATTTTAATTATAAATTTCCATTTAATCTAATTTTTTTATATAGATAGATTATATTTTTAATTGGTATTAAAGTATAATTAGATTATATTTTTACCATTTAATCCAATGTTGGTCATTAGAATTAATTCCACTTTGAAATTTGACATAAACAAGTGTCAATCGTTTGATAGTTATTATTTCTTAAAAACACACTTTCTGTTTTGACAACGAGAATTGGTTTTAAATTAATTTATGCCACTTCTGTGTTTTAAATTTGGAAAAATGGATTCCATATTTGGAATCTAGAGGTCCAAATTGTGTAAATAGGTAACTTTTATTTTTATACATTATGAATATTTACTTCAGTAAATATTTTATTTACCATCGTTAAAAGGTAAATCTGGTAAATAAGGGTAAAAAATAATATTTTAATAATATTAAATTACCCTAACATGTGTCCTAATCATATTGGTTAATAAATTTCCAAGCATGGTCATCCTTGGGTCGATGTTGGGACCCCATGGAGCCACATGGGAGTGATAATGACACTTTATATTAATTAATTTAAAGTAAAGACAAAAACGATATAAACATATATATTTTATTAAATAAATTTATATATGGGGTAATATAAGTTATCTCTTCGACTATAAATATTAATTTGAAATATAAAATTATTTCTTACATCTTGGTATTTGTTTAAAATTTTTAGACATCAAATAAATAAAATTATTTATGACATAATAATGATGCAGTGTTTTCCTCATTAATGAAAGATTTAAATAAATAAGATTATAAAAATTAAAACAATATCCAAAACCTATAAAATTATTATTGGATGATATTATTTCTAACAAAATTCATATTATCTTTGACTTTAATATGTTTTGGACCTTTAGAAACCGAAAATAATTATATAATAAAATAATATTTTCAATCTTTTCTAAAGATCCCCTCTACCCCTTATAAAAATCCCTCACCTCTAAACCATTACTCACACCTTTAAAGCCCCTAAAATCATCCAAAATCTGCCCAAATAATCTATAAATATTCCTATATTCCTCCTTGAATCCATATTTTAGGCATAAGGCAATTCAAGTAAACCTTTTGGTTCCAACCAAAGGGAGGTACCTGATTTAAAGGTCATGTCTTCTCTTATGTTCTTTTCCTTTATTTTACTTCTCCAACCGTCTAAAATCTTTTTATTCATTTATTTTATAATTAAACCAGTATCCAGAATATACTAGGTTGTTTATATGATAATGATTCTAACTACACTTACACACACCTTCATCTAATGGATAAGGAACATACTGTTTCTGTGGACGACAAACTACTACCTCACGAAACAATGATTGTTCAATCTTCTCCAACCACCTCTTGTGGTGGAAATTATGATGGAACTATATTTATATGTGATATAAATTATATTTATATTGTCTCTATTATTCTTTATTTTTCATTTATATCATACCTTTATGTTTTCCATAATGGTTAAACATGATAATTTCATTTGAGGAAGTGCAGACTACCGCCCCCTCAAAGTGATATGACTCGTTCATGCCATAAGTAGAATGTATAAAGTATGGAGTTATAGAAATTATATATGTGATATTATAATGGAATTATAATATACCTATCTATCATTATGTTTTCATTCCATTAAATATTAAATAGAAATGAAAGTAGTGTTCATGCATACGTACGACTTACCGTCTCTATGAACGGTGCATTTAATTTCTTACCTCAAAATGTTATATACTATTATAAATATATATATATATATATATATACTATATATATGATAAATATGATATCTAAATTTTTAATATCATTATGAAGATAATGTACTTTTTACTACATGAACAACATGTAATTATAAGAAGTCCATTTTTGACTCAAGTATCAAATATCGAAAAAATGACCATTATTAACTTAAATGATTAAATAATATTTATATCATGGTAATAAGTGATATAAAATAAATAATAAACTTGAAAAATGTTCTTAATCAATTATAAATTAAGTTTAGTTCATTATTCTGAAGATTAAAGAACGAACGAGTCAAGTCCGACATGAGGTAAGGGACATCCTCTCAATATCCTTTCATTGAGGCATATTTTGTTTTATAAATGAATTTATTTTATACAGTGTATAAACACAATTGATTTTTCATTTCATTCAAATGTAATCTTTTTCTATGAGCCATTTTACAAATTGACCAAAAATAATGTTTATTTTTAACATAAGCGGTGACAATAACCTTTTCCACCGCCGCAAGTGTTATTTGTTATTTGTCTTCCTTGACAAGCTGTAATATTTTTAAAAGGAAAATAAATACCATATACTCTTTTATGTATTTTTTTTAAAAATTGTTTTGATAATGGATTGGTTATGTCAATATATTTAAATAATATATTATGATTGAAATGTGGATGTGTTATTTTTCCTTTATGTTTGTTTTATGTGTTATGAATATGTTATGATTCTTGGGCATTATTTACATATATGGGTGGTTCCGTTATAAACCTAGGGTGGGTGAGCCCGAGATAGCTCTCCAATGCATTGGATAACCTGACAGAGGTAAACGTTAATGTTTCTCTTATGACATTTAAGGAATATACTATGATGGGTATTCCAAATGTAACTCCCTACGTAGATGTGAAAGCTACAACATAAGTATGTTATGGATGCCACAAGTTACTTTTATGATTTGTGATTACTATGTATTATTCATAAATCTTATGATTTCATGAGGTATGTTAAAAATATTATGTTTTTATGGACTAATGTTTTACTTCTTAATTTTATAACCCTTAGTGAGCTTTTTATGCTCATCCCAAGTTTTGAAATGTTTTTCACAGGACTTAAAGATGAATAGGGTCAACGATGGGATCAAGGAAAAGTCACGCTATCAAAAACATGGAACTAGACATGACTCTCTGTTATCAAGAGTTTTTATATTATAAAAAAATGGATACTATGTAGAAGTGTATACATATAATATTCAAGTTATTATGTATATGTTATGACCTAATTCCCTAAAACTCTAAACCAGAAAAGATCATCAATGAGAATTATCCATTTAATTTAAGATTATGTAATGTTTTAAGGGTGGGTCCTTATAATTTTCATCAAGAATGTTTTTAATATTTTTGAATTTATTTTCATCAATGAAATCAACCTTTGATGTTATGTGTTCGATTTATATATACCTAGTTTATTGTCCCCTCCTTTGAAGGGGTAATAAATTCCTTGTCATCATTTATAAAATGGCTTCATTGTTAAATTTCCTTTGAATATGATTTTAATCAAGATTATGAAACCTATTTTCTTTCCATGGGTAATTTTTATGTTATCCCATATGATTGATTTCCTTTTTTTGGCACACATAGATCATAAACATGTTATAATGGGTGTTCCCAGATAGTGATCCAATGTATTGGATTAATATTTAGTCTCATGATATGTCATGTATGGTATTAGAGAGTAAACCTAATCTATTATGGCGATTTTTATGCCATATGATTTTTTCTATGAAGTTAGAATTAACTCATGTTTATTTCATGTTTTGTGTTTCTTCCACATTTCTTGTGTCATTTTTGTCTTATGATTCCATGTTCTTTATGTTATTTTTCTATGTGATTAATCATGATCTTTCTCTTTATTATATCATGTTATAATTTTTACTTACATGTTATGTATCCTTATCATGTTTATTCCCTTGCAAGGATTTTTAGCTCACCCATTTTGTCTATGTATTCCCCATGTTATCACATACATTTTAGGAGATTAAAAGGATTTAGGAGTTCGTTATGGAGGGTAAAATAAAAGTTTTATTTTTAGTCTCACATTGATGTTTTATAAACCTATAATTCCAAAGATACTAGGAATCTATGATCCCTATGTCATATTAATAGATGCTTATTTTAAAAATTATGTAATAATATGTGTCAAAGGATTTGGTCATCATAGTAACATTGGTGACTGACCTGACTATTTGAGGGGGATGGTATTAGATGTACTCAGAGCACTGCTCATACCTAATCACACCTAGAACCTTTATCAGATATACCATATAGAAAAATTTCTCAACCCATAGTTCCCCTTGATACACTGAGGATATTTATACCACCCATCCTAACACCACCTTTTCCACTAAATCATGCTTCTCATCTATCATTTCTTTATATGATGATAGATCATGATCCTCATCCTAATTATCCTTTTCCACTAACTTTTATTCTACCGGCATCTCCCACTTCACTAATCTACTGAGGATTTTATGTTCATGCTCCTTTGAATTCTCCTCTAATACATTCTAATCATTTGGAGCCTACTGATCATCATGACCATACATTGGATCCCACCGACACTGCACATGATACCAATCCTTCATAGCCTATGGATTTATTAAAACCTATTGATTATTCTACCTTAGGTATATATATAAATCTATATTACATTTTTGTAACCATAATTTATTTTCATTGTTATGTGTAATAAATGTATTTTTTATATTATTTTTTTATAGCTAGATCTATTAATAATAGGTGGTAGGAGCATTCTCCCATGCATGAGTTATTAAACTACCATACACAAGTAATGGAAAGGTATAATAAAGAAAATAAAATGACAGGTAATCATGGTCAATAATATAAGAGTTTTGTTAGGTCTAAAAGGGGTCTAGGTACCCTGAGGGGGGAGGTGAATCAGGGTATGAATATTCTTTTCAAAATTCTTCTTTCCCCATTGGATCTTGAACTCTTTATTATAAGAGTCACTTATTATGATATTTAATGTTAATTTTCATCACATACTTTCTAATTTTATCTGATGATAATTAATTAAAAGTAAATAAATAAATCATGCACAAGGACACATGGATTTTTACTTGGTTCGCCCTCACTAGGATACATACAAGGAGCACACTAAAACAAAGTTATGATTGTACCGAATTCACTAAGGTTCATTGAAAATAATGATGTTTAGGATAGATCACTTATATGGCTAGGCTCACTATCTTTACAAGGGTTATGGTAATCTCACTACTTTCCCAAGGGTCACTCACTATGTCTCTTTCTCAAGCTCAATGCCGGTGGAAAGGATCACCGTAATCCTATTATTTTTATAACTACTATTAGAAGGGATCCAATCAAAATTTATAGAATTATAGGTCCCTTAATTTTTATTAAAGAACACATCCTCAACTATAGGTAGATGCTTTTTTGAAGTCTCGTTTTCACCCATGGATGAAATACACTTTTCCATGTACTGTTAGTTTGCAGAAATTACTTTCAAGATCTATTCCACAATGAACTTAATTGAGACCTCTGTGAACTTTATTGAACCTTATGGAATGAGTGTTTCAAGGACCACTTCTCTTCTTGTGGACTGTCCCTGCTTTGTGGATGGATTCTCCCTATGCAGACCGCCTTTCCTTTGTAGAACACTTCAACTTCCACGGACAGATGATTCTTTGTGGACCAGATCTCCTATGTGGATACTTATTACTTTATGATCTATAGTGCCCCGCAAAACCCTTTCATGAACTATTCACATAAACTACCTCTTTCACAGAAATGATCTCTCACAAACTCTTTCACCCTTCAAAGAATTCTCAATTGTGAACCTTTCAGACATTGTTGAATTACTTCCTAGAGTGAATTTGTTTTCTAATGAAACGTTATTTAAGTAATGACTGGATTAAATCTCCTTATATAATAAAATAGATCCAAAAATCTCATTAATACATTTTACTTAAACATTCAATGTGGTACAGACTTCACCACAGACTGCTTCTCTCACGAACCGTTTTTTCCTCCGCAGTCCGCATACCACCTCTCTTCTTTCACAGCGGGCGATCTCTTATAAAAATGAAACCCGCCATGGATCCTCAAATAATTTATTGTTTATTCAAATGATGTGCCATCCCACAAACTTCTATACTTTTTTGAACTACTTGGCTCTAGTGAACTATAAAACATCCTGCAAACCATTTTCATCCTACAAACCATTTCCCCTATAAAGTCTGCATACCATGCTTCGTTGTTCACAAATCATTACTAGGTAGAAATTTTCCTTTTGAAAACATTATTTTCCATCCCACATACATCCTATACAGTTTTTGAACTATGTTTGGCGGTCTACAAACCATGATTTGCGGACTCCTTTGAATAAAAACTTCCTTTTACTCTATAATAAACTCTCGTTTTTAGGCCCAAAAATTTGGAAAACACTAGGAAACTGCTCCACCTTAAAATACTACTTTGGAAAACACTAACCATACTCATTCGTGGTCATGAAGATTTATCAACAGACACATTCTCACCCAAAAACACTAAGAGGACGCCTAAAGGGATTTTCCCAATAATATTTATAATAACATTTATGAAATATAGTGACATTAATACCATGAAAAAATTATGTTAGAAATATATTAGAGATGGAATCAAGGAAAATTCATGGGATCAGATATAGATAATAAAATTTATTAGATTAAATTTTATATTATTATTTTATTTATATGAATTAATGTTTTGGACGTAGCTTCGCTATAACTTGATTAATGGTCAAGCTAGGAGGTCCAAATGATTTATGGAATAAGGTGATCAATATAAAGTATATAAGAATGATTTATATAATGGATAGGTTTTTAGATTTTGAATATATTTAGAGGTTATATCGACCCTAAATGATTTTCCAGTCACGTGGTAGTAGGAGATTATTTCCTATTAGTAGAGTGACCGATTTATGGAATTATTTTAATTAAATTGTTTTGATTTAAAATGATATTAACTGTTATTAATGATTTGATTCTTAATAAAATAATTTTATTTTCTAGGATTTATCATAAATAATGAAAAAAGAGTGTTATGAATTATGTGCACTCTTTGGGAAGAAGGTATTTTCTGAAACAAGAGAGAAACTGGGTATTTTTCAAGTAAAAATAAGAATGATTACATTGGGTAGGATTCAGAGAATTAAAAACACCATGTTGAAGCTATATTTTTGGATTTATTAACTTTTGGTCATTAAAATAATTATTTAATATTATTTTCTTACATGCATTGAATTTTTTAGAGAGATTTGTTGAACATTGAATGGTGTGTACCTTGGGAAAAATTGTTTTACTAAAGCATAAAGAATAAATATGGAAGTACATTTTATTAAGAAAAATAATAAAATATTTGAATATTTATTTTATATTGAATCAAATGACTACTTTCAGATCCTTTATTTTTAAAACTAAAATACACTCAATATTGAATTTATAATTACTTGAGAATTTTGTAAGTTCTATTTTTTCTGAAAATTATAAATTCTTATTTTCTATGTCTTAGTGGGATAAATATGATGTTATTATGATCTGAAAAATGATAAATTCCCCCTAAACATTTCAATGAAATATATAATTGATTTTTATGTTATTATAATTGAACTTGAAGATCTCATACCTTACCATTGGAAGTTTGTTATAAAGTCATCTATAAATTTGACCAAGGATTTTAGGAACAGATGATGTGAAAGATACAAAAATTACTTGAATAGAGTGATTTCATATTATCTTAATGGTTTTTTATATTTAGTTATATTTTTAGTATAATTGTCTTTGAGATTTTGTTGTGTTTTGAATAATTATAAAATCTCTAGATTTTATTTTTGTAATAATTTCCTCTAATATTCAATATCATTGAGGTTTTGGGGATATGAACCTTATTACTTCCAAATAATGAAGTTTGATGATGTCTGGGGTATTCGACTGGTTGTTATTCATTCTAATATAATAGGATCAAAAGGATACTTATTCATGATTCCAATGATTTTATTGAAGATTTTCATGGATAGAAACTTATATCTTTTGACGGTTTTGTTGATAAAGTTCATGGTGTGGAGTTTGTATTACTTGGTTATGATTAATGAGCCTCCTACTACTTCAGGATAAAAGAAAATATTTCCTATGAATTAGAACTGTTGGTTATAATATCCTTTTAAAGTGTTTCTATATTGTTATCCAGATCTTGGTGTTTTTTTCTTAACAAAATTTTCTTAATTTATGATTGTATTATGGTATCCCGATTTAGCTTTATAAATTTTGAGAATTTTATTTTACACTAAATTATTTTATTTTTTTACTTTTATTTGTTCATGGATTTTACCTTTTGGGAAACTTACATTCTAGAGTAGGATACAAATTGTAAGTTTTATTTTCAACTTTAATTTACCCCCTTTTGAATGTGGAATAATTATATTATATCATATACTATTTGGAATTAGTGTTAGCCTATGTATTTATTTTCTTTTTATCCTTCAAAAATTACTATTTCCTTTGGTTTTTTGAGTTTTCAATTTCTTTATACTAATATATAGTTTAGGAAATATATATTTATTTTTATATGGTAGGTTACCAATCAAAACATAAAAAAATTTGAATTTGAGTAATACTATACTTTTTAAGGGATATTACTATGAATACTTTAAACATAAGATGAATATGTTTGTGACTAATATTAGGCTAGATAATTGTCAAATGATTAATGAAAATTAAAAAATTATAGAGAAATAAATTTCACTATTTCCTAGAGAGAAAAAATTGGAGTATTAACCCAATTATATGGTATGTAAAACCTTAATTGGTTTATGACATTAACCATATATAGTTAGATATATTCTTGTGAAATCATGAATGATATTTGAAGTAAATTATAAATTAAACATATTGAAATATCTAAATTCTAGGATACTAATAAATCCATGATTATAGATGAATATCATGCATTTAAATTTTCACCTAGTGAATTAGTGGTGAAAATGCATCAAATATTAATGATGGTGATTAATGGGATGAAATATCATAATGAGAAGGAAATTACAGATGATCAACGGGTTAAAAATATTATTTAGATTATTTAAAAATAACGAGAATCTAAATAGATAGTTATAAATGATATGAAAAATTTTACAATGCTTATTTTAGATTATTTTATTAGAAAATTAAAGTAATATGAGAATTGTTTAAAGAAATATTTGGAAAAGTAGAAGTGGAATAATGAAGTTTCATTTGCTTTAAATTTTGGAGTTAATGCTTCCAAAAATAGTACTTCTAAGAATCATGTAGATATTAGTTTTTCAAAAGTTAGTGAAGGAAAAATTTCTCATATTGAAAGGAATATTAATAGGATCATTAGAAAAGAATGAATTTTAGAAATACTATCATAAAAAAAAGAAATATAAGTATGAAAAGAATAATTCCATAAAAGTTATCAATTATGAGTATAAGAATCTTGGACACATTAAAATAAAATGTCCAAAGTTAAAGAAGAAAAAATAGAAATGAGGATAATTAAAAAGAAAGGTAAGAAGCATTTTAGATCTAATAATTATACTTGGAGCATCATTGAGGACTAATCTTCTGATAGTAGCAGTTATTCTGATAGAGATGACTACCAAAAGATAACTAGTTTCTATACAATTGATCCTAGGAGTGAATTAAGATTCATGGGAATGGTAAGAAAAAAAACTCTTATGAATTTATCTTTAGACCCTAAATTTTTTACTTTATAAGATAAGGATGATACTCCATCATTTGAATATATATATAGATATGTAACATTACTAGAGAGTTAAAAAAAAGTTGAATAAAGACTATGATTAAGCTATTCCAAAACTTTATTAGGAAAGTGATTGCATTTCTAAACTTACTTTTGAGTTAGATTCTAAATATTTTTCAATTTTAACTCATAATGACTAGATATTAGTTATAAAACTAACCTTTGAATTTTAAAGTATTAATTTTTTTTTTCTAGTTTTACTTTACGTAGGGATAATTTTGATAATCATTTTGGGAAATTCAAATCATCTAAAATATCTTCTGTAATTGAGTTTTCTTTTGAAAAGAAACATTTCCAATCTAAATACTTCATTGTAAAAAAGTGTACCATTCTATACTAAATTACAGTGAGGAGGTAACTATAATAAATTTTGTTACTTAAATATGGATCAATCCTTTATAACTTATAGGGATAATATTTATAAATAACTTACAACTTTTAAACACCATAGGGTTAGATAGATGTGGGTTCCAAAAGCTCATTTTAGTAACATTATTTGACTCATGCAATTTTGGGTATCAAAGATTTTGTTCCATTTATTTTAAGAGAAAAGGCAGAGTAATAGAAGCTAAAAAATAGTAAATAGGAAACATTTGTTCTTGGAACATGACCAGAATTAAGTCCAAATTTCAAAACTTGTAAAAAGTTAAGGGTGGACATGTTACTTTTGGAGACCACATGAAACGAAAAATTATTGGTATTGGTGATATTTCCTTTCTTGATGCAACTTTAATATCTAATGTTATTCATGTTTTAGGACTTATCACAACCTTATTAGTATAAATCAATTATTCAATGAATTTTACTACATTAACTTTGGGAATAAAAAATGTACCATCAAAAGGTTTAAAGGAGTCTATATTTTATCTACCAATATCCATGATAATGTTTGTTCTATCGAGGTAGATTACATTTATTAAAATAAATTTCCATATCTTAGTGTAGTTAAGGATAATTATTTTCTTTGGCATTGAGGTTAGGTTATAAAAATGTTGAAAACATAGCTAAAATTTCTATGAAAGGACTAATGAAGGATCTTCCACAACATAAGTTTAATTCTTCCAGAGTAAATAAACCATTACAATATGGTAATCAAAATAAATTAGGGATTAATCCTACAAGTGATGTTTGAAATTTTAGAGCTTTAGAGTTAAAGAACATTGAACTTTTCATACCTACATAAATTAGGCGAGTTGAAAGAAAACACTATGTGTATGGACCTTGACATTTTTTATGTTTATTTTATTATGTTTTAAAAGTTATTTTAATGTTAATAATTTAAAAAACCCACATATTTTCACTATCTAAAGTGATCATATTGGAGAGTTTGTAAATTAATATTTTGAAAGTTTTTATACTGAAAAAGGAATTACACATAACTTTTCAGCACCAATAACTTCATAATATAAATATTTAGTTGAAAGGAGGAATATAGACCTTAAAGAAATGGAATGGAATATATTTTTTGAATATTTTTTGATAATAATTTTTCAGATAAATCTATTTGTACTACTTGTTATACTATAAATCTTCTTTTACATTGCTCAAAAATAAATAAAAAACCTTCTGAATTGTGTAATGGAATGAAGACACAAATTTGTTACCTTAGAGATTTCTAATGAAAAGTATTTTTATTTAATTATAAATACAATATTCATTAATTTTATTTGAGAGACAATGAATGTATTTTTATTTTTTGATCCAACACAAGTAGGGCTTATCATTTTTTCAATAGACGAACATACCATTGAGGAAACGATACATGATAGGTTTTATGAGATCGATCCTTAGTCAAAGTTAAAATATCTAGATTATGAAATTGATATGTATTATGATTTTGAAACCCCATTCATTTTACTTAAAAAATTTGAACCATGTTTATTTGAAATTATATTAATAGAAGCTATCCTAACTGAATATAATCATCCAACAGATGACGAAAAGTATTCTTTTATTTCAACAAACTAAGCAATCTTATGGAATTATCCATCAGATGATATAATTGAAGATGTCAATCAAAAAAATTGAACTGTAATTTATTTATGAAATGAATGTAAAAATATTTCAGTTTTATCTCAATTTGAAACTAAAATTATAGATTATAACTTCGGTGGTGAGAGTTGGATAATTTCTATACAATAAGAGATTAATCAATTCAGACAGAACATGTTTTGGACTTCGGTTGAGTAATAGGATAATATTTTAGTTATAGGAGTCAAATGAGTCTTCCAAAATAAGTGCGATGAAAATAGAAAAATTACATAGAATAAGGAGATACTAGTTAATGAGTGTTAAAATAATTTGGAATAGGTTATTTACCATGGAGTAAATGTTTCCCCAATAGGTATATTTGAATCCATCTAAATTCTACGGTCCTTCTTAACTCATCTTAAATTTACTCTATTTCAAATATGTTTAAATAGTTACTTCTTTAAGGGTTATGTTCAAAAGGGAATTTATGTTGAACAAACTCCTAGTTTTGAAAACATCATTTTTCTAGAACATGTATTTAAACATACTAAGTCACTTTACAGACTTAAAAAATCCTAAAAATCCTAGTATGATAGATTTTATGGATTCTTACATCAAAATAAATTTACTAAAGGAGTGGAAGATCCTACCCTTTTTATCAAGATTGTTTTTAATGAAACCATTATTATAAAAATCTATGTCTATGGCATTTTTTTATTCAACTTGAAAACCACTTTCATTCAGTTTTTCAGAATATATGAAATGTGAATTTGAAATGATTATAATCGGTGATCTTAATTAATAATTTAGCTTCCAAATAACCTAGAGACTAGAAGGAACAATTTTAACTCATCATAAGTACATTATATATTTACTTAAATATTTTGGATTTGATAATTCTTGAGCATGAGTACTCTGGTATGTAGCTAATTTAAATCTAATCTTGATGAATCTTAGAAACCAGTTGATCATAAATTATTTATAAGGAGGATCAAAAGCTCACTTTACTTGATAGCTTATCAACTAGATGTTATGTACTCTATGTTCTTTTGTGAAATGTTCAAAGACAATATATAAGAGTACCATATCCAATTAGTTAAATAAATCTTCCATTATCTTAAAGTTACTTTAGAACATAGTCTATTTTATTCTTTCATATCGATGTTTACTCTTAAGAGTTATTTGGATTCATATTTTAGAGTTTATAGAATAGATTAAAAAAACTTCTAGAACTTGTTATTTTCTTAGGGAAGATTTATTCTCATGATCCATCATAAAGAAACATTCATTTTCAATTTCCACTACTAAAGTATAATATATGGAAAAAATAATTTTTTACGCTCATTTATTATGGATACAACTCACACTCCCTGATTTTAGGATGAATTTTACTCAAAATTTGATTCTTTCTGATAACACAAGTGTTATTTCTTTGTTTGAGAACCCCACTTATCATTATAACACCAAACACACACACACATGCACACACACACACACACACATATATATAAGACACTACTTCTTTTAGGACCACACATAAAAAAGAGATATGGTTCTTAAATTTATTATACCTGAATATCATCTTGCTGATACTTTTACTAAAACATTAAATTTTGAAATATTTAAATACATTAAACATAAGTCAAGTATGATTAGTTTTAAGTGATCACTTTCCTATTCTTGTTTTTATATTCTCATGACATTTAAAACCCCCTCTATAAAGGTTTAGGAAATTATTTTTTTAGAACTAAGATGAATTTTTAAGTAGGTCCTTTTTATTTTATGGGATCATTTTCATCAAAAAATTTAGTATTAACTTTTAACATATTTTGGAACCACACCTTATGTAAGTTGTGATAAATATTGAACTTAATAGTAATTATCTTCTGGAAAATATTTCTTCATTTCATGTGATATTTATTTTTAGGTGAAGATCCCCTATATAATTTTCAGATTACTTTTACATATTCTAACGTTACTTTTATTTGTTTTTTACTCTTAAATATAAAAAATATTCTAATAAATTATTTTCATAAAAATAAGTTTCTTATGTATTGACCTTTGTGAAAATAAGGTTTTTTGTTTCTTATTTTTATCTCCATTATCTTGATTACCATCCTTAATAATATAGAGTTTGGTTTTTACTAGTTGTTTTGTAGAAAGTTTATATTTTATAAGAGTCTATTTGATATTTAAGGAAACATTTTCAATATAAATCCTAGAGACATATTCATCCAAAGAAGATAATCCATATGTATCGGAAGATAAATTCCAGGATGGTAATTTTTTACATATATCCTTAGTTTCATATTGATATTTTCTTCTGATGCATTTTTGATAATCCTAAAGGGTGAGAAAGGCTGTTTTTTTCCTAATAATAGGGAGAAAATAATAAATCTTAAGAAGTTAATGAAGGATAAGTGTTTTATTGAATAAGATTGTATAAATACTTTTGGAAGATACAAGAATACAATTTATTAAAGGGAAGACTAATTTCTAAGCATTAATTATGTATCTTACGAAAGATTAATTTCTACAGAAGTTACATGAAGTTTTATTCTTTTCCTTATTTCATTTGATTCACTTGTTTAACTGTATAATTACTTTTATTGAATATTTCTCTTTGACTCTTATTTGTTTTTTTGTGTTCCTATTGTTAAAAATCATAAAGGAGGGGAAACTAAAGAAATAATATTTTTTTCCATTGTTTAAGGGAGAGAATTCTTTTTACTAACAAGTTCATGAGTTGTTTTCTTCTTAAATGGGTAAAAGTTAGTTTTTTGAGATATTATACTTGGGTTTAGTATTACCAAAAGATACATGGAGATTTATTTTTCAAGTTTCAATCAAACTTACCATTTTTCCTTAGATATTATTATGTTTCTTATGATTGTAAAATAGGGTGATATTCTTGTTTCAAGTGAATAATTTTGTTTCCTTTTTTTTGAAAATCATAATACAATACATATTGAATTTATGATAACTAGAGTACATTAAAAGTTTTGTTTTTATAAAAATTATAACTTATAATTTTCTATGTTCTAGTGTGTAATTCCCCAAAGATTTTTAGGTCATTGTATTTTGGAGGAAGTTTGTTTTTTATCTAGATCAGGGTTGATTTTAATAATTGGAACATAAATCTGGAAAATGAGCATTGGAACATCTAAGTGTGGTGTTTCTTATCTGGAATGAGGCCCAGTGGGTTGTTCAGGTGCTTGAGTGAGCATTGGAAAATATTTGGGTGGCTTGGATAGTAATATTTTATAGACAAAAGTCATTCATGGTTTGAAGTGTCCATTCACAATGTGAATGATGTTTACAAAGGTCCATTCAAGTCATAAACTAGGCTTAACATTATGAAAGTGGTTGACCAATGGGAGAACCCATATACCTCAAACATTTCACCACTTGAATATGTCCGATGTGGGGAATTCACATTATGAACCCCCTATTCATGTTGTGAATGGTGCATGGGTGGATATTTTTTGATGTGGGTATTTGCATCTCTTTCTATTTAAGAGCAATTAGGTTTTTAGGGGTTGGGGGAAATGGGAGATGGGAGATGGCTATTTTAGATAATCTAGCCCCTCTATTTATATTTTTAAATCCCCCTTAATAGGAGATGCTTCTTTTTGTGTTATTTAGTGTATTTAAGGTAAAATATTTTATTTTTTGTTTTATTCTTAGTCTCCTTCATAGATGTTGATTTCTTGATAGATTTAAACTTCTTCTTGGTGAAAATTTTAAATAGATCATGGTGGAAATAATTTGGAATGAGGGGAATTTCATGTGTGGTGGAAGAGGATGTCCCAAAAGATTGATCACATGTTGTGGAAAGTGGTTTCAATGAATTGTTGATGTATAGTAAGTTTTTAGGGAAAATTACCTATTTATTTTAATTTTAATAATTAACTTTATTTGTTTATAATTGATTATTTAAGTCAATTGGTGTGATATTAGTTCTTGTGAGCATGGTTGATCTTCAATGAGGCTCGACAAAGTTTAGTGAGGGGTTAAATCCATGTTTGAGGTAGGGAGTCCCTATAATTCAAGCTCACATGAATGTTTATACATGATTTCCTACTAAATGCATGTTTCATGGGAATAGGTATAAGAATTAGAAATTGATAGTGCTAGGGTAGAAGAGGCAGGGTGGTTATGAGCCTCCTAGAGGTTGGATGAGTGATCTTAAGCACTTTAGGTGTTTTAGATTACTAGATGACTATATCTCCAAGGATAAATATTATCTCTTGAGTTGGGGAGAGACCTTGGGTGGTCTTAGGATGTGAGACATGATATGGAAACCATAGGATGGTTATACCAGGGATAGTTGGATCACCAATAGAATTTATCCTAGTGATTATGGGTGAGATAGTTGTACGTCTCACACTTGATTAGAGAAACTCATTAATGGGTGGTCTGAGAACTTAGAGAGAATTGTGAGAAAGATGTGTACTTTGAGACTATATAGGGTTTGATAGAGATAGTTTCCTCTGGGTGACAGGCTGAGAAATCTCACATAGGAGATGTGAGATGAGACCCAGGTGAAGGTCTTAGTAATTTTTCAAGATATGAAAGCATGATTCCAAGTGGATTAAAGATTAATAGAAACAAATGGTTGATGTGTAGTTTTTATGTGTGTTTTTATTTTTTTAAATGTGTGGAGGTTAGTTTTTTTAAATATTCTTGAAAGGAAGTAGGGGGCCTGATTCCTTTCTACTAAAATAAAAAATAATAATTTAATTATATATCTTATTATATTTATAAATATGTAGATTTATATATTATGATCTATATATATATTGTGTTTTAGGTTGTTGAGAATTATGTCCTTAATATTTGAAAGTGAAAATGTTATGTTTTTAAGCAATAGGTTTTGTGGCTCTCAAATTTGAGATATTTTTAATAACTAAGTATGGGTTTGGGTTTATCTTCAAGTTGACATAAATATGAATCATTTGTCTAAAGTATCAAAACAATATAAATTCATTTTCTCGGTTTTGAGTAGGTCAATTGTCCTTTTTATTAAATTTGATGTCATTTTTAAATAAAAAGGTGCACTTGGAGTCATACCGGTCACACTGTGCGTCAGATTGAGGTACGACTGATTCTTACATGTATCAAATGACTTATATATAATTTTCCTAAAGTATCAAAATAATATGAATGTTTTTACTTAGTTTTAAGTAAGTAAATTGTCCTCTTTATTAAAAGTGATGTCATTTTTAAATAAAAATATGCACTTGGAGTCATACTGGTCACACCATGAATCAGATTGAGGTATAACTGGTTCCAACACATCTTAAATGACTTATGGATTGTTTTTCTAAAGTATCAAAACAATATTAATGTGTTTTCTCAATTTTGAGTATGTCACTTGTATTTTTTACTAAAATGTCCTTTTAAACTAGAAAAAGACACTTTGACCTATACGGATCATATCGTGTATTAGTTTGATGTGAGATAGATTCCTACACCTCACAAAGGAATTATGAATTGATTTCCAAAATTATCAAGAAAATATGAGTGTGTTTTCTTTGTTTTTAGTGAATTACAATTTCTAAATTACAATTTCATACCAATAAAAGACATATTGAGTCATAACGATCATACTGTGTGTTAAATTAACACACATCCTCCATCTCTTGTTGACATGAACCTATGTTAATTTAAATAATCTAAGAAATATACATCCATGGGATGACTAATTCTTAGAGTAGTTCAAGAAACATAAAATATATGGAGCATGTCTTCATGATTTTCAAAGCATATTACTAAAGTATTTTTAAGATATATTTGTACTTAGAAAAGGGTGTTTTGTAAGATAAGGTTTTATATATTTATATATGTAAACATTTTGTCTTTTTTATGTAAAATTTTATAAGAAACTGATGTGTTTTTTAATTTGTGCATGATTTTTAATATTTTGAAATCTAATAAAATATAAATTGCGACAAAAATATTAATGAAAACTGAAAAACTGGATGAACAGGTAAAAATGGTTGATAGTAATAAAAATATCTTTATTTTAATAGGAATAAAACATATAAATGAATAAGTACAATCAATGTATATGGGGACGAGATTCTATCCCACATGGTGGTTTGTGAAGGGTATGCTCGTATCGAGATCATCAAGCTCCATGATGGGGTGGAGTATGATTCCCTAGAGAGGGCTGATCTATGGGTATGAGAATGTAGACCGTTTCATGATCCACCTCTGTGTTAGTGGGAGGTGGTGTCAAATTCATGTTGTATTGTGCTCCCAATTCTTATCCCACTAGGGTAGTAGAAAAAACTTCCATCATCTCAGCGGGGAACCAAGAATGTGATAGATCTGTATCCCAAGATGGAGAGAACTACATATATCCTATAAAGAAAGAAAAATCCCGTTCCTCATGAGGGAATGCATAATTGGATGAGGCTGGACTTCTAGAGGGTCGACCTCTACCTGTGGAGCAGGTGAAGTCTCACATACAAGATGACATTGTCTACGTCATCGTTGTCGTGTCTCCCTAGCACCAGAAACTACTAGAGGATGTTCTTTCGGGGCAGGAACCGCCTCTCTCTAGGGTTAACTCTAAAATATTTTCTAGTGAATCCCAAGATAATTTAACCTCATATCTAGTGCTGTAGCATGGGCCACTTCCTGGACAAAGATCCTCTCCTCCTCTATATCACTCATGTGAATAAGATGCTCTGAGTGAGTACACTATAAATAGATTCAAAATGAATTAGAAAATAGTTCAATAAAAAAACTAATGGAAATTTATTGACTTACAATCTTTTGAAGCTCTCTTCTATGTCGGGTAAGATACATTATAGACTTTAGTCTATACTATGGCTCATACCCAACCTTCTCTGAAAGATATAATCACATCATAAGTACACCCTGGATACAAAGCTTTGCATGTCTTCTCCAGAGGTTGAGATAGTCTGCATGTACACGATGCTAGTCCTCATCCTTATTACCTGTCATCTTTATTCCATGAATCTCTTTTATCTATCGTAGTGGAAGTATAATCGGTTGAGCATAGAACAACTGGTGCATGACTATATTAGGCTTCTACCACTCAATAATATGGAAGTGAATAACAGGCACTGCAAACATAGCATCATGAATTCTAGCAGTGTAGTATGTTGGAAACTGGTCTAGTATAGCCTAGTATGGCATCCATATAATCTAAAATGACATGTGACATTTTAAAAAAAAATATAATTACTAAAAACCAAATTTGATGCTATTATTAATTTTTTTTGATAATGATAGATTGTATATACATACCTGGCTAGGTAAGAGATTGTACAACTTGAGGAAGTATGCTCCCAAATAGTGTGTTGAAACCTTGATGAAATTGTGTCTTCGAATCCACCTATAAAATACAACACTAAAAATGAGAAACTAAATTCAATACCAGCTACTAGAATCATAAAAAAATAGAGATTAGTGATCATACCATCATCCACACAGAGCATCATACAGGTTCTCTATAGGGAGGAGCAGACTAGCAATATGAGGGTGGAATGAGGTTATACACTCCCATTCCCACATCTGAAAAAGGATGATGCACCCCTTGAGATCTATGTGGTCTCTACAGGATACCATGCATGATGCTCTGTATGTGTATTCCAAGTAGGTTGATCTCCAAATATACATCCTGACCTAATCAATGCCCTCTATTATGGCTAGATACATCATGTTCTTGTTCACCCCTAAGTTTTCATCACCTAGGGTCCCTCCAATGATCCATAATATATATACACAGTCATAAAACATGATAGTCTGATTGTCAGTGTCACTGGGTAAATATGGAATCTACTCCTCCAGCCAGTGCATGGATATTGAACCACCCTTTGTAGCCCTATGGTCGACCAAAATTTTGATGCCTAACAATCACTGAGCACGGTCAGGCCAAGATGCACAGGTGGGTCCAATAATGACTTCCCCGTAAATTAGAAGACTGAGAAGCAATGCCACATCCTCTAGGGTTATGATCATCTCTCCCTCAACCAGGTGGAATGCGTGAGTCTCTGGTCTCCACCTCTCTATGAGGGAAGCAAGTTGGTTATGGTCAAAAAATGTGAAATATGATATGACAATGTTGTAGAAGCCCTCCTGGCGCAAGTATGGTCTAAAGGAATGTGGATGCTTTGTGTGATGAAAACGGTGTGTTCGACACACCCAAATCAGTCGAACCTTAGCTCCATCAAACACGACATGGGAAACATGCCGATGCTACTTAGTGAGTAGTATGATATCCTCTATCTATATATAAACAAATGAAATGAGTTGTAAGTGTAAAATGTAAATATAACATTATGGTCAGCATAATGTTATGACTTGTAAAATATAAGACATTCCATGTTTACCCACATTGTTTTATAAAGTTATTTATTACCAAAAAGAAAAGAGCAAGTCTTCATGTTTTTCAAATCGTATTACTAAGGTGTTTTTAAGATATTTTTTCACCTAGAAAATGGTGTTGTGTAAGATATTTTTTTATTTATATATATAAACATTTTGTCTTTGTTATGTACAAGTTTATTAGAAAATGGTTTGATTGGTAATTTATGTATTATTTTCCATATGATGGTATGTTTCATTATTATTTCCTCACATGTATGCTTTATGTTTTACTTATGGATAGATTGATTATGCATTAATGTCACCTCAAATGAAGTTTTCATATGCAATGCTTATTGTTATTTTATAGTAAAAGTATTTGGAGAAGTTAGACAATTATCTGAAAGAAGAAACTTATAATAACACCATATAATTAACTAAATTAGAAGATCACATAGAGACAATAAATCATTGTTACTAAGAGTGTGAACTCGATCTAGAAATATTATAGAATTGTTTCTTCTTATGAACTTCTTGATGACATAAGGTGTATCTAAAAATTTTCCCTTGTTCTTAAGGCTAGCCCATCTCATTATTCAACCTGTTGGATTTAGTTCTTCCTCATTTACACAGCCTGTTGATGTTAGGTATCACTATCGGTTGTCCTTCAAGCATTGGGAAATATTTAAACACCCTAATAGGCATCCATGTAGCAGCAAGACAGTTAGAAATGGTGTCCATTCAGTACACTGGATCAACATATGCTTCCCATGATATGTTTATAGATGCACATGTTGCAATGGTGTGTGCTCATGGAAACCGTTAGGCCTGTAAGTTTCTATATTGGCATTGCCTCACTTTCAGTAATACCACCATTTTTTCACTACTGCTATTTGTGATCGGGATCGAATGCTCGTAAACTTTAAATCAAGATACTTCTCGGTGAAAAAGGATGACATGATAACCAGAATCTTATTCAATGTACTTTTCAATATCTCATTGAAAGTTTCTTTCATACCTTAGCCCCTACTAAATTCTATATGAGGCTAGTTTTTTCTATCAATGAAGTAATTCACGCAATAATATAATATCTATTGAACTAGGGAAGTTATAGGTAACTTCCTATAACACCCCAAGGTTTTAAAAATAAATTGGAATGCGTGAAATGTTGATTCTCTACATAATGACACTTTTTTAAGGACATAGTTTTAAACTATCTATTAAAATTAATTTTTCTGCTTCTATGATTTTTATTTCAAAAAATGGACATCTACAATTTTGATCAATCAGTTATTTGGAGTCTGAGAGAACCAACTTGATTTTATGGTGACTAGAAACATACACTTATGAATAGTAATATGAATAGTAATATGAAGCTTAGAAATAGAAAATCATATAATTATTTTATTTTCTTAAGGTTATAAGATAATGAGATCTTGATTAATTTTTCAAGGTGATATAAAGTCATTTATAGTTTTAAAATTGTTATTTTTGAAATAAAATATAATTTTTTTTAAAAATTAAATTAATAATATTTAGAAAATTATTTTCAAAAAATGGACTTCATTTTTGAATTCTAAACATTGAAAAATGTATGGGGTGAATTTTTGGGATTTTTCTAAAAGACATGAATTTTTTTTGAATAGTGAAATTTGATAATTATGAAATATGATAAATAAATGAATTTCCACATCATGCTTGAGTCAAGGATGATGTAAATGGAAATTGTTTAGAACTCACATGAAATTATTACTATTTTGGGTCACATGAATCAAGACTATTTATAGTCAAGAGAAAAAATATTAAACTAATGAATAAAATAATGTAAAACCCCTCATATCCTTCACTATAAATAACCCCCTCACCCCCCTCTTCCTATCACACCACTCAAGACTTGATCCTTGAATAAGTTTGGACAAATACTCTTACCAAGGAACTTCCCCTGTAAAGACCCGCAAATTTCAAGGAAATTTTTTTCTTAATTTTCTTTGGAATTTTACAAGAGCGCAGCTTCAGACGGCACCTGATTCCGAGGCCCGGTGTGCCCGGAATCAATTTCCGAAGTTTGGCTCGGGTACGTTCCGTGAACAGACGAGCGGGTTTTTCTATCTTTTGAACCGATGCCCGGAATCGAATTCTGAGGGCACCGATGAAATCGCAGCGCCGGTATTTTCTTAGAAACGCCTCTTCCGGAGTTGCGTTTGCTCAGACGTGGTTTTTAAATTTTGCGGCTTTAAGTCAGAAATAAAATAAAGTTTGTGCGACAACTTTATTTTATTTCACTTAAGCTGCTTGGAAGCCACTTGAAGCCACTTAAAGACGGCTTGAACTGTGTTGAACTGGATAGGATGCTATCCAGAAATATCCTACCCCCTTGGTAGGATATTTGTGAGGTGGGGCCCGCACGAGCCCCGCCGTTTCTTTCGCTAAGTAACGCACCCGCGAAAACCCGTCAAGTAACTGAAAAGTCAACCGACGCGTTTTCTTTAATTCTTAACAGACCATTTAATTGGGCGGTTTATTTCGTGAATTAAATGGGCTGTTTCATTCGTTGAATTAATTCAACGAATTTAATGGGTCGTTACTTACGCGTTTGCGTTCGTTGGCAAAATAATAAAATAAGACCAAATCTTTCTTTTGGAGGATTACTCGTTGTGCGAGATTCTCTGGGCCTCCACCTTCCCCGCGAAGAACGCGAAGAACGCGAAGAACGCGAAGAACGCGAAGAACGCCGGCGACCGGAATTCGACGACGCACACCGAGATCTGCGACGTCGACGAGCTTTACCCGCGACGTTATTCGGCGACGCCTCTTCTTCCGCGGCCGATCCTCGTTCGGCAACTAAGGTGAGAATCAGATCGTTTAAATTCTCCCTTTTTAAATTTCATGGCAACGGATTTAATTAATTAAATCCGTTTGTTCTTGATCCGGAGATTGGCGACGCGACGCCGGATACCGCGACGACGCGTCGATCCCCTTCTTCCGCGACGAGCGATTCCGCGACGACCTCTCGTCCGACGACGACTTCGAGGTAGGGGTTTATTTTCTTGATGATTCTTTCCCGTGTTTATTCTTTTGAAATAAAGAACCCGATCCCAGAACAATTTTAAATTATTTTAAAATTGTTGATTGGTTGTTTTTATTCCTCCCGTTATTTATGACTAACGCGGAGGGTGCGGATCTAACAAACAAGACCCGGCAACCCTCCGCCGATCTTCCTTTTTTTGTGCGGATTTGGCGGACGACGACGAACCGCGCGGCAAGGGAGATCCGTTGATCCCGCAGTGAAGATCGGCCCCCGGGAGGAGCAACGACGCAGTCGGGAGGCAAAACGGGCCACTGGAGCAACTCCGGCGGCCCGCGGAAGGCTGCGGCGGCGCTGGTCGCCGGCGCGGCGGCGCCGGCGACCGGAGGCGGCGGCGCCCGGCGCGCCGTCGGAGGAGTCCGACGCGGCCGAGCCGCGGCGGCGGCGAACCGCCGGACTGCGTCTGCGGTCCGGCCACCCAGCACGCGGCCCGCGCGGGCCGCGTTTCTCCAAAGCCGCGGGTCAAACCCGCGGCGGCTCAATCGGCCGCTCGGCCGAAGCCGAGCCGGCCGGTCCGGTCGGCCGGGCCGCGCCCAGGCCGGACCGAACCCGGCCTAGCCGGGTCGGGCCGGGTCGGGCCGACCCGGTTCGGCCGACCCAGGGGGGGTTCGGGCCGGGTCGCCCCGGGCCCAGAACCCCCGTTTCGGGCCCTCTTCGGTCTTTCGCCCATATCTTGGGCCTGGGACCTCCGATTGAAGAACCGTCAGCGGCTACGCGATCCTTGGATCGAGACGGTCGTTTCGGTATATTATACTCAAGGTTTCGGAAGACTTTGGGTTCGGCCGGGTTGGTTCGTACACGAAACCAACCGGGCCCTCGGAGCGGAAACGCTCATCACTTGAGCTACGGACGTCCGAACGACGTACCTTCAGCTGTGGTAGTTTCCTCTAAGTGAGACGGAACTTTTTTCATACTCCGCCCGAGGATCGGACACAGGCGGAGTACGGTCGGGTTGGTTTTGCCCTAAAAACCAACTGGGCCCCTGGGACGAAAATGCCAATAACTCTCAGACCGGGCGTCCGATTGACGCGCCGTCTGTTGCGTTGAGATCCTGTTGTCGATACGGAACTTTTGGATACATCAACTTCGGACTACGTGTCAGTTGATGTATCAGCCTCTCGGCTCGTGGAGCGGACCCTCCTAAACGAGCTCGCTATGTGCGGGAACCCTAGCGCTGGATGTGACTTCGACGACAGAGCAGAGATCCTCCGTGGACTGCGACGACGGCAGAGCAGAGATCCTCCGTGGACTGCGGCGACGGCAGAGCAGAGATCCTTCGTGGACTGCGGCGACGACTGTGCAGAGATCCTCAGTGGACTGCGTCGACTACTGCACCCAGCGATCCTACGTGGATCAGTGCTACAGGTTCTGTGTGAGCCCGATCCTATGTGGGTCCTTACTACCGGTTCTGTGTGAGCCACTGCCTACAGGTTCTGTGTGAGCCCGATCCTACGTGGGTCTTTTGCGGGGGTTAGTACCTATCGATCCTTCGTGGGTCCGACGACTTAGATGGATCAGTGATCATCTTTGACGTCATCTGAAAAAGTATACCTGGTTGAGCTGAATCTTATGTTACTCTCCTTTGTGGATTGTGTTGAACTATCCTATGTGGATTTACTGTTTACTCTCCTTGTGGATTTGAGTCTTGATTTCCTTTGTGGATTGAGTTGTTCTTGAGCTCATGAGCAGAGCTAGAATTGGGGACTTAGGTATATGTATGGGCATATACCTAAGTCGAGTCAGATGTTACTTCGTGATTGCATATTTCTTCTGTGCTATATCCTTTGTGGATTTCGGGAGACCTTCGGGGGTCTTGGGGTCCTTACTGAGTAGCTTATACTCACCCCTGCACGGGCTATGCCCGCACCTTGTTGTGTTGGATGCAGACGACGGACAGCGCTGATCTCGGTTGGGGCGTGGAGCAGGACGGTACCTGGAGGTGGACCACTGGGCGGGACGTGCTCGGAGCGGACGTGGGACCCGAGGAGCCTGGAGGCTATCTGTACCCACCCTTCAGGTGGGATTGCCAGTGGACGACACGAGGCCGCCGTCTTTTCTTCAGTTGCTGTTCTTTACTTTTCAGTTGTACTTTCAGTTGGGCTTGTATTCCGGCCCCCTTTACTTTTCTGCTCTTTGTAGTTACTTTCCGCTTGCTGACTCTGTGGTGGTTGTTACTTATAAAGGCAATGCCTTCCCTGTTTACTGGGATTTTACGCCTTGGTGCTAGTCGCCAGCCCCTGGCCTATGGAAGGCGGGCTTGGGGTAGTCACGGCACGGGCCCCGAGGACGGGTCGTGACAAATTGGTATCAGAGGTGGTCGGTTCTACCGCAGACTCTGATCTTCTTTTCTTTCCATATGAAGCAATAGTGTTTAGTGTATTGAGTGTGGTTATCAGTTCAGGGAGCCCAGTGTTGGTGCGGCGGCCGACGTATCCGTACACCAGGACCCTGACTCCTGATTTCCGACTTAATGCATGAAAACATTGATTGCGTGTGTGTTTCAAGTTTTCTTTGTGATTACTTGTGTCAGCTCACCGGGTATACTGATCTGCTTTATGAAAGTCTCAAGTTTTCCTTGTGATTACTTGTGCCAGCTCACCAGGTATACTGTTCTGACTGTAGTGCTCTTGTTCTCCTTTCAGGATGGCCCCGCGACGACAGCCAGCTAGGGTTCCGAGTGTAGGGCGCGACGGCAGCCCACCGAGCGACGAGGCCTCGGTGCAGGGCCCTTTGCCAGCAGTGGAACCGGCGGTAGCTTTACCCGCCGAGCCACCGATGCTACCAGTACCAGACGCTGACGATGCACGTCGCCTCAGGGCACTGCATGAGTTTCAGAGCCAGCGACCGCCCAGGTTTTGCGGTGAGGCGGACCCCCAGGCCGCCGAGGACTGGCTAGAGGCGGTGGTACGGATCTTTAGGCTAGTGAGGACACCAGCGGATCTCATGGTGATTCTCGCGGCGAGCCTCCTGCAGGCGGCGGCAGGACGATGGTGGAGCTTGATGCTCCAGGTTCACGATGAGGCATCCTTGCTCTGGACGGACTTCGAGAGCCTCTTCCGCTCTGAGTTCGTCCCGGCCACCCTCCGAGCGGTGCGCATCCAGGAGCTTCTCCAGCTGCACCAGGGCAGCATGACGGTCGCTCAGTACACGGCGAGATTCACTGACCTATCTCGCTACTCGACCGACATGGTACGGGACCCCTTCTTCCGGGCCCGGACCTTCGAGCAGGGCTTGCGACAGGAGATTCGGGCGTCGCTGATCTCCCTCAGCATTCCGACCCAGGCGGGAGTGCTGGAGCGAGCCCTCCTGATCGAGAGCTTCCTGGCAGAGCCTTCTTCAGCGGCGAGACCTAGCGCAGGGCGGCAGGTAGCTGAGTCTTTGGCAGCAGGTAGCCGACGGATGACCCAGGGTTCCAGGCGGACCAGACCTTCCGGCAGGCGACCTCGGGACACTGGCTCAGCAGTGCAGGGCACACAGCGGAGTGCCAGCCTTCCGAGAGGCAGGCTGTGCTACTCCTGCGGCGGGCAGGGTCACATGGCTCGTGACTGCCCGACTCGCCGATCAGAGGAGCAGCAGATGGTGGAGGGGCCACCCAGGCAGAGGCAGAGGGTCGACCGTGGCGGTCCGCATGGAGGAGGCGGACGAGGCAGAGGAGCTGGCCGAGCAACGGGTGGTGGGCGACGCTTCCAGGCTCTACCCCCACCACCACCAGGAGGGCCACCTCGACCACATGGAGCAGGCGGGCAGGGACAGGCCCAGCTCCAGGCAGTGGAGGCCTACGACCCCAACATGCCAGAGATGATTCGAGGTACGATCTGTGTCTATTCCACCCTTGCTGCAGTACTTATAGACACAGGAGCGAGTCACTCTTTCATAGCCTCTGCACTTGTTCGGAGCTCGGAGATTCCGACCGAGCCGTTGGCTCGATCCTTACGGCTAGAGACTCCTACGGAAGCAGACTCGACGATTACGCACTGGTGCCGGCAGTGTGAGCTTACTCTAGGAGGCGAGAGCTTCGGCTGGGATCTCCTTGTAGCGGCGTCGAGGCCTTACGACGTCATCTTGGGCATGGATTGGCTATCCACGGTTCACGCCCAGATCGACTGTTTTAGGCGCAAGGTGCGATGTGTTCGCACCGACGGGAGCAGGTTTACCTTCACCGGCGAGAAGGGAACCTTTGCAGCACAGGATGGACTTTCGCGGAGGAGAGTGCATCCTATCTCTCATCAGTTGGCTAGCCTCATCCTAGGAGTAGTGGACGTGCGGAGTCCGGCTTTTCCTGCAGTGGTGGACCAGTACGTGGACGTCTTTCCCGATGACGTTCCAGGGCTACCTCCTCGTAGAGAGGTAGACTTTTACATCGACTTGTACCCCGGGACAGCCCCGATATCTACTCCAGCATATCGGATGGCCCCCGCCGAGCTTCGGGAGCTGCGGGTACAGTTGGAGGACTTGCAGAGAAAGGGGTTTATCCGACCCAGTGTTTCACCCTGGGCTTCCCCGATATTGTTCGCCAAGAAGGCGGACGGGAGATTGCGACTGTGTGTTGACTATCGTCGCCTGAACCAGGTGACAGTGAGGAACAAGTATCCGCTGCCACGGATTGATGACCTCTTCGATCAGCTCAAGGGAGCACGGTGGTTCTCGAAGATAGACCTCCGGTCAGGCTATCATCAGCTCAGAGTTCGAGACGAGGACGTGCAGAAGACGGCCTTCAGGTGTCGGTATGGCCATTATGAGTTCTTGGTTATGCCGTTCGGCGTAACCAATGCTCCAGCAGTGTTCATGAGCCTCATGAACAGGATCTTCCAGCCATACCTCGACCGATTTGTCGTGGTCTTCATTGACGACATTTTGGTATACTCGACGACTGAGGAGGAGCATGCCTACCACCTGCGAGTTGTGCTAGACACGCTCCGAGAGCACCAGCTTTATGGCAAGCTCTCAAAGTGCCAGTTCTGGTTACGTGAGGTCCACTTCTTGGGGCACGTCATCTCTGAGGCGGGAGTTGCAGTGGATCCCGCGAAGATCGAGGCAGTGCTAGCTTGGGAGCCACCCAGGAGCGTGACAGAGGTGCGGAGCTTCTTGGGCCTAGCCGGATACTATCAGAGATTCGTGCCAGACTTCTCCAGAGTTGCGGCACCACTCTCAGCGTTGAAGAAGAAGGGGAAACCCTTTGTGTGGTCAGACAGATGTCAGCAGAGCTTCCAGGAGCTGAGACAGAGATTGACCAGCGCACCTATCTTGAGGTTGCCTGAGGAGGGAGTTGGATACGTAGTTTACTGCGATGCATCAGGGACTGGACTCGGGTGCGTTCTGATGCAGGAGCGGGCCGTGATCGCCTATGGATCACGTCAGTTGAGGCCGCATGAGCAGAACTACGCCACTCATGACCTGGAGTTAGCAGCAGTGGTCTTCGCTCTGAAGACTTGGCGGCACTATCTGATGGGCGAGCGCTTCACAGTCTTTTCTGACCACCAGAGTCTCAGGTATATCTTCTCTCAGAAGGACCTGAACCTGAGACAGCGGAGATGGCTTGAGTTCCTCCAGGACTATGACTTTGAGATAGTCTATACTCCTGGGAAGGGGAACGTGGTAGCCGATGCCCTCAGCAGGAGGACGGGCATTCAGCTACTTGAGGAGGCGACGGAGCAGCTAGCCTCCTTGCAGATATCCTTCGTGGATAGAGACGGAGCAGCCTTTCTTCAGTCTCTCACAGTCTCTCCTCCACTTCTACAGCGGGTCAGAGAGGCTCAGCGTGGGGACGCTGACTGTGAGACCCGGCGTGCACAGATATCCTCGGGGCAGGCACCTGATGGTTTCTCCCTTGGAGCAGAGCACGACATCCTTTTCAGAGGACGTACCATGGTACCAGACACTTTGCGAGAGGAAGTGCTGAGGGAGTTTCACACTTCTCCTTTAGCGGTATATCCTGGAGTGGCGAAGATGTACCAGGACCTCAGACGACAGCATTGGTGGCCGGGTATGAAGAAGGCTGTAGCAGAGTTCGTTTCTCGATGCCTCACCTGTCAGCAGGTGAAGGCAGAGCATCAGGTACCAGCAGGCTTGGTACAGCCCTTGGAGGTTCCGGAGTGAAAGTGGGACGGCATATCTATGGACTTCGTGACTGGACTTCCACGCACTTCCAGAGGTCACGACTCCATTTGGGTGATTGTCGACCGACTCACCAAGTCGGCACACTTCTTACCCATCAGAGAGCAGGGCTCAGTGGAGAGCTTGGGACGTCTTTACGTCCAGGAGATCGTACGGCTTCACGGTGTGCCATCGTCTATCGTCTCCGATCGAGATGCTCGTTTCACTTCCCGGCTTTGGAAGGGGTTGCAGGAGGCGTTCGGGACGCGGCTCCATCTGAGCACAGCCTTCCACCCTCAGACGGATGGTCAGACGGAGAGGACCATACAGACACTCGAGGACATGCTCCGTGCATGTGTTCTCGACTTTGGTCGCAGCTGGGAGGACCACCTACCCTTGGTGGAGTTCGCGTACAACAACAGCTACAACTCCACCATCGGGATGGCACCATACGAGGCGTTGTACGGAAGACCCTGCAGATCACCGTTGTGCTGGACAGACCCTGGGGAGCCAGCACTCGTGGGACCAGAGATGGTCCGAGCCATGACAGAGAAGGTCCAGATCATCCAGGAGAGGATGAGGACAGCTCAGAGCCAGCAGAAGTCATATGCTGACAGGAGGCGGAGGCCACTAGAGTTCGAGGACGGCGACCACGTCTTTTTGCGTGTCTCACCTCGACGTGGTTTACGGAGATTTGGCTGAGGCGGCAAGTTGTCCCCACGCTTCATCGGGCCTCTCCAGGTCCTCAGCAGGATAGGAGAGGTGGCTTATCGCCTGGCTCTACCACCTCAGTTGCACCGGGTGCACGACGTCTTCCACGTGTCTCAGTTGAGGAGATACGTGCACGACCCGACGCACATCATCGACTTTGGGAAGCTGGACGTGGACGATGGGGCGACTTTTGCGGAGGTCCCAGTGGAGATCGAGGATCGACAGGAGCGGGTCCTACGTGGGCGGTCGATTCCTCTTGTGCGCGTCAGATGGCAGCACGGGAACCTCCAGGAGAGCACTTGGGAGCGGGAGGCTCAGATGCGTGCTCAGTACCCCCATTTGTTCCCCTAGTTTTTGATGTATCTTTACGGGGACGTAAAGCCCTGAGGTGGGAGTAATGTAAAGACCCTCAAATTTCAAGGAATTTTTTTTCTTAATTTTCTTTGGAATTTTACAAGAGCGCAGCTTCAGACGGCACCTGATTCCGAGGCCCGGTGTGCCCGGAATCAATTTCCGAAGTTTGGCTCGGGTACGTTCAGTGAACGGACGAGCGGGTTTTTCTATCTTTTGAACCGATGCCCGGAATCGAATTCTGAGGGCACCGATGAAATCGCAGCGCCGGTATTTGCTTAGAAACGCCTCTTCCGGAGTTGCGTTTGCTCAGACGTGGTTTTTAAATTTTGCGGCTTTAAGTCAGAAATAAAATAAAGTTTGTGCGACAACTTTATTTTATTTCACTTAAGCTGCTTGGAAGCCACTTGAAGCCACTTAAAGACGGCTTGAACTGTGTTGAACTGGATAGGATGCTATCCAGAAATATCCTACCCCCTTGGTAGGATATTTGTGAGGTGGGGCCCGCACGAGCCCCGCCGTTTCTTTTGATAAGTAACGCACCCGCGAAAACCCGTCAAGTAACTGAAAAGTCAACCGACGCGTTTTCTTTAATTCTTAACAGACCATTTAATTGGGCGGTTTATTTCGTGAATTAAATGGGCTGTTTCATTCGTTGAATTAATTCAACGAATTTAATGGGTCGTTACTTACGCGTTTGCGTTCATTGGCAAAATAATAAAATAAGACCAACTCTTTCTTTTGGAGGATTACTCGTTGTGCGAGATTCTCTGGGCCTCCACCTTCCCCGCGAAGAACGCGAAGAACGCCGGCGACCGGAATTCGACGACGCACACCGAGATCTGCGACGTCGACGAGCTTTACCCGTGACGTTCTTCGGCGACGCCTCTTCTTCCGCGGCCGATCCTCGTTCGGCAACTAAGGTGAGAATCGGATCGTTTAAATTCTCCCTTTTTAAATTTCATGGCAACGGATTTAATTAATTAAATCCGTTTGTTCTTGATCCGGAGATTGGCGACGCGACGCCGGATACCGCGACGACGCGTCGATCCCCTTCTTCCGCGACGAGCGATTCCGCGACGACCTCTCGTCCGACGACGACTTCGAGGTAGGGGTTTATTTTCTTGATGATTCTTTCCCGTGTTTATTCTTTTGAAATAAAGAACCCGATCCCAGAACAATTTTAAATTATTTTAAAATTATTGATTGGTTGTTTTTATTCCTCCCGTTATTTATGACTAACGCGGAGGGTGCGGATCTAACAAACAAGACCCGGCAACCCTCCGCCGATCTTCCTTTTTTTGTGCGGATTTGGCGGACGACGACGAACCGTGCGGCAAGGGCGATCCGTTGATCCCGCAGTGAAGATCGGCCCCCGGGAGGAGCAACGACGCAGTCGGGAGGCAAAACGGGCCACCGGAGCAACTCCGGCGGCCCGGGGAAGGTGGCGGCGGCGCCCGGCGCGCCGTCGGAGGAGTCCGCCGCGGCCGAGCCGCGGCGGCGGCGAACCGCCGGACCGCGTCCGCGGTCCGGCCACCCAGCACGCGGCCCGCACGGGCCGCGTTTCTCCAAAGCCGCGGGTCAAACCCGCGGCGGCTCAATCGGCCGCTCGGCCGAAGCCGAGCCGGCCTGTCCGGTCAGCCGGGCCGCGCCCAGGCTGGACCGGACCCGGCCTAGCCGGGTCGGGCCGACCCGGTTCGGCCGACCCAGGGGGGGTTCGGGCCGGGTCGCCCCGGGCCCAGAACCCCCGTTTCGGGCCCTCTTCGGTCTATCGCCCATATCTTGGGCCTGGGACCTCCGATTGACGAACCGTCAGCGGCTACGCGATCCTTGGATCGAGACGGTCGTTTCGGTATATTATACTCAAGGTTTCGGAAGACTTTGGGTTCGGCCGGGTTGGTTCGTACACGAAACCAACCGGGCCCTCGGAGCGGAAACGCTCATAACTTGAGCTACGGACGTCCGAACGACGTACCGTCAGCTGTGGTAGTTTCCTCTAAGTGAGACGGAACTTTTGGCATACTCCGCCCGAGGATCGGACACAGGCGGAGTACGGTCGGGTTGGTTTTTCCCTAAAAACCAACCGGGCCCCTGTGACGAAAATGCCAATAACTCTCAGACCAGGCGTCCGATTGACGCGCCGTCTGTTGCGTTGAGATCCTGTTGTCGATACGGAACTTTTGGATACATCAACTTCGGACTACGTGTCAGTTGATGTATCAGCCTCTCAGCTCGTGGAGCGGACCCTCCTAAATGAGCTCGCTATGTGCGGGAACCCTAGCGCTGGCTGTGACTTCGACGACAGAACAGAGATCTTCCGTGGACTGCGACGACGGCAGAGCAGAGATCCTCCGTGGACTGCGGCGACGGCAGAGCAGAGATCCTTCGTGGACTGCGGCGACGACTGTGCAGAGATCCTCAGTGGACTGCGTCGACTACTGCACCCAGCGATCCTACGTGGATCAGTGCTACAGGTTCTGTATGAGCCCGATCCTATGTGGGTCCTTACTACCGGTTCTGTGTGAGCCACTGCCTACAGGTTCTGTGTGAGCCCGATCCTACGTGGGTCTTTTGCGGGGGTTAGTACCTATCGATCCTTCGTGGGTCCGACGACTTAGATGGATCAGTGATCATCTTTGACGTCATCTGAAAAAGTATACCTGGTTGAGCTGAATCTTATGTTACTCTCCTTTGTGGATTGTGTTGAACTATCCTATGTGGATTTACTGTTTACTCTCCTTGTGGATTTGAGTCTTGCTTTCCTTTGTGGATTGAGTTGTTCTTGAGCTCGTGACCAGAGCTAGAATTGGGGACTTAGGTATATGTATGGGCATATACCTAAGTCGAGTCAGATGTTACTTCGTGATTGCATCTTTCTTCTGTGCTATATCCTTTGTGGATTTCGGGAGACCTTCGGGGGTCTTGGGGTCCTTACTGAGTAGCTTATACTCACCCCTGCACGGGCTATGCCCGCACCTTGTTGTGTTGGATGCAGACGACAGACAACGCTGATCTCGGTTGGGGCGTGGAGCAGGACGGTACCTGGAGGTGGACCACTGGGCGGGACGTGCTCGGAGCGGACGTGGGACCCGAGGAGCCTGGAGGCTATATGTACCCACCCTTCAGGTGGGATTGCCAGTGGACGACACGAGGCCGCTGTCTTTTCTTCTGTTGCTGTTCTTTACTTTTCAGATGTACTTTCAGTTGGGCTTGTATTCCGGACCCCTTTACTTTTCTGCTCTTTGTAGTTACTTTCCGCTTGCTGACTCTGTGGTGGTTGTTACTTATAAAGGCAATGCCTTCCCTGTTTACTGAGATTTTACGCCTTGGTGCTAGTCGCCAGCCCCTGGCCTATGGAAGGCGGGCTTGGGGTAGTCACGGCACGGGCCCCGAGGACGGGTCGTGACATCCCCACGTCCAATACCTATTGGTATCACCAAAAGGCCAAAACCAAAGTCCTTAAAAAGGATCTCAAGGAGAAGAGATCCAGAGATAAAAATCCTCTTTTATTTTCATGTGATTTCTTTTCAATTATTTTCTTTTCTAATACTCTCTTATCATCCCATTATCCAAGAATAATGAAATCTCCATAATCTTGTATATTTTTTATGTTGTCATTTTTATGTATATATTCACCAATTTACTTCTTCTCCTCCCCCCTCTTATTCCAAAAATAAAAACATCATCCACGATGTGCCAATTTAACAAAATCGTGGTTGATGTGTTTTCAATTTCCTTTACTTCCTTCAAATCTAATTATAAAACCATTTTAATGGATGAATCAGATTTTAAATTTTATTATTTGACCTTTCTTATATTGTGTAATTAACTTATATGCATAATATTAATGGTATATGACGAAACAAGTTTTTGATTATCAAAGAACCGCCAAAATGATCTAAACAGATATCACTAAAGATTTATCTAATGATTCATCCTCATACAATAAAACCAAAATAATTTATGGAATCATTTAATATTCTGAAAACATGTGAATGCCATTTCATCCCACTTATGTAATTCTATTTCCATACGATAATAAAATCAAATACAAATTGGCCATGGAAATCATGTAAAGAACGCACCCGGAACAATAGAAGGAACAAAATACTAATAATTAAAGGGTGAAATGTTGTTATTAAATGATCATATTAGGTGTTATAAACATTAATATTTTTTAATATATTAATAACACTATTTTATTCATTATTCAATAGTTTTAAATGTGTTTTAAGTAAGACAAACATGAGGTAAGGGAATTCTTAACCCAATTTCAATTATTTGGGTTAATCTAATAATTCATTAATTATGTAGTATAATAATTGTTCGTGTGATTAATTTTGTTTATATTATGTTTAATTATGTGTATTTACCATTTATATACATGTTCCATCAACTCTATTATGTATCACTTCAATTATATGAATTTTGTAAGGGGATTTTCTTTTAAAATCCTCTTTTAAAATTCTATTTTACAAAATTCAAAAGAAATGTTTTTATGAAATTATTTATATTTTATGATTATGTTATAGTTATTAGGAATTTTTTATAATAAAGGGTGTAAAATATATCTCCCTCTAATTCATTTGTTAAGTGCAAGTTGGAGGTTGGTTATCTGGTTACTCCATGTGTAACCGTGATGGTTACAAAATAAGGTAGCAGTGATAGTTACATTATAAGGTACCCCTAAGGGTTACAAATCATAAGCTAGACATGAGGGTTATAATATTATATATGTAATTCCACAAGATACATTTAGTGTTATATTTATGTTCTTTATGTTTTGTTTAAATCCCATGTAAATATCACATTTCATAAAGTAAGTATATATGGGTGACAAGTATGTCTTTTTTAAAATGATTTCATATGTTTACAAGTATTCATGGACTAATGTTTTCTTTACTTTTTTTATATCACTTAATGAGATTTTTTTGATCATCCCAAGTTTCTAAAGGCTCTTCAAGGTTTATAAAGATGGGTAAGAAGAAGAAAGAATCCATGTTAAATGTTATGAAGATTTGTCGTAGAAAACATGTTTTATTTGAAAAGTGTTGTATTTTGGAAGAAATGGATACTTTTAATGTGGTATATGCTCTATATAAATGTGGAATGTTATGTATGTATTATATCCCAATTATCTAAAACTCTAAACTTGAAAATATACTTAATGATAAAAGAAGTGAGTTCTTGACTAAAATTCAAGATTATGTAATGTAATGAGGTCAGGTCCTTTTAGTTGGTATCAAAGGATGGTTTAGATAACTTTAGGAGTTAGAATGATGTTAAAATAATAAAATAAATGATTCTTACTCTATGGATAATTTTAATTTTCATATCATTTAAATGTTACCATGTATTTTTGACTAAATAAGTTTTTTCAGAATATATTTCTGCAGAAGAAATAGGGAAGCTGTAGTGGAAAGGCAAAGACAGAATGATGTCCTTCTGAATCTGTTTCCTAGAATGGTAAGGATTGGAACCAAGAAGTTTGTGAAAGTAATGGATCAAATGACATAGGTAATAAAATGGAGATGGAATCCATGCAAGATAACAACCAGAGGTACCACAATGGAACATGATTATTGTGGAACAATTTATGAGCCAACACCCTCATACTTTCAGTGGATCTTCTAAACCAGTATCAGCTGAAGGATGGATTAAATCACTTGAAAAGATATTAGATGTTGTGGTATGTTCAGATAATCAAAAGTTAAGTCTTTCCATATATCTTTTTGAATGTGAAGCTGATCAATGGTGTTCAATGGTCAAGAATATCAGGGATAGAGAGGATATTGATTCCTTATAGTCAGATGAATTCAAAAGTATTTTCCTTGAAAAATATTTTCCAAAGGTGGTTGACATAGTATGGAGGAGTAATTACTTGAATTGAGGAAAAAGGAGGAAGATTAAATGGGCATGTATAAACTAAATTCACTTGACTGTCAAGGTACACTCCAAATCATATTTGGGATCTTGAAAGCAAAATAAAATATCTTTACTCAGGATTGAAGCCATGATATCGAAGGGCATTGGCTTCCCGGGAGTTCAAAAGTTATGAGAAACTTGTTCGATGTGCTAAGAGGGTATAAATGGAGTTCGATGATGATCATGTGTAATTTTAGAATAAATAGAGGAAGAGTTATTGATGTAAAGTGATGGGTAAGATTCAATCAAAGAAATATGATGGTAAGAACTTTGAGTTTCCATTTTGTGAAAAGTGTGGTAAAAATCACCATGGGGAATTCCTTACAAAAAATGGGAAGTGTTTTAGATGTGGTAAGTTTGGACATATGTATCAATATTGTAATGAAAATGATCCTAAAATTTATCTTGATAAGAAAATTGTAATGTGTTTCAAATGTGGTGAGATGGGTCATTATGAAAATGCTTTCCCAATGAGATATTTGAATGATGCAAAGAAGCCAAACTATAAGAAAAACAGTATAGTAAGATTCTTTGAGACTACGTTAGTAGACGTCAGACCATCCAATGATGTTGTATCTTATAACTTGTTTATTTACTCGGATTTTTCTAAAGTTTTGTTTGGTACAGGATATACATATTCCTTTATTTCTGAGATTTTTTTAGTAAATTGGAAATATCACCTCTACAAATGAGACCAAAACTTATTGTTAAAACACTAGGGGTAAATGTTACAATAAAAAGTAATTTTATTAATCTTTCTATTTTTATCTATCGAAATACATTACCTAAAAACCTTGTTGTATTCCCTTAGTAGAGTTTGATTTCATTCTGGGTATGGATTGGATTTCTCTTTATCATTCTAATATTGATTATAGAGCTAAAGAAGTTGTTTTGTAGAAATAGATTCAATTTTTATTGAATAATGAACCCATAAAATTGATTACATATTAAGAAGTTCATAAAATGTTTAACGATAGAGATGAAAGTTATCTTGCTCATATTTTTGAAAATAAGGGAACTTTTTAGATTAATGATGTGCTAGTGATAAATGAATATCTTGATGTTTTTTCTAATGGGTTACTCAATGTTATACCTTATCATGAATTTGAATTCCCAATTTACTTAGTTCCTCATGATAAGACAATTTCAAAACCCCTTTTCGAATGGTTCAAACAGAACTTATTGGATTGAAAAATCAGTTGCATGACTTTCTTTATAAAGGCTTCATTCATCTGAGCACGTCACCATGGGGTGCTCTTGTTTTTTTTCATTAAAAATAAAGATGGTTCTATGATACTTTTCATGGAATATAGATCCTTGAATAACATAATATTTAAAAACAAGTATCCTTTGCCTCATATTGATGAGTTGTTTGATAATCTCAAGGGAGCACAATATTTTTCCAATGTTGACCCGAGTTTGGGGTACCATCAGTTGAAAGTAAAGGAAGAAGACATCCCAAGGACTGTGTTACGTACTTGATATGGGTATTATAAATTGGTTTTTAAGACATTTGGGTTAACTATTGCACTTGTTGTATTCATGGATCTTATGAATATAATATTCCATGAGTTCTTGGATATGTTTGTATTTGTGTTTATTGATAACATTATGGTATTTTCTAAAAGTAAAGAGGAGCATGAATAACATATAAGGGTTGTTTTAAAAACATTAAAGGAAAAGAAACTATCTGGAAAATTTGACAAGTGTGAATTTTGGGTATAACATATTTCAATTATTTAGAATATTGTAAATAAGGATGGAATAAGAGTTGATCCTACCAAAACAAAAGAGGTTCACGAATGGAAAGGACATACAATTGTTACAGAGATTCGTAGATCTCTTGGACTAGTAGGTTATTACTGACGGTTTTTAAAAAAAAAATCACAGTTATCTTGACCACTAACTAAGTTAACACAAAAGGTGTTAAATTTTCTTGGACAAAATAATCTGATGTTTGTTTTAGGAAATGAAGAAGACATTGTTGAATGCTCCAGTTTTGGTCCTTCCTTCCAGAAATGGTAATTTTGTCATCTACAGTGATGCTTCATTAAAGGTAATTGGTTGTGTTATGAGGAAGAATGGTTAGGTAATTGCTTATGCTTCAAGATAACTAAAACCTCATGAGTTAAATTATTCCACAAATGATTTGGAATTAGAAACTGTGGTTTTTTCTTTGAAAATTTGGAGGAATCATTTATATAGAGACAAATGTGAAATATATACTCACCATAAAAGTCTGAAGTATATATTCACTCATAAGTAACTAAACATGAGATAGAGAAGATGGCTTGAAGTGATAAAGTATTATGACTACACGGTCAATTACCATCCGGGAAAAGAAAACAATGTGGAAGATGCCTGGAGTTGAAAACATCATGCATCATTAATCATGTTACAATTGGAACATAACTCCTTGATTAATGATTTGAAGAATTTTGGCTTGGAATTCATTGGCGCAGGAAATTTCTCCTTTTTGTTTCTGGTTTTAGTGCTGTAATATTTTTCATAAAAAATTAAAAAAGTGTAGAAGGCATACAAGGGGCTACATAAAAAAGGTAGAATTGGTTAAAATGGGTAAGTTTCCAGATTTTAACATTGATAAATATTATGTTTTGATATTTGGAAGAATATTGTGTGTGCTTAATGATTATCAGATAAAGAAAGTGTTATTGTGTGAAGTTCATAGTTCTTCATTTTTAGTTCATCCTGGTAGCAAAAAGACGTACAAAGACCTTCATGGTTATTACTAATGGGATGGAATGAAAAGATATATTGTAGATTTTACCATAAAATGCTTGACATGTCAATAGGTTAAAGTAGAGAAGTAGTTACCCAATGGGATTCTTCATACTTTACCAGTGATAGAGTAGAAATGGGAAAATATATCCATGGACATCATTGGGGGACTACCAAAGACTTATCAAGGTAATAATGCAATATGGGTTATTGTTAACCAATTGACTAAATATACACATTTCCTTTATATTAGAGATACTATGTCTATGTATCATCATTCTTGAATGTACCTAAAAGATATTGTTAGGTTACATGGAGTTCCTATTTCCATTGTATCTGACTATGATCCCAGGTTCACTTCTAACTTTTGGAAATGCCTTCATAAGTCATTGAGAACAAAATTAAATTTTATTACATCTTTTTATCCTCAATCAAATGGACAGTTAGAATTAATGATTTATAATTTGGAGGATATTCTTTGAGCTTGTTCAATAGACTACCAGGGAAGTTGGGATCACCATATTTCTTTAGTTGAGATTTATTATAATAATAGTTTTCATTCGAGTATACAGATGGAACCTTTTTAGACATTGTATGTGAAGTAGTTTTAAACTTCGAATTTTTGTGATGAAGTCAGGTAAAGGAATTTGATAGGACCAGAATTAGTAGAGGAAGTGTCTGAGAAAGTGAAGATGATCCAACAACACATGAGGACAGCTCAGAGAGGGATGAAAAGTTATTCATACAGTAGGAGGAAAGAATTTTCTTTTGAGTTAGGTGATCATGATTTTCTTAGAATCTCTCCATGGAAATGTATTATGCATTTTGGTAAGAAAGGGAAGTTGAGTCCATGGTTCATTGGACCTTATGAAATCTTGGATAGAGTTGGACCAGTTTCCTATCGAGTAGCTTTTCCTTCAATTTTATCTTAAGTACAATTTTTTTTTTCATATTTCAATGTTGAGAAAGTATGTGAAATATTCATCCCATGTCTTGGGCCCAGAAGTAGTTCAGCTGGAAGAGAACCTTTCTTATGAAGAGAAACCGGTTTAGATTCTTGATCGTAGAGAGAAAGTATTGCGGAATAAGGTAATCCACCAGGTAAAGGTTTTGTGGAGAAACTACATGGTTAAAGAAGAAACATGGGATTCTAAAAATGATATGAGAATAAGGTACCCAGATTTGTTTAATAAGTAAATAAAATTGCACAGACATAATTTCTAGAAGGTGGGGAGAATGTAACCCCCTGAGGTTTTAAAAATAAATTGAAATGCATGAAACATTGATTCTCTACATGATAAAACTTTTTTAAGGAGATAGTTTTAATCTATCCATTGAACATAATTTTTCTACTTCTATGATTTGAATTTTGAAAAACAGAAGTCTATTGTTGTGATCAATAAGTTATTTGAGTCAGATAGAACCAACATGATTTTTTTGGTGAATAGAAACATACCCTTATGAATAGTAATATGAATAGGAATATGAATAGAAATATGAAACTTATGAATATTAAATCTATTTTTTTAGTTTCTTAAGGTTATAATTTAATGGGATCTTGATAAAAATTTCAAGGTGATATAACATCAATTATAGTTTGAAATTTTTTATTTTGGAATAAAATATAATTTTCTGGAAAAATTCAATTAATCATATATATGTATATAATTATTTTCAAAAAATGGAGTCCATTTTTGAATTCTTCACATCAAAAAATGGTAGGGGTGAATTTTTGGGATTTTTCTGAAATACATGATTTTTTTTGGAATAGTGAAATTTGATAATTACAAAATATGATAAATAAATGAATTTATGCATCATGATTGAGTCGTGGATGATGTAAATGGCCATTGATTCTAACTCACATGCCCTTATTACTATTTTTGGTCACATTAATCAAGAATATTAATATTCTTGAGCAAAAATATTAAACAAATGATTAAAATAATGTAAAACCCATCCTCTCCCCCACTATAAATACCACCCTCACCCCTCTTCCTCTCACATCACTCAAGCCTTGATAATTTTCTAATTTTTTCCAAATACAATTCCCAATTATATTCCCCACATCCCACACCTACTGTTATCACCAAAATTCCAAAACCAAAGGCCTCAAGGAGGATCCCAAGGAGAAGAGATCAAGTGGTAAAAATCCTCTTTTATTTTCATGTGATTTCTTTTTAATTATTTTATTTTATTATAATCTATTATCATACATGTATCCAAGAGGAATAAAAGAACCATAATCTTATATATTCTTTATTTATCATTTTTAGGTAAAAATTCGTCAATTTACTTCTTCTGCTTCCCCCCTCTTATTCTTAAAATAAGAATATCGTCCGTGATGTGTTGATTTACCAAAATTGTGGACGATGTGTTTTCAATTTTCTTTAAATCCTTAAAATATACTTGTAAAACCATTTTAATGGTTGAATCAGATTTTTAATCTTATTATATAACCTCTCTTATGTTTTGTAAATAACTTATATGTATAATATTAATGATATATGATGAAACAAGTTTGTGATTATCAAAGAACTTCCAAAATGATCAAAACGAATATCAATAAATATTTATCTAATGATTCATCCTCACAACATATAACCAAAATTAATTATGAAAAAATTTAATATTCTAGAAACATATGAATACCATTTCATTCCACTTCAGTAATTTCACTTCCATGAGACAAGAAAATAAAATACACACCGACCATGGAAATCAAGTAAAGAACGCAACCAGAACAATGGAAGGAACAAAATAATAATAATTAAAGGGTGAAATGATGTTATGAAATGATCATATAAGGTGTTATAAACAAGAGTATGTTTCTGTAGTATATTAATAACACTATTTTAACCATTATACAAGAGTTTTAAACACGTTTTTAGTAAGACAAACCAGAGGTAAGGGAATTCTTAACCCAATTTCCATTATTTGGGTTAACCTTCTACTTCATTAATTATGGGGTATTAAAATTGTTTGTGTGATTATTATTATTTATATTATTTTTAATTATGTTTATTTATAGTTTATATTTATATTTAATCCACTCTATTAAGTCTCACTTCAACTATATGATATTTTTAAGGGTATTTTATTTTAAAATCCTCTTTTATAATTCTATTTTACAGAATTCAAAAGAAATGTTTTTAAGAAATTATTCATGTTGTGTGGTTATGTTCTAGTTTTTAGTAATTATTTATGATTAAGGGAGGGGCCTATATATCCGTCCAATGCATTGGGTATGTATCAGTTATTGGTTGGTCGTATGGTTACTCCATGTGTAACTGTGATGGTTACACAATAAGGTAGCCGTGACGGGTACATTGTAAGGTAGCCATGAGGGTTAAAAATCATAAGGTAGTCAAGTGGGTTACAATATTATGTAAGTAATTCCCCTAGATACATTTATATTTCTATTTATGTTCTTTATGTTTGGTGGAAATATCGTGTAAATATCAAGTTTCACAAAGTAAGTATATATGGGTGACAAGTATGTCTTTTTGAAAATGATTTCAAACATTTACAAGTATTCATGGACTAATGTTTTCTTTCCTTATTTTTATATAGCTTACTGAGATTATTGTGATCATCCCAAGTTTTTAAATTATTTTCAAAGGTTTTAAGGATGTGTAAGACAACGAAGGAAGCTATGTTAAATGTTATGAAGATTTTCAAAGAAAACATGTTTTATTTGAATTTTTTTATATTTTGTATGAAATGGATATTGTTTTTGTGGTATCCGCTCTGTATAAATGTGGAATGTTATGTATGTATTATATCCCAATTTTCTAAAACTCTAAACTTGAAAGTATCATTAATGTGAAAGGAAGTTAGTTCTTGACTAAAATTCAAGATTATGTAATGTAATAAGGTAGCGTCCTTATACTTGTAAACCCCCTTGAAGACACCATTGATTCACTCCACAATGTTCGTAGTCATGTGTCTATACCTCTTCCCTACATCATTTTCCAATGTACATTTTTATTTTGTAATATGTTTCATATAATCATACACTTCTTGATTAGCCTTGTAGATTTGTTTGAAACATTCTTTAAACCACTGTTGATCCAGCTCATATGCTACACAAAAATGATCATATTTTACATAAATTGATTTTATCTTTAAGTTGAAATAGTAAACAACAACAAAGACATTGTATACTAATCCTCATTATTTCCTTCATCACAGGTTCGTTGTGGAATGTTTTCCTCACGTTTCTAGAAATGTGTCTCATTCAGAATATATGACGTGAATTTGGGGGTCTCCATATATCAGGGTCCACATTGATTGCCATAATGATTTCCCGATACTGATTATATATGAAACAGACACACTGAATATGTCCAAAATGGTTTCCAATACATTCCAAAAACCAACTCCATGATTCATAGTTTTCCTCCTCCATAATTGAAAGGTCAAGAATAAGAGGTGAACAGTTTCCATCTTGGGTTTCCACAATCTACAATATGCCCATATATTTTTTGTATAGAAATATTCCATCAATATGAATGAACTTTTTGTTGAAATAAAATGCGGAGGTGCAAGGGAGAAATTACTAGAACAACTAATGAAATTAAACATGATATAGATCAAGTTAGTTACCTTGAAAAAATGTTTATTTGTATCAATATAGTATAAAACTTGGTTAGTGTGCCTTGGTATGGCTAGAAATTGCAGCAACACCCAATATGAGTCATCCCAATCACCAGAGATATTCAAAATTGCCTCTTGTTTCATCATCCATGCCTTATTATAGGAAATATTATATCTGAGTGTTTTTTGTATCCTCTCTTTCACATGGGCTATAGAAACATATTGAAATAAAATAATCATATCAAGGACAATGGATAACATAAATTCAACATCCAATGAGGTATGATCTTGTATCGAGCTTGGCTGAATGCAAGTATGAGCTGCCTTAATCCTTGAGATTCTCAAACCTCCAAATGTAATGTCTGAAATCATCATCAAGAGGAATCTACAATCATCCCCATACATCTCAAACCATATGATATATTTATTACATCTTGATTCATGAACTATATATCAACAATTCCTCTCAATTTGAAATCTCTTTAGCATGTTTATTAATGCATATTTACATGAAAACTTCATTCCAACATATAAGGTTTTGTATAGATCACTAAACCTATCTAGTACAACTCTGAGAAACTTAGTCACCGGTGTGGGAACATTGCAGTCGAATTCAGGAACATGTGTCATTGCTTCTGACCAAGATTCAAAGAGTGGTGGATGATTTATTATGGTTCGAGGTTATTATAAAACTAACACATTTATAGAAACTTCCTCCCCAACTTCCATTGCTCCCTCCTAATCAGAACTATTATCACCATTTATTCCATCATTATAAAAATCATCATTGGAATTCATACTTACATGTATACCCACTAGATCATTTATTTTTTCCTCTTATGCATCATTTGGAATAGGCTTAATTTCATAGAGCATACCATCTTCGACCACTCTTAAAAGTCTATTTACTTGAAAAACTAGACATTTTTGTTGTATGATAGAAACATCAGCATATAAATCCATCAGGGTACCATCTGACCATGGTGAAAATAAATTTATTTCTTGGACCCACTATTCATCTCCAACCAATGGGCAAGCTAGATGCCACAATGTTTCTGGGAATTTTAAATTTCTATAGCTCATTGACTTGATCCTTGATCAAGTCCCATATTTAAGGTACCATGAATTCTATATTGAATGTCACTTAGGGTTACAAAATATGTTGTACTAACCCCTGTTGTGGGTTATGTACTGTAAGGAGATCCTTACTCAGTTTGAATAACCTCCTCGTAGCAGTACACATAGGCAAACATGACTCTCTATATCAAAAAGGTGTTTTGATCAATATTCTAATAGTGTAAATAATATTGACAATGATGTTTGACCATATAATATTTATTATAATAAAATTTAATAATGTATTTTTATACCCTAAAATATTATACTAATGTTTATTAGAATAAAAGTCATAGAATGTTTTGGAAACTGAGGTAAAAAGAATAGAAAATATCAAATAATAATACTTATCATTGATAAAATGAAAATTATGATCATATAAAGTGAAATGGAGAAGAAAAAACACAATAAATAACACATGATTGTTTTACAACATACAATAAATACAAACATTTTTCAATTGAACATGGTTTGGATGAGATGAGCCTGACTTCAAAAGTGAGGTAAAATCCCACATATTTTTATTTGGTACCTTAATAATATCTTCTAAAGATATATACTTAATAAGTTAAGTACATACCTTCATAAGATGTTATCAAGATACCAAATAAAAATAAGCTAGATTTTAGTTCATATTCAATGTCATGCTCATCTCATCCAAACCATGTTTAATTGAAAATTGTTATTGTATTTCTTGTATGTTGTAAAAACATTCATCTATTATTTATTGTATTTTTTCTCATCTATTTCACTTTATATGATCATAATTGTCATTTTATCAATGATAAGTATTATTAACTAATCATTATATTTATTCATCTTTTAATCCTAAGTTATTCATTAATTAATCTATACTTAATCATTACTAATAAAAATTATTATTTATAAACTATATAATAATATGATACTAAAATTTTAGAACATCTTCTTATATACTAAACTATGACAATAATATTTCCTTGTATAGTTTTTAGCTATTTAATAATTATTTAATCACTAGTTAATCATAACTTAGTTATTCTTTAGTAAATAATTCTTTAATAAGTCTATAATCATTCCTTATTCAATCAGTAATCATATGATATTCATCGGTTAATGATTATTATCCAATAATTAAATTTATTCATTTTTAATCCTAATTTGTTCATTAATTAATATATACTTAATCATTACTAATAATAACTATTATTTGTAAACTGTTATGCTATTCTTTCTTAGTATAATTTTTTAATTAGTGAATCATTCTTTAATCAATAGTTAATCATTACTAATTTATTCAATATTTAATTTATTTTTCCTTATCCATTTCATTTTATATGATCCTAATTTTTATTTTATAATTGATAAATATACTAATTTGATGTATTATTTTCTTAGGTATTTTAGTATTTTATAAAGAAAATATGAATCTTCTAAAGCATGTCCCACTAGAGTGTCAAACTAGGATGCAGTAAGGACCGTTGTCGTGTGATGAGTTACCTCGAGTTAGATCTGGGACACCTTATCAGAGTTGTTACTATTAGGTACATCTGTTCCAGAGACACATCTACTTGTTTGTATCTAGAAATATATTTTATTGCTTATATAAATACATAATTTCTATGCTACCAAAATTTTAGAATGTCTAATCCTAATCCATTCATTGGTTATGATATACTTAATCATTACTAATAATAACTATTATTACAAACTATATATAACTAAATAAACTACATAATAAATAAAATAATTAGAACTAAGTAAACTAATTAATAAATGAAAAATTTATAACTAACTAAAAATAGTTCAATTTAATAAATAAATAACCTTATATTAAAAAAATACCCCTAAATGATGATTCACAAAAAATAGGGACTTCTTTTAGACCATTGGATCCACCACACACAAAAAGGACTTTTTTAGAGATAGAATATCTAGAATGTTGAGAGAGTAGTGGAATTGGAAGTGAGGAGAAGAGGTGAGTGGGGGTTCCCTTTTATAGGGTGTTAAGGAAAAGGTGGAACCGGGGGTGCCACCTTTAGCCTTTACATTAGGCGAATGGCGGCATCCCTGATGCCTCCTTTCACATTTTTTTAGGTGAAATATGTAACCCCACCCACCGTATTTTCCATGTCATAAATCTAGGGGAAAAGGTAGTGGGGGAAGGGGGAGGTGGTAGGTGTGCTGCCTCCTTTTATGCCTTTAAAAGAATTAACCTATACTTTAAAAAAATCCAAAAAACATATAAAAAACACTTTACTTCATTACATGTTTTCTACATAATTGTTATGAATTTGTAGTCTTTATATTGAAAAAATGATCTTATAATAGAGAATTAATTACTTTTTATTATTTTGGGTGAAAAAAAGTATTCTTTGAATATATTATTAAAAATTATGATTCATCATGAGGAATCAATTATGAGTTCTTTGTATTAATCATCAGATATTTTAAGAACTATTTATTTTGATTTTAATGTTAGAATATTCTTCAAAATATTATTTTTAAGAAATTTTAATGTTCTTTTGTTTTGGAATTTAATGAAGTCTAATGAAGTATTATTGAATATATTTTTTTGGGAAACATTTTTATTATGTTATTGCAGTTTGGAATTAATTGTTTCTTTTATTTTAATTTTGGATTTAATGATTACATATCCACATATCCAATTTTTCCCATATTCATATAGGGGATTCAAACTTAGGTACATGTTGACATATTTTCAAAGGGAAATTGATATATCCATGTATTCGAGTACATGAATACCATATACCCAATTCTCCCCAGCAACCATTGGGAGAACCTAAAGATGATAGATTGGTACCCGAAGTCCAAAAAGAGTTCCAATGTAAGGTGAACAAGACCTAAGATTCACCAACTAGATTAAAATATGTGTTGAGGTCGGTGGTGTAAATTATGGACTGACGTTGTGAAGAATAGGATCACTAACCCAACCAAATCATGAAGATTTAAAAGTCTCTGAATTGTCAAAGTTTTCAAATTAATGTTGTGGCTTGCCTAGATCTGTGAGAATAGATCATATAAAGTTGATTTTTCCTTGATTTTCAAAGTCCAAAGCTGGGTTTACCGATACCAAAGGTTGAAGATGACCAAATCAATTCCTTTGATGAAGCTCTGTTGGTAAGAATAGTATCGAGTTTGGTTGTTCTAACTTTATATTAAATGAACTCTCTTTTCCCTGGAGAACAGGTTTGTACTAAATATAAAACACAAGGTACACTGATTGGAGGGTGGTCGACCGAGTTCGTGCATCATCCTTTGAGGCTCACCAAGGATTGAGAAAATAGTTTCTATCCAAAGTATCTTGATATGTGTTCCATAAAATATTTTTCAATGAATTAGGGTGGAAAATCTAATCTCAAATAGAGTTTTCTTCTATACATATTCATGTGCAGGTCATCCAAAGAAGATTAATCTAGGGTAATTGTATTTTCCCCATGTCCCGACTAACAAATTGGAATGGGATTCATGCAGTATGTTCAACAAAATGCTCGAATAAAGATCTAGCTTATTATTTTCACAAATGTAGAGTGTTTCGTGAGGCCAAGGATTGTCTTGTAATGGTGGAGTTTAATAATGAGTTGAGAAATAAAGGTTTGGATAATCTCTAAGAAAATTTAGAGTTGTTTTACCAAGTACAAGAGATTTCATTTAAGAAAAGAGGAGACAAAATGGTGTAACTAGAAGTATTATGCATGAGGGAAGACTTGTTATTATAGGTATTAAATTATTTTTTCTTAAATAATAATTGCTAATATTAATTTCAGGCTAGCTAGGGAACTTTAAGGGAAGAATTAGATTAAAGGTACCCAGTTTTTGAATGTGGGAAAGTTTGGTTGATGTGAGATCTAAAGAAATTTATTATTACTTCTAGAATTGAGAAGTTGGCAGGGGAATTTTTGGAAGATTATTCAAGGCATTGAACAAATCTTAGAAATTAGTCAAGATTCAAGTGTATTTGGGGGTGTATTTGGGGTAGTGATATTCTCTAAAGGGATTCTTCTCATTTCAAACGTAAAGGGTTAATTTTGATACATGGAGTGATATGATTATTATTCATATTCAGAAATATTTTATCCTTCATTTTTAAATAGTGTGTTGTGGTTTTAATATATCTGGATGCTAACTTCTAATTCTTGTTCTATTTTTTTCGGATACTCTCATTTCTTCTCCTCCTCTACTTTTTTTATCCATTTTAAATAAGATATACCTGTGTTGTTTTCTCTCACTTGGTTGTGTGATCACTAACCACCAACGATGGTGGGATAATATTTGTACCTAGTTCTAAGAGGTAAATCTAATTGCTACATAGAGATAAAATATTTGTTATGATCATTGAAATATTCTATGATCTTGGAAAATTAAAAACATGAATAGAGGATATGAGACCATAAAATCATCTTTAGGGACAGTTTTATACATTCTTTTTCTCTCTAAAATTTCATATTTATCTCAGATTCATTCGATAGAGTGTCTTCAGAGAGGTTTTTTATTTTTGAAGATCTTATGATGATCACCTTTTCATGGAATAAATTTTGTGAGAATGTGGTTTATCCTTTTGTATCATTCCACAAAAAAGAGAGTACTTATGTATAAGAATATGTTATATGCATGTTTTTTCATTGTTTTATGAGATATAGGTGAATTTAATTGAGACATTTATCATTTACTAAGTGTAATTGAGTGTCATTGATTTTATTTTTTTGATCAATGATAAACGGTATAGTGGTAAACTAACATGGAGTTGTTTTTGTTTTCACTGAAATTTCTTCTCAACTTTCATTTCCATTTTCCTTATTTTTTTTGTTTTTCGTATTCTTATTTCATTTTTTTCATCTCTTTTAAATGTTTAACATACATCTTTCTAAATAGAAAAAATACGTAAAAAATTATAAGTCTCATTAGGATTAACACACTGCCTCCATGAGATCGACTCTTGAGTTATCCATTGTGATATATATAGGTTAATATAAATATATCTTCCATAGTTCATACAATAAGATATCAGAAATAATCATTGATTCTGGGGAATAAAGTTTTTCTTAGTGATTATTTGTTTTTTTTTTGTTTTTTGAAGTCATTTGTGATATAATTACAAATAATTTAATATTTATCACTATTAGAAATATCTTAGATGCAAGAACTTAAAAAGTCCTTATAATATTTTTAGAATTGGAAAAAGGGAAAAATAATTAAAGCACCATTTAAGAATCATGTGGTTTCTCTTAATATGTTGATGAATTTCCTTAAAGATTTTTTTAGAGTTGGTGTTCTAGAAACAACTGTTTATACTTTGATTAAAATTATATTCAAATATTTTAATATTAATAAAACATCTTATTATATATTTTTCATTATTAATAATGAATTTGTTGTAATAATGTCATAGTGTATCTGTCACATTGATAATGTCATAAGAATTCTCTTCTATGATGAGAACCTTGTAATCCCGTGAAGATATTCTTCAATATAGTTTTGTGGTTGGATAACATTTCATGACTGGGAACATGGTATTTTGACTGTCAAGTGAGAGTACTCATAAGATGATGAGACTTTATCTCATGAATTTCAACTTGGTAATGTTCAAGATGGGAGATAATGTAAATATACACATTGAAAATAATTAGGCATGTTTTGTGTCATTGGATATCCCTATTTTCAAGTGTGTGTAATAATAATTAGACTTTAAGATTATAATGTATATATATTAGGACTCACGCACTTAGATTTATTTTGAAAAACTTGATGATATAGTTCATGGAGAAGTTGGATACATTGGCTGCATCATAAGTGATGTGTTATTAATGAATAAGTTCAGGAAAGATTTTCCACATCCATCTTTATGTAGAATGATATCTCAGCCCTTCGATTGGAATAGAACCATCACAATAAATTCTATGTCCATTGTGTAATGGTGTGTTTATTTAATATAATCAAAGAAAGATGTATCAATTATATAGGTTGATGACATAGATATGCAACCTGATTGATGAGATATTGAGATAAAGGGATTACATTACATAGTGAATGTTCACATTCATTTGTAAATGTTGTGACATTATGTTCTTTATATTGGGTGCCTTGACACATTACTAGATAGTAATATTAGACTTCAGGTTAGCCCGCCTAATTACAAAAATAAATAATCCTATAAGTTCACACACTATGTGTTTCCATTGATATCGATTAAATTATATTTGAATTTAATTATTGGAATAAATATTATTCTCAAGACTAAGAAATAATTTTATTAATGTTTTAATGATTGTAAATAATTATTTATGAGAATATATTTAATTAAATATTTATTTAGGTATTTAATAAATGATGACGAATCAGAGAGGACCAAGATCATGTTTGGTGATAAATGTTAATTTACAAGCCGGTTACCCCAGTTAGTGCACACCATAAAATAATATTATTATTACTATTATATAGAAAGGTTTTTTCTAAGAATTAATAAATTATTTAATGGTTGATATGTAATTAAATAATATTTTAACCTAACCTCTAGATCTATAAATTTATTTTTAGGTCTATTATGTAGGGTTAATCGAAAAATAAAGATTTTAGAATCATTGTGCACAATAGACATCTCTCTCGATCCCCTCCCCTCATCTACTCAAGTACGAGAACAACTCATTCAAGATCCAAGGATCATGAAAAAATCAAGATGAATGATACAAGATAATCAATCTACCACACTAGTACCTGATAATAAATTATTGTCATTTGGAGGTCAAAGGAGTACATGTGGATAATTTCTAGATGGATTCTACACTTGGATCCTACAATCACAACAAAGGTAATCCTAAAAGTTTTTTAAACGATCAACATCTTCATCGAAGAAAGTTTCTAAGATGAGGTATCATTTTTCCTGTCATATTTATATTAATTATAAATTTATAATGAAAAGATAATCTCTCTCGGTTCCAGGTTCACTTATGTCAATATTTGTTGGACAACTTTCATTGGTCATGATGTTTTACATCTTGTAGAATTTGTGAATGACCCACAAAATCTGATAAAACCTTATAGTTTATTCCCACACCAGGTGCTTCCACTGCACCCGAAACCATTATGTGGTATTAGAGTGGGTCATATTTTAAATTTCTAATTATTTATTTGATTGTAGATATATATGTTCATAGTGTTTAGATCTTTCATTTCAAATTTTTTTTTCTCCAATCCAACTTTGATTTACATGATTTTGACATTTTAATTTCATCGTTCAAGATTCATATTTTCTTAATGTTCTAAGAACACATGAAGAAAAACTAGATATATCATCAAGAAGTGATATGAATTTGGTCTGTAAGACTGGGTTACATGATGTGTAGTTGGAGTACATTCCATGTAATCAAGTGCACTACACATAACCGTGTGAAACACCAAGAAGTGACTGCACATGGTGAATTTATTGCACTCTTCATGTATACTAACCCAAATTGGCACATGACATGTCAAATTACATGATGTGTAACTGGTGTACACGTCTTGTAGCCCACACAATTTAGTATTGAAATTTACACAAATTGTGTGGTAAAATACATGGTTAAAATTTGTGTGATACTAACAACCTAAAGCATTAATGAAATACATGACATGTAGCCAACTTACAAGACATGTAGTTCAGTATTTACCTTATTTCAAATACACATTGAGTCATTTTTTGGGTTATGTGGACACACAACTAACATAAAACATGTCATGTATATGGAGTACACGTCATGTGGTCCTGTGTCCAAAGAACACAACGAGTCCTTTAGTGGTTTGCACAGACACACGAGTAGTGGAACACACATAATATAACTAGAGTACACTTCATGTGGTCCCACATACTAATAACACACTGAGTCTTTTGGTGGGTTTGAGAGTCATACTGCAAGTGTGATACATGGCATGTAGATGGATAATACACACAGTGTAGTCCATCAAAGGTAAACACTGAATCCACAATCATTTATCCTGAGTACATAAAAATCAAGGTACATGGACAGTATCATATTTGTACACACCATGTAGTCTCACAATAAAGAAATAAATAAAATAAAATTAAATTAATAATTTCAACATTAAAACCATATTACATTGATTGACACCTGATGGGTTTGAAAATTTATTAAAGTTTTTAAGGAATTAAAAATTCTCAATTAAATATTATAATTATATATAATTATTAGTTTACCATTTATTTTCCACAAATGCATTTATGATGTGTATATTCAAGAGAATTTATACAGTCATTAAGATAAAATAGAATTAATTAGCTAATTAATCAAACATTTTTATCATACTAATGAAGAATGAATATAAATGAATGTTAGTCAATCTACTTTTGTGTATTAATTACATGTATGAATGTTCATGATATTTATAGATACTATTGTATACAAAGGTTTAATTTAATTCAATTTATTGCATGGGTTTTCAATCATTAATTATTAAATTAAATGTGATGTCCCATGATTCATCTCTCCCTCCTTTATTATGCAGGACAAGCGTATCCAAGGTTATTTATGTAATTTTCCACCAATACTTCAGTCCCCCACACATGAATATGAGTTATATATAGATATAATAAACAGAGTATCCCATAGTGTGTGAAGGTGGTTCAACATAGTGCCGATATGGTAAAAACCCTAGTGATACATAGGTTGACAGGTGGAATGCTCAAACTCATACCAATATCGGGACAATGATTTTTCCCCTTGGTCATAGGTTGATTTATTGTCCGATCAATAAATAAACCATTAGATAAGCTCATGATTGAGTCATTTATTTATTTCTGTATTATTCATTATTTATTTTGTGGATGAAAGATCATGATCACATAAATAAATGAACTAATATGCAAAGAGGAAATTTAAATAAATACATTATGTTTAAATGTTTTATCAAATAATGGTCAATCACACAAGTAAATTACACTTAATATTAATAAGACATGTAATGGATAAGGAAATAAATATTTATGCATAATAAAACAAAATTCCTTAAGTTAATATTAAGTCATTAAGCCTTCCACCATATGAATTAAGATGAACCCATAATTAAAGTGCCAGTTCGACCTATATTAGGGGAATTTTAAATTATTGGTAATAATTAAGAAAGATAGCTGGTTGGATTAACCAAATCTATATTTAGTATTATGGATTACATCTGTTCAATATAAATTTGGAAGAAAGTTTTGAGGAAATCCCAGTCAGGGTTTCTAGAGTTGGGAGTCCACTCAATGGATCAATGTACTACAATCCCATAGTTGGAAAGACCGCCTACCTAAATCCTTTCTTTTAATTATCATGTATTATGTCTGAGACGAGACCAGGCTCTGAGATGACACGTAATTCTGAGGCCAAGAGTGACCGAAATGGATTTTTGAACATTTTATAAAGTTTATTAAATAACTGTGCGAGTGTTTTTTATAACATTTAAACCAATGCCCAGATCAAAAAAAAAATAAGGGCACCGTTGAACTCTGATCATCGGGATTTTCTTAGAAAGGGACTAATGTTGGCTGGCACAGGCCAACATTGGATGTTAGTTTTTGGCCGTAAATAAAATAATTAAGTAATAGTTATTTTATTTTAAAATCCTTATATATATCCTAAATGTTAACTCGTATTGGAAATAATAGAGTTTCTTTGAGATCACAAGGTACTGTTTCCCTTAATAAGAGCTTAACATCGACCGGTACGGGTCGAGGGTGAAAGATAGTTTTTGAGTTTTTTTAAGCGAATTAAAATGGTGTGCATGCACAGTTTTGGAAACTTCTGAATGGGTGGCTAGATTTAAAATTAGAGGGAACCATTGCATCTGTAATGGATACATTACCTAAGAATAGACCTAACATCGACCGATGAGACTTGACCAGAAAAGATAAATTTTAGAATTTTTGGAAGAAAATTAAAATAATTTAAAAAGTTATTTTATTTGTTTACCTTCACCATTGAGAAGTGGCACATCGACACTATGGTGTGGCAAATAGATGATGAAAAATAAAATTAAATGAATCCCATTAATGAGTTTCTTAAATATAAAGGGCAACGAATCATTAATTGAAGAGTAATAGAGATGTTGTTCCTTAAATGAAACAGCATAATGACGCGACGACGTAGTGTAACAGAAACGCTGCAACACATTTCTCTTTTAATTAGATAACGGGATGGAGAAAAAAATTGGAGGCCTAAGAATTTAACTGATGAATATATAGTGAGGAATCCTCTCCAACAACTAATGACAACACATTCTCCTTCCACCCTTTAAAAGGATCACTAGAAACGTGGGCGACAGATCAAGAATGGATAATGAAGGTGCGTGACCCCACTCTTCCCCGACCAACTTCTATCCCAGGTAGGGGGTTTATTTTAAGTGAATATATATTATCCATATATTTCTCTTAAATGACAGAAATGGGTTAAATCACAAACAAGTTAACCCGTAGATCGGTCATTCATGTAGGGTGGTTAGTGATGCTGGATAAAGGGGATATCTTGTCTTTTTAATTATTCCACTTTTTTTCTTCATGAACAACTAACAAGGACACATTAGAGTCAACAGGAGGAAAGAAACAGATTTTTCGTTGGGTGTTATTTGTGACCCCTCTCTCTCTCTCCCTCTCTTCATTCTTTTTGGTGTAATGATGACGATGCATCAGATGAGGAAGCACTATGTAAAAGGATTGCAACCAGGTGGGTCGCGGCACTGGCAACACAAGGTCTCAATGACCAACCATGGCAGCAGAACCAGGCTGCGGTACCCTGGACCTGGAAGTAAGAGGGAGGAGGTGTGCGGGCAGTGCACCACAACAGCAGTAAGGACCTCCGGAACCCAGGCCGATGGTAGCAGGGTCGTGACACCCAAGCCGCAGTGGATGAGGAACCCGCAAAACAAAGTCGCGATAGATGGGGGTGGACCTGCGGCAGAGCCGCGGGTCGGTGCTTTCCACAAGGACCAGTCATGTTGGACCGGTGGGCGAACCCCTATGATAACAGACCTCAGGAGTGGTTCAAGGCAGCTTATGCTGTGTTGATCGGAAGAAGGGCGGTGTGATCACCGACCATGTTCGCCCATCTCCAAGAAGTCGGTCACCCAAGCAGCTAGTATAGGGCATGAGCTGGGCCGCAGGTTTCCTAGCCTGAATATAGCTATCCTGCTATTATGGGTTGGTCCAACATAATAGAACAAGGCCATTGGGTGGCTCGAGGTCGGAACGAACTGGCCCACCGGTTCCGGGTCGGCCCGGATGGAACCGGGTCGTTTGGCGACCCGACGGGCTAGACCCCAACCGAACCGGTCTGGGTCCAGTAAGGCCAAATGGGCCTGAAAAAATGGCCTAGCTGGACCTATATGACCTTGACTCGAACTGGGTTGGTTCGGATTGGTTGAACCGGGTCAGGGCATACAAGGCCCTTAGTTACTAAAACGCCAATATCTTTCAAATCAGGCATCTGATTGATGAGACGTTTGGGGCATTAGAACCCTAGAAACAATGCAGTTATTTATTAATAATCTAATGAGGTTTTAATGGTAGTATAAATGTGATAAATTTATTGAGGATTGGTTTCTCCTAGAATCAAGAACACTACATGCGGGAATCTTGTGGTTGACTGAGAGCCGAATACTTTTAACAAGTGACCCTGTGTGGATATGCTATGTTGGCCTAGTGAAAAGTGACTCTATGTGACCTAGAAGGCCCACGGTGGGGAGTGGCTCTATATGGCCCAGTATACCCATGATACAAATTAGGGATGAACACCTCAGTATGATGGGAAATGTGGGAAGCAGCTCTATGTGACCCGGAAAGCCCATGGTGGGGATTGACTCCATGCGACCCAACATACCCATGGTACTCATCAAAGATGAGTACCCCAGCAGTCCAAGGTGTACAGTGTTTCGAATGATAGTATTGTGTTATATACTTTATATTATACCTGTGTTGTACTACCCTATAGGGTAGGGTTCGGGTCCTTGATATACGAAGTAGTACTCCTCTGTCGTAATAGGGTAAAATTCCTTCATGAGTATTACTCCCATGTCCAAATAGGGTGTGGGTCATTCATGAGTAATACACATATGTTGGAACTAGGGTGAGGGTCCAAAACTACAAAGTAGTACTCACCCGTCTCTAAGTAGTGACGAGGAGAGGGTCTACCATAGGAGTTGGAGCGCCCTCGACTGTCTGACACAACTACGAGGAGTAGGCCCCTCCACATGAATAGAATAGATACCTAAGTAGGAGAAAGTTCTCCCTTGATGAGACTTAGGTGAGGGCCACTCCTTAAAAGATTGACTGATGTATCAGAGGTTATTCTGGAGTAGTGCTCCCTCAAATGAGCATAATGGGTAGGATCGGGCCTCTTCACTTGGGTTTCTTTAGTCTTTCATTGGGTGAAAGATGGTGATGACTAGACCTCTAGTGTTGGGCACTAGATTCGGACCTACTAGAATGTTCTTGATGGAGTGTATCTCTCGGACGGGTGCCACTAGAGATGGTTGAGCTCGTAGAGTGTGATCTCTTGGTTTTTGTGTTGCCTCTCAAACCTACAATGAGAATACTCATGCTTGCTATAAGTTTGGAACCTTATGATTCCTAGTGACTGAAATGAGTGTATCTTGATGTTCATGGTATATGTATGGGAATATAACTGAGTAGAGTTGATTGTGCATTTATTCATTTTTTTCTCTTGTGATTTATCTTTGTGGTTTCGGGGTCCCCTACTGAGTGTTGTTTTATTCACACTTGCATGGGCTCCACCCGCACATATTGTGTCTGGTTCAGACGACATGTGATTCGATAGAGACCTTGGTGGCCTGTGACCAGGCGGTGACCAGTGAGATACAACAAGCATGACATACTTCCAAAACATATGAAATCCACTCTCTTTGTACCCTTAAGGTGGGGTCTTCTACCATAATTTTATAGAGATATTTTGTACATTCCTGTTTTTATTTTTTCTCTTATTGGGTTTGTATTCTATCCCATTTGACTTATAGTTTGTACCTTTACTCAGGGGTTTTTTAGTGGCATGCATGTTTTCCTTTCCAACTATTTGGGATGTAGTAGTGTGTGTGTGCGTGAAGTTACTCAGGAAAATACCTCCCACTCATGGGATAATGCCTTCGGTGCTAGTCTCCAACCCCAGGCCTTTGGGCGTCAGGCTTGGGGTAGTAAGGGAATGGGTCCTGGGGGACAGGTCGTGACAAATTGGTATTAAAGAAGGTTTGGTTCCACCTTGGGACCAAGAGTTTGTGAGATTTGGGTTGGGTTGCATCACGATGTTGTTAATATGTTTTAATTTTGACTCTAAGTCCAGGGGGGTCTAGTGTTGGTGTGGCGGCCAAAGTATCCTTTCACTGGGATTATGATAACATGATTTTTCAACTCGGTACATTGGGACATTGGTCACCGAACAATGAATGGTACATGCATCATATAGGAATGGTTTGTGCTTTCCATATCCTTCTCGAGTTAGATCTCTAGATATACTCTTTTAACTATGGTTCATCTCGATCCATTTTGGGATTCCACCATTCAAATTGCTAGACAGGATTTTAGGACAGGACCACGATAATGGTACACCGAGAAATGATGCATCAATATAGGGAATAGTATTAGAGATGGACCTACCGGGTGGTGCACCAGTGATACCACCACCTGTCGATCAACAGTTGCTACCATCGCTACCAATAGAGGATGCACGCAGGCTGCGTGCACTAAAAGAGTTCCATAGGTTGATACCTCCTAGGTTTAGTGGTTAGAATGATTCCCAGGTGGCCGAGGATTGGGTTGAGGTAGTTACGTGAGTCTTCCACCTAGTGAGGATGCCTCTCGACCAGATGGTGATCTTGTCTGTGAGCCTTCTTTAGGGATCATTGGGGATATGGTGGAGGTTTAATATCTATACACACAATGAGGTGATCCTCACCTTGATAGACTTCGATCACCTCTTCAGGGAGGAGTTATTTCTAGCGACATTACGCTCTATGTGTATATAGGTACAACTGCACCAACAACTGGGCAGCATGACAATAGCTGAGTACTCATTGAGATTCATGGATATTTATTGACACTCTATAGATATGGTGTGGGACCCATACTTTAGGTCCCCGAAGCTTCGACCAAGGACTACTTAGGGATATGAGGGCATCAGTGATGCTTCTTAGCATTCTGACATATGATGGGGTGCTAGGGCGAGGCCAAGTGGTTGAGAGTTTCTTGGTGGAGGAGCAAATGGATCTGACCTACAACAAAGGTCATGAGGTAGAGGTGTCTTCTGGATCTAGAAGATGATACGTGATAGAATCACAGTGTATAACGCATACCCATTCCCAAACATAGACATGTGGGTAAGTGGTTTAGGAGCTGCACCATGGACAAATTATGCCACAGGAAAGGCAGTGTTATGCTTGCAATGACCTGGGACATCTTGCTAAGGATTGCCCGACCCATCATTCTTCCAAGAGGGAACTGGGTGATGAGCTGCCTTGGAAAATACAACTCTTGGAGCAAGGAGTTCCTCTAGATGGTGGTGAGGCAGAGGAGATGGATGAGAAACATGGGGTGGAAGATAGTTTACAACATTTCCACCACCAACCCTAGGTGGTCCGTGCTAGGCTTAGGGAGCTGGAGGACATGAGCGAGGATAGCTGCATGCAGTCATGTCTTATAACCATGAAGCTCCAAGAGAGATTCAAGGTATGATATGTGTCTTTTCTTTTGGCTTCAATTTTAAATAGACCCAGGTCCTAGTTGTTCTCCTTTTCCTGTGAGTTTTTTTGAGTCTTTGAGGTTCTAGTTGGTCTGTGGACTTGACCCTCATGGTTATAGACTCCTACCAGAGGAGACCCGTTGATCACACGCTGAAACTGATAGTGTGACCTGACTCTTAGAGGTGAGATTTGGGGTTGAGATCTCTTAGATATGGCGTTGAAGCCTTACAACGTCATTCTTGGTATGGACTACTACCGTTCATACCCAGATTGACTGTATTAGGAAAAGGATGTGGTGTGTCTGTGATGGTGAAAAAAAGTTTTCTTTTACAGTGAAAGGGAATCCCTAGCATCATAAAATAGAATCTCATAAATATTCATGCTTGGGATCATTCTGTGGTGGAAGAGTTAGACCCCATGAAGTTTCCACAGTATGGATTGGTTTCTTACCATCCATAATCAGCTAGGATGTCACTACTGATTGTGGAATTGTTACTATTTTAGAAAGTTATGTGGCAACTTGAGGTTGTAAACAGAGGGACTAGTAATACCCAATGTTCACTCTTGGGAAGCTATGTTTCACTCGTGAATACCCATGCATGTTTAGCATCAACCCTAAACACATAACTCTCATGGAGGATTTAGCACAGCTCATCCAAGGGTGGATGTGAACTGTGGGATTCTATCTCTATCTATATCAGGTTAGCTTGGAGGTGATCCACTAGACCTGATGACTGGAGATAGATCGTAGTGATTGATGTTTTCTTACTTTTCATAACTAAAGAAACATGTTCTTGTTATTTCATGATGTTGTCCTAGTAGAAGATGGACATGAGAGCGGTCGATCTCAGTGGTTCCTTGAGGTGTATACTTGTAAGCAGCGCAGGGACCCTTGGTGAACTCAATTGTCTTCCCATGAGTATAGGATTTTGCATTTCGGGGAAGAAAAGTCTTATGGTGGGGAGAATTTAATGGTTTGGAATTCAATGGAATGTTTTTAAATTATACTGGATTATTATGAGACTAGGATTTGAGACGGCACGTAATTACGAGGCTTAGAGTGGCCAAAATGGATTTTTGAACTTTTCTTAAATTTTATTAAATAATTGTGTGATCGGGGTTTTTTAAGATTTAAATTGATTCATAGATCAACACTCTGAGGGCACCATTGAAATCAGATCGTCAAGATTCACCTAGAAAGGGGCTAACGTTGGCTAGCACATGCCAATCGTGTAAGTTAGTTTTTGGATGTAAATAAAATATTTAAGTAACAATTATTTTATTTTCAAATCCTTATAAATTCTAAATGGGAAATAAGATTGGAAAACCAAGAGTACCGTTGAGATTTTGAGGGTGTGTTTACCTAAGGTAGAGATTAACATCGACCAGCACGGGTCATGTGTGAATGATTTTCTTTGAGTTTCTTTAAGAGAATTAAAATGGAACGTGTCTGTGGTTTTGGAAAATTATAAACATGTGTCTAGATTGAAAATATGAGGGCACCATTGAATCCAGAATGATGAAATTCCCTAATTATGTACCTAACTTTGACTGGCGAGGGTCGACCAAAAAAGACATTTTTCAGACTTTTCAGAAGAAAAATAAAATTACTTAAAAAGTTATTTTATTTGTTTATCTTCATCATTGAGCCATGGCACATCGGCACTATGGTGTGGCAAAGAGGGGATGAAAAATCACATTAAATAAAGTCCATTAATGAGGCTCTTAAATATGTATCATAATGACTCATTAATTGAAGCGTCATAAAGAAGGAGTTTCATAAATGAAACGGCGTAACGACGTGATGATGTAGCGCAATAGAAACAGTGCGACACATTTTTATTTTAGTTAGATAATGGGTTGGAAAAAAAATTTAGAGTCCTTATAATTTAAATGAAGAAACTACAGTGAGGAATCCCCTCTAATGGTGAATGATGATTCATTCTTCTTACACCCTTCAAAGGATCGCTAGTAACATGGGTGGAGATTCAAGAACGAAGAACGAAGGCATGCAACCCTGCTCTTCCCCGACCAACATCTATCCCAGGTAGGGGGTTTATTTTAAGTGAATATCTATTTTTCGTCATCTATGTCTTAAATTATGGATGTGGGTTAACTCACAAACTAGTTAACCCGTGGACTAGTCATTCATGTGGGGGTGGTTAATAATGAGGGATAACGGGGATATCTGGTCTTATTAATTATTCCACTTTTTTATTCAAGAACCACTAATAAGAACACATCCATGTCAACATGAACAAAGAATCAGATTAGTCCTTGTGTGTTTTTTATGACCCCCTCTCTCTCTCTCCCTCTCTATGTACTTTGAGGTGCAATAGTGACGATGCATCAGTCGAGGAAGCACTACTATGGCCAGGCAGGCTGCGACACCGACAACATGAGGCTTCGATGACCCTCCGCGGTGGAAACACCAGGATGAAACACCATGACCATGGTGGTAAGAGGGAGGTGATGCGCTAGCAGCGTGCTGCGATGACAACAAGGACTGTCAGCACCTAGTCCATTGACTGGTGGCAGTAGAGCCTTAACACCCAGGTCGTGGTAGTAGTACCAGGACATGGCACCATGTATGCGGTGGTAGGAGGGTTGCGCCGCACTAGGAGCACACCGTGGTGGCAAAAAGGACCCTTGGAATCAAGGTTGGTGGTTGGCAACAACAAGGTTGCGACACCCAGGCCGTGGGTGGTGGCGACGACTGGCCGCGACCCAAAGTAGTGGTAGACGGGGGGACCCATGGCAGCGTCACAGGTCGATTCTGGCCACACGAACCAGCCACATGGAATGCATGCCAACCACATTTTTCTGGTGGGAAAAACCCACGACAACCAGCCATGGGGACTGGGTCAACGCCACTTATGTCGCATTGAACAGGAGAAGGGAGGCGCGGTCACTGACTTGTCTGCCCAGTTGGGGGAAGCCAACCACTCAAGAGGTCGGGCTAGGTCATGAGCCATGCCGCTGGGTAGCCCAGGTTGGAACAAACTGTCCCACCGGTTGTGGGATGGATCAGATGGAACCAGGTTGGTAGGCGACTCGGTGGGCTAGATCCCCAGCCTAACCGGGCCGAGTCCAACAAGGCCTAAAGGGCCTAGCCCAGTAGACCGGCTAGACCAGGCCGGCACAGACCCAAAAAGGGTTAGTTCAGATCATTAAAACTGTTTTGGGGCATGCAAGGCCCCCGGGACGGAGCATGCGGGCCCCCATTCCGTGTTGTTTAGTTAGGTCTGACTGGGTCCGACCGAGACCAGAAACGACTGGCCCCTTATTACTAAAACGCCAATATCATTTAGACTGGGTGTCTGATTGACGAGTAATTTTCGGCATTTTAACCTTTTCGATGAGGAAGTTCTTTAGACATAATCTAAGGAGGTTTTCATAGAATTTGAAATGAGACGAATGGATCGAGGAGAAGTTTCTCCCAAGATCAAGAGCACTACGTGTGGGAATCCTACAGCTGGATGAGACCCGAATACTATTGACAAGAGACGCTATGTGGATTAGTTACAAGTGACCCTGTGTGGATCAGTTGTGATGGCCCATAGGGAAAAGACTATGTGTGACTCGACATGACCACTGTGGGGAGCATCTCTATGTGACCTAGAAGACCCACGGTACTAATCAGGGATGAGTTCCTTTGTACGATGGCTAAGGTGGGAAGTGGCTCTATGTAACCTGGTTGGCCCATGATGGGGAGCAGCTCTGTGTAATCCAACATACCCATAGTTCTCATTAGATATGAGTACCAAAACAATCTAAAGTGTTCAATGTTATGATTGATAGTCTTTCTTTCGATACTTTAGATTATACTTGAGTAGTACTCCCCTACTGGGTAGGGTGTGGGTCCTTGATATACGAAATATTACTCCCCTATCATAACAGGGTGAAGGCCCTTCATGATTAGTACTCCCCTTTTGTAACATGGTGTGGATCCTTCATGAGTAATACACCCCTATTAGAACCAGGGCATAGGTCCTTACTTACAGAGTAGTACTCCCTCGTATTTGAGTAGTGACGAGGAGAAGGTCCTCCATAGGAGTTGGATCTCACTAAACTTTCATACACAACTATGAGGATAGGGACCCTTTACTTGAATATAATCAATACCTGAGTAGTAGAAAGTGCTCCCTCGAGGAGACTGAGGTGAGGGACACTCCTTACAGAAGCGAATGAGTTATCAAAGGTTATTCTGGAGCATTTCTCCTTTAATTGAGTGCAGTGGCAAGGAGCAAGCCTCTTCACTTGGGTTTCCTTAGTCTTGAATTGGGTGCAAGACTGTGATGACTAGACATCTAGTGTCGGGCACTAGAGTTGGACCTAGAATAATGTTCCCAATGGATTATATCTCTCAGACGGGTGCCACTAGGGATGGATGACCACATGGAGTGTGATCTCTTTGTTTATGTGTTTCCCCTCAAACCTACAATGATAATTTGGATGGTGACTATGAGGTTGGATCCTTATGATTACTAGTGTCTGAAATGAGTATATATAGATGTTCATGATATATGTATGGTCATATTCCAAAGTAGAGTTGATTGTTCTTTTCTCTATGTTTTTTCTCTTGTGATTTATCTTTGTGGTTTCAGGGTCCCCTAATGAGTATTGTTTTTCTCACCCCTACATGAGCTCCACCTGCAAGTGTCATGTCTGGTGCAGATGACATGTTCTTCGACAGAGACCTTGGTGTCCCAGGACCAGGTGGTTCCCAATGAGATACGATAGGCAGGACGTACTTCCACAACTTTCGACAGCCACTCCTGACCTACCCTTCATGTGGGGTCTTCTGGGAATTTTTTATAGAGATCTTTTATACTTTTCTGTTTTCACTTTGTCTCTTGTTGGGTTTGTATTCTGGACCATTTGACTTACATCTTGTACCTTTACTCAGTGGTTGTTTAGTGGAAGCCATGTTTTTCTTTCCAACTATTTTGGACATAGTTTTGTGTGTGTGCACGCGTAAAGGTACTCCATAAAATGTCTCCCACTCGTGGGATAAGTCCTTCAGTGCTAGTCACCATCCCTTGGAATTTCGTAGGTAAGCTTGGGGTAGTCATGTCATAGGCCTTGGGGGATGGGTCGTGACATGTTACATAAACAAAAACCTTAAATTCTAGAATACTCATTACCTAATTCTCTTATAGAGGAAGTGGGTGATGAAGAGTTCACTAATTGGTATAAACACTTTAGTGAAATAATCAACATTCATTGTTTAATGCTATCATACTTGTCTTGTCAACTCATGAAGTCTCATGAAGACATGGATGCTTATAACATGTTCAAGAATATACATGGCCTATATTATGAGAGAGAAAGATAAGAATTCTTTGAGACATCAAAGGTGATCTTTTAGAGAAATCTTGGAGAGGGTTATCCAGATTGACCTCGCATAGTAAAAATCATTGTCTATATTGAGAATCTAGGGGTTATAGGGTTTAAACTCTTTGAATAACTACACACTAATCTGATTCTTTCATCACTCCCTTATAGATTCACCATTTTGTTATTAATTTAAAAATGAACATCATTGAGAAGTATCTCTCATCTTTACACTCTCTTATTCTCCAAGTTGATAGGGAGATGAAGTGTAAAATGGCCTATATAATTATGGTGAATAAAATTAAATGTTAACTGAAGATATATTATTCCAAATATTCTTCACAACTCCCTTATAAGAAGTGAAGGATCAAGTGTGCATCAATGTAGTAGGATGTTATTTATTTCACATGTGGAAAATTGGCCAGTGTTAAAAAAGTTCACCTAGGAAATTAAGTAAGGGTAAGATTCAAGTTCGTTTGTTATCGAGTTCAACTTACCCATTTCAAAAAATTGGGTATTAGATACAATTTTTGGTGCTCGTATATGTATTCAAATATAGAGACCAAGTATATTCAGAATGATTGACCAAGGGGAGGTATATGAGCAGCCAACAAAGATAAACTTTATGTTGTGTCTATCAAAGACTGCCACCTCATGTTGCCGACATGAATGATCTTGGATTTTAAATGTTTTTATTTTGTACAATTCGTTACCAAAAACATTATTTCTATATCAAGAATTGATATAAATGGATTTATTTTAAAATTTAGGAATACATGTTTCTTCTTTAATAAGTATATAATTCTTTATAGTAAGGTATATTTAAATAATTGTCTTTAGGTATTGGATTACATATACCAAGTAATGGAAATTGATAAAAAAATGAGTTCACATGAATTTTATGACACCCAACTACAGTCGTATGAAGTTGGCTCTAGTCCATGTGGTATTTTATTGGAGTTGGTGGTCTAGAAACAACTATTTGTACTTTTATTAAATTTATAGTCTATGATTTGAATATTAATAAAACATCTTATCACATATTGTTCATTCTTCTATATGAATTTTATGGAATAATGTCCTAAGGTATATGTTGCATTGAAAAATTCAAAATTGTTCCCCTCTCTATATATTTATAAACTTGAAATGACATTGATATATTCTTAAATATAGTTCTACGGGCAGATAACATTATATGAGAGTTAACATGGTATGTGGACTTTTAGGTGTGAGTAATCATAAGAAAATGACACTTCATCTCATAAAGTTCACACTTGGTAATCTACAAGATGGGAGATTATGAGAATAGAACTACCAGTAAGAATTATTCATGCTTTTTATCATCAAATATTTCTATATGAAAGCATCTGTAATGGTCCTTAGACTTTAAGATTATTACTAATACATATTATGACTCATGAAATTAGATGTATTTCATAATCCTCAATGATAAAATTCATGGAGAAGTAAGATATGTTGCGTGAGTCATGAGTGACATGTAATTAATGAATAAGATAAGGAAGGATCTTCTCCTTCTATATTTTTGGAAGATGATATCTCAAAAATTTGAGAAGAATAGAATGGTTGCATTAAATTACATTTCCATGGTGAAATAATGTGTTTATATTAGATAGTAAAAGAAATATGTATCAAACATATAGGTTTAAGAAACAAATATAAAAACATATTGAAGAGATTTTGAGACAAAGGGATTATATTACATAAAAAATATTGATATGTGGTTTTCGGCATTGCAACATCAAGTTCATTCTATTGAGTTTCTTAACACATTTCTATAAATTAATCATGGACGTTAGGTAAGGCTTCCTAATTCAAATGATAAAGAATGCTAGAGGGTTACAAATTAATTGTTTTCATTGATCTCAATTAAATATAATTTATTCTAATTAATGGAATAAATATTATTAATAAGACCAAGGTATAATTTTATTCATGTTTTAAAAATCACATATATTTATTTTTGAATACATATTTAATTAAATATCTAGTTTGGTATTAAATAAATGTGGAGGAATCTGAGTAGAAAAGATCATGTTTGTTGATAAATAAAAATTTATAAGCCAGTGAAATAATATTTTATCACTATACCGATTATTGCATTCTATAAAGTAATAATAATAATATATAGAATGAGGTTTGATAGGGATTATTATTTTATTTAAGGGTTTGTATGATATTAAATAAAATTTTAACGTAAACACTATCTCTATAAATATATGGTTATTTCTGTTGTGTGGGGTTAATTGAACAGTCAATATTTGATAATCATTGCATAAAATAGACTTCTCTCTCAATTACTCCTCCTCCCATTTTCTCAAGAACAAGATGAACACCATCAAGATTTAAGGATATTGAATCAATCAAGACAAACAAGATAATATGATTGATCCTTTGTGCTAGCACCCGTCAATAAATAAATATCTTTTGGATATAAAAGGAGCATGTGTGAATCCCACTAGAGGTATTTTACACATGGATCCTATAAGAAAAATTATGGTAATTTGAAAATCATTTCAAATGATCAACATATTTTTTTAAGAAAGTTCTTAAGATGACGTATCATTTCTTCCAATCGTATTTAAATTAATTATAAATTTAACATGAAAATATCCTCTCTCCAGGTTCCAGGTTCTCTTATATTAATTTTTGGTTCATTGGAAATGATGTCTATGTCATTTTAAACTTGAGAATGATCCACCAAATATGAAAAACCCTTCTTGTTTATTCTCCCACTAGGAACTTTTGTTGTGCCTGAAAGCTCCACTTTCAACTCTTCTCAAAATGAACAAAAGCACATGAAACAATTTAGACATATTATTAAAGAATAATTCAAATAAGAGAGTCTAAAAGAGTTGTAGAAACCTATATTTTTACCTTACAATTCTATAGATTTTATGTTATAGTTTTGAAGTCACGATAATGAGACATTTTTTGAGGGGTTTATAGAAGAAACAACAATAGAAATTGAAGAAGATGGATTTTTTTGGATGATCAAAATATTTATACATTTTATTGGAATAATTTTTTGTGTACTTACTTGTTTAATGATATGTACATAGTTAAACAAGATAAACTAGTTGAAGATACCGTCTTATTTTCCCTAAAATATACCACTATTGAAGTGGTTTATTTTGATGAGTAGTTATAGGAGATAGATTTTGTTTCTCTGAAAGTGGATATTCCCCTAGGATCACTATATTTTATTTAATAATAGCTTCTAGTTTGTTTCTAAAGAGATTATCACTATATATGAGGGGCCATTTTACATTTTCAATTTGATATATATGAGCCTAGTATTTAATGAGTATTTACATATGTATATTTTAAATAGTTAGCTGAACATTGTTACTTATTTGAGAGTTTAGAATTCACTAAACTTGTACATACCAAGGAACTTAAAGAGCTCCCAAAACTGACTGAATGTGTTGGTATTGTATGGGTTGATTCCCTGGGACTTTTCTATTTTATACCTACATAAACTATTCGGTCCTTGAACCCCCTCTAGATTTTCCAGTAAAAATTCTTACTATTATAAGGATGGGTTTTTAATGACGATGTTTTCTAGGACACAACTAAAGTGGATGAAATTGAAGAGTAAGTGTTCCATACTATTGGTTTATTTTCTCCATTTACCTTAAATTTTATTGATCAATTAAATTGGTAATTAGATGCAGATGATTTTCTTATTAATGATGGTTTGGATTTTTTGTTTGAGGTTGAGGTTCTTCATCTCTTTCTCTCACCTACCTTGCACTTCAATAATGAAATTCAATCAAAACAGGAGGTTACATATTTATTACAATGATAAAGAGGGACTTAAATAATAATATTTTTTAGTTGTTTCTAGGGACTAGTGTGAAAGGAAACACACTAGAAATAAGTCCACGTTGTGGTTTTAAAGAAAGGAACCACATACATCAAGTGATATAGGATGAATCAAATATTTTCCAGCAGTGGTAAGTCTAAAAAAAACACCCAATGGTGTGTTAAACCTAGGATTTTCTTGTTTCCATTATATGTATATTTTTTCAGTTATTTTTTATTTCATTAATAAATATTTTTTGTTTATTAAATTGGAAAATAATAAGGCAGTACATTCCACCATGTGACAACCTATCTTGGGTAACATATTTCATGTCAACTGAGCTTATGGGTTGTATAATTCTACCCTATACTTTTAAGAGTTTATATTATTATCTCATGTTTTTAATCAAGTGTGGGGGATTGGTATATTCTAATTTCATTATTTCACTTGTTTTTAACTTTACATGTGTTAGATATTGCTGAATTAAATTTCCAATATGATTCATTATTTAATTTTCTTGAAAGTATTTTATTCTATCCACAAATAATTTTATGAATGTAAATTTAATTTATTTTTTTCTAAGTGTTGATTTGAGAATGTTTTTAACCTTTTTTAGGAGAAAAAATACACTAATTTTCAATTTCCAAGAGAAGTTATATATTGAAGAAACTTGAATCAAACCCTACTAAAATTTAAATCGAGTTTTATTTTGTATTTTACTTTAAATTATATAATTTAATTCTTGTTCTTTTCAACTTTTAGGAGTTCAAATTTGGGTACCATAGGGTCTTACTAAAAAAATAGGTGTCTCATGCTAAAATTTAAGTGTTAATACTTTTAATGAGGGGAGTAATAGTTTAAAATTTTAATTTGGTTTTTTCTCATTTTCATGTTTAATAAAAATACATTACTTGTTTTTTTGGGTGTAATAAATGATTAAAAATTGATATTTAATTAAAAATTCCTGTTGAAATTATCATGTAAAACTTACTAGTCACTGATTTCATTTTGAAGTATTTTAATGTTGAATTTTTTATTTTCATTCTCATTTTGGGGCCTAAAAGATTAAATTTGAAAATATAAAGTGTTATCATGAAACCTTTATAAAAATCCATGTTAGAATTATTTATTTGTTAAGTAGTAACTGATATTAATTCTTATGAATACTTTAATTTTATTTGATTGTTTTTATCTGGAAAAAACTATTGATCATTATTCTAATACTTATATCATGACTTTTGATCAACTGATAGGATAAATCTATTTTGAGATCATTTTGTTTTTAAATATTTATCCCACCTTGTAATTAAACATTAGGGACAATGTTAGGTTTTAAATATAGGGTATGGGTCCAACTTGATCTAAAATTTAATTAATTTTGAACCCACAAAAAAACCCCTTTATTGTTTTTTGATATTGTGAGATTTTAAGCATCACATAGGAATGTTTTAGTGGGTGAATTGTTTCTTAAAATTGATGGTTGTGATGCCATTTTTTAGAGATTGATCTTTATTTCATTTTAGTTTTATTTGGGTAAATCAGTTTTTACCTCTTGAAAAATGTTATTTGGTAAAACTTTGGGGGAATATTATACAATAATCATTGAATTTGAAATTTTTCTATAGAATTTAACTCATAATATAGACATCTAAATAGATTTTGAAATCACAATCCTAATTGAGGTTGAACTCATTATTTTAAGTTTTTCATTCTAAATTCATTAACTATTGGATGAGTTATTGATTCCACTAATAAATTATCATGCCATTCTATTCAATAGAGTCACTATTTATTATAGATTCTTAAATTATATGAGCCTATTCTCCTAGAGGTAAATAGATGTTTGGACTACCATTTAAATGAAAATTAACATTTGTTAAATCCTCTGTAAAATTTAAATTTTAATCTTTTTTTTGTAAATTAGTAACCAATTTTTCACTGATGAAATTTTATTTTAGTGGGTATTCACACCTTCAACCGTAGAAAATCCATGAGGAAAAATTATTTTTATATTCAATTCTTTGTGTAATTCCAATTTTTAAATTTTGAGATATATTATCTACCATTGAATTTTACTAAAAGATTGCTTGAGGAAAATAAATGTCTTAAATGTGGAGGAATTTTATATGCCTTTATTTCATTACATGTTTTCCTCATCATTTTCATGAATTTATTGTCTTTTAAATGAAAAATAATCTTATAATGGAGAATTATTTACTTTTTTTTATTTTGGGTGACACACATTATTATTAGAATATTTGATAAATATTAGGATTCATTATGCTCAATAAATTTTATGTTTTTTGGTTTAATCATCAAATATTTTAAGAATAATTTATTTTAATTTTAATGGTGGAAAATTATTTGAGATATAATTTATAAGGAATTTTTATCATCTATTGGATTAGAATTTAATAGTGTAAAGAACCATGAATTTTTTTTGAATATTTTCTTATTGGTACACCTTTTAATTATTTTGTTGAAATTTGGAGTTAATTTCTTCTTTTATTTTCATTCTGTATTTACTGATTTCACATACATTTTTTATTTGGTTTATAGGTGTAAAATGTAACCAATTGAATAAGTATTGGAATTTGAAGGAATCACCTCTCTTTACATTTCCAAATACACCTAGTTAACAAATTTAATAAAGGAGAGGCCTTAAAAGAGCTGATTTCCACTGGCCATTCACATAGACAATTTTCCACTATCAACGTAGCAAAAAAATTGGTAGCAACATAGCATTTGTTTTATAGCCACATATTCAATTTTTTAAAGATTTACATAGTGGATCTGAACTCATGCCCACATTGAAAAGATTTCAAAGGGAAATAGATGTATCCATTTATTCATGTACATGAATACAACATACCTGATTCTCCCAAGAAACTATTGGGGGAACATAAAGTCAGTCAAATGGTACCAGAAATCCAAGTTGAGTTCAAATGGAAGGAAAACAAGACAGAAGATTCACCAACCAAATTAGAGCCTTATATGAGGATGGTGGTGTAAATTATGGGCTGAAAACATGATTAGCCACTAAATGAGGCTAATATTCATTGGTAATATATATATAATATTCATGTTATTTATTATTCATAAACGCCATTTTAGTGCATTATACACTTTGAACATCATTTCACATTATGATTGTAATACCTTCTTAAAATGCACTATTATGTGGTACATTTTTGAACATCATTTAAAGTACCAAATGATTCATCTGATTATACATATTTTAATTTGATATTTTTTTAAATTGATCTACACTCCAATATGAACATGTTTTATTCAGGGATCAATGGAGAATTCATGGAGGATGATGGAGATATTTGGCAATGAAAGGAAGTAATTCTGGAGAAGGCAGATTGGACACCAGCCCACTGATGAGACGGTGGGGCCCCAAATACAGGCCCAATGAATCCCAAATTTCGTGGGATGCTAGAATACATGTAGAGTAACAAATAACTCTGCAGGATCTCATGCTAGTTCGGCATCCATGGTGTCCATTTAGGCAGACCAAGTTAGAGATAAAATTTTGGGCCAGATTCTGGGGCCCAGAACAACAGCCCACAAATTAAACCATATCTCGAACAGAATAACTCCGTTTTGGCTGAGATTTTACAGGCGGTTAGAAGACATCCGAGGATACATTTTATTCGTCTATGGACTACTTTTATTCGTCCATAATGAAGGTCTTCCAAGTGCATCTATTCGGTGGATGAAAGTTGGCTGCCACCTCGGGTCAAATGTGGAAAAGTCCAAATTCCACAAGCTTTCAACCACATATGGCCTACCAAAATTAATTGAGCTGCTTTGTATTGTTGGAGGTTCGACCCAAGGGCTCAAAAATTCCTATTTAAGGAAGTGGTGTTGGAGGATTTATAAATCTTTGGGGCTTGGTTCAATTGTAATGTTATGCTGCGATTTTGTTGTCTCAAATATGTATTTCACTTGTAAGTTGTTCAATTCACTTTAGTTTCTTAATAAAAGTTATTATTCTCCTCTTATTCTTTTTTTATACATATCACTTTTATACCTTTGCCTCAAGGTGTGAATTTATTCACACCAAATCTTGTGAAATTATTCACACAACGGTGGAGTGATCATTTTATTTTTGTTGTTTTCTTTACTTCTCCATGTCCTCCCTCATGAGTCTACTTTCCACTTCCATTGAAACCATAGAATAAATGGAGGGATAAACCACTTATGGGTTGATCCAAGGGAGTAGAAAGGGGATAGATTGGATGTTATTTATGACCCCATTAATGTATAATAACTTCTTAAATTGAGATTTTTATTTGATGATTTTTAAACTCCATCGTCCTTGTTGAATTTAACGCCACACACTTCAAGTGCTAATGCGAACCTTTACCTTGAAGTTCTCAAAACCTTGATCCTTCAAGTGTATAGGTGATTAGTATTAAAGGGTGTAGGCATTAAACCAGTAAGTGATGATCTTTTTTTATCTCCTTAAATGAACCCATCTCAAATATAAGATATTGAAATCATTAAAAAGGAAATACGTCCAATCCACCCCAAGCGATGACCTAGGATCAACTCATTCTTTTAATTTGAATTCACTTAAGTTTCTTAGATTTCACTTAAAACCATCTAAAATAAACCCAATATTGGCCACTTCATAGCCAAAAACAGTCCTTAGAATGTGTGTGTCTATAGGTTACTTGTTAGGTCTCTGTGGATTCGATAACCCAAGCTAGACTACAAGGAATGTTCTACCTTCATCTCTTGGGTAAATTTGAGTGAGAATCAAATTTTGGCGCCGTTTCCGGGGACCCAAGTAAGTCATATAAACACCCATTCTATTCTCCCCCATTTCTTCTTTTCTCATCCAAATTCTATTATCTTGTCCCTTTCTCGTTTTTTTTTCTTTTGGCGTATGTTCGCCTATACCCACGATCAATCAAACCGTCTAGTTAGGGTGGATAGTTCTGGGGTTGGGGAGTCAAGTACACCAAGGGAAATAACTCCATCAGATCATAATCTTCCTAATACTCTAGAGTCCAAAATTGATCCAATTTCAATGGAAGGTCTTCAAGGAAACCAACTCATAAACCCAGGTGGGAACCAAAATGGAAACCCAAATGAGGCAACCCCAAACTTGGGGAATGCAATTGATCAAACCATGAATGACTACCTCACACCTTCCTGGACCAATTACCCCTCATGCATTAGACACAATTACTTAGGGGATTCCAACTACATCTTTAAACCCCATGTCCTAAACCACCTTCCCACATTCCATGGAATGGAGTCCGAGATGTCATACCTGCACATTAAGGAGTTCAATGACATTGTAGAATACATGTGTCCCCCACATCAACTAGAATCTGTTAATATGAGGCTATTTCCTTTTTCTTTAAAGGATCGAGCTAAAAAATGGATAAAAAATTTGAGACCATCATCCATAAATTCTTGGGACCAACTACAAAGAGAATTCTACAAAAAATACTTTCCCCACTACAAAACAATTGCACTTAAAAAGAGTATCCAAAACATTTTTGAAAAAGAGGGAGAGTCATTCTATGAAACATGGGAGAGGTTCAAAGACACTCTAAACATGGTTCCACACCATGGTTTTTCTATTCCTGAACAAGTGAGAATTTTCTATGAAGGGTTGGGTCCGGGGAACAAACAATTCATTGACATGATGTGTAATGGAACCTTTAAAAACAAAGCCCCAAATGATGCTTACGAGTATCTAGAAAGCCTTTCTGAACAAAACCAAACATGGGGAACTTCACCTTATTCTGAAAAGCCACAAAGAACTACTAGAATTCATACTATTATAGAATAGGAAAGACTTAGGGCTAAACTTTCATCACTCTCTAGGAAGGTTGAAGAGATATACCTTAGGAAAGTCTATGAAATCCAAACCATTGACACTATTTTCACAATTTGTGACAAACATGACCATAAGACAGACAACTACCCAACCATTCCATCCATCAAGGATGTTCTCTTAGGAGGACCCCCAGCGGAAGTAAATGCCTTGAACTTTCAAAAGCCTCAATACCAAAACAACTTCAATCCTAGGTAGAACGACCACCCAGGCTTCCACTGGAAAGATAACCAACAACCTAGCCAACCACAGGGACAAAATCCTTACCCCCATCAGAAATACCAGACCCATAACCAGTTCCAAACCCAACCTATCCAATACCAACAACCACCAATCCATTTTCAACAAACCATCCCACCTCCAAAATTTCCCCCTGGGATAAACCAACCAACTCAAGAACCCACCCAAACTATTCCACAAAGTCTATTAGAACAACTGTGCAAACAAATGGAAATAATGAACTCATAAGTCTCTTCCCTTAAATAAGAACTTCAAACCATAAAAACTGGAAAGGCACCCATGCCTACTCAGGTGGTGCCATCCTTAACTTCAATGGGAGAGTCAAGTTGCACTCAAACAACTCATGAAAAACTAATGGTTGTGACTGTTTTAAGAAGTGGGAAATCAATTGAGAAACCTGAACAAATAATTCAGAACCCACCTAAAGATTCAAACATGGATGAAAATTCAAATGAACCAAATGATCAAACTGAGGAAACTGATAACATTGTCAATGAAACAACTCTTCAGCAAACAACCCCACAACCTGCACCATTTCCTTAACGCATGAGGGGGAAAACCAAGACTGAATTGAGTGAAACATTGAGGGAAATCTTCTCACAAGTCAAGTTGAACATTCCTCTTCTCGATGCCATTCAAACTATACCTGCCTACTCAAATTACCTTAAGGACTTGTGCACTTTTAAAAGAAAATTTTCACATAAAAACCAAGTCCTTTTGGCTGCTAATGTGAGTACCACCATTCAAGGGACCATTCCTCCTAAGTTGAAAGACCCAGGTTTCCCTTACATCAATGTTGAACTAGGAGAAAGTAAAGTTGTCAAGGTCTTCTGTGACCTGGGTGCTAGTTTCAATCTCATCCCATATGCTGTGTACTTCCAGTTAGGCCTAGAAGAACTCCAACCCACATCTGTCACACTTCAACTTGCTGATTGTAGCATTAGGGTTACAAAGGGGATTTTAAAGGACGTTCTGGTAAAGGTTGAAAACATCATCTACCCTGCTGACTTCATTGTCCTTGACAACCATCCCAACTTAGGAAATAAGGAACAAACCCCAATCATCCTTGGCCGTCATTTTCTTACAACAATCAACTCTATTATCCGAGTCTGAAATGGGAACATGACCATCACCTTTGGGAACATGAGTCTAGACTTGAACATCTATAATGCAGGCTCACAAATAGGGGATGACGAGGACATTCATGAAGTAAACATGATAGGAAGCATTGATAATGAATCCATAGAACATCAAGGAATATTTGATGAATGTTTAAGTCAGGATGAGATTGATTTCCTTTGTTCATATGAAGGAAGTTTATCTCCTTGTATTGAATCATTTTCAAATTTCTCTTATGATGAAGTCTTAGGTCCAACAATCAGTGAAACCTTTCAAGAAACCACTTTCATGGAGACCACTCAAACTTCCTTCCCTAAATCTGATCAAGCCAATATAGTAGCTGAAACTTCTATATGTGGGGAATCAATCCTATCAGAAAATCTAAAAAAAGAAATTGAACTTGATCCAATGTCCCAATCTTCTGCTGAAATTATAAACCAACCTGATCTTGAATTGAAGGAACTTCCCACTACACTCATGTATGCCTTCCTAGGGGACAATCAAACACATCCTATTGTCATTTCTTCTTCTCTTGAATCCAATCATAAGAGGATGCTTCTAGATGTCCTTAGGAAACATAAGAAATCCATTGGTTGGACCTTGTTTGATATTCCTGGGATTAGCCCACTTATCGGGACTCATAGGATTATTCTGGAATATGATTCAAAGCCATGTCGTCAACCTCAACGATGACTCAATCCTAATCTCATAGAGGTAGTAAGAAAAGAACTCCTGAAATTTCTAAAAGTTGGTATCATATACACCATTGCTAAGAGTGAATGGGTGAGCCCAATCCAATTGTTTCCAAAAAAGGCTGGAATCACAGTGATAACCAATGAGGATGGAGAGATTCTTCCAACAAGGGTGAGTAGTGGATGGAGGGTCTGCATTTACTATAGGAATCCAAACTCATTCACCAAGAAGGACCATTTCCCCTTACCATTCATTGACCAAGTCCTTGAGAGAGTGGCAGGTCATGCGTTCTACTGTTTCTTAGATGGGTTCTCAAGCTATAATCAAATTGAGGTCTCCCTAGAGGATCAAGGGAAGAATACATTCACATGTCCATTTGGAACCTTTGCTTTCAAATGCATGCCCTTCGGGTTATGCAATGCCCCTGGAACCTTCCAACGGTACATGATGGGAATCTTCTCAGACATGGTAGGGGATTTTCTAGAGGTCTTCATGGATGAATTATCTATGTTTGGGGATACATTTGAGGGATGTCTGGGGAATGTAGAGAGAGTCTTGTCAAGATGTGAAGAAAAGAATCTAGTCCTAAACTGGGAAAAATTCCATTTTATGGTTAAAGAGGGACTAGTTTTAGGCCATCTGGTCTCAGGTAGGGGGATTGAAGCTGATAAATCCGAGGTTGACATCATTCGTCACCTTCCATCACCCAAAAATGTCAAGGAAGTGAGGTCTTTCTTAGGACATGCTGGTTTCTATAGAAGATTCATCAAGGACTTTAGTTCAATCTCTCGTCCCCTTTGTGCTCTCCTAGTAAAGGATGCTCTATTTTTTTGGACAGAAAGATGTGAGGGTTCATTATCAACCCTCAAATCCTCTCTCACCTCTCCTCCGATTATGAAATCTCCAAATTGGAACCTTCCTTTCGAACTTATGTGTGATGCCAGTGACTTTTCTCTTGGAGCTGTGTTAGTACAACGTTTTGATAAAACTCCTTATGCCATTGCTTATAGAAGCAAATACTTAAATGATGCCCAAATAAACTACACCACTACTAAAAAGGAGTTACTTGCTATTGTGTTTGCTTTAGAGAATATTAGGTCCTACCTCTTAGGATCCCCCAGCACTGTGTTCACTGACCATTCTGCACTAAAATACCTCTTCCAAAAACAAGATGCCAAGTCTAGACTAATTAGGTGGGTCCTTCTCTTACAAGAATTTGACCTCACAATCAAGGATAAAAAGGGCGTTGAAAATGTTGTTTATGATCACCTCTCTAGGATGGAATTCAAAGACAACTCAAATCACCTTTCTGTGTCTGATTCATTTCCTGATGAACAGCTATACTCTATGAGTGACTGCCCTTGGTATGCCAACATAGCCAATTTCTTAGTTACAGGAGTCATTCCAAAATTCTTAGGGACTCAAGATCGAAGGAAATTCCTTTCTGATGTTAGACACTATGCGTTTGTTGATCCATACCTCTATAAGTTCTGCCCTAACCAAGTCATTAGGAGGTGTGTCCCAGAATCTGAACAAGAGTCCATCCTTAAATTATGTCATAGTGAGGCATGTGGAGGTCACTTTTCCTCTAGGAAAACATCTGCTAAGATTCTTTAATGTGGTCTCTTCTGGCCCACCCTCTCAAGGGACTCCTACGCCTTTTGTCAAAGCTGTCCTAGGTGTCAACAAGTAGGGTCCATCACAAAAAGGAATCAAATGCCACTCACTCCCATCTTAGTGGTTGAAATCTTTGACAGCTGGGGAATTGATTTCATGGGTCCCTTCCCAAACTCTAGAGGATACCTCTACATACTCTTAGCTGTTGATTATGTCTCAAAATGGGTTGAGTTCATTCCCACTAAGTCCAATGATCATCAAGTTGTGATTCGATTTCTAAAAGAGAAAATATTTTCTTGATTTGGAATTCCTAGGGATATAATCAGTGATCGAGGAACACATTTCTGCAACTTCCCATTCTCTTATCTCATGTCTAAGTATGGTATTTCTCATAAAGTGTCCACTGCATACCATCCTCAAACTAATGGTTAAGATGAGTTAGCGAATAGGGAGATTAAGCAAGTTCTTGAAAAAACTGTTAACCCCTCTAGGAAAGATTGGTCTAAGAAACTCTTAGATGCTCTTTGGGCCTATCGAACCGCATATAAAACCATTTTAGGAATGTCCCCATATAGGTTGGTCTATGGAAAATCATGCCATTTACCTGTTGAAGTTGAGCATAAGGCCTTTTGGGCAATTAAGAAAATCGATTATGACCTCTCATTGGCCGAAAAAAAGGAAATTAGATCTCAACGAACTGTAGGAACTAAGGATGGAGGCTTATGAAAATTCAAGGATAAATAAATCTAGAGTTCAAGCCTACCAATCTAGGAATATCAAGGTCAAACATTTTGAACCAGGAAAACTTGTGCTCTTGTATAGTTAAAAACTTCATTTACACCCGGGAAATTTAAGGTCTATATGGTCAAGACCTTTCATAGTGAATCATGTATTCCCCCATGGGGCAGTAGAGATTCAAGATCCCACAAGTGGTTACATTTTCAAGGTTAATGGTCAAAGGTTAAAACCATTCATTGAATCATTCAATAAACAGGAAATAAAGGTTGAGTTAACTGAGCCAACCTATGAACCAAGAAAAAATTGATAGATTTAGGGTCCATGTCGGGCTAACGACGTTAAACAAAGCGCTGCATGGGAGGCAACCCATGGTTTTCAAGTTTCCTATCATTCTGTTGTTTTAATAAAATTTATATTTTAATTAATCATTTTTATATTTAAAAAAAATAGACTATTGACCTATTCTTCTATTATGAGTATGGATGTGTATGAAAGGGGAGCACCATATTCATACTTGTCACGTGGTGTGATCCTTAAGTAATACCTTACCCAGAAATTTAAAAACAAGACAATGTATCATCAGTTTATTTTATTTTATATGTATACTTATATTTTACTTATATATATATATATATACTCTTTTGTTTTGTTTGTTTGTTTTCCTTTTTCCACTAGGGAACTCTACAAGCAATATGGATATCAGAGGACTAAATTAGAGCAGCAAAAACTTCAAACTTAAACCACTAGGTGACTTCATTCCATGACCCTCATTTTAAATTTCCTTTTTGAACTTTCATTCTCTACCTACACCCCCTTTTAAATTTTCTTTTCTTTAAACACTGGGGACAGTGTTATTTTAAGTTGGGGGGGGAGATAAAATAAAAAATGCTTTTGTGTCAAAAAAATGCTAAATGATTTGGAAAAAAAGTTGTGAAAATGGAAGGAAAAATTCCTTTAACTTTAAACATGGTAATACACATTGCACACTTTGAAACTGAATATCAAATAATTTATCATACCCTGATTCTGATTTTAATCCTTTTATAATTTCATGAGCATTGATTTTGGAAAGTGTGGTTGTCCAATGTGATATTTCATTGTTTATATTTTCATCCAAAAAAAAAGATCACAATGCACGTCCTTTGGATAGTGGGGTATTAGTTTGAGTTCATGGGGTCCCCTAAATATATATCATAGGTTTGGTGATCATTTTAGTTTAATATGAGTATTCAAAAAAAATTATAAAAAAAAAATTGCGCATAGAGCAATGAAATGACCTAATGCGTGGCTTTCGACACTTGGGGATCGTGACTCCATAGTTGTCTGGCCCAGAGTTAGTAATTTTATCTCTATTTTTGGTAATTTGAATTTTTTTTGACTGAGTTAACTCGAGATGATGCCCGAGTATGTGAGCTTCACTTGGTTCCCTAAGGTCTTTGAGCCTGGGAGTCATCAGCAAAGTCTCACTACAGGGGTTGACTCTTTTGAGTGCAACTTCAATTACCATGGAAAAATTGCAAAAACAAAAAAAACAAAAAAAAACAAAAAATTATACAAAAAAAATGAATACTCATCTTAATATTGAAATGTGAATCCACCTAGCACTTCATTAATTTTCCCCTTGAATAAAGATGAACCCCCATGTCTATTGTGATGCACAACACATCCTCATACTTAATTGACATTGGATGAAATATGGCCATGAATTTGAACAAAAGAATGGGATTGGGATTGGGATCTACTTATTAAACTATCTTGTATTAAAATATTTTGATGGGTTTCATGATTTTTTGGTATAATGTTTTTTTGGTGATCATTGTGTATTAAAATGTTTTTTTGGAAAAGGGAATTCGAATTTCATATTGTTGAGAAATATTTTGCTCGGGACTAGCAAAACTCAAGTTGGGGGTGTGATTAGCCACTAAATGAGTATAATATTCATTGGTAATATATATAATATTCATGTTCTTTATTATTCATAAACACCATTTTAGTGCATTTTACACTTTGAACATCATTTCACATTATGATTGTAATACCTTCTTAAAATTCACTATTATGTGGTACATTTTTGAACATCATTTAAAGTAACAAATGATTCATCTGATTATACATATTTTAATTTGATATTTTTGTAAATTGATCTACACTCCAATATGAACATGTTTCATTCAGGGATCAATGGAGAATTCATGGAGGATGATGGAGATATTTGGAAATGAAAGGAAGCAATTCCGGAGAAGGCAGATTGGACCCAAGCCCACTAATGAGACGGTGGGGCCCAAACTACAGGCCCAATGAATCCCAACATTCGTGGGCTTCTATAATACATGTAGGGGAACAAATAACTCTTCATTATACAATGCTAATTAGGCCTCCATGGTGTCCATTTAGGCAGCCCAAGTTAGAGACAAAATTCTAGGCCAGATTCTGCGGCCCAGACAAACAGCCCACCAATTAAACCATATATCTAAAATAATAACTCCTTTTGGGATACTAATTTACAAGCGGTTAGAAGACATCCTAGGATCCATTTTATTCTTATATGGATCACTCTGATTCGGCCATCTATAAGGTCTTCCAAGCGCGTCTTTTCGGTGGAAGAAAGATGGCTACCACCTCGGGTCAAATGTGCAAAAGTCTAAATTCCACAAGCTTTCCACCACTTATGGCCTACCAAAATTAATTGAGATGCTTTTTACTGTTGGAGGATTGAAACAAGGGCTCAAAATTCCTATTTAAAGTAGTGGTGTTGGAGGATTTAGAAATCTTTGGTGTTTGGTTCAATTGTAATGTTATGCTGTGATTTTGTTGTCTCAAATTTGTCTTTCACTTGTAAGTTGTTCAATTCACTTTAGTTTCTTAATAAAAGTTCTTCTTCTCCTATTATTCTATTCTTCTACATCTCACTTTGATACCGTTGCCTCAAGGTGTGAATTTATTCACACAAAATCTTGTGAAATTATTCACACAACGGTGGAGTGATCATTTTATTTTTGTTGTTTTCTTTACTTCTTCATGTCCTCCCTCATGAGTCTACTTTCCGCTTCCATTGAAACCATAGAATCAATGGAGGGTTAACCAACTTATGGGTTGATCCAAGGGAGTAGAAAGGGTCTGGATTGGATGTTATTTATCACCCCATTAATGTATAATCACTTCTTAAATTGAGGTTTTTATTTGATGATTTTTAAACTCCATCGTCCTTGTTGAATTTAACGCCACACACTTCAAGTGCTAATACGAACCTTTACCTTAAAGTGATCAAAAATTTGATCCTTCAAGTGTATAGGTGATTAGTATTAAAGGGTGTAGGAATTAAACCAGTAAGTGATGATGTTGATTTATTTCCTTAAATGAACCCATCTCAAATATAAGAAATTGAAATCATTAAAAAGGAAATACGTCCAATCCACCCCGAGCGATGACCTTGGATCAACTCATTCTTTTAATTTTAATTCACTTAAGTATCTTATAGTTCACTTAAACCCATATAAAATAAACCCAAAATTGGCCACTTCATAGCCAAAAACAGTCCTTAGAATGTGTGTGTCTATAGTTTACTTCTTAGGTCTCTGTGGATTCGATAACCCAAGCTAGACTACAAGGACCGTTCTACCTTCATCTCTTGGGTAAATTTGAGCGAGAATCACAACATGAAGAATATTATCTCCTATCCAACCAAATAATGAAGGTTTAAGAGTCTCTAGATCACTAAATTCTGTGAATGAATCTTGTTAAATTCTTGTATTTGCGAGTATAGATCGACTGGATTTGATTTTTTCTCATATTTTTGAAGACCAAAGATGGGTTTAAAAAATAAATAAGGTTAATTTTTACCTAACCAGTGCCTCAATGAAGATCTGTTGATAAGAATAGTGGGTCAACACCATGTTGAGTTTGGTTGTTCAAATTTTTTCTTGGATGAATTTTCTTTTCCCTGGAGATCAGAGCCATGTAGAATATGAAACTTGCGACATGTTGATTGATGGGTGGTTGATCGTGTTCATACTTCATCCTTTTAGTCTCACCAAGGATATAAAAAATAGTGTCTAACTTAATTATCATGACCCATGTTTTACTAAATCTTTTTGAATGAATAAAGGTATAAAATCTAATCTCATACTAAGTTTTCTTCTGTGTGTATTCCTATACAGTTCGACCAAAGAATATAAACCTAGGTCCATCATCCTTTCCCCATGTTCCAACTATCAAATTGGAATCAAATTCATGATATATGTTTTGAAAAATACTCTAATGAAGCACTAAATTATTTTTTTCATTCATACATAGTTTTTCTCATGGCTAAGCATGGGTCCACACTAGTGGAGTTTGATGAGGGGTTTTGATCGGATGCTTTGGATAAACCATAAGAAGATCTGTAGTTGTTTTTCCAAGTACAATAGATTACATTAAATAAAGATGAGACATCATTACATAAATATAAGGAGTATTCAAGCTGGAAGACATGTTTTCGGGAGTATTAAATGATGTTTTAAAAAATAATAATTTTTTATATTAATTATAGGACACTTGGGGGAACATTAAGTGATGAATTTGATTGAACTCAACCAATTTTGGCATGTGGAAAAGTTTGGATGATCTGACATATAAAATAATTCATGAATACTTTTGTAATTAATATGTTGGTTAAGAAATATTCAAAAATTATTCAAGGGAATAAGAAAATTTGGAAAATAATTCTAGAATCAAGGGTATTTGGGGGTGTATTTGGGGTGGTGAAATTCTCAGAATGAATTATTTTCATTTCACAAGGAGAGTCTGAAACACAGTGAAGGTTGACACATGGAGTTTTCTTCTTCTTATTATTATTTGTAATTATTTTCTCCCTTATTTTTAAATAGAATATTGTTGTTGTTATAGAGTTGGACACTAACTTCTACCCATCATTTTTAGAGACTCTCTCTCTTCTATCCTTTTCTCTATTATACTTTTCCCCATTATCAATAAAAAAAATATATGTTTCTTTATCTCTCTTGGTCATGTGATCTCTAAACTCTAGTCATAGATGGATAATTTCTAGACTTAGTTCCAGGAGGTCAAGCTCATTTCTGCATGGATATCAAATATTCAATATGATTTTCAACATCTTATATACTCTTGGAAAATTTTGAATGTGAATTGAGGCGATAAGAACACAAACTTATTCACAATAATAGTTTTCTACTTTATTATTCTCTATCATTTTCCTCTTCTTCCCTAAGTCATTAATCATAGTTTCTTCAAAGAGTTCCAGAATTTTGATGATCTTGGGATGATCACATTTCCATGGAATACATTCTATGAGAAGGTGGTTTGACCTTTTGACTCATTCGATAATTATAAGAGAACTTATGTACAAGAAGATATTATGTGCATGTTTGTTCACTATTTTTGGAGAGAGAGGTGAATTGAGTTGAAAAATTTATCATTCACTTAGTGAAATTGAGTTTTAGTTATTTCATTCCTTTTAAGTCATTGATATGAAATAGAGAGGTAAAAAACCCTATCACTATTTTTTCTCAGTAACTTTTCATATAAATTGTTGTTTTTTTCTTTGTTATTTTTTTGTTCTCATTTTCATTTCATTTTTCATCACTATTTTATGTTTACTTTACTTCTTTCAAAATAGAAAAAAATACAAAAAAATTTCAGAATTATCACTTGGATAACACACTTCCACCTTTAGATCGACCCCTAGGTTAGTTTTTATACTATATCTAGGGTAATATAAATATATCTTCAATAATTAAGATAATAGGATTTTTTTATAGCATTTTTACAAACAAATTTCATGCATACCATTCCAATTTGGTATCCAGAACATTAGGAAAAGAGGAGGCCTCAAGGTTTATCTTATTTATTCAACCTAAATGGGAATAAAAATAGAATAGGACTCTATTTGAGATTAGAATTTCTACCATAATTCCTTCAAAAAGGTTCTATGGAACATGGGTCAAGCTACTTCATTTATCCATTCTTTCTAAGTCCTTAGTGCGCCTCAATGGAAAAAACATGAACTGATTTGGACTTTATTAAATCATTGGGTCTCAGGTTTCATCTTCAACACAACTCTAATATCTAGGCAGAAGTTAATTCATCCAAGAAAATTTTGAACTCCCAAACTTGAGTGATGAGAAAATTTGGAAAGGTTGTATTAGACCTTGAGTTCTGGGTTAGAGGAGCCTATTGGTGGGTGAAAGAAAAAAGATGGTATCAATGAGTAGAGATAATAGAGGGAATGGAGGACTTGGTGGATTCCTTGATGGGATAGATGATATTTGATCATGATGAGGGGGTAAGTATAAGTGACTATCACCCAGGATGATGATCATTTGTGCTATGTGACAGGATACTAATGCCATTTTCCATTTCATGTGAATTATTATGCTTCAAATATATTCCATACCTGGTGGGGTGGAGGATCATAAATCTTGGCCATGCCATGAGTGATATGGAACTGGCAATAGTGTCATGGAAGAAATGGGGTCCTTATAAGCCTAATGTGACCTTTATTTAAGGATTGGGACATGGTATTGGACCTTTCCTTTAGTAGGTTTGGTTGAAGAATTCTCATGAGAAGCTTGGGTCATTATGTGATGAAATATGGGAATGAAGGAATCTACCTCAAGTGATGAGGTAGTGGGTTGACATTTTGACATATGACTATACCCTATCACTTTTGATAGCAGGTTGAGGGCTTGAATGATGCTTACCCCAAGTCTTCGATTATGAGTGATGATGCGAGGCGATGAGGTGGATTTGATCATGACACTAAAGTATGTATTATTAAGTGTCATGGTGGGCTAGTTAAAACATGGTGATCTAACACATAATTATTCATCGTTTTTAGGATAGCACATGATGTCCAACAGGATTGGGTGACATGTTTATTTCCTCACAAATATACATATTTTATGGAATATACTAGGTTCACTTGGTGAGACTTGATAACTGAATTTATTGTATACATTTATTATATTAAAATGTACTGATTTTGATGATTTAATTATTAATTCATGCCTATATCCCTAATGTTTTCATCCTATTTTTTAGGATGCAACATATTATGGAAATTGAGAAAAAGGATCTAAAACGAAAAAGAATTCCATCAAAATATGGTTTTCCACAAAGATAGGAGATCATATAGCACTTCAGGGAATGAAAATAAAGAAATAGGGTAAAACAAGGGTTCAGAAGATAACAATTTACTTTACATGAAATTTAATCATTACACTTCATGAAAAAATACAAGGTACAAAATAAATACAATTTGTGAAGTGAAACAAACCATCCGAGAGTGAAGATGACATGTGTCATGGTGTGAAACATATGGGAATGTAGGGACACATTCCATGAATCCCCATAAATATATGAATTTTATATAACATTTTGTTTTACACTTCAAGTCCCACACTTTACTTGTCATGTAAACATTACATGATGTAAAAATTTGGGATAACCCAGAAACAGCCAAATATGACATATTAAGGGGAGATGACTTGTTTTATGAACCTAGGACCATTAATGATAACTTTTTGACCTATAATAATATATATAATTATATACAAGTATCGTAGATGTCTATAAATAGAGGGATGAGCTTCCACACTAAGGGGAGATCTGGAGTCCAAAGTCTAGGGTGAGAATATGCTCTACTAGAGGACCCCCACCACTTTCTCTGATGTTTTTCATTATGATTTCATTTTTTTAAATACCTCCCTATTATTCTTTCATCACTAAGATAAGAGGGTAAACTCTCCTAGTTCTAGGGTTATGTAGCTAATGGGGGAAGGTTCTATTGGATTTATTACTTTTCATATTCATGTATTTTAAATTCACTAATATATTTCTAATCACGTTATTTTTTTATAACCATTGGTATTTGAATCCAAAAGGAACATTATAATTGTGTAACTAGTTACTCTAAATTGTGTCATGACCATTTTCAAATTCAGGAAAAATAGGTTTAAAATTTGTATCGATAAAAACTCAATTCAGTGAAACACTAAATTACAGGACCAAGAGAAATAAGGGATTCCCATGTCAAGGAGGGGAAAACAAGACCATTGGATCTCCCTCATCTCAAATCCAACACCAAACATGGATTAATCAATATATTTTCTAAAAAAATTCACCTGAACTCTAATACTACAAAACCCCGACACACTTACAAATTTGATTAAAAAACAACCAATGTACAGACCTGAAGCTTGACATACATGGACATTACATTACTTTTGTAGAAAACTTAATACATAACAAAAACAAACACACAAGGACCGTAATAGTTTAGTGTATTTGGAAACTCGGAAAAATAATCTTCTAATCATGGTGAATGATCTTCAACATCTCCCATAAAGATCTTCCCCTTTTGTTTTCTTACCTAAAACATTTATTTATATCCTGGGGAAAAGAAAACATATAAAGGGTGAGCTCAAATGCTTAGTATGGGTAAGAATGGAGAAAATAAAACAAACCATATACATTTGAACATAAAAACATGAACATACTGTTTAAACATCAAAATCTTGAGCAACGACATAAAACATGGAAGTACGTAAGGCATAGATCATAATGAAACATTAATCATGATAAACTAGCATGGGAATAAAACATGTAATTGTGTAAAACCATTAAGCACATGATATGATTTCCATAGTAGCCAAGGCATTGCTTCCAAGACCATCTTAGTGGACAAAGTCCCTTACTGAACTGAGTTCACTCCTCCTTCCAGTCCTGTATCACTGAACCAGATTAACTTGCCATTACAACCATGTCTATCTCATGAGATATAAATCTTTACCCAATGCATTGGAGGGAGATATAGGTCCCAACCATCTCATAATGAAATCATTCTTACTTGTGCCACAAAATAAACATACATCATTCATAATAACCCAACGAATAAAATGGGTTTCATAAAAATCATCCCATCATAACATAATCCATATAAAATAAATGGATATCATTTAATCATAAGAAAAATCAAACCATGTAAATAATAGATACATTATACTTGAAACATAAACATACTTAATAATTTCATCTTAAATGGAAAAATAGTTTTGATAAAACACTTGAAATGAATTCTTGAGGAAAATATCCTTTCTTCTTCAAAATTATTTTCTTTTTAAAAAATGCCATGTAATTTTATAAGAAAAGGATATTTTTGAAAATAGTCACAAAATATTGTAGAGTAAGATTCTTGAAAATAAGGCTTTATGAAACCGTAAAAATCCGTTCATGTCGTACAAGTTAAAAAAACATTCTCCTCGTACTTTTAAAGGAAAAGTAAAAAAGTACCGCATATGGTAAAAAAAGAAATATTCCTTCCATAACACAAAGTATAAGTCAAAGAGGGGTAAACATGAATTTAAACATACATTTAATAATATTAAACACTTTATGAAAAACATTTTTATGGATATGGATGAAAAATATAACCCTTTTAAATACTTACGAATAAACAATCTCGGATAAGAACGAGATTGGAATAGTTATCCCTTACCTTATGTACGATATGCTTTGTATGTATCTGAACCTCCTGTATAATGATTTAAATAATTTCATTGAATTATTACAGAATCATATTCATTGTTATGATATCATATATGGTTCACTTATGACTTTATATTACCCATTCTTTTGTAAATTCCATGTTAAAGCAGTGTTTTGGGTAAAATCGTTTCATTTATCATACATGTTTTGATTTTTGGTTCTTGATATTATTACTCATATCCTGATTTACTTAATTCTAGAATGTCAAACGTGATTTATATAAAATATATATTCAGTATGTATATATATATGATAGATCAATAAATGAAATGAAATACACTGTTCATGGAGACGGTAGGTCGTACGTACGCATAAACGCTGTTTTCATTTCCTTATTGAATTGAATGGAATTAAGTAAATGAAACATATATGTACAAAAATATAGTATCATTATTATGTATTATATTTCATGACAATTTATTATATATATACTTTATAATCATACTTGAATGGTTAATCATGGAAAATGAATCTCATCGCGTTTGTGGAGAGGGTAGTCCGTACGTACGCACGGGCGATGATATCATTCCCATAATTATATGAATGGAATTGGAGTTGATGATATAATATCTCAAAATCAGTATCATGTTATAATAATCATATATAGTTATTATTTACACCATTACACCCATCCAAGTAAGGTGGTGGTGGAAAATAGATTACACCACGGTGTGGAGATGGTATTCTGTACGTACGCATGCGCGATGATTTCATTATCCGTAGGATGGATAAAAGGTGAAATGGGGTTTTTTCATATATATAATAACATATCAGTATATGAGTTATACTTATGTTAATAATTTATAATTAAACAACTAAATAATATTAAGTAGAAGAAGGAAGAACTTATACGAATTGGTAAAAGAGATTACCTCTTCCTCAACGTGCCTCATTTAAACTTCCACTTAAGGGACTAGAGTTGGTCTTTTGAGAAGACCAGAACCTCTACAATGTTTATAGGGATGTTGATAAGGGAAATGGACAGGTGTTGGCTGATCTTTAAGGATAAATGTTGTGTAAAGTGGAGAGGGAAGAAGTTCCCTTTTATAAGGGAGGAGAGGGGTACCTATGGAAAGTGTGAAAATATTATTTTATTATAAACTTATCCTCAGTTTCAAAAGGTCCAAAAATCATTAAAGATGAAGATAAGATGACTCATGGTCGAAATAAAATCATCCAATCATAAATGGACATGTTTTGGATAATATTTTAATCATTATAATCTTATTTATTTAAATCATCCATTAATGAGGTAAATACTGCATCATTATTGTGTCATAAATAATTTAATTTATTTGACTTGTAAAAATTATAAAAAAACTACCATCATGTAGGAAATATTTTTATATTTACAATGAATATTTATAGTAGAAAAGATAATTTATATAACCTCTTATAAAAATTAATTACTAAAAGATTGTTGTTAATGTCAATTTTGTCTTTACATTAAATTAATTAATCCAAATTGTCATTATCACTACCAAGTGGCTCAATGGGGTCCCAAAATAGACCCAAGGATGCCCATGGTCGGCCACTACTCATCCAATAAGGTTAGGACAAGTGTTATGGTAATTTTGAATTATTATAATATTCTTTTAACCTTGAATTACCCTATTTACCTTTAACCGTGCTAAATAAAAGTCAAAAGTTACTATTCACCAAAAATTATTTTCATCTTATTGAACCACATTTTACTTCTTAATAACAACCATGTATGTCGGATTTTTGAAATTAAATTCACAGAAGTGTTAAAATTTCATTTAAATGGAAGATTCCGTTTTTTAACTACCACTAAGTGGTTTCACTATTCATCAAAAATTTATGTTTTTTCTGAAAAATACCAAAACATCAGCCTAAGCTATATTTAATATTCCGAATTAAAAACGTATGCCTATTCTTTCAAATTAAAAACATATAAGTGTCATTAATTAATTTTAAAATTAATTCCTGTTATCAAAACAAATAGCGTGTTTTTAAGAAACAATAACTATCAAAAGATCGACACTTGTTTATGTCCAATTTCAAAGTGAAGTTAATTCCAATGACCAATATTAGATTAAATGGTAAAAATATATTCTAATTACACTTTAAAACCAATTAAAAATATAATCTAACCATATAAATTATTGAGATGAAAAAATTTGTTTTTAATTAAACCATAGTGTGTTTTTACTATTCATTAAAATATAAAAGTTATCAGAATAATATGGGAAATTTATCCAAAGTAAATTTTTATATCCTGATTCCAAGGAAGAATTTTATTTTGTCAAATTGAACTTATAAACATTTCAAAAACTAGATTTAAAGTGGGTGCTCCATCAAAAGGTGGCAGAAATGCATTTTTTAAAAAATACTTATTTTACCTGAAAATTTTATTTTGTTCTCATACCATGTTCTAGAAAATGTGTAAGACAAATAATAATGTTATAAAAATCAAAATGTAGTTTATAATATTCATAAAGGCTAGTTCATAATAATATTATAACCATATATCATTGTTTAGTGAAACTTGGTATTGCGTACAACACACGCTATCGAGGAAGGTCGAGATTGCGTGTAATGTAAGCCAAGTCAGGGTTGTGTGTTGTGCAAGACTTCTTCATTGTTTCATATAACATAATCCAACTATATTTCATTTATACATTGAATATATATATATATATATACACTCAATTTTGCGTAGAATAACTACTATCAAATGAACTTGAAATTGTGTGTTACATGATCCAAGAACAGTGTTGCGTATACTGCAAGCTAATACAGTGTTGCGTATAGTGCAAGGTAATCTTGGTGTAGAGTACAATAGAAGATATGAAAAAAATAATATATCTCATAAAATCTCGAGGTGTTACAAACAATCTTATTTTCTTTCATCTTTCACTTTCTTAAAATCAATCAAACCCATATTTTCTTCATCTATTTCTCCAAATTAAATAAATCAATTCTTTTGAAATCCTAATTAAAATAGGTCACCATATCTATGGGTTTGGATTTAAACATTATTAACACTATATTTTAATTAATTATGTGTAATAGTTCGAGTTTTTATAAATTTTGTATTTTCATTAGACACATAGGGAAATAATGATTCCATATGGTCCGATCAAAACTAATTCCATTTACATGGATGGTTACAAATTAGTTTTTTAGGTTTATTTAATTCTGAACTTTATTTTATTGATTTATTCTAAATTCTTTTTTTACACTGGGTGTTTCATATTGATTTTTTCAATATTTTAAATATTAATGCTTTACTAAAGCATGCGTGCAAGTGGAAAATAAATTTTTGACTTTGATTCCAAACCTGAAAAAAATTTGAGAAAGAATAGAACTACGGTCATGGAAGGTAAATAAATCAACCAAAATTATGGGGTCACTCAAAGAGATCTATGGCTGTAGATGCTCATAGACTATGAACGACCATCAAATACAAGATTATAACTGATCATCCTAGCGCACCCTTTTACAAAAAACCAATTTGATATCAAGATTTCAATAATTTTGATGATCTCAAATAGTGTTTAATTCATTGGTCTACTACATAACGATCCAAATGCACATATGGGATGCTTCCTTAAGCTCTATGAAACATTCCAATTCCATAATGTTTCAGGTGATTTAGTAAGGATCCATATCATTTAATTTTAATTATGAGATCAATGTCGTAAGTGGATTTAAATCATTCCAGTACATTCCATCCTGACATGGGATGAGTTGGAATAAAACGTTCTCACTTGATTCTTCCCACCTTCCAAATTGATGTACATATGGGTAAATATCCTAATTTTTTTTCAATTTGAGGATGAATCACACAAATTTTCATGGGAATGTTACAAATATATGGATCTTAAATTAATTAATAGTGGATAGAGATATGGATACTAATCTAAACTTTTTATAAGGGTTTGTCATATGGAAATATGTTGATTCTGGATGTTGCAGCTGAAGGATCACTTATGAAGAAGTATCCTGAATAGAGCCACAAAATTTTCAATGAAAAGGTGGAAATAGTTTATAGTATAAATGAGAAGTGACACAACAAACAAGCATTAACATGATCAGTAATAATGAATGGATGGCAGTCCAGATGGAATTAATGACCAAGAAGATGGACATAATGATGGGATGGTAGAAAAACCCCCAAGGCAAGTATACAAAAGATGAAAATTATACTGATTCCAATTGTGATAATAAATTTAAGTGTTGGTGGACATAATATTAGTAAGCACAAGGATATCAACAAATGCTACATGGGTACCAATAACAATCACCAGAAATCCCCACACTAATAAGTCAGATCCATACATTAGAAGAGACATTGGCAACATTCATGATCACAATAAGGGATATTATCAAATAAATAAAGGAGGACACAACAATCTGGAAGTTCAGACTATGGAATCGAGATGTTCAAGTTTGACAGATCACTAATAATCTTAGAGAGAGACCCATAAGAGTACTTCATGTATTCCCATAAGTATTCCCATGTGAAGATTTAAAAGATGTAATACATAGAAGTGGGAATAAGTCATAAATAATATCTATATAATTTAAAATATGTAATGAAAAACAAATAGTTTAAGTAATCAAAACATAAAATGAAAATAAAAGTGAACAAGAAGCTAAAATATAAACTGATGAAGAACCACCACAATACAAATCAAGACATCCATTTCAAGAGTGACTAGTAGAAGAGAAAAACGAGACACAAAAGGTAAATTTCTAGAACAATTCAAGAAATTACATATTAATATCTCTTTTATAGAGGCCCTATGTAACATACCAACATGTGAAAAATTCAAGAAAGAGCTGGTGACCAACAAGAATATGCTGAAAGAAATTGGCATTATCCCACTCACATGAGAGTGTTTGAATGTGGTATCAAGGGACATGGCTAAGAAGAAATATGATCTAGGTATCTTTTCAATTATAATATTTATCAGAGCTAATAAATCTAGAAAATATTTGTGTGACATAGGTTTGAGTGTCAATATCATATCATGCACAACTTTCAAGATTTTGGGACTGGAAAAACTGAAGCCTACAAGAGTTTCACTTTAATTAAAAGACTCGACAGTGAGGTACCCCTAGGGTTAATCAGGTATATTTTGATAAAAATCAAAAACAATTGTGTCCTAATTGACTTTTTAGTGATGGAAATAGAAGAGTAGTGGAATAAAATCATTATGGTGAGACCATTTTTATCCATGAGGCATGAATTGATCGATGTACAAAGTGGTGAACAATTTATGAGATTTTTATGTGAGCAATTATGTTTCAAAATACACCAATAAATGAAGAACGATAATGTGAGTGAGGAAAATTTGTTTGGAGAATAAAAAACACCCAAAGTTGATGGTGTCATTGAAATTATAGGTGCTTGAGATAGTTGTTATTGTACAAGATGATTCTCAAATTTAAAACACTGAAATGAATAAATAGAAGCTGAAGGGTCAAATCATTGACACCAGAGGAGTGAAAAATATGTCAAATTTAAAAAATAAAAATAGGTATATATGTTACATGACCATAAATTTATTTCATCAAAATTAAGGAAGAAATAGTGGATTGATTCAATGGGGATCAAGTAAGTACTTCCATCAGGAAGAATTAAGGTATTTAGAGAAGAAGCACAAAGACCAACCTACATGGATTGGACACACACTAAGACCATTTATGGACCCTAATGAGGTAAATATTTTCAATCATCTATAACCTGATTTGAAACAGAAGAAGGTAAGTTCGAGCCAATGATGTTAAAAAAATCAGTTCTGAGAGCAAACCCAAGTTTTTTCTATATTTATTTTCTACTTTTAGAGGCACACATTCACTCACCCAAATATGTTTAAAAATTCATTTATTATGGACTATTTTTTCAATTGTGTATTTTTTATTTTTGCAGGACTATAAAGTCCAAGGATGGTAGCAAGCAGTTGAAAACACAAGATGGAGCTCCAAGATAATTACACGTAGTGAGACCCATTCACTTCATAAATTGGTATAGGAAAAACCTGTACATCCAACTTTAAAGAATCATTCAAAAAATGAGTAAGTGTTTAAATCATGAATTTTCTAACATATTCCCCACATTAAATTGTTTTAGAGATTTAACTTCCAATTTCATATCGACACTTGATTATTTCTTCAATCAACTGAACTAGGAGACATAAACTGCCTAGTATAATTTCTATTCCATGATTTTAAATTTCCTTTTCAATAAATTCGAATGACAGAAATGGGGAAAAGAATTTATAGAGATAAGAATGTGGATTAGGATTTGAAAAATCATGATTTTAGGAGCTTTTTAATCATTGTAAATGAACTTTTTCTAATATTTGTTCATGTTTTTAATTTCTATCATATTCACTATTTGATTTAATTATTCATATGAATTTTCATGAGTAGTTTTCCCAATTATTCATCTCATTCCTAAGACATCCTCTAATCCCAATATTTCCCATTCTTTCTATAGTATAGTTCTTTTGAAACTGATACATATTATCTTATAAAACATTCTTTGTATCTTATCAAATCTAATATTGGACATGATCACTTTTAATATTATTTAAACATCTTTTATTGACACTTTATCCTTGGACCCACCTTTCATTAATCCTTTTTAAAGCTTGTAGAATCCATGAAAAACATTATTAGGAAAAAAGAAGGGTTATGAGCCTATCCTATCCCTTAATAACTCCCTCTAAATGTTTTTAATGATATTTAAAAGAATAATTGTGGTGGATATATTTTCCAGGGTGTATTGAGAAATACTTCATAAAGGATATTTTTCTCGGTTTTCATTGTGATATTGGGAGAGTCTATGTATTTTTATTTTTATTTTATTATTGACCTCTCTTTCTAAAAAAATAAAAATAAAAAATTGGGTTGTGTATTGGGAGGATCAAAAATCAATAATACCATAATGATGATATTTTGGTCATATGTTGTTGGGTGGTGGATGTGAGATTTGTATTAAAACACAATTTTAGGGGAATAATTGAAAAGAAAGAAAGAGTGGATGATTTGTGTATTGTTCTTACTTTTATCATGGGCCTAATTTGATCTTTTTTGGGAAGATAAAAATTACTTATGTGAGGGATATTTATATTGATATTTCCTTATAATATCATCCATTACACTTTAAATTCAAAACTACTTTTTTATCCCTATTTTTCACATCATTTACCCACTTGTCATAAAGAATTATAGACATTTAAACCTTATGATTATGCCCTCATTATTACTTGTGATTCAATCTATATGCGGTGGAGTGCAAGATGCATTTCAATCCTATAGTAAGTGACATGTTCTTGAGGTATGTACATCACTCTATTAATTCGTACATTGATGATGAGTAGAAAAATTCAAGTGAGGTAAATTAAAAATTTTATGTATATTAATAATTAATTGAAAAATGAAAATGGATGAATGAAAAGGATTGGGTATTTAAAATACAAAAAGTAAAATACATGGTTGATTTTTACTCTTTAAAAAATGATGTGTTAATAAATTTTCTATGTGTGATGCTTGAACATGTAACTCTAAATTTGATCAATTAATTTTATTGAAAATAAATTTAAATCATAGTAGAGATTGCATCCTTTGTTGTATTTTAATATTCCATCCTTAAGGACAAGTTTGAATTCAAGTGTGGGGGGATTTATTTGATAAGTGAGTTTATTGTATACATTTTTTAAATTAAAATGTAGTGATTTTTATTATTTAATTGTTAATGCATGCTTATATCCCTAATTTTTTCTTCATATTTTCCAGGATGTAATGGATTATAGAAATTGAGAAAAAGGAGCTAAAATGAAAAATAATTCCATATAAAGATAGTTTAATGAAAAGATGGATGATCATGGATAACTTTTATGGCATGAAACTGAAGAACAAAGATGAAAAAATGGTTTTTGAGAAGAAAATTTACTTTACACATCATGTAATCATTACACATCCTGAACCAACATATGGTGTTAAAGAAATACAAGCCATGAAGTGGAAGAAACCATCCTATAGTGAAGATGACATGTGTCATGGAATAACACATATGGTCACACCATGACACTTGTGAAGAAGACATAGAAAGCCTACATGTCATGAATTCATTAAACATGGTGCAACATTTACAAATCGTGTAAACATAACACGACATGAAAAAGTTAGGACCACTCAGAAATAACCAAATTCGATGTATTAATGAGTGATGACTTGCTTTATGTCCCTGAGACCACCCATGACTACTTTTTGACCCATAATAAATTCCATTGAATTCAACCGAAGCCCTAGGGAAGTCTATAAATAGAGGGATGATCCATTACACCAAGGTGATATCCAAAGACCAAAAGTCTAGGATAAGAAGTTGCACTGATGCAGGATCCGCCACTACTGTTTCTCCAGTTTTTCATTATGATTTTTTTCTTTTCATCCTTCCACATTATTCTCACATCATTAAGATGTGGGGGTGAACCCAGCTTGTGATGGGGTAATATCACTGAAGGGGGAATGTACCATTATATTTATTCCATTTTTTATTCATGTAATTGGTTTTCTTAAATTCATTAATAAATTTCCAATACCCTTATTTTCATTTTATCATGACCATTTTTAGTTTAATATGAAATGAACATTATAATTGTGAAACTAGTTACCCTAAATAGAGTCATGACCATTGTCTCATTCAGGGAAAATGAGTTTAAAAATGGTATTAAGAGAAACTCAATTTAGTGAAACCCTAAATTACCTTACAAAAGAAAATATGGGATTTTTGTGTCAAGGAGGGGATACCATGACCACTGGATCTCCCGCATCTCAACTTTGAAACCAAAACACTAATTAATAAATTTATTTTCAAAAAACCAATTGAACATGAACCCTATGAATTCAAGTTGAGCGTATGATGTGCAATAGATCATAATGGGGTCGCTCGAGTGTATCTTGAGATAGTGAGTGCAGTGTAGTTCAAAGATGGTATTAGGTCCGGTGTGCATATTTTTAGTATTTTTTTATTTTTTTATATAGGATCAAGATAATAAGTTATCAGTGTTTTATACTAGATTGACCATGATTCCATATGATTCCACATTACATTTTCATATAACACTATATTTTTTTATTTATGTGTAATATTATTGGGATAAATATTGATTTTGGTTATAACTTCTATGTTTTATGAATCTGGTTTGAGGTAATAGCCACCCAATTGTATGGATCAGTCCATTTCCACTAGTGGACTACCTCTGGTGTACGGGGGGGGGGGGGGGTCTTGTGGCCATGTGGGACTCTGGTTCAAATGGTGGTTCACAAATGAGGTGTCATAAGGTTGTATCAACATTTTTCCCCCATAAAAGTTAGGGATATGGTAGATATGTGGTCTAATAATGTGTTGTAGCATGTTTTGGAACTCATATTGGTGCATCATGAACACATTTCTACTAGAAATTCATGGTTACTCGGGGTATGATACTACTGTTCTTGGTTTTTGTTTTTATGGATAAGGTATCTATTGAATATGATGCAATTTTTAGAGGTTTTTATTTTTGGTTTTAGCCCTTGGACCATTGTAATGAGGCTTATCTACATGAATATTATTTAGTACATAAGACTAAATTTACATGTGTGTGTGTGTGTATGCGATTCAATTGTTTAAAGCGTCAATAAGAACATATATGGAATTTTCCCATATAACATTTCGGTGGTATTCTAATCAGTTGAACCATGGTATTTTCTATGATAACAAGTCATATCGGTCTGGGAGGATTCCTCTGGTGATGGCTATATAGTCCCTTCATAAGGGGGATGTATAGTGGTCCTTAGTGGTCTAGTGTAGGCATGGATATCCTTAGTTATGAGACCCCGATGGGTTCGATATAAGAATTGTATGCCTATGGTGTGATTTGAGGATGGGTGTGAGTTTCTCTAAAGGTGTAGTTTGGTTACTTAAAGTGTCAAAAATAACCTATATAGTTTTTTCCCATATAGATTCTTAATGGAATTTTACATAACCAAATAGATAATTTGAATGATTTCATGGGGAATTCCTTGGGATTTTAGAATTTAAATCACTCTGAGTGCTTCTGGTATCAACGTTGGGATTCAAGGGTAAGATCAGTTGTATTTCTGGACTTGTGATTCTAGATTTGATTTTGGGTTGCATGATGGAAGCGTGGGTGGATGCTTGTCGTTTTGGAATGATATCCATGTGGTAGGTGATCATGAAGTTAGAATTGGTATGAGTAGGATTCCTGGGGATATTGGGAGATTCTGATAAACTCTCATGGTTTTGTAATGATTCCCATGTGGTGAGTGATCATGCGGTTACTGTTGGTTTAAGTGGGATTCCTGGAGCTATTGGGAGAACCTGATATGAATTGGGGCTTGGTCAGTGGTTTAGGTGTGTGATCCCAGTTTAGATAGGACATGAATCATGGAAGCATGAGTCTAGTTGGGTGATCAGGTAGTATAGAAGCCAGTACCATAGATTATGGGATATTTATCACTATCCTTTATCAGCGCTAGACAAAAGTGGTGATAAAGGAAGAAATTTTACCAGTACTCAAAAAAAGAACTGATAAATTTAACCATCATCAACACTAAAAAAATAACTGATAAAAGAATATCCTTTTCTATTGATTTTTTCTAATTCAAATAAAATTATCCCCTTTACTAGTACAATTTTTAGAGCTGATAAAAGTGACACCTTTATCAGTGCTTTTTGATTAGCGCTGACAAAGGTTATGGTGAGTAATTTAATTTATATATAAATATTTACTTTTTTTAAATAATATTTATATCAAAATAAGTATAAATAAGTAAATATAATATAAAAATATGATTTATATAACTTTTAATAAAAAATGAAACTTATTTTCAAAATTTTATCTATATAAAATTATCAAATGTATATTAGTCAAAATGATTAATAGTATATTTATATACCTTAAGAACAAAAAATGTATATAATTAAAATTAATATAATATATTTATATTTTATTTAAATAATTATTTTATATATAAATGAATATATTTATTTAAATGTATATTTATATTGATATTAAATAATTTAAAATATACGTATATGTATAATTTATGTGTGTTTGTGTATATGTGTATATGTGTGTTGTATATGTCTGTAGATGTGTATGTGTACATATTTATGTTTATCAAGTGTACATGTATGTGTGTGTGTGTGTGTGTGTGTGAAAGTAAATTTATTTATTTTATATGGGTTTTTGATGGTTGTGGGATAATTTCTATTGGTAATGGTTTTTATCCTACAGTTTCCCCCAAGAATGATCTTAATATCAAATCCTAGTGCCTTGAATCAGTCTCTTTTAATATTGGTTTATTGAGAATTGAAGATTGGGACCCTATGTTTGATCCCAATTTGGTTAAAAAATCTATTTTCCATGTGTGGAATAAGATTAGGGACCTTAACAGGTTTTCACGGCATCACAGAACCCTCTATGAATTGGTCTTAGCTATGGGAAAACCCATCAAATTTGACAGAGATACCGAGATTGTAAGGTGTGGCCATTACGCTAGAATTCTAGATGAGGTAGACCTTAGTGCTCCTCTCATTAAAATTATTTCTTTAGCTACTATTGAATTCTGGCTTGTGCTTTCAGTAGAGTATGAGAGACTACCTAAGTTCTGTAAAATATACCAATGTATTGGAAATCTGATTGAGAGATGTCGTAGGATTTTGAAATGTATTAATTTTAAAAAATTGGTAATTTTATTGAACAATGTAATATAATGATGAATGTTGTTTATATAAATTTGGTAGGGTCTGACCCCAAGCAGGGCAATAAGATAATAAATTATTGTAATTCTCCTACTGGTGTCAAGGGGAATAATTCAGGGAAGCCTATTGCATCATTCAGTGGACAGTTACATGATCTTGAGCCCAATGTGTAGCAACCTAAAAGGTCCTTTATAGAATTGTTTTTTGGATTTGATCTTTATACAAACATTGTGACCATTAGTGCTACTGTCCATGGTCCATACATGTCTGGTAAGGCTGAACCATAAATGGGAGGGAAAATTTCCCATGTTGTGATCCTAAATCAGGATAACATGAAGAGTGAATCTGAGCCTGATGATGTTTTCATGCTTGATGAAATGTATATTTTATTTGGGAACATCAATGGTAAGAAATATCTAATCATGTAATGAGCCTTTACAAGGTTGAGATTGGGGAAGATTCTAACTACACTAGTTTCTAATCCATTGTTGTATATACAGATCACAAGAAAAATGAATGTAGTTATTGGTGTTCTTGAAAAAAGTTCCCAGATGGAAGATTTGGGGGCTGTCCTGGAAGATGAAAATGATTTTATGGAACAGACCCTTTTGAAGGACACTCATCCCATTGAAGAATTGTTGATTTCTACGAAGAAGGTATCAACAGAGAATGTTGATCATCAGAATCCTAGAATTATCCATTCGTCCATATAAAAAGGCAAGGACCTACGTGATCAACCTTCAATAGATGTTTAATTAAATCCTTCCCAAGATAAATATATGGGAGGGAGTTATCCTAACTTTTTTTCTATGTTGGAATCTAACAATTCACCTGATTTTGATAATCTCTACCTTTAGAGTCTTGAGAATAAGGGTTGTAATAATAATAGTATCTACTCACCCTCTCTACTTGGTATTGATTCTATTTTTAAGAATTCAATGTAGGATGTCCTTTCCTTGTTTCTAGAAGGAGAGTCAAAAATAGAAATCATGAAATATCATGAGGACTCTACTAGGGATCCTGCTTCAAAACAATTAGTTGGGAATTCACACAAGGAGGTTCATAAGGATGCACATGGAGAAGATTATCATTATAGCCTGGGGCAAGCTAAATCAAAAGGAAATGATAATGGATTAAATCTATAGTTGGGATATCTAAAGTAACCTACAATAATCTCAAATATCTCTAAAGAAACCTAGATAATTTCAAGGATCTATAAAAGAACCTAGAGAATCTCAAGGTTAGGGTGAAGTTACTTTGGATATAGTTGCGCAAAACTGTCGACAGCCTTCCCAACGGAGGAGAGGTCGACACCCAATATCTCAACGAAGGGGAGACTGACACAAAAGAAGATGAATTTATTTTGTATCTGATGGTTATGCTTGGGTGACATGATGTTTCTAATGAATTACATTTCAAAGTATTTTTATCCTCTACATTTTTCTTTTTATTAATAAATTTTAGGATTGAGCGTTCTTGATCCTAAACCTCTGGGTATATATTTATATTTATTTATAATTATATTTATAACTACATATTTACAATTCCTTAAATATATTTATAATTATATAAATATTTATTTATAGTTTTATACATTTAATGTTTTTAATTATATTAATTATATTATTAAATATTTTTCAGTGTTTTTCTACCATTGATAAAGATAATAAATATATACATAATTATATTAATATATTTATATTTATATTCAAATATTTTTAAATGTGTTTAATTATAATTATAATATATATATATCTATAATTATATTTATAAATAAATATTTTCAATTCTTTTAATATATTTATAATTATATATATTTATAATTATGTTTATAAATAAATATTTACAATTATAAAAATATATTTATAATTAAATACATTTATATTTATTTATAATTATATACATATAATTTTTTAAATTATATTAGTTATATTATTACATATTTATCAGTGCTTTTCTAGCACTGATAAAGATAATACATAATTGAAAATGTTTGAGAATGTGTTTGAAATATAATCCACAATAACAAATTTTATTATAAAAAAGATAAAAAACATCATACAAAGAAAAGGGGGTGAAATATGACATAAACTGCCCAAAATACAAAGAACAATAGACTACATCCTGCCTCTCCCACTATAACCCAAATTCCAAGGATATCAACCTCTATCCTTTAGATGTCGACCTCTCTTACATTATTTTTTCCTTTATGGTGGCATAAGATTATATTCCAATGAAAATTCAGATGATTCCTCTGAAATGATGCAAATATTTTATTTCTAAGAAAGATATCAAAAAACCAGACCCCTATTAGATCAGTATCCATCTGCCAAAAAAAATTATAACAGTTTCTGGACATTGAAGTAATCCCTGTATCTAAAAAATTATCATTACATTTTTTCAAAGGTGGATTCAAGATGTAAATCAAACCATTTTTTTCATCTCTTCTATAATGTACTGGGGGTATCTTTCACCCTCATAGTCCTCTATAGGAGTTTTCACTTTTTTCTATTGCAACTTCACATTATGTGATGGAGGCCTTTTCAAAAGTGTCCTAAGATATTTTCATAAGGTCATAAAATTTGTATGGATAATAAAATACCAAGTTTTCCATACCATTAGAACTCATTTATTTACCACCCCTTCCTTGTGGGTCAACCCAGCCATTCGGGTGTCTGCCTCCCTTCCATTGTTTTGAAGGATACCACGATTCATCCTGATCATCTACATTATTTTCATCACAATGGGGTTCTGTCACAAAAATATCCTCCTTAGTAGTAATTTTCATACACTATACAGAAGCATTCCCTGTTGTACGAACCTGACTAGACACCATTGAAAAGTGTTTACCTTCTAGTCCTGATTGGAATGGAACCTAATTACTCTCAGTACTCAATGCTTCTAGAGATATCTACTCACAAATCTACACCAACAGTAGTTGTTCGATATGGAATTCCTTTGGTTCATCCATAAAAGTCAAATATATTATATCAGTGCCATAGAAATCATCACCAGTGACATCCAGATCATGATCCCCCCTAATAAAGAATGTCAATAGCTGGTGTAGTCCCCACCTATCCTTGATCATGCTCCTAGCCAATCATATGACTATCTAACATCAAACCAGATGCATTTTTCCTAGATGAAGTCGCAACAGGTGTTTCCAGAATGGCGTTGCAGGAAGTTTGGATCCTACCCTACAATAGGAAATACCCAACACAATCAACTTTCTTCTTCCCTTTATAATCACATTTTGACAAGAAGTTCCCATCATGCACCTCAACATGGTCTCCAATATCATAGTCTAAGAACCCGACCTCATCATTTCAAGTTCTCAACTCCTCATAAAAAGAGTTAGATCCATCCATGAGATCTTATTCTCCCCCCCACATGAGCAACAATAGAACTATCTATCATTGACATTGATCCATTGTGAGAGGATTTAAATTAGGTGTATACATGGAGGTCCTGTTGAAAATATTTATTACCTTCATCCTATGGATTCCTCCCATCTTTATTGACCTTTACTAAGGGTCCACCTCTTTCAATAGCCATGTAAGATTCCTTCAGATGATTGTGTCTTCCAACAAGGACTGGAACCTCTTGCATTTTTCCATGCTCTTTTATCCTATGATTTACATTCACCAAAAGTATCTTAAATTTAAAATTATTTTCCATGTGGTCATATTTCATACAATTAGAGAATTTTTTACCCCTATGAAATTTCTCCTTGACATTCCCAATACAATAGTAGTTAGAAAAAAATAGGAACATGCTCATACTCAAATGACAATTCAAACTTGAATTTATCAACCAAGAAAAATAGTTTCATTGATAGGAGAACAAAGATAAAATTCAACAAGAATTCAGACAAAATCCCAAAATCTAGAAAATCCAGTCTCCTTATCAAACTTGACAGGATTACTCATAGAATATGAAAAGTAGAAAAAAATATTAGGATGTTAGAAGAACCAACTTAAACCTGTGAATCTAAAACATGATCGAGTTGTTGAAAGTATTACCTTTTCCATATCAATTCATGGATCCCAGTCTAAATATCTCAAGGTTCTAAGCTTAAGGGCGATAAAACCAAATCCCTGAGTTTTTTTTTGAAATGTTTGAAGTTCAAGCCCCCGTTATTGAAATATAGAAAAAATAGAATCTCTTTTGAATGAGGAAAGAGGTAACCCATTAAAAAAAAGAAAAAAATGAATTAAAGAAACAAAATTAACAAAGGAAAAATGATCACAAAAATGAAAAGGAAACAAACATTAATGAAAGCACTAGAAATGCCTTGTCACCCCCTCACCAGACAGTGCAACAGTGAGATCAGTACAAAAATAATGTGTCGCCCCCTCTACCAAGGAAATTCCCCAATATTTTATTTTCATCTCCTAATAAGGGGAGATGATATATAAAAAACCCAAACCAATTGAAATGATGCACCAACCATCAAAACCCTATACCTACAACAATCATCTCTTTAAATCTTCAGGCTTTCATGGGTTAGAGTGTTGCTGAGTGGTCAATGCTTTTTCTATCATTGATAAATATAATAAATATATATATAATTCTATTAATTTACTAAAATTTTTATAAAAATATTTATACAAATATTTATTTATAATTATAATTATAATGATATGCCTATAATTATATTTACAAATGCATATTTACAATTCATTTAATATATTTACAATTATGTGAATAATTATATATTTATACTTATATATATATATATTTATAAATATATATTTACAATTATTTAAATATATTTATAATTATATACATATTTATTTATAATTATATATATATAATTATATACATTTAATATTTTTAATTATATTATTAAATATTTACCAATGATTTTTAGCACTGATAAATAATATATATATATATATATATATATATATATATAATTTTATAAATTTATTTCTAATTATATGAAAATATTTATAAATATTTTTAATTATAATTAAATATCTATAACTATATTTATAAATACATAATTATAATTTTTTAAATATATTTATAATTTTATAAATATTAATTTATAATTATATACATTTATATTTATTTAAAATTATATACATTTAATATTTTAATTATATTAATTATATTATTAATTACTTATGTGTGCTTTTCTAGAGCTCATAAAGAAGTCTTGTATCAGTGCTTATTATTTTATCACTGATAAAACCCATCTTTATCAACACTTTTTTAGAATCACCTATAAAACTCATCACTCTCTTATAAATTTTACCCCAACTGAACTGATTCCCTAGACCCCTTCAAGCTCCTGTGGAATTTAAACCTCACCGCTACTCTCCCTTAATATTTTTCTCCTTCCCTCACCACCACTCTCCCTCCCTCCCTCGCCGCCACATACCCTCGTCACTGTGAACTACCATCTCCACCGCTTTCTCTCCCTCTGAGGGGTTGACACTTTCAAATTCCACGATATATGAATTCTTATCCATCATTCATGCTTTCAAAAAATTTAGTTCTTCTTTGGTTGTTTTTAATATTCCCAAAGGATTTGAATGACGCATCACCTCCCCCACTCATACCTGATATGAAACCACCATCACACACTACATGGATATCACTTGGTTCACCTTATATTTAGAAATAGTGTGAAAGTTTAGGTGATTGATACTTATCATACATGACATTTCACCACCGAAAAGTATTTTTCACCCAAACAATCCTTATCCTTCTACATCCTGAGGTATTTTTTGAATTGGGACTCGGATCGAATTTCAAAATAAATGAAAAAGAAGATAGGTTCCATGTATCATTCTTACTCCCATGGATTAAAAACAAAAATTTCTATCCAATTGCATCTATTAAGAGACCAAAGAAGCCAAATTATTTTAATATTTTCATTTCCATGAATATATGTTAATCGCACTAGGAAATCATCATTTCATATTTTTTATCATTTTTATCACCACCACCTTTATCACTTGGGAAATCATCCTCATCCACTTTTTAAATCAATAACCCCACCTATGATTTACTTAATGTATCAACTTTAGTATCATAATCACCACTATACTCATCATCTAATTTAGTATGGTTTTGAGTTTTTTGAAATTATTATCCATTATATATGAGAGAAAATTTAGGTTTATTGTTTTCTATTTTTCTTCTTATGTTAACTTCATGTTAAATCATATTCATTTTTACTTTCATTTTCTATTAAAATTTGAAAATTGGTAGTGAAAAGTAAAATATATCCACATTTAAATCACTTTAATGGAATTTTATATTACTAATTCCCTTTTCTTTTTCAAAAAATACTTAAAATATATGTCAAAAAGTTGAAAAATGATTATATATATATATATATATAATTTTTTCATTTCTATTCTTTGTGGCTTCATCCCAGCCATGTGGATTGTTTAAATTGGAAGAATTTTTGAAACCCAAATTAGATTTTTCTTTTATTTTTCCAATAGCTTAAGAACATTTGCCCAATAATTCATTGTATTTGTTTATTTTGTTAAATACTAATATTAATAAATCAAATAGGATGAATGTGAATAAAAAATGTATTTATTCTAATCATATGAAAAAAGAGTATGAGGATAGGGTGAAATATTCATCACGTTTTCAAAATATCATGTGTATGACCCTTATCAAATCTCTTTTCCATGTATACGCTGTTATTATTCAAGACTAATTAGTCCATAAGATTTGGAAGAAAACTTGATTTATAATGGAATAGATCAATGTTATAAATGTTGGACTAAGAATATGTACAAAATCAATATATCCAATTCTTGGGTTAACACTGCATTTTATGGATCATCTGATATCATTACAACTATGAACAATGATGAAGACCATATGAAAGATATTATTATAGCTATGAATGATGATGAATATCATAATGAGTAAGTTATAATGATAGTTAAATATGAGCTTCATGATTATCTGTTATTTTGAAAATTTAAAGAGTTGTGAAAAGATTCCATTATATGCTGGTTGTACTAAATATGTAGAATTGTCATCCAAACTAAAGAGATCTAATTTAAAAGATGGAAATGGATGGAGTGATTCCAGTTTTACTAAACTATGGAATATCTTGAATGATATGATCCTAGAATATAATGAGCTTCCTTGAAAAACATTCAATGCTAAACGAATGATACATTCAATGGGTATGATTTCTAAAATAATAGATGTTTGTCCAAATGACTAAATATTGTTTCAAATGGACTAAAAATCACATAAAAATTCCCAAAGTGTGGTAATTATAGATAAAAGAAAGAAAAATCAGGTCCTATGAAATTTGTATGGTATTTTCCAATCAATCCTAGGTTTAGGTGCCTATATTGAAGTGAGGATATAAAAATACAATTGAAATGGAACATAGATACAATAAATAAATAAGGAAACCTTTATCACTCAAAATTTTCTCCTCAGTGGAAGAAAATTGATCATGAGTATCCTAAATTTTTATATGAGACAAGAAATCTACATCTTGTTCTATCTATATATGGAGTTAATCTTTTTTGTTTTCAGAGCACACTCACAGTACATAGATGGTTATGTTGGTAAATTATAACTTTCCATTGTGGTTATGTATGAAATGAAAATACATTATGTTATCTCTGATTATATAAGGATCAAAACAACTGGTTAATGATATAGATATTTATTTCGATCCATTGATCGAATATTTGAAATTATTATCGGATTCATGTGTTAGGTTGTATAATGATTACAGAGATAAAGATTTCATGTTGAGATTCATATTGCACAGGATGATAAATGAATTTCCTATTTATGGATTTTTTTTGGATATAACATTAAAGGAACTAAATGGGTTTCCTATTTGTGAATAATTTATATGATCAATTATTTTGAAATATTCATCAAATATTGTGTTTCTAGGACATCACTGATTTCTACCCAATCGACATAAGTATTGATCTTGGATGACATCATTCGATGGGAGTTCAGAATAAGGTACAACATCGTCTCCACTAATAAATGATCAACTATTTGAGAATGTAAAATATATAGAAACAACTTTTGGTAAACCTTTTTAAAAAATCCTTACAAAATACGGTTGGAAAATGAAATTTATTTTTTAATTACTATGTACATTTGGGATTTTCTTGATGTTATGAATGAGGGAAATTGCATGTGATAGTATCATTGTTATGTTACTAAATCAACTCATAAGAAAGGATGGAATTATGGCTAGGTTAGAGATGATTGACATGGGGATATAGGAAGAGGTGGTACTAATGAATAGAGAAAAGTAGACTTTAATTCCTCAGGCTACTTACACTCTTTCTAGGAAAAAGAGATATTATTTTTGAAACTTATTTAATGATGTAAATATTCCATAGGGGTATTCAAAGAATATAAATAATATCATATAAATAGTTAATTTAAATTTAAAAAGTTCTGAAATCACATGACTTTCATGTTTTGATGTAATATCTAATGCCTATATCTATACACTGCATTTTTTCTAATAATATCCTTCATAAATTAACCAAGCTCTAATTCTTTTTCTAAGCTATATGTAGTAAATTTATATACTCAATGAAATTTACAACTATGGAAAAGGAGATTGTTGTCATATTATTTGAATTGGAGATGTTCTTCCCACCTCAATTATTTGATATGATAGTTCACTTAATGGTTTACTTGGTAAGAGATATTTGACTATGTGGTCATATACATTATAGATAGATGTACCCCAATGAATGGTATATATATATTTTTAAAGGTTATGTTAAAAATTGAAATCATCCAAATGGTTGTATTGCAGAGAAATTTGTTTTTGAGGAAACCATTTAATTCTATATCCACAACCTACTCAATGTGGAAATAATTAGTCTAATGAAATTTTATCACATCAGGTGGCTTGTGGGTGAATTAATTTCTAAAATATATATTCTCAAAATTACTATTATAAATTAGTTGGATGATCACCTTTACATTTTTCATAACATTTTAGAGGTTGTTTCATATTTGAAAACTCAAAAAGTAATTTGTATGCATTTTGATCCATCAAGGGATGAATGATTTATATCAAATAGACATAATAAATAGTTTATATGATGGTTTTGAGAGAATATTTTTAGTTATTCAACTGAGAATCCAAATTTTATTTCATAATGATTTTGATCACTAGTTAGAGGCCCAAGTATGCGTGTATTATCTTATAATGGTTATATGTTCTATAAAATTGAACATGATGAATGCAGTAATATGAAAAATAGTAGAGTTACACTTATGGATAAATCAATGCATGTATCTAGTACTAAGGATGAATATCCAATTTATACGAATATATATACATTGGCATCATCAAAAAAATATGGGAGTTGGATTATACAACATTCAAAATGATTATTTTTCAATGAAAGTGGGTTGATAACAGGAGTGAAGTTAAAATAGATAAATTGTGACTTGTGAAATTAGAATCCTGTAAGAAAGGGCACAAATATGAACTATTTATAATGTCATCATGGGTAGTATCATTATTTTAGGTTCTAGATCCTACAAACCAAAGTTGGTTAATTATTATATTATTGACCCAAACTAATGAAGGTTCAAATGTTAATTAAACTGAGGATGAACCTTTAATTGGGACATTGTAATTGTTTTGCAGTGGTATCAATGTAGATGGGGTATTTTATGTCATAGGAGACCAAAATAATGGGATTTGGATACTCAATAGAGAGGTCAAATCTATTCAACCTTTAAAAAAGAGAGAGTTCAATAATTATGTAATATATTTTTTATAATATACATTATGTTACCTAATATTATTATATGTTCACTACTAGATTTACATAATCCAAATTAAATGTTCAACCACTTCTATAGATATTGACTTCTGCACATTAAGATGTTCCCAATCTTGAGGAACAATAGGTTTATCAACATACGGATGCTCCCAATGTAGAGGAACAAAAATATTATACACATGTGGGTGCTACCAACAAAAAGAAACAATATATTGATGATGTTGAAGTTGAGGAAATAATATATGGTGAACAACCTGTGTCCTAGAGAAAAATAGGAGCATCATAGCATGAAGGTGTAAGAAAAAATCATTGTGGATAGAAACAAAGTCATCAAATTTATGGTTGGATGGAATGCATGCAGCCAACTTATTAAACCCAAAATTACATGTTTATTAGTTACATTGGGATCGCCACTCGAATGCACATACCAATTGATGTATATTTATGGAACAATGTTTTTCTCCCTCTTAAGGCACTAATTCATGAAGAGATCCGGCTAACATCATATGATATACATTCTTTGTTTTACTAAAAAATAATGAAACATTGATTTACTCTTCATTATCCTTTGAAGAGTGAATTTATTGTAGAATAATCCCGAATTGAATTTTTATTAATTCTCACTATAATACATAGTGTGAGATTTTATATGGTCAACATGTAAAGGTGGATTCCTACTACTGATTTAGAGAATTTTCTCATTATTTTATATAATATTTTTAGTAAGCTTCTTTATCATTTTTATTTGATACTTATTTTTTTAATTTTCAAAGAGATCATACACTCAAAAAGTTACACCTCAATAAACCACACCTCAATCTGATACAAAATGTTCTTGGTATGACTCTAAGTGTATGTTTTTAGATTATAATTTATATTTTAGTTCAAAACACACATCATATACTCAAAACCAAGAAAATTTATTCATATTGTTTTAATAATTTATGAAAATGATTCATAAGTCATTTGTGATGTGTAAGATTCAGCTACACCTCAATCTGATACACTGTGTGCCTGGTATGACTCAAAGTGTCTCTTATCATGTTAAAATTGACATTTTAGTTAAAAACACATTTCACTAACAAAAAATGAGAAAACAAAATCAGATTATCTTGAATATTTTTGAAAATGATTCATAATTAATTTGTGAAGTTTAATAATTAGTCTCATATCAAATCAACACATGATGTGGCTGATATGACTCAAAGTGTGCATTTTAATATAGAATGACATTTTTGTAAAAAAAAAGAATGTGACACACTCAAAATGATGAAAATGAATTAATATTATTTTTTTAATTTAATAAAATGTTCTTTAAGTCATTTTTGATGTGTAGGAATCGATTTCACATCAATCTAACACATGGTGTGACTTGTATGACTCAACATGCATTTTTATTTAAAACTAACATTTTGGTTCAAACAACACATCACATGCTCAAAAATGATAAATAAAATTGGATTTTTTTGATACTAGATTAAAATATTCCATAAATAGTTTTTTTATATATAGGAATTAGCCACATATTAGTATGATATATGGTGTTCCTGATATGATTCAATGTTCATTTTATTAGTTAAAAATGGACATTTTAGTTCAAAACACGGGTCACTCACTAAAAATCAACAAAAAACACTAAAATTGTCTTGATAATTTAGGAAAATGATTCATAAATCATTTTTTATATGTCAGAATTAGTATCATATAAATTTGACACATGATGTGAACAGTATAACTCAAAGTGCATGTTTTCAGTTTAAATTGACATTTTAGTAAAAAAATACACATGACATAGTCGAAATAAAGAAACCACATTAAAATTATTTTGATACTTTATTAAAATTATCCTTAAGTCATTATTGACATGTATTAATCAAACATATATCAATCAAAATCACGGTGTGACCATTATGTCTCCAAGCGTGTCCTTTTATTTAAAAATGACATTTTCGTTCAAAACACATGTCACATACTCAAAAATGAAAAAACACATTCATATTGATTTGATAATTTAGTAAAATGATCCATGGGTCATTTTTTATTTTAGTAATCATATGTACTTAAACCTGATACATGATGCTCTCAGTATGACTCAAAGGGTCCAATATCAGTTTAAAAGTGACATTTTAGTTCAAAATGTGTGTCACTCACAAAAAAAGATAAAATGCAATATTATTGACTATATAATTTATAAAAATAATTCATAATTCATTTATTATGAATAATAATCAATATCATGTTAAACTAACACACTATGTGACCAGTATGACTCAAAGTGCATGTATTTAGTTTAAAATGACATCTTAGTAAAAAAGACACATGATATACTCAAAACTAGGAAAATGAAATAGGATTGTTTTTATAATTTATTAAAATGATACTTAAGTAATTTTTTATATCTTGGGATAAACTACATGTTAATCTGATTCACAATGTGACCATTATGAATCAAAGTATGTTTTTATTTAAAATTGGCATTTTAGTTAAAAACATAAGTCGCATACTCAAAACTCAGAAAATAATTTGGACTGATTTGTATTCCAATCAACATAATTTTATTATTAATAATATAATAGAACTAATTATACTTTGTAACTATTTAAAAAAAAATGAAACTATGTATATTCATGAAACAAAAATATCATTTTCAACAAAAACCAGTATTTTTTACTATTCAATGGAAAATTAATCCTTTTGGAAAAATTCAAAAATTTCACAGTCTTATAATTTTGACATGATGATTTAAATTATAATATAGTTTTTATCAAATAATATTTATATAAAATTTTTAAATTAATTATAATCTTCGATCATAAAAAATTAATAAAACCTGTTTTTGAAGGAAACATATTTTTGAAGAATAAAATCAATTTACAAACAATTGATAGCCTATTTCATAAGAATTAATCAATAAATTTTTATTGAGTAGGTATTTAATATATATTTTATAATGTTTTTAATCCTATTCATACCTTCCAATTTCACGACAATGTTATAACAACCATATTTAACTAAGAAAAGTCTGTGGTTTGTTTAAGCTTGGTTTTTCATATCTTTTATGCTATCAAACATTATTTTATATTAAAATATTAGGATATTAGAAAAAACCCTATTGATTATCATCACATGATAATAATCCAATAATTATGGATTTGGGTAAAAGATTAATGTCAAATAGTGCAGTATCACATAATATATACGCTTTTCTCACTACACTAAGACATAGTGATATTCACTAAGTAATTGTGTATACGAGAATCATCAATGACATGTTCTAAACCACTAAATTATAGAGATTAATTTAATGATATTTTCAAAAAATATCCCACCAACATTAATGCCTTATAGGCTTTGAGTATATTAGCCTTATATAAAATCATTTCTTACAACTTGTAAGACCATATCCAAAACCCTTTTTGGATTCCTTCAAAAATTAATTTTTTAAAAATTATCATTCATTTTAGTCATTTATTACATAATCTAAAAAATATTATAAAAATCCATCCCATAATTCGTTCAAATATACTTTAAAATAATTTTTGGGTAGCTCTCAATATTTTTAAAAAATTCTTTATAGTAAAACATAATCCTTATTCACACAACCAAGAATTATAACCCCGTGACTCTTAATAGAATTGATATAAAATAGGAATCACTACTAAAAAATATGTATTTAACAGTGCTATAATAGTCCTTTATCATCACTACAAAAGTACTAAAAATTCGAGTGCTGATAATGGCCCGAAACTTTTACCAAGGCTAAAAAAGCTCATGTTAAAGGGGGCCTTTAATAGAACTTTTTTAGTGCTGATAATAAAAACACTATTAAATGGGGTATTTTTTTTGGACGCCCATGAGCCCAATTCCTTTATTAGGGATTCCACACCTCCATGAATGGCACTCCCACCACCATTATCAGTTCTTTTCACCCCACTACCCCTTTTACCAGTGCTTTGCGAATTTCCAGCCTCATGCACGCCCAACTGAATTCAAACCCTGCACCTCTCCTTCAAATATGAATGCCTTTATGTTAATTTTTTCTATATTTAATGATATTTATGTTTATTTATATAAATATATTTACAGATATATTTTTTATTCATATATTTATATAATTATTTTTAAATACATTTATACAATATATGTGTTTGCGTGATTGATATACATATATTTATTTAAATATATTATATATTACATTCATTTACATATACTAAAATATAATATAAATATATATTTGTTTAATAATACACACATATTTTTATATATAAACATTATAAATATATTTTTATAATGTAAAAAATTGTTATATATTGTTTTAAATACATATTTCAAATATGTTTTGATTTAAATATATTATAATATATTTTTTTTGTAAATATGTGAATATATGTATTTATATGAGTGATTTAATACAATAATATATAAGAAAACGTGCATATATTTAATTATAAATAAAACTAAGTTATAAAAATTGATAAAATTTACAAACCATAATACCAACAAGAATGTAAGTGTAACATCCCAAGTAAGTAATGAATAATATATATTTTTATCTATGTTTATTAATGATTAAGATAGTGTTATAGAGGATTAAAATGAAAATAAATACAATCTTATGCATGGAATACACTAATATTCTTAAAAGATTGTTTTACTGCCTTTTGATGGAAAACCATTTTTGAATCTATATTTTGACAATTTTATAAACTATGTTTGTCAAAATAAACTTATCCTTTATGATTGGGACATAAAAATTTACCTTGTGTGAATTTTTGGTATTTTTCTGACAATGTTCATTTTTTAATGAATAGTGAAAAATACTGCATTTTACATCAAAACTACTTTTTAATCTAATTTATTTATATGATTAGATTATGTTTTGAATTGGTTTTGAAGTGAAATTAGAATATATTTTTACCATTTTATCCAATAGTGGTCATTGGAATCAATTTCACTTTGAAATTAGACTTAAACTGGTGTCAATCTTTTGATACTTATTGTTTTGTAAAAACACGCTATTTGCTCTGGCAGCGGGAATTAATTATTAAATTAATTAATGTGACTTATATGATTTGAATTTTTTAAAATAGACTTCATTTTTGAATTCGGAATATCAAATATAGATTAGGGTGAATTTTTGATGAATAGTGAAACCACTAAGTGGTAATCAAGCAAACTGATTTTTCAGTTAAATGAAAGTTTACCACTAATGTGTATTGAATTTTGAAAATCCGACATACATGGTTGTCATTAAGAAGTAAAATGTGGTTCAATGAGATTATAATAATTTTTTGTTGAATAGTAACTTATTAAGTTCTTAATCGCGATTAGTGGTAATTAGGGTAGTTTAAGGTATAAATAATGCTTTAATAATAGGAAATGACCTAGACACATGTCCCAAACTTATTTGTTGTGTCATGGCCGACCAATACAAGCCATGGGTCAACTTGGGGACCCCATGGAGACACTTTGGTTTGGAAATGACATAAATAACCTTTTATTAAATGTTAAAGTAAAAATGACACAAACAAGAAATGGTTTACGAAAACAATTTTTATATGGGGTTATAAAGATCAGATTTTTGATTATAAATAGTCATTGGAAATCTAAAAAGATTTCCTACATCATAGTATTTTTTTTATGATTTTTAGACATTAAATAAATTAAATTATTTATGACATAATAATGATGCAGCGATGACATCATTATTTGACGATTTAAATAAAATGGAAAGATAATGTAAAATATATGAACTACACATGTCCAAAACTTATTGGATGAGTGGATTTTTAAGCCTTATCACCTTATCCACGAATTATATCAATGTGAGACCTTTTGAAACCGAAAAACATTTTCAAATAAAGTAATATTTCTTTACTTTCCAAAAGTGCCCCTCCTCTCCTCTAATAAAAGGCCCCCACCTATATCTCATTTCACACACTACTCAAGCCTTTGGCTCGGCCAAACCCTGCCCATTTACTCTCTCCACATCCCTCTCCTCATCCTAGAGGATTCCCTTGGGGCAGAATCCTTTCAAAGGAATCCTTTAGGCTCAAATCAAAAGGAGTTACACTTTTTAAGGTAATTCATTCTCTCATGTTCATTTGTTTTATTTTGCTTCTCCAACCCCCTAAACTCTTTTTATTTACTTCTTTTGTAACAACACCAGTATCTTCAATATACTAGGATGTTGTTATAAGATATATTTGAGCTACACACTCACACAACTACATCAAATGGTTAAAGAACATACGGTTTCCGTGGATGGCGAAATTCTGCCTCCCGAAACGATGATTGTTCAATACTCATTTAACACCTTCAAAGGTGGCCATTATGATGTCACTATTTTTATATATGATATATAATATGTTTATGTTTTCCTTAAGCTTCTGTTTTTTCATTTTGGGCATAACTTTATGGTTTCCATTATGGGTAAACACGATATCTTCATTTTAGGAAGTGCGGACTACCGCCCCCTGAAAGTGATTTGATTCGTTAATACCATATGTGGGATGTTTAAAGGATAAAGTTAATGATATTATATATTTTATTATACTGGAATTATAATTTACTCTTATATCATTATGATTCCATTCCAGAAAATATGAAATAGAAATGGAAGTAGCGTTCATGCGTACGTACGGCTTACCGTCTCCATGAACGGTGCATTTCATTTCTTACCTCTAAATGATTATGTAATATTATAAATGCAAGTATGTACTAGATATATATGAAATATATGATATCTACATCATGAATACCATTCTGGATATAATGAACCTTTGACCAAATTAACAACATGTAAGTGTAAGAAGTCTATTTTTGACTTAAGAACCAAATACCGACAAAATGAACATTATTAACTTAACTGATTACATGATGTTCATAACAAGGTATAAAAGGAATAATGAACTTGAAAAAGATTCATAATCAAGTAGAGATTAACTCAAGTTTATTATTCAGGAGATTAAAGAATGGTCGGGTCAAGTCGGATACGAGGTATGGGACTTCGTCTCAATCTCCTTTCATTGAGGCGTATTTTATTTTATACACAACTTTCTTTTATACGGTGTATAAACCCCTTTGACTTTTACGTTTATTAAAAAGGAATCTTTTTTATACGAATCATTTACTAAATGACAAAAGGGAATGTTTTTTTCGTACGTATGCGGCGACAACGACTTCTCCGCCGTCGTAACCGTTATTTGAGTTTCGGCTTCCTCTACAAGCCATACCTTTTTTTTAAAAAGAAAAATAAATACCATGTTTTACTTTGGTATTGAAAATGGTTTTCATAATGTTTTTATTATATCAATGTGTTGTATTGATACCTCGTGATTGAAATGTGGAAATGTTATGTTTCCTTTATGCATGTTTTTTGTGATATGATTATGTTATGGTTCTTGGGCATTATTATGAAGACGGGTGGTTCCGTGATAAACTAAGTGCGGGTGAGCCCGTTATAGCTCTCCAATGCATTGGGTAACGCGAAGGAGTGAAACGTTAAGGTTTCTCTGAAGAGATTTTAGGGAATATACTGTGATGGGTATTCCAAACGTAACCAAGAGGGTTACTCCCTACGTAAGAATGTTATGAATTCCTCAAGTTACCTTTATGTCTTATGATTTCTCTGATTTATTCATGATTTTATGAGGTATGTTAAAGTGCCTATGTTTTATGGGTAAAGTATGATTTCATTCTTATGTATATATGAACTCATGTTTCCTTTCCATATTTTTTTTATAACCCATACTGAGTTTTTATGCTCATCCCAAGTTTTTGAAATGTTTTTCACAGGTCAAGGGAAAGGTACATGATAAGATGATAGAGTCAAGGATGTGTCAAGAAATAATCCATGTTTTATTTTAAATGTGTTTCCATTGATGGGAATGAAGAATACTATCTTTATGTAACCACTTTGTTTATATGTGGAATGTAATGCAAGTTTTATGATCTAATTCTCTAAAACTCTAAACCCAAAAAGATCCTCAATGTGTAATCTTGTAATAACTCAAGATTGAGTAAGGTTTAAGGCTGGGGCCTTATAGTTGGTATCAGAGGTCGGTTTAGATAACTTTAGGAGTTAGAATTCTATTAAATGATTATCCAAAAATATTTTTTTTTTCGAAATGATATAGCATTTAAAGATTACCATGTTGCTTCATCTAAGACATGTTTGTTTAGAATGGTTTTCCACAGAGGAAACAGGGAAGCAGTGCTAGGAAGGCATACAGAAGGAAATAACCTTCCGAATCAGCATCCAGAAATGGTCGGAATTGGAACTGAACAGTTTGTTGCAGTAATGGAGCAGTTGACTGAAACGATAAATGGCGGTGGTATCCATGCACGAGATCAGCCAGAACAACCGCAGAGGAACATGTTAGTGGTGGAACATTTCATGAGGCAACGTCCACCATCATTCAGAGGATCATCTGACCCTGTGCTAGCAGAAGGGTGGATTAAAGCACTGGAGAATATTTTTGATGTCATGGGGTGTTCAGACAATCAAAAGGTTAGTCTTGCTATTTACCGTTTGGAGGGTGAAGCAGATCAGTGGTGGTCTATGGTTAAAAATATCAGGGACGCCGATGAGATTGATGCACTTGACTGGGATGAATTCAAAGGTATGTTTCTTGAGAAGTATTTTCCTAAGGCTGTTCGGCTTAGGATGGAAAAGCAATTCTTGGAATTGAGGCAAGAGGAAGACTCAGTGGATGCCTATGAAGAAAGGTTCACTCGATTGGCAAGGTATGCTCCAAATTTTATCCGGGACCTTGATAGTAAAATCAATCATTTTTACTCAGGATTAAATCCAAAATATCGAAGGGCATTAGCTTCTAATGAGTTTAAAAGTTATGAAAAGCTTGTTCGATGTGCTGAGAAGGTGGAAATGGAGTTTGCCGATGACCAAGTTTTCTATAACAACCAGCAGAAGAAGAGACCGAGGTGGCAGGAGAAAGGTAAGAATTCTTCAAAAAAGTCTGATGGTAAGAGAACTAAGTTTCCGGTTTGTGATAAATGTGGAAAAAGGCATGCTGGGGAATGTCTTCTGAATTCTGGGAAGTGCTACCGATGTGGTATGATGGGACATAAGGCTCGTGATTGCACTGAAAAGGATCAAGGTGAAGGTAAGAACAAATTTGATTTGCAGTTAGTGAAATGTTATAAGTGCAATGAGATGGGTCACTATGCAAACGAGTGTCCGACAAGGAGCTTGAGTGATGGGAAGCAGTTAGACTACAAGCAGAAAGGGGTGGTGAAATCCTTTGCAACTACTTCAGCAGATGTCGGGCCATCAAATGAAGTTGTATCAGGTACTTTGTTTGTTTTTTCAGATTATGCCAGTGTGTTGTTTGATTCGGGGTCTACACATTCTTTCATCTCTGAAACCTTTTCTAGTAAAATGGGAATACCATCTCAAGAAATGACTCCTGAACTTTTGGTAAAAACACCTGGGGGAAATGTTGAGGCAAAAAGAATTTATAAGAATCTTCCTATCATTATCTGTGGAAAGAACCTACTTGCAAACCTTATTGTTCTACCTCTAGTAGAGTTTGATGTTATCCTGGGTATGGATTGGCTCTCTATTTACCATGCTAAGATTGACTGTAGAGCTAAAGAAGTTTCTTTTCAGAAATACTTTCAGTTTGTTTACAAGAATGAACCCTTACTTTGGATAACATATAAAGAGGCCGAGAAACTTGTAAAATATGGAAATGAATGTTACCTTGCACACATCGTTGAAAATAAAGGAACTGTTCAGATTAATGATGTGCCAGTGGTAAATGAGTATCCTGATGTTTTTCCTGATGAGTTGCCAGGAATAATACCAGATCGGGAAGTTGAGTTTACTGTTGACTTAGTTCCTGATGCTAAGCCAATTTCAAAACCCCCTTATCGAATGGCACAAATTGAACTTTTAGAGTTGAAGGAGAAATTGCAAGATTTATTAGAGAAAGGTTTCATTAGACCTAGCACATCACCATGGGGTGATCCTGTTTTATTTGTTAAAAAGAAATATGGTTCTATGAGACTTTGCATTGATTATAGAACCTTGAATAATATCACTGTTAAGAACAAATATCCTTTGCCTCATATCGATGATTTGTTTGATCAGCTCCAGGGAGCTCAGTTTTTTTCAAAGATTGACTTGAGATCGGGGTACCATCAGCTGAAGGTAAAGGAGGCAGATATTCCGAAGACCGCGTTCCGTACAAGATATGGCCATTATGAATTTGTAGTAATGCCTTTTGGGCTAACCAATGCACCTGCTGTATTCATGGACTTAATGAATAGAATTTTCCATGAGTTCTTGGATAAGTTTGTGGTGGTTTTCATTAATGATATTTTGGTGTTTTCTAAAATTAAAGAGGAGCATGAAAAACATTTAAGGGTTATCTTGCAAACCTTAAAAGGAAAGAAACTGCATGGGAAATTCAGAAAGTGTGAGTTTTGGTTACAACAAATTTCTTTCCTTGGTCACATTGTTTCTAAAGATGGAATAACTGTTGATCCTGCAAAAACAAAAGTTGTGGAAGAATGGCCAAGACCCACAAATGTAACTGAGATTCGTAGCTTCCTTAGTTTGGCGGGCTATTACCGAAGGTTTGTTAGAAATTTTTCACAGTTATCTAGTCCAATGACTAAGCTAACTCGGAAGGGTGTTAAGTTTATCTGGACAAAAGAATGTGATGATTGTTTTCAGGAATTGAAAAGAAGATTGGTGAATGCTCCAGTTTTGGCACTACCTTCCAGGAATGGTGAATTTGTTATATATAGTGATGCTTCATTGAAAGGACTTGGTTGCGTCCTAATGCATAATGATCAGGTAATTGCTTATGCTTCATGACAGTTGAAAACTCATGAGGTAAATTACCCTACACATGATTTGGAACTAGCTGCTGTTGTTTTTTCTTTAAAAATTTGGAGGCATCATTTGTATGGAGTAAAGTGTGAAATATATACAGATCACAAAAGTTTAAAGTATATATTCACTCAGAAAGAGTTAAACATGAGACAAAGGAGATGGTTGGAATTAATCAAGGATTATGATTGTACAATTCATTACCATCCGGGAAAAGCAAATAAAGTGGCTGATGCTTTGAGTCGAAAAAGTAATGCTTCATTAACAATGTTGCGTTTGGAACGTAATCCTTTGGTTAAGTATTTGATGAACTTTGGCATAGAAGTTGTTGGTGTAGGAAATCCTTCTGTTTTGTTTCAGGTATCAGTGAAATCATCTCTATCAGATAGAATCAAGCAAGCACAGAAGCAAGATAGTGAGTTGCAGAAAAAGGTAGAGCTGGTTCAGAAAGGTAAGTTGCCTGAATTCAACATTGATAGTGATTGTGTTTTGAGATTTGGGAAGAGATTGTGTGTGCCTTGTGATTAACAGTTGAAGAGAGAGTTGTTATGTGAAGCTCATAGTTCTCCGTTTTCAGTTCATCCGGGCAGTACTAAGATGTATAGAGATCTGCGGGAGTATTACTGGTGGGATGGAATGAAAAGAGATATTGCTGATTTTACTATGAAGTGTTTGACTTGTCAGCAGGTTAAAGCAGAGCGGCAGTTACCGAAAGGGATGCTCCAGCCTTTACCAGTGCCAGAGTGGAAATGGGAGAATATATCCATGGACTTTATTGTTGGATTACCGAATACATCTCGAGGTAATAATGCAATCTGGGTTATTATTGATCGCTTGACCAAATCTGCTCATTTCCTTACTATACGAGATACTTTATCTCTTGATCAACTTTCCCGTTTGTATCTTAAAGAGATAGTCAGGTTACATGGAGTTCCTCTCTCCATTGTATCGGATCGTGATCCAAGGTTTACTTCTAACTTTTGGAAAGGCCTTCAGAAGTCATTGGGTACTGAATTAAATTTTAGTACATCTTTTCATCCTCAATCAGATGGGCAGTCAGAACGAACAATTCAGACATTGGAGGATATGCTACGAGCTTGTTCTATGGATTATCAGGGAAGTTGGGACCAACATCTTTCTTTGGTTGAGTTTTCATATAATAACAGTTTTCATTCCAGTATACAGATGGCACCATTTCAGGCATTATATGGGAAGCAGTGTCGAACTCCAGCTTTCTGGGATGAAGTGGGTGAAAGGAAGTTGATGGGACCAGAATTGGTAGAAGAGATGGCAGAAAAAGTTCAGCTGATTCAGAAACACATGAGAACAGCTCAGAGCAGGCAGAAGAGTTATGCGGATAACCGGAGGAAGGATCTATCTTTCGAGGTAGGTGATCATGTTTTTCTGAAGGTTTCTCCTTGGAAAAGTGTGATGAGATTTGGTAAGAAAAGAAAGTTGAGTCCAAGGTTCATTGGAACATACGATATTCTATAGAGATTTGGATCAGTTGCATACCGAGTGGCTTTAGCTCCGAGTTTATCTAAGGTACACAATGTTTTTCACGTTTCGATGTTGAGAAAGTATATGCCAGATCCATCTCATGTTTTGAGTCTAGAGGTAGTTCAGCTGGAAGAGAACCTATCTTATGAGGAACAACCAGTCCAGATTCTTGACCACAGGGAGCAAGTGTTACGGAATAAGGTGATTAAGCAGATAAAGGTTTTGTGGAAAAACCACATGATTGAAGAGGCAACATGAGAATCTGAAAATGCAATGAGGGATAAGTACCCCCATTTATTTGATAAGTAAATAAATTGCGGGGACGCAATTTTCTAAAGGGGGGAAGGATGTAACATCCCAAGTAAGTAATGAATAATATATATTTTTATCTATGTTTATTAATGATTAAGATAGTGTTATAGAGGCTTAAAATGAAAATAAATACAATCTTATGCATGGAATACACTAATATTCTTAAAAGATTGTTTTACTGCCTTTTGATGGAAAACCATTTTTGAATCTATATTTTGACAATTTTATAAACTATGTTTGTCAAAATAAACTTATCCTTTATGAATGGGACATCAAAATTTACCTTGTGTGAATTTTTGGTATTTTTCTGACAATGTTCATTTTTTAATGAATAGTGAAAAATACTGCATTTTACATCAAAACTACTTTTTAATCTAATTTATTTATATGATTATATTATGTTTTGAATTGGTTTTGAAGTGAAATTAGAATATATTTTTACCATTTTATCCAATGGTGGTCATTGGAATCAATTTCACTTTGAAATTAGACTTAAACTGGTGTCAATCTTTTGATACTTATTGTTTTGTAAAAACACGCTATTTGCTCTGGCAGCGGGAATTAATTATTAAATTAATTAATGTGACTTATATGATTTGAATTTTGTAAAATAGAATTCATTTTTGAATTCGGAATATCAAATATAGCTTAGGGTGAATTTTTGGTAATTTTCTGAAAAACTTCAATTTTTGATGAATAGTGAAACCACTAAGTGGTAATCAAGCAAACTGATTTTTCAGTTAAATGAAAGTTTACCACTAATGTGTATTTAATTTTGAAAATCCGACATACATGGTTGTCATTAAGAAGTAAAATGTGGTTCAATGAGATTATAATAATTTTTTTGTGAATAGTAACTTATTAAGTTCTTAATCGCGATTAGTGGTAATTAGGGTAGTTTAAGGTATAAATAATGCTTTAATAATAGGAAATGACCTAGAAACATGTCCCAACCTTATTGGTTGTGTCATGGCCTACCAAGAAAATCCATGGGTCAACTTGGGGACCCCATGGAGACACTTTGGTTTGGAAATGACATAAATAACTTTTTATTAAATGTTAAAGTAAAAATGACACAAACAAGAGATGGTTTACGAAAACAATTTTTACATGGGGTTATAAATATCATATTTTTTATTATAAATAGTAATTGGAAAGCTAACAAGATTTCCTACATCATAGTATTTGTTTTTATGATTTTTAGACATTAAATAAATTAAATTATTTATGACATAATAATGATGCAGCAATGACATCATTATTTGACGATTTAAATAAAATGGAAAGATAATGTAAAATATATGAACTAAACATGTCCAAAACTTATTGGATGAGTGGATTTCTAAGACTTATCACCTTATCCACGAATTATATCAATGTGGGACCTTTTGAAACCGAAACACATTTTCAAATAAAGTAATATTTCTTTACTTTCCAAAAGTGCCCCTCCTCTCCTCTTATAAAAGGCCCCCACCTCTACCTCATTTCACACACTACTAAAGCCTTTGGATCGGCCAAACCCTGACCATTTACTCTCTCCACATCCCTCTCCTCATCCTAGAGGATTCCCTTTGGGCATAATCCTTTCAAAGGAAGCCTTTAGGCTCAAATCAAAAGGAGTTACACTTTTTAAGGTAATTCATTCTCTCATGTTCATTTGTTTTATTTTGCTTCTCCAACCCCATAAACTCTTTTTATTTACTTCTTTTGTAACAACAACAGTATCTTCAATATACTAGGATGTTGTTATAAGATATATTTGAGCTACACACTCACACAACTACATCAAATGGTTAAAGAACATACGGTTTCCGTGGATGGCGAAATTATGCCTCCCGAAACGATGATTGTTCAATACTCATTTAACACCTTCAAAGGTGGCCATTATGATGTCACTATTTTTATATATGATATATAATATGTTTATGTTTTCCTTAAGCTTCTGTTTTTTTATTTTGGGCATACCTTTATGGTTTCCATTATGGGTAAACACGATATCTTCATTTTAGGAAGTGCGGACTACCGCCCCCTGAAAGTGATTTGATTCGTTAATACCATATGTGGGATGTTTAAAGGATAAAGTTAATGATATTATATAAGTTATTATACTGGAATTATAATATACTCTTATATCATTATGATTCCATTCCAGAAAATATGAAATAGAAATGGAAGTAGCGTTCATGCGTACGTACGGCTTACCGTCTCCATGAACGGTGCATTTCATTTCTTACCTCTAAATGATTATGTAATATTATAAATGCAAATATGTACTGGATATATATGACATATATGATATCTACATCATGAATTCCATTCTGGATATAATGAACCTTTGACCAAATTAACAACATGTAAGTGTAAGAAGTCTATTTTTGACTTAAGAACCAAATACCGACAAAATGAACATTATTAACTTAACTGATTACATGATGTTCATAACATGGTATAAAAGGAATAATTAACTTGAAAAAGATTCATAATCAAGTAGAGATTAACTCAAGTTTATTATTCAGGAGATTAAAGAACGGTCGGGTCAAGTCGGATACGAGGTATGGGACTTCGTCTGAATCTCCTTTCATTGAGGCATATTTTATTTTATACACAACTTTCTTTTATACGGTGTATAAACCCCTTTGACTTTTACGTTTATTCAAAAGGAATCTTTTTTATACGAAGCGTTTACTAAACGACAAAAGGGAATGTTTTTGTCGTACGTATGCGGCGACAACGACTTCTCCGCCGTCGTAACCGTTATTTGAGTTTCGGCTTCCTCTACAAGCCATACCTTTTTTTTAAAAGAAAAATAAATACCATGTTTTACTTTGGTATTGAAAATGGTTTTCATAATGTTTTTATTATATCAATGTGTTGTATTGATACCTCGTGATTGAAATGTGGAAATGTTATGTTTCCTTTATGCATGTTTTATGTGATATGATTATGTTATGGTTCTTGGGCATTATTATGAAGACGGGTGGTTCCGTGATAAACTAAGGGCGGGTGAGCCTGTTATAGCTCTCCAATGCATTGGGTAATGCGAAGGAGTGAATCGTTAAGGTTTCTCCGAAGAGATTTTAGGGAATATACTGTGATGGGTATTCCAAACGTAACCAAGAGGGTTACTCCCTATGTAAGAATGTTATGAATGCCTCAAGTTACCTTTATGTCTTATGATTTCTATGATTTATTCATGATTTTATGAGGTATGTTAAAGTGCCTATATTTTATGGGTAAAGTACGATTTCATTCTTATGTATATATGAACTCATGTTTCCTTTCCATGTTTTTTTATAACCCATACTGAGTTTTTATGCTCATCCCATGTTTTTGAAATGTTTTTCACAGGTCAAGGGAAAGGTACATGATAAGATGATAGAGTCAAGTATGTGTCAAGAAATAATCCATGTTTTATTTTAAATGTGTTTCCATTGATGGGAATGAAGAATACTATCTTTATGTAACCACTTTGTTTATATGTGGAATGTAATGCAAGTTTTATGATCTAATTCTCTAAAACTCTAAACTCGAAAAGATCCTCAATGTGTAATCTTGTAATAACTCAAGATTGAGTAAGCTTTAAGGCTGGGGCCTTACAGTAAGTCCTGGGAATAAATTTATTATTCACCAAAAAAAGGAAATAAGACCCCTTAAATGAGGCTTAAAATCCATCAAATGTTAAAAAATTAGGGCACCCTGACTAAAAACTCAGGTTTGGAGGCCTTTTAGGACTTTTTTGTTCATATAAAATTTGAATGAGGTTTTCTAATTTCATTAAGGGCATAGATATAGTCACAGTCTTCAGTTTGATATGTGGTAGATCCCAAACAGATACCTGGATCAAAAGTTATGCTTGTTTGAAGTTTGAGATACATTTTCAACTTATTTTTTATCTTTTATTATTTTTGGGATTTTTATTATCTTTAATTTGATACTAAATTACTATTACCAAGTAATGATAAGAAAATTATTAATTTAAAAATATTTTTTAAAATATTTTTTTAGTCATTTTCACTAAATATCTTATATATATTAAGTGTAAATTCCTATTTACATTATCTAAAACATATTTTAAAAAATATAAATTACATTTATATCAATAAAAATATATTTATATATTTATATATTATTTTTAATTAAGTAATTTTTTTTTGAAATATACCATTATCAACGCTATTAAATAATGCTGATAAAAGGGGGTCTTTATCAGCACTTCTAGAAAAACACTGATACCCCCCCCTCCCCCTTACCAGCACTTATTTACAAGCACTGATAAAGGGTTGGCCTTTATCAATGCTCATAAAAATATTAGAAAAAGGTCCCCCTTTAAGAGTGATTTTTTTAAAACTACTAAAGACCTAGCACTGGATAAACCCAATTTTGTAGTAGTGTATTATTAAATGAATAGTTGTAAGAAAATAGAAAACCACTTCAAATGTTTCAATGATACTCAAATCACAAAGTAATTTGGTGTGGTATATATAAAACATATGTATCTCCATACCTTTTTAAAAATAATATAAAATATAAAATTTTAAAAATTCATATAATCCCTTTTTATAAGACATAGAGTAACCACATGACATAAATGTTGTCAATCTCATCTACCAAGACATATATTCTTGAATATATGATTATTTACTGATTGGATGGATGAAAACAACACATTTTATTCACTCATGATGATGATCACATTACATTCCCCTTATAAAATTAGATAATTAAAATATAAAGTCCATGTCTATGTATGGTCATACGCTTCATCAATTTATCTCAATCATGGGATAAAAGTTATACTCATTATAAAAGGGGACAAAAAATATTCTTGGTAAAGCCTCAACTGATGACATGATTAATAATATACCCAAAACCCTGGATTATATCTACCTCATAGATGGAATAATAATGTTATCAAAGAATAAAGATTCAAATTTTACGTATATTACCAACCTATGGTATAAATATTTAATAAGGAACCTACAACATTGGAATACTAAATATATAGGGGTTTTTATTCTATTTGGTATACCTTGAAAGTAAACAAGTAAAAAATTTCGTTTTGTGTCTCATAATAATATATTATATATTTATATGAAATCATACCCATGTTAAACTTAACATTTAGTAGAAACCTATCATACTTCATGAAGAATATCATTATGGATAACTCAATGATGTACTTTGAGAGTTCAATTATCATTTCACTTCATGAATATATGCTACCAACATAAAATAATGATAAAGTGGAGGCTTCCTTTTTATAAAATATTATAATTTTTATATTCTTAAACATCATTAAGAATACTAACAAACCAATACATAAGTGCATGTCTAATCATATCCCAAATGATAGGATTCCAAGGAGTCCTTATTTTTTCTTCCCTTATAAGGTCTTGTTAAGCTAATTATATCTCTATGTAATTTCAGCCACACATCTCTTTATGAATATTTGATAAAACCTCCCACAAAAATCCTTTAGTGAGTAGAATCTATTATAATAACCTAAATGCTTCTTAATGAAATTTTACTTCTATATATATATATGTGTCACATTTAGGTATGAGCTATAGAATTAAACTCATACAACCCATAACAAAAAAACAATATTTTATTTCTAAAATATTGAAAATTTGATGTGATGCATAATTACACTCTATTAAATAGAAAATAGTAAAAATAAACAATAAATAAGTAAATAGCATAACTTGAATTTACAATTTTGATGGGTTGTGACAAACTAGAATTATAAACCCCATAAAAACATTATAAAAAATAAAAATTTGATTCTATTTTTTAAAATAATGTATAAAAAATATTGGGAGAATACTATGTAAATGAAATTTGTAAGAGATAAGAGTTATTAATAGGGAGTATAAGATTCATATGCCCATTGGTAATAGTAATTGGTTGTTGGGAATAGTTATTGATCATTGGGAAAAGTAAATAACCATTGGGAATAATAAAATATCTAATAAATAATACTTAGCATAGATAAAATAAGTAAATGTAATTATTAGAATAACCAAAAAAGTTTTATCTAATTATATAACTCAAAATATGTATTAGTATAAATTTTTTGAAAATAATTTTTTATTTATATAGTAAAAACATTAGTTTTTATATTATGATTTAAATATTATAATCACCTATTTACGAAAATTTATTTTTAGAAAATGGACCTGATTTTATAAATAAAAATTCACTTTCGGTTAATTTTTGGAATATTTTAGAGAAAGTAGAACTTTTGTTGAATAGTTGAAATACAATTTTCCAAAAACTATAAGTTTTATGAAATTATAATGATATCAAAATGAATCAATAATTCATAAAAAAATTTGAAAGACATAAAATATATTTAATGAGTAAAATAATGTATTTTTAAATAATATGTTAAATTTGGAAAGATATATTGAAAATTTTACATCCAAAATTGTATTTTTATTATAATAAATAAACTATTATTAATCCATTAAATTAAATAAAATATTCCAAAGATAACATTCAATTTTGAATGTTTTTAAATGAAAAAAAAACAATTTTTAATCCAACACTATTATTAGTCACAAGAATCATTATTTTTCATGGTCATTAGCTAATCTAATAAAATAATCAATATTTTTTCTGAAAACACGACTATAAATTTCTTATTAACACACAACTCCTCTCACTACGCTAAAAAGAGAATTTAATAGGGGTTTTAATCCATTTAGCAGTGATTTAAACCACCACTAAACCAAGCAGTGTCATGAAATATTTCGCAATGGGTTTTAGAACTGTTCAGAACATTTAATGGTGTATTTTAAATGTTTATTATTTTTATTTTTATTTGATTTTATATTTAAATATTTTTTTATTTTTTTATTTCATATTTATTTACTATTATTTATTTATTTATTATTTAGTTTTTATTATATATTTATTTATCATTTTCTTAATCATTATTTATTTATTTCATCTATATTTATTATTTATTTATTTTATAATATTATTTTTATTTATTTTTTATTTATTATTTTATTATTTATTATTTATTATTTATTTACTTTTTTATGTATCCTACCATTCATGCATATAATATGCATGTCATGCATAAATTCAGAACATGTGTGTGTGTGTGTGTGTGCGCACGTGTGCATGTGCACACACGCGCGTGTTGGTGGGGATTAGATTTGAACTCCTTACCTCTTGATTATTCTAAAAGGGTTTTACCACTCTAACAATCTCTTCATGTGGAAAGTAAATAAAATTTAATATACTTATATATATATATATTTATAATTATATATAAATATCAATATATAAATAATGACATTAAAGAATAATAACAATAATAAATAAATATAAAATAATACATAACAAATAAATAGGAAATAATTAATTAATACTTAATAAATAATAAATAATAAACAAATAAATATTGAATATTGAATAATAATTAATAATTAACAATTAATAAATGAATGAATAAATAATTAATACACTAATAAATACTATATTATATATAATATATAATTATTAATAACAATTAATTAATCAATAGTAAATAAATCAAGAAAAAATAAAATAGTAATAAATAAATAGTAAATAAATATATAATAAATAATAAATAAGTAAATAATAAACAAATAATTAATAAATAAATAATAAATAAAATAAATAATTAGTTAATACTAAATTAATATTAGACAATAAATTAATAATATATAATATATAATATATAATATATAATAGTATATAATAAATATTAAATAATTAAAAAAATACAATACATTTTAATAATAAATTAATAAGAAATAATAAATTGATAAATAATATATATTTATTAAATACTTAATTAAAAATAATTACGTAATAATAAATAATAAATGAGTATATAAGAAATTATAAATTATAAATAATAAGTAATAAATGATAAATGATAAATGATAAATAGTAAATAGTAATTAAATATATATAATAATATATAAATTTATTTAAATAAAATTATATATATCTTATAAAAATATATATAAATAAATAAATTTACATAAATGTATACAAAATACAAGTACAGAGACACACACTCACACACCAGCTAATAAAAAACATATAAATATATATACCAACATGATATATATAAATATACCTCAATGTATATAAAAATACAAAAATGGATATAAATATATATATATATATATATACATATAACAAAATTTGCATGAATAAATATAAAAATTTATATACCTAGAATGGAACGAACGAAGGATAAATCTACGGACCTTGAAATTTATTACTAAATTGAAAGTACACTGACAACAAAAGAAAGGGGAAATGAAAACATACTGCATACAAAAACATCACAAACTAAGAAGCAGTCGCCTTATTTTATGTTTACCGAATCTTCCTCGAGAGACAATAGATCTAGTGCCTACCCCTTTTCCATTTCTTGGGAGCCTGCCAACTGCCATCCATGATCAACGAATCAACATCTCTATCATTCAGTTTGGTGCCTCATGTTTGAGATTTCACATTATATTCATCATGATGTGAGGTAACATTCTAGATATTCATCTCAAGAGGCCCTACATAAACACAATAAGATTCATTAACCTTGCCAACTCTTCATGGAAAGTTTCCTTACTATTTGATCGATTTAGAATGTTAAGTATAGAGTTTACTAGTGCTTTCGTCCTTAGTAGCCACATTATATTTTAATGAGCCACCAGTAGTAAGATCATGATTTTGATGGTCATCCTATATGGTTATTATAGGTAGGAGGGGAAAAGTCATCTCTTTACCAATCATCGCTGCTAGAGAAGACCCCTGGAATTCATCATTGGGCTCCTGAACATGTGTTTCAACTTCAGACATATTCCTCATGATATCTCTCGGTTTCTTATGAAGGAAAGGCAAGAAACCCTCCTCATCCACCCATTTGGTTTGTTACTTTCCTCTTGGTGATGGTTGCATCTTTATATATCTCATGATTAACTTCCCCTTGAACAGCCACCTCACAATTAGAATATTTAGATAAGGCATCATATACCGAAGTAACATCATCTTTCTTACACAAGGCCTCTTTAAAGAAGAAAACAACATGTACTGCATATTCTAACCCATTCTTCTTAATAGATGCACCATATCTAAGGGAATCCCCACTTTAGTATGAGAGTTCACAATCTCTACCACGTGCATACCAGAATTCGTTGGATCTCGAACATCAACAGAAACAATATTGAGATCATAGTCCCAACCACTATTCATAGTCTATAATGTACTCATACAGTCCTTCGGTATTTTTCCATTAGCATTGAATTTACTAAAAAAAGAAACCACATGGAATTCCACAATAGAGTGTCCAATAGCATCCCAACCCACATAATATTGAGGTCATTTCATATATTCAACACATAGATGAAACTCATCACTTGGAGTAGATATCATAACTGTATCAATGAGAGTCTTACTCAGGTCCACCTTCACCAGCATTCAGGAAATGTTTCTATGTCACACCTTCCTGGTATACCTATCCAGCCAACTCGGAACTCCAATAAATGAATAAATGTCATTTGAAATCTTTAGATTCCATAAGATTTAATTGAGTCCATGGATCTTGACCTAAACCTATGAAAATTCATTCTAGATATTCGAAGAATTGAAATCTAGTCTCGAGTCATGAATATGTAGGGTACCTGGATTCAAAAATAAGGATCTAAAGCTCCATGATCATTTCTTGAAATAATTGAAAAGAAATAACCAGTGGATAAATCCATGGCCAATTGAAACACACCTCCACTCAGAAAATCCCCAGATCAAGGAAACACTATGAACAAGATCATTCATTCTCTATGGTTTCTCTCCCTTTCAAATCACAATCCTGGCAATAAAATAGTTATTACCTATCAATAATCATTCTGATAAAGCTTCTGAGTTCTCCACCACTGGGGCCATGGAACCATTTTCTCAATCCTTCCAGTGGTCATTTCCCAAAATGAAGCAAGAAATTGCTTCCCAACATTCAAGACCGAAATCCAAATATCACCAAGATCTATAACCAGATACTCATAAAGGGATGATGATATTTTTTCATAATTGCTGGAAGAAGATTGATTTCTACTAGAAAAAATCTAATAGTGCCAGGATCTCTGAATCTACACACCCTTTTCTATCCCCACACAAAGTCTATAAATACTCTATATATATACCCAAATAATATATAAAAAATAAACATAAGTACATATAAATATTTATAAATGTATACAAACAAAAACAAATATGCATAAAAACATTTAAATATCTTTGCATAGATCAATTATATATAATTCTTAATAAATATTGATAAATATATAATAATTATAAATAAATATATAAAAATATATAGAAATACAAACAAAAATAAATAGATAATAGATAATAAATCACTAAAATACGGAAAACCACAACAATTACAACCCCATAAAATCAATAGGAATGTAAATACATGGAATAAAATCATATAATATCCAATAATCATTTGAAGACACTCTTAAATGAAGAAAAACTCAGAAAATTTTTTCAAAAATCATTACATTTGAAAAAAAACTCAGTTTTTGAGGCATTTTGGGCCTTTTTGACATTGAAAAAATACTAACCATGGCCTCCAAACTAATGTGGTGTAGATATCAGTTCATTCTTTAATTTGATATGTGGTAGAGTCCAAACAGACACACATATCAAAATGTATGATCTTTTGAAGTTGAAGTTTTATTTTTATCTTCTCTTTGAATAATAATAAATGTAATTATATTAATTATTACCAATTATTATTTGAAGCCATTTTATTTAATTTTATTTCATTTTATAAGATTTTATTTGACTAGTTGCGGAGCGAAAATAGATTCTAACATCAAAATTTGTGGTCATTTTATTTTTAAGCCTGATTTTCAAAAATTCCTAAAATTAATTTAAGGCATAAATAATTACTAACTAATAATTAAAAATAATTATTATTTAACACATTATAATTATTTAATATTTTAAATAATAAATAATTTTAAATAATAAATTATTATTATTATTAATAAATAATTATAAATTTTCAATTATTTCGAATTTTCAATTATTTTTAGTGATGCTTTCATTAAAAATCCCACATAATTCTTGAAAGTTTTTAACAAACGTTGATAACAACAAATAAAAAACAAATCAAAAATTTAGATTCAGAGATTAGATTTGAAAATGCAAAAATAAAAATAAATTAAAAAATTTAAAAAAAAATTTAAAATCAAATTTAGCATAGGATTTAAAAAACATCCAAAATAACTGACAAAATTTTTAGCATCAATTTTCTAAACCGCTGCTAAAAATCCTCCATGATTTCAAATTTTTTCTAGATTGAAAACCCATACTTATTATGAACTAAAATCTATATCGAGAAAATTATCTCTCAAAATCCCTCCCCAGTCACCCTTCACCATGTTTTCCATGTTACGATCAAATCAAAAGATCACTCCAAGTGTCGCAAACTAGGCTGAACTGCCATCCAATCCAACACCCGACCTGGCCCGTGATATGGCCTGAAGGGCATTCCCGATCCCCAAGGGCTCTAGCACCTAGGAATCAAACATCACATTTGGGAACAATTTTTACCTATAATAATGAACCAAAAACAACCCACAACATCACAATATAACAATCATTATAACCAAAAACATAAATAATAAGAGTTAAACATTTTGCATATTTAAGAAAAACCAAAATTCCAAAATGGGAAGGGAGGCCTACTATAAAACCAAGATTCCATGAAAAAAGAGGGTAAAAACCCTCATGCCACCTCTACTAATGACTATCAAAAGAAATAAGCACTAACAATTAGAACTATTACAAAAAGTATCTATCACGTAGACCTTTTCACATCTGTTATTCATTACTGACATGGAAAAGGCATTTATCTTGATTTATCACATCGATTATATAATGATCGAAAAGAAAAATATGGTTATGTTTCTTTATCACATTGGTTTTATAATAATCCACCTGATACAAAAAGTTACTCCCTTTATCATTTTTGTTACATAATAACTGACATGTTAATGTTGTTTTATCATATCAATTATTATTTAACCAATGTGAAAAACAAGATTTATCATGTGATTTAGTATGTAAACGATGTTATATACCATTTATAATTTTATGAATCATTGGACTAAATCATTTTGGTGTTATCAACTCTTATGAAATCCGACTCATTTCTCTCGTGTGGAATCTCTAACCATTGTTTCTATGATTCAGTGGACTCCTAGAAATCCTTTTTTTTTATTTTCAAAAGTCGGTTTAGCGGGTACCGGTACCCAAACAAACATCACAAAACCAAACAAGATGTAGAAAAAAACAACTTACAAACAAAGATTACATGTCATCAAAGCAATACTCCTCTCCGCATCCCAAACCAGACTCATCTTCACCAGTCGCTGAGGCCGTCTCCCAATCTGGTGGCCTCCAGTAGTAAGCACTTTGAACCCAGTTCCTGAGCTGCTCCAAAACTGGGTCCGGTGATGCCCTCTCGGTCACGATATTCTTCGCAAAGGACACAGTCACCTTATCTTTCCTCTTAGTGGCGGAACAGGTCATCATCGGCCGCGGGAGACATGAGTAGTCTTTCCTTGGCCGACGTCTTGGAGTTGAAGGAACATGCCCTTCAATAGTAACAAGAGTCTGCTTCCCACGCTGGACCACATCGCTGAAAGAACGACCAGCTGGTCCACTCACATTCTCTTTCCCTCCCCTGGGGTTCTCCCTACATTTGCTAGACTGGTCCCCAAAACCCGAATCAGGAATTGAGTTCTCCAACAAAGGCAGTAACACCCCCACTGAGAGAACATTATCCACAGTCGTCGCAGGAAACTCCTTCAATTTTCTCCACTCTCTAGTAAGAATCACACATCGATCCTCTATTTTGATTGTTCAATGGATCCAAATCCCTAACTTTTGTTTTTTTTCAATTATGTGTGCTCAAATATCACATTACCATCTTCTTAAACCCTCATATTTTATCCGTCTCATTTTTTCGCATTCGAATATAGATATTCTCATCTCAAATATCAGATTACCAACTTCATATACCTTAATAATGCATTGATTTAAGTGAAAAAGTGTGTGGATTTCATTATATCTTAATGTTGCGGTTTTTTTATTAAATGGAAATTCATTTGCACTAAATTGTTTCAGAGATGTTTATACCACATCCCATATTAAATTTCTGGATTGAATCTCAAAATGTTGCTTCTTTAGTTCATTTTTGTAAATCACTCATTATTTATGCATACACTACCATGTATATGGATAAATTCCAACTAGTGTCATAAATTTATTAGAGACTTAGTAATCTTATAATGTAATATATACATACATTGAAATTTTCATATAGTTCAATATACAATATCATATAATGAGTGTATATGAAAATCAACACTTTTTTTATATGAGCATATTATTACCTTGATAAACCATATGTTAAATATGAAGTCTTCATATTATGAGTTACTATCAATATAATGTTTACATTATTGGTGAATACACAATAGTAACTATCAATTGGTTCTTTTATAAATCATTGTTATATTTTAATGGATACATTTTCATGGAATTACACATTCATCACATGGTATTCACATTGAAATCATTTTCCCCATAAATTGGGAATTTTATTATATCAAATGAATTAGACAGTAATATTTAAAATGTGGGTTATTAGTGTATTACATTCAAATAAAACATGTTTTACTGGAATACACAATACATAATATGATTTGAAAAAATTTCATAATGCACTACACATAAATGATATATAATATTAATTCTCTCTCTATATATATGTACCTCATTGCAAATTAATCATTGTATGAGCTCTAATATATGATTATATTATAGTATTAATTAATGTTTCAACTAAAAATTGTTTGATTTTTCAAGAAATAAAAGTTTATTAGAAAATTCGATGATAAATAAACAAATAAAAATGAAAAATGCGCACTTGATTTAGATTATATTCAATAATATTCAATTTAAAGTTCTATCTAATTTCATTGAGAATAAAATGAAAAATTAAAGAGTGGTTTTACTATATTTTCTTTTATAAATTACTTCTATGAATTTGTTTTTATGATTTACTATTTATATTTAAACTTATATTAGATTATATTATATAATTTATAATTATACTTTTTAAATATTCATATATTTGTTTTATATTTAAAAATTGTTTTTATTTCAAATTATGAAATATTTTATATAAATTTAAAATTGGTTTATCTCTACAAGATATATATTTTTGATATTAGTTATAGATAATAATGAGTCAAAGTTGGATTATGAAACTCTGAATAAGTGATGAATGTGAGGAAGGTGTTGATGATTTTTGGGAATTTTTAAGTGAAATGTTCCAAAAAACAATATTTTTTTCTATCCCTTCTTAAAATGTTTAAACATGAATAAGTTGAAAAGCAGAGAGATTGTAGATCATTTAATTTTTTACTGTTTTAATTCAAGTTATTGCCCTTCTATTTGGCATTGTGATACTGGGAAGAATTTCAGATCTCTTTATGATGATGCTTTTCAAGATAATAAGTCTGATCAAATTGATGAAATGATTCGTGATATTGAAGTAGAAGAAATTGAGAAAGAATTGACAATTGAGAATCTATATAGTAATGATGAAAAAACATTGTATATGGGTTTAATGGAATTTACAGTTTTATCAATGATTTTAAGATTGATTAACTGGAAATATAATCATGGATGGAGTGATAAGAGTTTTATAAAGTTGTTACAATTATTGAAATATATTCTTCCTAAAGACAATGATCTTGCAAATTCTCATTATAATTTGAAGAAAATACTATACAAGTTGGTATTAGGGTAAAAATAATCATCTTCTTGCCCGAATGACTTTGTGGTATATATTAAGGAATAAAAATTTCGTTCAGGGTGTCCTAAATATGAGACGTCATGGTATAAGTTAAAAGAAAAAACCACTGGCTTATTTTTTAGTTGTAGAGACCCCTTCTAAGGTATTTTTTATCTTCCTATATTTCCTCATTGGAAATGTTTATTTTCAAATTTACATGATAAAAAGGGTTAAGATGGAATGAAGGTGAGTGAATATGTGATAGAAAATTATGGCATCCAGTTGATTTCCCACCATGGAAGAAAATTGATCATGAGATTCCTACATTCGGAAATGAACTTAGAAATCTCAAACTTGGACTATGCATGGATAAAATGAATCCATATCTAAGCCTTATCAGAACACATAGTTCATAAACTATTTTTTATGTAATTTACAACTTATCTCATGATTTTTGTATTATGATGAAATATTTCATGTTGAGGTTAATGATCTCTAGACGAAAACAATATAGAAATGATATTGACATTTTATTGTCACCATTAATTGATGATTTGAAATTAATATGAGAGGAAGGTATAAGGGTTTATGATTATTATAAAATGGAATATTTTGAACTACATGTAATGATTATATTCACTATAAATTACTTCCCTGCATATGGAAATTTTTCTGGATACAGAGTTGAGGGGAATAAATCTTATACAATTTGTGAACAATAAAATTCATATTATCAACTGAATTATTGGATAAAAACAGTATACATGGTTCATTGAAAGTCTTTTTCTATCAATAACTCTTATAGATGATTAAAGAAGACATTCAATGGATCACATTAATATTATATTTCTCCAAAACCTTTATCTAATGATTAGTATTTTGAGAGGGTGAAAAACATTGATTTGACATTTGGAAAGACATAAAAATATAGTAATGATAGAAGTATTTGGAAGAAATGGACAATATTTTTTGAGCTACCATAATGAAGATATCATGAGGAAAAACATAACATTGATTTCATGCACATAGAGAAGAATATTTATGACAGTTTGATTGGAACATTGTTAGATATTAAAGGAAATACTAAAGATGGGCTGAATGAAATATTGGACTTACTATCAATGCGAATACATTTTGAGTTGGCTCCCACTCCTGATGGAAATAAAAAATTTCTACCTTAAAATTTTAATACATTATCCAAGAGGTGGAAAATTAACTGTTCTCAACAAGGTTATTATTCAAATGTAAATAAAATTTTGTCTTTAAAGGATTTGAAGTAGACAGGTATGAAATCTAACGATTTTCACATTATGATGAAAAAAATCATACTGGCTTCATTGAGTGGAATATTTATCATCTCTGTCAAAATGACTATCAAGAAGGTGTGTTATTTTTTCAAATAAATTTTCAATAAAGTGATTGATTCAAATGATTTAAACACTTTGGATAATGAATAATTTTCCATAATTTTTCAATTGTAAATGTATTTTCCTCTATTTTTTTGATATCATGGTGCATTTAATGGTTCACTTGGTGTAAGAAATAATGTTTTTTTGACCTGTATATATATGTTTGATGTATTATTTTGAAAGGTATATGATGATATTGAAGGGGTGCATTAAGAATCCATATCAACCTGAAGCCTCTATTGTTGAAAAGTATATTTATGAAGAGGTTGTAGAGTTTTGTACAAGCTATTTTTCTTTAGGGTACCATAAAAGTTTTTCTATATCTCTCCATAAACATGTTAATTATGATAGAATGGGGATCTGTGGCTTGAAATTCAAATCATTGATAGGTGAAAATATAAAGAAGATGCATTTATACATCTTTAATAACATAGATGATGCTCACCCATATATAAAATTACATATTAATGCATTAAAAAAATGTTATCCAAAGAATAATGATATGTGGATTTTTAATGATCATAATAAAACTTTTTTTCAATAGTTTAAATTGACCTTGTTTGGAAGATCAGATGCATCAGAAACATTGAGGTGGTTTTTGGGTGGTCCAAGGTTAAATTTGATAACATTGTTAGATTATGACATTAATGACTATATATTTCATACGAAAGATCCAAACAATAGAAGTGCAGTTCAGAATAGTAGTGTATTGGTGTTTGTAGAAGTAATAAATTTTTTGATTGCTAATGAAAAAACCCAATCTCCGCATCAGCAACATATTATGAAGGCATTGAAGAGATATGGGAGGATTACTAGATTAAATTTCAAGTTTTAGTGTTTAACAACAAATGGTTTATCAATAAGAATAGTGTCATACATGATGAATTATTAATGACACTAGATAATTTAAATACATTTGAATACATAGCTGATCATTTTATCATAGATTCACATGAAAAAAAACTCTATGTTTTTAATCAATCTGATATGCTATGTTATATTTTTTACAAGGAAAAAATTTTATTTTGATGATGATAAACTTAACGAAGATTCTGATTTTGGTGAGATCCCTACTTCAATGGAAATATTAACAAATAATAATGATGAGAACATCATAGAAAAGGTTTGTGCTATATAGAACAATCATGATGAAGGAATTTGGGAAAATAATCCTTTAGTGCATTCCAAATATTACAATCAACATATGTTTATTTCTAGTTTACTTTTTTAAATTTCATAAATTATTAGATATTTTAGTTTTATTTTCTTTATTAAACCATGTATTATAACTAATAAGTTAATTTTTTTATATTAGTTTTGTTTTGTTTATTTTACCATTTTTACCCATAAGAAACTTATATATTAATTGATTTTTTTGAAAACCAATTATTTTAAATTTAATATGTTAATAAAAACAAAAAATATTATATAATAGTATATTAAAAAATATATTTTGGTGTAAAAATGATTTATCTGATTGAATAATTTATACTATTCCCACACCATTTTTGGATTTGTTTATTATTCATATATATCATTTCATCTCTCATTGATATGGTTATCATTTTAGTTAACTATAACAAATATGTCTAAAAATGAATTAAGTTTACTTTACTTTACTATTTGTGTGATAATTGTTCAATTTTTATTTACATTTGTATATAATAGTTGGATTTGTATATTTTTGTACTAATTGTTGTTTATTTTATTTGTAGGATAATGAAAGATAAATCATCTGATCCACCAAATACTTCTATAGATGATCGTACTCATACCTCTGGGGAGGGATGTACACATGCTCTTATTATTGATCCTCTTTATCCTTTTTGACATGATACATCCACTTCCATAGGGGAAAAAAGAGTTCAAGGGTTGGTAAACATGGAACCACAAATTAAAAAAATATCAGTTTCCCATAGCTAGGACCAAAGTATACTAGTAAACTTTTATGATAATGATATCCTGAGAGGTCTACATTTAAAACAATTGAAGACTTTTTTAGCAATGAAGGATAGAAATAAATTGTTTGTATTTTATTTAATGATTGGAGAAGTGTTGATAAAGTCAAATTATCACACTTGTGGGAGACCATTTTGGTAAGATCTTTTGTTATTATTTTACTTATCTTTAAATGTTTATATTACTATATATTTCCCCCTTCTTATCAGATGACATATGATATACCTAATACTGGAAGAGTTAGTAAGAAATGTTTATCATTGGATGCTAGGTGATGGATGGATTTTAAATCATTCCTTACATCACAGTTATTTTTTTGGGATGGAAAAAATCATAATACATGTGATATATATCCATTTATAAATGAAGATACATGGAATAAATTTGTTGAAAGTAGTTGAAAAGAAGTGTTTTTGGTTAGTTTAATGTTACCTTTCAGAATTGTTTTTATATTAATGACCATGTTAATGATTTATTTATTCTTAATTCTTAATTTACTGTAATATAGGAGATCTCATTAGGAGATCCAATCTAAAAACTTATACCCTCACACATTTTCTCAGGGAGGGAATATGTTATTAGAAGAACAAATGATAACATAAAAACTTCAAAATATGAGAGTAGAGTTTTTAGAGTCTATAGAGGTGTCCCCTACTCCCCCCTCTAGACATGAAAAATGGAAGAGGTATTGGATGAAAAAATGACAATATATTATAGAAGAATCAAGTTTTGTATCTAACAGGATTGTAATATGTGTACTTTGTTTGTCTGTTTAAGTTAAATACACTCTTTATATGAGGTGATTCATTAAATATCTTTTCAATTATTCTATATAGGATTCCCTTGAGGAGTGGAACACACATGGGGTCTTTTTAGATGAGGGTAGAAAGGATATTTTAGGTATATAATTGGGAAAAGTCGAATACCTAGTTCATGTATGAAGATACACAGTAGGTTTATTGGTAAAAAACGAATTTCTATATTCGTAATATTTTTAAATGGAGGTTGTTTAAAAAAAACAAATAGAATATTTAGAAGAAAAATTGTAGGATGTTTGTGTGATGATGGAGGTCATGATCAGAGATTCAGTATAGTCAATGCTTGCCCACATGCAATGATAGTTTCAGATTACTGATCTGAATCCTCCACCTCTGCCACTAGATCACACTCCTCATACTTATCCTATTCATACAACTCTTCATGTAGACCCCACTCCTTCTAATCCTACCCCTACACCCCTCCTCTATATCTTACCATTTATTATGAGTTATATGCTAATGATCTGCAACATATTTTTTCATATGGGATGATATTTTTACTATAAATATCATTCATCATCAATAGATAGAGATAGAGCACCATATGGTCACCATATAAGAAATTATAGATGGATCATAAAAAATACCATGTTCTACAGATGAGGTGAGTATAGTTCGACAATGTATTTATCATTTTATAGTTTTTCCATATATACTTGTTTGATATATTACCATAGAGGTATGTATATATTTTTTATTTTATTTCATTTTTATATTATATTTGTTTTATCATTTTAAATTTTTTATATTTATATTATTTTTTATGTGAATACTTTAAAGGTAAATAATTACTATATATACAATAAAAAAATAAATAGTGTTATGAGTTCAGATACAGATTCTACTAGTCTTGATATATTTTCAACAAATTCAAAATTTTTATTATATGTATATGACATTAAAATTGAAGCTGTTATTTGTGGGTGTGAGATGAATGTGGGGGTTTTTAAAAGTGATATCCTAGGGCATATATTTAGAGATTAGTTGGGAATAAACATGATGCAAATTTTTTTCCATGTAAGTCGATTAATAAAATTTTTACATTTATTTAATTTATTGAAAATTTATAAATGTGTTTGTTTTGTATTAAGTATCTTTATAGAACTTGTATAGATATTGGAAAGAAAGATGTATATAGATTTATGGACCCATATTTATTTCACATGTAGATAGGGAAATGAATGATATAGAAAGAACAATTTATATTTCTGAAACATTTTAGAAGAATGAAATTATTTAGTTCTGGATATTTCCATATCTTTAAGAGTGTGAAACATGTTTTTCATTAAGTGTTTTATAACTCATAAAATAATAAAAAAAATAACATTAAATTTTCTTATATATCAATGTCCATTGGATGTTGAGTGTTCCTTGTCCAAAAGAAAAGACAGTATACTGACTATTCTCTATCCATGGTAAACGGAAAGAAAATTTTAAAAATGTATTTAACACGTAAGTCTAGATATTTAAATAATTATTTATATTAAAATTTGTAAAATTTATTTTATTCGAATTATTTCCAAATATCTCATGGAATTTATTTAGAGATCCGAAAAAAAAAGAAGAGCACCAAGATAAAGTTTGTACAAGATAAGGTGAATTTTCATTTACAATTACTAAATTTTGGATATATTACTTAAAATATTATTTTTAATTAAAATTTATTTGTAACAACATTTTCATCAATAAGAAGGTGTAAAATAATTTGTACATTATGTTTTAATATTTATGTATGAAATAGTTTCAACTAGGACATTAACCAAGTTTTAGATGGTTAGATTTATTTATAAATTTTTCCTTAATATTTCATTTGTTTTATTGAAAATACAAGTTAAATGATTTGTTTATTTTTTTTATCTCTTTTATGAACCATATTCATATAGTGACCAGTAGTTGAGATACCTACAAATTTAATGGGTGAATCATTTTACATATTTTATTAATTTTTAGTATATTTTAAAAATATATTTTAAATTTTAAATTTCAATTGTAAATGGATCTTTCTAGATGTTTTGTTGGTTTTTTTCTTCCTTTTCTTCTAGTTTTTTGATCTTGTCTGTTGTGGAGAGGAGCAATCAAAATCAAATTATTTTAAAAAAAAAATTTTCACATCAGATATCCAATAACCGATGCAAAAAAATCCAACACAGGTTTATTTACAACGTCTACTTTAAATTAAATAACATTAAAAAAGTATTTTCAATGTTTCCTTTAATAATGATTCCTAATAACCAGCATGAAAAAGAAAAAAATGATGTGAAAAATCATTTCTTCACTAGTGTGGATCCACCGTCGCCACCACAAAACAAATTTCCATTACATGGGTCAAACATAACTAGGTCTACATACATCAAAGGGTGTATGTTGGGTGTAATAAAACATGACTTGTAGGTTACCACCAAATGACATTCCATTCTATAACATTATAAGAAAAATTAACATGATAGTTTTAAGAAAATAAAGGGACTATTTAAAAATAAAACATTCTTTGAAATTAGAAGAAGAAATAAATTGAAAGAAAACATCAAGATGAATGGTAAGCATAACATTAGAACCGCAGGAAATACCTAAGGCTCTAGGGTTAGAGGGGTCCTAGGATCCTCATACTATTGGTGATCAAACCATCTCTTGGGTGCAACGGCCCTACTCAAGCCCTCCAACCTCCATCAAATATATGTTTAGTTAGTTTTGTTATGTAAATCATATTAGGGAGACTAGGACATGGCTAACAAGACTCTCTTAATGTACTAGACCTATTCTACCTATCTGTAAACCTTGGATTACCTTGATCTTAGTTCCATTTTATATGTCACAAGAACCACCTCCTACACATACACACTTTCAATAATAGAAACACACATGAAAAAAACCATTTTCAATTAGAAAATTATCATTAGATACTTATGCACACCAAACCCATTAAAAATGATTCAAACTATCCATATAAACTTTTTGGTAACCATATAAATCACACTAAAATCATCAAGCAATGTTAAATCATGGAACCACCTACCTCTTTCTTGAAAACATCTTCAAACCGATCGAAAACAACATCTTCACCAAAGGGAGACCCTATAAAGGAAAGAACACATCAAATTCGTCAATATTTAACCCAAAGAAACATGGTTGAAACCATATTAGTTCAACTAAACCACTATAGAATAGAGAACCCAAGAAATAAGGGATTAGAGACCAAGAAGAATGAAGAAAAGGGGAGACGATAATCTTACATGAAGGATCCTTGAAGATTCCAAGCTGAATCACCCATAAAAATAGAGCCCAAGTGAGGATAGGAAGGTGGAGGTGCACCTAGGGTTGGGGGTGAATGTGGGGAGGAAATGGGTGATTTGAGGTTAAAATTGGGGAGGGGTAGAATAGTAATTTAAATATTGGTTAAGATTTGGAAGGTCACACAGTGTACTAAACCATTATCTAATCATGTGGTACCTCTATCTAATGAGAACATAGGTCACACGATTTTCCTGCTAGGGGAGGATACCCGTGCACCTAGTTTTGTGCCATATATAGAGCCACTGTCCATGGTGCTTAGTTTCTTCTTTCATGGTACATGGTTTCCACTAACTATGTGCTAACCATGAACCACCTACTTCAAGTCCAAATGTTACCATTTTCCTCCAAAAACTCCTAGGAAATCTGTAATGCCATGACCCCAGTTACCCAGAGTCATTGGATTATTACATAAAATTGGCATGATCACAAAAGATCAAGTCTCGAAAGACCGATTAGTTTAGTAGCCTTGAAATAACTAGATACATTCATAAAGTTTACATTACATCATAAAGTAAAAACTACTACAAAAACATCTTGTCTTCATATCCCCTCATACTATCCCTGTATGTCATTCATAAATTACTTCTTCACATCCTGGGAAAAATAAAAAATTGGAAGGGGTGATCTCAGATGCTCAGTAAGGATAACAATATAGTGGAAACTTTCATAAATAAGAATAAACATTTAAGGCAATGTATAACTAAAACAAAATCCATTCAAACTTGAAATTCATCATAATATGGAAAAGATAAAATTAAATAATTATATTTACTTATTCACATGGATATTCTACTAGTTGAATAATCACATGAAATATCAAAACCACTTTCATAATGATTGAATGCATAATTTCAGACTATCATAACCACGTATCCAAGGCCTCATGCCAAGACTAAAAATAAGATTTTTCCAAGGCCTTGTGCCAAGACACTATTTTTTCTCATGAGACCTACTGATGCATTGAGGAGCTATAGCAGGCTCCACCCGTCACTTACTAAGTCCAATGCATTCCTCATATGAACATGTCTAACATAACATAAACATTCGTATTAAAACTAGCATACGAAATGTAAATACTTTCTCCATAAAACATGAATGGTATAAAAATAACACATCCACATTCAAACATATCAAAAAACCTTCAATACAATATGGAAGTTTTGTATCATAATAAATCAACTTCAAACAAGCTTACAATCCATCAAAGGATGTTGACATAGATGAAATATAAACTATTTGAGAGAAATATCCCTTTTTTTAAAATTATTTAAAAAAACATAATTATAAAATAAAACATTTACTTTTAAAATATTTTTATAATCTTGTAAGGTAAGGTTCGAATATTTTACAATGGTGTAAAATAGTTTCACACACCGTATAAGTTAAAAAAAGACATTCTAACCTTATTTTTCGAAAAGGTTAAAAAGATCCTTGTTTGGAAAATGACGTAAATATTCCTTTATAAACTTATTATAAAAAGTCAAAAAAGGGTATAAATGACTTTAACCCATATTCTATAAAATAGTAATAATGTTTTGAAATACATTTTTAAGAAACATGGATGTAGATGATAAAGAGGTCCCAGTAGATAATTACGTATAAACAACCTTGGATAATGAAGAGATTGTGAAATAAACCCTTACCTTGTAATTTTTCTTGGTTGAGGGTAGGTTAACCTCCTATATAATGGTTAAATAAATGTTATTAAATTATACAAGAATCATATAAATTAATATGATATCATATATGATCTTTTAACATTTCTTTGTTAATAGTATCTTAGTATTATCGTCATTTCGGGTGTTAACTTACTCGTTTTATTTTATATTTTCTATTACATAAGACGTGTTTGTTATGAATAGGTTGTATATTATTCATATACAGAATGATATAAAGTCCTTAAACATTATTTTTAATAATCAAATGAGTAGTCCGTACGTACGTACGAGCGACAATATCATTATTTTGATATTAAAATAATATATAATTGGATGGTATATCATATATAAAGAATCATTATCATGTTATATTTATTATTTACATTAATTACACATCATTATTTTACCCATCCAAATAATAGTGTATTGAATAACAATTACACCACGATGTGGAGATGGTAAGCCGTACGTACACACGTATGGTGACATGTCATTCAAAGAATGGATAGAATACTAAATATGGTTGTACCATATTTATAATAACATCGTAGTATATAGAATATACTGGAGTTATTATTTTATAATGTAAATAACAAGGAAAGAAGAAATTTAAGAAGAAAGGAACTTGAAAGAGGGTGGTGAAAACATTACCTCTTCTTCGGGTTCTTCCTTTTGATTTGATCAAAAGGGCTCCTTTGGCTGGCTTTCAGACTAAAGGAAGGACTTTTTGATGAAGTTAGGGAAGTTGAGAGGATATTTGGTCAGGGTTTGTCTGACCCAAAAGGCTTTGAAGGTATGAATTAGTGAGAAGGGAGAGTTCCCTTTTATAAGAGGGGTGAGGGGCACCTTAGGAAAATGTAGAAATATTATTTTATAATAAATTTATATTCGGTTTATAATGGCTAAAAAGTGGATTATTCAAATTATAAGGTGGGTATGGGTGTAAATCAATTCAACTAATATATTTTAGACAGGTTTGGGTCACATTATTAACCTTATATTTTAGTTTTAACTCTTAGTTAATTAGTTTGACACTTACCATGTCACTTTGTATTTTTATATTATATAGTTAATAAACATACTATATACTTCCCAGATACCCCCAAGTGGTCCATTAATAATAAACCTATCATTATTTAAGTCTATTTTCCGAACCATAGATTTTTAGGAATTGAATATCAATTAATAATATAATATATGTTTTAAAAACACTTTTATGTCAATTTTGACACTATTGGGTATTTTGTTTTTGGTAATTTCCTAACAGCATTATTACTTCGAAAAAAATTTATATAATAAGTACTAATATGTCATATTAACCTATAAAAATAGTGGAATTCATAAAAACCTCAAATTACATTTATTTTGATATTTATAATAGCAATTATTTTAATATTTCATTAATTAGGTAATTACTGCATCACAATTGTCATAAATAAATTAAATTATTTAGTGTCTAAGAATTATAAATAAAATACCATTATGTAGGAAAAATTTCTAGCTTTCTAATGAATATTTATAATCGAATTTATCTTATGTATAACCCTATATTAAAAATGTTTTAGTTATTAAACTTTGATTTTAACTTTTTTAACTCTTCTTTGAATTAAATAATAATAAATGTCCTAATCTAATCCAAGTGGACCTAAAAGAAAATATTTTATTCTTAAGGTTGTTTTTGGTTGAGATACACTTGTCCAATAGAATTAGGAAATGTTTTAGGGTAACATTAATATCATTTTTACCCGTAATTACCCTATATACATTTAACAGTGGTAAATAAAAGTAAAAAAGTTACTATTCACCAAAAATTATTTTTATCTTATTGAATCACATTTTACTCCTTGATGTTAACCGTGTCTCTCGGATTTTCGAAATTCCACTCACAGAAGTGGTAAAATTAAGTTTTATGAGAATTTCCAAATTCTTCAAGGAGGTTGGTAAAAGATGGTGAAAAGTTCCATAAAATTTTTATATATCTAAAATGATTCAAAACTAACTCCAATGAATTACATTGAACTTATATAGGTACTAAGTATCCATTTTTACCTCAATTAAATTTAAAAAACATAAATAATTATTTAAATAAAAATTCGGTTTTAAACCATGACTCAGTGTTTTCACTATTCATAAAAAATTGAATGTTTTCAGAAAAATATTAAAATTTCACCCTAGGATAATTTTGATATTCCGAATCCAAAAATGACATCCATTTTGAAAGATAAAATTTATAAAATTTCAAAAAGTGTGTATTACTATTCATAACGGCTATTTTGATTGGTTGTGGTGTGTGTTAGAACTCGAAGTTGCGTACAACACACGCTACTGTATTATTCAAAGAGAAGTGTACCGTGGAAGATTGGGGTGTTACATTCTCCCCTACTTCAAATAATTTCGTCCTCGAAATTTATAGAATGCTTCTATATGAAAAGACTCAGGTGGTTCTTCATCATAAGTTCCTCGGGTTCCCACGCTGCTTCTTCCATCTTATGGTTTCTCCACAAAACTTTTATGAGACGAGTCGTCCGGTTTCTCAGTACTTGTACTCTTGTATCAACAATCCTGACGGGATCTTCGCAATAAGACAGATCGGGTTCCAGTTCTAATTCCTCATAGGTGAGTACATGCGTTGGGCCAGGCATGTATTTCCTCAACAGTGATATGTGGAACACACCGTGAACTTTGGAGAGACTTGGCGGCATTGCAAAACGGTAATCTACAGCCCCAATTCATTCTAGAATTTCGAATGGTCCGATGTACCTGGGACTCAATTTACCCTTCTTACCGAAACGTATAACTCCCTTCCATAGAGATACCTTCAAGAAAACATGATCTTCTACCTGAAATTCAAAATCTTTCCTTCGATTATCAGCATAGCTCTTCTGCCTACTTTGAGCTGCTTCGATGTGGTTTTGGATTAACTTTACCTTTTCCATTCTTTCCTCCACCAGTTCAGGGCCTACAAGTTTTCTTTCACCAACGTCATCCCAACAGGTTGGTGTGCGACATCTCCTTCCGTATAACGCTTCATATGGTGTCATCTGAATACTCAAATGGAAGCTATTGTTATAGGAAACTTCTACCAGAGGTAAATATTGATCCCACATACCCTGAAAGTCAAGTGAGAAAGATCTCAACATGTCTTCTAAGGTTTGAATAGTCCGTTCCGATTATCCATCTGTTTGAGGGTGGTAGGAAGTGCTCAAACGAAATTCAGTATCCAAGGACTTCTGAAGACTTTTCCAGAATCTTGAAGTAAAATGGGGATCACGATCAGAAACAATAAATAGGGGTACTCCATGAAGTCTCACAACTTCATTAATATATAGCCTTGCTAGATGTTCAAGTGGTAGATCTTCTCTTATAGTAAGAAAATGTGCTGATTTGGTAAGATGATCAACAATAACTCATATTTCATTGTTCCTTCTAGGAGTCTTTGTTAGTCCCATGACAAATTCCATTGTGATATTATCCCATTTATACTCAGGTATGGGAAGAGGTTGCATGACTCCTCTAGGCTATTGCCTTCTAGCTTTCACTCATTGAAAAACCATACATCTTGACACAAAATCCGCAATCTCCCTCTTCATGTTGTCCCACCAAAAATGTTCCTTAAAATTTCTATAAATTTTGGTGCTCCGAGGATGTATAGAGAAATTGGAGCTATGAGAATCATCCAACAATTCCCTTTTTAGATCCAGTATATCGGGAAAACAAATTATCTTCCCAAATTTCAAAATTCCATCTTCATACACAAAGTCTCTCAATCTCCCATCATTCATAGCTTCAATCTTCTTTTGAAATTATTCATCATTGGTCTGAGAACTCTTAATCCTATCAAGTAAATATGGTTTGGAAACCATTTGAAAAAGTATCAATGTTTCACCTTCCATGGTAATTCCAATATCCATCTTTACTAGATCCATGAAAATTGGATGCCTTTCAATTCTCAAATTGTTCAAAACTCTATGATCTTTTCTGCTCAAAGCATCTTCCACCTTATTTTTCTTCCCCGGTTGGTAGTGTATCGTGAAATCATAATCCTTGAGTAATTCAAGACATCTTATTTGCCTCATGTTGAGTTTTTTTGTGAGAAAATATAATTCAAACTCTTGTGATCAGTATAAATCTCACATTTTTCACCATAGAGGTAGTGTCTCTATATATTCAAAGAAAAGATCACAACTGCTAACTCTAGATCATGAGTAGGATAGTTTTTCTCATGAATTTTCAACTGTCGTGATGCATAGGCAATAACCCTATCATTCTGCATAAGGACACAACGAAGTCCTTTCTTTGATGCATCACTATAAATAACGAACCCATCATTCCCCAATGGTAGAGTCAATATAGGAGCATTGACTAATATTCTCTTCGGTTCTTCGAAAAATTCTTCACACTCTTTTTTCCAAACAAATTTAACCCCTTTACGTGTGAGATTTGTTAATGGGTTAGCCAACCGGGAAAAATTCTAGACGAAACGTCGATAATAACCTGCTAAACCAATAAAACTGCGTACCTCAGTTATACATGTTAGTGATGGCCATTCTTGGATTTCTCTTGTCTTAGCAGGATCAACATAGATTCCATTCTTAGAGAAAATATGGCCAAGAAAAGAAATCTCTTGAATCCAGAATTCACACTTGCTAAACTTCCCATATAATTCATGTCTTTTTAGAGTCTTCAGGATAATACGTAGGTGATTTTCATGATATTTGTAGATTTTGGAGTATACCAAGATATCATCAATAAATACCACCACAAAATCATCGAGATATTCCTTGAAAACTCTATTCATTAGATCCATGAATACAGAGGTTGAATTAGTCAGTCCAAAAGACATTACTCTAAACTCGTAATGCACGTACCTGGTTTGAAATGCTGCCTTTAGAATGTCTTCCTTCTTCACACACAACTAACGGTATCTAGATTGAAGTTCAATCATTGAAAAGTATTGAACTCCATGCAGTTAGTCAAATAAATCATCAATGCGAGGTAGGGGATGCTTTTTCTTTATTGTTATAGCATTGATCTCCATGTAGTCGATACATAACCTCATAGATCCATATTTCTTCTTAACAAAAAGGACACGAGCTCCCCATGGAGAAACACTAGGTCGAATAAATCCCTTATTACTCAATTCCTCTAGTTGTTTCTTTAGTTCAAATAATTCCATAGTGGCCATTCTATAAGGGGTCTTTGATATAGGCCTTGATCCAGGATTTAAATCAATGGAAAACTCAACTTCCCATTCTAGAGGATGTCCAGGTAAGTCTTCCGAAAACACATCTACATATTCTTTCACAATAGGTACATCCTCTATTTGAACATTCCTTTCCTTGCGCATAGTCATTTCATTCTATTCCTCCCCAATAATTGAATTTAGATGAGCTGCTGGGAGTGGATATAGGTAAGAATTAGGTGGTGGTGATTCCGCTCTAAAGATAAGGTGTTCCTTATCATCATCATAAAAAATTGTAACCTCCTTCTTCTTACAATAAATCTTCACATCATGGTCCAAAATCCAATCCATACCGAGGATTATATCAAACTCAATCATAGGTATGATGATGAGATCAGCAGATAAAGAACATTTATGTGCTCTAATGGGAACAGATCCACAGAACTTTGTAGCAATGATACTTCCCTTAGGAGTTTTAACTAACAACTCCCTTGTTAAATTAAATTGGAAATATCTAATTTTCTTAGAAAACTAGGAAGATATGAAGCAATTCGATGATCCAAAATCAAATAATGCATTTTCTAAACTTGAGGAAACCATTCAATTACTTACCACCACGCCTTTTGGAGCTTCTACCTCAGCAGTAGTGATAACATAAGCTTGGCGTTGATCCCTTGGCCTTTTCTGAGGTAAGTTCCCCTGACGCATAAGACATTCATTTGCATAATGTCCCATCTCTCTGCAGTTGTAGCATTGAACATCGGTAGCTTCTTTCTTCCCATTGCAAGAACGATCTTAGTGGACTTTTTCACCACACTTGTAACAGACTCACATTCCCCTTAAGAAATTACCAAGGTGTTTCTTCCCACATTTACTGCAGGATGAATATTCAACTTTTCCCTTCATCCCCTTATTTCCATTCTCAGATTGATCAGCAGATCTCTTCTTCTCTTGCTTTTCTTTAAAGTCATAAGACTTAGAGAATTCTTTTTCTATCTTGATAGAAAATGAGACAATATCTTCGTACAATGAGAAGTATTGTGACACTAATGCTTGACAAATAAATGGTTTTAACCCATTAAAGAAACGATCAATCTTAATTCTTGGGTTACGTATATAATCTCCAGTATACCTTTCTAACCTTGTAAAGTTATTCTCATACTTTGTGACATTCTCATCCTCGTTTTGTCTCAGACTCAGAAATTGTCTTTCTGTATCTGCTCGATGGTCACGAGGAAAGTATTTTTCTAAGAAAAGCTCTTTGAACTATCTCCATTCCATATTTGATACTTCATCATCTTCCTTTGTGTTTTGAATCAATGACCACCATTGATTAGCATCTCCAGTGAGGCGGTAAACTGCCATGATAACTTTTTCGCTTTCACTACTCCCCAAATCCTGAAATATTTTCTCTAGGGAACTTATCTAATACTCAGCTACTAAGGGATTTTTACTCCAATTGAATGTTGGTGGTTGTTTCCTCATGAAGCGCTCTAACATTGATCCTCTACACCGTGGATCAGGGTTCTCCATACGGGTAAGGTTATTATTCATAACCTGAGTGAGTTGTCCCAGTATAGTGATTAGCTGATCAGTACCAGTTGCATCACCAGCTCCACTATAATTATCTTGATCAGGAGGGAAATACCTACATGGAGTGTGTGCGTTAATAAGGTTTCCATTTCATCCACCAGGCTCCATTTCTAAACAATGTCATAAACTAGATCAGTTTATGAATCAAAATACAGAATTCCATACTTGTAAAACACTTAACATAAATTGGACTATTTATAGATATAATCCATAATAATTAAAATGTTTTCTTTGAGGAAGTATATACTCATAAACCCTTCATAATGGTTTGTAAATAAATTGAGAATTATCCTAAGCATATCCCCTGAGAGTGTTGTAACCAAGAGTGCAGCAAGGCCCGTTGTCGTGCACCAGTTCCCGTTCGAGTCTAGCCCAAAGCGGTGTTTTCAGGTTTTACCCATAGGTACATCTGTGGCAGAGCCGACTCTACCTGCTCGTATCCAGATAGGGATGTACTACTCGGAAAACTCACAAAATATCTACAATACCAAAATTCTAGGTTTTTCTTCTATACTAATCCTCAAAGTCTATCTTAGGTCTATGTGCTCTAATCAGAGTTTACCTAAATCTAGCTTCCAAGGTATGTACTAAAATTCCTCTGATACCAACTGTAACGCCCCGACCCCAGTTACCCAGAGTCGGTGCTTTATTAAATAACATTGGCATGATCACAAAAGATCAAGTCTCGAAAGACCGATTAGTTTAGTAGCCTTGGAATAACTAGATACATTCATAAAGTTTACATTACATCATAAAGTGAAAACTACTACAACAACATCTTGTCTTCATATCCCCTCATACTATCCTTTCAGGTCATTCAAAAATTACTTCTTCACATCCTGGGAAAAATAAAACATTGAAAGGGGTGAGCTCAGATGCTCAGTAAGGATAACAATATAGCGAAAACTTTCATAAATAAGCATAAACATTTAGGGCAATGTATAACTAAAACAAAAGCCTTTTAAACTTGAACTTCAGAATAATATAGCAAAGATAAAATGAAATAATGCCATTTACTTATTCACATGGATATTCTACTAGTCGAATAATCACATGCAATATCAAAACCAATTTCATAATGATGGAATGCATAATGCCAGACTATCATAACTACGTATCCAAGGCCTCATGCCAAAACTACAAATAAGATTTTTTCAAGTCCTCGTGCCAAGACACTATTTTGTCTCATGAGACCAACCGATGCATCGAGGAGCTATAGCGGGCTCCACCCGTCACTTACTATGTCCAATTCATTCCTCATATGAACAGATTTAACCTGACATAAACATTCGTATTAAAACTAGAATAAGAAATGTAAATACTTTCTCTATAAACCATGAATGGTATAAAAATAACACATCCACAGTCAAACATATCACAAAACCTTCAATACAATATGGAAGTTTTGTATCATAATAAATCAACTTCAAACAAGCATAAAATCCATCAAAGGATGTTGACATAGATGAAATCAAAACTATTTGAGAGAAATATCTCTTTTTTTGAAATCATTTAAAAATCACATAATTTTAAAATAAAAAAATTTACTTTGAAAATATTTTTATAAGCTTGTAAGGGAAGCTTCAGAGATTTTACAATGGTGGAAAATAGCCACACCCACCTTATAAGTAAAAAAATACATTCTTACCTTAATTTTTCGAAAAGGTTAAAAAGGTCCTTGTTTGGAAAATGACGTAAAGATTCCTTTATAAACTTCTTATAAAAATTCAAACAATGGTATAAATGACTTTAACCCATATTCTGTAAAATAGTAAGAATGTTTTTAAATACATTTTTAAGAAACATGGATGTGGATGATAAAGAGGTCCTAGTAAATAATTACGTATAAACAACCTCGGATAATGAAGAGATTGTGAAATAAACCCTTAACTTGTAATTTTCCTTGGTTGAGGGTAGGTTAACCTCCTTTATAATAGTGAAATAATTGTTTTTAAATTATACAAGAATCATATAAATTAATATGATATCATATATGATCTTTTAACATTTCTTTGTTAATAGTATCTTAGTATTATCGTTGTTTCAGGTGTTAAATTACTCGTTCTATTTTATAAGTTTTGTTACATAAGTTGTGTTTGTTAGGGATAGGTTGTATCTTATTAATATCCAGAATGATATCAAGTCTTTAAACATTATTTTTAATCATCAAATGATAATTAGTCTCAAATGGATACGGTGGGGAATGAAACTTATCGCGTTCGTGGAGACGGTAGTCCGTACGTACACACGAGCAAAAATATCATTCTTTTGATATTAAAATAATATATAATTGGATGTTATATCATATATATAGAATCATTATCACATTATATTTATTATTTACATGAATTAAACATCATTATTATACCCATACAAAAAATAGTGTATTGAATTACAATTACACCACGACGTGGAGACGGTAAGCCGTACCTACGCACGTACGGTGACATGTCATTCAAAGGATGGATAGAATACTGAATATGGTTGTATCATATTTATAATAACATCATAGTATATATAAGATACTGTATTTATTATTTTATAATGTAAATAACAAAGAAAGAAGAAATTGAAGAAGAAAGAAACTTGAAAGAGGGTGGTGAAAACATTACCTCTTCTTCGGGTTCTTCCTTTTGATTTGATCAAAAGGGCTCCTTAGGTTGGCTTTATGACTAAAGTAAGGCCTTTAGGATGATGTCAGGGACGTTGAGAGGATATTTGGGTAGGGTTTGGCCGAGCCAAAATTCTTTCAAGGTATGAATTAGTGAGAAGGGGGAGTGCCCTTTTATAAGAGGGGTGAGGGGCACCTTAGGAAAATCTAGAAATATTATTTTATAATAAATTCATATTCGGTTTATAATAGTTCCAAAGTGGATTATTCAAATTATAAGGTGGGTATGGGTCTAAATAATTTCAACCAATAGATTTTAGATAGGTTTGGGTCACATTATTAACCTTATCTTTTAGTTTTAACTCTTAGTTAATTAGTTTGAAACTTACCATGTCACTTTGTATTTTTATATTATATAGTTAATAATCTTACTAAATACTTCCAAGAGACCCCCAAGTGGTCCATTAATGATTCAACTATCATTATATAAGTCTCTTGGCCGAAAATTCTATTTTTAGGAATTCAATATCAATTATTAATATAATATTCGTTTTAAAAACTCTTTTATGTCAATTTTGATACTATTGGGTATTTTGTTTTTTATAATTTCATAACAACATTATTACTTCGAAAACAATTTATATAATCAGTACTAATATGTCATATTAACCTAGAAATTTTTTTTAATTCATAAAAAGTCTCAAATTACATTTATTTGGAAATTTATAATATCAATTATTTTAATATTTCATTAATTAGATAATTACTACATCACCATTGTGTCATAAATAAATTAATTTATTTAGTGTCTAAAATTTATAAATAAAATACCATTATGTAGGAAATCTTTTTATATTTCTAATTAATTTTTATAATCGAATTTATCTTATGTATAACCTTATATTAAAAATATTTTAGTTATTAAACTTTGATTTTAACTCTTTTCACTCTTCTTTGAATTAAATAATAATAAATGTCCTAATCTAATCCAAGTGGACCTAAATGATAATATTTTATTCATAAGGTTGTTTCTGGATGAGATACACTTATCCAAAAGAATTAGTACATGTGTTAGGGTAATATTAATATCATTTTTACCTTTAATTACCCAATTTTCTTTTAACCGTGGTAAATAAAATTAAAAAGTTACTATTCACAAAAAAATTATTTTTATCTTATTGAACAACATTTTACTCCTTGATATTAACCGTGTCGCTCGGATTTTCAAAATTCCACTCACATAAGCGGTAAAATTAAGTTTTATGAGAACTTACAAATTCTCCTAGGAGGTGGGAAAAAGACAGTGAAAAGTTCCATAAACTTTTTATATATCTAAAATGATTACAAACTAACTCCAATGAATTAAATTGAACTTATATAGGTACTATGTATCTATTTTGACCTTAATTAAATTTAAATAAAATAAATAATTATTTAAATAAAAATTCGGTTTTAAACCATGACTTAGTGTTTTCACTATTCATCAAAAATCGAAAGTTTTCAGAAAAATACTAAAATTTCACCGTAGACTAATTTCGATATTCCAAATCCAAAAATGAAGTCCATTTTGAATGATAAAATTTATAAAATTTCAAAAATGGGTTATTACTATTCATAACGGCTAGTTTGATTGGTTGTGGTGTGTGTTAGAACTCGAAGTTGTGTACAACACACGCTACTGTATTATTCAAAGAGAAGCGTATCGTGGAAGCTTGGGGTGTTTCCAAATCCAATGTATAAGGATAAGACCAAAAATTAAATATAAAATACCACAAAATAAAACCACGAATGTGAAAATTCTCCCCACCATGAAAATGTTCAACCCTCATAATGTCAATCTAAAGTCTAATCAAAGAATAAATGTTGATACTAAAAATCCACCCAAGACTTCCACTCCCTTATATTATGCTCTTAATTCCCTTATTTCCAAAGAATCCAGGTCAATGGTATGAATTTCCCCTAAAGGGATTTCTCTTGGGAATGTATAATCTGAACTGGTCACCCAAGCACAGATAAATCAGATTCTAGCTCAAATTCTTCCTTGTTCAGCCCATGAGATGGGTCTGGGTTATACTTCTTCAATAGTGAGACATGGAACACTTCATGGACTAACATCAATTAGGATGGAAAAGCTAATCGTTATGCCACCTTAACAACTCTCTTGATAATCTCGAAAGGTCGGACATACCTCGACCTCAGCTTCCCCTACTTACCAAGATGATAGTGACCCAAGCAAGGGGACACCACTAGGAACACCTGATAACCCACTGATAATTCCAAGGCTTGGAATTTCTGATTGTAATAAGACTTATAGTGACTTTAGGCTATCAACAACCATTTCCTGATCAACCAAACATTGTGAATGTCTCTTACACAAGGCTGAGTCCTAGTAGAGAATCCTCACTTACTTCTGTCCAGCACAAAGGTGATTGATATGGCTGACCATAAATCACCTCAAAGGGATCCATTCTTATTGATAATTAATAATTATTATTATAGAGAAATCCACCAACCCTAACTGGTTATCCCATTAGCCTCTAAAATCTAGCATGCATGCATGCACAAATCATGTCTTCCATGTTATGATTTGTTCACTCCCACTTGTCATCCATATAAGGATGATATGATGTACTATGTTTTATTTTCAATCCCATTTCCATATGATGAAATTATCAAAATTGAAAGGTAAAATGGGGGGTCCCTATTCAAAATGATAGAAGATGACACACCATGAATCCTCACTACCTATTGAACATGCAACCGACTGAACTCATCCCCCATGTTTGAATCCTTATTTAGAATGAAATGGTGTGATTTTTCAATGGTCAATAACCACCCATATCAAATTATTTCATTAGGGCGTGAAAGGAAAGTTAATGATGAATTCCATGGTGACCTGATCCTTCTTCCAATTAGGAATTGGTAATGGCCGAAAAAACCCAGAGGGCCTATGTTTCTCGACATTAACCTAATGACACATATTAAACCTGGATACAAAGTTAACTATATCACACCTTATAACTATCCACAAAAATCGGTGACACGCGTTGTAAAATATATTGGTGGTATCAGGATGAACGACCCACTTAGATTGGTGGTTTTCCTATATCACCACCTTCTACAAAGACAACAGCACCATGAGGTGACCCTTTAAGCTAAGAACACCATCAGGAGACAACAACCAATCGCTGTTAACCTCCCTTCCATTTAAGAACTACATAAAATGTTAGCAGAACTCATTACTCATTTATTCTTCCTAAATTAGCTCCATAAGGGAGGGAGTCCGTTAAACAACAGCCATGATTGTACCTCCACTATGCTCCTTTTTTCCAAATTCAAATGGAAAAAAATCCCCATCAAGGTCCTCTCATCACTAGAATCTTTCACTACTTTCACCAACACATTCCAACTTAGACCATATTCTACCATAGTACCTTTTCCTAGGGTATAACTGATATCTAAATAGAAACTATAAAGGTACTCAACCCACTTGTGTTGCCTCAGATTCAAATATTTTTGGGAGAAAATGTAATCCAAATTCTTGTGGTCTAAGTAAACAATAAACCTTTCCCTAAAATGATAATGGTTCCATGTATTTAAGGCATGCATCACCACTTCTAGTTCTAGGTTGTGGGTTGGGTAGTTACTTTCATGTGGTTGGAGTTGGTGAGAACCATACGACACCACATGGTTGTCCTACATTGAAATGCACCCAATACCCTTACCTAAGGCATAAAAAAAGACAACATGTCCCTTCCCAGATTTTGGAAAGATCAAAATAGGGGTAGTGGTCAAAAAATCCTTAAGATCCTAAAATAATTCCAAACATTATAGGATCAATAAAAGCTTTACCCATTTTTTTATGTGTGGTAATGAGAGAATAAAGTCAATATAAATCCCAAAAAAAATCACATGTAATACCTATCCATGCCCCAAATGTTTCTGATCTTGAAGAAATTATTTGGTTTCTCCCATGAAATCATTGCTTTGATCTTCTCAGGTTCCACATAAACTGAATGTTATGAAATAAAGTGGCTGTAAAACTTAACCTCCTATATCCAAACGGTCAAATTGAATATCTTATCATAGATATGATGGGTTCAAAGTGTACCTATAATGACCTTCAAGTGCTACTCATGTTCTTCCCAAGTCCCAAAATAAATTAGGATGTTGTCCAAAAATAGTATAAAAAAGAGTGAAGGTGTTGATGGAAAACCCTATTCATAAGATCCATGAAAACCTATGAATAATTAATCAACCCAAATGGCATGACTAAATACTCAAAGTTCCCATACCTTCTTCAGAATTCCATCTTAAGAAAATAAAACTCTCCAACCCTGTCCTGATGATACCCGGAGTGTAGGTTGACCTTGGAGAACCACCTTTCCCCCATTAAGATTATCGAAAAGGTCATCAATGCAGGGAATGGGATATTTTTATTTATTTTTACCTTATTCAGATTCTGGTAATCAATACACAACCATAGACATCCATCATCCTTTTTACTAAACAAAACACGGTCGGCCTAAGGAGATACACTCGTGAAAATGAATCCTTTGGATTCTAAATCAGCCACCTATATCTTTAATTCTCTCAAATCAATGGGGAAAATATGATATGAGGAAAGAAATATGGGTTTTGTTTCCAATGAAAAATCAATAGTGAACTCCATATCTTACTCCAAAGGAAACCTGAAAAAATTACCAATAAACACCTTTGGGAACTCATCCACCATAAGAGATAACACACCCTCATAAAATCTACTATAATCCTATAACACAATATAAGAGACTTGTAAAACAACATTTCCCAACTCTGGAAGTTGAGGTCCAACACACCCTGATCGAGGATCCCATTCACATTAGAAAATATGAGAACTCCCATCGAGTTCCACAAAGCTCACCCACTAAGGATAGAAATCAATGTGTTCTTTAAAGTGAACCATCCAGTGTATATCGAGAATCATGTCAAAGAGGTCCCTTTCTAGAACTAGGAAATCCCATTCCAGGTTGACCCCTAACAAAGTGAGAGTGCAATACATATATCAGAAACCCCGCTCCCTCTTTTTTCAAAGCAGCATCCCCAACTCCATTGCATAATCCATAAGAACAATAAGCAATTTCGATAGTTCCATGATATGGGAATAAATAAAATAATTGGAAGCACCCATGTCAAATAAAAAAACAACTATGGATGATGAAATAAAAATAGTATCTCGAAATATTAAAGGTCCTTCTTTTGATTCCACTGACTCTTGATTCATATCATGTAGGTGATTTACCTCTTCTAAGGTCGAATACTGATTATTGACATATGGATTTCACTTTAGTTGACTATTCCCATATGAGGATCTAACCTTCGATCCACACCCAAAAGGATGATAACCCATATCCCTTAATGCATTAGATTGGGATGTTAATCCCATGTAGGTTGAGGAACTTAAACCACTCTCAGTTGGCACACCACCCTTACAAAACATCTATAGGTTCCCAAAATTCCCACAATGATGGTAGGGTTTAGGTGGAGCTAGAAATGATACCCACACATTACTCCACCTTCCACACTGGTAGCATGAAACTATCCCACCACCAGTGGTCGCAGACATGGGAGGTCAAGAAGAATGGCTCGAGCTACCACCTCTCCTTTTATCTTTCTCGTCATGATTCCTTTTCTTTTCAGACAGACCACCATTTCCCTAACCCAATACTGGATATTCCCCAAAAAACCCCGACATATTGGCATGGTAAATCTCCACCATCAGGGATCAATCAATTATATCATCATACATCTTCATCTTGAACAAGAATAAATGATACTGAATGTTCATCCACAACCACATTTTAAAATGACGACCCATTAACTACTCATTCGAGAACACTTCAGGTGAAAAATGGACCAACTCTAAAAAATGGATAGTGTATTCCAACACGGTCTGATCTACAAGATAAAGATATGAGAAATCCTAGGTCTTACAATGAACTAAAGTATTAGGGTTATATTTGTCATTAAAGAAAACTTGGAGGTCCTTCCAACCCATCTGCTTATGCTGACTAGCTTAGACCGCAGAGCCCCACCACCTCAGACAGGGACCTTCCAACATTAATGAAACACACTTCACTTTGACTACCTTAGGAGTATTAAGAAACCCAAAAATTATCTTGACCTTCTCAATACAATCCTAATATTCCTATGGTTCTATGGTAACACAGAAGGAATGAGGTTTATTCTTGAGAAACTCCTCAGTTTTTTCCTTTTTCTGACCTAGTTCAGCTGCCTCAACATGAGTAGGGACAAATCCCAGTCCATAATCCAATTACAAGAAAACCTAAATCATGGATTCCACTAACATATAATCGAATGGTGTAATATAATTATTTATGTCCTCTTCTTGTAGTTTCATAGGAAGCCTCTAGGGAGGCATGATACTACAATAATTAAGAAAACAAAATAAACCATCAATACATCATCTGGAAAAAAAATTAGTAATAATAACCATTAAAACTACGCTATAAATAAAACAAACCCACAATAAGCATAATAAAAAGTCAAACGACTCCACCTCCTACTCGGTGAAAATGCATAGTCTGGATTCTATAAATCACATATGGAGGATAAGTTAAATCAAATACCAAAAATCCCATGGTGACCTAAGGCCTTTCATGAGCTGTGTTAGCCAGACACACCAATCATAATCAGAAACTCAATACCCAACATGTAACGTCTCTAAATTCCCGTGTAAATTTTTATTATTTATATGGAATTATTTCAAGACTGTGAAACTCGAATTCACATGACTCCGAGGTTTGGAGATCCTGGAAAAAAAATTTGTACTTTTTTTAAGGTACGTTCAGTAAATGTGCGAGTGGGATTTTCTCTCATTTAAACCATTTCTCAGATAAAAAATATGAGGGTACTTTTGAATTCATAATCCTGAGATTCGTCTAGAAATGACTTAACATCATCCGGCAAAGGCTGAGTGGAAAATTTATTTTTTGGAATTTTTGAGAAGAATAATAAAATAATTTAAATGAATGATTTTATTATCTTTCTTACTTTGTATTGGAATATGACGACACTACAAGGAAGTGACAAGGCGGTGATGATGCACATCAATGAGACTCATCAATAGTTCATTAACTCGCAGCGTAACGACGCTTTAATGGCAAGTAACAGTGAAACTGTTTCATAAATGAAATTGTGTAATGATGTGGCGTTCGGTCATAATGGGAACATTTTGGCGTGCTTCTCTTTATAGTTTGACGCACTGTGGAAATATGGATTAGAAATTTGGAATATTCTCTGGAGAACCTCTGACAGACTTTCACCCCAATAAAGAACGATGAACGTTGATGAATCCTCACCACCTTCGATGCCTTTCAAATATCGAACCCGGGAAGTGGCGTCAATGTCTTAACCCCTCGAGGATGAACGTGTGGAAATGAAATTCAAAGAGGTATGAGTTTTTGATTCATTGTTATTCTCCATCCATTTTTAAACAATGAAAGTGGATTAACCCATGAACATGTTAATCTACGGACCGTACATTCTTGAAGGAGGGTGACTTCTTTTGGGTTTTTTATTGGGATTTAATTATCTTTGTTGTTTAAATTAAAACCCCCAGACCTCCCTTGCTTTGTAAACTTATAACGTGGAGGGACCGAGCCGACACGAACAAGTCCTGACCCCCTCAACTTGGGTTCTCTTAATGGCCAAACTTTCAAATCGGTGGCAAGGCAGTTTTGAGACCACCACGATGGAGATGACGATCCCCATTAAATGTAGGTGCAAGAAGCACAAGGAATGGACCACTGGTGCAGACCCTGTGGTCCACGGAATAATCCTCTGGTGCCGGTGCCGATGGTATCACCGACGACTTTTAGAGGTGGCCTGTGGTGGTGGCTGCAAGTGGGATGCGTGGCGCCGGACAGAACATTACGGCTGGACTAGGCCATGATGTAGTAGGATAAGCCGCCGGCTGAGCTGGTGGACGGAGGTGGAGGATGCGGTCACTTGATTGTGTTGGAGGGAAACAGATGTAGAACTAAGCCTCATCCCGCACGACGGGTCGTGTTCACTTGACTGTGGTGGAGGAGGCATCCCTCGAGGTGATGGAGGACTAAGGACGCGGCTCCGGGATGCATCGATCAAGGTGGGCCGGTCTGCCCCTTGCGGACCAGATGGGGCACAACCACCAATTGGCCAGTCCCGCTACCCACTGGGCCAGACCTGAGCCTAGTGGATGAGACCGCACTGGTGGGTTAGGCCAGACTATGTCGGGTCACTGGGAAACTCAACAGTCTGGACCCTCAGCCAACCGGGTCGGGTCCAGTGAGACCTATTGGGCCTGGACCACTGGCCAGGCCGAACAAGACTAGCCCCAACCCCCACCAGGTCATGTCAGGTTTGTTAGAATGAACCGAGGTATATGGAACCCCTGAGTCGGGTTAGTCTGGTCGGTCCAACTGGGTCAGACCAGGGCCCATCACAATCGGGCCTCTGGTCACTAAAACACTTGTATCTTGCAAACTACTATCCGATTGATGGGTCGTTTGTGGTGTTGGGACTCTCTCAAGGATGTGGATCATTTTGAATGCTTTTTGGTGACTTTAATAGATGCTGAGAAGTGATGAATGTCTTAAGGAGTGGTTATCCCCAGTGCGCAGCATACGGAACCCTGTGGTTGGCTGAGACCTGAAGACTGCTCGAGGATGGATCAGTGAGAAGCGGTTCTGTGTGACCCAGCAGGCCCACGGTGGGGAGCGACTCTATGTGACTTGGAAGACCAACAGTACTCGATAATAGGAGTACCTCAATTTGTCCAAGGTGGGAAGCGGCTCTGTGTGACCCAGTAGGCCCATGGTGGGGAGCGGCTCGGTGTGACTCGACATACCCATGGTACTCATCAGGGATGAGTAACAAATCCATTCAAGGCTAGTGGGATTCATCTCTATGTGACCTAGTAGGCCCGTTGTACTCGATAGAGGAGGAGTTCTCCAGCGGCTGAGGAGTTCGACGTTTGTGACTAACGATGCTACTGTTACAACCCTAGAATATACTTGGTGTGAGTTGCCTTGTGTTTAATGGTTTATTTTGAAGAATTGTTGTGTGTTATTTATTTTTTGGGTCCCTAATGAGTACTGTGTTACTCACCCCTGCATAGGCTTCGCCTGCACGTGTTGTGTTAGATGCAGATGACCGACGTTTCGATAGGGGTGCTTAGGGAGACGGGACAGACGGACGTTGCGACGGTGGACTTGGTGGCCAAGGACCAGGCAAGGCCCAGTAGGACCGGGAGGGTAGGACATAATACTTCAGATTCCAGTATCTTCACTAATCTTACGATCAGGTGGGGTTTACAGAATATGGCCATCATAGCACCTTTTGTACGTTACAGTTTTTAGTACTTTTTCTTGGGTTTGTATTCTGTCCCACTTTCTTTCATCTTCACTTTAACTCAGTTAATTAAATGGTATGTTGTTTCCCTTTTGGGAGTTGGCACTTAGTTGGGAATGTGTGTGCATACAGGTATCCAGGATAATGCCTCCCACTTGCAGGTTGACACCTTTGGCATTGGTCGCCAGCCCCTAGCCTTCAGAAGGTGGGCTTGGGGTAGTCACGACACAGGCCCCGAGGAACAGGTCATGAGAAAGTGGTATCAAAGGGCAGTCGGTTCCCAATCAATGACCAGGAGTCTAATGTTTTTTTTGGGAAATGGTGTTTAGTGTTGAGAGTTCGACTTTCATATTTAGGGAGTCTAGTGTTGGTGCAGTGGCCGACATATCCATACACCAGGACCTTAAATTCCGTTTTCAGCTCAATACATGAAAACCTAGGTTGAATAAGTGTCTCCTTATTTTTTAATAAGAGTCGGCTCACCTGGTATAACCTTATAACCATGGTACATCTTGATCTATCACCTAATGCCTCCATGTGGATGACCTACCAGGATCCTGATACGAGGCCATGTGGATTGGCCGCCTAACGAAGAGGCTTCCATTCAGGGACCAATTCTAGAGATGGACCCCCTAAGTGGTGCACTTTTGCTACCACCACCGATGGTCAGAATCTACTTCTGGTGGTTCCAGCATAGGATGTTCATAATCTCAGTGTCATATATGAGTTCTAGAGACAGAGACCTCCTAGGTTCAGGATAGAGAGAGATCTTCAGGCCACTGAAGACTATCTGGAGGTTGTGGCATGGGTCTTCCACTTAGTGAGGACACCGCCTGACCATATGGAGATCATGGAGTCAATCCTTCTTCAACGCTCAGTAGGGAGATGGTGGAGTTTGACCATCAATACTCACGATGAGGTGACCCTCCCTGGGATTAACTTTGAGAGGCTTTTCAGTGAGGAGTTTTTCCTTGTGACCTTGTGCTCTGTGCGCATCCAGGAGTTGCTTCACCTACAGCAGGACAACATGATGGTGGTTGAGTACTCGACGAGGTTAACAGAGCTTTCCCTCTACTCCACAAGTATGGTGTGGTACCCTTTCTTTAGGGCTCGATCCTCTGAGCAGGGACTCAGGTGGGAGATCAGGGATTCGGTGGTGTCTCTCATCATCCCTACCCAGACCGAGGTGCTGGAGAGAGCCATTATGATGGAGAGTTTCTTGGTGGAGCAGGCGCCCACAGCAAGAGAAACTAGCAGACCATAGGTGGTAGAGTCTTCGGTAGGTAGCAGACAATAGATGTGTGGGCCCAAACGGGAAAGGTCTTTCAAAGGAATACCCTAGGACTCAGGTTCGGTGGTGTAGGTCTCCCAGTCCAGAGGGAGTCGGCAGGGAACCAGGTAGTGCTATGTGGGTGGCAGGAAGGGACACATGGCACATGACTGCCCAACCCACCGTATAGATGATAGGAATATAGTCGAGGGGCCATCGAGGTAGTAGTAACAGTTTGAGCGAGGAGGTCCGCAAGACGAAAGACGTGTAAGGGAAGTTGGTCGAGCAGTAGGAGCTGGGTGATAGTATGAGTGTTATCTCCACCACCCCAGTGGTCAATCCCGACCTCCGGGAGCCGGTAGACATGGGCGAGCTCAGCTCTAGGCAGTAGAGGCTTATGACCACGACACTCCATAGATGTTCTAAGGTATGATCTTTGTCTTCTCCACCCTAGCTATAGTACTTATAGACACAGGTTCTAGTCACTCCTTCCTTTCCATGGATGTCGTTTGGATCTCGGAGATTCTGGTGGAGTTGTTTCCTCAATCCTTACGGCTAGAAACACATATGGGAGATGATTCGATGATTAAACATTGGTTCTAGTAGTGTGATATTACTCTAGGATGTGAGGTATTCGGTTGTGATATTTTAGTAGCATTGTCAAGTCCTTACGATGCCATCTTGAGTATGGACTAGTTATCCAATGTCCATTCTCAGATTGACTATTTTAGGTGTACAGTGGGGTGTGTCTATGAAGATGGGACCAGGTTTTCCATCACTGACAAGAAGAAAACCCTTGTAGTGTAGGACAGACTCTCTTAGAGAAGGGTGCAACCGATCACTCACCAGTTGGATACCCTCACCCTCGGTGCAGTGGAGGAGAGGGTTCCAAGCTTCCCTGTAGTGGTGGATGATTATGATGATGTTTTTCTTGATGAGGTTCTAGGGATACCTTCTCGTAAATAGGTAGAATTCTATATCGACTTGTACCCCAGGACAACACTGATATCCACACCGCATATCGAATGGATCTCACAGAGCTTCACGAGCTGAGGGTACAACTAAAAGACTTGCAAGAGAAGGGGTTCATAAGGCCCAAGATTACACCATGGGTAACACCAGTGCTTTTTCCAAGAAGTCATATGGGAGTTTGAGGATGTGCGTGGACTTCTGGAACCTGAACCAGGAAAATGTGAAGAACAAGTACCCATTGCTGAGAATTAATGACCTCTTCTACCAGCTGAAGGAAACGAAGTGGTTCTCAAAGATAGACCTCAGATCTTGTTATCACCAGCTTTGGGTATGAGATGAGGATGTACCGAAGACATCCTTCAAGTGCCGGTATGACCACTATGAGTTCTTGGTGATGCCTTTCGGCATGACCAACGCCCCATCAGTGTTCATGGGCCTCATAAACAAGATCTTCCAGCACTACCTTGACCAGTTCTCCATGGTCTTTATTGATGAAATCTTGGTCTATTCTGTATTGAAGGAGCATCACGATACACACCTGCGGATAGTCCTGGATACACGCTAAGAGCACCATCTTTATGGTAATATCTCGAAGTGTTAGTTCTGGATATAGGAAGTCCACTTTCTAGGACATGTCATATTGGAAGGTGGAGTTGCAGTAGATCTGGAAATGATAGAGGTGGTGCTTCTTTGGGAGCCCTCCAGAAGTGTCACTAAGTTGTGGAGCATCATGGGGCTGTCCGGTTACTATCAGAGGTTTTTTCCAAACTTTTCTAGGGTAGAATCACCCTTATAGTCATTGACATGAAATGGAAAACCCTTTGTGTGGATTAATAAATTCTATTGGAGTTTACAGAAGTTGAGGTGAAGACTGACTAGTTACCCCATCTTGAGACTACCAGAGGAGGGTGTTGGGTATGTAGTTTACTACGACACATCAGGGACCAGGCTCAGTTGTGTCCTAATGTAGGAGAAAGCGGTGATCGCCTATGGTTCATGAAATTTGAGGCACCATGATTAGAACTACGTGACCCATGACCTGGATTTTGTAGTAGTGGTATTTTCATTGAAGATGTGGCGACACTACTTGATGTGCGAGTGGTTTACTGGTTACTCCAAACACAAGAGTCTCAGGTATATATTCTACCAGAAGGACCTAAACCTGAGACATAGATGATGTCTAGAGTTCCTCCAGGACTATGATTTTGAGAAAGTCTATAATCTAGGAAAGGGGAATGTGGTGGAAGACGTGCTCAGTAGGAGGACTTGGTTGTTGATGCTAAGTGAGGCAATAGATCAGTTATCTGCAATGCAGGTATCTCTCATGGATGATGGTGAATTTGTTTACCTTTAGTTGATGGTTGTTACTCCACCAATCATACAACGAGTTAGGGAGGCACAATAGGAGGATGTTGAATGTGAGGATCTATGTGCTCATATATCCTCAGGATATGCTCCTCATGGATTTTTGATAGGTGGGGAGCACGTCATCCTTTTTAGAGAGCGCACCTTAGTACCAGTGGAATTGTGGGAGGAGGTGTTGAGGGAGTTCCATACTTCCCCTATGGAGGTACATCCTAGAGTGGAAATGATGTACTAGGACCTCCGGCATTAGTACCAGTGGTCAGGGATGAAGAAAGTAGTGGATGATTTTGTTTCACAATGCCTCACTTGTCAGCAAGTGAAGGTCGAGCACCAGGTTCTAGCAGGCTTGAATTATCTACTCAAGGTACCAGAGTGGAAATGGGATGGTATCTCGATGGACTTCGTGATGGGATTACCACATACGTCTAGAGGTCATGACTCTATTTGGGTGATCATTGAATGACTCACCAAGTAATCTCACATCCTACCTATTTGGTAGTAGGGAACAGTAGAGGGCTTGGGACGCCTCTATGTCCAAGAGATAGTACGGCTTCATGGGGTGCCTTCGACGATTATATCAGATCGTGACACCTGCTTTACATCCCGGTTATGGAAGGGATTACAGGAGGCGTTGGGGATGCAGTTGCGTTTGAGCACATCTTTTCATCCTCAGTATGATGGTTAGACAGAGCGGACTATATAGACCTTGGAGGACATGATTCATGCTTGCGTCCTAGACATTGGTTGTAGTTGGGATGACCACCTACCACTGGTTGAGTTTGCATACAGCAACAACTATCACTCCATCATCGGCATGCCACCGTTTGAGGCCTTGTACAGGTATCCTTGCAGATCACCCATATGTTGGATAGACCTAGGGGAGTCATCACTCATGGGTCTAGAGTTGGTACGGGCTACCACCGAGAAGGTGTAGATCATCCAGGAGCGGATGAGGATAGTGCAGAGAAGGTAGATGTCTTTTGTCGATAGGATACGGAGACCCTTGTAGTTCAAGGAGGCAGATCATGTGTTCCTTCAGGTCTCATCCCGATGAGAATTGTAGAGATTTCTCCATGATGATAATCTATCATCGTGGTTCATCAGTCCTTTTCAGATCCTGAGTAGAGTTAGTGAGTTGGCGTACTACCTATATCTTCCCCCACAGATGCACCGAGTGCATGATGTTTTCCATGTGTCGCAAATGATGAGGTATGTGCATGATCCATCGCATTTCATATACTGGGGAGAGCTATAAATTCATGATGGGGTGATGTTTTCAAGGTTCCCAGTGGAGATAGAGGATCAAAAAGATCAAGTCCTATATGGGTGGTTGATTCCTCTAGTGTGCATCTAATGGAAGCACGAGAATCTCCAGAAGAGCACATGCGAGAGGGAGGCTTGGATTTGTGCTTAGTACCCCCATTGTTTTTTTGGTTGTTGTTTTGGATTTTGGGGATGTAAATCTCAAATATGTGGAGAATGTTATGTCTTGGAATTTCAGTGTAATTTTTTTATTTATATGGAATTATTTCAAGAGCATGAAATTTGATAGCACGTGATTCCTAGTTCCGAAGAGCCTGGAATAGAATTTGGAACTTTTTTTAAGGTACGTTCAATAAACGTTTGAGCAGGATTTTTTTTCTTTTGAACCGTTGCTCAAATAAAAAATCTGAGGGCACCGCTAAATTCATAATTTCAGGATTATACTAGAAATGACCTAACTTTGGCTGGAAAGGGCTGATTGAAAAAGTTATTTTTCATACATTTTGAGAAAAATAATAAAATAATTAAAATGAATTATTTAATTTTATTTCTCACATTGGAGTGGCTGATAGAAAAAATGTGGGGTATTGACAGGGCGGCGACGATGCACATTAATAAGACTTATCAATGGTTCGTTAGCTCGCTTTGTAACAATGCTTTAATGGCGTGTAACAGTGATTCTATTTCATAAATGAAACAACGTAACGACGCGACATCACATCATAAGGGGAATACTGTGATGTGCTCCAATTTATAGTTTGACATGCTGGGGAAATATGGATTAGAATTTTGGAAGATACTATGGCGATCCTCTGACGGACTTCCACCGTAGTGAAGAACGATGAATTCCAGTGAATCCTCAACACCTTCGACTTATTTCGAAGATCAGAGCCAGGTAGCGATGTCAATGTCAAAACCCCTCGAGGACGAACGCGGGGAAATGAACTTCAAAGATGTAGGGTTTTTGATTTTTGGTTCTTCCCTTTCCATTTTTAAATAAAGAATGTGGATTAACCCAAGAAAAGGTTAATCCGCGGACCGTACGTTCTTGCGGGAGGGTGACTTCTTTGGGGTTTCTTTATCCGGGATTTAATTATCTTTTTTGTTCAAATTAAAATCCCTGTACCTCCCTTTTTTTGTAAACTTCTAACACGGACGGCTTAGGCCGACACGAACTAGGCCTGAGCCCCTCCACCATGGGTGTTATTTGTGTCCAAACATTCGAATCGGAGGAAAGGGAGTTTTGAGACCGTCGTGATGGAGAGGACGATCACTAGAACACACAATCGCAAGCAGCATGAAGAACGGACCACTGGTGTAGACCCGGTGGTCTGCAGAAGAATTTGTTAGTGCACTGGCTCTAGCGGTGGTACTGGTGACTGCCAGTAGTGGAAGTTTTGGGTGGGAGGCGGCATGCCACGATCACACGCTGGAAGGAAGGTCGTGGTCGGACCAGGCTGTGACATAGCTGGTGAAGCTGCCGGCCAAGCCGGTAGATGGAGGTCACAGACACAGTCTCTTGACCACGTCAGAGGGTAGAGGATGCACCACCGAGCTGCGTCTCACACGACGGGCCACGGTTTCTTTATTTTTATGGAAAAGGTGACCTGTGGGATGATGGAGGGGCACACACACATCTCCCGTCCATGTCCAATGAGGTGACCCCCACCCCTGCAGACCGGACGGGGCGTGAACCCCCAGTGGGAAGGACCCACACCGGGTTGGGCTGGTACCACTACCCAGCGGGCACGAACCCCTCACCGGGTTGGGCCGGTCTCGCTGCTATGCAGGCCGAACCCAAGCCCAGTGGGTCGGACTGTGCCGGCTGGCCGGACTAGGATAGGTTGTCAGGAAACTCGATAGGTTGGACCTTCTTCCAACCAGGTCAGGTCCAGTGATGCCTATTGGGCCTAGCCCACTGGCCAGGCTAGACCAGACTGACCCCAACCCACACCAAGTCATGTCGGGTCCATCAGAATGAACTAGGTTATGTAGAACCCTTGAGCTGGGTTGGTCGGGTTGGTCCGACCAGGTCGGACCAGACCCTGTCCCAGCCAGCCCCCTGGTTACTGAAGCGCCCATATCTTGCAAACTGTGCGTCTGATTGATGGGTTGTTTACGGCGTTGGGACCCTCTCAAGGATTAGGATCTTTATACATTCGTTTTTGTGACTTTCATGGATTTATAGAAGTTACTAATGGCTTGAGGAGCAATTATCCCAAGTATGCTAGGTACAGAACCCTACAGTTGGCTGAGACTTGAAGAATGCTCAAGGATGGCCAAGTGGGAAGCAGCTCTGTGTGACCCAGTAGGCCAATGGTGGGGAGCGGCTTTGTGTGACCAAGAAGAACCAAAATACTAGATAAGAGGAGTACCTCAGTTTGGCCAAGGTGGGAAGCATCTTTATTTGACCCGGTAGGCCCACAGTGGGGAGCGGCTCTGTGTGACCTAGAATACCCATGGTACTCATCAGGGATGAGTACCAGATCAGTTCAAGGTTAGTGGGAAGAATCTCTGTGTGACCTTCACGTCCCACTATACTCGATAGATTAGGAGTTCTCTAGTGGCCGAGGATTTCAACATTTGTGACTGACGATTCGACTTTTACTACCCGAAAATATACCTAGTGTGAGACGCCCTGTGTTTCATGCTTTCCATTGAGGAATTGCTGTGTGTTTTTTCTTTTTGTTTTGGGGTCCCTATTGAGTACTATGTTACTCACCACTACATGGTATTCACCCACACGTGTTGTGTCTGGTGTAGATGACTGATGTTTTGGAAGAGGTACTCAGGGATACGGGACAGACAGAGGCTACGATGGTGGAATTAGTGCCCTAGGACAAGGTGGGGTCCAGTAGGACCAGGCAGACAAGACATAATACATCGGCTTCTAGTAGCTTCACTACTCTCATGATCAGGTAGGATTTACTGCAGATGGCCATCAGAGCACTTTTAGTACTTTATAGTTTTCAGTACTTTTTCTTGGGTTTGTATTCAATCCCACTTTCTTTCAGTTGTACTTGCACTCAGTTTATTCAGTGGTATGTTGTTTCCCTTTTCCAAGTTGGGACTTGGTTGGGTGTTTGTGTGTGTACATGTATCCAGTATAATGCCTCCCACTTTTAGGATTATGCCTTCAGCGCTAGTCACCAGCCCCTGGCCTTCAGGAGGCGGTCTTGGGGTAGTCACGGCTGGGGCCCCGAGGGATGGCTCATGACACAATAGTCCTATATAAGGTCTATCCTAACTCTCTCAAATAACATGGCCCAATGAAACTGAATAACATCATCTGATACCAATTTAAAAACTAGGCCTCACTGACAGGACAAACACCCCACCTTAACATGGTCGTTGGGTCCTCTCTGCAAAGCATTTTGTGTATTCCAACACAATCTGGTCCCTTTTATGGAGATCCAAAAACCCTTGGGTCTTGTAAAGAACCAAAGTCTCAGAGAAATAATTCTTTTTAAAGAATAATTTTAAATCCTTCCATCAAATCTGGTCATGCTTACCATCTTGGACCACAAAGTAACACCACCTCTTACTAGGACCTTCCATCATGAATGAAGAAAAATTCACTTTGACTTCCTCAGGAATATCAAGAAACCCAAAACACTCGCAATATTCTCAATAAAATCCTTAGATTCTTGGGGGTCTATGCTACCCTATAAAGAAGGATATTTTTTCTTGAGAAACTCATGATCTTTGTTATTTTTTCGACCCTGTTCTGGATTCCTTGTCATGAGTTGGGCTAGAGCCTGCTCCTTGATTCAATGTTCAGACAACTTAAACCATGGATTCCACTAATCACTAATAAAATGGTAAGGGATAATTCTATGCAACCTCTTCCCGTGGTTGCGCAATAATTCTTCGAGGAGGCATGATGCTACAATAAATAACAAATACAAGAAAACCATCAATACATCATCTGAAAAAAAAATTAGAAACAATAACCTTTAAAATATCTCTATAAATCAAAAAATCCCACAACAATAAAAAATAACAAGTCAAAAAACTCCACCTCCTGCTAGGTTCCCATGAACAGTTTTCATCTTGTACATCACACTTGGAGGATAATTCCAACCAAATACCAAAAATCCCATGGTGACCTAAGGCCTTTCAAGAGGTGTGTTGGCCAGACACCCCACTCACAACCAGAACCTCAATCCCCAACAGTCCTAGTTTCGGTGTATCCTAACTATACCAAATAACAATACCCAAAGAAATAAAAAACCTCCTATGATACTAATGTAAAAACTGGACCTTGCTGATAAGACAAAAACCCTACCTTAACATGGTCGTCGGGTCCTAGAATTCCAAGAACCACCAGTTTCCCCGCAGACACATGGTCCTATACTCAAGGCCCACCCATGTGAATGAACAGACCATCAAACTAATGAACTTATCCAAAGTCCAACGCCTTTTCTTTTAGTGTTATTTTCCCTTACTCACACACACCTTGGGAAATTTCTCAGTAGGTCACCCATTTCGAATGCTACTCCAAGCTAATCATACTTAACTGAGGAGTTCTAATTAGGTAGGAACCCAAAAATATAGGTTCACCATGTTGACATGCATCATATAATTTATAATTTTCTCCCATTAACATTTTGGGGTGTTACATTCACCCCCCTTTAGTGCATTATTTCCTTGTTGTGGAACTTATATCTGAACCTAGGTAGTGCCATCGCACTTCAGGCTGGGTTCCTCTAATACCATTTTGTTAGGAACTAGGTCAGGCTTCCATCAAACCTGACACCTAAACCGACTCATTATATGTCTTGAATTGTGTTTCTGACCCCCATGATCTAGAAACTAGTTCCTAGGTATCAAACATCACCTTTGGGAACAATTTATCCCATAATAATTAACCAAAAATAACCCATAAGATAAGTACATCACAAAATAATGATGGTTATAACCAAAATCATGAAAAATACGAGTTAAAAATTTTACAAATTAAAAAAACAAAAATACCAAATTTGGAATGGAGACCAACTACACAACCAAGCTTCCATGAAACAAGAGGGTCAACACCCTCATGCCACCTCCACTAATGCCTAACAAAATAAGGAAGCACTAGAAATTGGATCCACCATCACCACCAAAAAATGACTTTCCTTTACCTGGGTCAAACATAACAAGGTCTTCATACACTCGAGGTTGTATGTACGTTGTGAGACAACATGCCTAGTAGGATACTACCAAAATAGATTTCATGCTATAACATTATAAGGAAAATTAACATGTCAGTTTTAAGAAAAGAAAATAAAAATTTAAAAATAAAAAATTAATTGAAATTAAAAGAAGAATGAAAGTGAAAGAAAACATCAAGTTGAATGGTAAGCATAGAATGATAACCATAGGATATCCCTAAGGAAATCGGGTTAGCGGGGTCCTAGGATCCTCGTACTCTCGGTGATCAAACTATTTCTTCTGTGAAACAACCCATCTTGAGCCTCTAACCTCTATCACATATATTTTTAGTTAGTGTTGTTACATAAATCCTATTTGGGAGACTGAGCCTCAGTCCTTCCAACTCTCTTAATTCTCTAGACCTATTCCACCCACCTATATACATGAGATTTTGTTGTGTTGAATTCCATTTCTTATGTCACAAGAACCACCTCTAACACATACACACTTACAATAATAGAAACACACATGAAAAACGATTTTTAATTAGAAATTAATCAGTAAACCATTATTCAAACCAAAACCATTTAAAAAATGATTTGAAACACCCACACCATCGATAGAACCCTTCTTGAAACCATTGAAAGAACACTAAAATCATAAAACAATGTTAATGCATGGAACGACCTACCTATTTCTTGGAAACTTCTAAAAACTTGTTGAAAACCATAACCGCACCATAGGGATGCCCTATAAAAGAAAGATCACAACACATTTATCAAGATTTAACCCAAAGAAACAAGTTTAAACCCAAATTATTGAAACAAACTCATTGGTGAAGGGATATCTTAAGAAATAAGGGATAAGAGACCAAGAAGAAGAAATAAAAGAGGAGTGGAGAAGCTTATTTGAAGGATCCATGGTGATTACAAGCCAAATAACCCACAAAAATGGAGCCCAAGGGGGTAGAGGAAGGTATACATAGGGATGGAGGGTCGAATGGGGGGATCAAATGGGTGATTTAGGGTTAAAATCAAGAAGGGGTATAATGGGAATTTCAAAAAATTTAAAGATATGGCAGCCTGTACGGTTTGGCTGCATAGTTTTTCAAATCGTGCACCAACTATGTGAAACCAATGTCCAAAGAGAAAAGGGTCCACATAGTTTTCATAGAGGTTTCGCATGCCTATGTGCCTAGTGGTGCGTCATAGACAGAGACAAAAGCTTGGGAACATGGTTATTTGACACACCCATGCACTAGGCTATGTGGCCTGGACATTTCCACTATATAGGGTTCACAGCTTCCACTAGGCCGGTGCATGGTTTCCACTAACCATGAACCAACCATGAACCACCTAATTAAGGTCTACAAGTTTCCATTTTCCTCTAAGAACTCTAGGTAAAGCCAAATTACAAATATAAGACCAAAAATAAAATAGAAAATACATCAAAAATAAAACCATGGATGTGGCACCAAGAATCCTTATAAAGTAGTCCAAGGAAGTGTTCCCACCATAGGAAAATTTTATCTTCACACTTCTTTTAAATTTTCATTTACACCATACATATAAGACCCAAGAGATTACTATAATAAATAAACATATTATCATAATCCCAATAACATTAAACAATCCATTTATTACATCCATATAGCACAATACATAAAACTAGAAAATTGAATTCACTATAACAACTACAACTAGTTCTATAGAACACATAGCAATATATGAAACCACCATAATCTTGATCACTAAAGGATAATTGTCTAAAAATATTTGAAAATATATAAGATTCACTGATATTATGAAAAAAAAATAAGAAATGGAATAAACATGAAATAGGAAATAATAGAAAGATTTGAATGATTTAAAAAGTTAAAATGAAGAATATTGCCAAGGGGTGACATGACTGTTGGAACGGTAGGGTGACTATTTGAATAGTAACCACTCAAAATGATTATTGTAAATGTAATGTAACTATTATACACATAAGTGTCCAATAAAATACATACAATAATTTTTTCAATAATACAATTTATAATTATTAATGATTTAAATTTATAAATGATTTTTAATATAATTACACACATGTGTTTTAAAATAAAAATAATATTTTTTTAAAATGAGTTTTTTATTTTTTGGAGAAAAAACATGACTTTGAAATAAACCAAGATTTTTATTTAATAATTAAAATTCTAAAAAATATAAAATAATCTTCATAAAATATACTTTAAATTTAGAATCAATAAATTGAAATTAAAAAATTATGAACTTTTCATATTTATTTGAGAGTTGAAATTTTTAGTAAATAGTAAAATATTGTATGAATATATGCTAAAACAAATTGTTAAGAAAACTATAATGGAATTTAATAATTAATATTAAAAAATATTTAATAACTAATATAAATTAATCCTCAACCAAAAATTAGTTATTTTATTAATATAATGTATATTTATGAATTAAAATCTATTTTAAAAATAATAATCTAATTTCTAAAGTATAAACAGGAAATTAATGTTTTTAAAACAATTAATTGAGAATAATTGTCTTTTACATGGAAAAAGTTGTATAACTTAATAGAACATAATTTTTAAATGAAAAATTTATTAAAATATGAAGTAAATTTCAAATCTCATGTTTAAAATGATCTATAAGCCAATAGTTTTACATTTTACACAACCTAGATTTCCATGCGTTATAATCACAAATTAATAAACAAATTCCTTCTCATTTTTTATAAATACCCACCCATTACCCAATTTTTGCACTCAAAAATTAGTGATCTTGGTTATCCTCTCATTTTCCTTATCATTATTCCCTATAAGGTGTTCTTGATATTCTAATATGTTCTTTCTCATCCTTTAAGAAACTATATCGCAAGGTAAGGGTTATCAATCTCTTATCTTCCTTTATTTGCGTAATCCATTCCAATTAATTTTCATGTCAATGTGAAATATTATTATGATTCATTTTTATAAATTTTCATTATATTTTTAATGAAATATTTATATTTTATCTTCATATACCACCTTCATAAGTCGTTATGATGATTTAACATTCCCATTTTCATAAACTCCATTATTGAAATCCCTATGTATGTCATATATTTATATTTTTAGAGATGTATTATTTATAACAAGTGGGATTTATTTAGATATAGTTTATAGTGATATATCTGGTGGATTCTCTATTGGGTACCAACTTGATTCAACTCAATTTTGTAAAAAGACTACAATTTTCATCAATGCATGCCAACCTAGAAGTCTTTTCATAAGGAAATTTTATATTCCTAAAATGTATAAAATATACATGTCACATACCACTAATTTATAAAGGGTATTTTTTATCATTTTATTAACCTCTTATCATTGAAAAATATTCTATTCAATGACTACTCCATATATACGTCATTATATAATAAAAATATATACACTGCTACTCTATTATCATCCATTTTATAATCATGTTTTCCATTTCATTTGAAATATCCTATAGTTTCTAATTTGATTAATTCATATTCACCTAAATAACCATATTATTCCTTTAAATAATGAAATTTAGAAAATTCATATATCCATTATTATTATATGGATAACTATTGATTACTTAGACATGATTACGTATGATGTTCCTTAGGGAATATTATATATCATATTGATTAGACACTATATTTATATAATGTATGTATTGGAATTATTATGGGATGGGTAGAGACCAGAATTACATAGCCCCATGATGCTTCAATTGGTTTTGTGAGACAAACTAGCTTGGGTAATTGGTGTATTTCAACTTATTTGTGTATGATATATTGGTCGAGGCATTTATGGTATGGTTATAAAGTATTGTACTATACATTTCATCTATATAAGATCATTTATTATTGTCCATGTCATTATTAATTATCAATATTATGTTATAAATGGATATGATATTCTAATTTTAATAGTTATATGGAATGATGTGATTATATATTTGTATAATATAACGTATGCATTATTTATTTGATGGTACTTTATGTTTTATACTACCCTTTTCATAGCCTCTGGTTTCACCCCATTAATTTTTTTACCTATTTCACCAAGAAACCATGAATATTACTATGTTTAACCTAAGGAAATGTAAGGAGAATTAATTGATTTTTCATATAATCATGTGACATGCTTTATGTTTCCCTTGTAATGTAATGTTCAGTTATGTAACAAGTCTCTACAGACTACCAAACTGTTGGATCCTATATAGTGTCACCTATGTGTTTTATACCAATGTAATAAAATAAATGTTGGATCTAGTTTACTGGAATCAATACTGTTATAGTTGGTATCAAATAAATTTTAGTAGATTGTAGGGAAATATATTTAAAACCACATAGTTAAATAATAGAATCCTAGTAAAACCCCTTTTGAAATTCTAGAAATATATCTATAATATATATACCACCCAACTTGAATTTGAAATAAATTCATTATAAATATATACTATGATTCATAATTCATGGTGAAATTCATGACGTAATTAATTATATACCATTATTCAGAAATGGATTAAAATAAAGAGATGAAAATTGTGTCAATACACATAATCAATATAGGGATTGCCCTCCTGATCAAGTCAATGAGGTTGGTGCTGGAGTTAAGAATATTATTACACTATTTGGTAATTTGAATTTAGTTTTGAAAAATAACCACTCATGTATGGAACAACCTATATCAACTCAAAATGTTATAAAAAAAATGAATTTTTTCATGATACAACAACCTCCATCATTCAATGAAATCACAAACATTTAGTTTCATAATAAGGATCAAGTTTTTAGAGAAGATATTCCTTACATTAGATCTAGTGAAAGGGAGAAGTTTATCATGGTTGTATATTTTCTGAGAGATTCTCATAAATGGATCTATTTAATTCAAAATACTAATAAGTAGGAAGATATATAAACCATTGAGTTTAATTATTTTAAGTAGATAATATTTTAGAAGTATTTCCCTTGATGGAAAAGAGCTGACATGAAAAGACAATTCCTCAATGTATGATAAAAGGAGGAAATTTTTCATGAGTATGAAGACAAATTTACAATTTTATCATGTCTTTATATTAATTATGTATAAAATCATAAGATAAATATAAATATTTTTTTATTGACTAAAGTAAACTATTAGAAGGACATTAGTAGCCCCATAATTTTCATCTTTTGAGGATATTTTGATAATTTCCATCTATATAGAGAAGGTTTTTTCAAAGTAATATATTTCTATAGAAAATAAAGAGGAGAATAGGACTAATTATTGCCACATATAGAGGAATATAGAAATTAAGAATAAGTGAGAGTAAAATTTACAATATGTAATAATTGTAGAAAGAAATTCCCTAGGACATTCTTGAATGGATAGTGAGTTTCATTCAAGGTTGCTGATAAAGTACATCAATCTCATGAGTGAAAAATAAAGTTAGAAGAAACCAATTCCCGGTGACTAAATTATAAGGATATGATAAACTATTCCAACAAATTACATACGATTGAAGGAAATGTAGACCAAAATAGGCAATGAGAGAAAGGTAGGGATTATGCAATTACAACAATAGAATTTGAGGTCCAAAATGATGCCATAGAAGGTAATTTGATCATAAACTATACTTTACCAAATAAATCATCTAATTTAGGATCTATGAAAAATTTTATATATTGAAAGTTTTCTAAGAACATTTAACCACACTTTGATTTATTAAGGAATAATTTTTTAGTTAAAAATCCTAGTGTAAATATTATAGCAATAAAATTATGTTTCTCTATCTCTATAAAAACACATGAAGCTTCTTCAGCTAAATACCTAGTTGTTATACTAATGGTTGTTATAATATTTAAAACTATAATAGAAACCTTTGTTTTTTAGGAGAGTCTTCATTACATAAGTATTTTTTAAAACAATATTCAATGGATCATCTTAATGAAATTATTAAAAGAGATGAAATAATGAATGAGAAAAATATCCTAGGAATAGAGTGATTATCTATTATGTAATATTATATTGATGTATTTCGTGAGGAATTATATAGATGTCCTCTTGATCCTAAATTTAAATTCTCTGATGAACTTATCCATGATGAAAAATCCATATCTAATCCACTCCGTGGGATATCTCTGGTGGAATTGATGAAATAAAAGAAACAATGTGTGTTGTGTGATATCATATTCATATGACCTAGTGTTTCCCCTTATGGATCACATGTATTATTTGTGAAGAATAAGGACGTGTCTCTGAGAATATTAATTGACTATAGGTAAATATATTCCATTACAATTAGGATCATGTATCATTTACATCACATTGATAATCTATTAAATAGGATTTGAGGGTCTAAATAATTCTCAAATATTGATCTTAATTATTGTTATCATTAATTAAAAGTTAAGAAGGTATAAAAATTTCATACAATGTATTATAATTTTGATTTCATAGTTATACATTTTTAGTTAACAAATACACCATGTGTTTTTATGGATCATATGAATATACTATTCAATAATTATCTTGCTAAATTTTTTTACTTATTGATGATATCATGATATACTCTAAGTTCTATAAAGAGAATGAAGACCGTGTATGGATTGTCCTTGTGACTCTAAGAGAAAAAGAGTCACATGGAAAATTTAGTAAGTTTAAATTATGACTTAAACAAAATTATTTTCCTAGTTATATTTTCTCTAAGGACGGAATATCATTGACCCTTTAATGAATAATGTGATTAAGGAATGGATCATATTAACGAATATAAATAAGAAATTTAGTTTCCTTAGCATATCTGGTTACTATTGGTGATTTGTTGAAACTTTTTCTTGATTAGATAATTCATTAACCAAGTTGACATGTAATGGGGTCAAATTCACATAGTCAATGGAATGTAATTATAGTTTTTAGGAATTGAGGATATTATAAATAAATTCACTATAATTCAAATTAAAATTTATAATGGAATGATTTGTTATATATAATGATTTATCAAAGAAAGGGCTATTAGAGTCGGTTCCCTAAAACCAATGAATTTGTACTTCAGATTTCATGTATATTAAAATACTTGAATATTAATAATTTTCATAACACATATTAATTTTTATTTTGTGTAGTATTAATGTTATAATTTCCTCAGCGTACTTTTTTCATTTAAATGTCATATTAGCCCCCCTATATAATGAGAACCTTGATGTTTTATGGAAATATTCAAGAACATATATGTCCTATAATCAAATGACATCATCTAATGAGGTGTATGTGATTCACACTATTAGGTGATTAATTATTATAAGTGGAAAAGTATTCATCTCATGAATTTTTAAATGGTAATCTCTAAGATGGGATATTGTAAGTATAAAACTACAAGTAGGAATACCACATGTTTTGTGTCGTTGGATATTCATATTTATGAACATGTGAATTGATCTTTTAACTTAATATTATTATTAAAAAATACTATGGGTCATGTACTTTGATGTATTAATGAAATATGTGACTCCATATATTCACATTGAAGTAGGATACGTTAGGTGTGTCACTATTGATATGGAATTAATGAGTAATTCGACAAAAGTATTTTTACTTTTCTATACCAGAAGAAGATATATTATCCATTTTATTCAAATGTATCTATCAAACTAAATTCCAAGTATATGATTATTTACAAGTTAATTTAGAAAAATCAAAGAAAGATATATCAAGATTATAGGATGGTGACGTGTGTTTGTAACCTACTTGATGAGATATCAATACAGTGATATTATATTACAAATTGAGTGTTCATATGTGGTTATTTTCACTGGGACATTAACTTTTCCTAAATAAGTTCCTTTACATGTTTCTAGATGTTGATATTAGACTTTAGGTAAGCACGCCAATTTCATCGGGGGAGAGGCCTAAAGGTTCACACACTTATCATTTCCATTGATCTCAACTAAGTTCTATTTGAATTTAATGGTTGGGATAAATATTATTATCAATTTCAGAGAATGATATTTATTTATGATTTATTGATAACAAATATTCCATCACTATACTTACATATGAGTTGAAAATTAAGTAAATATTTATTCATAAGACTGTGAATAAAATATTAATTTATTTATTGAATGAATAATATTTATTTATTATATGTGGTTTGGTAAATGATGAGGAAAGTGTATGGGTCAAGTTATATGCCTAGTAATGGAAATTATATAATCATTAAATATTGTTTAAATAAATAAGGAATTGTTTTTTAATGAAATAATATTTATTTTCACAAGTAGGTACATGACCTTATATATTATTATTATTATTATTATTATTATTATTATTATTGACCTAGGGAATATAATATGTTTATTGTTTTATTAAGAGACTTTGTGAAGTTGTCATTTTAGAGTATGTGTAAAATCATTTGTGTTGTACACAACATATCCTCTCCCTAGATAATTATCCTAAAATAAAAATTAATAGGGTTCCTCTCAAGTCCAATATATTTCCCCCACACCCTTCATTTCTCTCAATAATGATAGATATAGAGATAAAATCCTTCATGCCCCAAGTATTATGTTACAAATAATATGAACAATGTAAGGTGATCAGATTATCTATGCTAGAACTCAAATATCTATCAGCATCATTGGAAGATCAAGGAGTATATGAGGATCACCACTAGTAGATTATACTTTAGATTTTCTTTTTGAAATTATAGAACAAATCAAACAAGGGGTTTGATTGATCAGTATGTTCTTTGAAGAAAAATTATATATATTGAGGTAATTTTAGTTGATAAATTAATTATGAACTTAATGAGAAATATACTCTCATCATGGTTATGAGATTCATTTCATCTTGTTTTTATAGTTTTTATCATTATATCTTATGATTATTCATCAAGAACTTATTGATAATCTATTAAATATAATGAAAATCCATCATTTGGCATGGTCTCGACAACTTTTCACTATACCAAGAAATTTCGAGGAATACGTTGTGTTCTTATATAAAATGATAGATTGATTCTTATGCATCAATTTCATTGAATAACCATAGAAAAAATTATTCAACTCATGGTATTGAATTTTATTTTTTAATATATTACTTTATGATATGAAGATACTATCTTTATGATTAATGATGTGAAATATATACTCCTCCTCCTCCAATGGCCAGAAGGCCTTCATTTTTTTATTTATTTTTTATAATATACCATTCAAGGGGTGAGGTGGAACCCTTACAGGGCTCGTAGGTGTTAGTATTTCATGGATCTTAGGCCTTAGAGGAATTAATTTCCCATAGGATTCAAACATTACATACAACCCATACTAACAACTTGGAACTGCTCCTCCCCAGCATCTCCATTGTGAAATCAAATTTCCACCTTCGCATGGCTGTTCAGCTAGGCTTTCCCGTGCATGCACACGCTTGTATTAATGGAAGGTGCCATACCCTCTCACTCTTGCAATCTATTTTAGCTTCTTCACTGGTGAAAGCTCCTTACTCATCCTTCTTCTGAAACTTGTTCCTTATAGGTTGTTTGGTTTGTATCTGCACTTAAGGTGGCCCTAAGGCCTTAAGGTGTCCTGAAGGCCTTAATGTGGCCCGAAGGCCTTGATGTGGCCTAAAGGCCTTACTGACCTGAAGGCCTGGGTGGCCCTAAGTCCTTAAAGGACTCAAGGACCAAATCGGTGGCCCAAAGGCCCAAACATGGGAATAGCCCTAGCTGCTACAGTGCCAAACAGTACCTGCTAGTCCCCACAATAGTACCTGCTACAGTCCTGCTTCAGTACCCCTGGAAATTATGACTCCACTAAGATTTGATCTCGGGTCACCTGGATGCACTTAAGGAGTCCTCACTGACCATGATAAGGTTCATTTGATTAATGTGGGTTGCTAATACCGACTCCTAGCAGTGGGGGGTGACCAAGACCAAGTTTTCACCACATTCCCCAGCTAACCAATGGCTTTGAATCGCCTTGTGCATAATACTCATAGTTTTTGAGTCTGGCAGGACTCAAGCCTGGGCCAGTTCTCATGGAGTGCATGGGGTAAAACCAGTGGGTACCACTTGGCTAACACCCCATGGGCCTAAATATATACTCATCATAAGAGTTTTAATTATATATTCACTCAAATAGAGATCAACATGAGACAAAGAAGATGTATGGGACAACTCAAGTACTATGAAAACAAAATATATTATCAACCTGTGAAGGAAAATAAGGTGATAGAATCAATGACTGTGAAGTATCTGAGAGTTTTATCTATGATGATGATACTGAAGGATCCAATGTTAATGGATTTAGTAAATATGGACATGGAAATTATTATGGAAGGTGGAACATCATTCCATTTCCAAGTATTTCACAATAATAATTACTAAAGAATATAAATAAGTTTCAATAAGATGAAAGTGGTCTACAAAATAATATTAAACACAAGGGGGTGAGAAATTTAAAGAAATAATCTATAAAGGTAGTGTATTAATGTTTGGAAAGATACTATGTGTGCCATAAATACCTGATGAGAAGATTTAATTTCAAGATAAAGAACATAACAAAAATTTATCTATAAAACTTGGAAGCACTGATATGTATAGGGATTTAACAAAATAATTGATGGCACAACATGAAGTTGGAAATTACTAAATTTGTGTTAATATGATTGGTGTGCTAACAAGAAAATGCTGAGAAGATAACATCCCAAGGGTTTCATGGAACCTCCCTATATACCAATTTGGAGTTAGGATAATATCACAATAAACATTGTTACTAGGATTCTCAATACATCTAATAAAACGGATGGAATATGAGTCATTTTGTGCAACCTTATCAAGTCATCACATTTCTTAAAAATAATGATGGATCTAACTATTGATAAACTTTCATGAATATATATAAATAATGTTATGAGACTTAATGAAGAACCTTTATCAATTTAATTTAATCATTTCCCTTGTAGCACCTCGACCCCAGATAAGTCGGAGCTAGTGTCTACTACTAATTACATTGGCATGATTTCAAGGAATCAAATCTCAAAGGAATGAGAATTTAGTAGTCTTGGTAAACCATATACATATTTGAGTCTTTTATTAAAAAATAATATATTAATTACACCATAATATTTTCCTTATTATTGCTAAATAAATAAATAACTTCGGGGATAACTCTAATCCATCTAGTACATCCATGCATACCTTTCATAGTATGCTGCTTGGATTCTTAGAGAAAGAAACATAATAAGGGTGACCTCAAATACTCAGTAAGGTTAAATTATAACAAAAGAAATAATGAATCAATGAGATTAATAATCATGGAATGGTAAATAGTAGAACACACACGCCATATAATAAAAAATTGAGAAGGATGTGCATAAAGAATATATAATGGTTATAAATGGAAACACATTCCATTCAAATAACAAGATAAGGAAAAATCAATATGGAAAGGTAAGAAACTGAAACACATGTCATCTAATTAAGGAACTGAAATGAAATTTATCCATAGATATGTTGGAAAAAATATCATGGATGAATAATAATAAACAAAATCTCAACAAATGAAATGCATAATTATTGGATGTCTTGTTTCCCAGGCACATGATAACTTTACCATCAAGAGACAATTTAATATTTTCTAATTTTCGCAACTAATTCATCCCATGAGTCTATTGATGCATCTAGGGGATTTCATTATCCATTCTCCAAGCCATATATCTTTCATTAACATGTCTCTAATGCATAGGGCTTGCATTAACCAGTCCCCAACCCATATAGTGTGTGTCCAAAGCATTTAAATAAACAAAGTGACTTATAAATTATCTGTATTAAATAAAGGCTACTAGTTTATCAATATTCCCCCAAATATTCAAATAACTTTCAGAGTATAAACCATATGAAAATTTGAATATGGTTCAGGAAATAATCATATCCATGGAAAATGATATGTATATTTAGTGGGAATTCAATGTTCAATGATCATAGGAAATTAAATATTTCAAGGGGACAAAAGGATTAAAGGATTTGAATGTGAATAATATCCTTTGAAAAATAAAACATAAACCATTCAAAGGAATATTAAGGATGGTATCAATACAACATAACCCAAGTGGAGTAAAAAATGTTTGTTGTTGTGGATGAATGGATACATTATAAAAAGATATTTTAAAAATATTCTTGAGGAAAATATCCTGTAGTTTTGAAAATCCTTTTCTTTGAAAATACAATTTGAAAAAATTTTCTTTAAAAAGTAACATTTTAAACATGAAACAAAATCTTCAAATAAATTATGGAGGGGATATCCGTACAATTTGTATGAGGTAAAAAGAACATTTATTTTGCGCGGTTAAAGGTTATCAAAAAATGACTTATTGGAAAAGCGGCAAGAAGATTCCTTAGAAAACATTAAAAAAATAAAAAGGGTTAAAAATGTATTTACCATATAATTTTAGAAGATATTTTGAAAACATTTTAATAAAAAATGGTTTTTAGAGGAAAACAGGTTCTCTGACAAAAGAGAAAAATATTGTCTGGTTTTATTAAAAACAATTCTAAAACATTCTTAGTACCAATGAGTGGAAAAATTATAAAAATAATTTAAAATGGTTTTGAATAACCAGAGGATATAAAATGAAATTATTTATTGAAAAATGGTCATATAATTTACTCTAATGTAAATATCATTGAAATTTCATTGCAGTTATTGTTTAGGAAAATAATCTTTAAACATTCCAAAGTGTCCCATACAACATTGAAACATTTTAAATCTTAATAATCATGAAATAATAACATTAAATTAAAGTTATAATATCAAGAGAGTAATTATATTATTTATATTTCATGTAAAATGTCATTATATACTCTACATAAAATAAACTAGGTGCATAACAACAAATAAGTCTCAATTGAATGTAAATTGAGACGAAATCTCTTACCTTGGTTTTTCTTTCGGGTGAATGTCCTTTAACTTACTATATAATAAACATATGTTAATTTTATACATGATTGAGAACCTTTTTAATGTTTATAATTGAATTTATTTCACTTTTTACTATTTTTTATACAACTATTTAAACAGCTATGTTTATGTCTAGTGTTTTGACCAAATTCAGTTTATGCATCAAAAATAACTTTTTTAGCTCAACTATAGTTAAAGAGGTCATCATATAATATCTACAGAATAAAAAAAATAACATAATTATCAAATTTATGCATCAATTATACTTTTATAAATAGTCATTAAATATGGTTATGAAAAACAAATCAACGTTTCAATAATGGAGATGGTAGGTTGTACGTACGCATGAGTACTGTTCTCATTTTCAATGATCAATATGGAAATACGATAAGTAGAGTAATATATATATAAAATTATAATTATATAATAAATAAAATATTAATTTATCATACATACTTATATATATAATTCTTGTGATGTAAAAGTAATCGCATCATGTCGAAGAGGTAGTACTCCACACATCCACAAACGACGTTGTCACTTTTTAGGTGTCTAGAAGGGTAGTAATAAAAATGATATATATATATAGTATACTTAAATAAATATAATTTTTTCATCTATATAATATAGGTTTTAATTATTTCACATATTATTAATTGAATCTATCCTTTATACCTTCCATGTATAGTGTGAATAAATCATATTGCTTTGAGGGGCAGTAGTCCACACTCCCCCAAACGATGTTATCATATTAATATAAAATAGAAATTATTATTGGTGTATGTAATAAAAAAATTAAATAAGTATATATAAATAATTAATATCATATATATCATATATAAACATAGTTTCCATCATAATGGCCACCATGATAGTTGATAAATGAAAAATGAACAATCATCGTTTTGTAAGGAAGTAATTCGTTGTACACAAAAACAATATGTTCATTACCCATTAGATGGTGATGTGTGTATGTGTAGTTATAAAACTTAGAATAAAAACATCTTAGTATATTTAGTATACTTTTGTTTTCATAAAATAATACAATAACATGGTTTTAGGGGTTGGATGATGGAAATAAAACTAACAAAATTTAAGGAAAGATGGTACCACTTAATTGGGTAACTTATTTTTGTTTAAACCAAATGATTAATTGGATTGATTTATGAACAAGGGAAATATTATAGTATTATGCAATGGATATTTAGGATCTATTTTTGAAGATATTGGTCAAGAAAAATTGTCTTGAGCAGTGTGATTAAGTGGGAGGAGAGGAGGTCCTTTTACAGAGGAGGAAAAGCACTCCATTAGTATTTTTGAAAAGATGGTAGGTGTACCCACGTTTTTACCTAAATATAGTATTCAAGAAAAAACCAAAATCAATAATTTAAGCTTAATGGACGAAGTTTTCCATTTAATTGGTGTCTTACATGTTTTTAGGTCATTTGGACCCCTAAGTTAATGGTTTAGTCCTTCATTAAGCTTAATTTTGCCTTAATAATTGTAATTAATATTAATTACTTTCAAAAATATTTTTTTACAAAAATATTTGGAATTATTATAATTTATAGATTATTTTTATTCCAAAATGGAATCCATTTTTTAAATTCCAATCATATACATGGCAGATATTTATTTAAAATTCATCTCGTAGGCGGGATGAGAATGCGGGTTTTTAAAGTAAAAACGTCTGAAAGCTTGCTATGTTTTTATAATCAATTTCAAAATGAAATTTATTCCAATGAAATAAATTGTATTAACTCATAAAATATTATCTAATTAAACTTTAAAACCAATTATAATTATAATTTAACCTTATAAATAAATTATATGAAAAGTATTTTTGAACTAAATTTCAGCACTTTTAACTATTAATTAAAGAATGAAATATTTCATAAAAATATCAAAAATTCACCATAACCGAATTATTATATTTTTATTTTAAATATGAAGTTTATTTTTACATATTATATCAATTAAAGTTTAAAAATTAACATTTAAAAGGGTCTTTCCATTAAAAGATGGTAAAACTGTCTTTATAAAATTATAGGTTTTATGTATAAAATAGTGTTTGTTCTTATCTTATGTCTATAAAACCTAATGGATGAATATGAAAAATATTTTATTGAATATATAATATATATATATATTAAATTAATATTACTCACTAATTTTAACTAATTTAATATATTAATGTAAAACAAATTTTTAAGCATAAAAATAGTTTTTGATAAAAATATTCACCTTATATTCAATTGCTTCTTAAATTCATTTATAATTAATTTTTAGCCAATAAATTAATTCTATATTTGTATAAACCATAAATTTTCAGAAGTTAGATAATACTATTCATAACTGCTAACATAAAGGCTAAGTTATATCATATTATATTAAATAATAATATTTTCATAATATATTATTGTTTAGTTAAACTCGGTCTTGCGTGTAATTCAAGCCATTGAAGAATGTCACTCTTTTGTGTAACACAAGCTATCGATGATGGAATCTATTATGTGTAAAAAAAATATAACATGTTGTTATGTGCATTAAAATATATAGAATCTATTTTAAATATTTAATATATTATAAAATATTTGGATATTATATTACCTTACACGCTTTGTATCGCGTGTCATACACATTATCAATATAAGGACTCGGCCATAAACATTACTTAATACTGAATTAAATGAATAATTCACATTGAGGATCTTTTTAGGTTTATAGTTGTAGAGAATTAGGACATAACTTTACAAGGTAGACATATCTACACAGTTTTCATTTTTTTCATAAAATAAAAACTCTTGAAAAAATAGTCATGTCCTGTTCCATGTTTTAGACAGAATGACTTTTCCTTAATCCCATCCTTGACCCTATTCATCTTTATGTCCTGTGAAAACATTTCAAAACTTGTGATGAGCATAAAAATCTCAGTAAGGGTTATAAAACAAAGAATGAAAACATTTGTTCATAAATACATACAAAACATGAAATCATTTACTTACCTCATGAAATCATAAGATTTATTAAAGACACATAGAAATCATTAATCATATAGGTAACTTGTGGCATCCATATCATACTTAAATTATAGCTATCACAGCTACATAGGGAGTTACTTTGGAATACCAATCATAGTATATTCCCTAAATCTCCTAGGAGAAACATTCATGTTTACCTCCATCACGTTACCCAATGCATTGGAGAGCTATCTCGAGCTCACCCACCCTAGGTTTATCACGGAACCACCCGTATACGTAAATAATTCCCAAGAACCACAGCATGATCATAACACATAACATAATCATAAAGGAAAGATAACATTTACGCTTTGCAATAATAAAATATCATTTCAAGATATTAAAATAATAAATCAATTCTCAAAATCATTTTCAACACCAAAAATACGTAAAAAGAGTATATGGTATTTATTTTTCCTTTTAAAAACATTCCGATTTGTTAAGGAAGCCAAAGATCAAATAATACTCACGGTGGAGGAAAGGTCGTTGTCACCGCTTACGTAAAAAAAACATTCATTTTTGTCATTTAGTAAAACCCTTTGTATAAAAAATATTACCTTTGAATAAAATGAAAATTCCAAGGGGTTTATACACTGTATAAAATAAAGTCATGTATAAAACAAAAAATGCCTCAATGAAAGGAGATTGAGACGAAGTCCCTTACCTCGTGTCAGACTTAACTCGATCATTCTTTAATCTCCTGAATAATAAACTAAAGTTAATTTATACTTTCCTAAGAACCTTTTTCAAGTTTATTATTACTTTTATATCACTTATTACCATGTTATAAACATTATGCAATCATTTAAGTTAATAACGTTCATTTTGTCTATATTTGGTACTTGAGTAAAAAATGAACACCTTATATTTACAAGTTGTCCATGTGGTAAAAGGTTCATTATATCAAGAGTGATATTAATTATTTGGATATCATATATATCATATATATCCAGTATATATATGTTTTTATAATAGTACATAACATTTAGAGGTAAGAAATGAAAAGCGTCGTTCATGGAGACGGTAAGCCGTACGTACACATGAACACTACTTTCATTTCTTTTTATTATTTTAATGGAAATAAAACATAATTATAAATAGGTATATTATAATTCTAGTGTAATATCATATATAATATCATTAACTCCATCCTTTATACATCCCACATAAGGCATTAACGAATCAAATCACTTTGAGGGGGCGGTAGTCCACACTTCCTCAAATGAGATTATCGTATTTTCCCACTATAGAAACCATAAAGGAGTGATATAAATGGGAATTAAATAAGCATAAGGAAATAATAAACATAATATACATCATATAAAAATATATTTTCATCATAATGGACACCATGAGAGGCGGTAAGATGTAATTGAATAATCATCGTTTCGTGAGGCCTTAGTTTGTCATCCACATAAACATTATGTTCTTTAACCATTAGATGGTGGTGTGTGTAACTGTAGTTCAAATAATTATCATAAAAACATCTTTGTATATTTAGGATACTGTTTTTGTTACAAAATAAAGGAATAAAAAGAGTTTAGGGGTTGGAGAAGTACAATAAAAGAAAACAATTTAAGAGAAATTGTTACCTTTAATTTGGGTAACTCCGTTTGGTTTAAACCAAAGGACTTCTTGAAGTGCCTTTTGCCTAAGGTAAGGCTTCTAGGAAGAGGATAGTGATGTAGGGAGCTTAATTGGGTAGAGTTTGGAACTGACAAATGGCTTTGAAGGTGTAAGGAATTGGATAGAAATGGTCTCCTTTTAAAAGGGAGAGGAGGGGGTCTTTAGGAAAGTGTGAAAATATTATTTTATCATATAATGATATTCAGTTTCTAAAGCTCCAAAAACCATTATAGTCAACGATAAGTTGACTCATGGTCGAAATAAAATCATCGAATCAGAATTGGACATGTTTTAGATAATATTTTAATCATTATAATTGTTTCGGTGCGGATGTGCGTCGGGTTACGCTGTTCCGCCAGGACGCGTTCGCGCGTGCACCCGTCAACCCGAGGGGATGGGCGCGCGGATTGTGGTCCCGCAGTCCCGCTTTCCAAGGGCGGGCGGCATTCGTCCCTTATTCAGGGGCGTCTGCTCCTTGATCGAAACCGGGATGATGGGATGTCGGCTCCTCCTTCCTTGGACGTCTCCTCGGAACTCGTCGCCTAATCCGGGTCTCCCTCATAGACTTAAGAATATTCGTGAATCTCGTTCCCGGCGCCATATCTTCATGGACACCGGTTAATTATGCTGCTTCCGCCCGGACGCTCCAAGGAGTCTGGGCGGGGCAGCAACCTGCAGTGAGAAGGCCGGGTGGCTCTGGGTGATGGGGGCGTGTCGTAACACTGCGGCTCTGCACGTCTGTCTTCCGTCCCTAATAGGGCTTCTCGAAGGCATGATGGCATGAGGCATCCCGTACTGGGTGCGGGGAACTGTGTCACCTGAGGTTTTCCTCAGCTTCCCATGTTTAACACGGGGTATGCCGCGAGTTTAACGTCCAGCGGGGACGGCGTCGGACCGATCAACACGAAAAGTGGATCAGATGACAGAACCCCTTGCGGGGAACCTCCGACGCTGGGGCCAGCACATGGGCGGCTTCCCAAGTAACGTGGAGTGGAGTGAAGTGGCATGACCCCACCGGGATGTGGCGGCCCGGGTAAGGATCAGGATGGATGATGGAGTGAAGAGCTTGGACCCCGTAGGGGCTTCCTACGTACCGCGCGTTAGCACGGATCAAAGTCAGCGTAGTTCGGGTATACAGTTTAACGTCATGCTGGACGTCGGCAAGCCGACTCACGAAGAGGTCTAGGCCGCCGAGCGGAGGATTGAACCGAACCACCTCGCACAGAGGGGGGTGGAACGGCCGGGTGGATCACAGTTTCACGTCATGCTGGACGATAAAAGGGGAAATGGGAAAAGGGGGCTGTGGGGAGGCACAGTGGAGATACACACGGGCAGTCTCCCACAGGGGCGGATTCATAGGTGAATCGACGCAAGCGTGAACCCTGGAGGGGTCCACTGATGGACGAACCGACGTAAATACGACCGGGACGACCAGGTGGCGGGCTTGGACCTCAGGGAGGCTTCCTACGTACCCTGTATAGAAGACATGGATCAAAGTCCACGTAGTTCATTCTGTCAGGACTTACGCACTTGAGGCAGCCCGGATGCGGCAAAACTCAGTTGGAAGGGACTTGGACCGAAAGCAGAAGACACCTCGATCCCAGTCACACCCTCTACTGGCTTCAGCAGTGGGGAGGCGCAATGGAGATACACATGTGCAGCCTCCCACGAGAAACTAGGGGTTTGTAATACCCTGCCCCCGTAGGGAAAAGCCACTCCCATTAAATCGTCCCAAAAGCGGGACAATCCCGACATCCCTGCAGAGACGAGCGGGTGGGGGCCACGTCCAAACCGGGGGAGACCCTGCGTGCAGAGCACGGGATCGGACGATGCGGACGGTTTAACGTCTTGCCGGACGAAGTACAGTTTAACGTCGTGTGTTGAGGACGAAGCGGACGGTTTAACGTCTTGCCGGACGAAGTACAGTTTAACGTCGTGTGTTGAGGACGAAACACTTGGCAGTTTAACGTCTTGCAGCGCGGACGATGGGGGCTAGGCAGTTTAACGTCGTGCAGCCTGGACGTATACAGTTTAACGTCGTGCAGGACGTGGTGCAGTTTAGCGTCATGCAGGACGAATGCTGAACAGTTTAACGTCTTGTAGCTCGGACGTAGTGCAGTTTAGCGTCATGCTGGACGATAAAGCCGCCGGTAGGTCCGTGTCACTTCGCGCGAGCCTAGGGGGGGGCCGCACGGAAAGACGACGCACAACGCGGGCACCTGCGATGAAGACCATCGGGTGCCACGCAGACGGGTACCCAAAGGGGGTCAAGGGAGGCGACCCTGGCGGATTGCGCGCAAAAGAGGAGTTTTGCGCGCAAAACCGCGGATCGGCGCGCAAAATGGCGGGCTGGCGCGCAATTGGGCCAGCGCTTCGCGCGCGGATGATTGGGATTGCGCGCACCGGGCTTCGGGTAGCGCGCGGGGGCAACGGCTCATTCTCGAACGAATGGCCACTTTGAAGATGGGGGTGCGCGCAATCGGGTTGGATTGCGCGCACCCGGGGGCAATTGCGCGCAAGAGGCTTCTTTTGCGCGCAAAGGCCTTCGGGTTGAAATTTGTTCAAAGGAAATGAGCCAAGGGGATTGCGCGCGAAGGCGGACCCCAAGGCTCGATTGCGCGAAAGAAAGGAGGTTACCTGAAGATCGGCATTGCGCGCAGAAGGGATTGAATTGCGCGCGCGGGAGACCGTTCGACTTCCAGCAACCCTTGAAACGTTGGGGGTCGCCTAGTATTTATAGGCAACCCCGGGCGCGGAATCCAAGGCGCGAGCGCGGAATTCTCCCCGCGGGCGCGGAATCGGGCACCGCGCGCAAGGGAGTTGCGCGCATCCCGGGGGTTTTGCGCGCGGATCATCATCTTTGCGCGCAGACCTCTGAAATTCCGCGCAAGGCCTCCGGGCCCTCCGAAACATTCTTCCGACTCCAAATATGACCTCGCTTTCCGCATCCGGAGCTTCGTTTGGGAACAACGGACTTTTCCGACGTCTACAAAAGCCCCCCCTCGGAATTTGATCGGCGAGAGGTCGCAACGATCGGGTTCCGAGGGAGACGCCGGAATGCCGAAGTCCTGGGCGGCGCGGGACTTAGGCGCGCAAAGAGGGGCTCCGGTCGCGAAATTCGCCGCTGCGGTCGCGCGAAGCGCTTTCCGCGCAGCGCGGACCCCGGCCTCGCCTATAAATAGGGGCACTGGGTCCCTCCGTGCCGTACATTGGCCTTCCGCGCGATAAGCATCTCTGCTCTCGTGCGCGAAATTGCCTTTTCCGGCGCGGAATTCGCCCGCTCGTCGCGCAAAACCGTCTGGATTTCGCTCTGTCTTTGCGCGAATACCCAGGGTTTTACGCGAACGACTTCCCGATTGCGCGCCGTCCACTAGGATTGCGCGCCGACTCTCAAACTTTTCCACCAGCCTCGTCTGATTCCGCACACTTCATCCCTTAACCCGCACGACCCCCGGAACTTCTGAGATGGCCGCGAATCAAGGAAATGAGGGGAATGCCGCCACTCGCAGGGCTGAGATGGCGACGGACGAGGAGGTTTACGGAGCCAAGGAGATTGTTTCCAACAATCAATCCTTGTTCGACTTACTGACGCCGGCCCAGAAGACATATCCACTGTCGGACAACCTGCCGCTCTGGAACTTCGGCATCCTAGATGAGGTTCCGGTGCCAGGGTTCGAGATTGATGCGCCGCGGACCTGGGTGACCCGGGAGGACGAGCTTCTCCGCTATAACATCACCAACAATGGGCATCCTGCCAGGGAGACCAGACACTTGGATGTCTATGTCCTGAACCCGAGGACGCGAACCATTGATGGGGGTGAGCCTACTGCGGAGAATTCTCCAGCCCTCTACTCGAGCATATATCGCCAGAGCGTCACGGACGACACCAAGGGCTGGCTGAAGGACTGGGACTTGCGGTCTGGGGGCAACTTCACCAGCGAGTGGGCCTGGGCGTTCTGGGTACGCCACACTTGCGATCACTTCGCAGAGGAGCTGCGGTACATCGGCCTGTTCAAGGCGGTGTGGACGTCGCAGTTCCACTTCTACCAGCAGTCCGAGCTCGGGCCGGAGCTGTTCACCCGATGGTCTCCGGATACCAACACCTTCCATCTTCACCATGGGGAGGTCGGCATCGGTCTCTGGGACATCCACTGCATCGGAGGTATCCCGCTGGAGGGTTACCAATACGATGAGTTCCTGCCACCGAAGAATACCTGGGAGGACAGGTCACGGACTCCCATCCTGACCTGGCATCTGCTTGACCTGGCTACGCAGCGGCTCGGGATCAAAGACTTCCAGAAGGACATAGCCTACAAGGAATGGTTCGGCCAGTTCTTGGAGCATGACCCGGCGGTCAAGATGCCAGGTAGGGGGAAGCGGTGCCCGACCGCAGCTCAGAGAAGCCGGAACGGGTCGTACTGGCGGGTCCTGGAGACGGGTGACTATCGCTCATGGGGGTACCGCGTCATCGAGGCCCGGGACCCAAATGTCCGGTACGCGGCGTTCCTGGCCGCCTTTCTGAGTGGGTGGCTCCTGCCAGTGCGGGACGCGAGAATGGGCGTTCGCCCGGCGACACTGGCGATGGCGGGCGCTATGGCCGCCAACAAGAGATACAACCTCGGGGTCCCAGTGTTGGCGAGGCTGTATGCCATCCTGGGACGCATCTCACGAGGGGGGTCGCCACGAAGGATCTGTGGGCCCTTTCAGTTCTTCCACGGCTGGGTGGCTGCTCACCTCGGTGGGTACACGTTTCCGAACGCCATCATTCCTCCGGGCAACGGCCTGCGACCCTCCCTGCTGAACATCGCGGGGGTCGCTCCGATGACCCTAAGTGAGGAGGGCGTGCGGATCCGGATTGGCAATCATGCCAACTTCAACTTCAGTCCGTTCCCCACTCCCGTCGGCCAGATGATCGACAATGGGCAGGGTCCGCTGGAGCAGCATGAATACTTCCTGAACATGCGGGGCGGGGTGCTCGTGGCTCGGATCGACGGGAAGGTGATTTGCGAGCCTTACGTGCCGACCCGGTTCGCCAGGCAGTTCGGGTGCCTTCAACGGATGCCGAAGAGGGTATTCACTGCTGTCCGGGAGGAGATGAACCCTGGCGTCCTTCGCCAGATGTGGCTGATGTTTGCCGCTTTCGGCTCTGGCGACGTCATCACTCTCCCTCCTACCGGAGTTGACGCAGGCTTGGAAACCGAGTACGCCGAACACTGGGCCATCGCGTACCCCGAGGGGCTTTTGCGGAAGCTAGTTCGGCGGCTCGAGGCTACCCGTGCGGAGACCGGGTGTCAAGGAAGGAGGCGAGGTGCCACCACACGGGGGAGAACGGAGGCGCGCCAAACAGCGGAGCCGGCGCGGGCAGGGACTTCGGCGGCGGGCACATCGCGAGCTGCCGCCACGACCTCAGCGCCCAGAGAGGGGGCACGTGCGGTGGTCGACGAGCGGCCCGGGAAGCAGGTGAGACGTCTGCTCGAACCTTCCCATGATGCGGTCTTCCCGGCGCTGTGGTCGGCCTGGATGACTCGGCGGCAGTCACTGGGGACCGACGCCATCTGGCGAAAGATACTCAGAGAAGGAATCTATCTGCCAGAGGTCGGGCGCCTCCAGATTGCCGACAGAGTGGACTTCAACCGGCAGTATGCGTATCTGACGGCCATGGACGAGTACGCGCGCCAACGTGGTCAGCGCGCGGAGCCATCCCTTCTGGTGAAGGTGATGCTCGGTCTCGAGCCCGCTCCAGAACAGATGCCGCCGGAAGAAGATGACAGTAGCAGCGACTCCGAAGAAGAGGAGGAAATGGGGGAGGATGAAGGCTCCGAGGGAAGATCCCATCAGGGGAGCCCACGGGAGAGCGGCGAGGTGGCCGGCTCTGACAACGTTGATGTCACTGAGCTCCTCGAGGTCCGCTTCTATCCCTACTCAATCTGCTTCATCCACTCTCTTATGCATCTTCTAACCCATTTCTCCATCTTTCTCAGGAGCACACGGATGTCGGTCAGGCGTCCTCAGCAGGAGTAGGAGAGGCGCCAGCAGGACAAGGCGGGGGCCAGGCACCCATTATCGAACTGACAAGCGCTAAGGGGTCCTCTGCTGCAACTGTTCCTGCGGCGACCGGGATAGCGGAAGATGACGCTCCGAACTCCCGTAAGTCTCCCTACTTTACTGCTGGTGCTTGCTGTTGACGATCCGTGACTAACCATGGCATGCCCCGCGCAGTGATCTCTACATTGGAGGCTCGTCGGGTTGCCGAACCCGGGCCATCTACAAGTGGACCAGTGGTGGACATGCCGCCTGCTCCGGAACAGACTTCCCAAACCGAGCCGGCCCCACCAACTGCTGATCAAGGGGCTGCGGACGTCGGCGGTGCTGCCATCGGAGAGAGGCTGGGGGCTGACGAGGGTGTCAGCGCCGCTGGGGAGAGAGAAGAAGGTCGCCCAGATGTTGGGGAACCTATCCCTCATGAGGACCTCCCAGGGGCGGACCCTGCAGCAGACCTGCTGGCTGCCTTCCCTGCCTACCGGCCTGCCGATCCCGAGGAGATGGACGACTCAGACACGGAGGCGGTCGAGGAGAGCCGGATAACGCGCCGTAGGGGGTGGAAGTGCATCCAGCGCTTCCTCAAGCGAGACCCATCGGAGTGGCTGGGGCGCATGGGATCACTTCAAACCTGGCTGCGCTTCCTGTGTGCCGGGGGAGCTGATGCTCAACGCCTCCATCTAACGGTCCGTGATTTCATGGCCGAAAAGATGCGCGAGAGCTGCCGGCGTGCCGACGTCGCACAAAGTCGGGACATGTCGGAGAGCGCGCGGGCGCTCCTCGCGGTAGAGCAGGAAGTCCGGCGCCTCAAAGGGCAGGCGGCAGAGAAGGAGGCCTTCGTCGCAACGTGTACCGAGCTTGTGGAGCAACTAACAGCTCAGCTGGTTGACGCCCAGGTACAGCTGACGGAGGCGGGCCAACAGATGGTCACAATTCAGGTCGAGCGGGAGCGTGCACAGGCTAGAATCGACGAATTGCACGCTGCGACCGCCGACGAAGATAGGGCACGCAGAGAGCGAGAAGCAGCTCTGGAGGCCACCAGCCAAAGGGTAGCGGCATTAGAAAGACTCATCCAGCACGGTAATCCCTAAGGGCTTTGTTTTGCCATTCCCAAAACATTTGCTTCCGCTACTTTGATCCATCTGTATGAATCAATATATTTATCTGCATCTTTTGGTTTAACATGCTCAACCACAATTCGTTGTCTTGCGGGAGTGTTAACCAAGCATCAGGCATCCACAATTGGGCCTGGATTCCTTGAGAAAAGAGGGAGGTCATTCCTAAGAAAGGAGACCTCAGACCAAATCAATGTACCATCCCCCCAACCTGTTCCAACACACGAGCGGGACAATGCTAGGGGCGTTGAGATTTTATCCGAACATAGGGAAATGAGAAAAGGTGAATCGTGCGTCCCGAATCCAGACATCCACAACGGTCGGGCTTCCAGGAAATGCCCGAGACGGTAGGCGGACAGCGGATCGACCATAACAACTGCAATAGACGGACCGAAAAAGGCCATCATTCATATTGCAGGAGGCGGACCACATGTCATCATGAATACCGCTTTGGGGTTCCTTCAGACACAAGGGTGGAAATCCAGATCAACAGGGCATGCGAAGCGTGGGGCGAAGTGACGATTTGTTCGGACAGAATCCAACGCTCTCAAAATTGCGCCACCGTGGGGAGAGCGTATTAGGCGGATGCACCAATCTGGACGTGAGTCACCTCAATTCTCAGACAGCACCTCTCTGACGAGGAAACCGTCGCTTCCCATCCTTGCGATGGGGCATCCCGAGCTGAATCGGGGAGAATATCACAACTGCACCACTCTACCCGAAGTCAGGCCAGACGGCCGGCGACGAGGAGGGGCGGGACTTAACGATCCCTGAGGCTGGACCCGAGTCGGAATGCCCGGGCGTTCCTACGTACTCCATCAGGCTGGAGATCAAGCCATACGTAGTTCTGAGAGTGCAGTTTAACGTCATGCAGGACGTAGGACCCCATTTGGGGAGATCTTAGTTTAAGGTCGTAGAGCTCGGACCATAGGGGTAGATCTTAGTTTAAGGTCTTTAGAGCTCGGACCATAAGGGCTAGATCTTAGTTTAAGGTCTTAGAGCTCGGACCATAAGGAGAGATCTTAGTTTAAGGTCTTAGAGCTCGGACCATAAGAAGAGATCTTAGTTTAAGGTCTTAGAGCTCGGACCATAAGAAGAGATCTTAGTTTAAGGTCTTAGAGCTCGGACCATAAGAAGAGATCTTAGTTTAAGGTCTTAGAGCTCGGACCATAAGAAGAGATCTTAGTTTAAGGTCTTAGAGCTCGGACCATAAGAAGAGATCTTAGTTTAAGGTCTTAGAGCTCGGACCATAAGAAGAGATCTTAGTTTAAGGTCTTAGAGCTCGGACCATAAGAAGAGATCTTAGTTTAAGGTCTTAGAGCTCGGACCATAAGAAGAGATCTTAGTTTAAGGTCTTAGAGCTCGGACCATAAAGACCTCCAAGCACGCCACATCGTGGTCATATCCCCTGGATATGCGAAGATGCACTGAGGGATAGTGTCAAGAGTGTCGAGGTTTTGCCTGGCCGGAATGGGAGGTGGAAAATGTGAATCATGCGGCCATTCATTCAAGGACTGGGGGCACCGGCGTAACGATATGGGAGTACTGCCGACCGTGGCGGAAAAGCAGCATCAATATCGCACTAACCGTTGGTGGAGTGAGGCAGCAAACGAGCATCGACCGCTCAATCGCAGGATTCATATCGATTTGCTGCCCGAGGCCATTGGGGGTACCGGCCCGAGTCGGTGGGAGAGCACTGAGGCATTGTGTCCGAACCGTTCACGGGGGCTCCACCCAGGGCGTAGACGATGGGTCCGAATGAAAGGGAGCACGAAGCCTGAAAAGTGGAAGGAACCTGACCAAGCTGAACCTGACACTCCTGGAAATAAACCAGAGTACTCTTGACACCGGTGGACCACGGCAAGGGGTCGGGGAACACGCCATGAGGGTGACCTGAAGGCGGCGGATTCCCCAGAGAAGGGGGGAATCTCTAAGTGGTGGGGGGCTGGACCCGAAGTTTCAAACATCCGGGCGTTCCTACGTATCCCGTAAGGATGGGAATCAAGCCACACGTAGTTCTTGAAGCGCGACGCATCACAATCGGGCACCAGCGCGAGGAAGAGTGCGGGTCTGACCCTCGCACACAAAAGGAGCGGCATTTGATATTTCTTGTTTGTCCTTAAAGATGAATGGTTTTTCTTTGTGCGGCGACATGCCTGTGATTGAGAAATCTCTGGCGTCGCCACAATAATCAAGCCATGGAAGGCATTGATGAATGGCGTGGTTATTAACCAGCGCCCAACATGAGTGTCCCCCGAGGAGAACATCACGATGCAGTGCCGTTTCTCGTCGGGCGGCCAAGACGATCACAGTTTACGGTCGTGTGGTAGGACCAGACAACACAGTTTAAGGTCGTGTGGTTCGGACCATGGAGGAATCCGCTTATTGCGGTACGGTGGACACGGCGGAGGTGGGAACATACCCAGCCCTGCGGTCACGCACGATTCCAGGAGGAGAGTCTTGGGATAGGGGTCTGCGTATGTCCATCACCCGAGGGGCAGAGATGCTAGCCTCCAGATATACTGGGCCCAGAACGCGATTGTTCGGGCGACTCCTTCCTCCTTATGGGGACGAGGGTCCAGCTACGCACGGCCCTTAGGGAGGATATCCGCATATATCCTTGGTGCTCAGATCATGGGAGCCTCGAACGACATCATTACCCTGGTTGGTCTGTCTAACGTGTAGAGGTGTACTGTAGGTCAGTATGAAGAGTGTCGAGATTCCACTACAACGCATAAAGGCGGAGTGTGATGAGGACTGCGCAACCAATGTTCAGAGCCTGAAAGAGCCGACATGGCGATCAAGGATGTTGCTGACGCATTCGCAACACAACATCCGATCGCGTCAGCCTAAGACGGGGCAAGCAAACGAGCATCAACCGCTCAATCGCAGGATTCATATCGATTTGCGGCCCAAGACCCGCCGGTAAATCGACCCGGAGCGGTAGGAGAGCACTGAGGCATCGTACCCAAACCGCTAACGAGGATCCCTTTGAGTGAAGGCTCGAACAAGAGGAAGCGCGAGGCCTGACAAGCAACACAGGACTTGTCGGGATTGAATCTGACACTACGAGTCATAGACCGAAGTACCCAAAACATGTTAACGGGTCACCGGGAAGGGTCGGAGGACTCACCCTGAGAGCAACCAAAAGAGGGTAGATCCCCGTGATCAACCAAGAAACGGGGATGGACCTGAAACACAAGCGTTCAGGCGGTCCTACATATCCCATAAGGATGGGAATCAAGCCGCACGTAGTTCTTGAGAGGCAGTTTAACGTCATGCAGGACGATGAGGGGTGTGAGGTAGTCCCACACACGGGGGAGGCGTACGGCGCGGCCAGCAAACCGACGTGAATGAGGGCATAGCCCCGCGCTCACACCATACGCCGCACACCCGGGGGCAACTGGGCCAAGGGCCCGAGACGGGATGGAAATTCCCGAAGGATGGGGCTGGGCCTGAAACATGAAGGTTCAGGCGGTCCTACGTATCCCATAAGGATGGGAATCAAGCCGCACGTAGTTCTTGAGAGGCAGTTTAACGTCATGCAGGACGAATGCTGAACAGTTTAACGTCTTGTAGCTCGGACGTAGTGCAGTTTAGCGTTATGCAGGACGAAACACTTGGCAGTTTAACGTCTTGCAGCGCGGACGAATGCTGAACAGTTTAACGTCTTGTAGCCTGGACGAATGCTGAACAGTTTAACGTCTTGTAGCCTGGACGAATGCAGTTTAACGTCGTGCAGGACGTGGTGCAGTTTAACGTCATGCAGGACGAAGTGCAGTTTAGCGTCATGCGGGACGACTGTGCAGTTTAACGTCATGCTGGACCAATGTGCAGTTTAACGTCATGCTGGACGTCTGTGCAGTTTAACGTCATGCTGGACAAATGTGCAGTTTAACGTCATGCTGGACGTCTGTGCAGTTTAACGTCATGCTGGACAAATGTGCAGTTTAACGTCATGCTGGACGTCTGTGCAGTTTAACGTCATGCTGGACAAATGTGCAGTTTAACGTCATGCTGGACGTCTGTGCAGTTTAACGTCATGCTGGACAAATGTGCAGTTTAACGTCATGCTGGACGTCTGAACACTCAGGAAAAGTATTGCTTGAGGAACCTAGCGTTGGTGGGAGGAGTGACACGCTCGCCATCCATAGTCGCTAGGGAGTACGCGCCATTGGGATAGACCTTGTGGACAACAAAAGGTCCCTCCCACTTGGGCTCCAACTTGGGTGGCTTCCTGCCGGGGATCATCGGTGCTCTTAGGGCTAGCACTAGATCACCCTGCAGGAAGGAGCGGAGGCGAACCTTCTTATTGAAAGCTCGAGCCATTCTGCTTTGATGCCTCTCCAAGTTGTGCAAAGCGCGAAGTCTATTCTCATCCAGTGCTTCCAACTCGACTAGACGGGCTTCAGCAACTCTGTCCGGCGCTTGCTGGTCGTAGACCGCAGTGCGCAAGGACGGCAACTGGATCTCGATGGGCAGGACGGCCTCAGCTCCATACACCAGGGAATAAGGGGTCATCTGGGTGGAATTGCGAGTCGTCGTCCGATAAGCCCAGAGGGCGTTGGGGAGCTTGTCCGGCCAACTCTTCTTGTTCTGACCAACCATCTTTTGCAGAATGTTAGAGAGGGTTTTGTTGAACGCCTCGATCTGTCCATTCACCTGCGCATGATAGCGAGATGTATGGTTCGAGCGAATGTTATACTTGGCGTACAACTTCTTCAACTCGGCTACTCGGAAATTGGTTCCGTTATCCGTGAGGATAGCGTGAGGCACTCCAAATCGATAGATGATGTTGGAGGTCACGAAGTCAGCGATCGAACAGGATTTGACCTCTCTGAGCGGAATCGCTTCTGCCCATTTGGAGAAGAAGTCCGTGGCGGTCAGAATGAACCGGCACTGGCGAGCTGTCGCCGGCGGGTAAGGTCCCACAACGTCCAGTCCCCAGACTGCAAAGGGCCAGGAATACCTTGTGGTATGGAGAGGCTCCGGCGGCCGATGCACAAAGTTCGCATGAACCTGGCACGCATGGCACCTCCTGGCATGCTCGATGCAGTCATGGATCATGGAGGGCCAGAAGTATCCTAACCTCCGAATCTGGTGGGACAGCTTCGGCCCAGTCTGGTGGGCGCCGCATGAACCAGCATGAACCTCTTGCATGACTCGTGGGATCTCAACTCCCTGAAGGCAACGAAGGAGAATACCATCAAATCCGCGTTTGTAGAGGATCTGCTCCAGGCCGGGACTGCTCTGGAGGATGAACTGCGATGCGCGGCGTCGAACTCGCTCGCGCTCGGCCCGATCCGATGGAAGAATGCCATGTTGGAGGTACTCAACCAAAGGCGTCCTCCAATCAGGGGCTGATCCGACTGTCATATCTGGGGTACTCGGGGCTCCGGGCATAGGGGAAACCGTGGTGAGGTTACTTACCAACGGGCCGCGATCTTCTTCCAGGATAACGGGAGCGATGAGCCTGCGGCGCGTCACGCGGACGATCAGGTTGTTCTGTTCAGGCTCCGCAAGTGACGCAGCGAGGCTGGCCAAAGCATCTGCTCGACCGTTCTGCGACCGGGGAACATGGACAATTTCCGGCCGAGAAGGGAACCGGGCCATCAGAAGGAGGGTGCACTCCAACAATGGCACAAGTTCCGGCTTCCTGACAACGTAGTCGCCATTGATCTGCTTAACGACCAGCTCGGAGTCCCCTTTCACGCACAGACGGGGCACGTCGATCTCGAGAGCCAACTCGAGGCCGGTGATGAGGGCATGGTATTCCGCCTCATTGTTGGTACAGCCCTCTGACAACAGGAAAGAGTATGGCAGCACGGCTCGCTCCGGGGTAATGAAGACGATGCCCAAGCCCACTCTGTTGAGCTTCGGATTATCGAGTCTTCTACCGGTGGGGCTCCGGGATGCACCGTCAAAGTGCATCTGCCAGCATGGATCGGCTCGATCAACCGAGAGAATGGCCTCATCAGGAAAGCCTAGATCCAGCGGCTGATCCGCGGAGGTCGGGTGAGCTGCCAGAAAGTCTGCCAATGCTTGCCCTTTGATGGCCTTCTGAGACACATACCTGATGTCGAACTGCTGGAGAATCACAGCCCACCGCGCTAGGCGGCCAGTCAACATAGGCCGGCTCAGGATATATTTCAACGGGTCTACCCGAGAAACCAACTGTACCTCATGGTGCTGCAAGTAGTGCCGTAATTTCTGTACGGCAAATACGAGCGCCAGACAGCTCTTCTCGATGGGGGAATACCTAACTTCCGCATCGAGGAGCATGCGACTGAGGTAATAGAGGCTATTCTCTGTTCCCTCGTTGTTCTTCTGGGCGAGAAGGGCACCCAGGGACCGTTCCAGGGCGGTCACATAAAGGACCAGCGGCTTTCCGGATACGGGCGGCATCAGGACCGGAGGTTGAAGCAGGTACTGCTTGATTTCCTCAAAAGCGGTCTGACACTCTTTATCCCATACATAGGTGGCACCTTTCTTCATGAGCCGAGAAAAGGGCTTACACTTGCCGGCCAGATTCGCGATGAATCGGCGTATATAGGCTAAGTGGCCTTGGAACCCTTGCAGTTCCCGGACGGTACCTGGGGGAGGCATCTGGCTAATCGCCCTGATTTTCTCTGGGTCGATCTCAATACCCCGGTATCTTACCACAAATCCAAGGAACTTTCCGGAGGTGACCCCAAAGGCACACTTCAACGGGTTCATCTTCAGGCATCGAGACCGGAGGAAGCTGAACACTTTCTCAAGATCTTTGAGATGGTCCTGACGCTGGCGCGATTTGACAACCAAGTCGTCGACGTAGCATTCCACCAGTGTGCCGAGGATTGGCTTGAATATGCGGTGCATCGCCCGTTGATAGGTGGCACCTGCATTCTTCAGGCCGAAAGGCATGACCCGGTAGCAAAAGGTACCTTGGGGGGCCCTGAAGGCAGTGAACTCCTCATCCTCAGGGGCCATCCGAATTTGGTTGTATCCGGAGTATCCATCCATGAAGGAGAGGGCTTGGAACCCTGCCGTGGCATCAATCAACAGCTCTGTCACTGGAAGGGGAAAATCGTCCTTCGGACAGTGGCGGTTGAGATCGCGGAAGTCGATGCAGACTCTAATCTACCCGTTCTTCTTCCTGACCGGCACAATGTTGGCCAGCCATTTGGGGTACTGAACTTCCCTCACGAAGTTGGCTTTGATAAGCTTGTCAACTTCGGCCTCAACCATGGCACCGTGGGATGGGTGCATCTTCCTGGGAGGCTGCTTGAACCCGCGATGGTTCGCCGGGAGACCAAGGCGGTGGACGGCTACCTGAGGATCTAGCCCCGGCATCTCGTCATAGCCCCAAGCGAACACATCACGGTGCTGCCTGAGAAAGTCCACGTACTGCTGCCGCTCCTCAGAGGGCATGGTGGCACTAACCAATGTGGGTCTTGGATCGGCCTCGGTTCCAAGGTTCACCTGTATTAACTCATCGACCGTGGCGGGGACGCCCTCCTCAAAGGCTGGGGGTGCGTCTTCCATATCCTCTCCGCTCGGGGAGGGATCGTCCATGGGAGAGACTACGTTGGAAACTGCACTGGGGCTACCAGATCCTGCTGGGCCACTGGTGCTGGCACGGGCGGTCGCGGCCATCTCATCAGGAGACCCGCGGACCGTCAAGACCATGGCGACGTCCAACCGGTGAATCGGGAGGACGTAAGCGTCATCCAGACTTGCCCAGGGATCGCTTGCAACAGCGACAGGCTCAACCTCACCTGCCAGGATCTGCTTATCCTTGCTCTTGTAATAGTCCGCGTCCAGATAGCGGGCTTCACATGAGGCAAAAGGAGAGGCATCTCCTTGAAGCACGCCTACTCGACCATTAAGGGAGTATTTGAGGCATTGGTGGTATGACGAGGGAACCGCCGCGTGAAGGTGAAGCCATGGCCTGCCCATCAATGCGTTATACGCAGTGTCCTGAGAGACTACCATGAATTCGGTGTTGGCAACCAAGTCACCGAACTGGGTCTTCAAACGTATCTTGCCGACCGGGGTTTGCTCGGTGCGGTCGTACCCCTGGATCCTGAGGTCGGAGGGAATCAAGTCATCCTCAGACAACCCCAATCTCCGGAGCGTCCGAGTTGGAATCAGGTTAATCCCGGACCCCGTGTCGACAAGACAGCGCCGGACTTCAAGGCCATTGAACTGGCCAGTGACATACAGCGGACGGATATGTCCCTGTATAGGAGGGTCTTCATCCTTACCAGAGAACGAGATAACTGCCTGACATTCGGCGTCCTCGATCGTTTCGGCGTGAAAGGCCTCTGCAGCCGCAACCTCTGTCTCAAACTGGAGGGGGCTTTTCAGGGCTTCAGCGAGTGCCTCGCGCATCTCAGATGACATGCGCAGAGCCTCAAGGATGGAGAGCCTTGCTGGGATGTCGGCCAAGTGCTTCAGGACATCATACTTTTTGGCCAAGCGCGAGCCCCTGGTTGCAGGAGGTTGCTCTGCGGTTGGTGGCATGACGGACCTTGCCGGTTGGATCGGCGGCCGACTGGTACTTGGCGCATCTCGCTGTTCACTGGTCGCAGTCCGGGAAATGGTCACCGTACTGGAGTCAGGAGGCCGGGATGGACTCGTGGCAGGGCGGAGCTGGTCGCGACGCGGCTGAGGCGGTTCTGCCTGGTCCCACACCACAAACAGTGGCGGAGGCGAATCCGTCATCCCCGGATAGGGGGGCTGCGCGCGCTGAGCTCGGTTTTGAGCCTGCTGCCTAGTCTCAGTGGCGTGCACGGCCTGGCTGGAGGCACCAGCGGCTGTGCCCCGGCGACTCCTGCTGCTGCGGTTCTTCCGACGGTGGCGACGACCGGGGACACTAGGGAGGTCCACCTGGTGTTCTTCAACGTCGGGAACCGAAAAGGGATTTACCAGCTCGACGGTATTAACCGAAGCGTACCCAACACCCGCCACCTGTGGGGGGGAACCCAGGCCATCGAGGTCGTGAGACGGAGTTCCCGATTTCCCTTCCCCAGCCCCTGGCGGGTAAGACTGAATGCTTGGCCGGGCAACATGCCGGTCTTCTAAAACCTCTAAAAGCCATCGGTCTTCGTATCGAGGAGAAGAGATTCACGTCGGGTTCACCATTTTTCTGTTTCGGTGCGGATGTGCGTCGGGTTACGCTGTTCCGCCAGGACGCGTTCGCGCGTGCACCCGTCAACCCGAGGGGATGGGCGCGCGGCTTGTGGTCCTGCAGTCCCGCTTTCCAAGGGCGGGCGGCATTCGTCCCTTATTCAGGGGCGTCTGCTCCTTGATCGAAACCGGGATGATGGGATGTCGGCTCCTCCTTCCTTGGACGTCTCCTCGGAACTCGTCGCCTAATCCGGGTCTCCCTCATAGACTTAAGAATATTCGTGAATCTCGTTCCCGGCGCCATATCTTCATGGACACCGGTTAATTACGCTGCTTCCGCCCGGACGCTCCAAGGAGTCTGGGCGGGGCAGCAACCTGCAGTGAGAAGGCCGGGTGGCTCTGGGTGATGAGGGCGTGTCGTAACACTGCGGCTCTGCACGTCTGTCTTCCGTCCCTAATAGGGCTTCTCGAAGGCATGATGGCCTGAGGCATCCCGTACTGGGTGCGGGGAACTGTGTCACCTGAGGTTTTCCTCAGCTTCCCATGTTTAACACGGGGTATGCCGCGAGTTTAACGTCCAGCGGGGACGGCGTCGGACCGATCAACACGAAAAGTGGATCAGATGACAGAACCCCTTGCGGGGAACCTCCGACGCTGGGGCCAGCACATGGGCGGCTTCCCAAGTAACGTGGAGTGGAGTGAAGTGGCATGACCCCACCGGGATGTGGCGACCCGGGTAAGGATCAGGATGGATGATGGAGTGAAGAGCTTGGACCCCGTAGGGGCTTCCTACGTACCGCGCGTTAGCACGGATCAAAGTCAGCGTAGTTCGGGTATACAGTTTAACGTCATGCTGGACGTCGGCAAGCCGACTCACGAAGAGGTCTAGGCCGCCGGGCGGAGGATTGAACCGAACCACCTCGCACAGAGGAGGGTGGAACGGCCGGGTGGATCACACTTTCACGTCATGCTGGACGATAAAAGGGGAAATGGGAAAAGGGGGCTGTGGGGAGGCACAGTGGAGATACACACGGGCAGTCTCCCACAGGGGCGGATTCATAGGTGAATCGACGCAAGCGTGAACCCTGGAGAGGTCCACTGATGGACGAACCGACGTAAATACGACCGGGACGACCAGGTGGCGGACTTGGACCTCAGGGAGGCTTCCTACGTACCCTGTATAGAAGACAGGGATCAAAGTCCACATAGTTCATTCTGTCAGGACTTACGCACTTGAGGCAGCCCGGATGCGGCAAAACTTAGTTGGAAGGGACTTGGACCGAAAGCAGAAGACACCTCGATCCCAGTCACACCCTCTACTGGCTTCGGCAGTGGGGAGGCGCAATGGAGATACACATGTGCAGCCTCCCACGAGAAACTAGGGGTTTGTAATACCCTGCCCCCGTAGGGAAAAGCCACTCCCATTAAATCGTCCCAAAAGAGGGACAATCCCGACATCCCTGCAGAGACGAGCGGGTGGGGGCCACGTCCAAACCGGGGGAGACCCTGCGTGCAGAGCACGGGATCGGACGATGCGGACGGTTTAACGTCTTGCTGGACGAAGTACAGTTTAACGTCGTGTGTTGAGGACGAAGCGGACGGTTTAACGTCTTGCCGGACGAAGTACAGTTTAACGTCGTGTGTTGAGGACGAAACACTTGGCAGTTTAACGTCTTGCAGCGCGGACGATGGGGGCTAGGCAGTTTAACGTCGTGCAGCCTGGACGTATACAGTTTAACGTCGTGCAGGACGTGGTGCAGTTTAGCGTCATGCAGGACGAATGCTGAACAGTTTAACGTCTTGTAGCTCGGACGTAGTGCAGTTTAGCGTCATGCTGGACGATAAAGCCGCCGGTAGGTCCGTGTCACTTCGCGCGAGCCTAGGGGGGGCCGCACGGAAAGACGACGCACAACGCGGGCACCTGCGATGAAGACCATCGGGCGCCACGCAGACGGGTACCCAAAGGGGGTCAAGGGAGGCGACCCTGGCGGATTGCGCGCAAAAGAGGAGTTTTGCGCGCAAAAACGCGGATCGGCGCGCAAAATGGCGGGCTGGCGCGCAATTGGGCCAGCGCTTCGCGCGCGGATGATTGGGATTGCGCGCACCGGGCTTCGGGTAGCGCGCGGGGGCAACGGCTCATTCTCTAACGAATGGCCACTTTGAAGATGGGGGTGCGCGCAATCGGGTTGGATTGCGCGCACCCGGGGGCAATTGCGCGCAAGAGGCTTCTTTTGCGCGCAAAGGCCTTCGGGTTGAAATTTGTTCAAAGGAAATGAGCCAAGGGGATTGCGCGCGAAGGCGGACCCCAAGGCTCGATTGCGCGAAAGAAAGGAGGTTACCTGAAGATCGGCATTGCGCGCGGAAGGGATTGAATTGCGCGCGCGGGAGACCGTTCGACTTCCAGCAACCCTTGAAACGTTGGGGGTCGCCTAGTATTTATAGGCAACCCCGGGCGTGGAATCCAAGGCGCGAGCGCGGAATTCTCCCCACGGGCGCGGAATCGGGCACCGCGCGCAAGGGAGTTGCGCGCATCCCGGGGGTTTTGCGCGCGGATCATCATCTTTGCGCGCAGACCTCTGAAATTCCGCGCAAGGCCTCCGGGCCCTCCGAAACATTCTTCCGACTCCAAATATGACCTCGCTTTCCGCATCCGGAGCTTCGTTTGGGAACAACGGACTTTTCCGGCGTCTACAATAATCTTATTTATTTAAATCATTTATTAATGAGGTAAATACTGCATCATTATTGTGTCATGAATAATTTAATTTATTCGATGTTTAAAAATTATAAAACAAATACTATCATGTAGGAAATATTTTTATATTTTCAATTAATATTTATAGGCAAAAATATAATTTATATAACCCCTTATAAAAATTAATTTTCTAAAAGATATTTGCTTTTTTCATATTTTCCTTTACCTTAAGTTACTTAATCTAAATTGTCATTATCACTCCCAAGTTGCTCAATGGGGGTCCCAAAATCAAGCCAAAGATTTCCATGGTCGTAAATGACTCATTCAATAAGGGTTGGACACGTGTTAAGGTAATTTTGAATTATTATAATATTCTTTTAACCTTGAATTACCCTATTTACCTTTAACCGCGGTAAATAAAAGTCAAAAGTTACTATTCCCCAAAAATTATTTTCATCTTATTGAACCATATTTTACTTCTTGATAACAACCATGTATGTCAGATTTTCGAAATTAAATTCACAAAAGTGGAAAATTTTCATTTAAATGAAAAAGTCAGTTTTTTAACTACTACTAAGTGGTTTCACTATTCATCTAAAATTTATGTTTTTCAGAAAAATACCAAAAAATCAGACTAAGCATTATTAGATATTCCGAATTCAAAATTGATGTCTATTTTTCTAAATTCAAAACATTGAAGTGGCATTAATTAATTTAAAAATTAATTCCCGTTGTTAAAACATATAGCGTGTTTTTAAGAAACAATAATTATCAAAAGATTGATACTTGTTTATGTCCAATTTCAAAGTGAAATTAATTCCAATGACCAAAATTGGATTAAATGGTAAAAATATATTTTAATTTCACTCTAAAAACAACTAAAAATATAATATAACCATATAAATAAATTAGATTAAAAGTCATTTTTTGAATTAAAATGCAATATTTTTCACTATTCATTAAAAAATGAACTTTATCAGAAAAATACCAAAAAATTACCCAAAGTAAAAATTTAATGCCCCATTCTAAAGAAGGATTTTATTTGGTCAATTAGAATGTATTAAAGTGACCAAAACTATATTTAAAGAGGGATCACCATTAAAAGGTGATAAATCGGCCTTTTAATGTGAATTATGCCTAAAAGTATATTCATTCACATTTTAGGCCTCTAACTTTTTATTGGATAATGTAAATACATTTAACAAACATGTATAATAATATTGTAGTTAGTTTCATTCATTCCCACCAATAAAACGTCTTGGAGTTAACAACCATTTAAAATAATAATATTATATTATTAATGTGCAACGTAAGATTCCAAATAAACATGTTGTTGCGTATCGGGTACGCTATCAAACATAGAAACCCATTTAAAGTAAAATTAATATTTAATTCACAAATATTAATGAATATAAAATATGTCTTATTCTTCATTTACCTAGGATGTTACATCCTTCCCCCCTTTTGGGAATTGCATCCTAGCAATTTTTATTCACTTAATAAAATAAGTGTAGGTATTTATCCCTCATAGCATTTTCATATTCCCATGTTTTCTCTTTAACCATATGGTTTTTCCACAAAACCTTTACCTGGTGAATCACCTTATTCCGCAACACTTTCTCTCTATGGTCAAGAATCTGAACTGGTTGTTCTTCATAAGAGAGATTCTCTTCCAACTGAACTACATCTGGGCACAAAACATGAGATGGATCTAGCATATACTTTCTCAACATCAAAACATGAAAAACATTGTGTACCTGGGATAAACTTGGAGGTAAAGCCACTCTATACACAACTGATCCAACTTTATCTAGAATTTCATAAGGTCCAATGAACCTCAGACTCAACTTTCCCTTCTTACCAAAACGCAAAATACTTTTCCATGGAGAAAATTTGAGAAAGACATGATCACCAACCTCAAAGGAAAGATCTTTCCTCTGGTTATCTGCATAACGTTTTTGTTTGCTTTGAGTTGTTCTCATGTGCTTCTGAATCAACTGAACTTTCTCTGCCATCTCTTCTACCAATTCTGGTTTCATCATCTTCCTTTCACCTACCTCATCCCAGAATTCTAGAGTTCGACAATTCTTTCCATATAATGCCTCAAATGGAGCCATCTGTATACTGGAATGAAAGATGTTATTATAAGAAAATTCAACCAAAGAAAGATGTTGGTCCCAACTTCCCTGGTAATCCATCGAGCAAGCACATAACATATCCTCCAAGATCTGAATTGTTCGTTCTAACTGTCCATCTAATTGAGGATGAAAAGCTATACTAAAATTTAATTTAGTACCCAATGACTTCTGAAGGCCTTTCCAAAAGTTAGAATTGTACCTGTGATCACGATCAGATACAATAAAGAGGGGAAATCCATGCAACCTGTCTATCTCTTTAACATACAACTGAGAAAGTTAATCTAGAGAAAAAGTATATCTAATAGGAAGGAAATGAGCAGATTTAGTCAATCGGTCAACTATAACCCTAATTGTATTATTACCTCAATATGTCTTTCGTAATACCACAACAAAGTCCACGGATATATTTTCCCATTTCCACTCTGGAATAGGTAAAGGCTGAAGCATTCCTTTCGATAACTATCACATTAATTTAAGCTGCTGACAAGTCAAACACTTCACAGTAAAATCAGCAATATCTCTTTTCATTCCATCCCACCAGTAATACTCCCGAAGATCTCTGTACATCTTAGTACTGCCAGGAAGAACCTTCTAAACCAACCGAACCTTTTTCTGCAACTCACTATCTTCCTTCTGCGCTTCCTTAATTCTGTATGATAGAGATGATTTCACTGACACCTGAAACAAAACAGAAGAATTTACTACAACAACAACTTCTATGCCAATGTACATCAAATCAAAAATCAAAGGATCTCGTTCTAAAAGTAACATATTTAATGAAGTATTTCTTTTTCAACTCAAAGCATCAGCAACTTTATTTGCTTTCCCCGGATGATAAAGGATCGTGCAATCATAATCCTTGATTAATTCCAACCATCTCCTCTGTCTCGTGTTCAATTTTTTTTAGTGAATATATACTTCAAACTTTTCTGATCAGTATATATTTCACACTTCACTATATACAAATGATGCCTCCAAATTTTTAAATCAAAAACAATAGTAGATAATTCCAAATCATCTGTAGGGTAATTTAAATCATGTGGTTTCAACTGACGTGAATCATAAGCAATTACCTGATCATTTTGTATTAGGACACAACCCAGTCCTTTCAACGAAGCATCACTATAGATAACAAACTCACAATTTCTGGAAGGCAGTGCCAAAACTGGAGCATTCACCAATCTTCTTTTCAATTCCTGAAAACAATCATCACATTCTTTTGTCCAAATGAACTTAACACCTTTTCGAGTTAACTTAGTCACTGGAATAGATAACTGTACAAAATTTTCAACAAACCTCTGATAATAACCTACCAAACCAAGAAAACTATGAATCTCAGTTATATTTTTGGGTCTTGGCTATTCTTCAACAACTTTTGTTTTAGCAGGATCAACAGTTATGCCATTTTTTTGAAACAATGTGACAAGGGAAAGAAATTTGTTGTAACCAAAACTCACACTTGCTGAATTTCCCAAATAGTTTCTTTTCTTTTAAGGTTTGCAAGACACCCCTTAAATGAATTTCATGTTCCTCCTTACTTTTGTAATAAACCAAAATATCATCAATGAACAAAACCACAAACTTATCCAAGAACTCACAGAAAATTATATTCATAAGATCCGTGAACACAGCAGGTGCATTGGTTAACCCAAAAGGCATAACTAGAAATTCATAATGGCCATATCTAGTACAAAACGTGGTCTTTAGAACGTCTTCATCCTTTACTTTCAACTGATGGTACCCCGACCTCAATTCAATCTTCAAAAAATACTGAGCTCCCTGGAGCTGATCAAACAAATGATCGATATGAGGCAAAGTATACTTATTATTAAAAGTGATGTTATTCAATGCTCTATAATCAATGCAAATTATCATTGAACCATCTTTCTTTTTAACAAACAAGACAGGAGCACCCTATGGTGATGTACTAGGTCGAATGAAACCTTTATCTAATAACTCCTGCAATTGCTTCTTTAACTCTAAAAGTTCAATTTGAGCCATTCCATAAAGGGGTTTTGAAATTGGCTTAACATCAGGAACTAAGTCAACAGTAAATTCAACTTCCCGATCAGGTATAATACTAGGAAACTCATCAGGAAAAACATCAAGGTACTCATTTACCACTGGCACATCATTAATCTAAACAGTTCCTTTTTTCAACAATATTTGCAAGGTAACATTCATTTCCATCTTTTACTAGTTTCTCAGCTTTCTAATATGTTATCAACAGCAAGGGTTCATTTTTGTATACAAACTGAAAATAATTCTGAAAAGAAACCTCTTTAGCTCTACAGTCAATCTTAGCATGACAAACAGAAATCCAATCTGTGCCCAATATAACATCAAACTCTACTAGAGGAAAAATAATAAGGTTTGCAGGTAGATTTGTTCTGCACACAAAGAAAGGAATGTTCTTATGTTTTCTTTTTCTCTCAACATTTCCTCCAGGTGTTTTTACCATATGTTTACTATTCATATCATGATATGGAATTCCCAATTTACTAGAAAACTGCTCAGAAATGAAAGAGTGTGTAGACACTGAATCAAACAATACATTGGCATAATCTGAAAAAACAAATAGTGTACCTGAAACATCTTCATTTGATGGCCTGACATCTACTGAAGTAGTTTCAAAAGATTTCACCACCCCTTTCTGCTTGTAGTCTAGCAGATTTTTTTCAGTTGAGTTCTTTGTTGGACACTCATTTGCATAATGACCCATTTCATTGCACTTAAAACATTTTACTTACTGTAAATCAGATTTTGTCTTACCATTACCCTAATCTTTTTCAGTGCAATTATGAGACTTATGTCCCATTTTACCAAATCGGTTACACTTACTAGAATTCAAAATACATTCCCCATCATGATTTATACCGCAATTTTCACAAACTGTAAACTTAAGTTTCTTACCATTAGAATTTTTTGAAGAGTTCATCCCTTTTTCCTTCCACCTCGACCTCTTATTCTGTTGTTTGTCAAAGAATAGATGATCATCAGCAGATTCCATTTCCACCTTCTCCGCACAACGAACATGTTTTTCATAACTTTTGAACTCACGATAAGTGAAAGCCCTTCGATACATCGGCTTTAATCCTGAGTAAAAATGGTTGATTTTACTATCAAGATCTCGTATGAAATTTGGAGCATACCTTGCCAGTCGAGTGAATTTTTCTTCATAAGCAGCCACTGAGTCATCCTCCAGCCTAAATTCTAGGAATTGTTTTTTCATCCTAAGACGAACCACCTTAGGAAAATATTTCTCAAGAAACATACCTTTGAATTCATCCCAATCGAGTGCATCAATCTCCTCACTATCCCTGATATTTTTCACCATCGACCACCACTGATCAACTTCACCTTCAAAACAGTAATAAAAAAGACTAAAATTTTGATGTTCTGAACAACCCATGACATCAAACATCTTCTCCAGTGCTTTAATCCACTCTTCATCTAGCACAAGGTCAGATGATCCTCTGAATGATGGGGGATGTTGCCTCATGAAATACTCCACTACTGACATGTTCCTCTGTGTTTGATCTGGCTGATCTTGAACATAGATACCACCACCAATTATAGCCTGAGTCAACTGTGACATCACTCTAACAAACTATTCAGTTCTGATTTCGACCATCCCAGGTTGCTGATTTAAAAGGTTTTCTTCCTCCTAATGTCGTCCCAACACAACTGCCCTGTTTCCTCTGCGGAAAACCATTCTGAACACAAATATATCTTAGGCGAAGCAACATGGTAATCTGGAAATGCTATATGATGTCAATATTAACATAAATTACTTTATGTGTATTACTTTAACAATACCATAACACCTAAAGTTATCTAAACTGACCTCTGATACCAACAATAATGCCTGACCTTAAACATTACTTAATATTGAATTAAATGAATAATTCACATTGAGGATCTTTTTAGGTTTAAAGTTTTAGAGAATTAGGACATAACTATTACATTTCAGAAGATTACAAGGTAGACATATCTACACAATTTCCATTTTTTTCATAAAATAAAAACTCTTGAAAAAAACTCATGTCTAGTTCCATGTTTTAGATAGCATGACTTTTCCTTGATCCCATCCTTGACCCTATTCATCTTTAAGTCTTGTGAAAACATTTCAAAACATGGGATGAGCATAAAAAGCTCGGTAAGGGTTATAAAATAAAGAGCTATCTCGAGCTCACCATCCCTAGGTTTATCACATAACCACCTGTATACGTAAATAATACCCAAGAACCATAACATGATCATAACACATAACATAAGCATAAAGGAAAGATTACATTTCCACATTGCAATAATAAAATATTATTTCAAGATATTGAAATAATAAATACATTCTCAAAATCATTTTCAATACCAAAATATTTAAAAAGTGTATATGGTATTTATTTTTCCTTTTAAAAACATTCTGGCTTGTTAAGGAAGCCAAAGATCAAATAATACTCGCGGCGGCGGAAAGGTCGTTGTCAACGCTTACGTAAAAAACATTCCTTTTTGTCATTTATTAAAATGATTTGTATAAAAACGATTCCCTTTGAATAAAATAAAAATTCAAAGGGTTTTATACACCATATAAAATAAAGTCATTTATAAAACTAAAAATGCCTCAATGAAAGGAGATTGAGACGAAGTCCCTTACCTTGTGTCCGACTTGACTCGATCATTCTATAATCTCCTGAATAATAAAGTAAAGTTATTTTCTACTTATTTAAGAACCTTTTTCAAGTTTATTATCCCATTTATATCACTTATTACCATGTTATAAACATTATGCAATCATTTAAGTTAATAACATTCATTTTTTCGATATTTGGTACTTGAGTAAAAAATGAACACCTTATATTTACAAGTTGTCCATGTGGTCAAAGGTTCATTACATCCAGAATGATATTCATTATTTGGATATCATATATATCATATATATCCACTATATACATGTTTTTATAATAGTACATAACATTTAGAGGTAATAAATGAAATGCACCATTCATGGAGACAGTAAGTCGTACGTACTCATGAACTCTACTTTCATTTCTATTTCTTATTTTAATGGAAATAAAACATAGTTATAAATAGGTATATTATAATTATAGTATAATATCATATATAATATCGTTAACTCCATCCTTTATGCATCTCACATAAGGCATTAATGAATCAAATCACTTTGAGGGGGTGGTAGTCCGCACTTCATCAAATGAGATTATCGTATTTACCCACTATGGAAACCATAAAAAAATGATATAAATGGGAACTATAGAATCATAAGGAAATAATAAACATAATATACATCATATAGAAATACATTTCCATCATAATGGCCACAATTAGAGGTGGTAAGATGTAATTGAACAATCATCGTTTTGTGAGGCCTTAGTTTTCCATCCACAGAAACATTAAGTTCTTAATCCATTAGATGGAGGTGTGTGTAAGTGTAGTTTGAATACTTATCATAACAATATCCTAGTATATTTAGGATACTATTTTTGTTAAAAAATAAAGGAATAAAAAGATTTTAGGGGTTGGATATGTAAAATAAAATAAAACAATTTAACAGAAACCATTACCATTAATTTGGGTAACTCCCTTTGGTTTGAACCAAAGGACTTCTTGAAGTGACTTATGCCTAAGGTAAGGATTTTAAGAGGAGGATAGGGATGTAGGGAGATTAATTGGGCAGATTTTGGACGATCCAAATGGCTTGAGAGGTGTGAGAAATTAGATAGAAATGGTCTCCTTTTATAAGGGAGAGGAGGGGCTCTTTAGGAAAGTGTAAAATTATTATTTTATTATATAATAATATTCGGTTTCTAAAGGTCCAAAAATCATTATAGTATAAGATAAGATTCCTCATGGTCTATATAAAATCATACAACCATAATTGGACATGTTTTGGATACTATTATAATCATTATAAACTTATTTATTTAAATAATTTATTAATTAGGCAAATACTGCATCATTATTGTGTCATTAATAATTTAATTTATTCAATGTCAAAAAATTATAAAATAAATACTATCATGTAGTAAATATTTTTAGCTTTACAATAAATATTTATAGACAAAAATATAATTTATATAACCCCTTCTAAAAATTAATTTACTAAAAGCTATTTTCTTTTGTCATATTTTCCTTTACCTTAAGTTAATTAATCCAAATTGTCATTATCACTCCCAAGTGGCTCGATGGGGTCCCAAAATCAACCCGAATATGCCCACGGTCGTAAATGACTCAACCAATAAGGTTTGGACAAGTGTTAAGGTAATTTTGAATTATTATAATATTCTTTTAACCTTGAATTACCCTATTTACCTTTAACTGTGGTAAATAAAAGTCAAAAGTTACTATTCACCAAAAATTATTTTCATCTTATTGAACCACATTTTACTTCTTGATAATAACCATGTATGTCAGATTTTCAAAATTTAATTCACAGAAGTAGAAAATTTTCATTTAAATGAAAAATTCAGTTTTTTAACTACTACAAAGTGGTTTCACTAATCATCCAAAATTTAAGTTTTTCAGAAAAATACCAAAAATTCAGCCTAAGCATTATTTGATATTATGAATTTAAAATTGATGTCTATTTTTTCAAATTCAAAACTTATAAGTTGGATTAATTAATTTAAAAATTAATTCCCGTTGTTAAAACAAATAGCGTGTTTTTAAGAAATAATAACTATCAAAAGATTGGTACTTGTTTATGTCCAATTTCAAAGTGAAATTAATTCCAATGAACAAAATTGGATTAAATGGTAAAAATGTATTTAAATCTAAATTTAAAAACTACTAAAAATATAATCTAACAATATAAATAAATTAGTTTAAAAGGCACTTTTTGAATTAAAATGCAATATTTTTCACTATTCATTAAAATGAACTTTATCAGAAAAATACCAAAAAATTACCCAAGTAAAATTTTATATCCCCATTATAAAGAAAGATTTTATTTGGTCAATTAGAATATATTAAAGTGACCAAAACTATATTTAATGGGGGTTCTCCATTAAAAGGTGATAAATCGGTCTTTTAATGTAAATTATGCTTAAAATTAGATTCATTCACATTTTAAGCCTCTAACTTTTTATTGGATAATGTAAATACATTTGAAAAACATGTAAAATCACATTGTAGTTAGTTTCATTCATTCCTTCGAAAAAACTTCTAGGAGTAAACTGCCATTTAAAAAAATAATATTATATTCTTAATGTGCAACGTAAGATTCCAAAGAAACCTATTGTTGTGTATCGGGTACGCTATCGAACATAGAAACCCCTTTAAATTAAAATTAATATTTAATTCACAAATATTAATAAATATGAAATATGTCTTATTCTTCATTTACCTGGGATGTTACAATCAAATTCAATGTTCTTACATTATATTTTCAATGAATCACATTCTCCCCCTCCTTATTTAAATTTAGTCCTCGCTATTTAAAACTGATATTAGTGATATATTGTTGTATATTTACTATGTTGAAATCCCACATCATGTGAAGGGTTTATAAAACATACTCTAGAAAATAGAGAATGGGAAGTGAAAAGTTCACATGGAATAACATATAAATATGTATCTAAGTATAAGAACATCAGTGGAAAGTAGAGATATATAATTGGAGAAAAAATGTAAATATTTATAGGGATTGAATGAGGTAATCAACCACAAACAAGTGAATGGTCAATTGAAATTTGAGGGCGTCAAATCCATAAATCATTGATGATTTAGAAGACCATCAGTTCAACTAGAATTATGGTTTTAGGATGGCATTTTATTTAAAATTAATTTTCCAAAAGTTGGGTAATTATTTTATGACCTAATAATATAAGGAAATATTATTACTCAATAGGTTTCAATTTCATATGAACAATCCTAACTTTTGGATTTTCTTCAATAAAATTCTAATTAATTCCTTTACTACAAGAAATTAATAACCAAAAATGATATTTTCTATGCTCTATGTAATAAAGGACACTTTTAAAGGATCATAAAGCCTATAAAATAGTGATAAGTCTAACTATTTTTCTTTAACTATCTTCCAAAACTAATATGGTTCAAATATTAATCTCTAATCCTAAAAATTGATCTTATTAGTTCATCATTAACATTTATTCGCCAATTGTTTTAACTAAAAACAATGAAAAATTAACCATGACATTATATAGGTCAGTGGTTGGTGTGAAACACTTATCATCCATCGATCATGGGTTCAAGACCCATGACCTTTCTAGATTTTATTAGTTATCACCAATCTTATAGGTTGTCCTTATCTAAAACCAAAATAATATAATTTCCCAAATAAATATGATATACAACTTTGAAATAGTCTTAATCACTAAATAGACTTTTAACTATATTTTTCAAGACAACCTCAATACGTAAAATACTTCTTCCATTTATTTCCACATAGGTCCTTCCTTGGTCTATGGTTTATCCAAGATATCATTTATATAATTTCGAAACCATGAAACCTTATATTCAATATAAAAAACCTTAGTTTTAACCCATGTTATTCATTATCTAAATACTTTATAGTGGTTTTTAATGAAAATGTGAATTATCCTAAGCATATCCCCCAGGAGTGTCAATATAGGTGCGCAGTAAGCCCCATTTTCATGTACTAGGTTACCCTAAGTCGGGCTTGGAACACCTTGTTAGAGTTATTACTCATAGGTACATATGTTCTAGAACCATGTCCACTTGTATTATCCAGATAGAGATGTATAGATAGTAATACCCACAAAATCTCTACCTTAACAAAATTCGAGGGTGTTCTTTTATACTTGTCCTCAAATTCTACCTTAGGGTTATGTTATATAACCTATGTTTTCTTAAATATTTTTCCCAAGTTTACTACTAAACTTCCTCTAATACCAACTTTCATGCCTGACCCCAAATATCTCTAAGCTGATGTCTGCTACTAATTACATGGACATGATTACAAGGAATAAAAACTAAAAGGAAAGAGAGTTTAGTAGTCTTGGTAAACTAGATACATACATGATCATTTTATTACAAAATAATGCACTAATTACAAGATAATTTTTTTCCTTCTTATTTCTTAATAAGTAAATAACTTCTCGGAAAACTCTAATCCATCTATTAAATCCCTACATATATTTCATAGTATGCTTCTTGGATTCCTAGGGAAAGAAACATAATAAGGGTGAGCTCAAATGCTCATTAAGGGTAAAGTATAAAAGAAGAAATAATAAACCAATGAGTTCAATAATTAAGGAATGGTAAATAGTATAACACACATACCATAAAATCAAACAATTGAGAAGGAAGTCCATGAACCGTATGGAAAAGTAAAAAAATGGAAACACATTACATTAAAATAACTAGATAAGGAAAAATCAATATGTAAAGGTAAGAAACTGAAACACGTACCATGTAATCAATGAACTGAACTGAAATTTATCTATATATATGTTGATGTAAAATATTATGGATGTATAATAAAAAAAAAATTCTCAATAAAGGCAATTATTGATTATTGGATGTCATGTTTTCCAAGAACATAATACCTTTACCGTCAACAAATAGTTTTAAATTTTCTAATTTGCGCAACTAACTTGTCCCATGAGATAACAGATACATCAAGGGGATTTTAGTAATCAGTCCCCAATCCATAGATATTTTATTAACCTATCTAAAATTAGTAGGGCTTGCATTAATTCGTCCCCAATCTGTATTGTGCATGTCCAAATTATTTAAATAAACAAAGTGTATTATAAAATTTTCATATTGAATAAAGGATATGGTTTTATCAATATTTACCCTAATAATAAAATAAAGTTAAAATTATACACCATATGAAAAATGAAATACGGTTTAGGCAATAACAATATGCATGCAAAATGATATAGATATTTAGGGGAAATTCAATGTTCAAGGATCATAGGAAATTGAATATTTCAAGGGGACAAAAGGAATGAAGGAATTGAATGTGAATACTATCCTAGTCCAAATCAAACATAAACCATCTAGAGGAAATTAATAATGGAATCAATACAACAAAGCCCAAGTTGAGTAAAATAATGGTTTTTTCATTGATGAATGAAATATTACAAAAATATCTTTTATAAATATTCTTGAGGAAAATAGCCTTTAGTTTTGAAAAACATTTCCTTTGAAAATACCTTTTTATTTTTTTAAATTAACCTTTAAAACATGAAATGTAATCTTCAAAGAAATTATGGTGGGTAGATTCATACATCTATATGAGGTAAAAATAACATTCCTCTTGCACGGCTAAAGGTTAGAAAAAATTATTTGTTTGGAAATAAAAAAGAAGATTTATTTGAAAACATTAAAAAAATTAAAAAATGTTAAAAATGTCTTTAAAAAATCATTTTAAAATAATTTTTACTTTTTTTAATAAAATATGGTCTTTATAAGAAAATAGGTTCTCCAATTAAAGTGATAAATAATGTCGGGTTTTCTTAAAAATATTTTGTAAAATATTTTGAGTACCAAAGAGTGGGAAAATGGTACTAATACATGAAAATGGTCTGGAAAAACTCAAGGAAAAAAATGATATGTTTTATTGAACAATGGTCATATAATTTCCTCTAATAGAAATACTATTGAAAGATAATTAAAGTTATTTTTGTGTAAAATAATCTTTAAACATTCTAAAGTGTCCCATACCACTTTTAAAAATTTCAAATCATAAACCACATGAAGGAATAAGATTAAATGAAAATTATAATATCATGATTAAGGATATTCATGATATATCATGTAAAAGGGTATTATATACACCAAATTAAATAATCTAGGTTCATAATAACAAATATGTCTCAATGGAATGTAAACTGAGATAAAATATTTTACCTTCTGTTTCCTTTCGGGTGAACATCCCCTAACTTCATGTATAATAAAATTATGTTAACTTTATACTTTATTGATAACCTTCTTCATGTTTATAATTAATTTTATTTAACTTTTTATTATGTTTTATACAACTACTTAAAAACTTATATTTACATTGGGTGTTTTCACCAAATTCAATTTATGTGTCAAAAATAGCTTTGTTAGGTCAACTATGGTAAAAGTGATACTTATATAACTTATATAGAATAAAAATAAGGACATAATTATAATATTTCATCATCAATTATTCTTTTTATAAATAATAAATAAATATGGTTATGAAAAATGAATCAATGTTACAATCATGGAGACGGTAGGTCGTACATACGCACGAGTGACGTTCTCAATTTCAATGATCATTATGGAAAGAAGGTAAGTAGAATAATATATTTATAGAATGATAATTATATAATAAATATCATATTATTTAACCATATATAATTATATATATAATTATTTTTATGAAAAGAAATCGTATCATGTTGAGGAGGTGGTAATCCACACGTCCACGAACGACGTTATCGCTTTTTTAAGTGTATGAAAGGGTAATAATGAAAATGATATATATATATAGTATTTTTTTGAAAGGTAATTATATAATTAATATAATATGGGGGTTTTTTATTTTAAATATTTTTAATTTAAACCATCCTTTATACCTTCCATGAATAGTGTGAACGAATCACATCGCTTCGAGGGGTGGTAGTCCACACGTCCTCAAACAATGTTATCATATTAACGTAAAAATGGAAAGTATTAATGGTATGTGTGATAAATGGATTAAAGAAGTATAAATAAATAATATATATTATATATATTATATATAAACATATTTTTCATCATAATGGCCACTGTGATAGGTGGTGAAGGAAAAAATGAACAACCATCGTTTTGTGAGGCAGTAATTCGCCGTACACAGAAATAATATATTTGTTACCCATTAGATAGAGTCGTATGTTTTTGTAGGTATAAAAATTAGAATAAAAAATCCTATTATATTTATCATAATGGTTTTTTATAAAATAAAAGAATAATAAGGTTTTAGAGGATTCAAAATGGAAATAAAACTAAAAAATCATAAGGAAAGATATTACCTCTTAATCGGGTAACTCCTTTTGGTTGGAAACAAAATCTTCCTTGGATTGCTTTATTCTCAAGGGGAGGATTATAGGATTAGGGTAGGGCTTTTTAGGAGATATTTTTTCATATATTGTCTGATACAAAGTGTTTTGAGAGGATTAAAGAAGTGGGAGGAGAGGAGGTCCTTTTATAGGGGAGGAAAAGGACTTACTTGGTATTTTTTTAAAGAAGTTAGGTGTACCCACTTTTTTACCTAAAACAATTATTACCGACCAAATAAACACAATAATTGAATTTTTATGTCCTAATTATGGAAATAAAGGTTGTTTTATACAAGTTTATAGGTCATCTGTGCCCCTAAGATAAAGGTTTAGTCCTTTATTAAGCTTAATTTTACCTTAATAATTGTAATTAATTTTAATTACTCTCACAAATATTTTTGGTCAAAAACAAATTTGGAGTCATTATAAATTATAAATAATTATTACTACAAATATTTAACTCATTTTTCCAAATTACAATCACTTAAGTGGTAGAAATTGATTTAAAATTCATCCAATCGTCAGGATGAGAATGCGGGTTTTTAAAGTAAAAACGTCTGAAAGCTTACTGTGTTTTTCTAATAAATTTCAAAGTGAAAATTGATTCCAAAGACATAAATTTTATTAATTAATAAAAATATTATATAATTATACTTTAAAACTAATTAAAATTATAATTTAACCTTATAAATAAATTAGATGCAAAAGTAGTTTTGTATTAAAATTCAGCATTTTTAATTGTTCATTAAAAAAATGAAATGATTAAGAAATATATAAAAAATTAACCCTAACCAAATTATTATGTTTAAATTTAAAATATTAAGTTTATTCTTACATATTAAATCAATTAAAGTTTCAAAATTTATATTTAAAATGGGTTCTCTATTAAAAGACGGTAAAATTATTTTTATAAAAATATCAGTTTTTATATGTGAAATAGTGTTTTTTCTTATCTTTTGTCTATAAAACATGATGGATGAATATCAAAAATATTTGATTGAATATATAATATATATATTAAATTAATATAACTCACTAATTTTATTTAATTTAATCTATTACATTAAAACAAATTTTTAAGCATAAAATAGTTTTATATAAATATATTCACTTTATATGAAATTTCCTATTATATTCATTTATAATTAATTTGTAACAAATTAATTTATTATATATTTGTATAAAACATAAATTTTCATAAGTTAGTTAATATTATTCATAACTGCTAACATAACGGTTAGGTTATATCATATTATATTAAATAATAATATTTTAATAATATATTATTATTTGGTAAAACTTGGTATTGTGTGTAATGCAAGACATCAAAGAAGGTCTCTATTGTATGGAATGAAAGATATCGAGGAAGGTATATATTGCATGTAATATAAGCTAATTCAGTATTTCACGAATTAAAATATATAGAATCTATTTTAAATAGTAAATATGTTATAAAGTATTTCGATATTATATTACCTTATGAGCTTGGTATTGTGTGTCATACACCCTATCAAATATAAGGTTCTTACTTTATATTTTGGGGAATCACTACCCTCAGTTCGAATAAAATTTTATGAGGAGACTTTAGAAGGTTTTGAACAATGAGATAAATTTGGGCATTGTTTATCATCCTTCAATTGATGGGCAGATTGAAAAGGTCATCCAGACATTAGACGACATACTGAGATCATGCTCACTTTAATTCTAAGGAAAATGGGACCAGTACCTACCACTAGTGTAATTTTCTTACAACAACAACTTCTATTCATGTATACAAATGGCACCATAAAAATCTTTGTATGAGAAAATTTTTTGTACTCCATATTGTGGAGATAAATTTGGGGAAATGAGGCTAGTTGGTTCATAACTCATTGGGGATATAATAGAGAAACTGATATATATCCAAAATTATTAAAATACTACTAAACTAAAATTGGAAATATATACTAAAAATTAATGTAATTACTGGAAATTACAAGTAGGGGATTTTATCTTCTTGAAGTTATCCCCCTGGAGGGTAGCAATAAGGTTTGGTAAGAATGGGAGGTAATATCCCTGGTATATTGGGAATTTTTTGATTTTAGAGAGAATTGTAGTTGTGGAACATCGTTTTTATTTACTACCCAACCACTGTAAAGTGTTTCATGTATTCCATGTCTTGATTTTAAATAAATACATGTGAGACCCAATGCATGTACTACAATGGAAATAGATATGGAGCCTGAAATTTCCTATAATAAAGATCCCATAAAAATTCTTGACACTGGAGACCATGTGTTGAGGAATAAGATGACTTGGTTGGTGAAAATAATTTGGAGGAATAAAAATATAGAGGAAGTTATGGGATCCTCAGAAATAATGAGGATTCATTACCCATATTTGTTTATGAATTGATGTTAAACCCAAATTTTGAGGATTAAATTATTTAAAGGGAGAATTTAAAACCCAATACATGACTATAATGAATAAAAATATTATTAAAATGGACATAACATTAAAAAATCCTCTGATTACATCAATATAGTTTAATATATAATACTATATAATTACATTCATTATAATAGATGTAACTAGTGTAACACCCCAGGTAAATAAAGAATATGACATTTTCATATTTATCCATATTTGTGAATAAAATATTAATATGACTTTAAAGGGGACGCTATGCTCGATGGCGTACCCAACACGCAACAACGAGTTTCTTGGGAATCTTACGTTGCACCTTAATAATAAAATAATATTATTTTAAATGGTAGTTAACATGTAGCCGTTGTATTGGAGGGAATGGATATAAATAACTAAAATATGATTATATATGTTTTTTTAAATGTTTTTACATTTATCCAATAAAAGATAAAGGCTTAAAATATGGAAAGAATTCAATTTTTGGCTTTTATACCCTAATTTTCACTAAAGGTTCACTTATCGCCTTTTGATGGTGAACTGTCATTAAATATAGTTTTGATCACTCTTATACATTCTTTTGGACCAAATAAAACTCTTCTTTAGAATCGGGACATCAAATTTTACTTTGTGTAAATTTTTGGTATTTTTCCGATAAAGTTCATTTTTTAATGAATAGTGTAAAATGTTGTATTTTAATTCAAAACCTATTTTTAATCTAATTTATTTATATGATTATATTATCATTTGAATTGATTTTAAAGTGAAATTAGAAAATATTTTTACCATTAAATCCAATAGTGGTCTTTGGAATTAATTTCACTTTGAAATAGGACTTAAACTAGTGTCAATCTTTTGATACTTATTGTTTCATAAAAACACGCTATTTGCTCTGACTGTGGGAATTAATTATTAAATTAATTAATGTGACTTATATGTTTTGAATTTTTCAAAATAGACTTCATTTTTTAATTCAGAATATCAAATATAGCTTAGGGTTAATTTTTGGGATTTTTCTGAAAAACTTCAATTTTTGATGAATAGTGAAACCACTAAGTGGTACTTATAAAAACTGATTTTCCGTTTAAATGAAATTTTGCCATCATTGTGTTTTGAATTTCAAAAATCCGACATACGTGGTTATCATTAAGAAGTAAAATGTGGTTCAATGAGATGAAAATAATTTTTTGGTGAATAGTAACTTATTAAGTTTTTAATCACGATTAGTGGCAATTAGTGTAGTTTAAGGTAAAAATAATGTTTTAATAGTATGAGATGAGCTTGAAACATGTCCTAACCTCATTGGTTGTGTCATGGCCGACCAAAACAAGCCATGGGTCAACTTGGGGACCCCATGGAGCCACTTTGGTTGGGAAATGACATAAATAACTTTTTATTTAATGTAAAAGTAAAAATGACACAAACATCATATGTTTTACGAAAAAACTTTTTACATGGGGTTATAAAGATCAGATTTTTGATTATAAATAGTCATTGGAAAGATAAACAGATTTCCTACATCATAGTAATTTTTTTATAATTTTTATACTATAAATAAATTAAATTATTTATGACATCATGATGATGCAGTGATGACCTCATTATTTAACGATTTAAATAAAATGGAAAGATAATGTAATATCTAAAACCTACACATGTCCAAAACTTATTGGATGGGTATATTTCGAACCCTTATCACCTTATCCTAGAATTATATCAATGTGGGACCATTTAAATCCGAAACTCATTTTCAAATAAAGTAATATTTCTTTACTTTCCAAGAGTGCCCCTACTCTCCTCTTATAAAAGGCCCCCACCTCTACCTCCTTACCCACACTCCCAAAGCCTTTGAATCGGCCAAACCCTGCCCATTTTGTCTCTACACTTCCCTATCTTACTCCTTGAAGCTTCACTTTGGGCAGAAGTCTTCCCAAGGAAGCCTTTGATCTCAAACCAAAGGGAGTTACCCGATTTTAAGGTAATGTCTTCACTTGTGTTGTTTTGTTTTATTTTGATTCTCCATCACCCTAAACTCTTTTTATTCATTTATTTTGTAACAACTCCAGTATCTTCAATATAATAGGATTTTTTAATAAGAATTATTCGAGCTACACTTACACACACCTACATCTAATGGTTAAAGAACATATTGTTTCTGTGGATGGCGAATTTCTACCTCACGAAACGATGATTGTTCAACATTCTTCTAGAACCTTCAAAGGTGGCCATTAATATGTCACTATATTTATATATGATATATAATAAGTTTATGTTTTACTTAATCTTCTTTATTTTTCATTTGTGGCTTACCTTTATGGGTTCCATTATGGGTATAAGCGATATCTTCATTTTAGGAAGTGCGGACTACCGCCCCCTCAAAGTGATGTGATTCGTTAATGCCATACGTGGGATGTATAAAGGATGGATTTAATGTTATTATATATGATGTTATAATGGAATTATTATATACCTCTATATCATTATTATTTCTTTCCATTAAAGTATGAGATAGAAATGAAAGTAGCGTTCATGCGTACGTACGGCTTACCGTCTCCATGAACGGTGCATTTCATTTCTTATCCCCAAATGTAATGTACTATTATAAGTACATGTATATAATGGATATATATGATGAATGATACATATAAATGATGAATATAATTCTGGAATTAAAATATACATACCTCTCATTTAGTTTTAATTCCATTAATATGACAAAGAAATGAAAGTAGCGTTCATGCGTATGTACGGCTTACCGTCTCCATGAACGGTGCTTTTCGTTTTTTATCTCCAAATGATATGGAATAGTATGAAATGAATATTTAATGGATATATATGATATTTTAATCATTAATAATATTCTGGAAATTATTTACTTATAACTACATGGGAAATCTTTTTTCAAACAAGTTCATTTTTGACTCATGTACCAAACATCGGCAAAAACGTCTGATATGAACTAACATTATTAATCAATTATTATAACATTATAATATGTGATATGAACTGAATAATAATATCTAAAGGAGTTACTTAGGCAATTATTAATTGACCAAAGTTTATTATTCAGGAATATAAAGAAACGAACAAGACAAGCTAGACTTGAGGTAAGGGATCCTACTCCTCTCTTTCTTTTTAAGTACACTCTTTTATGTCATTCCTTCTAAGCTCATATTTCTTGTGATTGGGATGTTATTTTATATTAATATTACTGTAATTTTTATGTTCATATGATTAGAGACCTTATTCTCTCTCATCAATCCATTTTGGATGTTTTGAGTGGCGCCGTTAGGCTGCCGGATTTTCGTAAGAGATCTAACCTCTCTCTTTCTCTTTAAGTACTCTCCTTTATGTCACTTCTTTTAAGCTCCACTTTTTTTATGATGGGGGATGTTATTTTATATTCCTCTTTCTATACATTTTATTGTAATGAGATGAGATACCCTATTTGATCTCATCAATCCATTTTTGGAAGTTTTAAGTGGCGCCGTTAGGCTGCCGAGTTTTCATAAGGGATTTTTCATCTCACTTTTATTCCTGTGAGATTTATGCTACATTTGCCACAATTTCATTTGAGTAGTTTATGTACTGACCATTATTACACTCCTTTCGTAATATAATTCCATTTATGGGTATTTACATATTCATTGTATGACACTTCTTCAATGGGGTGTACTTTTCGAAAGTTACCCAAGTCGGTAAGGGAACCTTTCACCCTCCTCATTTTAAAAGACTTCGTTTGTTATGTCTTTTAATTCACATAATATTATGTTGGGATATGTTCTTATATATCCTGATTTATGTAAATTTTATTTCCAAGTGATGAGATTCCCTTTTTATCTCTCATCAACTCATTTTCTGAATTTTTGAAGTGACGCCGTTAGGCTGTCGAATTTTACCAAGGGAACGTTTTAACCCAATTTCGATTTCATTGGGTTCAACATGTAGTTATTAAATATGTCATCCTTTGAATATTTGTGAATGACCTTTTATTGTTTTACACTTAATATCCAATTATATTGGGTGTATTTATATTTGTCACACATAATTTTGAGATTGATTTATCCTTAATTTAAGGATACCTTCTTTATAAGGGATTTCATCACATTTTACATCCCTATTGAGACTTCATTGTTGTTATGCAACAACTCACTCTTATATGGTGTATATACTGTCCTTTGGAATATTATATCATGAGTCCATTTATTCTCATGATATTATAAAGTTCTGATTAAATGTTATTCCTCAATTATTGTATTCAAGTTTCTCTAATTTTGGTAAAAACCCTTTGACCAAAATATCGCTTTAAATGTTTTAATGATTTGTTCTTATTAATATCCATGTTTTCAAAATGGGTTTAAGGATTTATTTATATGGATATTAATGGTTTAAAATTTTAAAAGCTTCAAGGTGGTATGGGACTTCGTCTCAATCTCCTTTCATTGAGGCATATTTTATTTTATACACAACTTTCTTTTATACGGTGTATAAAACCCTTTGACTTTTACGTTTATTCAAAAGGAATATTTTTTATATGAAGATTTTACTAAATGACAAAAGGGAATGTTTTTGTCGTACGTATGCGGCGACAACGACTTCTCCGCCGTCGTGACCGTTATTTGAGTTTCAGCTTCCTCTACAAGCCATACCTTCTTTTTAAAAGAAAAATAAATACCATGTTTAACTTTTCTTTTATTTTGGTATCGAAAATGGTTTTCATAATGTTTTTATATCAATGTGTTATATTGATATCTTTTGATTGAAAGGTGGAAATGTAATGTTTCCTTTATGCATGTTTTATGTGATATGATTATGTTGAGGTTCTTGGGAATTATTATGAAAACGGGTGGTTCCGTGATAAACTAAGGGCAGGTGAGCCCGATATAGCTCTCCAATGCATTGGGTAACGCGAAGCAGTGAAACGTTAAGGTTTCTCCGAAGAGATTTAGGGAATATACTGTGATGGGTATTCCAAAGGTAACAAAGAGGGTTACTCCCTACATAAGAATGTTATGAATGCCTCAAGTTACCTTTATGTCTTATGTTTTCTATGATTTATTCATGGTTTGATGAGGTATGTTAAAGTGACTATGTTTTATGGGTAAAGTATGATTTCATTCTTATGTATATATGTACTCATGTTTCTTTTCCATATTTTTATATCCCTTACTAAGCTTTTTATGCTCATCCCAAGTTTTTTTGAAATGTTTTTCACAGGTCAAGGGAAAGGTACATGATATGATGATAGTGTCAAGGAAGTGTCAAGAAAGAATCCGTGTTTATTTTAAATATGTTTCCATTGATGGGAATGAAGAATACTATCTTTATGTAACCACTTTGTTTATATGTGGAATGTAATGCAAGTTTTATGATCTAATTCTCTAAAACTCTAAACCCAAAAAGATCCTCAACGTGTAATCTTGTAATAACTCAAGATTAAGTAAGGTTTAAGGCTGGGGCCTTATAGTTGGTATCAAAGGTCGGTTTAGATAACTTTAGAGGTTAGGGTATTTTCTAAGCACAAGTGACATTACCATAATGGTTAGGATTTCAGAAAGAGTCCTAGTTTTAGATAAAGTGAATTAGTAAGTATATATTAGTGTTTATCTTCCTCATTAGTACATGATGGTTATGTTGATATACTCACACTAACCTTTTTGGTTTTAGTAAATGGATGGATCTAGCAGGCACCAAAGTGACAATGGGTTTGAAGGAAACTGTGGTGGTTCTCTGATTAAGAGACTGGATGAGATGGGGGATTCAATAAGGAATCTCATGGTTGTTCTAAACAAACTATCAAGGAGTCATGATCAACCACTTCAACCTTGGTGAGTTCTCTAATTCATCATGTACGAGATGGCCAACCCGATGTGGAAATTCAGGTAATAATTATTAAGGTAACCATTAGGGTTTATATGATCCTTAATTTTTAGGTAATTATGGGTTACTCTAGGATATGATGGAAAAATGAAAGGAATGAGATAAACTTGAGGTTAAAATATGTTATGATCATTTTTGAAGATTTTACCTTGTTTTGGGGGATGTTTTAAGAATTATATAGTTTTGGAAAAAGGACAACACGAAGACCATGTGACAACCCGTCGCGTCGGACAAAGCCGCGGGAATCGAACCCACAACCAAAGTGCGACTGGTATTTATCGCCTACCACTAGACTACGTGAAGTCCCTGGTTAATTTGACTGATTCTTTTTAGTTATATAATTTTATGAATTAAGAGTAATTTGATTTTGGGTTATTTATGAAAATGATTAACCTATCATGGAGGATATGTGATTAGGTTAATTACTTTTCAATACGAGACTTTAGGAGCAACTGATGTTGTTTGGAGATAAATGTTATGATTTAACTTGGAAGACTATGTGACTAAATCCTTGAAATATTTGGGTTTCAATCTTAGATTGGTTTACTTTGAAGAATTTTATGGACAAATTGTTTATCGGATGGTCCTCGTTGAACTTTGGGTTTTGTTGGACAAATTTTAGAGATTAAGCATAGATTTTCTTTTTAATGGGTTATCCTTTTCTGGATTATCTGACCTTTTACTAACCTTTTTGGTTTTGGTTTTGGTTAAAGCCTAAAGACATGGGATGTATATAGTTATCTTTGGTGGATTAGGTGATTCTCTAGAAGTTTATTATAGTACTCTTAATGTGAACCAGTCTCCCTAAATACTCGTCTTTTGGTAAAAAATATGAGTTTGATTAAGGAATCTAGTAAAAGTTGAATGTCAACATGATAAGTGATTATGTTTCCTTATGAATAAATTCCTCAATAAAAAGTAACTTAAAACAAAAATGTTGTCTATTAATTTTTCCTACTGGGGAATCGAATACCGCTTAACCCATCACAAGTTTGTGATTTTCTCATGGTTAACTTTCTCCTAAACATGTTTTCTATCACTCTCCATAAGAACATGACCCTATGTTTTCTCCTCCATGTCCATGTTTTCATACTTAGAATCCTAGTATGGGTTAACTCGGGTGACCTTTGTACTTATCTTTCTTTATTTTAAAGTGATTGTTTTACCGACTCTTCTTCCGATGTGGGACTTTCAAGGATGTTTCCAAGCCCAATTTTAAAATTGCGAGGACGCAATTCCCAAAAGGGGGGAAGGATATAACACCCCAGGTAAATAAATAATATGACATTTTCATATTTATCCATATTTGTGAATAAAATATTAATATGACTTTAAAGGGGACGCTATGCTCGATGTCGTACCCAACACACAACAATGAGTTTCTAGGGAATCTTACGTTGCACCTTAATAATAAAATAATATTATTTTAAATGGTAGTTAACATGTAGCCGTTTTATTGGCGGGAATGGATAGAAATAACTAAAATATGATTAAATATGTTTTTTTAAATGTTTTTACATTTATCCAATAAAAGATAAAGGCTTAAAATATGGAAAGAATTCAATTTTAGGCTTTTATACCCTAATTTTCACTAAAGGTTCACTTATCGTCTTTTGATGGAGAACTGTCATTAAATATAGTTTTGATCACTCTTATACATTCTTTTGGACCAAATAAAACTCTTCTTTAGAATCGGGACATCAAATTTTACTTTTTGTAAATTTTTGGTATTTTTCCGATAAAGTTCATTTTTTAATGAATAGTGTAAAATGTTGTATTTTAATTCAAAACCTATTTTTAATCTAATTTATTTATATGATTATATTATCATTTGAATTGATTTTAAAGTTAAATTAGAAAATATTTTTACAATTAAATCCAATAGTGGTCGTTGGAATTAATTTCACTTTGAAATCGGACTTAAACTAGTGTCAATCTTTTGATACTTATTGTTTCATAAAAACACGCTATTTGCTCTGACAGCGGGAATTAATTATTAAATTAATTAATGTGACTTATATGTTTTTAATTTTGTAAAATGGACTTCATTTTTGAATTCGGAATATCAAATATAGCTTAGGGTGAATTTTTGGGATTTTTCTGAAAAACTTCAATTTTTGATGAATAGTGAAACCACTAAGTGGTACTTATAAAAACTGATTTTCCATTTAAATGAAATTTTGCCATCATTGTGTTTTGAATTTTAAAAATCCGACATACATGGTTGTCATTAAGAAGTAAAATGTGGTTCAATGAGTTTAAAATAATTTTTTGGTGAATAGTAACTTATTAAGTTTTTAATCGTGATTAGTGGTAATTAGTGTAGTTTAAGGTAAAAATAATGTTTTAATAGTATGAGATGAGCTTGAGACATGTCCTACCCTCCTTGTTTGTGTCATGGTCGACCAAGAAAAGACATGGGTCAACTTGGGGACCCCATGGAGCCACTTTGGTTGGGAAATGACATAAATAACGTTTTATTTAATGTAAAAGTAAAAATGACACAAACATCATATGTTTTACAAAAAAAATTTTTACATGGGGTTATAAAGATCATATTTTTGATTATAAATAGTCATTGAAAAGCTAAAAAGATTTCCTATATCATAGTATTTTTTTTTTATAATTTTTAGACTTTAAATAAAATAAATTATTTATGACATCTTGATGATGCAGCGATGACCTCATTATTTAACGATTTAAATAAAATGGAAAGATAATGTAATATCTAAAACCTACACATGTCCAAAACCTATTGGATGGGTAGATTTAGAACCCTTATCACCTTATCCTTTAATTATATCAATGTGGGACCATTTAAATCCGAAACTCATTTTCAAATAAAGTAATATTTCTTTACTTTCCAAGAGTGCCCCTCCTCTCCTCTTATAAAAGGCCCCCACCTATACCTCTTTACCCACACTCCCAAAGCCTTTGGCTCGGCCAAACCCTGTCCATTTTGTCTCTCCACTTCCCTCTCTTACTACTTGAAGCCTCACTTTGGGCAGAAGTCTTCCCAAGGAAGCCTTTGATCTCAAACCAAAGGGAGTTACCTGATTTTATGGTAATGTCTTTACTTGTGTTGTTTTATTTTATTTTGATTCTCAAACCCCCTAAAATCTTTTTATTCATTTCTTTTGTAACAACTCCAGTATCTTCAATATACTAGGATGTTGTAATAAGAAGGATTCGAGCTACACTTACACACACCTATATCTAATGGTTAAAGAACATACTGTTTCTGTGGATGGCGAATTTCTGCCTCACGAAACGATGATTGTTCAACATTCTTCTAGCACCTTAAAATTTGGCCATTAAGATGTCAATATACTTATATATGATATATAATATGTTTAGTTTTTACTTAATCTTCTGTATTTTTCATTTGTGGCTTACCTTTATGGCTTCCATTATGGGTATAAGCGATATCTTCATTTTAGGAAGTGAGGACTACCGCCCCCTCAAAGTGATGTGATTCGTTAACGCCATACGTGGGATGTATAAAGGATGGATTTAATGTTATTATATATGATGTTATACTGGAATTATTATATACCTTTATATCATTATTATTTATTTCCATTAAAGTATGAGATAGAAATGAAAGTAGCGTTCATGCGTACGTACGACATACCGTCTCCAAGAACGGTGCATTTCATTTCTTATCCCCAAATGTAATGTACTATTATAAGTACTTGTATATAATGGATATATATGATGAATTATACATATAAATGATGAATATAATTCTGGAATTAAAATATAAATACCTCTCATTTAGTTTTAATTCCATTAATATGACAAAGAAATGAAAGTAGCGTTCATGCGTATGTACGGCTTACCGTCTCCATGAACGGTGCTTTTCATTTTTTATCTCCAAATGATATGGAATAGTATGAAATGAATATTTACTGGATATATATGATATTTTAATCATTAATAATATTCTGGAAATTATTTACTTATAACTACATGGGCAATCTTTTTTCAAACAAGTTCATTTTTGACTCATGTGCCAAACATCGGCAAAAACGTCTGATATGAACTAACATTATTAATCAATTATTATAACATTATAATATGTGATATGAACTGAATAATAATCTATAAAGGAGGTACTTAGGCAATTATTAATTGACCAAAGTTTATTATTCAGGAATATAAAGAAACGAACAAAACAAGTTGGACTTGAGGTAAGGGATCCTACTCCTCTCTTTCTTTTTAAGTACACTCTTTTATGTCATTCCTTTTAAGCTCATATTTCTTGTGATTGGGATGTTGTTTTATATTACTCTTACTGTAATTTTTATGTTCATATGATGGGAGACCCTATTCTCTCTCATCAATCCATTTTGGATGTTTTGAGTGGCGCCGTTAGGCTGCCGAATTTTTGTAAGAGATCTAACCTCTCTCTTTCTCTTTAAGTACTCTCCTTTATGTCACTTCTTTTAAGCTCCACTTTTTTTTATGATGGGGGATGTTATTTTATATTCCTCTTGCTGTAAATTTTATTGTAATGATATGAGATACCCTATTTGATATCATCAATCGATTTTTGGATGTTTTAAGTGGCGCCGTTAGGCTGCCGAGTTTTCGTAAGGGATTTTTCATCTCACTTTTATTCCTGTGAGATTTATGCTACATTTTCCACAATTTCATTTGAGTGGTTTATGTAATGCCCATTATTACACTCCTTTTTTAATATAATTCCATTTATGGGTATTTACATATTCATTGTATGACACTTCTTCAATGGGGTGTACTTTTCGAAAGTTACCCAAGTCGGTAAGGGAACCTTTCACCCTCCTCATTTTAAAAGACTTCATTTGTTATGTATTTTAATTCACATACTATTATGTTGGGATATGTTCTTCTATATCCTGGTTTATGTAAAGTTTATGTCCAAGTGATTAGATTCCCTTTTTATCTCTCATCAACTCATTTTCTGAATTTTTGAAGTGACGCCGTTAGGCTGTCGAATTTTACCAAGGGAACGTTTTAACCCAATTTCGATTTCTTTGGGTTCAACATGTAGTTATTGAATATGTCATCCTTTGAATATGTTTGAATGACCTTTTATTGTTTTACACTTAATATCCAATTATATTGGGTGTATTTATATTTGTCACACATAATTTTGAGATTGATTTATCCTTAATTTAAGGATACCTTCTTTATAAGGGATTTCATCACATTTTACATTCCTATTGAGACTTCATTGTTGTTATGCACCAAATCACTCTTATATGGTGTATATACTGTCCTTTGGAATATTATATCACGAATCCATTTATTCTCATGATATTATAAAGTTCTTATTAAATGTTATTCCTCAATTATTGTATTCAAGTGTCTCTAATTTTGGTAAAAATCCTTTGACCAAAATATCTCTTTAAATGTTTTAATGATTTGTTTTTATTAATATCCATGTTTTCAAAATGGGTTTAAGGATTTATTTATATGGATATTAATGGTTTAAAATTTTAAAAGCTTCAAGGTGGTATGGGACTTCGTCTCCATCTCCTTTCATTGAGGCATATTTTATTTTATACACAACTTTCTTTTATACGGTGTATAAACCCCTTTGACTTTTATGTTTATTAAAAAGGAATCTTTTTTATATGAAGCATTTATTAAACGACAAAAGGGAATGTTTTCGTCGTACGTATGCGGCGACAACGAATTCCCCGCTTTCGTGACCGTTATTTGAGTTTCGGCTTCCTCTACAAGCCATTTCCTCTTTTTAAAAGAAAAATAAATACCATGTTTTACTTTTCTTTTATTTTGGTATCGAAAATGGTTTTCATAATGTTTTTATATCAATGTGTTGTATTGATATCTTGTGATTGAATGGTGGGAATGTTATGTTTCCTTTATGCATGTTTTATGTGATATGATTATGTTGAGGTCCTTGGGCATTATTATGAAAACGGGTGGTTCCGTGATAAACTAAGGGTGGGTGAGCCCGATATAGCTCTTCAATGCATTGGGTAACGCGAAGGAGTGAAACGTTAAGGTTTATCTGAAGAGATTTAGGGAATATACTGTGATGGGTATTCCAAACGTAACCAAGAGGGTTACTCCCTACGTAAGAATGTTATGAAATCCTCAAGTTACCTTTATGTCTTATGTTTTCTATGATTTATTCATGGTTTGATGAGGTATGTTAAAGTGCCTATGTTTTATGGGTAAAGTATGATTTCATTCTTATGTATATATGTACTCATGTTTCCTTTCCATATTTTTATATCCCTTACTGAGCTTTTTATGCTCATCCCAAGTTTTTTTGAAATTTTTTTCACAAGTCAAGGGAAAGGTACATGATATGATGATAGTGTCAAGGAAGTGTCAAGAAAGAATCCGTGTTTATTTTAAATATGTTTCCATTGATGGGAATGAAGAATACTATCTTTATGTAACCACTTTGTTTATATGTGGAATATAATGCAAGTTTTATGATCTAATTCTCTAAAACTCTAAACCCGAAAAGATCCTCAACGTGTAATCTTGTAATAACTCAATATTAAGTAAGGTTTAAGGTCGGGGCCTTATAACTAGTGAAACAGAACACCTAACAACATAAGACACCCAACAAAATATTATTCCTTAAAGAATATTAAACTAAAAGGAATGAATAATATATAAGATACATTGTTATAATAAATTAAACAGTAAAAATTGTAATACATATGATATGGGAAAAATAATAAGGATATGAATGATTTTAGAAATTATAATTATTAGTATTTATAAAGGGTAGTATGACCATTGGAAGGGAAGTGTGATTATTGGATAGTAACCATCCAATATGACCATTATAATAGTAATGTAATCATTATACACATAAGTGTCCAATAAAATGCATAAAATAAGTTTTAAATAATATAATTTATAATTTTTTTTATCAATGAATAATAATACAATTAGAGACGTTTTTTATAATAAAAACAAGTTTTATTAAAAATGAAGTTTCATATTTTGGCGCTAAATGAATGATTTTTATATACATCAAGATTTGTATTTAGTAATAAAAATTATTATATATAGGCAACTATATTAATAAAAATTACTTTAGATTTAAAATCATTACATTGAAATTATCCAGTCGCATGTTCATAATTTTCCGAGAAAGCCTAAAATTTTAGTAAATTGTAAAATAAAATATGAATATAAAGTAACTATTATAATTTCATTATGATAAAAATGATGCAATAATTAATATTATTTAATATTTTACCTAAAAAATTATTTTATTAGTACAATATATTTTAAATAAATTAAATAAATTTCCAAACATATAATATAATTACCAAAGTCAAAAATGGTAATTATAGTTTTTAAAACAATTCATTAGGAATAAAAGTATTTTCCATGTCCAATGTGTTATAAAATAATGGCGTTTAGTTCTCAAAACAATTTCATCAATAATGCCTTAAATTTTAAAAACTATTGTTTAAACTAATGGGTAAGCCAATGGTTTTACATTTTTTCACAACCTATATTTTCAAGGACTAAAATCCAAAATTAAAAAAAAAACCCACCCATTTGTTCTAAATACCCACCCATACTCTCATTATTCTTCAATCCATAATTTGTGGGCTTATTATCCTCACATTTTCCCCATCAAGGGTACATCTAAGGTGATATTAAGGTTCTAATGTGTTCTTTACCAAGATTTAAGAAGGTAATTTTTTATTTAAGGGTTTCTAATCTATTCTCATTCGGAATTTGTGTAGTATTTTCCCATACATTTTCCATTTAGTTTGAAATTTAATTAAGATTTATTTTTATAATTTTTGTATTTTATCAATAAGATATTGTTATTCCCTCTCGCTATACCACCTTCATAAGTTGTTATTATTCTTAAATGTTGATTTATTCATAAACTATTTTATCCAAATCCATATGTATTCCATGTATTTATGGTATTATGGTAGTGTTATATCTAAGAGGTGGTCTTTATAAAAGAAAGCATAATAATGATGAATTTGATAGATCCTTCATCGGTTTCTAATTATATTAGACTCAATTTTGAAAACATTTCACATTTTTCATCAATACATGACGGTCTAAAAGTCTTTATTTAAAGAAAATTTATAACCCTAATGTGTATCAAATATATATGTCACATAATCATAATTTTTAGAAGGTACACTTCTGGAAACATGACCTATACCAACAGTTTAAAACAATTAGTAAAGGCCTGAAAACTGTTGGTATAAACTATACCAATGTTTTCTCAAACCATTGGCTAGTTAGCCATGGGAATAGATATATACCAACAGTTGTATTATAACTGTTAGTATATGGCCCTGGAATGCAGATTATACCAACAGTTTTAGCTAACTGTTTGTATATCTTTATACCAACTGTTGATACCCATTTCAAATTTAGGAATTTCAGATCTATTAAAACAGTTTCAAACCCATTAGAATAACCCTTTACCAATGGTTTACATAAAACTATTGGTAAAGACTAATTACATGTTCAATACCAATGGTTTACTAACTGTTGTTATATAGTTTTACGAACAGTTTTATGTAAACTGTTTGTATAAAGTTACTTTTCACACTTGTACCAACGATTTACAACCATTGGCATAGCCTTTTTTTCAATTGTAGCAGCAGACTGACCTGCCTCCCCCTCTACAATCCCCGATGCACCTGTGAATTCAGAATTCTATTCAGAATCTGATTACCCTATGCAATACAGAATTCAGAATTTAATTCTCAATTGAATACATAATGAATTATGTTCTGAATTATTAATGAATAACACATACAAAATGAATTATGAATTACATATAGAATTATAAATTATGTATAGTGTACTCAATTCATAATTCAATACGTACATAATTTAATTATGTATAACACATACAGAATATGGCATACAAAATTGAATTCAGAATATGGAATACAGAATATGGATAAATGACTAATATGGCATACAAAAAAGAATATAACTAATATGGAAAACAAATATGACTAATATGGCATACATAATATGAATTCAAAAGTGAATTCATATCCATGGGTGATTTTATATGAAATCAGTGTGATTGAAGATTTACTAATACTTTTCACATGTAATTAGATATGAAAATGGATAAATGACTTCAAAAATTTCATTTTCCAGGGGTTGGGGGTGCCTGGGGGGGTGAGGGGGGCTGTCCAAGGGGGTCGAGGAGTCCAAGGGTGGGGGCCATCCAAGGTGGTGGGGGTGTCCAGGGGGTGGGGGCTGTCCAAGGGTGTGGGGGGTGTCCAAGGGGGGGCTATCCAATGGGGGTGGGGTGTCCAGGGGGTGGGGCTGTTCAAGTGGGTGGGGGTCTAGGGGGTGGGGGTGTCCAAGGGGGTGGGGGTTTCCGGGGGTTGGGGTTTTCTAATGATGTGGGGTCTGTGGGGGGTTCTGTACGGGGGGGATATCCATGGGGTGGGGTGGGGTGGTGTCTAGGTGTGTCTAAGGGGGGTGGGGATGTCTAATGTGATGGGGGTGTCCGGTAGAGGGGTTCTCTAAGGGGATGGGGGTGGGGGGTCCAGGGGGTGGGGTGGGGGTGTCTAGGGGGTGGGGATTTTTGGGGGGTTATCCAGGGGGTTGGGGGCTGTCCAAGGGGGTGGGGGTTGTCCAAGGTGGTGGGGGTGTTCGGGGGTGGGGGTTGTCGAAGGGGGTGGGGGTGGAGGTGTCCAGGGGTGGGGGATATCCAGGGGTGGGAGTTGTCCATGGGTATGGGGGTTTCTAGGGGGTGGGGTGTCCAGGGTGTGGGGTGGTGTCTAGGGGGGCTGTCCAAGGGGGTGGGGGTGTCAAAGGGGTGTGGTGAGAGGTTTTCTAGGGGTTGGGGGATGTCCAAGAGGGTGGGGACTCTCCAAGGGGTTGGGGGTTGTCCAGGGGGGTGCGGGTATCTGGGGGTAGGGGTTGTCCAAGGGGGTTGGGTGGGGGTGTCCAGGGGAGGGGTGAATCGGTCACATATATTCAGTCTCAACAAATCATCAATTCAAGTTTTATTATTTATAGATAAAGAAATAAAGATAATGTTACCTACCAAATGACACATATATTCAGGCATAACAAATCACCAAACATAAAATGTTAGTAATATTAGTCCAAAATGTAACGGATCAATTTTCCCTCATCATCATCACTATCATCATTGTCATCATCAGCCTTATCCCTATCCTCATCGTTGTCCCCATCATCATACCCAACCTCCTCAACACCCTCCTCCTCTCCCTCTTACTCTACCCCGGCCTCCTCCTCACCCTCCCCCTTCGCCTCAGACTCCTCCTCACCCTCCTCTTCCGCCTCCGCCTCCTCCTCATCGTCCTCCTCTTCCTGAGCCACTTCCTCTCCATCGTCATCTCTATGAACAACATCATCATGACCACCACTAGAACTTCTACATGGTTCACCATATATAGAACTCATCGAAGACATATATTCATCACAAGTTGTGCTGGTCTATGGTGGAATTATTGGTTGTAAAACTTTCATCAGTTTCATAAATGGAGTGGTTCCCTTAGAAGACTGTTCTGCCATCTCTGTGGCCCATTTTCATCTTGTTTTTCTTGTTCCTTGAACTTCTGGAACTTTTTGTCACTACAACTCGTACCAAAAGATTCCCAATACCTCATCGTAACTATACACTTCACAGGTCGACAGCATACTCTGTCAGGGTGCTCATCTCCCAACAAATGATGTAAGTGATCATTTGGCTCAAAATTGTCAAGTTCATGGGCATCAAGTGCCTCTAAAGAATCCTATTACAAATATAAATAGATTATTAAGTTACAAAATAGATATTAAAATTTTAAATCAATAAAGTGAAACCTACAATTTTTTGTTGAGTCAGTTTGTTAACTGCACTTCTATCTTTTTCCTTCTACTTGAGGAAAACAGTTTTTCTTGAGTCACACGTCCTTCAATATTCATTTTTCCCCACTAAAATGACATTGGTTGTATGAAACCATAACTAAATAAAGGTTACCAATAATTATTTTCATAGAAAAAATTATATGAAAACTTTAGAAATCAAATAAATTGTGTAGTAAATAATGGAAAGTGCAAGTCGTAAAGAAAAATTATAAACTTTCATACCTTCTTCCTCTCATGATCTGACATCGTAGTACATCCCAATGTGTGGAGGTATTTTTTAGCATCAACGTTTTTTATTTCCTCTAGACGATTCCTAAATAAAATTCAATAATAAAAAAGATAGTATTGATGAAAAACATAAAAATTTTCATTTAAATACCTAAAATGTGATTAATATCTTAAACTTGATAGTCGTCCAATGAGTAATTATCTGTCGATATTGTTCTATCATACAATCATCCAAGATAGGTACCACCTATAACTTTTTTCCAACTCTAAAATGCCATCCAATATACAACACCTGCTTATAGGCTCTCCAAAGCTCACCAAAATCCTTTAGACGTGCTGGCTGTGCACCCTCACCATCGGAGAAATTAAACTGAAGTTGTCACCAAAATATTAATTCATATAAATACAAAAATAATATATTACATTAAATAAAACAGATTTTTTACCCATATCTATGCCCAAACATTATCCTTGAATTCATTTGGAAAATGTCTCCAAGAGATCCGGTTGACTGGAATGATGTTGGAGTACGTGGAATGTGTTTCCAAAAAACTCTGACATTACTACCTTGTTTTTTCAATTATTTGATTGGCTTCATTGTAGTCCACCATCAACTATGTGTGATGGTTCCACACCACACGCATTTGTGCACGCCCCTTCCCCAGCCACCTATTAGTATATGTATCTGTTGTTAAAGAAAAACAAATATTTTATAAATACATGTTATAATGAAAATAAATAATGGTATAAATTTTTTTAGGGTTCTATAAATATACATGCGTCAGTATGATCAATGGGAACCGCTGAATCCATAGAGACCAAAGGAACACCCTTTACAGGTGGGGTGGCTCCTAGTTTACGCTTCGTAGGGACAAACTGTGGTAGAGAATGATTCAAAGGAGATGGAATATAGAAGCTCAAAGACAAGAAAGTAGAAGTAAAAGAAGATGGAATAGATGGCTGGCCTAATGCTGGATGGGGATTGGGAATCATTATCAGATATGGTAAATATGGGTGAGGAGACTAAGATGTAAAGAGTGTTGAAAAAATGGGAGGCCTAAATATCTTGTTTGTCCTTGAGGACACACTAGGATCAGAATGTTGTATAGATGGTATGCTAGTGGTAGGAACAGGGTCTAATTAGGTAGGCCGACCAGATCACCTATCTCTCATACCACCCCCTTCGTACCACTAACCTGAGTACTGGGGCCACTACAATGCTTCTCATAAAATAATTTTCACCTAAGAGGTTGATCCTGAAAAAAAGTTTAAAACAAAATTAATCATGTGACACTATATATTATTTAAATATATATATATATATTAAATAAAATACTCACTACAAGCACTAGTGGTGGAACACCCATCTCATCCATGAAATGATTTTTGTCCATTATCTTTTTCATTGCCTCTCTTAAATTGGTTTCATTTCCTACATTTGAAAACAAATATGGATGTAATTAGAAAATGATAACAAATGTGTAACCCAAAAAACAAAATATATGAGAGGGAATAGGGGGATTCATATATAATTTAACTATACATTGTTTTAGGTGAGCATGAATGGATATATAATGAATTCAATAAATCATACAAGATGTAATAAAGAAATTTAATTTTGATTAGGGTGGTTATTTACTAAGTGTCACCAGTCTATTAAAATCATGGAACACTGATTCTGAAGCTTTATTTTACTCAACATCCAAGAGAGAGAGCATACTGAATTATTCCTCTAGAAAATTCAGCAAGGTATATGTTATGAATGATTAAACCATTAAGATAGTTATAAATTATGATATAAACATATGAACAAGGATAATATATCTACCAAATTCATATAGGGTAAAGAAGTTATCGAAATTAAGGAAAATTTTAATTTATTTAGCCTAGGTAGATGATGCAGGTATCTATACATGTTTAGTAGAATAAGACAAACCATCATGTTCATTATCTGTAGAAATGTTAAAGGGAAGTCTTAGAGTTATATTAATTTTATACATGGTCAATAAAGAATTTAAATGTTCACCAAGTTATAAATTTTGGTTTCATAGGTTTGAATATAGTTCAATTCCAAATTAGAAAATGAAATTCAAATAAAATTGAAACTAATAAACATTTAATATTCACATTAAGGTCGAGTAGGATACAACATATTTGTAATAAATATTAAATAAATTTAAATAGTACAAACCTTAACAACCCAAGTCGAGCTAAAACTAAAGAATTGAGAACATGGATGGATGATTATATATATTTCCCACCACAACTTCAGGTTCACAGTCAACTCTGACAATTGAACTATTTGAGAAATCAAAATTAATAAATGGATCGGTTCCAATGGCAGTAGGGATGTTTTCAATTCCATCATCATAATCATAAAAAATATGTTTCGTAATTACTTTAATAATGACACAAAATTCATGTAGAATATGGTCTTTCACATAAAAACATTTTTTCATCATTGATGTTAATACATATGGTTCATCGTTAGCAAGATTACGAGTCATATCAATTAATCAAAATCCACAATCATCAATAATTTTGCATGGCCTTGTCCTCAAATAAAACCACTGGCATTTCATCACTGTGACTCATCCATGAGAGTAATAATCCAATATTATTATTATTTCAACAACTCCATAATAGCCTACATTTTCAAATCACTGTCTACTATCTAATGCACTGGAATAACTGTTTGTTGTGGCAGTAACCATAATACCATCATGTTTTATTCTCATGTTCTTTTCTCATTCAGTGATAATAAATCTGTACCCATTGATAATAATTGATTTACAGTCACAAACCATGGTATTAGAACCAAAAGCCAAAGCTCTTATTTCCTTAGAGACAGAGTCAGCAAGAAAACTCAATACCTGAAATATAAATGAATGTTAAACCAAATTAAATATTGATTTAATTATTTTAAATAGTAATATTTGTACCTTCAATTTGAACCAAGTAGAAAACTCTTTGTTATGAAAATTCTATCTCCTTCTCAAAGATAATGAACGATGATTTATATTTATCATTAATTTATGTTCCCTGTAGATAAAAATAGTAATAGTTTAATAGATATTTAAGATATAAATATTACATTTAGTTACCTGATGTAGTCATCAAACAAATCACAGTTGAAAAAAACTGTGTGATGTGCCATCTCCTGCTCTTCATGGCTTAATGTCGTCAATGTATATAATCTAGAAAATACTCTTATTTGAGGAACTGATGGAAAAATGAGATCAATTTTCTAATAATGTTTTTCTTCATTTCTCATTGGTCTATTCATTCTTGTAGTAATATTATAAAAATAAATAGAGCAGAAATCCATACATTCTTGAGCCAAGTAATTATCCATGATAGAACCTTCAGGATGATTCCTGTCTCAGATATAAGACTTTAATGTGTACGTATTTCATTTAGTTGGATACATCCAATGAAAGGAAATAAGTCCTTTGAAAAGTATTTTTGTTGGAATATGGACAGTCAGATGTAGCATGCATGTGAAAAATGATGGAGGAAATATTTCTTCTAACTCGCACAGAATTAATGGGGCATCTGCCAACATTTTTTCCAAGAAAGACTTAGACAACTTTTTAGCATAAATATCTATAAACAAATAGAACAAACAAATAGAATCCACCCTTAAATTATTGGACAAAAGATGACATATTGCTATTGGAATCAACTAATGCAGAAGGACATGATAATCATGGGTCTTCAAATATTTTAGCTTCAACTCTCGTCTATTGACCAATTTAGATATGTTTCTTGAATATACATAAGGAACTTTAATAATCTCTAGTACTTCCAGAAATTTATTTTTTTCTATAGGTGTCATCACATAAGAAGAACATGGATCTTTCCATTTATTTTCACTAATACACACAGGATTCAATTCTGGTCTAATGCCCCAATTCACCAAGTCCTGCTGAGACTCTAAATCATCTTTTGTCTTTCCCTTAAAATTTAAAATAATCGAAAGAAACATTTCACATATATTCCTTTCAATGTTCATTACATCTAAGTATTGACAAAACAAATTGGTATACCAACAAGGAAAATCAAATAAGATACTCCTCTTCTTCCAATTGTAATAGGTTTCAGTAGAAACATTCTTTCTCTTTCCATATTTCATTGACCATTCTCGAAGGAAAAATAGAAATATTTCAATTCATTAATCACATCAGTTCTAGAAACATGATGAGGTGGATCATCGGTCTCCATGGTATTGTCAAATATTTTAAGATTATTTCTATATGGATGGTCCATTGGAAAGAATCATCGATTTCCCATAAAACTGAAACTACAATGATGTTTCGGTCTTCTGGATCGTGTATTCTTCATACAAACCAGATATGATAGTTTTCCCTTCTTGATCCATCTAGATATCATTGCATAAGTAGGAAAATCATTGATTTTCAACATAAGCGCAGCACACATATGAAATATGTCTTTCAAACATGCATCGTATGTGGTCACACCCATATCCCAAATAAGATTCAACTCTTTTATTAAATTTTTCATGTATATGTCTATGTCATTTTCAGGAACAAAAGGGCTAGATATGAGTGTACTCATGAAAGTGAGCGGTTTTTTCATACACAACCATGGGGGAAGGTTATAAATGTGTATAAAAACTGGCCATGTTCTATGTGAAGTAATCATCTTCCCAAAAGGATTAAAACCATCACATGAAAGACCTAGCCTCATATTATGCACATCAGCTAAAAAATAGAGATATCAATCATCAAATTTCTACCATAAAAATCCATCTGTAGGGTGAACCAACTCATCATTTGTCTTATTTCTCTCTGTATCATGACATCAAATTTTTATTGATATTTCATCAAACATAAAAATATTAAAAATTTTGGGGATCAATGGAAAGTGCCACATTACTTTTTATGGCACACGGGATGGTGTTCCATTAGATTTTGGATTCCAGAGGGATGTACCAAATTTTATTCAATCATTTTGTTCAGTAGTTTCCTCCTAGGATAAACAGCAATCTTTTATTCATGCATGAATTTTGTTTCTTGAAATTCAAAGTTCCTCAACTAACTTCCATGCCACATAGTGGTTTGATGGAATATCTGAATCATCTAGAAGTAATTACTTCAATAAGGTAATAATGTAATTGATGGCAGTATTAGAAATCTCATAAATATTTTTCCCCTGAAACAATCAGATTAAAAAATATATCTTTTTCATTTTACTGTATTTTCTATATACTGGAGTCATTGCAGCATCATTCAATTTTTTCACCTTGAAAAAATCATTGTTTTAATTAGACGCATCATTTGTTCTCATATCCAAGTCTTCTTGGGTCAGAATCCTTTCTTTTTCATGATGAAGAATAAACAAAAATCAATCATATAACAAATTCTTCAATCCAGTCCTCTCATTTGGATCATCGTCATTTTGAGATTTCATTTTCTCCCCATTGTGATATAGCACAATGTAGTTTACTTGAAAACCATATTTGGTTATGTGGTAGCTGATTTCTTCACGACTCAACCAAGGTCTTCCAACACAATTATAACATGGGTAGTGTATGTGACCACTATCTGAAGCATTCTGAAATGAAAAATCTAAAAAGTTCTCCAAATTATTGTGAAAATCGCTTGAGATCTGATCGGTTTCATACATCCAACTTCTTATCCATTCTGTAAAAAAAATTTATAAGTCATTTTGTCAAAAGAAATTCAATATGATTAAAGTTTAATTGAAAATATATTCAATTAAATGAGAATTTTTTACTTTATATGAAACCATAACTGATAAACTACTCTATATGATAATCATAATATAAAAGACAATAAAAATACTATATTTATAACAAAATACTATAAATTAATATAAATCCATGATATTGAATTCAATTATAAATATAATACCATGATAGTTGTGCTTATTGAGAGAACATATATAATCTATGGGACAATTATGAGAGTCCTATACATCTTGTGTCAAAGAGAAGCAGAGATTTAGAATCCATGAGCCTTTGAAGGAGAAGAATCCCATTATTCTCAAGTATTCAATGAACTAAGTAATAACTTAATCGAGTGAGATTTGGATAGTGTTTTGAGAACACAAAAAATGTTCAAGGAAGGTTTGGAATATCTTTTAAGAACTATAAATGAGTGTACAAGATCATGTACACTTGTGGCGGAGAATTATTCAGGAGTTAGTAAATTTTAGATTAGATAAATTTTATTTTTTAGTAGATTATTAGAGTGATATTCATAATATCTATTCTGAATAAATGGTAAATATAATCTGAAAATGATGGTAAAAAGTTCATTAAGGATTGAAACATCATGGTCATACATGTGGATCATGATCCAAGAAAGATTAAATGGAACTAAGAGAAGTTTGATGTCATATAATGAAGGTTCCATGGGTAAAAGAATCATGATTCCATATACATGGATATTTCGAATGATGAGAATGAAATTTATTTTCCAAATGGGATAATCTATCCCCATTTTAGATATCCATAATGGAAGGGGTTTCTCGTTGATGTAGTGAACTATTCTTGATTTGATACCTTATTGTTAAAACAATGTGATGATATACTAATTTAGTTTTGTCGGTATAAATTTGAGGTGAAATGTGTTTTGGAATTTTTTTCATTTTTCAGATACAAGAAGACACCATGGACCTGATAGAACATTGTTAAAGATATTAAATAGTGAATTATTTTCATCAAATATTCAGAATGCGTAAAAAGAGTTTTTTAAAATAATTTATTGATGCAAAAAATGGAAATATTTTGAAAAGTTAGGAGATTTAATAACACACAATACCCAAAGTTGAAGTATTTATTGTGTGGGGGTGTCCAGGGGTGGGAGTGTCCAGGGGGTGTCTAGGGGGTGGGGGCTATCCAGGGGTTGGGGGGTGTTTTCCAAGGGTGTGGGGGTGTCCAGGGTGGTTTTCGAAGGGGGTGGGGGTGTCCGGGGGGGGGAGTGGTGGGGGTTGTGGGTGTCTTGTGGGTGGGGTAGTGTCTAGGGGGGTCTGTCCAGGGGTGGGGGCTGTCCAGTGGGTGGGGTGTCCAATGGGTGAGGTGGTGTCCATGGAGGCCAATCCAAGGGGGTTGGATGTCCAGGGGTGGGGAGCTTTCTAGGGGGTGGGGGTTGTCCAAGGGGGTGGGGGTGTCTAGGGGGTGGGGGTATCTAGGGGGTAGGGGTGTCTAGGGGTGGGGGTTTCCATGGGGTGGGAGTGTCTAGTGAGGGGTGTCCAGTGGTGGGGGCATCTAGGGGGTTGGGAAGTTTTCCAAGGGGGTGGGGGTGTCCAGGGGGTTGGGGCTGTTGAGGGGTGGGGTGTCCAAGGTGGTGGGGGTGTCTTGGGGTGGGGGCTGTCCAAGGGGTGGGTGTGTCCAGGGGGTGGGGGTATCCAGGGGCTGGGGTGTTCAGGGGGGGTTGTACATGGGGGTGAGGGGTGTCCAGTGGGTGTGTGGGTCTAGGGTTTGGGGGCATTCTAAGGGGTGGGGGTGTCCAAGGGGGTGGGGGCAGTCCAATGGGGGGGGAAGGGGGTGTCTATGGGTGGGGGTGTCCATGGGGCTGAGGTGGGGGTGTTTAGGGGAGGCAATACCCATATAATACCTTGAAAATTACCTATACCATATCCAACCAACATCACAATTACAATCCAACACTCAACCAACAGCCAATTCATCCTCAATATCACTACCCTTCCCAGTATTCCTTGAAAAAATATTATAAATACAAAATCCAAATCCAATTTTCAACTAGACTAAATTCCATAGAAACTACCATATCACCCCATTAAAAAATGGAAAACCACCTACACCACTACCCCAACCGTTCCAAATCCCTTCACATGGAGCATCCTTATATCCATTACCCACCTCGAGACAATATGACTAAACAAATTGTTTTCCATCTTTGAGTGGGGAAACATCTCACCAGCACCTCCTTTAGTTCATACAATTCACTAACTCTAAACAGAAGGAGTGGCTCTGAAGATTTAAAATAAAGGTGATTCACACAATCATTACACTTCAACTTTAGAACAAAAATAGAAAGCAAATCAAAGTACACTTATTGGGTATACCATACCACAGACCGTACGGACCTCTGGTTTAGGCCAAATCAAAACAGAAAACAAAAAAATAGATGCAGAACATTAAAACTAAGTAGTATTTATATATTTGAAGTGTAGAAATAAAAAATTTATTGATTAAAGATGGATCGATTAGGTGGAAGGAGTTTCGCATCCTAGGGTAAAGAGACAGCTTTAGGAGAACTTTGATTTAGGGTTTCAGGGTTGAAATTGCACAGATGGGGGGAACTGGATCTATTGTGTATTTGGGGGAAACATTCCCAAAGGTTTTAAAAAACTTTTGGGAAATATATTATTTACCAACAGTTTTAAAAAACTATTGGTATACTTTATAAAAATGAAATATTTCCCAACATTTTACTTAAACCATTGGTAAAGGTTGATTGTTAAAATATTATACCAATAGTATGAACAAATCATTGGGAAAGGTTCATTATAAAACAAGTATACCAATGGTTATTTCAAACCATTGGCATAAAAGTGTTGGGAAAGCCTCTATTTCTACCAGTAGAATTTTTATTTCATTTCTTGGGTATCTTTCAATTGAATAAAATTATATTCAATGGCTAATTACTATATATATATTTTTACAATGAATGTATTCTATACAACTCCCATTGATAAGGAATCCTTCCATGTTATTGTTAACATCCCATAGTTTCTAATTTTATAGACATATATTTAACTAGATGGACATATTATTCCATTTTGTAGGGAAATATTTATAAGTCATATATCCATTATTTCTATAAGGATACCTATTGATTACTTAGACACGATTATGTGTGAGGTTCCTCAAGGAACATTATGTATTTTATTTTATATCCACTCTATTCATGTGATAGATGCATTGGATTTATTATGTGAGAGGTGGGACCTAGAATTATATAACCCCTCAATGAATTTGAAGGTATCATGAGACAAACTACCTTGGTTCTTCAGTGTATACCTACCCATTTATCTATGACTTTTACAAGGCCTTGATGGTATGGTTATTATGTTTGAAATTATGCATTCAATCATTATTAGAAAAGTTATTGTTATACATGTGGTCATTTATTTTCATTGTTACATTATCCATGGATATATTATTCTCATGTTACCAATTATATTTCATTATTTGACTATTTATTTCTTCTATATTATTTATGACTTGTTTATTTAATGATAAATTATATTTTACACTACCCTTAATGAGATTATAAGATCACCCCTATACTTTGGTTTCCCAATTTCCCTAAGAAACGATGATTATTACTACATGTGACCTAAGGAGAAGTAAGAATAAGTAATAAAGTTTTAATACATCACTATAATGTACTTTAAGTTTCCCATGTAATATAATGATCATTTATATAATTAGTCTCCTGAGAAAATAAATTGTTAGATAATGTGTGTCATAGTAAAAATATTCTATTCTAATGTAATAAAATAACCACTGGCTCTATATTATAAGATTTAGTGTTTTTACAACACACCTCCTAAACACTATAGAAAATCTTTAACAATAAGATTATGATATAATAATTCAAATATAAAAATACTATATAAATTATGGAATGATTTTTTATTCTATTTATTTTATTTACAATATCACCACTCACACCGTGGTCAGTATATACGACCTATGTGAGTGATGATGTCATTGTTGGATTTGGTGACCTAGAACCAACTTGTTTAGTACTTGATTACATGTTTTCCTTATTAAAGAAGTTTTCTTATTACATCATGATTGTTCTTCTACATAATATTTATATGTGATAATGTTCATAGAATATGCATCGCGTTGAAAGGTCATGGACGTTATTCACTATAATGAGAACCTAGAGGTGCCATGAAATTATTCTCAATCCTTTTTCTATGACCAGATTATATTATCTGATGTAACAGAGTCAATATAGGCTATCAGGGATAGGAGGCTCATAATATATTTTGAAACCTTATCATGGTGTTCTCCCTTGGTAATCTCTATGATATAAGGTTATGATAATATACATGTTAGTAGGTAATCCACATTTCCATGTGTCATTATATGTTCCTATATATGAATGTGTGTATTGATCCTTAAACATTAATATTATCATTAGTGGATATCATGACTTGCATGCTTTGAATTATTGATGAATACAATGATGACATATGTTCATAGTGAAGTAGGATATGTTTGGTGCATCATGAGTGATATTGAAATAATTAATAACGTGAGAAAGGATTTATCCCTTTTTTGGCTTAATGAAATTTGATATCTTAGGACCTCTGATGGAATGGAACTGCATGCATAAATCCATGGACATGATATTCAATGGTTGTGTTCATTTTTGGAAATTCAAGGAAACGTACATCGAGTATATAAGTTTATAGAAATGATATACAGTCTTCTTGATTTTAGATATTATGATAAAGGGATTATATTATATGGTAAACATTTATAGGATGATGGGCATCGTCAAAATGTTATCTTCATTCTATATGGATGAATTAGAGTGTTACTAGATGCTAACCATAGAATATAGATAGTTATGCCTAATTCTACTGAGAAACAGGCCTAGAGGGTCACACATTAAGATTATATGCAATATTAGTTAAATTTTAGTATTGAATTTAACCAATTAGAATAAATAATATTTATTTAGGTTTGGTTGATCATTATAATTTAATCACAATTTATTCAAAATAATTAGTGTGTTAAATAATAATAATAATAATAAATATGGGGTTTCAAGTTGGGTGAATGTGTTATTGATTATATTTATCATTGAAAAATTCAATAATATTTATTTATTAAATAAAAATTCATTATTAAAGGATTGATAAATGTGGATGAGGTGAAGTGGACCAAGTTTAATGGTCCAATTGGTAATTATATAAATAATATTTATTTAAATTCTTTATGTATTTCATAATTCAAGAAATTAATAATAATATTTATATTACTATTATTGGACATGGGGTCAAATAAGAATTATGGAATTGGGAAAGGACATGTGTGAGATTTTCCAACCCTAAGCCTATTAAAAATAAATATCTAATTATATCTATTTCTTAAAACACAATTGGTCTAAACAATGGATACAATGAGACTCTCTCAATACCTAGACATAGATTGAGATATCTATAGTTTTCTCATCCCTTCCTCTCTCAAGACAATGAGAGAACATCAAGAGTTCTTCCTCTTTGGATAATAATTATGATGCGATCAACCATGAACAACATAAGTGATCAGGATCAGTCATTATAGAACCCAATGATTCTATAAATTTTTTTATAGATTTTGGTTCATGTGTGGATCACCGCTAGAGGTATTATGCAATGATAGTTGAGCAGTCTTGTAAGGTTTGGAGTTTGTATAAAAAATATTTTTATTGGGCGGTTCTACTCCTATAGTGTATTTCTTGGGACTTCAATGGTCATATATTAAATACTAAGAACCATTGGGACTACAATACATATAATTTTACCCCTCAACCCACTTACAAATGGGAAAATAAATAAAAAATTAATAGGCATCAGTCTTGGAGGTAAAGCAATCATTACATGTGATTTATTACTAAAATCTGAGTTCTTCATACTTCAAAGGATGTTTCATCCATACTCAAAACCTATAAGTGGTATTAGATCAGTAAAATATTTAATTTATAATTATTTAGTATTATTTAATTTAATACATGTGTTTTAATTTTATTTTACTTATATAGATTTGTTTTAATATCTGACATCATCGTATCTTCCCTCTCTTCATTCTCACCAACATAACTATTGTTACGGACCGTGTCTTCTCAGCCCATTAATTTTATAGTTTTGGTGGTTGTAGGTGTTTGGGGGATGTTTTTTGAGATTTCCATGGATCCTAGAGCTATAGAGGTGTTGTATCAGGAAATACATATTCTGTATTGTTTATACGATGTGAACTAGTGTTTCACAGATTGTGCAGTCGGTGAGTTCACCACTTTTAAATTGGATAAGGGGGAATCCATGAGATGGATTACATTTTGTGTAAGTGTAATTTAAAATTTTTATTAAATAAATTCCAAGGCTATGTGATTTTCTATGAATGTTGGAAATTTTTAGGAAACCTGAGGATTACATTCCATGTCATGGTTACACAATATGAAACTAGTGGGATTCAATGTTTTATGTTATTTTATCGCCAAAATTTAATTTTTTTTTCAGATGTTCCTCCTCTATCACTTGAGATGAGACCTAGGATCTCTAAGGAGACACTATATCTATATTCTTCCTTGCTCAATATTTGGTTCTAGTGGTTGTTCATTGGAAATCAGTGGTGAGTTCCTCTCCCTTTCCTAGTGGGTTTCTCTTGTTCTTATCCCAAGGATTTATTGTTGTGATATTCTTTTGATTTTGGGTGTGAGTTGGGATAAATTTTGATGATATTTGGGTGTAGTGTAGGTAGATCCATGATTTTTCATGGTTCGTTTGGGGTTTGAGGGTATTTCTTCTTCGTCCTATGGTGCGCAACGAGTCTATAAAGATTCTTTGAGGTAGGGAATACCTCTTTTCTCTTTATTATAAATCATGCAGGAGGGGTTTACTCTTGTTTAACTATATTTTATGGTTGTGTTGGATTAATAAAAGATAAATAATTGGTTAAATTGAAATTGATGGGTAAATGGGTTTGATTCGAATGCTTTTATAGCTTTTATATTATTATTATATTATGGATTGAATGAGCATGATGCCACACTGAAAATGGTGTTCGCCGGGGGAATTGTTTGCATTAATTGAAATGTGTTGTGGAACCCTTTTTATGAGGTTGTTTTTCTATCAACCTAAAATGAAAATTGACTTACCACTTATATTTGGATAATGAAATGGTTTCGCTAGGATTATAGTTTGTGTGACAATTCCCTTAAAATAAAGTGAAATGTAATAAAAACCCATTTATTAAAATCTGTAGAATTATCTTTGATATGCTTGATATGTAGTCATGTTTTGAGATGGAGATGTGTGATAGATTCATGGTTGGGTCATGTGGGGATGATTATTTGATGGTCATGCTTTTGGGTTAGTGAGGTGGTGGTTGTTTGGATATGATTTTGGGGCGACAAGGTGGTGGTTGTCTGGCCATGATTTTAGGGCGGCAAGGCGGTGTTTTTTTTCATTCTTATCGGGTTGTGGGGTGATTGTGTAATGGGGACATTGCATTCCATGAACTGCCTTCGGAAAGATGATGGAAGGGGTGGAAAAGGCCCCCGCCCTTCCTTCTTCAAGTCAAAGATGAGATAATGACCCCTGGGTCCCGCCTCCAGTAGGCCCCGATGTGGCGACTAGAACCAAGGGTGTAACATTTTCAAAATATGGGAGGCATTACCCTTTTTAGTTAACCAAGATTGGGAGAAAGAATGAGTCAACACCAAACACCACCAAGTATAGGAAACTGGAAAGAAAACCAAACTACATGCATGTTTTAAATGACGAAACTGAACAAGGTACAAGAACTCCAAAGTACAAACCAATAGGAAAAGAAATGCATAATAAGAAAACAACAACAACCAATAGCAACTCCAACGTCTAGACTAGTAAGGTCCTGCACGGCCTTTGAAGTCCTCCTGACAACCTGAAAGTAAACGTAGGGTGAGCATACAAAGCATACTCAGTAGGAAAACCTATAGCTCTCGTGCACAAGGGGGGAGACGTAATAAAGTCTCGTGAGAAGCAGAGAAACCAACATCTATCAAGGATTATATCCATCCCACTTCACCAGTCATGCTCACCAAAAAACACAAGAAGTAATGTAATAGTAAAAGAATGAAACATTTGGGTACTCCACACCACCATTTCCCCCACCATTTAGCTGCTCATCCCTAATGGAAAACGTCCTGACGCTACCATGCTCTTCCTGTCTGCACACACCTGGGCCTCACAACCACACATCCTTGCTCGCACACACCTAGGCCTCACAACCATCCATCCCTGCCCGCACACACCTGGGCCTCACAACCGTCCATCCCTACCCGAAAAAACCTGGCCCTCATCCCGAAGACACCTGGGAAAAAAACCATAACTAGAGCCCTGCCCAAAAACACCTGGGCTAATAACACACCAATCGAAACATACCCGAAGAATCTTGGCTGTAAGTTCGCCTCCAGCCATCATAGCCGAGGGAAGAGGGAGCAGGAAGGAGAGTAACTAGGGGGAAATGCCCTTCCCCGTGAAATGGGGTGTTTGACACTAAGTGTCCAACGCGGGTGGGGTGCGACTAAACAGGAAACATACAATTATACATATATATATATACCAACACACAGCCCAACCTATAGCTCCTCAACCAGATACAAGCAGGTAAACAAGCACTGCTTCCTCAGAAAACAGGCACACAACAAACAGTTCCTAGTTCCTTGTTCAAGTTATCATTCATAACAGTTCAGTATGAGTTAATCCCTTCACTACTGGGAAACTAATAGGCACATTCACAGATGAAACTACAAAAATAGGCAAAAAGGAAAAACATTTGTTAATTTATGTATTCACACCCGGTTCTCTTGTGAAGTCACAAAAACTAGGGATCATGTGAGATCCCTCAAAGTACTGGAAACAAAACAACCCCGAGACACAGCCCCATGTCCCGAAACTCCAGAAGCCAATAGTTTCTCAACAATAGAGGCTTCTACACCAATTCTTGATATAAGAAGAGTAACCCCCCCTCCCCCCTGCAGCCTCAGATTCACAAGCAGTGAGAGTATAACAACAAGGGATCCCATCCAAGAAAACCATAAAGTCACCCGTAATCGGCCCGTGAAGGAAACACAACCAAACCTGTACCACAAACACAAGGGAGGACCACGCAGGTATTTTCAAATTTAAAAGATTTAACACACTCCATGGTTTCAATTCCACAATGCTTTAACCGGGATTATCACAGAAAAGGGTTAATCATGGAGCTTTCAATTTATTTAACCGATTATACGTAATTCATCAATTCCATGTTACAGTTATTTAAGCATCCAGGAACACTGAGGTTCATTAGTGCACATAGAAAGACCACCAATGGTCATGATTTTCAGTGAGCATAGGCCTGTATAATTCACAACACATATGAACAATGAAAGAGCACAACAGGACATCGATCACACCCCCACCCTTTATTCTTTAAAGGTCCATTCATTATCTTCATTAAGTTGGGTTTTGTCAATTTCCACAAGGGAAAAAGGATTCCCACCCCGGATGATACACAGAAAGGAGAGACGAAGGAGAAAATCCCTACCTGACAGATCAAGGATCTACGTTAAGTCCTCGTGTGAGTAGTAGGAACTCCACGGGATGCGATCAAGGAAAACTTTGAGGGGTTACAACGCTTTGGGAGGAAGGGTACTCCGAGCGCAGGGTGACAGAGAAAAAAAACATAGGGAGAAGCCTTTAGGTTATAAATGCTGAGATACAGAATCCCCGGGACGGTTAAGATACGAAGAGAAAAACTCGAAACCACGTAAGAAGCGGGATCGTGGGTTGACCACGCGGCTGGGACACCCCACACGCCACATAAAAGGTCCCTGCCTTTCAGGGAAGTTTAAAAAGACGCACACCTCATGGTTTTAATGTAAGTAGGGTAACTAACCAATCATTTAATTTAAACGCCATTAATGGGAATTAATGGGATTTAAAATAGGATTAAAGGGGTCAAAACATGGTTTAAAAACCAATTTGTGAAAAAAGGAGGTGCTGTTGGAAAACCCATGGGGGTAGGCGAGAGTTACCGGTAGCCGAGAGCTACCGGTAACTGAGAGTCGCCGATAGCCGAGAGCTACTAGTTGGTGACAACTACTAGTTGGCGACAGCTACTGGTAGCCTAGAGCTACCGGTAGCCGAGCGCTACTGATAGCCGAGGGCTACCGACAGCGGAGAACTACCGGTAGCCGAGAGCTACGGGTAGCCGAGAGCTACCGGTAGCCGAGGGATACCAGTACCCCAAGGTCACCGGTAGGATAGGTCTACCGGTAGGTTGAGGCTATCGGTAGGCCAAGGCTACCGCTAGGAGTCACCGAGAAGCTGGATGGCCTTCCATACCACCCAGAACACCTCAAACATCATATTTTTACCAAGTAATGGACCCCAAAAACCCGAGCCATTATAATGAGCTACTTGTAATGTGTGGTTTCTTTGTTCTAGATACCCAGGTAGTGGTGGATTAATTGTTTAATATAGTTAAATTGAAATGGATGGGGTTGGTTTGGTTAATGAGATGGAAATGGTTAATGAAAAAAATAAATGATGGGTTATGTGGTTAAATGAGTTTGATTATTAATAATGAAATAAATGGGATGGATAGTTAAAATGGTTGGAAATATGAATTGGGGATTGTAGCATGTTGTGTGGTGTTATGAATTTAGAGGTGGAAACAAAAGTGGGGATATTGTGAGCTGAATAGTGTTTGGTTGTGAACCCATAGGTTGAGCTTGTGTGTGTGGATATGTGTATAAACTTTTATATTCCTTTTGATTAATATACACACACCACATACATCAAACACTATGTGACGACACCCACATATTCATGTGTGGGTGCTTTTCCTGACATCAAGTGAGGAGGACAGATGATTGCGTACCCACTCTTCCCCACTCTGTCTTCTTCGAAAGGTAGATATTTTACATGTTGTGATGGATGGAGGTATTTTAGTGCACTTGATGTTGGTTTTTATAGCTCAGGTATTTTTTTATATAGATGTGATGTGGTTGTTCTTATGGGAAAGTCAGCCCAGGTGTCTTCGGGTGAGATGTGACATAGCCCAGGTGTCTGCGGGTAGGATGAGATGGGATGTAGTGGCTTATGGTGTGGGTCATGCATGGTGGGAAGAGGGAATGAGGTTTATTTCATTCATGATCACAATACCCTACTTCTCTAGTTATGGTTGTGGATGTGTGATGGACCATGTGTTTCTGGGTGAGGTGTCATGTGGTCGTAGTTGTGGGACGATGATCCCAGGAATTTGTGGGCATGAAGTGATGTGACTGTGCCTGTGGGGTGGTGTGGTATACAAAAGATATGAAAGCACCGAGACATACAATGTTGGGGTGTGAGAGTGACATACCAGCGGGAAAGTGGTGCGAAGTACCCTTTATCGATGTGACTCATGTTATATTATATTCCTTGGCTTGTGTTATTTTATGAACATGTCATGATGACTATGGGATGGATAATTAACTTGTTTAGGTGTCTTCGGTTCTACTATTTTCTCATGGGTGCATTATTAGGCTTCTTTCACATGTTTTTGAGAGACTTTTATCTTCCTACTTAGTTCACCTATATGCTCACCCTACATATTTAAAATTATTTTCTTATTTCTAGGAGGATTACATTGACTATGATGTAAATTACAAGATCAGACCTTAGATAGCTGCTGTTTCATTTCCTTAGCTTTGATTTTGAGTATTTACTTTGCATAATTTTATCTATATGAGTTTTATTTATAAATGCATTTGTGGGATATTTTGGATTTCTTTTATATTATTCCATGGATTTTTTTGTGGATTATTCATATTATCTCTTGATACAATATAGTTATAGAGGGTAATTTTTCCCATTTCATGAGATTTTTATACCCTCAGTGCTAGTTGCTAACCTGAGGCCTACTGGAGGTGGGACTCAGGGGTCATTATCTATCCTCCCTCATTGTTGTATCTTTTTATAGAGGGGGTCATGATAGATTGGTATCAGAGGTGATGATTGAGAGATTGGATGGATTTTTGAGTTAGTCATAGTAAATATTTCATGGGTTGTCATGGAAATAGTTCTAGTTTACCCTGGTGTGTTTCATAGGCCTCGGAGACCAGTTAGGACATGATATTTTAGGGTCACCCATGGTCTAATTCATAGAATCTGAGCTTATTGAATGACCAAGTGAGGTGGACCTTATTGTAGGGTAGAGACCAAAGAGAGGTACAAGCATCATTATGACTTGTGTTCTTGTTTTAATTGGGTTGTTTTGGCAAGGTTAAAATGAATAAAGTGAATTAAAATAAATCTTGATAAAATTCCCTACTACTCGAGCTCGGGAAATCTTTGTTTCCTCTTTTAGCTATGGATCATATTCATCATCTATATATGGATTAGGAAATTGAGGTTCAGAAGGATGATCTGGTTGATTGTCGTAGGGTTTATTCATTATAAGAGGATGAGGCTTGGATGATGATGTTTCACAATTTTTAGTGGAAGGATTTGGGAAAATACAAGGGAAATGTTTTATATGTTGAGATAGAGAGCTGGCTGGAGGAGCATGAGGTCACTTTCAGTTTGATTTGGAACCCAACAGAGTACTGGGTCCCTTTATTAGTTATTCAAATGTGGGGAGATGAACAGTAGTGGTGGAAACTATATATGAGAGAGTGGAAGGAGGCATATGTTTCATCGATAAAATTTTATAAATATTTTCAATAAGAGATACTTTCATCAACTATAAAGGTGGTGAAGAGGTAGAAGGTTATTTCTCTACAGCAAGGGAGTATGTCACTGTGGGAGTTGGTAATCAAGTTTAAGAATCTTCTACATTATTCTCCAAATATTTTTCCATATGAGAGGCCTCATGTAGGATGTATTGAGGAGGCACTTTTTTTATATCTAGTATGTTGTTACTCCTTTTACTTTGCTGAAATATCTAGAGGTTCAGAAGAAGGTTGATATGATCGATCTGATTCACTCATGAGGAGGCTTACCATGAGAAGATAAAGAGTTGGGTTATAAGAGGAGAAAATTTCTAAGTAGTAGGTCTCATGCATCAAAAATTTAGAGGTTTCAATCAGTGGTTATTCAACCTTAGCGGGTTTCATTCCGACCTTATGGGGCTAGTGGTTTCCATTATTTTCCTAGGGGATTTATGATAGTGTGTTTTGGTTGTGGGGTTTATGAAAACTTCCAAAAATTGTTCCCAGTTGTTCCCCATGATTATTTTGGTGGAGGTGGATAGGTTCAGCACCATCCTCGACAATAGATGCAAGTGAAACTATTTCATCAGTAGGGGCATTAAGCTTAAAATCTATTGAGGGGAGACAGATCAGTTAGAGGCTACCCCCAGTATGCCCCTTAGGTTCAAGTACCTTGACTTGAGCATGGTCATAAAGGTGGTCATTAGTAGAGAAGTTGAGGAGTTGAGCAGGGTTAGTTTCAGGAAGTGGTGGTGGTAATACCAGAGGGGGGAGATATTTTTAGAGGTGGGATCAATTTGTTTAGTACCATTGTTTGTACCTTGTTTCAGTCATGAGATTATTCACACTCATTTGTCACACCCACTCTAGTTAATGCTCTGAGACTAGATGTAGATAGGATTTTTGTGCCCCTACTATTGACTATACCACTTGGAGTCCATACCAGATTGTTTGATGTGTGTCAGGGGTGTAGACTTATGATGGGTCCACATCTATCAAATGAAGTTCTTTTCATTCTATAGATGAAACCATATAATTGTATCCTTAACATTGAATAGTTTTATTCCATATGTGATGTTATCTACTACTTACACAAGAGAGTCATTTTCTCAAATGTGGATGGCCAGCATATGGTTTTCATTAGCGAGCGGGGTTGTTAGGTGGGTAGTCATCATGTGGAGCCCCTTATTTCTTTATTTAATGACTTTTATTTGGAATTAGAAGAGGCTAGGATGGTAGAAGTTCCTAGGTTCATTGGGGGAATTTTTGGAAGTTTTTTCTGACAAGGTCCTAATGCTACCCCCTAGATGTGATGTTGAGTTCAAGATAGACTTTTATCCTAGTGCTTCTATGTTTTCAATGGATACTCATTGGACAAAACCTTTTGACTTAAAAGAGTTGAGGATTCAGATAGATGATCTCATATAGAAGGGTTTTTTCTAGGTCAATTTGTTGTCATGGGGTTCCCCAATATTGTTCTCTAAGAAGGAAGATGATCGTCTGAGATTTTGTATAGACTAATAGAGGATGAATTAGGTAACAGTCATGAATCTTTACCCTATTCTAAGGATATATGGTCTTTTTAACCACCTGAGATGATTGAGTTGATTTCATAAGATTGATATACGGTCTAGATATCACTAGCTGAGGGAGAAGGAAGGAGATATCCTGAAGAATACCTTCAGATGAAAGTATGGTCACTTCAATCTTGTGTGTTATGAATTTACTATCCATGTTCATGGTGCTTATGAACTTTATGTTCCATGATTTCTTATACCGGTTCAGCAGCATATTTATCGATGAAAAATAGATCTAATGTAAGTCATATGAGGAGCATGTAGATCACCTTAGAGATGTCTTACAGGTTCTTCTGCACCTCCAGATCTAGGGAATTTTGTCCAAGGATACGTTTTAGACATGAGAGGTGCATTTACTTGGGCACGTTGTGTCTCAACAGGGTGTGGTCGTATACCTATTGAAAGTTAATAAATTTCTATCTTGGGAAGAACCCAAGAATGTGTTAAATGTTTTGAATTTTATTGGTCTCATAGGATATTATTGAAGGTTTGTGTCTGATTTATCTCTAGTTAGGCCCTATTGAAAATGTTTACAATGAAGGACTATGATTTTTTTGGACTGATCAGTGTCAGGCAGTGTTCAATTACCTAAAGGAGAAGTTGTCTAGTTCTAAATTTCTTCAGTTTCCTGAGGAGTGTGTGATTTTTGATGTGTTTTGTGAAACTTCCCTTATGGGATTGGGATATTTGTTGTTGTGTTAGAGATAAGTGACCTCTTATGGGTATAGTATGTTATATCCCAACAAGAATAAATATTTCACCCATGATCTAGATTTAGAAACAATTATGTTTGTGATGAAGTTGTTGTGACATTACCTCATTAGGGAGTTATTTTTGGTATTCATATATCATAAGATCTTGAGGTATATCTTTCACCAGCATGATTTAAACTTGTAGGAGTGGAGTTGGATTGATTTTCTTTAGGATTATGATTTTTATATCTCATACACTTTAGGAAAAGGTAATGCTGTCACTGGTACGTTGATAAGGAATTCAGGGATGAATGTTGTTCAAGAGTCTCAGGATACTTGGAGATCCATGGAGGATTTGGCGTCCTTGCACTTAGAAGAAAATGTGGATGAAATTAGATGATGTTTATTTCAGATAAAGGTGTATTATTCTCTAATGTGGAATGTGGAGGGAGTATCAGTGTGGAGACTTGGAGGTAGAGGTGATGTGCAGTCGTGTTGGCCATGGTGATCCTCCAGAGGGATGGTCAAAGTAAGGTAGTAACTAGATTTTGTTTCATGAGAGGATGTTTTTTCCGATAGTGATGAATGATGGAGTTATTAGTGTATATAATAGCTCGCCTTTTTTGGTACATTCACGAATTTCCAAGATTTAATGTGGCTAAATAATATAGTTTTTATGGCCCGAGATGAAATGGGAAGTGGTGGAGTTTATGGATAATTGTTTAGTTTTCTAGTATGTAAAGGATTAGAATCATGTTTTTTGTGTGTTTTTATAGCCATTAGATGTTACCCAGTGAAAATGGGATAACATATTAATGGATTTCATCACCATATTGACCAAATATCATGGAGGTTTTGATTCTATATTGGTGATTTTGGATCAATTTTTGAAATCGATCCACTTCTTATCCATAAAGGAGTTGGCTATAGTGAATTCTTTGACTAAGAGGTATGTTTATGATATGGTGCAGTCACATATACTTTAGAGATCCATTATCTTGGATCGGGATTCACATTTTAACTCATAAATATAGAGAGGATTACAATATTCTTTTGGATCTCAGTTACGCCTCAACACTGCTTTTCATCCTCTGAAATATGGGAAGATGGAGCAGACCATCTAGACTCTAGAGAATATTTTATATGAGTGCATATTATACTTTATAAGATCTTGGGTATGACACTTTCCTTTGGTCGAGTTTGTGTGAAATAAAAGCAATTACTCTTCCATTGGTATGGATCTGTTTGAGGTGTTTTATGGGAAGATGTATTGTTCTCTATTATGTTGGGTACATGTTGGGTTGGTTGCAGTTATTGGACCTGATTTGGGGCATAGAACAATAGAAAAGGTTCATCTTTTTCATGATAGGATGAAATCAACACAAGACTGGTAGAAGCTTTACGATGATCATAGTAGGACTTTAGAGTTTGAGGTTGGGGGCCATGTGTTCCTAATGGTTTCCACTCGACATGGGTAGCAGCAGTTTGGAAGGGAGATTAATATTTATTCCAGTTTTTTTAGGTCCTTTGAGGTGATGTGGTGATTTGGTGAGGTTGCGTATTGGTTATCACTTCCACTATGGCTTGAGAGGATCCACGAAGTCTTCCACATCTCTCATATTCCTCAGTATCTTCACGATTACTCCCATTTCATTGATTTGGGAGAGTTGGATATCAAGGATGATGTGTCATTCATTAAGCATCTAGTAGAGACCATGTTCACTAGGAAGAAGTTTTATATAGATGAACCATTTATTTGGTTTGTGTATTGTGTAGGCATGGTGGCCCGGGGGAGATTACTTGGGAGTAAGAGTCACAGATGTGTTCCTAGTAAGTAGAGATGTTATTATTTTTTTTCTCTATTTTTTTATTTGATGTGATTTTTGGATCCTTCTATTTTATGATATGATCTGTTTTACTTGGTTTTTGATGTATTTTGTATGATAAATTTCCGACATATGAAAAGGGGAAGACCAGATTCTTAATTGAGACACATTATACTATGATGTGATTAAACCCATGAGAGTGAGTTAGTTCCACCAAGATAGGATAATATCTTATCATAGAGGATATAATTACCTAATTTATATATTGGGGTAGTGCAGTTAGTTGGTTGCGATGGTTTTTGCTTCAGATTTATGGAGGTTGTAAGGTTGTGTTGATGTGTATCTCTTGTAATGAGGTTGTGTGAGATGTTTTGTAGTCATTTAGTTTGGCATGTTTTGATGGTGCAAACATTTTAGGTTTGACAATATCCTTGATAGGTATCTCATAGGGTGTTTGTTTGGACCCCTTTTCTTCTAGGATTGGTTTTGGATTCTCGAGGGTGAGAATATTTTAAGAGGAATCTAATTGAATTGCTCATGCCTTACTAGCCCATTACTCTTCCAGTTCTAGTGGTTGGAGCTATTCAAAGAAGATTTTCAGAATTTTCAATGGATGCTCGAGTTGCAAGGGTACTACAGTAAGAAATACACACGATTTATAGTTTACACAACATAAACCGGTGTTTCATAGCTTTTATAGAAGATGAGTTTATGATTTGAAAATATTATAAGGGGGAACCCTACGATGGATTACACATTGTGTAAGTGGAATTCATGAAATTTATTAAATAAATTCTTAGGCAATACAATTTTTGGAAAATTTTGGGAATTTTAGGAAACCTGAGGATTACACACCCTGTAATGGTTACACTACCTGAAACCAACTGGATTATATGTTTTAAGTTCTTTACCTAACTGAACATTTATTCATTATAAATCAATTCTATATCTCTCATTTTGGATGAGCCTTAGGCACCATGAGGAGACCTTCTATCCCTAAAATCCCTTTATCAATATGTTGGTTATAATGGTTGATCGTTGGCGAATGATGGTGAGTTCTTATCCCTTTCTTGGTGGTTTTCTCTTGTTCTTCTCATAGGGATTAGTTGTGATTATGTTTTTTTGGTTTAGGGTGTAAGTTGGTATAAGTTTTTATGATCTTTGGGTGTGGTGTAGGTTTATATTTAGTTTCTGATGGTGCGGTTGTGGTTTGTGGGTGTTTCTTCTTCACCCTGCAATAAGTAACAATTCAACAAATATTCTTTAAGGCAGGGAATCCCTCAATTTTTTTTTATTTTGCATCATGTAGGATGAGTTTACTCTTTTTTACCTATGGGTTATGGTTTTTTTAGCTTAATAAAATACAAATAAATGGTTAAATAGAAATTTTAGTGTAAAAGGGTTTGATTCAAATTCTTTTATAGTATTGATATTATTATGATATGATTAATTGTAGATGCTTGATGCCCCAATGAAAATTGTAGTCGTTGGGAAATTTTTTTGCACTGATTGAATTGTGACGTGTAACCCTTATTATGTGATTATTGTGATATTACCCTAAAATGTAAGTTTAATAACCAATTATACTTTTCTAATGAAATGGTTTCCCCATGATTATGGTTTTTGTGATAACATGCTTAAAATAAAGTCAAACCCAATAATACCCCCTTGGTTAATATATATAAAATGATCTTTGATGTTCTTGATGTGTGGTCATGCTGGGAGGTAGTGATGTGAGATAGATGGGTGGTTAGGGAATATGGGAATGATGTCTTGATGTCCATGCTTTGGGGGTAGTGATTTGGTGGTTTTTTTCCATGATTCTTTGTCGGTAAGGTGGTGTTTGTTTGGTCATTCTTTTGGGATAGTGAGGTGGTGGTTGTTTGGTTGTGCTTCTAGGGTGGAGAGGATGTGGTTGTTTGGTCTTTCTTTTGGGGTGGTGAGGTGATGGTGCAATGGGGATGATGAGAAACTTGTGATGTGTGGTTGGTTTGTGTTAGATACTCAAGTAGTGATGGAATAATTATTTAATAATGTTAAATTAAAATGGATGGGGTTGGTTTTGTTAATGAGATAGAAATGGTTAATGAAAAAATAAATGATGGGTTTTGTGGTTAAAGGAGGTTGATTCTTAATAATGAAATGAGTGGGAAGGATAATGAAAATTGGTTAGAAATGTGAAATGGGGGTTATTTCTTGTTGTGTGGTGTTATGCATTTAGAGGTGGCACCAAAGTGGGGATATTGTGAGTTAGACAATGTTTGGTTATGAACCCAAAATTTGGGATTGTGTGTGGGGTTGTATGTATATACTAGTATATTTATTGTGATATCTATATGCACCCCACCCACAACAAACATAGTCTGTTGACACCCACATAGTCATGGAGATGGTTTTTCTTCTCAAATCCGGTGAGGAGGACGGATGGATGGGTACCCACTCTTTCCTTCTCTCTATTCTGGGAAAGGTAGGTGTTATATATGTTGTGATGGACAGAGTTCTATTAGTGAACTAGATGGTGGTTGTGATAGCTCAGGTGTCTTCGAGTGAGCTGTGATGTGGTCGTTCTTGTGGGGTGGCCTGTCTACGTGTCCTATTGCGAGATTTGATGTATCCCAGGTGTTTTTGGGTAAGATGATATTGGATTAGGTGGCTTACATTGGGGTCATGCATGGTAGGAAGAGGGAACATATTTTATGTCCTTAATTTTCATGATACTCTACTGCTCTAGTTATGGTTGTGTATGTGTGATGGCTCAAGTTTTTTCAAGTGAGATGTGATGTGGATGTGCTTATAGAGAGGTAATTCAAAGTGTCTGTGAGCATGATGTGATGTGACTATGCTTGTGGGGGATGTGTGGTATACTGAAGATATGTAATCTCTAGGATATACAATGTTGAAGCCTGAGAGTGGCATACCAACATGAAAGTGGTGTGGGGTACCCTTTAGTGATGTTACTCTTCTTATATTATATTACCAAGCTTTCATTATTTAGGGAGCATGACTTTGTAATATAGGGATGGATAGCTTACCTATTTAGGTGTTTTTGTTTCTACTATTTGCTCACGGGTGCATTAGTATGCTTCTTTGACATGTGTATAAGAGATTTGTTTCCTACTGAGTATACATGTATGCTCACCATGACTATATAAAACTATTTTTAGGTTTCTAGGAGGATTACATGGATCATGCTGGACATTACTATCTCAGACCTTGGATATCTATTATGTCATTGCCTTATCTTTTCTTTTGGGTATTTACTTTTGAGAACTTTATCTGTATTAGTTTTATTCATACATGAATTTGTGGGATAGTTTTGGTTTCTTTTATATTATTCCATAGAGTTTTTTTGGTTGATTCATTTTACCTCCCAATATTATATTTCTATAGAGTGTAATGAATCCCATTTTATGATATTTTCATACCCTTGATGCTAGTTTCCAACCCAAGTCCTACTAGAGGCAGGGCTCAGGGGTCATTACCTCTCTCCCCTCATTGTGGTATCTTTGTAGTGAGGGGGTTATGAAAACCAGTAATTGGTTAATGATTAAAAAATAATAAGTATTTTATTTACACCATCTAGAGGTTCCAAAGGTTCTTCTTGGAAAAAACAAGAGTACATAGTGTGTGATTTTTGTATACACACAATGTATTTTTGTTTTCACACTTGTATCACATGACAAAGTCAGATAGATCTAATCCAATCAGATATAACATTCAATAAAAGTGAGTTAGAGGGTGGATCCGGATAGACTGGAATATGAGATTTATAACTACATATCATGTAAGTACCTTACAAACCGTGTAGTCTCTATCTTCTCATGGATGAGAACATGGGGTTTTATAGTGATACATGTTTTAGATAAAAAACACATGGATTGAAATTTTGTGTATCTATGAGGTTACATACCATGTATGACTAGTACACACATTATACCTTGAACATGTCCATGGAAGGTAACATGGATACACCCAAGGCATTTACTATGGACATATGTAGAATACAAGTACTTGCAATGTGCTTTTTTACATGTAGTGTAGTCTGTTGTTGGTAGTGTTTTACATTTTTAGTAGAAATAATAATTAAATATATAATTAAACCTTTTGATTATATGTTTTTCATTTAAATCATTATATAGTACATTTTAAATCGTATGATTATTATATATTAAATTAATTTCTGTGTTAAAATTTTCAATGAACACATGAGGTTTCCTCCAAGTACAGTTTTATAGTACATTAATTTTAAATGAAATTAATTTTATTTAAAATTATATATGATGGTCAGTTAAGGATGATTAGATAGAATTATGTAAAATTGAATTAATTGGATTAATTCATGGTGTATTATATTAATTAAAGAATGAATCATAGTAATTGATAACAATATTTAAAATGTATGCCCATTGCTTGATGTTTGGTTGATCTTGAGATCAGACCAAACCTTTTGTATTATTGGTTTCTTTTAATTTATTATGGTTAAATTATTATTTATGGCCTATGTGTTTCCCATCCTCCTTATTATGTTAGGGATTTCTTTCCCATGGTTTCTTTTATGGAAGTCAACTTTATCTAATCTATTGGATCCCCTCGCCTATGAGTGAGTAAAGTATAATTTAAGGATGGATCTTCTAAGTGAGTGGAGGTGGTCCAAGTTAAGAGATAATGTAAAACTAATAAAGGAGATGTGTGGGAGCCAAGGTGGAATACTGAAACATGAACCAAGTTATGGTTTATGTTTTTTTCCTAGGGTCAATGGTTAGTTTATCATCCACTAGTTAAACTAACTATTAGATAATCTCACGATCCTACCACCTATATTTTGTTTATATTAATTTCATTGTTAATTATTTTAGTTTTTGAATGCTATTAAATAATCTAATATATGAATTCACAAGAATGTAATATGGAATAAAATATAATAATATAATATGTAAATTTATTATCAGACATAGTTAATCACTCATGTAAAATCAACTTAATATTAAAAAGGCATGTAAAAGGATAAAATGGGATTTCTGCATAAGGATAAATATCCCACAATTAGAATTTTAATTTGTATTATAATTCCAATACTTAAGTTAGAATCTATTCTATAGTTCAAATTACTCAACCAACCCATGTTAGGGTTATTTCAATTATTATAAAAAATTTATATTAAATTTTTGGGTTTACTTAACTCAGTTTACATTAATGGTTGACTGACCAATCAGGATGTGGTGTAACTGAGAGGCAAAGGTTGATGAAATATTAAAATAGGATTTTGGGATTGTGTATTCCACTCAAATAATCAAGTAACAATGAGTTAAATTATTTGGAATGTTATTCCTACCTATGACCCTTTAAATAGACTGTCATGACCAATTTCGGGTTATGAGAAGGGAATATGGATCATTGCCACTAAAATAACTAAGAGACAATATATTCTTAAACGGATGGTGAGGGATATTAGGATTTGAAAAATAATGAGAGATTAATAATAATTGTCTCTCTATCTAAATCATGAGGATGAAATAATGGATGTGTAACAATTTTTTTTATATTCCATGTCCAATGAGCTTTTAAAGAAATATGGGGATATGGATGTATACAATAAAGTTTCTCAATTTTGGGATCTTTAACAATAGAAGGTGTGAGTAGAGAGATATGATATCTTCAATTCAATTTTCATGTGCATGATTGGAGAGTCATCACCAGATGGGCCACATGTAGTTAGATTACTAGATACATTAAGTTTCTTGACATCTTGGGTTTTAAGAACCCTAATCAGCTGTGAAAAGATCTCATTATTTCTTCATTTCCCATAAAACTTCTCCAGTTTTATTTTGAATTATTATATGATAAATAATAATAATACACTATCGAAATTTCTTATACTTATTTTCCAAGTTCATAAATGCATGAGGCATGAAAAAACTGATGTCTTTATAGTAAATAAGAAGAATATGAATAAGGAAAAAGGGTCGAAGACTCACTCTAAGTCTAAAGATCTAATGAACTATCCCTAGAATAGGAATAATATTCAATGGTATGGAAAGTAACATGATACAATATTATTTTCATGTGACATGCATGGACAATGGAAGAGAAGTTATACCCATAGAATTAAACAATGGGAAGATTCAGGTGCATTCGTTATTGAGTGTAAAATTTCCATATATACAATTTGGATATTAGATACTGCATGTGGTGCTAATATATGTATCTAAATATAGGAACCAAGTATAATTTTAAATATTACCAGAGATGATTTGGATCGATGGGTTTCCAATTAAGTTCGTATTTCTACTTCAGCCATTGGAGACTACCATCTCATATTTCCAATCGGATTGATTTTGGTTATAAATAACTATTATTATGTTCCCAGTGTTACCAATAATATTATTTCCATTTATTATTTAGACATGGATGGATTTTTTTTAGGTTTGAAAAAAAAAGGTTTCTACTTTTACAAAGATAATAATGTTATCGTTCAACAAAATTGAATAACGGTCTTTATGTATTAAATTATGAAAACCAGACATTGGAAATAGATAAAGAAAAAACATGCATGAATTATATAACACCAAACTATGTCATCACCATCTTAGTCATATAAACAAGAAATTATTTAAAAATATCTATCAATATGGTTTCTTAGACTCTTTTGAGATTAATCCACTTGAAAGATTTCATGATTTTTTACAAGGTAAGATTACCAAAACAGCATTTGGTGGTCAAGGTGAGAGGGCCACAAATCTTATATATTTGGTACACACTGAAATGTGAAGACTGTTTAATGTAGAGGTTTAAGGTGGGTTCTTATAGTTTATTACTTTTAACGATGACTTGAGTACATATTTTTATATCTACTTAATGAGGTATAAGTATGAATACTTTGAGAAGCTAAAATAGTTCAAGAATGTGGTTGAGAATCAACTTGGTAAGAATATAAATAAAATTTGATCAGATCAAGGTTCTAAATATCTTAACCAATAATTTATCAACTTTATTCAAGAATATGAGATATTATCTTAACTCACTCATCCTTTTACACCATAGTGGAGTGGTGTTAGTGAAAGGAGGAACTGTTCCTTTTTGGAAATGGTAAGGTCGATGACGAGTCATGAAATCATTTTATTATTATTTTGGGGATATTCATTGTAGAAATAATTATACTTACTAAACTGAGTACCAACTAAAGAGGAAAATGGTATTCCCTTTGAGTTATGGAGTGGAAAGAAACTGGTTTTTTCACATGTTCGTTGTAAGGAATTTTTTAAAGATATATCAAGAAAAAACACCCTGAATAATGTAGTGTTTCCTTATAGGGTATCCAAAAAAAATAAGGGGATACTATATATAAAAACCTTTATAAAAGACAATGACTATTGAAAAATATGACATTTTTTTATAATGAGAAGATCCCTAAGGAGGATAATGGGATAAAAATTGACTTTGATGAACTTGATGGTTAAGATACACAAGATTTGGTACAAAATTGACTCCATTGGTACCCAGGAAAGAAGTGGTTTCTAAAACTCAAGTGTTTTATAAAATTCAAAGAGAGTTAAGAGAAAAAAAAGAGATACATTTTTCTAGTCACAAATGATGGTAACTCATTATTGGTTAACAATGAAGATCCTCTATTCTACAAGAAGGTATAAGCGAGATCAAAAGTTTCACGATGGTAAGAATCCATGCATTCAGATATATATTCCATATATGAAAATCAATTTTGGGTTCTAATTGAACTTCCCATTGATGTAAATCATAGTGGTTGTAAATGGTTATTCGATAGAAAACTAGAAATTGAATGTAAAGTAAACACCTGTAAATCATGGTTAGTGGATAAAGGGTTGAGACAATGTCACGGAATTTATTATGATGAAATATTTTCTCCAGTTTCTATGTTTAAATCAATTATATTCCTTCTTTACATAGAATCTTACCATAACTATGATATTTGGAAAATGGATATCAAAACTATATTCCTTAATGGGATCATTCAATAGGATGTGTACATGACAAAACCAGAAGGGTTTGTGACTCTAATAAATTCCAAAAATATATGAAAGTTTTAGAGATCCATCTATGGATTAAATAAAGCATCCAGGTCATAGAAAATTTGATTCGATCAATCTATAAAGAAATTTGGTTTCATTAAGAATGAATGTTATCCATGTATTAATGTCTTATGGGAGTAAAATATTTTTTATATTAGTATATGATGATGAAATATTAATAATTGGAAATGATATACTAGCCATACAAGAGGTTATGTCATGGTTGAGAAAGTGCTTCTCCGTTAGGTAATTAGGTGAAGAATCTTTCATTGTAGGGATCAAGATCATGCATGATAGATCTAATAGGATTCTTGGATGATGTCAAGTTATTTAAATTGATTATCTATTGAGTACGTTCAATATGAAATAATCCAAGATGATATTGGTTCCATTTTAACATGGTATACATATTCCCAAGAAAATGTTTCCTCAGACAAAAGAAAAAATAGAGAGAATGAGTAAGATCAGATAAACTTATGTGAAAAGATCTATCATGTATGACATGGTATGTACGATTCTTGATGTCGCCTATGCTTTGAGAATGGCAGGAATATGTTAAGAAGATCTAGGTAAACAATATTGGACTACTATTAAATATATCCTTAAGTATTTTAGGCACTATAAGGATATGTTCCTAATGTATGGAGGATTTGAAGAACTAGTAATTAGGGGTTATATATATTCCAATTTTCAGAAAAATTAGAATGATCTGAAGTCATAGTATGGATATTCCTTTTTCCTCATTAGAGGATCTATGATCTGGAAGAGTTAAAAGCATCAAATTGTCGATGATTCTATAGTTAATGTTGAGTATATTGTGTCTTATGATGTTGAGAAGGTAGTATTTTGGATTTAGAACATTATCCTAGAGCTTGATGTTCTACCTAAGAGTAAATAACACATAACGGTTTAATGTGATAACACTATAGTGGTGAATCTCTCCAAATAGATAAGGTCACACCAAATGAAAATTCACATACTTTTGAAGTTTCATATCTTGGGGGATTTTTCTTAGTGAGGTGAAGTTGTGGTGATCAGAGTATTTGTGGGAAAAAAAGCATCAAAGAACCCTTAATTAAGGCTTTATACTAGTAGAAGAATGAATATCATGTGAGAGATAGTGGACTAAAATCAATTATTATTTTTCTCTAGTGCAAGTCATAGTCTGTTAGAGTTGGTACTCTTGAACCAACTTTTTTAGTACTTTATTACAAGTTTTTATTAGTAAATAAGTTTTATTATTACATAATGATTGTTCTTCCCCATAATATTTTTATGTGATAATGTCCTTATAATATATTTCATGTTGAAAGGTCATAGAAGTTCCCCACTATGATGAGAACCTAGAGGTTCTGTGACATTATTCTTGAACCTTGATCTATACCTAGATGATAATATATGAAAGAAAAAATAAAATATATGCAATTAGGGGTAAGAGACTCATAAGACAATAAGACACCTTCTCATGGTTTTATACCTTACTAATCACCATGATAAAAGGTTATGAGAATAGACCCATTAATATGAAATCCACATTTCCATTTATCATTGGATGTTCCTATCCATGGGTCTATGTATTGATACTTAGACTTTAATATTATCATTAATGGATATCATGACTCACATTATTTGATATATTGATGAAAAGCATGATGAAATATTTCATAGTAATGTAGGATACATTGGGTGCATCATGAGTGATATTGCATTAATGGATAATGCGGGAAAGAATTTATCACCTTTGTCTCTTGATGAAATTTGATATCATGAGCCCTTTGATGAAATGGAACTATCTATATAAATCCCTAGACATGATGTTCTATGGACGAGTCCATTTAAATGAGATCAAATAAAAATACATTTAGACATGGTGTTCTATGGAAAATTTTAATTACATAAATTTAAAGAAAAATACACTGATCATATAGGTTGATGTCACAACATGAAACCTATTTAATTAAATATATTATGATAAAGGGATTATATTGCACAGCAAATGTTCATAGGAGGTTGTACATCAATGTGATGTTAACTTATTTATATATCGATCACTTGGAATATTTATAGATGTTAACCTGGGAATTTATGTATTTATGCCTAATTACATTGAGAAAGATACATATAAGTTCACACACTAAGTGTATCAGGAATCTAAGTTAAATTATTGTATTGAATTTTACAATATAGAATAAATAATATTTATTCATGTTTGGTTGATCACCATAATGTAATCACAAGTTATTAAAAAGAATAAGCAAGTTAAATAATAATAAAAATAATAATAATAAATATTTATTTTCAATTTTAGTGAATATAATATTTATTATATTTATCAATTAATAATGATGTAAAATATACTTATCAAATAAGTAGTCATTATTAAAGAATCAGTACAAAATGAGGAGGGAAAGTGGACCGAGTTTAATGGTCCTATTGGAAATAGTATAATGATATTGATTTATATGATTTATGTGTTGAAAATAATATGCATTTAACAATAATATTTTTATTATTTTTATTTGAAATGGGGTCAACTAATCATTATGGAATTCAGAAAGAACTTGTGAAGGATTTTCTAACCCTAAACCTGCAAAAATAAATATATAATTAAATCTAATTACTAAAACACAAATGGTGTTCAAAATGGATAGAGTGAAATTATCTCAAGAACTATAAATAGATCAAGAGATCTAGAGTTCTATCCTCCCTTCCACTCTCAAAAAAATGAGATAACATTACGAGTTATTACCCTCTTTAGAGGAATTTTGTTGTGATTAACTATGAACAATGAAGTTGATCAAGATCATCCATGATAGCACTCGATGATTCTATGGTGTCATTAAAAGTTTTTAGTGAACGTGTAGATCACCACAAGATGGATTCTTCACTTGGATCATGTTCGAAAACAAAAATTTGATGAGATCTATTCCACCAATAATTGATGAATAGAGAATTATGAGTTAAGGTAATTCTATATCATCTTATAAATTACATGTTAAGATATTCTAATTCTAGTTCTGGTGTTTTATTATAGTCATTTAATCTACTATTTTCATTGTAAATGATTTTTTGATCATTTAAATCAATTATTAAAAATTATTTATGGTTAAAAGCTGAGTTGGTCATACCTATAAAGGACGTTTCCACTGCGCTCAGAACCTATAGTTATTCATCACTAACTTTATCTTCTAGTTTTAAAACTAGTATTATATCACAATGATAATATTCATAATCCAATTAATTTAGTTTTAAGATTCTCTAATTATAAATTAATCATGATATTATTAATAATAATGATAAAATCATATAGTCAGTTTAATTTCATAAAAATGAATTTTACCTAGAAAAACTTTTCCACATGAATATATTTTTGAGTATCGATATAAATATTGATAAATTATAATGATGGGATGAAATGGGAGTTTACCGTAACACAATTTGATCTCATTAATATTAGGAATTAAAACTAATGACTAATATCATTTTACCAATGCAATAATTGGACTATGAATCAAATGTCTCGAGGATTGAAATAAAACATAATAATAACTAATATATGAATATTATATGAACAAAAAGGAATAAAAATTATTAAAAAAATTAAATTAGTTAAAATTAATTAATTAATAAAGTTAACTTGATTATTTATAAGTTTAGTGGAATTATTTAAGGATTGTTGGACCCAGGGTAAGGGTCTCTTTCAAAATAGTCATTCATTTTCATGTATTGTTTACTTAATTATATTTTTCTATACACTTATTTTTTATGTCATCTATTTATATATGTATCCTCCTATTTAGCCTATTTATTCTAGGGATATGGAATTCCTTTTGATTATTTATTTTTGTTAAATTAAAAACATTTCAAGTTATATGTGCAACATTTTTAATTTATTTCCTCATATTCTTGGCCTTTCTATGATGCTTCCTCTATCTCTAACCTTCCATTCCAAGAATATCAATTAATATAACATTATGATTCTGAATTTTAACATATAATATTATATTTTTCTTTTTTTGAGTCATCATAATTTATGATTTTTTTAACTTTATGGATCCTTGAAATAAACTATTTCATGTTCATAGGTTCCTTCCATATGTATTCTTTATGTATGATTTATATTTATATTTTTCACAAATAAAAATGATATGATTTGATGTGATGGGAAATAATAGAATTATACTGATCCCATTTCAATTGGGAAATTATTACATCTCATGAGATACTTGTATCATGCTTCATTAGTTTTCCTATAACATGTTATCAGATCATGGTAGGGTTCTTGATGTATATTAATGACATGTTTTATATTTTTCCCAAATTACCATGTTTTTCATGAGTAATATGTTCTTATGATAAAATTTAATCTATTAATGTTATAAATTGAAAACTTATTATCCATATATTTTATGATTCCATTATTGATTATGTCCAACCCTCAAGCATACTTTTATTACCACATACTATGGTTTTTTTCTCACCCCTTATTTATGTATGTCCCTAGAATATACCATATAGTTATAGAAGTATGATGATATATAGGGGGATAATGAAGATTTAATTGAAATATTATATAGTAATTTTTATTAATTTGTAAATCTAATCACCCAAATATACTAGAACTCTAGATTTATTAGTGTATTTTGTAGGATAAATGCTACAGATGGTGTAATATTATGTGTATGAGAAGTGGGTCATTATAATTCATTTCATAAAAAGGCATAGTTAATTTTAAATATTATGTTAGATAACATAATATGAAATACACCATAAATGACTAATATTTAACATAGAAAGTTAAAAGGTGGGATATACATATGATTTTTGAGTAATTATTTCAATGATCATAGTTTTCCTTTTATATGGTTATTAACATGGGTATTCTCTTCTATAACTCTCCTTCATCTGAAAAAAATTTCTAGAAACAAGAGTAACTATATAAATGACCAATAAAATGGTAAATGTAATGATTTTACTAATGAGATGATTAATATGATTGGATCGATAATAGAGACCAACTTTGAAGAAATTTTTCAAATAAATCTTGTTATGAGTAATAATTTAAAATATCCAAAGTTCACTTTTCCCGATAGAGAACAAGTTTTAATTGAGTTAATTTATGTGAAAAATAAATCCCTATTTTTATGGATCATCTGATCCTATAATTGTGGAAAAATGGATTAGTTCCATTTAGAAGATATTTTCTATCATTTAATTCTCTAATAAAGGGAAAATTATGTCGATGTTGTATCACCTAGAGGGAGAATCCAATCACTATTTGACACTAATTGATAATAAGAATCCCAATAAATATAACAATGGAATATAAATAATTCATTAAAAAATCAACAAATTTTTTCTTTGCACTCTCTGTATAAAAATTGAAAGATAGTTCCTTAGGTTAATGAAAAGGGAGGATGTATCAAATTGGAATTATGAGTCAAACTTTACAAGGTTTAAAAGTTATTCCTCTAGAATTTCCAATGACCCTAAAATCAATTTTGTCTATTTATTTAGTGTTTAAAGCCTAGTATTCAAAAATATTTAACAATTTTTGATTTTAAAAACTATTAATAAATATTTTTATGTGACATTAATGTGGAAATGGATATTGATGAATATAAATAGTCTAGTTAGGCCAGAGAAAATAATAGATTAATAAAGTTTAATTCTATAGGTTAAACTAATAAATATCATGAAAGAATGAAGATTCAACTTCCTACATGTTATAAGTACGGGAAGAATAACCCTGTAAACTACCACAAAGGAATGAGGAGATAATTTAAATATTTAATATATAGTCATAAATCTCGTGAATAGTAAATAGAAAATAATAATCTATCAATATGATGGAAGAAAATAAAGATATTCTCGATCCTCCAAACATGGTATATTGTTTCAACTACTAGGATCATTGACACTATTCAGGTTAATGTAGTAATCCAATGGTTATTGAGCATAACCAATGATGATAACCCCCAAATATAAGAGATAAGGGATGTGCTTATATTATCACCATAGATGAGGTGGGTTATGAAAATTAAGTGGTGATGGGTAAACATGTAATTCATTTGAGAATATTGAATGACCGGTTTCATTTTGGTTTTAAGATTTATTTTATATACTGTATTCTCAAAAAAATATTAAAACACTAACCCAATACATTGAGGGTGAGTTATCACTGAAAAAAACTGGTTTAATAATTTTCTCTTAGGTGTATAACTCTTACCCAATTATAATGTATTGGAAGAATATTTCTCCAAATCCAGTTGTAATCCCTTTAGTATATTTCAATGTTTTAATGGGAATAGAAGGGTTGTCCTTATATAGAGGAAAAATCTACTATTGAGAGAGGAAAATTGCCTTCCATATCCCAAATCATCCTTCAAAATTATATAAGTGCAAGTATAGTGATGAATATCCTTTATAAACTCCTTCTATATCATGAATATTATTTCCTTATGAGTAAATACATCTTGAATAAATTTTTGAGAAAGGGGAATGGACTATCCTTGAAGATGTGCCCATTGTGAGGAAATATTTCAATGTATTCCCAAGATAGTTTCATGGTATCTCTCATGATAGAGGGGATGAGTTATCTAAAAACTTATACCCAGATATCTAACCATATCTAAGAGTACCTGTAGAATGAACAATATTTAAAAAGAATAATTGAAGAAGAAACTAAAGGGGTACTTGGAATAGGGTTTTATACACATTAGTGATTCACAATAGGGTTCCCCCATCCTCTTTGAAGAATAATGATGGGATGATGCATCTATCCATTACTAATCACAATACTTTCAAGATTGTAATCAAAGATAATTAGTCACTATAATAGATTGATTCATTATTTGATCAAATGTGTGGGAATAACTACATATTAAAAGTAGATATTCAATCAGGATATCATCAGTTGAGGATAAAAAAGGAAGATATTTTTAATACTGGTTTTATATAAGATATGAATACTATTTTTTCATAGTAATGGAATTCAGACCCACAAATTCTCCATCAATATTCATTTAATTCATGAATAATTTAATTAGTGATACCTGAAAAAAGTTTGTTGTTCATCATGGATGATATTAATATATACTTAAAAATAAAATAATATAATGAGGAATATCTGAGTATTGTGATTAAGACTACACAAAAGGAGAAATTATATGTGCTGGTTCTGGGCGTAGTAGAAGCGTACGGTGGTGGGTGATATATTAAAATTTATTTTAATAATAATTTCCCAAAACCAAGAGTGAGGATATTTCACATCATATTTATAATTAATTTGTTTAATATTTGATGAAATAAATATATCGGATTATGAAATTTCTTCATTTATGACTGTTGATCATATAAAATAGACCTTTTGGATTTCCTTTGTTGTGCTTGTGAGGTTCAAAGGATAGATTCCCTCTAGCGTTGATCCATACGTGCTCCAATGGTCTCTGAGCAACGCCACTCGTTCTCTGGGTTCTAGAATGGAGAATCGAATGTCTTGTGTTGTTTATTATTGATCTATTGTTCTTAGGTCTTTAAGAAATTATCTCTAGAGTTTCTTATTCTTAATAAGAATAGTGGAGGAGTAGTTGGGAGAAAATTCATTATGTGCAACAATTCTCTATTCCCAAACATGAAATTGGTTTCAAATATATTACACAATAGACGTAGATGTCCATTTATAGAGTTGTGGTTTTAGTTACAAAATTTAATTGCATAATAGACATTAAATATAATTATAACGATTAATGAAATCACATGCCACATAATATTAATATCAGTATTATTATTTTGTGCTGTGCTAACTTGTGCAAAATGGATAAATAATATCTACCGACTCGTAAATAATTATTTTATCACCTAACATGGTTTGGATCTATTCAAACTCCTCTTTTATTTATTGAACACCTGAATAAATATTTTATTCCCTTAAATAAATATTTTATTCTATTATATAAATATTTTATTCACAAACTAATAAATAAATATTTATTAAATATTCAATAAAATAAATAAATATATTTTATTCACAATCCGGTGAATAAATATTTATTTAATTTATGTGATCAATATAACTTAAATAAAATTATTACTTAGTCTTGCGAATAATATTTATTCTATTAGTTTCATTCAAATAGAATATAATCAATACCACCAGAAACACTTTGTGTTTGACCCTCTTGGATTCTTTCCCATTGGAATTAGGTGGGCTTGCCTAATGTCCAAGATTACTGTCTAGCAATGGGTCAAGGCACCCAAGAGAAATAACTTAAAGTTATAATGACGACAATAAAAAATGAGCACTCATAGTGTAATATAATCCCTTTGTCATATAATCTCATCAAGAAGGTTGCGTGATAGTGTCATCAACCTATATACTTGATACATCATTCTTTGATTATTTGACATAAACTCATCATTACACCATGACCACGGAATTTAGGGTGATGGTTCTATTTCAATCAAAGGGATGAGATATCAACTTCCATAAATATGGAAGGGGAAAAATCCTATATTGAATTATTCATTAATAACATGTCATTCGTGATGCACCCAACATACCCTAATTCCAACCAACATATAGTGTGATGTTTTTCATTAGAAACTATATGTTCTAGAGTTGTGACATGCATTAATGATAATCTTAATGTCTAAGGACCATTAAACACACTCGCAGATAGGAATATCTGATGACACCAAAACATGCAGAATTTCTATGGGTGGATTTGTTCTCATAATCTCCCATCTTAGAGATTACCAAGTGAAAACTTCATGAGAAGAAGTCTCATCTTTTTATGAGTGATCTCACCTGATGGCATATATACTATGTGTCCCATAATTATATGTTATCCAACCATATAACTATATTAAGAATATTATCATAGCACTTAAAGGTTATAATCATAGTGGGGAACTTCAATGACCTTATAAATGCGATAAATATTCTAGGACATTACTACATTTTGGTCATGCAGAACAATGAACAATATGTACTAAGATGTTTAATTTAATATTTAATATATAAAATATTCATGTAATCAAAGTAAAAAATAGTTGGTTCTTGGACAACAAATCTAACCAACTACCACAAATATTTGATCCAACTGCCTATGACTTTCAGTCCTCTAGACCTCACATGATAATCATGTTTCTGCTAAGTCAATGATTTAGTCAAGGGGTCCGACATGTTTTCTTCTATGGAAATACTTCTCATTGCATCTTCACTTATCTAAGAAATATCCCTCAAGAGATAATACTTCCAATGTATGTGCTCCATCAACAGATGTTACCTTGACTCTTTTATGAGAGACACCACTATAATATTATTACAATAAAGTGTGATGGGGTCTTTACTTCTAGGTACCAAATCAATATCTTGGATGAAATTTTACATCCAAACTTCTTATTTAGATATCTAATAAGGTTTAATATACTCAAACTCTATTATATAATTTGCGACTATGGTCGTCATTGATCTCTTCTAGCTCACAACACCTCTATTCAAAGTGAATATGTATTCCGTTTGTTACTTCATATCATCTTGATCTGTCTAGAAACCAGAATATGCATATCCTATGATGAATAGTTCCTTATCTCATCCATAAACTATGAACATATCCTTACTACTCCTTAGATACTTAAGGATAGTCTTGAATTCCATCCAATGGTGATAACATGGATCAGATCGATATCTTCCTACTGCACTTAATGCATAGGAAAAATCTATCCTTGTACATAGCATAACATACATGACTGACCCATTAGCTAATGCGTATGGAATTATTTAAATTCTATTTATTTCCTCATGGGTCTGAGGACACATTTTCTTAGAAAGATGAATGTCATGTGACATTGGAAACAATCCCCTCTTAGGTTGTTCCATACTAAATCACTTTAGTATCTTGTCAATGTATGTACTTTGACTTAGGTCAAACAACCTCTTGGATCTATTATGATGGATCTTTATCCCAAGAATATATGTTTCATCACCCAATTATTTCATATAAAAACATTTATTCGTCCCTTCCTTAATAGATTGTAATATTGATATTTCATTTCCAACAAGTAATATGTCATCAAAATATACTATTAATAAAATGACTGCACTCCCACTAAACTATTTGTAGACACAAGGCTCACATTCATTCTTCATAAAATCAAATTATATTATAGAATTATCAAAACAAATGTTCCATGACTTGGATGATTTCTTTAATCAATAAATTGATTTTAGAAACTTTCATATCTATTGGAATCATTTTGAGTCACGAACCCTTCAGGTTGTGTCATGTAGACATCTTTCTGAAGGTTCCCATTAAGGAAGGATGTTTCGAAATACATTTTACAAATCTCATAGTCATGGTAAGATATAATGACAATTAGAATTATGATGGATCTCAGCATTGAAATTGGTGAAAAGGTTTCATCGTTGTCAATACCTCGATGTTATTTAAACCCTTTTGTAACCAATCACAGCTTATAGGTACTAACGTATCCTTCCATGACTATTTTCTTCTTGAATACCAATTTACAACCAGCAGGGTTTACATTCACTATAGAATCTACCAAAATCTATTCTTGGTTTTGGTACATGGAATCCATTTCAGAATTCATGGCTTCTTACCACATAGAAGAATCTGTTCCACTTACTTCTTCCTTGTAAATTAGAGCATCATTATTATCAACTAATAATGAGTCCCCATACTTGATAAATAGAAAACCATACCATTATGTTCTTTTAACCTCTCTTGTACTCGTAGGTAGTTCTTATGTCTCTGGAACATTTTCTTCTTCTACAGGGATTTCTAAAATCTGATCTTGTACCAACTTTTGGGTGCCTTGAGCCTCAACTTCATTGAATTTTATCTCAATCCCACTATATATTTTGGAGATGTGCTCACTCTCAAATAATATGGAATGTCTTTCCACTATAAATCTTTTTTATTAGGGTTTGTGTATGTAATATCCCCTTGTTTCCTTTGGTATCTTATAAAGGTACACTTTGTGCCTTGGAGTGCAAGTTTGTTACCTGACGAGTCCTTAACAAATTATTTTCTTTCCCACGCATGTAAATTTTATTACATGGTTTTTATTCCACTCAAAGGTTTATATATAATATCATTTATATGTTTAGTTGGTACTTATTTTAGTATGTGTTTTGTTGTTTGTAACGCATATCCCCAAAAGGATAATAGAAGACTTGCATGACTCATCATTGATCTCACAATGTCCAACAAGGTGTGTTTCATACTTTCACTTAAACTATTTCCTTTAGGTGTGTAAGGAGTAGTGAGTTGGGATCGGATCCAAAACTCTCATAAGTAATCAATGAAGTCTTGATTAAGATATTCTCCACCTTTGTATAAGCATAGTTTCTTAATATTTCTACCAAGTTGGTTCTTAACTTCATTCTTGTATTCCTTGAATTTATCAAAAGAATCAAATGTATAACTCATTATGTAAATATATCCATATCTACTAAAATCACCAGTAAAAGTTAGGAAGTATGAGTACCCACTCCTTGCTTTAATGGGAAATGGTCCACACACATAGGTATGAACCAATTCAAGAAACTCGTTAACCATTTCACCTTTCCCACTAAATGGGGATTTGGTCATTTTGTATTGTAAACATATGTGACATACACCAAGTGGTTTTAGTTTGAAAGAATCTAAATATCCATATTGATTTAATTTTTCCAATAGTTTTTCTTTTACATGACCTAGCTAGTGATTCCAAAGTGGGGTGTGGTATGTGTCATGTGAATTATCTTCATTATCGATTTCCATTACACGGTTCATGAAATCCAGTATGTAAAGACCATTATGTAAATGTGTCTTACCACAATAAATTATATCTTTAAAAAAGAAGAAACATTTATTTGAAAATTTAAAAATTAATCCATCTACATCTAGTCTGGATTCATAAATAATGTTTTTAGTAACTGAAGGAACATAATAACGACCCTTAGTCAATTTTTTGAATCTACTTGGTTCCTATATTTTAATAAATATGTGAGCACCACAAGTTGTATCTAATAACCATTTTTTAAAAATAGATAAATCGCACTTGATAACCAACACACCTGAAACTTCCCATTTCTTCTTTAGCAGTGTGCAGTTTTTCTTCTAGTGGCCCTTCTTGCCACATGTGAAATAGACAGTATCATGTTCTCTTGATTCCAATTCGATCTTCCTCATCTTGGATGGTCATGAAGAATATTTGGGATTAATTCTATTTTCTTTACCTTTCCATTTATTCACCCTAATGACAGATGTCTTTTTGACTTCATATCTTTATCTACTTAGAAAAAGAGGATAACAAGATCTGGTGGAGACTTCTCAATGTTGTTCATATTAAAATTCACAACAAAACTAGACAACCTCTGAGGGAGTAATGATAGAATGAGATTGGTTCCCAGTTCTTCAGGTATTTCAAACCCAAGAACCTCTAGGTGCTCAATGTAGCCAATGAGCTTAACTATGTGAGGATCGACTGAGGAACCCTCTCCAAGGTTACTATGACAGATCACCTTGGAAATATAAAACCGCTCTAGTCTGTCTCTTTCCTAATAAAGACCATGTAGGTTCTCAATCATGCTATACACAACCATGTTTTCATGAGACTTCATGCGTTCACTAGATATAGATGAAAGAATCAAACATTGAATGTATACCACATTGTTCATATCTTTTTTGTACACTAGGAACTCATCACCAATTGCCTCTTGAGTAGGTGGATCAGGCATTGAGGATTATAGCATGTAAGATTTATGTTCACGGCGTAGAACAACCTGAAGGCGTCTAAACCAATCCTAGAAGTTACTGCCAATGAGGAGATTTTCTTTATCCAATATTGATCATAGGAATAGTGTGGATGATGATCTTATCATTTTATTCTACAATTAAAAGAGCATATTATTAGTACTTTGATTGATTAAAATTTTTTTTAGAAATAATAAATTAACTAATTTATTAAATCTCCCACTATTTTATCATGTCCCAATAGACCTCACCATTGAACTTATAATGTCTAGTTTCTAGGAAATTATAGTGGAAAGGATCCATATTAAACTTCGCAGAACCCCAACAATGGTTGTTCAAGATTTTTTGAAGGTATTTAGGTAGGAAAGTCTTTTTCAACTGTGGGATTACTTATCCTTGATCCACTGAGTGGACTCCCCAATATATAAATCATGATAAGGATTTTTTTTCAATACTTGCCTACAAATTACACCAGGTTTAGAAAGGGATAATCCTCTTGATTTAAAATGGTTAAGTCATCCTGAAAATTTCATAAGAACTCCCCTAATAAAATTAAGTGTCCCAACAAAGGTTGGTCAAACACATAGTTCTATTGAGTTTTGTTCCTAATCAAGTAACAGAAGACTTAGTCTGACTTAATATTAGATTGAGGTATTTCATTTTATTATTCATAATTTTTTACCCTATTTTATCCTTTACTTGTCTTATTAATATTTATTTGGATGTTTACTTGATTAATTAACCATGTTTTGATAAAACATTTACACATAATAAATTATATTTAAATTTTGTATTTGCATATTAATTCATTTATTTATGTGATCGTGGTCTTGCATCAATAAATAAAATTTTAATGCATTAGATAGAAAATAAATAAATAGTTAAATTACCCTATCATGATCTTATCTAATGGTTGATTTAATGAGTGGGAATTAAATCAACCTATGACCTAGGTAAAATAACTCCTAATATCAGACTTGGCATAAGCTACAGCATTCTACGTGTCCACCTATGTATCACCAAGTTGGCGTCTTTATGGTTTCATCTTGAAATGTCCCCATGTGCCTTGGGATGCTCTATTAATTAAAAATATATATTACTCACATGCAGGTGAGGGGAACCAAAGGATTGGTTAAAAGGAATTACATAAATATCCTTGGACATGTAATTCCTACTTAATAGAGGGAGGGATGACTCATAAACCAAATTTTAATTTAATATTAAATAATTGAAAAATCGTAAAATAAATTTAATTAAACAAATGAAAACACATACATGGGTCTTGGTCAAGCTCATTAATGGTCATACATGCAATGAATACGCAAAATTAAACGACAATCATTTATTTCATTATTTGTTCTTTTATTTTATGAGATAAACATGATTGTATTAATTAATTAATTAATTAATTAATTAATTAATTAATTCTCTTTCATCTTAATGATAATCAGATCTTATTTGGAGATACCCATTATTAATGGTATTCATGGAAAATAAATGGAAGAAACAATAATGAAATATTAATTACAATAAATTAATTAGGCATTTAAAATTATTTAAAACCATTATTAAATTTTCAAACACACAAAAATGTTCTAATCAATAAAATAAAGTTTTAATGGTATAATTTAAAATTTAATGTAATTTTAATTTTTTACATTAATGGGAGACTACACGATGTGTACTTGTAGCTGTTGGAGTTGGGGGTCTAGAACCAACTACTTTGTACTTTATTCATTTAAATAAAAGCCTTATCACATATTGATTGTTCTTCTGCGTGACATGTCATGTGATAATGTCCTAAGGACAGCTGTTGCATTAAAGGGTCGTAGCGGATCCCTGCTATGATGAGAACCCGGAAGTGTCATAACACTGTTCTTGAATGTATGTTCTATGTCCGGATGATATTATTTGAGGGACACAAATAATACTGGTCATTAGGGGTGAGGACTCATAAAACTTTGAGGCACCTTCTCATGGTATGCGCCCTTGGTAATATCCAGGAGGATATTATGAGAACGAGACCCGCCAGTAGGAAATCCGCATTTCATAGTGTCATTGGATGTTCCTATCTACGAACGTGTGTATTAGTCCTCAGACTTTAATAATATTATTAATGGGTATTACAACTCACGTACTTAGATGTGTTGACAAAAACTGTGATGACACACTATTCGTAGTGAGGTAGGATACGTTGGGTGTGTCACGAGTAATACCGCATTAATAGATAATGCGAGAAAGGATTTGTCCCTTCCGTTCCATAATGAAAGTAGATATCTCAGTCCCTTTGATGGAATTGATATAGCCTAAATAAATCCATGGCCATGGTAAGGTATGGGGAAGTTCAATTCTGTGAAGTCAAAGAAAGAATAATCAAGCACATGGGTTGATAGAACTAGCATGCAACCCACTTGATTGGAGATATCGAGAAAAAGGATTATATTACATGGTAAGAGTTCGTAGGAGGAGACACATCATTGCAGCATTAAATTCTTTCTCTATGGGTGCCTTGGCATGTTGCTAGATGCTAACCTTGGACTTTAGGCAGGCGAAGCCTAATGCCACTGAGAAATAGACCTAGAGGGTCACACACTAAGTGTGTCCATGTATCTCTGTTAAATATTAATTTAACAAGTTAAATAAATATTATTCCTGACTGTGGTTTAATAATTATTTAAGGATGTCTGATCACATTTATTTTGACACTAGATATTCGAGAGAATATATTGTGGATGAAATAATATATTTATTAGCGAGTAATGAAGTTACATTTATTTAAGAAATAAATAGTCATTACTCAAGTTCTAATAAATGTGGTGGAGAAAAATGGAAAATAAAAGTACACTTTGTGTATATTAAATATACACTCCGTGTTGTTTTATGGAAAAATGAGTGCACGTCGTGTATTAATTATTACACGCCGTGTTGTTTTTCCAGTTAGGATTTTGAGGATTTAATATTGTTTTAATAAATGATATTTATTATAATCAGTGTGGGAGCATGTCAAGGAATTAATAATTCGACATGGGGGTTTTCAATAAGAATTAATGAAATAAATAAAACGCGTAACATGTTTATTTATTATCATAACTCTATTAACCTCAAACCTGATTATAAATATCCTTGCAACCCCGAGATTTTAAAGGGACAGTGTTGTGTACAACGGATTTGGAAATACTCTCAATCCAAGAGAGAATTCCCTTTCCACCAAGAACGCCCTCAAGTTATGAGAGCAAGATCCTCCACAGGATCAAGGCGGTCAAAGGCGGACATCGCAAGCGAAGGTTCTTCCGCGCTAGCACCCAGATATCCCTTCGGCGACGTCCGGAGATACGTGACACATGTTTGGATCACCACTAGAGGAATACTACACTTGGATTATACAACGCAACGATGGATCACCGAATCGTGACCGGACACATCAACAAATAAAGAATTCCAACGAGTTAATTCTTATGCATTAATTAAATTAATTATAATCAACATATTATGATCCTCCTCAAGGGTCCGGGACTCTTCTTTTCTTTTCGTTCTTCGTTCTACTTTGAAGATTCGTCATTTTATATCGTGACGGATCTCGGATTGAACGTTGTTTAATGTTAAAATTAAAGTTGGAAAACCCCACCAACGTGCTTCCGCTGCGCCCGGAACCTACAAGTGGTATCAGAGGGGGTTATATCGTTGATTATAATTATTTAGTTTTTCGTTGGTAATTTACGCATTTTATAATTTAGTTATTTCAATTCAAGTTTAATCGTTCTGGAAATCTGAATATCGAGATCTATTCCTCCTCCCTCGTTTCTCGTTCACCTCACGGAAACGATTTTTTCTTTTAATTTTGATTAAAATAAAATAGAGGAACTCATCCGGAGGAGCCAAACGTTTCTGTCCGTATAACACCCGAATACACGGTGTGTATTCGGAAGTACACGTCGTGTATTCTAGGTTCAGTGCATTGACTGATCCACCAAATCAGGCCATGTATTGGATTCTTTCTAAGAATTTAAGACACCATGTGTTGACCAGAAACAGGTGGCACACAGTTTCCAGAATACACACCATGTGGTCCAATGAACACGGCATGTAGTCCCTTCAGGTTAGGGTTGGGTCGTGTACTCCGTACACGACCTGCCCGGCTGGAAACCGTGTAACGTGGAAACTACACGGCGTCTGTCCCACTGTACACGCCATGTACTCTGAAAATTTCCGAAGTACATTAATACGCCCTGTCCCCGGGCGTGTACTTCGGATGGACGGTGAAGAAAAGTACACGCTGTGTAGTCGGAACTACACGCCGTGTACTCACCCAAATTACGCAGATTTATTAAAATTTATTATTATATTATAAAAACCCTTGAGACGTGTACCATGGTGCAGGTGTAAAGCTGAGGCACAACACGTGATAGGTGTTTTATATATATGTGTTTAATTTAACATCTACGTAATAAATGAGAATTCACCGGGTTACCTCCAAGGTACAAGTTACGTATAAGGATAATTTTAAATGAATTTATTTGTTTAAAATTATGATGGATGAGAATCTCAAGGAAATTCAGAAAAGGGATTTAAGATAAAAGGATTGATTAATTAATGAAAATTAATTGATTCGAGCATGATTTATCTTAAACAAGAATGATTAAAGAATTGAATGCTAGTTTTATTTATGAATAAATATAATTGCATGTATGGATGATCATGAGCTAGACCGAGACCTTTGTATGTGAATGGTTTCTTTTAATTTATTTATTTAAATTAAATTTGTTGGCCTGCGAGCCATCTCCTCATTAATATGTAGGGCCTACGCGTCCAAGGATTCTTTTATGTAAAAACCCCTTTTACCCCTCACCTGCGTGTGAGATAAATGCATATGTAATGGATGGAGCTCCCAAGCTAGTGGAGGTAGCTCAAGTCAGGAGCCAAGATGAAACCAATCCAAGGAGATACAAAGGTGGACAGGTGGAAAGCTATAAACATGAACTCGAAAGGTTCAAGGTGTTTCTCCCCTAGGACTTGGTTTAGTTTATCAACCTCTAGATAAACTAACCAATAGAAAAGCTCATGATCATACCATTTATTTTATTTCTGTCAGTTGCATGGTTTATTTATTGTGGGTGTGTTGTCACGATCACACAATTAATGAATTAAATGAGCATGCAAGATGGAACTAAAATAAAACCGGCTTATACGTAAATAATATCTTAGACATGGTTAATCACTTAAATATATCCCACTTAATATTAACAAGCATGTAATCAAAGATAATAAAATGGAAATTTACGTATAAGGATAAAATCCCTCAAAATAAATATTAAGTTGGCATAGCCTTCCATAATCTTGGTTAGAATCGAACCATAGTTCAAAGTGCTTGACCAACCCTAGTTGGGGTGCATTCAATTATCGAGGAATTCTAATTCAAGGTTTTGGGTTGACTTGACTTGGTTCGCGTCAAGGGTTGACTGCCACATCAAGACTTGGTGTGACCAAGAGGCAAAGGTTGAGGAAATCCAAAAAGGATTTCAGGATTGGGGAGTCCACTCAACGGATCAAGGAGTTGCGAGTTAATGCAGTTGGCATTTAGAATACCTACCTAAAACCCTTCAAGTTGCTTGATCAACCCTAGTTGGGGTAATGCGAAGGGAAATATGGATCCTTGCCACTAGAATATTCATGCAACAGAATATTATGAAGTCAACGGTGAGGGCTATTGGATTTTGATAAAATAGTGGGAGACTAATAAGTATTAATGTATTTATTTGTCTCAAATTTTGTAATAAAGTACTAAACCTTTTCTCATCTTAATTTGTAGAAACGGCAATAAAATGACTTCAAACATATCATTGCACACCATACTTGAAAAAAAACCTTCTCACCGGCACCGATTTCCAAGAGTGGCAGAGGCGTTTACGCGTCGTCCTTTACCACGAAAGGAAATTATATGTGCTGGAAGAGCCTATTCCATTTGCGCTTGTTAAAGAGGCTAGTGATGAGGAATTATCTATCTACATGAAACACATGGATGATGCCACATATGTCCAGTGTTTCATGCTATCGGCCATGTCTAATGAGCTCTTGAAGCAACATGAAAACACGGACGTGTATAGCATGATGTCTCACCTTAAAGATCACTACCAAGAGAAGGCGAGACAGGAGATGTATGAGATCTCCAATGCTTTGTTTACCACGAATAATGGAGAGTCTGCACCAGTTGGGCCTCATATAGTCAAGCTTATTGGATACATTGAACGCTTGGACATCTTAGGGATTAAATTCCCGGATGATTTGTGTACAGATCTCATCCTATCATCACTGCCCAAGACCTTCTGTAGCTTCTTTGTCAACAATAACATGAGCGGAAATGAGAAGAGTCTATCGGAGCTTCTGACCTTGATTCTCCAGGTAGATAAGGACATGGGGTGTGACAACCCCACGGTCCTTATGGTGAACAAGAAAATGAAGGACAAGGCAAAGGGGCCAAAGACTTATAAACGGTCTGAAGCCCCTGAGCACCATCCCTCCAAGAAGGGGAAGATCCAGTGGTAGGGCAAGGAACAAGAGGTAGTGTGTTTTGCATGTGGCAAGCAGGGCCACTGGAAGAGGAACTGCACCCAGAAGCATGGGAATGCTAAAGGTGCATTTTTTATCAAGTGAAATCTTTATATTTATACACATTGGGTATTAGATATAGCTTGTGGGGCTCACATCTGTATTCAAATGTAGGAACCAAGTAGATTTAGAAAGATCGCCAGAGGAGAGGTGTATCTTCGAGCTGCCAATGGCGCAAGGCTGGCTGCGTTGGCTATTGGCAACTACCACCTCTCATTGCTGACTGGGATGATTTTGGTTTTACATAACTGTTATTATGTTCTTAGTGTTACCAAGAACATAATTTCTATATCTTGTTTGGATATGGATGGATTTGTTTTCAAATTTGTAAATAAGGGTTGTCTCTTTTATAAGAAAAACGTATGTTATGGTATGGAACATTTAAATAATGGTTTGTATGTATTGAATTACGAAAACCAAGTGTTGGAAATCGATAACGAAACAAACTCACATGACTCATACATCACCCAGTTATGGCATCACCGCCTTGGTCATGTGAATGAGAAGCGTCTGAAAAAGCTCTACCAAGATGGCTATTTAGACTCTACTGAGATAAAACCACTTGATATATGTCACGCTTGTTTATAAGGAAAAATGACCAAGCCGCCTTTTGGCGGACAAGGTGAAAGGGCCACAGAGCTTCTAGGATTGGTACACACAGATGTGCGTGGACCATTTCCAGTAGAAGCTAGAGGTGGATATTCTTACTTCATTACTTTTACTGATGATTTGAGTAGATATGGCTATGTTTACTTAATGAGGTATAAGTCAGAGTCCTTAGATAAATTTAAGGAATTCAAGAATGAAGTAGAGAATCAGCTTGGTAAGAAGATAAAGAATCTTCGATCGAATCGAGGTGGAGAATATCTGAACCAAGAGTTCATCGATCTTCTACAGGAGTCTGGGATTCTATCTCAGCTCACTCCTCCTTATACACCACAGTGGAATGGTGTTAGTGAAAGGAGGAACCGCCCCTTGTTGGACATGGTGAGGTCGATGATGAGTCATGCGGATCTTCCATTATCCTTTTGGGGATATGCATTACAAACTGCAGCATACACATTAAATCGAGTACCAACTAAGGCGGAAAATGGAATTCCATCTGAGTTATGGAATGGAAGGAAACCCACTTTGTCGAACACATGTGTATGGGGATGTGAGGCATTTGTTAAGGCCTTCTCAGGCAACAAACTAGCACCCCGGGGCACGAAGTGTATCTTTATAGGATATCCCAAGGAAACGAAAGGATATTACCTATATAATACTCAAGACAAGAAAGTGAATGTCGCTAGACAAGACATCTTTCTTGAGAGGGAGCACATCCTCAAGAAGGATAGTGGGAGCAAGATTGACTTAAATGAAGTTGATGCTCAAGATACACAGGAGTTGGTACAGGAACAAGTTCCACAGGTCCCCATGGAAGAGGTTATAGAAACACAAGTACTGCGTATGAGCTCAAGAGAGGTAAGGGAACCAGAGATATTTGGTTTCCTAGTCACCGAGGATGGTGAATCATTATTGTTGGATAATGATGAACCTCTCTCCAACAAGGAAGAAGTAGAAAGCTCAGAAGATGTAAGATGGCTAGAAGCAATGAATTCTGAGATGGATTCCATGTATTAGAACCAAGTTTGGTTTCTGGTTGATGAGCCAGTTGATGTAAAGCCTATTGGATGCAAATGGGTATTCAAAAGAAAGCTGGACATGGAAGGTAAAGTTAGCACCTATAAATCAAGGCTAGTGGCTAAAGGATTCAGACAGCGCCAAGGAATTGACTATGATGAAACCTTCTTGCCAGTTGTCATGTTTAAATCCATAAGAATCATACTTGCCATAGCAGATTACCATGACTACGAGATTTGGAAGATGGATGTCAAAACAACATTCCTTAATGGGAACCTTCAGGAAGATGTCTATATGACACAACCAGAAGGGTTTGTGACACCAGGTGAAGCCAAACGGGGTTTTAAGTTGCATAAATCCATTTATGGACTGAAGAAAGCATCTAGGTCATGGAACATTCAATTTGATGAAGCCATAAAGGAATTTGGTTTCATTAAGAAAGAATGTGATCCATGTGTTTATAAGCGGTTTAATGGTAATGCGGTCGTCATCCTAGTGGTATATGTTGATGAAATATTGCTTATTGGAAACAACGTACCAGCCTTACAGTCAGTTAAGGACTAGTTGAAAAAGTGTTTCTCCATGAAGGAATTAGGACAAGCAGCCGACATTCTAGGGATCAAGATCATTCGTGACAGATCTAAGAGGATGCTTGGACTAATTCAGGGTACATACATTGATCAGATAATAAAGAGATTTAGTATGGAAAAATCCAAGAGGGGATTGGTTCCAGTGTAACATGGATTACATCTTTCTAAGAAAATGTGTCCCCAGACACAACAGTAGAAAGATAGGATTAGCAAGATCCCATACGCTTAATCTATAGGATCCATCATGTATGACATGTTATGTACTAGGCTTGATGTTGCCTATGCACTGATCATGGTAGGCAGATATCAAGCAGATCTAGGAGAACAGCATTGGAATGCTGTTAAGACTATCCTTAAGTATCTGAGAAGAACTAAGGATATGTTCCTGGTGTATGGAGGAGACGAGGAGCTTGTCATCAGAGGGTATGTTGATGCTGGTTTTCAAAAAGATCATAATGATCTGAAGTCGCAATCTAGATATGTTTTCTGTCTCTATGGAGGAGCTGTGAGCTAGAAGAGTTCACATCAGCTAGTTGTCGCCGATTCTACAGTGGATTCCAAGTATATAGCAGCTTCTGATGCAGCCAAGGAAGCCGTATAGATTCGGAAATTTTTCCAGGAGCTTGATGTGGTTCCTAGAAGTAAAGATCCCATTACATTGTATTGTGATAATACTACAGCGGTGACTCTTGCAAAAGAACCAAGGTCACATCAACGGACAAAGCACATACTCTGGAAGTATCACATCTTGAGGGATTTCTATCAACGGGGTGAAGTTGCAGTGAGCAAAGTGTCCACGGAAGAGAACATGGAGGACCCCATGACTAAAGGAATATCTCAGTAGAAGCATGAATATCATGTGAGAGCTAGCGGGTTAAAGGCGGTTAGCAGTTGGCTCTAGTCCAAGTGGGAGTCTGTTGGAGTTGGTGGTCTAGAACCAACTACTTTGTACTTTATTCATTTAAATAAAAGCCTTATCATATCTTGATTGTTCTTCTGCATGAAATGTCATGTGATAATTTCCTAAGGATAGTTGTTGCATTAAAGGGTTGTAGAGGATCCCTGCTATGATGATAACCCAAAAGTGTCATAACACTGTTCTTGAATGTATGTTCTATGGCTGGATGATATTATTTGAGGGAAACAAATAATAAAGGTCATTAGGGGTGAGGACTCATAAAACTTTGAGACACCTTCTCATGGTATGCGCCCTTGGTAATATCCAGGAGGATATTATGAGAATGAGACACGCCAGTAAGAAATCCACATTTCATATTGTCATTGGATGTTCCTATCTGCGGACGTGTGTATTGGTCCTTAGACTTTAAGATTATTATTAATGGGTATTACAACTCGTGCACTTAAATTTATTGATGAAAACTGTGACGACACACTGTTCGCAGTGAGGTAGGATACATTGGGTGTGTCACGACTAATGCCGCATTAATAGATAATGCGAGAAAGGACTTTTCCCTTCCGTTCCATAACGGAAGTAGATATCTCAGGCCCTTTGAAGGAATTGATATAGCCTAAATAAATCCATGTCCATGGTAAGGTATGGGAAAGTTCAATTCTGGGAAGTCAAAGAAAGAATAATCAAGCACATGGGTTGAAGGCACTAGCATGCAACCCGCTTGATTGGAGATATCGAGAAAAGGGATTATATTACACGGTAAGCATTCGTAGGAGGTGACACGTCATTGCGGCGTTAACTTCTTTCTCTATGGGTGCCTTGGCGTGTTGCTAGACGCTAACCTTGGACTTTAGGCAGGCTCAGCCTAATGCCAGTGAGAAAGATGCCTAGAGGGTAACACACTAAGTGTGTCCATGTATCTCAGTTAAATATTAATTTAACAAGTTAAATATATATTATTCCTGACTGTGGTTTAATAATTATTTAAGGATGTCTGATCAGATTTATTTTGACACTAGTTATTCGAGAGAATATATTGTGGACGAAATAATATATTTATTAGCGAGTAATGCAGTTACATTTATTTAAGAAATAAATAGTCATTACTCAAGGTCTAATAAATGTGGTGGAGAAAAATGGAAAATAAAAGTACCCACCGTGTATATTAAATATACACGCCGTGTAGTTTTATGGAAAAACAAGTACACGCCATGTATTAATTATTACATGCCTTGTAGTTTTTCCAGTTGGGATTTTGAGGATTCAATATTGTTTTAATAAATTATATTTATTATAATCAGTGTGGGCGCATGTCAAGGAATTAATAATTCGACATGGGGGTTTTCAATAAGAGTTAATGAAATAAATAAAAGGCGTAACGCGTTTATTTATTATCATAACTCTATTAACCTCAAACTCGATTATAAATATTCGTGCAACCCCAAGATTTTGAAGGGCCAGTGTTGTTCACAACGGATTTGGAAATACTCTCAAGAAAATAGATAATTCCCTTTCCACCAATAACGCCCTCAAGTTATGAGAGCAAGATCCTCCACCAGATCAAGGCGGTCTAAGGCAGACATCACAAGCGAAGGTTATTCCACGCTAGCACCCAGAGATCCCTTCGGCGACATCCGGAGATACGTGACATATGTGTGGATCACCGCTAGAGGAATCTTACACTTGGATTCTACAACGCAATGACAGATCACTGAATCGTGACCGGACATATCAACGAAGAAAGAATTCCAACGAGGTAATTCTTATGCATTAATTAAATTAATTATAATCAACATATGATGATCCTCCTCAAGGGTTCCAGGACTCTTCCTTTCTTTTTGTTCTTCGTTCTACTCCGAAGATTCATCATTTTATATCATGACGGATCTCGGATTGAACGTTTTTTAATGTTAAAATTAAAGTTGGTCAAACCCACCAACGCGCTTCCACTACGCTCGGAGCCTTCAGTAGCTACACGTCATGTAACTCGATTTCTGTATAACCAAATCAGATGCATGGTTCTTTGATGTGTTGACCCGGCCAGACTACATGGTGTGTACATGCCAATTACACACCCTGTATTCTCTTTCTATGTGCCAAGTTGGCCTGATCAACACACGATGTGAAATAAAATCACTACATGTGATTAATTACTTGACGCATCTTGATAAATTGTGTATGGGTATACAACGTGTGCTCCGGCCGCATGTCGTGTAACCCAATTTTACAGGCCAATGATTTGGAACTTTTCAACTGCATCTCCAGTCTTTCTTCATTAGTTATTAAACCTCTAAGAAAATGAAACAATGAACGAACATGATTAATATGTTGATAACATGTTAATTAAAATCAGATTAAATAATGAATAGCATGAAATAAAATCTAACCACAATTGCACATACATCAAAAATCAAATAAATAAATATAAATTTAAATGAAACCTTCCTCGGATACCACTTTCTGGTTCTGGGAGAAGCAGAAGTGTGAGGTGGTGGGTGATATGTTAATTTTTTTAATAATCTTTGTCTGAAACTAAGAGAGAGGATTTTTCACTTCAAATTTATAATTAATTTATTTAATATCTAAAGAAATAAATACCTGGTCTTAGGAACTTTCTTCATTGATGATTTTTTATCGTCTGAAATGGACCTTTCAGATTACCTTTGTTTCACTTGTGAGGATACAAGGGTATAATTCCTTTAGAGTTGATCCTCACATGCTCCAATGGTCTTTGAGCAACTCCACTCATTCTCCAGGTGCTAGCACGGTGAATCGAATGTCATGACTTGTTTCTTATTGATTGATCATTATTTGGTCTTGAAGAAATTATCTCTTTGGTTTCATGTTCTTGAGAAGGAGAGAGAGGAGGAGAAGATAAGATAGAATTCATTATGCACAACAATTCTCAATTCCCAAAAATGGAATTGGTTTTGAATAAATTACACAATAGACATAGTCGTCTATTTATAGAGTTGAGATTTCAGTTACAAAATTTAATTCCATAACAACCATTAAATATAATTATAACCATTAATGAAATCCCATGACATATAATTATAATAATAGTATTATTATTTTGTGGTACACAAACTTGTGAAAAATGGATAAATAATATTTACAGACTCATAAATAATTATTTTATCATTGGACACAGTCTTGGTCTGTTCAAACTCCTCTTGTATTTGAACACCTGAATAAATATTTTATTCTCTAAAATAAAAATTTTATTCATGAAATAGTATATAAATATTTATTTAATATTGAATAAAATAAATAAATATATTTTATTCACAATTTGGTGAATGAATATTTATTTAATTTAGGTGGTCAATATAACTGAAATACAATTATTCCTCAGTCTTGAGAATGATATTTATTCGATTAATTAAATTCAAATAGAATTTACTCGGGACCACAAAAAACACTTTGTGTGTGGAACTAAAGGATTCTTTCTTGTTGGCATTAGGCGGGCTTTACTAAAGTCCAAGATTACTATCTAGAAACAGGTCAAGGAACCCAAGAGAAATAACTTATTTTTTCAATGAAGACAACCACATATGAATGCTCATAGTGTAATATAATCCCATTTTCACATAATCTCATCAATCAAGTTTCATGATGGTGTCATCAACCTATATTCTTGATAAATAATTCTTTGACTATCTGAAATAAACTCATTGTTACATCATGGCCATGGAATTTAGGGTGGGAGTTCTATTTCAATCAAAGGGTTGAGATATCAACTTCAATAAATATGGATGAGAAAAATCATTTCTTGACTTATTCATTAATAACATGTCATTAATGATGCACCCAACATATCATACTTCCCGCCAACATATGGTGTGATAGTTTTCATCAGAAAATCTAACTGTGCGAGTTGTGACATGCATTAATGATAATCTTAAAGTCTAAGGACCATTACACACACTTGCAAATAGAAATATCCAATGACCCCAAAACCTGTGAAATTATTACTTGCGGTTCTATTCTCATAATATCTCATCTTAGAGATTACCAAGTGGGATCTTCATGAGAAGAAGTCCCATATTCTTACGAGTACTCTCACCTAATGGTCTATATACTATGTGTCTTGTCATATTATGTTATCCAACAGCAAAACAATATTAATAATATTGTTACAGAACTTCAAGGTTCTCATCATAGAAGGGAACTACTATGAACTTATAAATGCAAAAAATACTCTAGGATATAATTACATTATGTTCATGAAGAACAATGAACAATATGTAATAATATGTTTAATTTATTATTTAATACATCAAATATTCATGTAATCAACATATAAACAGTTGGTTCTAAGACACAAACTCTTACAATATGCAATGTACAAATAGTTATTACATTTATAGGGCATGTAATAATAATAAATGGGATATGTTTGAATCCTATAAAGACAAATGTGATATAATAATGGCCTAAAACAACAACTATAAAAGATATTCATCGTTTCCTTGGATTAGCTAGGTTTTTTTGACAGTTTGTGAGGAAATTTTCATGATTGTAAAATCCAATAAAAAATATAACATGAAAAGAAGAAATGATTTTCTGGATGGATGAATATGAGGAGAGTTTCAAGGATTTAAATAAGAGGTTCATAACTACACCTATACTAAGACTACACTCATATGGGGAAGTATTTTTGTTATATAATTATACATAAAATAAGGGATTGGTTTTTATACTCGTGAAAGATGATGAAGTGATAGCTTATACCTCATGAAAGTTATTGGTTTGTGAGAAAAAATACCAAAAACCTGGTCTAGATTTTTTAATACTAGTCATATACTTAAATATTTTAAAGTATTATCTTTATATTGAGAACTGTGTCATATATACTAATCATCAAAGCATAAATTATATATTTACCCAAAAGTTGTTAAAAAATCAGTAATGGTTATGGGTATATTTCATAAAAAGATATAACTAATAAATCTAATACCATTCTAAAAATTTGATTATAGAAGAAGATTCTACAAGTATAAATGATAATAAATCCATATCCATGATGTGGATTGAAAAGGGTTCAATATTTTTAAACATGAAAAGTATGTAAATCGGATTCATAGAAGGAGGAACAATATACTACCTCTCTCAAATTATTTATAAAATATTTGTCCTATATTATATTAATTAATCTCAATGGAATGATATAGAGATTCAAAAAAAGGTTAAATAAATAAGGCGGATAATGTCTGAGAGTTTAAAATTTATAATAATGGAGTTATAAAATTTGGGACACAATTATTTTTACCATTAAATATTACAATAAGTAATGATCTATTTAATTACTATAGTTTTGATGTTTGGACCCTTTTTATATTTCAATATATATACATAGGTTTTTATTCATTTTTTTAATAATGCTATGGGTGTCGTAGGACCCTAAAATAGGTTTATTAAAAAATATTAAATACATCAAACCAAATGCGTGCATATTTTTTTGAAATAATGGATTTCCTATTGATAAGAGTATCTTGTGGAAAATATGAGATCATAATTATATTCCCAACATATGGTTTACCCAAGTCTCAACATAATGTTCTTTTGAATCAATCCTTTATTTGATCTGTAGTAATGGGTAGATGTTAGATTAAATAAATTAAGTAAATTAATTAATTTATTTATTTATCAAAATAAATTTGTAAACCTAGTGACAACCCTTTATAATACATACTTTCTAAATTATTCAGGGTTAGTTTCAGAACCTTGGATATTGAGAGACAGACATCTGAGAGGATATTTGATAAACCAATGTGTTTGAATCATGGATCAATGATTAAATTAATCAAAACACATCATTGACATTGATGTGGAACCCACAGAACCATTCGTTATCAATGATAAAACTAATAACAAGGTAGGTATTTCAATTTATGTATTTTTACCCAACTATTCTTAATTTTATCATAGATTAATATATCTTATATGAATCCCAATACCACTCTTTTTCACAAATCCCAATCAGAATACAATTTGGATTCAATTTTTTATGATTAATTATTCTCCATTTTTTATTTATTGTTATTATGATTTTTGGATGAGTTTGTATCTGCCAACTATGATACTAACTTTGTTTCCTTGGTTTTCTCCCACTGTACTTCATCTTCTTCACCATCGACCCTATTCCAGGTGGGGGTTTGACTATGATTGATATTTTTCATAACATTATTGAACCCCTAAATTAATTTTGATTATATGTTGATGGACATTAGGATTTTGGTGCCTCATGATTCAAGAAACATTGGAAGAAACATGATCTTCATATGGAATGGGTTCAGTTTCCCAAGTTTGTTCTTAATAAAATGATGGTATTCAATGATGATTTCCATTCTAGAAATAAAAAGGTCATAAATCAGCTTTTATTAGTTATAGATCCAAGATTGGAACATATATAGATGTATTAGGTGTGATTATGGGAGAGATTAGTGGTCGTCATGTGTTTCCAATGAAGGAGATGAATCTAGCCTGAAAAACAAGACTACACATCATGTATTTTAAGGAACACATGTCATGTATCCTCTTTTTTATAATGACTAGAGTTTTCATCTATGTTAAATATAACATGGCCAGGTGGTGGGGCCACATTCCATGTGATTATACCTGGGTTGTCGAGACGTGTTTAGGGATAACACACCCAGGACCACAAGAAGTCCCAAAAATTATATAAGTCCAAGTAAACATCATGTTCATGGGTTTTTACATTCCATGTGGGGAATTAGTACATGGCTAGGTAGAGACCGAGGACTACTCCACATTTACACCAAGGTAAACACCATATACTTTTCCAACACTTATGTACCGCTCATATTATAACAACCCTTATCTTTATTACACATTAATTTCTTCATTTATTACACAAGAACACATATATTAAAAACTAGAATATAAAGAAATCTAGTGAAATTGGGGTAATTAGTTACATTATATTACAGCTTAAAAAAATGTGGTCCATTAAATTTATTGAAAAAACCTTAACATTCTTATAAAATTCCATCGTTCTTAGAGCTGCATTGGATAACTTGGGGACATGAATTTGAAATGGGTGAGCTATAAATTCTAGTAAGGGAAATAACATGGCATAACATGAATAAATTATTACATGTCAGACAATAGGAATTTTAATGGGACACAAAAAGGTTTGATAATCATAAACATCAACAAAGAGGCATGATATTTTATAATAACATAAAGGCAACATGGGAAAGTGGAAAAAACTTTAAACCTAATATCATAAACCAAGGTCAAGGATAACTTTCAAGACATCATAAAATAGTGTAAAAACTACCATAATAGATTATTCTCACTCCCTAATCTCATACATTATGTCTCATGAGATTAAAACATTACTTAATTTTTTGGAGCGCTATGTAATTTTGGGATCACCCGGCGGTTTCATATCATGTACATGCATAAGTACGCCACATAGATCATATAAAATAAGGATGTATTTCATCAATGTTAACCCCATAATCAAGTATTTGGGGTTAAATAAATTGAATTCCCCCAACAAATTAATGATAGGTACATCTAGGTGAATACCCTTGAGTAGAAATGGTGGCGGGTATTCACAAAACAATCATTTGGCATGAAAAATTACAATGAAATTTTGGTAGCATAACGATAGTAATTAAATATTAATAAATATTTTGATGAAATAAAAATAGGTATCTCATAATTTTTACATAAAATGGATAGTAATATGGATGTTTAGAAACATATACCAGCATTATTAATTGGAAATAAAAAGTCATAAAATGAATAAGAGGCTTGAATAAAGAGGAGAAGGAAAGGATCCCTTACTAAATTTCAGCATAGTAACGGCTTAGGTAAATGAAATAATGAGAGGGGATAAATGATATATAATTATTATGAAATAAATTGGATAGTATAGGGATATTTATAAGTCTATTTAAACATAACAAAATGAAAGTTAAAAGTATAAATACAAAGAAGGTGCTTGAATTGAAAAGAAGAGAGAGACGTCCCTTACCTTGAGAGGGTGATTCAAAAAGCTTGGGAAGAGATTATTGAGAGATTGGGGCACCTTGGGAGGCCTCTAGATAAGTTATCTAAGATTAATTATGTGATCCAATGTTTTATCATGGTGAGAAAGGGGGGATTTTATGGGTTTACATAGTAAAAGAGAGTGGAGTTCTTTATTATTTCTCAAACATAGGTTCTGGACTCTATATAATAAAGTAATCAAAACCACAAACCTTCCCATAATTTTTGAAAATGGTTTCTACCAAAGAAAATTGGTTTCATGTATTTTATAATTACAATGTCCTAAATTAATAAAATATTTCCCTTCGTGAAGTGGAAGTGAGTAATGTTTATAAAGAATTGAGTTTAAAACCTTAAAATATAATATAAGTTTTGGAGGATTCATAAAGGCTTTATAAAATTACTAAAATATCCAAAAATGAATTTTTTTTTAAGGGGAAACATATATTTGTTCATGGATACATATTATATCCTTTATTAAATCACTTTTGGGTCATTATGATGTCATAATACACACTGTAAATTTATACTTTATTTAATTTTTACACAAAAATTTGACTGTCAAATAAAATTATGAAAATTTCATTTTTGGATAATTTAGATGTACTGATTCCAAAAATAATATTTATTTTATAATTTTTTTTTAAATACGTTAATTTTTACATTTAAAATAAAATTTGATATTTATTGAGAAATGTTATTTTTTTACAATAACAGTTTTTGAACCCCTATAAAAAATTATAGTTGACTTTATAAAAATTATTTTATCATTTATATTTAATAAAAACTATTTAATTTTTTTATTTTATTAAAATATAATTTATTTTTTAATTTTATCAATTCATAAAACCAAAATTTCTTAATTAAAATTGCATATTATAAAAAAATATAATTCGTGTTTTATCGTATCAAAATAAAAATCATTTATAAAGTAACAATAACAATAAGTAAATATAACCATTATTCTATTTAAAATAAAATATACATCTTATTATTATTAGGGTCTTGATACACATACCTTTATTACACCATTAAACACTCTAAGGGTAAGGTGTGCGATGGTGAGATTTTCATAGGGTGGTTCAGAGTACATGATTAGGGTCATGATCATGATGATCTTGAACTTCTCCTATAAATGGTTTTGATAATGCTTTATTTTTTGGATCTCATCTTAGTATTGGTCAAGAAAAAATCTGGGTGATTCTATATCCCTCATAAGCTTTGATAAATGGGATTTATAGGGTACATTTTTATTACTTGAGGCCATCACTTCTTGTGTCTATTTCAATTAGATTTATCGAAACACTATATTTATATTAATCGTATGATTAATATTCAATACAATGTTATCAATAGTTATGATGATTCACAGTCTTTTATATCCAATAGTATATAATAAAACCAAATAACTGTATTTTTATTCTATAAACATAATATATAATAGAGCATTTATTTCAATCATAAATGAAATTTTATATAAAAAAAGTTTAGGTAAATACAATCTTCCCCCCATTGGAAATTTCTCCCTCAAAATTTCTATTTCACACACTAAAACAGATGAGGGAAATTTTGTTTCATCACCTTCTCTAGTTACCATGTCACTTATTTAATCTTTTTCTTACTCCATAGAACTTTGACCAGGTGTATTTTTATATTTCATAAAAATTTATCTCTATGGTCTAAGATCTTCACTAAATGATCCTTACATAAAAGGTCATTATCCAATAGTTCCACCTCTATATTAAGAAAATGAAAGGGGTATGGTATGTACTTACTCAAGAGGGATACATAGAACACAACATGTACTTGAGATAGGCTAGGTGGGAGTGCTTGTCGATAGGCCTCCACTTCGATGTGATTAAGGTTTTCAAAGGGATTGATGTGTCTTTGATTAAGATTTCCATTATTCCCAAATATCATGACTTTATTACATGGAGGTATGTGAAGGAATAACTTTTCTCCAACCTCAAACTCTATGTCTCATCAACGATTGTCAATATAGATCTTCTGTTGACTCTGAGGAGTCCTTATGTGCTACTAAATGTTCTTAAACTTGTCAACCATTTCCTTAACCACTTCAGTACCGATTAATTTTCATTCACCAACATCATCCCTGTATAAAGGTTTTTTTTACCTCTTCCCGTAAAGGGATCCATTTGTATGATTGAGTGGAAACTATTATTAAATGAAGACTTGACCAGAGTAAGATGTTGATTTCATCATCATTTTAAGTCCGTTGATAATGCTCTCGACATTTCCTTGAGTTTCTAGATAGACTTCTCAGACTGGAAATCGGTTTGAGGTTGATAATCCATGCTAAAATTCATATCAGTATTTACTACATGTTGGATACTCTTCTAGAATTTGGAGATAAATATTAGATCTCAATCAGATACAATCAAGATTGTTGTTCCATACAACCTCACAACTTCTCTAATGTATATCCTTATAAGTTGATAGAGTGAGAAGTACTCTCAAATTGAAATGAGTGAGAAGTGTTTGAAATATTATCCACTTTAACCCATATAAAATTATTTCTTATTGATGTCTTTAAAAGAATAGTGAAATAGTCCATGATTATGTATTCCCATTTCTATATAGTCATGGGTAGTGGTTACATTATCCCCTAGGATTTTTTCCTTTCAACCTTCGCTTGCTGACATATAAGATACCTTGATGTATATTATGTGATATCCTTCATATTGTCCCACCAATAGTGCTCTTAGAGATCTCACTACATATTTTTTCTCCCTATATGGATGGAGGAGGTTGGGTTATGTGCATCATCTAACAACTTTTTCTTTAAATCATGATTTTATGGTACAAAAATTCATGTCCCAAATCTTATAACTCAATCATTAATTTTGAACTCTAAGGATTTCCCTTTTCTTATAGATTCCACCTTCTTCTAAATTTCTACATCGTCTCATTGAGCATCCTTTATCTTATCCCTAAGTGATAGTTGAGAAATAATTTGTTAAAGGATTGATTATTTTCTTTCATTTATGATTTATATGTCCATCCTTTTCAAGTCCAAGAAGATCATATTCTTCTCAATCCTCATCAATGATAAAATTATCAGATCCTTTCTACTTTGATGTCTGCCACTTTATTCTATTTCCTAGGATGGTAGTGGATTGGGCAGTCATAGTCCTTAATCTTCTATAACCATGTTCTCTAGTTAATATTCATTTCTTTCAATGTGAATATATACTTGAGTCTCTTATGATTCATATATATTTCACTCTTCTCCCCAAAGAGATACAGACACCATATTTTTAACGTGAAGATTACTATGGCCAAATCCAGATCATGCATTGGGTAGTTCTGTTCATGAAATTTCAATTTCCTTGAGGTATATGCTATCACTTTTTCATTATGAATTGGTATACAACCCAATCCCTTATTCAAAAGAATCATTGTATAACATTAAAAATTCACCGGTTGTGGGTAGTGTAAATAATGGGGAAATGTTAAGTCTCTTTTTCAACTCCTTGAAGCTCTCTTCATATTCAGTATTCTAAAAAACATGAATCCCTTCTGAGTTTGTTTGGTTAGATGGTTTGGTAATCATGAAAAAATTCTCAAAAATCATTGATAATACCCAACCAGTTCAAGGAAAATTTAGATATCTGTCACAGATGTTGACCTTTACCATACTTAACTTTCTTCTGTCTTTGAAGGATCCATAGATATCCCATTTCTTGTGATAATGTTCCCCAAGAATGAAACTTACCTTAACCAGAACTCTTATTTTATATACTTTTCATATCTCTTATTCTTTCGTAAGGTCCTTAGCACAATTCTCTCATAATTCTCCAAACTTATTTTAGAGTATATAAGAATATTGTTAAGAAATACTACCCAAAATTTATCGAGGTAAACTTTAAATAATCTACTCATCAAGTCCATAAAGATTTTTGTAGCATTAGTGAGTTTGGATTACATTAATATGAACTCATAGTGGCCATACCATGTATGAGAAGCTGTCCTGGGGATATCCTCCTTCACCCTTACTTGATAATACCTTGACCTAATATCCACCTTGCAAAAGTATTATGATCCACAAAGGTGATTGAACATGTCATAAATCTAGGGAATAGAAACGTTTTCTACATCATGATATTTTTTAGCTCATAATAATCAATGAAAATGTTCTTTGACCCATCCTTGTTCTTGATGAAGAGGACCGATGCACCTCTTGGTGAAGTAATTGGGCATATTATCCATTTATCCAGATTCTCTTATAGCTGTTTATTTAGGTCCTAAATTTCCAAAATATCCATTCCATATAGATTATTGGATATTGTAAAAAATCTCCCAAGTATAATCTCGATTAAAAATTCAACCTTCCTACTAGGAGGAAGACTAAGAAATTCTTTGGGAAACATTTCAACATATTCCCTCATAATGGGCATTCTTGTAAGGATGATCATTTCCTTAGAATCAATCATTTTAGTTCAACATTCTTAATCATAGGGATGTAATATCCCTACTTTATATTTTCATAGTGAATAATATTCATCTTACTCATTTCACTTTTACATAATTAGAGGATGATTCATGATGTGAAGAGTGATTTCCTTCTCATAAAAATTTATGTTGGCTCTATTTAATGAAATCCAATCCCTACTGAGAATTGCATAAAATTACACTAAAGGGAGTATCACAAGGTTTTATGAGAAGTTTATCCAATAAATTTTGATAGGGTAGGAGTTATATACATGGTATGCAATAATTTCCCCATTTTTAATTGACACTGATATCTCTGCTTCCATGCTTTGTGGTGGGTTTTTGAATAGTCCCACTAAACTTGCATGATATGGAGGAATGTGTGGAGATATGGATGATAGCATACTTTTTGTTTTTTGATTCTGGATCTAACCATTTAAGTTAACCAAAATATATTTAGGGATGATAATTTTCAACCAATTAAACACATAAATGTGAATCCAAAAACATTAAAGGTAAAACTTATAAATGACATGTATTTCTTTAACTTATGAATTTATTGTCTTCAATCTATGTTTTCCATGATATATTTGATACAATAAGATCTTATGGGAATTTTTTCCCTTAATAATGGTTCATAATAAGATTTTTAATTTTACAAAGCATGTCCCCTAGGAGTTTCAAACTAGGCGTGTAGAAATTCCCACATTTTTGCACCAGTTTCCGATTGATTCTAGCTAAATATGGTGTTTTTGGGTGCCAACAAGCCCGTACCTGAGTGGTAAGGGCTCTTGCTTGGAATCCAAGAGACTCAAGTTCAAAACCATGTAGAGGTGAATTTCTAGGGGTATTGTAGCAGTATTGTAGTAGTTACTATTTGGTACTGTAGCAACCAGAACTATTCACCTGATTTGGGCCTTCGGGCCACCGGTTTGTGCTTACGGGTCTCAAGGGCCTTTGTGTCATCAAAGTCCTATTGGAACAGGGCCATCGGGCCACGAAGACCATAGAGTATCCCATTTCACACATAAAAGGCCCCAGAAAAGGATTAGAGCAACATGAGTAGCACCCACCAGAAGCAGAGCTAACCAGATTGGAAAAATAAGAGGGTATGGAAACTGCCATCGGGACTAGACACCATGAAGCTTTGTACGGGGAAATGCTATCTGATCAGAAATGCAATGTGGGGATCTAGGTGATTAATGAAGTAGAATCTAGGGAGGTGCAGTTCAAGTAGGTTGGGCCTATGGGTCATGTATAGGGCATGGTATGCCTCTGGGTCTTCGGGTCATGTATTGCGGGTCAGTCAGGCCTTGTGCCTCTGACCTATGGGTCATGTACGGGTTACCCTTCAACCTTTTAAAGGTGTATTATCCATAATAAAATAAAATAAAAGTCCTTTGGTGTTTTTGGGTGTTACCTCTAGGTACCTCTATACTAGAGCTTCATCTACTTGTAATATTCAGACATGGATGTATTTTCTTGGAAACCACTTAATCTATATTCTTTAAAAAAAATTAATGATTTTTTCTTATGTTTAGTCTTATACTTAAGATTTTTTATATAGTTTCCTAATCCTAATCCCAAAAATAACTAAACATTTCTTTGATACCAACTATGACAACCCCTGTTTTTATTACACATTAATTCATGATTTATTATATATGAACACACATATTACTACTCATAATATTAATAATTATTGTGTATTTGGGTAATTAGGTTCAATAAATTACAACTTAAAAATAAGTAGTCCATCAGCATTATTGAAAAATTCCTTAACATGCTCATAAAATTCCATAGTTCATAAAACTAAATGGGATAACCTGGGGACATACATAAGAAATAGGTGAGCTTTAAAGCCTAGAAAGGGAAAAAATGTCATAACATAAATAAATTATTACATATTAAACAATAGGAGTCTTAATGGGACATAAAATGGGTGATAATCATAAACATGAACAAAGAGGTATAATATAGAATGATAACATGAAGGCAACAAGGGAAAGTGGAAACAAATTTAAACATGACATCATAAACATTGGTCAATGATAACTGCAAAGATGTCATAACATGGTGGAAAAAGTCCCATAATGTATTAGGTTTACTTCTTAATTCCATAAATTTATTCACAGAAGACTAATACATTACCCAATGCATTGGAGTTCTATATAATTCTGCCTGTACTCATCACTTTCATATCATGTACATGCATAAGTGTGCCAAATAGATCATATACAATAATGATGTATTTGATCAATTTTAACCTTAATATTAAGGATTTTAGGTTACATAAATGGTATTACCCAATTAAATAAGAATATTTACATCTATTTTAATACCCTTTATTAGAAATTGGGTTTGATATTCACAACACAATCATTTGGCATGAAAAATCATGGTGAAATTTCAGCAGCATAACGATAGTACTTAAAGAATAATAAAATTGTTTAATGAGAGATAAAGGCATATATAATCATTTTTAAATAAAATTTACAGTAACATACATGTGGATAAACATATCCCAACATTATGAATTGGAAATAAAAGTCATAAAATGTAGATGATTCTTAAATAAAGAGTAGAAGGAAATAATTTGTTACTAACTTTAGACATACTATTATCCTAGGTAAATAACATAATGGGAGGGTAAAATGATATCTCATTATCAGGAAATAAATATTATAGTATTGGTGTCTTTATAAGGTTATTAAAACATAATTAAATTAGATTTAAAAGGCTAAATACAAAGAAGGTGCTTGAATTGAGAAGAAGAGAGAGAGGTCCCTTACCTTGAGAGGGTGATTCCAAAAGCTTGAGAGGAGCTTCTTGAGATATTGGGGGCACCTTGGGAGGACACTAGAGAATGTAAAGAAGATTAAGTTAATGATCCAAGGTTTTTGAGTGAATACTAATGGGATCATGGGTGGGTTTATATAGGAAAAGGGAGGGGAGTTCTTTATTATTTCTCAAATTTAGGTTTTGGAATCTATATAATAAAGTAATCAAAACCACAATCCTTACATGGATTTTTCACATGGCTTATTCCAAATAAGAGTGGTTTCCTTTATTTTATAAGTCCAAATGGCTAAATTAATAATTTATTACCCTTATTGATGTGTAAGTGAGTCGTGTTTATAAATACTTGATTTTAAAACCTTAAAATATTATATAGGTTTTGGAGGATTCATAAAGGATTTATTAAATTATTAAAATAACCTAAATATCAAATTATTTTAAAGGGGAAACATATATTTGGTTATGGATTCCTTTTATATCATATATTAAATCACTTTTGGGTCATTATGATGTCATAGTAAACATCGTATATTTATACCGTATTTAATTTTAACCAAAAAATCCAGTTGTCTCAGAAAATTTTGAAAAAATAACTATTAGATAATTTAGATGTGATGATTCCAAAAATAATTTTTATTTCATCAAAATAATTTTTTAAATATTTTAATTTTTACTTTTAAAACAATAATTGAAATTTATTGAGAAATTCTAGGTTTTTTGACAATAAAAGTTTTTGAACCCTTATAAAAAATTACATTGGACTTCATAAAATTTATTTTATCATTTATATTTTAAAAAATTATCCAATTTTATTATTTTATTAAATTATAATTTATTTTAAAAATTCACTAATTCATCAAAAAGTAATTTCTTAATTGAAATTGAATATTATACAAAAATACAATTTCTATTTTACCGTATCAAAATCAAAATCATATTTAATGTAATAATAATAAGAAATAAATATGGTAATTATTATATTTCAAATAAAATATAGATATTCATATTATTAGGTTCCTTAAACATATCCCTTTATTAAACCAACAAATTATTTAAGGTTGAGGAGTGTGATGGTGAGATTTTCATGGGGTGGTTTGGCATACATGATTTTGGACATGATCTCAGAGTGCTTAAACTTCTACCATAAATGGTTTCTATCATGATTTAGTTGTTGGATATCAAATTAGTCATGGTAAAGGGAAAATACTAGTGATATTATCTCCCTCAGAAGCTTCGATAAATGGGATTTATAGTATACGATTCTACTAGTCGAGGTCATCATTTCCTTTGTCTATGCCAATTGGATTTATTAAAGCCATATATTTATATTAATCATATGATAACTATTTGATGTATATGTTATCAATGATTGTAATTCTTAACAATATTTTGAATCTAAAATAATATTATAAAACCAAATGACTTCATGTGTTTTTTATATCCATAATACATAATAGGGAATTTAATTTAATAAAAAAGTAAATTTCATTATAAAAAAAGTTTGGGTCGTTACACATATCACTCTCCTCAGGACATGGATTTGGACATGTGAGTAGTCCATTCTCAGAAGAATTCCACATAGGACACATCGGTGGCCGTTGTTTTAATATTTGAGATATGATGTGAGGTGATGTGAGTGGGATGCTTCTTCTAGCAATTCTTTACCAATGATAGGGTTCACACATGATCATCAAAATGATATTGGGGTCGATACTCTCATGATAGTTTTATTTTCTAGGGTGCAGGTCCCCCATATTGTTTGTACTAGTAGATTTGGAAGTCCCCCACATTACTGGGATGTGGGTCCTCTATATATGAAATTAGTACTCCCCCTTCATTGAACTCTAGTGAGGAGAGGTTCCTCTAATAGATTTTGAACCCCTTGGCTATAACACCCTTCATAGAAGTGAGGTTCCTCCATTCAGATTATCAGGATATTGTGTGCAGTGATTATATTTTGAGATGGGATATATGAAGTTGTAGGAAGACTCATCATTCTTATCTAGTTGTGGAGATCGATATTCCTCTCTCTTTGACTGGTGTTTCTTTATGATAATGTCTACTATTGGGTTTATTTTCCCCACCTAATATTGTTTGCTGAGATTACTTTTTTATTATATTACTTCCACTTTGTTTTTTGGGCACCCTACTATGTATGTATATACTCACCCTATAATTTTATTTTCCCACACATGTATTTTCGTTTTCAAGTAACGGACCATTAAAAAATGACTTTGGTGGCCTTGGTGTAGTTAGGGCTTTGCAGTACTCAGTGATAGTGGTCGTGGGTTGGGGATCAGTTTTTGTTATCATGAGCAAAGCTCCTCCACTTCACCTATTAGGTTGGTCCACCCTTATATCTGGTTGGGCATGTATTTTTCCCTGTTCATTAATTTTTTATATTAATATTTTTCTACTCTAGTTGAATTAGATGTTATCATATGCGTCTATTTCCACTTGAGTTATTATAGTATTTAATCTTTCATGGTTGTATACTTTGAAGTGTGCATTTATATAGGCTCATTAGTATAAGGCCTCCCAATTGTGATACAATCCTACTCATCTCTAGTCTAAAACCCCTAGCCTATTAGAGGTGGGATTGGGGTATCACACTCAATATAATCCCTATCTAGGTGGGTCCCCAATGGTCCAGGTCATGATATAGTTTTATCAAAACAGTTTTATCCTAGAATGGTTTTTCTAGCTAGATGTATAGTGAGGATTGGGTTGGCATCTTAGGGAAACAATGTTAAGGGTTTTCAAGTTCATCTATCATGTTGGGGAACCTATTGATGGTGTGGTGGATGATTTATCCATATACTAGGAATCTAATAAATATCTTTTCAACTTGGCATAATGAAGCACAAGTTTCATGGAAACCAATGGAACATGCATAATATAAAAACAAGTCTTTAGATTTATTTTCCTTCTTCAATTATCTCATAATATATGCTCATATAACCACGGTATATTTTGTTAACATTCAAGATGCCTCGTCAAAAATAAATAGGTGGGATTCTGAGATAGGTTTGTGACAATGACTAGTTGAGTGATGAGGCCTCGTTTCATGGACCAATCCATGAGGTGTTCCCTCCATTTGTGAAAATTGTATTGATCCCACCAGATGAGAAGCGCATGGGCCCGCCACCAAAAGTTTAGGATAATGTTTATCTACATTCTTAGTAGTCTATTATTCTAGTGGTATTGGATGATGATACATGTAGTTTTAGTGCATTGTGAGAGTATCAGTGATAGATGCCACTTATGTTTCATAGTTATCTAGACCCTCAAGTAATAGAAGATTGTCTTGAGTAACTAGTTTGAGTTTTTTCAGCTTGTGTGGACCCTAACCGATCAGATAGATGCACTTGCAACCAATCATCTTCTTGGAGTGGTAGGGAACTAGTGTAGTCTGGCCATCCAAACCCATGATGAGTCACCACCCACATGGGAGGAGTTGTAGATCTTGTTCTGTGATGAGTATTATCCATTAACCTTGGGATCATTACATATTTAGGGGCTTCTGTAATTGTAGTACATTGAGATGACTATTGAAAATTATTCATCAATGTTCACCTACCTCATTCACTAAACTCGCAACATAGTGTGAGATGGATACTTCTCGGCCCAAAATTTTGACTAGGGCTTCTGCAAGGACATCAAAGCTAGCATTATCTCTCTATACGTTCCCATATATATTAGAGGGTTTTGATAGGCCTTGGTGATAGAGAGATTCTTGGAAGATGGGTGTTGGGTAGTCGAAGCATACATCATGGAGTAGAGTCATCTAATGCTTCTAGAAGACATCAAACTTCATGATCTCGATACTAGTGGTGTACTCATGCCCAGAACTAGGCATGAGGGGTCTACAACATAATTATAATGTAAATAATCCAGTCATACATGAGATGATTGCTTTAATTATTGTGAAGGCCTCGGTCACATGGATCATGATAGGCCAACCTAGATCACTATAGATAGTGGTCATATAGTAGATGGACCACCATAAAAAAGGTAATGTCATGATTGGGGATCTCCCAAGGGTGGCCAGTGTAGCCACCGGGTAGGATGTGCTAACAAAGGGGTTGGAATATCACCAAGAAGAGAATCTGGTGGTATAAGATAATGATATGACCTACATACACCAACCAAGGTGGTCCATGGAAGGACCAAAGGTAGGTGGTAGACAACGTGGTCATTTATAGGCTATGGGGGATATGATGAGGGTGAGTATGAAATGATTCTAGGTATGATCTTTGTCTTCTCTATGTTATCTCTGGTACTTATATTCCTAAACTCCAAACATCCTGTCATTTTTTTATCACTTATAAGATAATGAGACATTTCTGTACAGTATTTATCCCATCAGTTGTGTTTAGAAGTTCCTACAAGGAGCAATTATTCTATTTCGCACATTTTGAAACACTAAAAGATGGTGCTAAAAGAGAAGAGTTTCACATGGTACCTCTTGGTTGTTTCAATAAAAAAATATGATTTCATTTTGGGAATAGACTAGCTATCCTTTGTGTACACCTAGATATATTGTAATCATAGGAGAGTTACATGTCTACAGGCATATGGGATGAGATATACTTTTAATTTAGAGAATAAGATACTGTAAAAATAATTGAGGATCAGATTAGGAAGTTACAACCTATCTCCCATATTTTACACTTTTCAATCCTTGATGAAGTGAGATCTTCAGACTTCTAGCATGCACTATTAGTGGATGAGTACATAGATGTATTCACTGAATATGTTCCAAAAAAACCTCTACACTGAGATATTTATTTCCGTATTGACTTTCACCCCGAGACCAAGATGATATCTTCTATGGCATATTAGATGGGCCCTAAAAAGCTCCATGAGCGGAGATTATAGTTATAGGACTTTCATGATAAGTGTTTTATCAAACCCAATGTGTGCCCTTAGGGAGATCTAATATTATTCATAGAGAATTAAAATAAGATATTGGGCCAATGCATTTATTATCAATTCCTAAACCTAGTAACAATAAAAAATAAGTACTTATTTCTGAGAATCAATATCTTCTTCGACCAACTAAAAGGCCTAAGATGGTTCTCAAAGATTGATCTTAGTTTTGGCTATGACCACTTACGATTTCATACTAAGGATGTTCTAAATACGATATTGTAATTACCCAAGAATTCACTACATATTATTCTTAAATAAATATTTTATTGATAGTGTGTTTCACACACAAAACCAAACTAAAGTGATTAATGTAAGTTCATATATTTTCAATAAACTTATCCATTAAATTATTTGGTATAAATTGAAGTAACTATATCAAAATTACAATAAATAATGTAAGAAGAAAGGGAATATGAAAGTAAAATTATTTATTATCAATCCCGTTTATCCTAACTCCGAAGGGAGATAGCTTTTCTACGGTTTTTCCTTGACCAATACCAAGTTAAACTCAACAAATTATGGTTTGATAAAAACTATATAAGAGAGAAGTTCAATATCATGGAGATTTACACAAGATCCATACTAGAGGAAACACATCCTGAAACTAGAACCAAGGATTACCTGATGCTTAGGTTTTATATATAGATCATAATGGCTAATTTAAGTAGAAATTAGGATTATATCAAAGTGTAATAAAATATTTATATAGCTATATTATGAATTTAAATACTCTTTGAAATTTATTTTTTTAATTCAATTTATGATTAAAAATGATTTTATTCATGAAAATGAATTTTATTTTTATTAAATAATAACAAGATATATTAACATTAGAATAAATATAAATATTTAATGTAACAAAAGTTATTTTTTCTAACAGAAAATTTTTATATTATATGTTTAAAATTTAAAATAAAATTTATAAATATTTGGTTGTGAATTTTGAAAAATTAAAATAATTTTTGAATTTTTCATAGTAATATTATATTAATATTAATTTTTTTGGATTCTAAAAAAATAATTAAATTTCTTTTAAATAGTGAAAATACAGAATTTATTAATGGTGTCAATTTTATGCAATTATTTTACAACATGAGTAAAATGAAATCTTTTGAGACCATTTCCTATAAAATTATATCTTATAATTTATAATAACTCATTTCAAAATTATATGTTTAATTTATAAACTCATGCTCAACATTAGAAGAACTTTTTGTGGTGTTTTAACAAAAACTGTTTTTGACTATTTTATTTAATATATTAAAACATGATGAAATGAAGTGTTTTATTTTTTTTGTTGTTAAATAAGTAATATTTTAATGATAATAATTTTTTTAAATTTATTGGAAACAATTTCATTGATAATTCTATCCTAATCATAATTTGTTTTCTTAAAAATAAACTTTTTCAAAAAATGAGTTTTTTACATGTTACATGCGATAGTGTAGAAATTAATTTACATACACAGATTATTTTTATTTTATAAATTTTATTTCATATTTAGAATAATTTTTTTTAAAATTATTCAATTAGACACATTTTATTTTTAGGGTTTAAAATTAATTTACCTTGGTAAAAATTAGTCACCTCGGTAAAAACAAAAAAATTATAAAAGTGAAAATTTTAGATTAAATGGTTTCAAAATGTTTAAAACATGTCTGGAAACAATTTTTTTATCCTTTAATTACCCTTCAATACCCCAAAATCAAAATTTTTTCATTTTTTTCATTGACCATTGAATAGTATCATGGAATTGTCAAAAAATGATGATTATTTCTAAAAGTGCCCCTTTTATCATCTTATAAAAGGGAACCACTTATACCCTTCAAAGATACACATAAAATTAAAATTACTCCTTGAAACTCTATAATATATATATCCATAGATCCATATATAATTAAAATAAAACCCTAGTCACTAATTGTCTACCCAATCCCTTCAATTTTAAGGGTACTTCCAAGGAAAGATCAAGTCTCCAAAGTAAGTATTATCTCCTTCTTCAGTTTTTCTTCTGAATATTACTATTCAAAATATCATTCCACCAAAATAATATGATTATGTAAGTGTAATTAGTATAATTATATGTTATATATTTGTTAAAAATCCATATTTATTCATTTATATCCACATAGAAAAAACAAAAGAACTTCAATCTTGTGTGTTCGCAGACCATCGCCTCCACATGAAGAAATGTTTTTCTTCTTCTATTGTTTCATTATTTATTACAAAATATTAAAATATATTTCACCATAATAAAAATATCAAAATAATATAATTATTCATCATTTATAATAAAATTATTTGAAAGTAAACACCTCTTTAACCATATTCTATAATTGAGTTAAATCATATTCAAGTTTGGGTCGGTTTGACCAGCTATATAAACCATGATTTAAAATTTAATCATAGATGAATATGAGAAACAAAATAATGATATTTTTATAGGTTAATAGTAAAGTAAATCTAATTTTATGGTTTTTGAAAATTTATATAGGGTATATACTTTATTATTAATAAATCACCATCGACCTCCAAAATTATTAAAATAAGTCATTATCAATTCAGTTTTCACATAATGTGACCAAAACGCATATTGAATGAAATAATAACATTTTAAATCAATATAATTTATAAATTAAAGAATATTAAATGATATATCAAAATTTATCTTGGTATAAATTACGGTTAAATGTATCAAAATTATTATATGTGCGCAAAGCAATTGAAGTTATTGGCACCTGGTCATCACAACATGCTATAACTAATTAAAATAATCATGATAATGAATTATAATAAAAACTTTAAAATGGTAATATTTATGATTACAGTTTTGAAATAATATATTAAGTTTGTTATGTTTTTTTAGGAGGCTAGAGTGTGTTCAACTAAGTAAAGAAATAAGGTAAGGGTTTTTCATCTCAACTTCTCTTCATTGAGGCTTGTTTTAATGTTATGAAAAAATTTCTTATTTCTATGTTATATATACCACCCAAGAATTTATTTTTAAATTTTGTGTGATTTAAATTATTGTATTTATATAACCATAGGATTTTAAATCTTTCAAAGACTTATAATTCAAAAATTAATAAATCATTAAGAGGTTTTTGTGACTCAATTATCTTAATTAGGTTAAAATCACTCTTCTTTGACTACTATATTTAAAAATTAATCTATTATCAACTATTTTTATATTATATTTTAATTACAACTTATTTTATAGTAAAATCATGTTTCACACCAAATTCATCTTCCTTTATGATTCTATTATTTTGTTAAAATTCATTTGTTTATGAATAATTATCATTAAATTTAATGGATTTTCTATCCATATTAATGTTTTTAATTTGAAATAATGGACACCTTTTACTAAAAGAAATAAATTTGTTTTTATCTTGAAATTTTCTATTATTATATTTAATTCATATTAACTGAAATCTTTTTATCCTTTTAACAATATTGTTTTCCAAAAAGATTATTTCAAAATGTTCAAAAGGGATTTTCATCATTTCAAAATAAAAAGTTTTATCATCCACTCCAAATTTTATTTTTATATATTTTATGTATTTTCAAGGTAACATTATTAAATATTCTTATAAAACGTAAAAGTTTTCAAATTATTTTCAGTTCTCTATTTTAAAAAATATATATCCTTTTGAAGTCTCCATTATTAAAGATTCTTTTAAAAGTAAATGTTTTCAAGGTATTTTCACTTATCATTTTGAAAATATTAATTTATTTTAAAGGAACTTTTATTAAAATATATTTATAATAAGGTTTTTAAAAAGTATCATCTTTCCACCCAAAAAAATTGTATTTGAATGTAATTTACACATTATCTTTTATAATAATATTTAAAAGGTTTCGTGAAACAAAATTGTGTCTTCACTCCCATTTTAACTCCAAGTTTTTTCTCTCATAATGTGATGTTTTCATTATCCTATATATTTTATAATTTTAAAAATCCTATTTTAAAATGATATTTTTATTTTATATGATTTCTTATGTTCATGTTATGTGATATGTTTAAGAAACCTATTTTTTCTCTGGGTTAATTTAGATATGATGTTGATTGATTTTAAGTGGCATAGATATGTGTGGTTGATGAATTATTGGTAACTATATCAACCTCAATTGAAATATTTTAAATTTATATATCATGAGATAGTTTGGCGTTGACATGATGTGTTTGTTTACATAAGCATGGGCATGATGGATTTACTCAAATTTTTTGTGTAGACATAATGAATTTGTTCATATAAGGGTAGGTAAAATGATTTTTCTAGCACATGTTTTCATATATTTATAGTCATGCCACATTTACAAGTTGTTCATCAAGTTATGTTAAATTTTTGAGATGCTTTTAATTTCCATGAAATACTATATTTTCAAGGTTATGTCTTTTTTTTGAATTATTCTACACTTTTATGTCACACTCACATGTTATATGACTATTGATATGTTTTTTATGATAGGAAATATATTATATGATTCATTAATGATATGTTTTCAATGTTATGTCACTATAACATGTTTTATGATTATTATATAGGTTATTTTGATATTTTATTATGGTATTTATGCCTTTCACATGTTTTCATTAATATTATGATATGTTTTACCCTTAACGAGCATTTGATATCACCCTTTATTTTCAAAATCCCTAATTTATAAAGATAATTATATAATTTTAGTCATATAGAAAAGTTTCTAGAGGAGTATGATTATGGAGAAATGTTCTCAACTGTATTAAAATGAGATGTTTATATAGCTAATTTCCAAGATGTTAAACCATTCGGTCTTTGGGATATGTGAATATTGTGAGATGTATTATATAAATCATGATACTATCATATTATTTATGTCATGTTTATATTGGGTATCTATAATTAGGATCATATAAGGGTTTAGCTATTTTTAGAGATTAGTTTAGTTATTTCGAAATTAGTTTAGTTAACTTTGTTGTTAGTGTTATAGAACCCTAGTGAAGATGCCATATTTGAGTGTAACTATAGGATGATATTTTGAAATATTGGTAATGTCATGATTAAGTGGTTTTACTATAAATATATTCTTTTATGGACATTGGAAAGTGAATGTGGATGTGGAATAAATTCACCTAGGGGTAATCACCCCCAAAAGGGTTGGTTGATCATTGACTCGATCGTCACCCTAATGTATGATATGTGGGACTAAGACTGAACATCTTTCTTAAAATTCCTAGAGGATATTCATTGATTGATCATATACCTTTTATGAACCACTATGAAGTAATTATTTCATAGTTACTTTGAGGGTGTAGGATGAGAAGAATAAGATAACCCAACATAAAATAACCCAATTCAAACTAAGATTGATATAGGATGAATTAAAAGAACAATAGGACAATGTGATAATGTAAAATAATAAGAAATTTTAAGGTTGAAATTAATTTTATTAATAGGTTGATATCCCTATATTTTAAATGTTTCATCACTCATGTAAACCCCGTTGGTTTTAGTAATGATTTGAACTAGAAGGAATCATGGGTGTGAAGGACAATGTGAATATTACCTCAATAAAAAACCCATAAAAATGGGATTTTTAATGATAAATGTTGTGATTATTCAAAGCCATATATCAGGGAATATTATTAACAATTTGGTCATAGTTGAATTCCCAAACACACAAATGAATATAAATATGTAATCTTGAGAAATATCAAGTGAAAAAAAATATAAGGAAAAAATTCTCAATTTTCAATATGTCACATTTTTTTTGAATAAGAACCATGGGATTTACATTAAAGGGACTATAATATGCTTTACTAGTAGAAGAGGAGGTCATCGTGCATCAAACTATCATAATAAAATAAATAGTTTTGTTAGAACTGTGGGAGTGTAAAACATGAATCCAAAGGAACCAATAATAATACAATTCCTTAAGTCTGAAAATATTAAACTTTAACCAATTTAGTGTCTATTATCATTAAAATTTTAATTTTATGCACTTTTTCTCATGAACCATGATATTATCCTCACTTAGAAAATGAATTTCAAGTTTGAGTAGAAATATGTCTTCATATAGAAAGAAGAAGTAGATTGGATTTCCATGTGTCAAAATACTTATCATACTCTGAAGGATGGAAATTTATCATTAATGTTACCTAATACTAGGACATGGTAAGAACATACTACTATGGTTTATACAACATAGCATGGGGGTGTATTTCACTTAGAAGGCTTCGATTTTACTACTCTTATCACCCAAATAGACTTATAGATCAAAAGTTATGGTTGTTCAAAGTGGGGTTTTATTTTAGATCGAATAAAAATTTACAAAGTAAAAAATTTGACATATCACTTTTCTCCAACCACATAGCGCTTCACATAGTTTTCTAAGCACTCATCCTACAAACTAAAGTCATTTATGGTTTGAGGCAGTGGATTTTGTCACCCCACAAACTAAAGTTGTTTTCAGTTCAATACATCATTTATGACCTCTTAGTGGAAAATAAATTACTTTGAGAATATATTATGTGGCCAAACCTTTGTGAGACTACTATGATGAACTCATATATAGTCACCCTCCTTCACAAAGAACTATGCAGTGGCTTGTTCCTATGTGGCATGTTATTTCGGTAAAAATTTATTCACCACTGCCTATAAATATTGATGGCCACTTCATGAAATGAATGTAAAGTGAGAATAAATTAATATATATGAAGTAATAAATGGGTTTAGTACTAGATTCATCCTCCTAGAACCACTCAGGTAAAATTCATGAGTTTCACATTGGGGAGGGCCTTTGTGATGTAATCCAGTGAAGGTCCACTGTAAGAAAATCCATCCACAAAGAAATATCTTTGAAAATAATTCTATTCCAAATAATACATGACCCACATTTAATTTTAGGTATAAAATTTTATTTTATTACCACCCAAATAAAGAATAGATCACTTCATGAAGTTCCCATGTGGACCTTCCTTCACGAAGCTTCTATGCGGTCAGCCTCCATGAGGAAATGTTTTTCATTTTTCATTTAGTTTTTAATTATTTATAAAAAAGTTTTCAAATAGGTTTCACCATCATAAGATGAATAAAATAATAACATTATGATTATTTTATAATGATATTATGTCAAAATAAACACATATTTAACTATACTCAACAATCAAGTTAAAGCATGTTCACATTTGGGTCGGTTTAACCACCTATAAGAAATATTCTTTAAAACCCAATCATGGATGACTATAAGAAACTAAATAATAATATTATTATATATTAATAAGAAAATAATGATCATTTTAGGGTTTTTAAAAAATTATATAAGTTATATGACTTATTATTAATAAATCATCATCGACCACCAAAATTACCGAAATAAGATGTTATCAATCCAGTTATTACATAATGTAAGAAAAAACATGTTGAATGAAATATGAAAATTTTAAATAAAAAAATTTAAATATTTTATAATCTTTAATTATATATCAATAAATAACTTGGTATCAAATTATGGTTAATTATATCAAAATTATTAAACATACGCAAAATAGTTAAAGTTATTAACACTTGATGGTCAAAATATGCTATAAATAATTAATATACTCATGAAAAAGAGATATTATAATTATTTTAAAACCATAATATTTATGATAAAATTTATGAAATATAATGTTAATTTAGTTATGTTTGTTTGAGAGGAAGTTAGAGTATGACGAACTAAGTAAAACACAAGGTAAGAGTTTTTCGTCTCAACTTCTCTTCATTGAGGGATATTTTAATTCTATTCACCAATTTCTTATTTATATGTTGTGTATAATTCTCAATAATATGTCCTGACATGATCCATGTTTTAATTTGTGGTATTTACATAACCATATTATTTCAAATCTTCTAATGACATTTTTATTCAAAAATTACAAAATCCGTAAGGGGTTTTCATGACTCAATTCTCATCCTTGTGTCATAATCACTCTTATTTAACTATTATATTTCATTATTTATCTATTATAACCTATTATTAAGTTATATTGTAATTCCATATTATTTTATAAGGATATCATGTTTCACACCAAATTATTCTTCCGTGATGATTCTATTATTTCATTAAAATGCATTTTGTTAAGAATAATTCCTATTACTTTTAAAGGGTTTTCCATATATATCCATGTTTTTACTTCTAATAAATGTTCTAATTTACCCAAGGGAAACTCAATTTTTTATCAACAATGATAATTTATCCTATTAATTCATTCTAAAGTAACAATTTTGTTATCCTTTTACTGATGTGGGTTTTCAATAGGGTTATTTCAAAATGTTCAAAAAAATTAATCCTTTTAAAATAAAAAGTTTTATCATACACTCAAAATTATCTTTTGAAAATTTTTATGTATTTTGAAAGGTTTCATAATTAAAAATTATTTTTAAAAGTAAAAGTTTTCAATGTATTTTCACTTCCCTTATTTGAAAATTTAATTCCTTTTTCATGTCTACATTATTAAATAATATTTTAAAATTAAAAATTATTAGAGTATTTTAACTTCACCTTTTTGAAATCCATATGAAATTTCAAGGCCCTTTTATTAGTAAATAATAATAAGAATGGTTTAAAAAATTCTTCTCTTTCCCTCCAATTTGTTTAATTTAACTGACACTTTAAAATATATAACAATTTTTAAAAGGATTCATGAAATGTTTTGTATCTTCAATCCCATTTTACACCAAGGATTATCTCTCAATAAATTTTATTTTGATCATACTTTTAATATTATTATTTTATGAATCCTTTTGGAAAATGATATTTTAATTTTATATGATTTGTTATGTTCATGTTATGTGATAAGTATAAGAAACTAATTCTCTTTCCATGGGTTATGTTAAATTTGATGATGATTGATTTTAAGTGGCACACATATGTATCAAAGATGATGGGTGGGGTCTTATATCTCCCTCAAATGTATTGGTATATGTTTATAGCTCGTGATAAATTTAAGTGTGGACATGATGAGTTTGTTTACACCAGCGTGGTTGTGATGGGTTTGCTTACATTTTCATGTGTGTGCATAATGATTTTGTTCACATAAGCATGGGAATAATGAGTTTGTTCACACAGGTTTTACTATGCTTATGGTTGTTCCATATTTCCATGATGTACATTGTGTTATGTTAAATTTTCATGATGCATTCCATTTCCATGAAATTCCTTATTTTCAATATTACGTCTTATTTTTTATGTATTTTGTATGTTTATTTCATGCTCACGTGTTATATGAATATTAAGATGTTTTTTTGAGCTAGGTCATATTTTTTTCTGCTTCCTTAATGATATTTTTATAATATTATGTAACTCTAATTGTTTTATGATTATCATGTAAGTTGTTTTGATCTTTTCTTATTATATTTATGTCTTCCACGTTTTTTCATTCATGTTTAAATATATTTTACCCTTATAGAGCATCTGAGCTCACCCCATTATTATATTTCAAATCCATAGGTTATTAAGACGATTGAATCATGTTATTTATCTAGAAAATGGTCTAAAGGAGAACAATTATGTAGAAATGGTTACAAGTGTAGTAAAAAAAGATATTTTTGTAGCTAATTTCCAAGACTCTAAACCATTCGGTCATTGGGATATAGAACTGTTGTTAGATGTATTATTTAAATAATGATATTATTTTATTATTTATGTCATGTCTAGATTGGGTATCTATAGGTATTATAATGTCTCTATGGGAACTATGAGTTCCTATTGATTCCCTTTGGTGTAAAAAATTCCCCCGATGTTTTCATGGGACTTATGAATCATATATTTTATACCTTATTAAAAGGATTTTTGGTTTCCTTAATCAATGACATCCTCATTTACCATGCATCATAGGAGGATCACACAAAGCATTTAAGGATGGTTCCAAACTTACTTCAAAAGAACATGTTATAGGGTAAACTCTCAATGTATTAGTTTTTCTTTAGAGAGGTTATTATTCAGGGTAATTTCATATCTAAAAATGGTATAGCTATATACTCAATGAAGATAGAGGCAGTTATAGCATGTAAACCACCCATGATCCTATTGTAGGTGTGGAGTTTTCTTATATTGGTAGGGTGCTATCACAGTTTTATGGAATTTTTTCTAAAATTATTTCCCCATTAACTACTTTGACATGCATAGAGATATTGTTCAACTGGGCCAATCAATGTCAAAAATACTTTGAGGAGTTGAGGTAGAGGTTAACTAGTACTCCTATATTGAGACTGCCAAAGGAGGGTATTGAGTAAGTAGTGTTGTGTGATGCCTCTAGAGCTGGGCTCAAGTTTATGTTGATATAGAGGTAGGTAGTGATTTTATATGGGTTGAGGAATATGATTCCCCATGAGTATAACTATAAAACCAAGGATTTAGAGTTAGTAGTGGTAGTATTCAACTTGAGAATGTAGAGGCATTACCCTCTGGGTGAGTTCTTTTAAGTTTAGTCAGACCGCTAGACTCTTATGTATATATTTTTTCCGATAATCCTTAATTTGAGGCATAGATATTTGTTGTAATTTTTTTAAAATCATGATTTAGAGATGTTCTATAATCTAAGAAACATGAATGTATATTACCTTATCTATATATGTTGGTCTTTATTTGTATATGAGGCATTAGAATAGTTGTCCTCTTTTTAACTGGCCTTGGTGGAGGAGAGAGGTACATATTATCTTCTATAGATGGTAGTGAATCCATAACTTCTCCAGCATGTGGGAGAGGCTTGGTTTGGAGACACCAATTTTTTCCAATTGTGTTTCATGAGGATTTTTTAAGGTAGATTAATATATACTCCTTAGAGGTACATTTTTAGAGTGTAAAAATTTACCAAGAACTTAAATGTAAGTTTTGGTTATATGGGATGAGGTATAGTGTTATTGGGAGAGGCATTGGTTCCAACCGTTTTGCATGAGGATGTGTTAAGGGAGATTCATATATACTCCTTAGAGGTACAGTTTTAGAGTCTAAAAATGTAATAATACCTTAAATGGAAGTTTTGGTGGTATGGTATGAGGCGTAGTGTTATTTTTTATGTTTCCAGATGCCTCACATGTAAGTAGGTGATGGTAAAAGATCAAGTTCCAAGAGTCTTGACTTGACCTCTTAAGATCTCAAAATGTAAGTGGGATGGAATACCAACAAATATTGTGATAGAGGACCATTAAAATATCCAAGTGATTTTCAATTATCCTACTAAATCATCTCACTTCCTCACTATCAAGGAGTAGTTAGTTGAGTGTTTAGGGAGCTTGTACGTGCATGATATGGTTCGGCTTCATGGGGTACCCTCGATGATTGTTTTCATCCATGATTTTTGGTTCACATAATGGTTTTGGAGAGGTTTATAGGAGGATTTTGGGACACATTTATGGATGAGTATGGTGTTTCACCCCCAGATAGATGGTCATACTGAACAAACCATATAGGTTTTAGAGGATATGCTAAGAGTCAGTGTGTTGGACTTTTATTGGAGTTAGGCAGATCACTTTCCATTAGTAAATCTCACTCATAACTATCAATATTAATCTACTATTATAATGGAACCATTTGAATATTTTTATGGGGGACCATATTGTTTACCCTTGTGTTTGTAATATAAATTTGAGCCTTCAATTTTGGGATCAGAGATAGTGCAGGAAATGAATAAGAAAGTTCAAGTGATCTGCAATCATATTAATATCACTCAGATTTAGTAGAAATAATATATAAAAATATGACATATACCTTGTAGTTTAAGTAGAACGATCATGGGCTTCAGAAGGTTTCTCCACTAAGAGTTTTGAGATCATTTTTTGGGGGTATCAAGCTATCCTTGAGGTTCATCGGGCCAATCTAGATCTCATGTAGTGTTGGAGAGGCTTCTTATTACTTATCCTTACCCCTACAGTTCGACTAGATATAGGAAATCTTCCATGTTTTTTAGTTGGGGATATACATTCATAACCCATCACATGTGATGGAATGGGGTGAGATAGATGTCGAGGATGAAGACACCTTCTTAAATTACCTGATTTAAATCAAGGATCATCATGATAGGATGATTCATGAGTATTCTATCCCATGGGTGAAAGTTCTTTGAAAACATGGGAATTTCCAAGAAATCTTACAGGAGTGTGAGTGCCATATATGAGCATTGTACCCTCACCATGTCAAGTATGTATTTTCTTTTCGAGGTGAAAATACTTGAAGGTGGGGAGAATGTAACAACTTTGGTTTTGGTGTTTAGATGATTTGGATATATATATATATATATATATATTTATTTATTTATTTATTTATTTATATGTTTATGTATGTATGTATGTTTGTATTTTAATTCCAATTTGGCATGGTTTTATGGGTGTGTAGGACCCCATAATATGTATAAAAAATATTAAATATATTAAACCACATGAATACATATTTTTCAAAATAATGGTTTTATTATTGATTAGAGTATGTGATGGAAGTTTTGAGACCATAATTAGATTTATAATGTAGTGTTTACCCTAGGTTCAACCTAACTTTTATTCATATCATACCCTTGGTCGATGCATAGTCACGGGAAAATGTTAGATAAAATAATTTAATTAAATTGATTTTTTGATTTTTTGATTTTTTGTCTAAATTAATTTCTAAACCTAATGAAAACTCTTTATAATCCATACTATGGAAATTATATAGGGTTATCCATATAAACCTATATATTGAGAGATCTATTGTTTAGAGGCTATTTTATGCACCAACCTAGGAGAATTGTGTATTGATGGTCCAATTCATCAGAACTCTTTGACGACATTGACATTGAACCTGTAGAATAGTTCATTGTAAAAAATTTATCTAACAACAGGGAATGGATTATTATTTCTGGATTTATGCCCTATTATTATATAGTTATATATTATATTAATTTATCTACTATGAATCTTGATATCTCTTCATTTTTTGTGTGGCACAACCAGATTATTGTTTGAATTTAATTTTTTATGATTAATTTATATTTGTTTTGTTGTTTTTTGTTATGATTATAATATATTGGGTTTGTATCAACCAAAGATGATACTAAATTTGATTTTTATTTGGTTGTCACCAACAATTATTCTTGTTCATCACAATCTTCACCATTCTGGGTGGCAGTTAGACAATTTCTGATCTATTTTGAATCATGATCGAACACCCAAATTTGTGTCAATGTATATGCAGATGAAAGTGGTGATTTTGATTCCAAGAGGTTCAATAAATATTATCAGAAATAGGATCTATAGATGGATCAGTTTTAGTTTCCTAATTTTGGGCATATAGTAATGATTCTCTTTAATGAAGGTTTTTGTTCTAGTGATGTGAAGGTCATAAATCAATTTACTTTGGTGAAAAATCTAGGATTGACATTTATAGAGATGTGTTGGGTGTGATTATGGATGATATCAATGTAAATGACTTTTTTATAGTGATATAGATGAATCTTTCTAAAAAACAACTAAATATTATTTATTTGAGGAACACATGTCAGGTGTACTTTTTTTGTGTTGGCTAGGGTTTTTAATGAGTTAAATATCGCTCGGCTATGTGGTTGGTCCACACATTGTGTGACTCTACTTAGGTAGTTGATCTGTGTTCAGAGAGAACACACCCATAACCTCGAGTTCTCCCACACTTCATGTATCTCTGAGAACACACCATGTACATGGGATTCTGCATTTCATGTTGGGAAGTATGACATAGCTAGGTATAGAATTGGGAGTACATACCATGTAGACCAAGGAACATATCATGAAATTTTTCTATGATAATCTACCTCTCGTATCCCCCACTTCATAACTCATATTTGGAATTGTGAGTAGTTCATTCTGATATAATTCCATGTAGTGCATGATGGCAGCCATTCTTTCGACATTTGAGATATGACGTGAGGTAATGTGAGTGGGATGATTATTCTAATGATTCTTGGACAATGATAGGGAATGATTTTGAGAATCGATTTATTACTGCGGTCAATAATCCCCTAACAGTTGGGTTTTATAGGGAATGGGTCCCCCATATCATATGTACTGGTATATTCGGTACCCCATCCCCCACATTATTGGGGCATGGGTCCTCTATCTGTGAAGTTGGTACTCCCCCATCATCAAGATTTGATGGGGGGGTAGGTCATCCACTAGATTTGGTACTCCATATGTTGTGGTACCCAATGGTGAAGTGTGGATCCTCCATTTAGATTCTGTTTTGGTTACATGTGTTTCTTGGCATTAGAGATGTGATTTATGGATCTATAGGTATAATCGTTATTCATAGTAGTATATGAAGATTGAGAATACTCTCTATTTAATTGGGGTTTCTTTATAAACATATCTATGGTCAGTTGTTTTCTCCTCTTTTCCTTGTGGGTTGAGTTAACTATTTTTTCATTACTTATGCTTTTGTTTTTATTTCATCCTATAAGGTATGTATATACTCACCCGTGAATGAGATTTTCCTACACATTTTGTGTTTTATGAAGATTATAGACTATTAGACAGTGTCTTTGGAGAGCTTGTGTAGATGAAACTTATCACTACTTGGTGATGTTTTTCACTGGTTGGTGGACAGTTTCAGTTATTGTGAGTACGAATATTCCTCCAGATTATCTATTAGGTTGGGACTCCCTTATTTTTGGTTGGGTGTTTATTTTTCCCCTTCAGACATTGGTTATATTTATAATGTTTCACTATGGTTATTTTAGAGTATATTACATGCATCTATTTCTAGTTGAGTTAAAATTGTCTTTTATCTTGAATGGTTGTGATATTCTTAGAGTTGTGTGTGTGTGTGTACATGTTCATTAGGATAAGGCCTCTAATTTGGGATATAATCCTACTTGGTGATAGTCGCCAACCCATGGGCTATTGAAGGTAGTTTTAAGGTGTCATACTCGGCTTACTGTTGGTCTGGGTGGGACCCCGAAGGGTTGGGTCCTCACAAGCTCTTAGATTATTCTCATAGATCACTGTTTATTATCCTCCCAATGAGTATAAACAAGTATATATGATGATACAAATTCATAGTATGTTTCTTTTCTTAAAAAATAAGTATACTGAGAAACACTTAACTATTTTATTTTATATTAAAGTATCTACATAATTATTGATAAATTAAAAAATTGTGATAACATGGGACTTAATCTTGAAACTATTTAAACTCATGGGACTATGAGACAAACACCTATAACTGATATCATCCTACCAATGCAAAAAAGATACTATGAAATACAAATCATTACTAATAAAAAACATAATAACTGATAGGAAATAATATATTAATAGATAAAATAAAATATTTCAATAAATATTTCATTATTTATGAATAAATTAATTATTAAACACAACTTTATTATTTAGGAGGATGTAAGAATTATTCTAAACGTGTCAAACTTTAGGTAATGATTTATTTCCAAATCATCATTAGTTTTCAAGTACTATTTTTCTAATTGTATTTATCTCACTTATTATTATTATATTATATATTTATATCCTTATCCTCATCTTTTATCCACTATCTTCTATAGATGTTCATTTTGTTATTATTCTCTTTTTTTTAATTCAAACCATCTCATGTAATATATGAAAGATTTTAAAACTATTTCTCCTTCTCAACCATTATTTTATACTTCCTCTATCTCTAACCTTCTATTTATAGACCATCCCTTTTCATTACTCTCTAACTTTTAGTATTGAAAAATTCATATTTTTCACTCATTTTTATCCTAATTCCACCATAGATAAATATTTTTTAGTACTAAAAATAATAAAATTGAAGGGTCTTTATTTTTGTTTAATAAAATGGAAATAAATAGCCTAAAAGATTGAATGTTTGTATTAAAATAATTTAATCATTTATTAAAATTATATACATAAGACTTTATTATTTTCTATGTGTTAGTTGAAGGATATTCTATGAAAAATAAAAGTGAATTAAAATATTTATCCACTTTGGAAAAAATATGGATCAACCCAAATCTAGGATATAAAGTAGAGTGGGGTCTTATGAAGGGTCGACCTGTGGTAGATGATATCATGTAATAATCCCATGTTAGGTCCAAAATTAGTACCATATATCACACACCCTAATCCAATAGGCCACATTTTAAGAGATATAGGGATGCATATGTGATAATAAAGAAGGGTACCTTGATGCACCAAAAACATATCAATAGATTTGGTGTCACTTTAAAATTTCTAAAATAAATAAGAATACATCAAGGGAGATGAACTCAGAGACATCCCTCAAGGAGATTAAATTTCCACTTTTTATTATATTAACTTATTAACATTTTTATGTTTTTATTTATGAATGAAAGAATAGAAATTTGGAGAGTTTGTGTTGTGATGTGAAAATAAATAATGAAATGAAAAAAATTAAATCAACAAAATTATAAGTTGGGAAATGTGTTAATCCTTGGTTTATCCAATAATAGATTACATTTTCCATCTATGTTTTTATCATGCAATTAATAATGTAGTTAATACCATTTGTACCTTACCAAAATTCACTAAAATTGTAATATCCTGTGCCCTTTTGGAAATCTGCAAGATAAACTGAATCTCACCTCCTCTATAATAGAGAATGATGAACAAATGATGGTTAGGGTATGTCAACAACTCCATAAAACCCCATCATTCATAATTCATGCCTTGATCCCCTTCATTGCATTGTAAATGATTAAGGTCATTGATCATGTGAAAGTGGCTATGAAATCCCCTATGTCTCTCTCTCTATCTTCACTCGCAATGAGTTGTTGGGTTTCCTCTAAATAACCCTCAATGATATGATGGTGTATCCCATGAGAATTGGAATTTATTTATTCTTTCCTGATCACTCTCTCATATCTATCTTCTTATGTGTTATTATATTTTTCATCTTTATTTTTCCAAATTTTTGGTTATTCATTCTCCAAACAGGGTATGAAGTTTCATGTAGTTGGGTTTGTAAGAATCATTCTCCTTCTACCCTCCACCTTCTCGACTTTACCTCACTATGTTTTGACCCCATTCTTGGTCTACACCATGGTGTGCATGGTGGTTTGAGATAAGGAATGTGAATTCATTCATCCGATGAAACCTCTACCATGTTTTCCCCCTTCAACACCTATTGGTTTTCCTTTCGGGGTCTAGAATACCTTTTCATCCTCTGATATTCCATTATGAACTGTCACTTAGGAGCTTATCTTGTTCATGTTTGATATAAGTTTTATAATTTTTTGGTGGGGTCATTTGATGGGTGCTTATTTATTTGGGGTTTTCAAAATCTATGCTTCCAATATTTCGTATCCCTGGGTGTTTTACTATAGGTGTGTGGTTGGTGTTTTTCCTATGTATTCCATTATTTTTTTATTCTTTACATATTGATATGGTTTTATGATATCTTTCTGTAGGGTTGTTTACCAAAGGATGCCTAATTTATTATTAATAACACATTTTTAGTGGGGTCCTTCAGTGAAATAATATGATTTCTTTTAGATTAGATAGTTTTAGTGATATTTCAATGGCTAGAATAGTGTCTCGAGTTGATTGGATCTTTTTTGTTGGTGGGTTGATGGACAAGTGGTTTCTTCCTTTGGTGTTTAATTTGGAAGCACCAGTGAAGGGTGGTGGTTGACGGATATCCAATGAGTATTCAAATGGGGTGATGCTTTCAGTGCAAGGAATTGATGAGGTTCTTATGTTTGGTGGTTTATGTGTTCTATTTTTTCATTGGTGACTATCTTAGTAAATGTTTGATAGTGTTTGGTGTGATAGTGATGAGATGATGATGACGTGGATGTGATAATAATTTGACCTAAATTGTTTTTTTGTGAATATTGGAATATATATTGAGGAATTGATGCTTCCACTAGGTCATACCAATGGTCATTGGGTTTAAATGTTTAATTTTGAATCTATTTGTTGGTTGAATTTGCATTATTTTGTGTTCGGTTCAGGCTTGGTCAAGTTTTTCTTACTTGGTTCCCACTAAACCTCAAAGTTGAAATCAGGAAAAAATCAAAAATAATAGAGATTAATGAGATATAAAATGTTGTATAATGGTTTTTTCGAGGTTGGAATGAAATAAGGAGTATACTCAAGAAGGTGGATGATCACCATATCAATCCAACCCCCCCCCCCAATGACCCAACACATTTGAATGAAAAAACTAAGAAATTAGAATTGGTATTTTGGAAATAGTAAACCTAGATCAAGGAACCACACTCTCATATTTGTTCCCTGATATCATGGAAATTGAGGGATCATTAGTAAAAAATAGAAAATAGGTAGAGGATGAAACATAAAAATATATAAACATAGAATATATTTGTAATTACTCTAATAAAACTAAGTAGAAAATGAAAATCCTTATATACTCTCCAATAAGAAACCCCTAATATCGTGGACATCCACACAAATTTATTCACAATTCCTTCCTCTCACTATCATAAAAATATATCCCCAATTCTTTCTCTAAATTAGGGGAAGAATAATATTTTTAATAAGAATAATTCATAACTCATAATTTCTCCCCACGTGGACTTCCCTTTATTTACCTTAATTTGGTTTCAAAAGATTCATCAGGCAATAATAATGTCCCCTGACCGAGCTCTATATGACAACTAGATGTTCTTCTCTACTTTGAGCTATAATGAAGGGCTTCATGTGAAGAAATTGGATCTAATACACTCAGTGAATTGATTGAGCTAATCAATTTCTCTTATAAATTGGATCGTGATCTTCATGGAAGGGATTTGAGATGTTTTTGGGTGGAATTTGGAATTTTATTTATGGTCAATACATGATATGCTTGAATAATTTAAGATCTAATTTTTTGTGTGCATTGAGTTTTGGAGGTAATATGATGGGTCTAGTGTTCTGGAAAAAATATTCTTATGCAAGGTCATGTGAGATTCACTTGGATTTAAAATTATGTGCATCATATCCCTTCAGTTAATCTCACTCATGCATTGATCATACTAGTTAATTAATCTAAAAAGTAATTTTTACATGGATAGTTACTTTGTAATGAGGAAGATTTTAGTTTAGTTAATTATAATAAACTTCTATAAGGAGGAATTAATCTCAAATAAGCAATAGGGGATGCTTGATTTATTTATACACAAGTTGTTGGTGCATTTAATCTTACAAGAGGTGTGTTGTTTCCTGCTAATTCTTATGTATCCTTTATATTTTTTGATTTAATATTATAGATTTTAACTTCCATAATAGAACTTATATATAATATTATTAAACTCATCATCTTCTTTTGTTATTATTAATCACAAATATCTCTTATATTATTTTCCAAAGGTGGATCTGACCATTGTCTGCTTCAAAAAATTTGATCTTTTGAGACTTCTTTCTAGAATTTAATATGAGGTGGAAAAAAATTTCTCTTATAACAACAATAAAAAATATATTACACGTCTACTTTAATCTCTCGCACAAGGGCTCTTTCTCTTTGCTCGTCCATCTCAGGTTTCCATTTATGTATCAACTAACATATCTTATGTATTATCTTAAGGATATTATGCATGAGTATAAGAATATTGTGTATCCCTTATAGGCTTGATACATAAATATAATCCATTTACTTAGAAAATAATGAAAAAAAATTAATAAGTATGTTCATTTCCAATAAATTCTTAATATTAAAAATACCAATTAAAATCTTGGTTTTAGGCCATATTTACAATAATGACCAAACTTATCTTAAAAATAAAAAATGAACAATATCCATAAAATAGAAAACTGGTGGAAATATTATCATATAATAATAAAAAAATAATGAAATTTTACACTCAATTACTCCCCCAAACTATCTTTTTCTCTCCAAGGAAAATACCACATACCATGGTCCAAAATATTTTCTCAAGGAAAAGTTTGCAGCACCTTTCAATTGTTACAACTTTGGAAATATCATACTTCATATATGAATCTCAACTCTATAATTTCTCAACAGTTATAAAAATATATTCAATAACCTTTTAATACTCATGCACATTTTGTATCTACCTTCCCATAAAAGTATCACTCTTCACTTGAGGTATTTGAACAAATATTTTCTCATTCTCATGTGTAAGCATGATTTCCATTGGAATGTTTCCATTATATATTCAAAAAATTGTTTTAATCATTATGGATTTGACATGGGTTATATTTAGGTTAATTTGGTTGGTTCAAATGTGAAAAAAATGAATAAATATAATGGTTCAATATTTAAATCATAATTCATGATTTAAACATGTGAGACAATCAAAAAAATGTCCCATGATCATTATCCTTTAAATGATTTTTTCATTCTAATTTTCCCCCATTTTAATAGAGGTTCATAAAGTAAGAGACAATAGATAATTAATCCTCCGCTTCTCTCTATTTTTCTTATTTTTATGCATAAATATTTTTTTCATATTCATTTTTTATAGAGAGAGAGTGAGAAACATAATATCAAAATGATTCAAGTGAACTCACACCAGCCCAATAAATGATGGAACACCTAAAACTCTGTCAAACAATATATATCTCTCCTTCCTTGAATCCAAATAAATATATCTCTCTAATACACTTTTTTCTCATATAATCATGAAAGTCGTTCCAGAGTAGGGTAATAAAATGTGTTAATCTTGTAATTTGGCCACATAATTGAATATTCCAAAATTTAATGGGTTTAAATAAGGGTCAAACAAAACCAAAAAATAACGTTTTATCAGCACTAAAAAAATAATTTTATCAGCGCTAAAAAGGTGTTGATAATCGAAGTGCAATTAAAAGGGGGTCCGTTTTATCAGTGTTAAAAAACCGATGATAAAAGGGGTCTTTTATCAGCATTTTTAAAAGAATTAATAAAATATAAAAAAATAAAATAAAAATAAAAATAAAAATCTACAAACCATAGGGTTTTAAAACTGATTGACCCCCCCCCCCTTTAAATATCTCTTATTCACCCTATCCTCACCCTCACGCCCTCGCAGGCCCCAGCCCCACACCCCCAACCATTAAATAAGTGTCAGACACAACCAAAAAATAGTGTTTTATCAGTGCTAAAAAAGCCTCTATCAGCGCTAAAAAAACACTGATAATTGAAGCACTGTTAAAATGGGGGTCTCTTTTATCATCACTACAAAAAGCACTAATAAAAGAGGTCTTTTACCAGTGTTTTTTAAAAGTGCATATAAAAGTTTAAAAAAATTAAAAAAATTAAAAAAAATATGCAAATCAGAGGGTTTTAAAATCACTTGAACTCCATTAAATAGTGCCTATGAACCCCAACTTCTCCCACACACACCATCCCCACAATCCCCAGGGGCATAAATCTTGTTGCAAGCTTCAATTTGATATGTCGTAGAGCTCAAATGGACACCCACATAAAAATTTATGGTAGTCTGAAGTTCGAGTTTTGTTTTCAACTTATTTTAGATGTTTTATTAATTTTTTGATTTGTTTGTCTTCAAACTGTTATTAAATTACTATTACTCGATAATAATTATAAAATTATTAATTAATAATATTTTTAATTATTCTATAACCATTTTCACTAAATATCTTAGATGTTAAGTTTAAATGTTTATTTATACTTATTTAAAACATATTTACAAAATATATATGATATTTATATCCATATAAATATATTTATTTAGATAGTAAGATTGAGGGGAGAGCTCTCGCAGCGGCGATTTCCAGTGAAACCCTTGATGGCGTAGCATGACCTCGTGGCGGCGCGCCACCTCTGTGCCTCGGCCAGATGGGGGCAACGACTCTCCTCTGTCACAGCGTGTGGATCCCTCCTCTTTCCCTGACTTCCTGGAGATTGATGTTTGCCCTAAGGTGCCAAATCGGGTGAATGGTGAGATATCAGTTCCGATTTCCTCTTTGGAGTTCGCGAAGGCGGTGTCACGGTTGGACCTCATCCTTGTCGCAAGGTTTTGCAAGTCTCGACCTTCAGTGGAAAGCTTTCACAGGTTCGTCTCCTCTACCTGGTTGCTTCAAGAACAGGCGGTTGTAGGGATTTTAGACACGAGGCATTTCCAAATCCGTTTCTCCTGTGAAGATGACTTAATTTATGCCTGGTCTTCTGCATCAAGGGTGGTTAATGGTTCCATATTCTCTCTTTTTCGCTGGTCCTTTGATTTCCATCTCCACTGTGATCCTCCTACCACTGCGTTATGGGTCACGCTCCCCGGTCTTGCTTTACCATTTCAGAATCCTGCTATCCTCCATGTCATAGGCAATCTGATCGGGCGTTTCCTGTGTATGGACATGAGAACCCGTGTTTCCTGCCATCCTGTTGCTCCGCGCATCTGTGTCGAAGTGGATGTCTCGAAGGAACTAGTTGAATCGGTCTGCGTTGAAGTGGAGGGTGAGATCAGATGGCATCAGTCTGTCTTCTTTGAGTCATGGACTCCTTATTGTGCGAATTGTCGTCGCCTTGGACACTCGGACCTTCATTGTCGCCGGAATGCCTTCTATAGAAAGGATGATGCTGTGATAATGGAGGAGGTTCCTGGTCGATGTATGCCACCGGAGATAGGTGGGTCAGTGGAGCTTGCTGTTACTACAACTGCGAAGGATGCAAGCACAGGGGCCTCGAGTTCCAATGCTACTGATTCTGTTCAGAAGGAGGAAACCAATGAGGGTGTCAATCCCTCGGTTGGGGATGTTTTTAAAAGGCTGAAACATGATCTCAATTATGGTGCTAGTGTTGATTCAGGAAGGATAAAGGGATGTTCAAGTGCTGATTGTGGCAACTGGATGCTGGTTAAGGGAGGCTGTGAGAATCCTCTGAAGCAAGGCAGTGATGTACCCCTGGATAACAGATTTGCAGGCTTGACTGAGCTGGACTCCAATGACCAGGAAGCACCCTACCCACATCAGGATAGTGCTACTACTGGTGCTGTTATATCTGATAATATTGGGAATGGGGAAATAGGAGGGGCTGTTGGAGCTCCTGTCATCATGCTTCAGGTGGAACTGGATAAGGGATGTGGTGAGTCACAAGGGAGTGATTTGTTGAACATGGTGCAGGAAAGTCCTGAGGAGGATGATGAAAAAATCTCAGAGGGGGTGTTTAATGACAATAATAATTCAGAGAAGCATAATGTCAGGGAGAGATCTTTGAAAAGACAGGAATTTGTAGTGGCAAGTTGCAAAAATCAGAATAGCAGGGACCATTATCCGTGTCTGACACCTATAGAGGTTAACAAGCAAAATTCCAAGTTTGCACCCTCCTTGGTGCATGAAGGAACTCTAGGGATGGATGAGGGGAAGGAAAATCAAGGAGGAATATTAACGAGTTCTATGAAGGAAACATATAGTGACATTCTTAGGAAAGGGGAGAAGAGGGATGAGAGTATTGGGGCTTCCACTGCTCCACCAAAGAGGAAACCCAGGAAAGACTACTCCAACATGCTGAGGACCATATCCACTAGATCATCTACCAAAAATGGAAAGCTGAAAGATTTGGATCAGAAGAAGGGATGACAGAACAAAGAGCCAATGTCCCCAGCAAAGTTACATCTGCGGGAGCAGTATATCCACATGCTAAATCAATACGCTCCACAATCTGAATGGGAGTCGGCAGATCCAGATGAGTTCTCAGAAGGTGGTGGTGATGATGTGTTTTATGCTTTCTAAGGTATGAGGCTGTAAGGTTTTGTGGTACGCTATCTTTTTATTTTTTCTCTCCTCTGCTCTTTTCACTTTCTTTTTATTAATAAATTTCTACGGGACTGGGCATTCAGCCTAGTCCTGCACCTTCCTTGCTATAAATATATTTATTTATTAATATATTATTTTTAATTTTTTTTGAAATATACCCTTTATTAGTGGTAGTAAAAAATCGCTGATAAAAACCTCCCATTTATCAGCGCTACTAAAAAAAGATGATAAAAGGGCCCCTTTAACAATGCTAAAAAGGCACTAGTAAAGGGGGGACCTTTATCAACACCTTTTTTAGCATTGTTAAAGGGTGGAACTACAAAAACCATATTTTGTGGTAGTGAGATTCAAGGGAAGAATCAAAATAGAGTAGTTACTCAATCATTTTTTTCATAAATCAATATATTTAGTAGTTTTTAAAAGAGTGAAGAGTTATGTTCTAAATCATATAGCATGCCTCAAGAATCTCAAGACAAAGAGAAATGTATGATTTTCCAAAAAAAAATTAGAAACCTCTCTAGTTTGTATTTTTTTCTTTGACCAGCACTTGTGAACATGGGTTTCATGTTTTATCAAAGTTCATTAAATGTTCAGATTTAAATTAGTAAATAAAACACTTTTAAATATTCATTTAAATCCTTATATTCTCAAATCAGGAAGTTTTTCTAAAAGATACATGATAATTTTTATTTACCAAGTTATTCATTTAATCTTAAGAAATTATAAAACAATCTAAAAATAAAAGGAAAATACAATGATAGAAATATTATAGCAATATGGTACCATTTCCCCAACACTTATCAATTGACTACTCCTTTTTCAGTTCTAACATGACTTTTTCATTGTGCACCTGTAACTCTATAACGGTTGTAACAAAACTATGAAAAAATGATATATACATATGGTTATTTTAGATAAACAACATTTAATTGATCATTTATGTTCCTAGTTCTACAACCCTCCATGAAAATTTAAAAATAAAAACAAAGAAAACATGAGAAATTTTATTAAAAAAATGATAAATGAATTTATAAAGTGAAATAAATTCTTATTTTGTACTCCCCTAGTGGGTAAAAGTTTTTTATTTCCCCTAGTAAGGTAGTGTCAGTGGTATTTTAGGGTTGGTGTCCTGAGAACTAACTGTTTTGTACTTTGATTACATGAATTATCATTTATTATATATTGTTCATTGTTCTGCATGACTATAATATAATAATGTCCTAGAATAATTGTTGCATTGATATGGTCATGGAAGATCCCTGCTATGATGAGAACCTTGAAATGCTATAACAAATATTCTTAAATAAAGTTCTGTGGTTGGATGACATACTATGATAAGACACATAGTATACAGACCTCCATGTGCGAGTACTCGTAAGAAGACGAGACTCTCTCTCATGGAGTTTGCACATGGTAATCTCCAAGATGGGAGATTATGAGAACAGACCTACCAGTAGAAATTATGCATGTTTTGGTGTCATCAGATATTTCTATCTAAGAGTGTGTGTAGTGGTCCTTAGATAGGAAGATTATCATTAACTCATGTCATGAATCGCGCACTTAGATTTGCTGACGAAAACCATCATGAAGACAGTTGGCGGGAAGTAGGGTACGTTGGGTGCATCACATATGACATGTTGTTAATGGATAAGTCAAGGAAGGATTTTTCACTTCCATATTTATGGAATTATATATCTCGGTCCCTTTGATTGAAATAGAACTGTCGAACAAATTCCATGGGCATGGTGACACGATGAGTTTATTTCTGGAAGTCAAAGAATGACTGATCAAGCATATAGGTTTATGACACTGACATGAAACCTGCTTGATGAGATATTGAGACAAAGGGATTAAATCAAATAGTAAGCATTCTTATGAGGTGATACGTCAATGTGGCATAAACTTCTTTCTCTTGGGTTCCTTGACCCATTGCTAGACAGTAATCTTGGACTTTAGACAAGCCTGCATAATGCTAATGAGAAAGAGGCCTAGAGGGTCACACGCTAAGTGTATTCAAGTATCTCAAGTAGAATAAAGATTATTCCCGCACGTGGTTTAAAAATTATTCAAGGAAGCCAAAATTGTATTAATGTTGGAGGAAGAATAAAATGAAAACAAGTACACGTCGTGTATTAATGATTACACGTCGTATAGTTTTATTTTGAAAACAAGTACATGCCATGTATTATTAAATGTACACGACATGTATTTTTCATTTTGGAAAGGAAGTGAATAAATGAAAACAAGATATACACGCCGTGTACATTTAATTTACACATCATGTAGTTTTTAATGAAAAAAAATTACACATCATGTATTTATTATTACACGCCGTGTAGTTTTTCCAGCCGGGATTTTGAGGATATAATATTGTTTTATTAAATGATATTTATTATAATCAGTGTGGGCGCATGTCAAGGAATTAAATATTCAACATGGGGTTTTCAATAAGAGTCAATGAAATAAATAAAATGCGTAACACATTTATTTATTATCATAACTCTACAACCTCAAAGCCGATTATAAATATCCTCACAACCCCAACTCTTTTCCACATAAGAGAATCATTGTGCACAAAAATTCTGGAGAATTCTTTCAAGGCCAAAAGAACCTCTTCCTCCAAGAACTCTCTCAGGACCGAGAGATATCCTCTTCTATCGGATCAAGAAGATCTACGGCAGACAGCAGAAGAAAAGGTTTCTCCACGCTAGCAACCGGAGACTCCTTTGGCGACGTCTAGAGATACAAGGTGCACATGTGGATCACTGCTAGAGGAAGTCTACACTTGGATTCTATGACGCAATGAAGAATCACATTGGAACATGATAAAGAATATCCAATAAGAAAGAAAACCCAAAAGGTAATTCTTTTCAATTGATTAAATTAATTATAATCAACCTATGATGATCCACTTTTGTGGTTCTGGGACCTTTCTTCTTATTTGTCTACTTCTGTGAATCGATCCGTGGAGACTAGAATTTATCATCATATTGATCCTGGATTGATCATTGGTAATGACAAAAATACAAGTGGGAACATCCACCCACATGCTTCTGCTGCGCCTGGAACCTTTAATCGTTATCAGAGCAAGGTTGCAGCGTTGATTATAGTTATTTAATTTTCGTTGATAATTTACACATTTATATTAGATTCAATTCAAGATAAATCTTTCTATAAAACCGAATTAACAAGATCTATTCTTCCTCCTTCGTTTCTCGATTCACATCACAGAAACTGACTTTTGATTTTAATTTTGATTAAATTAAAAATGAGGATCTCATCTGGAGGAGCCACTATTTGTGTCCTTACAACACAAGAATACATGGCATGTAGTGAAAACTACATGCCATGTACTTAGGTTCAACAAACCGGTTCTGGTCCGCCAAACCACCTCATGTGAATTTATTATACCTAAGTATTTATTACCCTGTGTTGACCAGAAATGAACGGCATATGGGAATAGGAATACATGGTGTGTATGTTAAATCAACACATTATGTAGTCTGATTCGGTCCAGGTGAAACCGTGTACAAGGAGAAGTCATGTTCTGCGTACACGAGATTTCCAGGCAGGTAACCGCGTAACAAGGAAGTACTCGCCATGTTAGATTAATCTACACACCATGTACTCCAAAATTTCCAAAGTAGAGAAAACACGCCAAAGCCCCCAACGTGTACTTTGGATAAAGGGTGAAAAGAAATACATGCCATGTAAATATAAACTACACACCGTTTACTTTCCAGAAATGGAATTTCACCAGGTTTCCTCCAAAAGTACAAAGACTTGTACAAGGGATATGGATGAGAAGAATCTCAAGGAAATTCATAAAGGAATTTACGATAAATAATTGATTAATTATAAGATCATAATTTATTAATTTCAAGCATGACTTATCTTAAAGAATAGAACGATTAAAATAATTTGAATTATAAATATGCGTAAATGTTGTTGCATGGTATGGATGATCATGAGCTAGACTAAAGACCCTTTGTATGTGTGTTTGGTTTAATTTAAATTTGTTTAATTTAAAATCATTGGCCTGCGAGCCTTCTTCCAATAAAAAGTAGGGTCTACGTGCCCATGGTTTCTTTAATTTAAACCCCATGTAATGGAGGATCTCCCAAACCAGAGGGGATGGTTCGAAACCCAAATCTGAGGCGAAAACAACCCAAGAAGATACAGAGGTGGACAGGTGGGAGCTAAAAAACACAAACCATCGGTTCAAGGTGTTTTTACCTAGGTCAGGGTTAGCTTATCAAACGGCTAGATAAGATAACAAAAAAAAGCTCATGATCATGCCATCTTATTTTATTTCTGCCCGATTTCATGGTTTATTTATTATGTATGTGTTGTCGCGATCACATAGTTAATAAAATGAACAAGAATGCAAATATGGAATGAAATAAAAACCAGACTATGCGTAAACATTATCGGAACATTGTTAATCACTTAATCAAGCATCACTTAATATTAAAAAGCATGTGATAATGTGAAACTATGCATAAAGGATTAAAATCCCTCAATACCATATTAAGTCAGACCAAGCCTTTTGTTACCTGATTAAGGGAAAGACTCAATAAAACTATGTGTTTGACCAACCCTTGTTGGGACACTTACTTTTATAAAGGAATCCCTTATGAAAGGTTTCAGGTTGACTTAAACATATTACATCAAGAGGAGTAGCCCTTGCTAGACTTGATGTAATATTGGAGGAAAGAGTTGAGGAAATATAAGTCAGGATTTCAGGATTGGGAAGTCCACTCAACAGATCAAGGAACTGTATGCTCACATTTGGCAAAGACTTGCCTACCTAAATACCTTCAAATAGCTTGACCAACCCTTTTTGGGGTTATGAAAAGGTGAATATGGATCCTTGCCACTATAATGTCAAAGAAACTAGACATTCTGGGTTCAATGGTAGGGCCATTGGGACTTGATAAAATAGTCGGAGACTTAATAATATTTATTATTTCTCATGAAATGTAATCAAGAATGTACTAATAAATCTACTCTTCTAATTTGTAGAATCAATTTGACAAACTCGTGAACCAAATTTTCTCTACTATCAATTCTGGACAAAGACAATATCCTCACCAGAAGTAACTTTCAGGAATGGTTTAGGCACCTTCGGGTTATCCTATTCCATGAATGAAAGTATTACGTATTGGAGTCCTCACTTCTTGATTCTCCTGCCCTAGGGGCGAGTGATGAAGATTTCCTGGTCTATGGTCAACATTTGAGTGATGCAATCTATGTTAAATGTTTGATGTTGTCATCAATGTCTAGTGATCTCATGAAATCATGGATTCCTACAGCATGCCTGAGCACCTCCGTGGTCTATACCAGGAGAGAACAAGATAGGAAAGGTTTGAGATCTCCAAGGCTCTATTAAAGAGAAATCATGGAAAGGGTTCCCCATTCAGGCCTCATGTAGTCAATCTCATTGGCTACATTGAGAGCTTGGAGGTTCTAAGGTTTAAACTCCTCGAAGAACTAGGTACCGATCTCATTCTTGCATCACTCCCCCAGAGATTCTCAAACTTTTTTGTGAACTTTAACATGAACAAAATTGAGAAGTCTCTGTCTGATCTTCTTATCCTTATTCTCCAAGTGGATAATGACATGAAGCATGAAAAGCCTTTTGTCTTCATGGTGAATAAAAGGAAAGTGAAGGAGAAGAGATTTAAGACCAAATCTTCTTCAATGCCTTCCAATAAAAGTAAGATCAAAGGAGAGGCAAGAGAACAGAAGGCTATTTGCTTCGCATGTGTCAAGAAGGGCCATTGGAAGAAAAACTACACCCAGCCAAGGAATCAAGGGGAAGCTTCATATGCATTTGTTATCGACCGAAATCTATCTGTTTCTACCAATTGGGTATTAGATACTTCTTGTGGTGCTCACATCTGTATCAAAATATAGGAACCAAGTAGATTTAGAAATATTGACCGAGGTGAGGTGGATCTATGAGTATCTAATGGATCCAGACTCGCTGTTGTAGCTGTCGGAGACTACCACTTCACATTACCTACTGGGATGGTCTTGGTTTTGAAAGGATGTTATTATGTACCCTCTGTAACCAAAAAAATTATTTCAGTATCCATATTAGATGCTGATGGATTCATCTTCATGTTTGGAAGTCGATGTTGCTACTTTTATAAAGATAGAATTTGTTTTGGTAGGGAACATTTATATAACGACCTTAATGTGTTAGACTACACAAACCAAGTAATGGTAATCGATGACAAAGTTAATTCACATGACACATACCACACCCAACTTCTGAATCACTGGCTAGGTCATGTTAATGAGAAATGTTTGACAAAATTACATCAAGATGGATATTTAGATTCTTTCGAACTAAAACCACTTGGTGTATGCCATGTGTGTCTACAAGGAAAAATGACCAAAGCCCCATTTAGTGGGAAAGGTGAAAGGGCTAAAGAGCATCTAGAATTAGTTCACACAGATGTGTGTGGACCATTTCCAGTTGAAGAAAGGGGTGGGTTCTAGTACTTCATAATTTTTACTCATGATTTTAGTAGATATGGATATATTTACTTAATGAGGTATAAGTCAGATTCTTTTGATAGGTTCAAAGAATAAAAGAATTAAGTTGAGAACCAGCTTGGTAAGAAGATTAAGAAACTCCGCTCAGATAGAGGAGGAGAATATCTTAATCCGGACTTCATTGATTTCTTATGGGAGTTTGAGATTTTATCTCAACTCACTCCTCCTTACACACCTCAGTGGAATGGTGTCAGTGAAAGGAGGAACCGAACCCTGTTGGACATGGTGAGATCAATGATGAGTCATGTGAGTCTTCCATTATCCTTTTGGCGATACGCATTACAAAGAGCAGCACACATACTAAACCAAGTACCAACTAAATCGATAAATGGAATTCCATACGAGTTATGGAGTGGACACAAAGACATGTTATCGAATTTACATGTGTGGGGTAGCGAAACATTTGTTAATTCCTCTTCATTTAACAAACTTGAACCCCAAGGTACAAAGTGTATCTTTATAGGATATCCCAAGGAAACAAGGGGATATTACCTATACAACCCCTCAGAAAAAAAAGGTTATAGTGTAAAGACACACCGTATTCCTTTAGAGGGATAAAATCTCCAAAAGAGATAGTGGGAGCGAGATAAAATTCGATGAAGTCGAGGATCAAGATACACAAGAGTTGGTACAAGAATAGATTCCACAAAGCCCCGTGGAAGAAAAATCTGTTCCAGAGACACAAGAACTGCATAGGAGCATGAGAGAGGTGATAGAACCAGAACGATATGGTTTTCCTATCACCGAGGATGGTGAATCATTATTGGTTGACAATGATGATCCTCTTACCTACAAGGAAGCAGTTGAAGGCACATATGTTTCCAAGTGGCAAGAAGCCATGAATTCTAAAATGGATTCCATGTACCAAAACCAAGTCTAGATTTCGGTAGATCCTCCAGTTGATGTAAATACTATTGGTAATAAATGGGTATTCAAGACGAAACTAGACATGGAGGGGCAATTCAGCACCTATAAGGCATGACGGGTTGTTAACAGTTTTAAACAGCGTCAAATAATTAACTATGATGAAACCTTTTCATCAGTTGCGATGCTGAAATCTATCAGAATCCTATTGGCCATTGCCGCTTACCATGAATATAAAATTTGGAAAATGGATGTCAAAATAGCATTCCTTAATGAGAAAATCTAGGAAGATGTCTACATGACACAACCTGAAGGGTTTGTGACTCCAAAAGATGCCAACAAGGTATGAAAGTTGAAGAAAACCATTTATGGATTAAAGAAAGCATTAAGGTCATGGAACATTCATTTTGATGAAGCTGTAACGGAAATTGGATTTGTTAAGAACTAATGTGAGCCTTATGTCTACAAGAGGTTTAGTGGAAGTGCAGTCATTTTTCTAATATTATATGTTGTTGACATATTACTAATTGGAAACGAAGTACCTGTCTTACAGTCAGTTAAGGCATGGTTAGATAAATGCTTCTCCGTGAAAGACTTGGGCGAGGCAGCATATATTCTTGGGATCAAGATCCATCGTGATAGATCCAAGAGAATGTTGGGCCTGAGTCAAAGTACATACATTGACAAGATACTGAAGAGATTTAGTATGGAACAATCGAAGAAGGGATTGTTGCCAGTGTCACATGGATTTCATCTTTCCAAGAAAACGTGTCCTTAGACTCATGAGGAAATAAATAAAATGGAAAGGATCCATTATGCATCCGCGATTGGGTCAGTCATGTATGATATTCTTTGTACAAGGATAGATGTTTCTTACGCATTAAGTGTGGTAGGAAGATATCAAGATGATCTAGGAGACCACCATTGGATGGAAGTCAAGACTATCCTTAAGTATCTGAGGCGTACTGAGGATATGTTCCTGGTTTTTGGAGGAGATGAGGAACTAGTCATTAGAGGACATGTAGATGCTAGTTTCCAAACTGATCAAGATGACATGAAGTTGCAGACTGGTTACTTTTTCAGTTTGAATGGAGGTGTAGTGAGCTGGAAGAGCTCAAAGAAAAGTGTGGTGGTAGAATCTACAGCGGAGTCTGAGTATATCGTAGCTTATGAGGCAGCTAAAGAAGTAGTATGGATGTGAAGATTCTTCCAAGAGCTGGATGTAGTACCTAGCAGTAAAGATCCTATCACACTCTATTGTGATAATAATGCAGTGGTGGCACTTTCAAAAGATCCAAGGTCACATCAGCGGACAAATCACATACTTCGGAAGTATCATATCTTGAGGGATTTTTCTCAGAGAGGTGATGTTGCAGTGAGCAGAATTTCCATAGAAGACAACGTGGAGGACCCCTTGACTAAAGCCTTGACTCAGCAGAAAAAGATCATCATGTGAGGTCTAGTGGACTAAAAGTCATAGGCAGTTGGCTCTAGTCCTAATGGAAGTTTTTTAGGTTTGATGTGTTGAGAACCAACTATTTTGAACTTTGATTACATGAATTTTCACTTATTATATATTGTTCATTGTTATGCATGACTATAATATAATAATGTCCTGGAATATTTTTTGCATTGATAAGGTCATGGAAGATCCCCTCTATGATGAGAACCTTGAAATGTTATAACAAATATTCTTAAATAAAGTTCTGCGATTGGATGACATACTATGATAGGAAACATAGTATACAGACCGTCATGTGAGAGTACTCATAAGAAGACGAGACTCTCTCTCATGGAGTTCGCATATGGTAATCTCCAAGATGGGAGATTATAAGAACAGACCCGCTAGTAGTAATTCTGCATGTTTTAGTATCATCGGATATTGCTATATGCACGCGTGTGTAATGGTCCTTAGACTAGAAGATTATCATTAACTCATGTCATGACACGCGAAATTAGATTTCCTGAAGAAAACCATCATGAAGACAGTTGGTGGGAAGTAGGGTACATTGGGTGCGTCATGAATGACATGTTGTTAATGGATAAGTCAAGGAAGGATTTTCCCCTTCCATATTTATGGAAGTAGATATCTCGGGCCCTTTTGATTGAAATAGAATTGTTGAACAAATTCCATGGCCATGGTGACACGACGAGTTTATTTCTGGAAGTCAAAGAATAAAAGATCAAGCATATAGGTTTATGACACTATCATGAAACCTGTTTGATGAGATATTGAGACAAAAGGATTAAATTAAACAGTAAGCGTTTGTATGAGGTGATACATCAATGTGGCGTCAACTTCTTTCTCTTGGGTGACTTGACCCTTTGCTAGACAGTAATCTTGGACTTTAGGCAAGCCTACCTAATGCCAACAATAAAGAGGCCTAGAGGGTCACACACTCAGTGTATTCAAGTATCTCAAGTAGAATAAAGATTATTCCCACATGTGGTTTAATAATTATTCAAGTAAGCCTAAATTGTTTTAATGTTGGAGGAAGAATAAAATGAAAACAAGTACACGCCGTGTATTAATGATTACATGCTGTGTAGTTTTATTCTGAAAACAAGTACATGTCGTGTATTATTAAATGTACACACCATTTAGTCTTCATTTTGGAAAGGAAATGAATAAATGAAAACAAGATATACACTCAGTGTACATTGAATGTACACGCCGTTTAGTTTTCAATGAAAAACAAGTACAGGTCGTGTATTTATTATTACATGCCGTGTCGTTTTTCCAGTTGGGATTTTGAGGATATAATATTGTTTTATTAAATGATATTTATTATATTAAGGGTGGGTGCATTCAAGGAATTAAATATTCGACATGGGGTTTTCAATAAGATTCAATTAAATAAATAAAATGCATAACTCATTTATTTATTGTCATAACTCTACAACCTCAAACCCGATTATAAATATCATCACAACCCCAACTCTTTTATGCACAAGAGAATTGGTGTGCACAACAGTTCTGGAGAATTCTTTCAAGGCAGAAAGAACCTATTCCTGCAAGAATGCTCTCAAGACCGAGGGAGATCCTCTTCCATCAAATCAAGACGATCTAAGGTGGACAACTCAAGCAAATATTTCTCCATGCTAGCACCCGGAGACTCCTTTGGCGACGTCCATAGATACGAGGTGCACGTGTGGATCACCGCTAGAGGAATTCTACACTTGGCTTCTGCGATGCAACGACGAATCACATTTTAATGTGATCAATAATATCAACAAATAAAGAACACCCAAAAGGTAATTCTTATCAATTGATTAAATTAATTATAATCAACTTGTGATGATCCACTTTTGTGGTTCTGGGACCTTTCTTCTTCTTTGTCTATTTCTATGAATCGATCTGTGGAGACTGGAATTTATCGCCGTATTGATCCCAGATTGATCACTTCTAATGACAAAAAGCCAAGTGGGCACATCCACCCACACACTTCCACTACACTCAGAACCTTCATTATCACCCTTCCAAATCCATTTCTAGGTATTTTAATAATTTCTTATTTAAGTAATGTGTGAACTCTCACACCCAACACATCCCTAAATCCAAAAAATTCAAAATACCAATAAATACTAAAATGGGTTAGAGGGAACGCTTATATTTTAACCTAGAACTAGTAGTAATTGGGATAAACCTATCCAATGGAGATCTAAATTACAAATTTCCAAAATATGTTTCCCTACATTAATTTACAAAAAAATTCTTGTTCTATGTTTACTTCATGTAGGGTTCCTCATAGTCAATGTAATATATGTACATACCCATAACAATGAGATAAAAATTGCAAAGTGAGAATCTAAATAAGTAGTAGTCCTACCATTGGTTTAATATAAGGATTAGTGTTCACTTTTGGGGGTATATTTACTCAAGGAGGTTGTTTATCTTCTAGTTTTACATTAAATTCTGATTCTTCAATGGTATAAAACTTTATTCCATCATCCTCATATGCACCGATGTGTAACTTGACCAGATCCTTCACTATTCCTTTAAAATTGACCACCTCTCATTTGGTATCACCTCCAGCTACTAGGGAATTCTCTAACACTTCTGAATCTAATGAATCAAAACATAGATGATGAGTTTCTGAATGAATTTCAAAAAAAACAAATAAAAGGGAGTCCATAGTTTTTATATCTCCTTGAATTGGTTCAACTTGTACATCATGTTTCTCTTTGAGTTCCCATGACATGTACTTGAGTTGTTTGAGTAGTGGGTGATATTTATATAGGACATAACCCTCTAATATATCTTATTTATAAATGGGAGGGAAATAAAGTGGATATCTGGGTTCTTCTGTCAATTATTGAAATTTTGGAATGTACTTCAAGAGTTCATAAAGATCTCTAGTCACAACTTCAAGATATTGTGGTTCAAGGACTTCCTTGATCTTCTCAAGAAACGCCAAGAATATTTACTTTATACCAGTGTTTCTTCAAACTCTATAAATTAATCGAGATATAAATGACATCGCATAATTGAAATTAGAGTATCCATTTTATAGATTTTCCTACAAAAAAACTATATTTACCGTGGGTGAAAGAACGAAGGGTGAGTGGCTCAGATCCTTGAAAATATAATTAAAAAAGTGATGTATTGAGATCCTATTGAAGTATTTGGTGTCACTTTAATATTTATAACATTTATAATAATTCAGATAAAGACCTTAATAGAGTATTCTCTCAAGGAGATTTGTCATTCAATCACTATTATAACCACTTATTAACATTTTTCATGTTTTTTAATGAATAAAAGCTTGTAAATGAGGGGAGTTTGTGGTGTGTTGTGAAAACTGACATTAAAATGAAATTAGTTAAAGCTACACATGTGTTAGTGGGGAAAATGGGTGAATCCTAGGTTTTTAAAGTAGTATATTTCATTATCCATGTTTATTTTTATCATCCAATTGATAATACAAGTAATAGAAATCATGAATTTCCATCCTCTACTAATATTGTAAGATCATGTGAACTTTTAAAAATCTTCTTGATATAGAAAATCTAACCTCCTCTATAATATAAAATGATGAACATAACCAAGAAATTTCATCAACACCATCCAACCCAATCATTATTTGTTTTGGCCTTGATACCCTTTATCACATCATAAATGAAGAAAACTAAGATAATATAATTGGAAAGATTTGGTTTTGGTTGGAATGAATATGGATTATGATAAGTAAGGAAGATGATCCTTACATCAATCTAAAAACACCCCCACTACCCCATCATAATTGAATGAAAACATTAAGAAAATAGAATGGGGATTCAACCTACCATGAACCTCCCTTGAGGAATCAAAATCTCTAGTTAGTGTCCCAACATCAATGGAATTAATAGATCAATGGTATAAAAATAGAAATATAGGGAGGAATAGACACAAACACAGATGAAAACAAAATACAGTTAGTGTTAATATATGAAAACTAAGTGAAAAATATAAACCAAATTGGTACTCCACCACAAATACATTATCACAGGTAAAATAAAACCTTTAAAAAACCACTTCTGACTATGCATCTTCTTCAAATTGGGGTTTCTTGTGCCAACAACTATACACATTTGTAGTCCTTTCTATGCAAAAAAATCTCATAATGGATTTATTGAAATTTTTATTTTATTTTTTGGGTTTTAGTTTGAATTTTTTACCGATATGGGTTTCAATAAAATGAAACGATTTCATGCACTTGAATCTAATATCAAGAGCCTGAAATCCTTTCATACTCTTATTATAGTGGACAATAGTTTAAAATCAACCCAAGCTCTTCTGTAGAAGGTAAAGAGAAGAGTGTGAAATTGTCTCATGTTTTTTTAAGAAAATTTATTATTATTATCATTATCATTTTATGTTATATATATATATATATATAATTTTAAAAAATTAAAATATTTTCATTTCATTGGGATTTACTATTATTAAAGTAATTACAAAAAATAATTAAAAAAACATCCATAATTCTCTTTTGTAAGGTAAGGGTTCTTAATAAGTATGAAGGATGTTCTAAGAGATATTTGAACTTCTACTTTTCAAGCATCATAATAATAATGTATTCTTATTAATAATATATAAATAATAATAGATAATTAATAATATAAATATTTAAAATAAAATATGACTAATATAAATATAAATATATATATATGTTAGGCAGGTGGGATTACAAAATTGGTTTGATATAAATAATAATTAATAATAAAAATAATAAAAATTTATAATGTAATTGATATAACCAATAATAAGTTTTAATAAAATTAATATTAAATAACACAATTTATTAATAAATTGATTAACTATTAACAATATAATTAATTATAAATATATATAATTAATCATTAACCATTACCAATTAATAAGTTAATTAATAATTATTATTATATTTATTAATTAGCTATATAATCAACAATTAATAATATACATATAAGGTGTTTGGGTTATAATTACATTAAAACACATAGGCCGGAAAGGTAGACCATAGCTCCCCCAAGGGGATAATCCACCCATCAAGACTTATTTTTTCAATACATGACTCGTACGCCAAGTGGGCATTAAATCCAATTATATGGCCCTGACGTCCAAATTTTTGACCCAAAGGCCCTATGGTGAATAGTTATGCTATAGAACCCATACTGCTTCAATGCTTCCACCGCTACAGTTCTCATCGCTGCCATAATGTCGCACGTCAACAGTCCCACCACTACTACAGTACGCTACAGTCTGCTATAGTAATATGTGCCCAATGGGTTTTGCAGCTCCATTTTTGATGTAGTAATATGAGGTGCTTACCACTATGTCAAGCCCTAACTAAAACAATTAATATTATAATTTTTTAGATAATTATGAATTTTTAATATTAATTATAATTGGTAATAATATAATTAATAATTAATAATATGACTAATAATTGTACTCCCAATAGTAATCATATAATAATTAATAATATAATTAATCATACAATTTCTAATATAATTATATTATAATTTTTAATTATTAATAACAAAGTTAATAATTAATAATTTAATAAATAAGAGAATTAATAATTAATAACACGTTTTCTAATTAAAATTAATAATAAAAGTATTTCCTTAAATAATAATTAATAATATAAATAATAATAAAATTAATAATAAAAAATAGGATTTATAATCAATAATATTATTAAGAATATTATTAATTATATTACTAAATATTAATCATATAATTAATTATTAATTATATTATTACTTATTATTATTACTTATTATTACTCATATTATTCATTATGTTATTGTTTTTTAATTTTTAATTGTAGTATTAATTATAATTTATGATATTCACTAGGGGCATAGATTCAGTCGCAAGTTCCGATTTGATATGTGGTAGAGCCCAAACAGACTCCTAGATAAAAAGTTATGGTAGTTTGATGTTCGAGTTTTTTTTTCAACTTATTTTAGATCTTTTATCAATTTTTTGATATTTTGTGTCTTCAATTTGTTATTAAATTACTATAACTTGATAATGATTAAAAAATTATTAATTAATAATTTTTTTAATTTTTTTATAATCCTTTTTCACTAAATATATTAGATGTTAAGGGTGTAGATGGGGTTTGTCTTAGTGGTAAGCACCCCTTAATTCTACATGAAAAATGGGGGTTCAAAACCCATTGGGCGCAGGTACTATAGCAGTACTGTAGCATACTGTAGCGGTGGAAGGTCACTGTAGCGGTGACAGAGTACTGTAGCAGCGGTGGTACTGTGCAGTACTGTAGCAGCGTGGGTATTGTAGCAGTACTATTCAAAAAATGGGCTTTGTGCCAAAAAAAATGGGCCTATGGGCTATGTAATGGGATAAATGCCCACTGGGCCTTCGAGCTATGTAATGGGTCTCCCTCTACCCAGTTAAAGAGGTCTTTGTTTTGATTTAATAATAAATGAGGCTTTAGCCCCAACATTTAAAAAAAATCTTAGATGTTAAGTGTAAATCTCTATTTATACTTATTTAAAACATATTTACAAAAAACATTATATTTATATCAATATAAATATATTTATATATTAATATATTAATATATTATTTTTAATGATTATTTTTTTGAAATATACCATTTATCATTGGTAGTAAAAAGCACTGATAAACCCCCCTATCAGTGCTACTAAAAAATGATGATAAAGGGGGGTCTTTAACAACGCAAAAAAAGCACTCTTAAAGGTGGGACCTTTATCAGTGCCTTTTTAGCGCTGTTAAGGGTGGTGCTATGAAAACCCTATTTTGTGGTAGTGAGATTCAAGGGAAGAATCAAAAGAGAGTAGTAACTCAATCATTTTTTTCATTAATCAATATATTTAGTAGTTATGAAAAGATTGCAGAGGTATGTTCTAAATCAAATAGCATGCCTCAAGAATCTCAAGACAAAGCGAAATGTATGAATTTCACAAAAAGTTTTAGAAACCTCTCTAGTTGGTATTTTTTGCATTGATGAACACTTGTGCACATGGGTTTCAAGTTTTATCAAAGTTCATTAAATGTTAAGATTGAAATTAGTGAATAAAACGCTTATCAATAATCATTTAAATCCATAGATTCTCAAATCAACTAGTTTTGATAAAAATAACAAGATAATTTTAATTTACCAAGTTATTCGATTAATCTTAATAAATTATAAAACACTCTAAAAATAAAAATCAAATAAAATGAAAGAAATATTATAGCACTATGGTACCATTTCCCCAACACTTATCAATTGACTACTCCTTTTTTAGTTTTAACATGATTTTTTCATTGTGCACATATAAATCAAGTAGGGTTGCAACAAAACTAGGAAAAATGATATATACATATGGTTATTTTGGATACAGAACCTTTAATGGATCATTTATGTTCCTAGTTCTACTAACCTCCTTGAAAATTTAAAAATAAAAACAAATAAAAGATGAGAAATTTTATTCATAAAATAATAAATGAATGTATAAAGTGAAGAAAATGCTTACTTGGGACCCCTAGTGGGTAAAAGGTTTTTATTTCCCTTAGTAATGTAGTATCAGTGGTCACCCTTCCAAATCCATTTCTAGGTATTTTGATAATCACTTATTCAAGTAATGTGTGAACTCTCACACCCAACACATCTCTAAATCCTCAAAATTCCAAAATACAAAAAACTAAAAAAATGGGTTAGAGAGAACCCTTATATTTTAACCTAGAACTAGTAGTAAGTGGGATAAACCCATCAAACTATGATCAAAATTACACATTTCCAAAATATGTTTCCTCTACTACATTAATTTACAAAAAAATATACTTTTCTATGTTGACTTTATGAAGGGTTCCTCATGTTCAATGTAATGTATTTACATCCCCATAAAAATGAGATACAAATTCCATGGTGGGAATTGAAATAAGTAGTAGTCCCACCATCGGTTTAATATAAGAATTAGTGTTCACTTGCGAGGGTATATTTAATCTAGGATGTTGTTTATCTTCTGGTTTTTCTTCAAAATCTGATTCTTCAATGGTGTCAAACTTTATACCATCATCCTCATATGCACTGATGTGTAACTTGACCGGATCCTCTATTATTCTTTTAAAATTGACCACCTCTCATTTGGTCTCACCTCTATCTACTAGTTAATTCCCTCACACTTCTGAATCCAATGAATCAAAACATGGTTGATGAGTTTCTGAATAACTTTCGTAAAAAAAAAGCGAGTCCATAGTTTTTATATCTCCTTGAAGTGGTTTAACTTGTATAGACGGTTTCTCTTTGATTGTCCATGACATGCACTTGAGTTTTTGGGTAGTGGTTGATCATTATATGATACCTAAACCTCTAATATATCTTATTTATAAATGGGAGGGAATTAAAGTGGATCTCCAGGTTCTTCTGTCACTTATTGAAATTTTGGAATGTACTTAAATAGTTCATAAAGATCTCTAGCCACAACTTCAAGATACTGTGGTTCAAGGTCTTCCTTGATCTCCTCAAGAAATGCCAAGAATATTTTCTTTATACCAGTTTTTCTTCAAACACTACGAATTAATCAAGCTAGAAATTGAATTGCATAATTGAATTATAATTGTTCATTTTTTAGATTTTCCAAGAAAAAACTATATTTACCATGGGTGAAAGAACAAAGGGTGAGTTGCTCAGATCCTTTAAAATATAATTAAAAAAGTGATGTATTGAGAACTTGTTGAAGTATTTGGTGTCACATTAATATTTCTAAAATTTATAAAAATACAGATAAAGACCTTAATAGCATATGTTCTCAAGGAGATTTCTCATTCAATCACTATTACAACCACTTATTAACATTTTTCATGTTTTTTAATGAATAAAGGCATGTAAATGAGGGGATTTTGTTGTGTGATGTGAAAACCAACATTAAAATGAAAGTAGTTAAAGTTAAACATGTGTTAGTGGGGAAAATGGGTGAATCCTAGGCTTTTACAATAGTAGATTTCATTATCCATCTTTGTGTTTAACATCCAATTGATAATACAAGTAATATGAATCATGCACTACCATCCTCTGCTAAAATTGTAAGATCATGTGATCTTTCCAAAATATTCTTAATATAGAAAATCTTACCTCCTCTATAATATAAAATGATGAAAATAGCCAAGGCATGTCATCAACACCATCCAACCCCATCATTATTTGTATAGGACTTGATACCCTTTATCTCATCATAAATGAAGAAAACTAAGATAAGAGGGTGGTAAAGATTTAGTTGTGGTTGGAGTGAATATAGAGTATGCTAAGGAAGGCTGGTGATCTTCACATCAATCGAAAACACCCCTACTACCCCATCATAATTTAATGAAAACATTAAGAAAATAGAATGGGGATTCAACCTACCATGAACCTCCCATGAGGAATCAAAATATCAAGTTAGTTTCCCAATATCAATGGAACTAATAGATCAATGGTATAAAAATGTAAAAATATGGAGGAATAAACAAAAACACAGATGAAAACAAAATATTGTTAGTGTTACTATATGAAAACTAAGTGAAAAATATAAACCAAAATTGTACTCCGCCACAAATACATTATCACTAGTAAAATAGAACATTCAAAAAACCACTTCTCGCTATGCATCTTCTTCAAATTGGTGTTGCTTGTGCCTAAAACTATACACATTTGTCATCTTTTCTACGCAACAAAAATCTCATAATGGGTTTATTTAAATTTTATTTTAGTTTTTGGGTTTTAGTTTGAATTATTTACTTATATGGGTTTCAATAACATGAAATGATTTCATGCACTTGAATCCTATATCAAAAGCATCAAAAGTGTAAAATCAATTCATCTATTCTTTAGAAGGCAAAGAGAACAGTGTGAAATTATCTCATGTTTTTTTTAGAAAATTTATTATTATTATTATTATTATTATCATTTTTGTTATATATATATATATATATAATTTTAAAAAGTTAAAATAATTTCATTTTATTGGGAATAACTATTATTAATGTAATCCCAAAAAATAATTAAAAAACATCCATAATTCTCTTTTGTAAGGTAAGGGTTCTTAACAAGACTTAAGGATGTTCCGTGTGAGATTTTAACTTCCACTTTTCAAGAATCATAATAATAATGTATTATTATTAATAATATTTAAATAATAATAGATAATTAATAATATAAATATTTAAAATAAAATATGACTAATATAAATATATATATATATATTAGGTAGAGGGGATTACAAAATTGGTTTGATATAAATAATAATTAATAATATAAATAAAAACAAATTATAATGTAATTGATATAATCAATAATAATTTTTAATATAATTAATAATTAATAACCCATTTTATTAATAAATTGATTAACTATTAACAATATAATTATTTATAAATGTATATAATTAATCATTAACCATTACCAATTAATAATTAATTAATAATTAATACAATATTTAATAATTAGCTATATAATCAATAATTAATAATAATATATATATATATATTAGGTGTTTGGGGGTATAATTACATTAAAACACACAGGCGGGAAAGGCAGTCTGTAGCCCCCCCCCCAAAGGACAGTCCACCCATCAAGCCTTATTTATTCAATACATGACTCGTATGCCAAGTGGGCATTAAATCCCATTACATGGCCCTCACGTCCAATTTTTTGACCCAAAGGCTCTCTAGTGAATAGTTATGTTATAATACCTAGACTGCTTCAATGTTGCCACTACTTCAGTTCCCGCCGCCGCTATAGTGTCACTGGTCAACAGTCCCACAACAGCTACAATACGCTATAGTCTGCTATAGTAATATGTGCCCAATGGGTTTTGCAGCTCCATTTTTGATGTAGTAATATGAGGTTCTTACCACTATGTCAAGCCCTAACTACAACAATTAATTATATAATTTTTTAGATAATTATGAATTTTTAATATAAATAAAAATTGGTAATAATGTAATTAATAATTAATAATATGACTAATAATTGTACCCCCAATAGTAATCATAATATAATTAATCATACAATTTCAAAAATAATTATATTATAATTTTTAATTATTAATAATAAAATTAATAACTAATAAATAATAATATCATAAATAAGAGAATTAATAATCAATAATACATTTTCTAATTAAAAATATAATTAAAATTAATAATAAAATTATTTCCATAATTAATAATTAATAATATAAATAATAATAACTAATAATAAAATTCTAATTAAAAATTGGATTTATAATCCATAATATTATTTACATTAAAAAATAATTTCAAATAATTAATTAATATTATTATTAACAATATTAATAGTGCAATTAATAAGATAAATAATAATTAATACTATAATTAAAAAAATAACATAATGAATAATATGACTAATAATAAGTAGTAATAATAAGTAATAATATAATTAATAATTAATTATATTATTAATATTTAGTAATAAAGTTAATAATATTCTTAATAATATTATATATATTATATATTGTTAAAGGACCCCCCCCCCCCCGCATGACTGGGATGGTAAGGGTGGGGAGGGGTTTGGGGCGTGGTGGTGGGGTGGTGAGGTCAAGTTCTCATGCCAAAATGTCTTATGTAAAAAAGTCTCTCGTTGCGGCTGAGAGTTCCCTCCTACGGTTTTCCTAGGGCCGGCGTCTCCTTCCTCGGAGTTCTGGGTCTGCGGCGATGCGTTCTCCCCTTCTGCGTCCGTGTGGAGCGGTGGATCTGCAGTGATTTGCGGCCGTTTTGTTACCCTTCTTCTACGCCACTCCCCAACCTTCCGCGACGAAGTCATGACTTCCGTCTTCCTTCGGAAGTCTCCTCAACCTTCCACGGCGAAGTCACTACGCCGCTCCTTCTCTGTTCGTTTTCACCCCTGGCACAGTTCCGGGTTACCAGGGGACCGTGCTTTCCCTCCCGACGTCGTCATCCCCGTCGGTGCCAGATCTTCTCGCATCTTTCCTTTCCCGATGGCCATCAATCCTGCTTCGCGAAGACAAGGGACGGATTGGGGACGGGTTCTTTTTTCCACGCGTGTGAGAAGTTTTCACCGATCTGGGGTTTGACTTGCGCAGCACCCTCCACGTTGATTCCCCGCAGTTGAGTGCTCGCATTGAGGAGGAGTCACGAAGCACCTGCCACGAAGAGGCTGATTTGTGAGGAGTCTGGAATCACGAGGCACCGGCCACGACGGAGTCTTGAATCGTGAGGCACCAATTGCGAAGGTTCGCGGCGTTTGTATGTGCGCACTGTGTTTGCTTCGCGAAGCATCTACCGTGAAGGGCGGTGGCACCGGGAGCGCGATTTTCTGGTTCGCGAAGTGTGATCATGTTGAGGTCGAGTTGCACTAACCATTCACGAAGGTCGGTGGTATTGCGTGATCGTTCGGTGGTGAATCCGCAAAGGCCTATCGTGGAGAGTTGCTCCGCAAAGACTGGGGGCACGCAACGTGGGTCTCGGGCGTGACCAAATTTTGGTGGTATTGATTTCTTAGGCTCGGAGGCTGTCTTAGGTGGGAAGACCGCGCAAGAAGATGAGAAAAGGTTTCTGGTCCATTGACCCCTTGGTTGGACCGGGTCCTTGGAAGTGAGGGTGGTTTTTGATCCATAAGGGTGTCGGCCTTTTTGGAGGATTGTGCACACACCCTTTGACTTTCGTTATAGAAGCCGACTTAGTTAATCAGTGGAAGGGGTTGTCCCTAACAGACAAAGAAAAAGCGGTGATCGAGGCATGAAGAAATGAAGACCCAGTATTGGAAAAACTCATGTCTCTGCTCGTTGTTGGGAAGTTTTTTGAAAACATTTTGGTTAATTAGGGGGCTCTCAAAAACACTCTCTAGTCCATATGGAAACATGAGGCAGGAGTGGATATTTAGGAGGCAGGGACTAATCGCATCATCTTCAAGTTTTTTAACTAGAGAGATAGGGACAAAATCTTGCATCATAGACCGTGGTCCTTCGATAACCAACTCCTCTTCATGGAAGAGTTCAAAGGGGGAGATGATATCTAGCAAGTGACCTTAAGCCACTCCCCCTTCTGGATACGAGTTAAAGGAATCCCATTCCACACTAGAACGGAATGCATAATGAGGGAAATTGGGGACAGTCTAGGCCACTTTATTGAATAGGATGGCTCAGACCCAATACAATGGGGCCCCAAGGTTCGGATCAAGGCATAAATTGAGGTGTCAGAGCCCCTGATGAGGGGAATTTTCCTGAAAGTCGAAGACACCAACACCTGGATATCATTTGAATTTGAGAAACTCCCACTCTTCTGTTTTTTTTGTGGCCATCTTGGCCACCAGGAATGAACGTGTACCTTAAAACCTAATATTGGATCAGGAGACACCACCCTCTAATATGTCCCTTGGCACCGTGCAAAAATGAATAAAACTTCTTTTATCCCTGAGATGGAAAAACAAAAGGACCGCGACCGTCTCACGTTGGCACATACAAGTCAGGTGGAACATACACATGGACAAGCCATTTTTCTAAGACCCCTGGATATCTCCAAAGCTGACTATCCCACTCATAGAGAAGCTAGAGTTCATCCTACCCACTTGAAGTACAAAACTCAACCTTCCACAAGGTCGGGGATGAGGCAAAAAGAACCACCAAGGCAATGCTCAACGCCAACGCAGATGCACTTCGAGCCACCAGACCCGAATCCAGATCCGGATCCACACTCGTCCATAATTGATAAAACACTAACGGAGTCCCATGGAATTAAGAGAACTCCAATGCTGGGCCCAACCACCCATCGCACGTGGAAAAGGGTTCAACTTGGAGGAAGCGATGGTCACATAGAAGACCCTAACCCTGGGGTCAAGAAACGAAAAACTGAAACATACCAATCGAGGAGGAATCCCACCAAAAGAGGAAAAATGACAAGTGAAAAAATGAGGTTGGAGGAACCAAAGGCGGCGGAGGGTGAGACCCAGCCCCTCCTAGAGCAATGATTGTATTATGCTGGAACTGTCGTGGGCTTGGCAACCCATGGACGGTTCGCATGCTTCAGCGCAATTGCGCCCAAAGTCGCCCTGATATGGTTTTCCTATCTGAAACCATACTGGAATATAAGGACACCAATGGTATCGATCTGAAGTGTGGCTTCCAAGGGTGTTTTCCGGTGCCCATACAAGGCCATTCTGGGGGCCTCTGTCTCCTCTGGAAGGACAATATTGACGTTAAAATTTTGTCTTTCTCCATGCACTACGTGGCTGATACTATTCAAACGGACTTGCACCCACCCTGTACCTTTGTTGTATTCTATGGCTGGCCATCCCATTCGGATAAGGGGAAGACATGGGACCTTCTCTGCAAGCTGCGACATGATTTACCTAGCCCTATTCTTTTCGGAGGTGATTTCAATGAGATCATGTTCTACAAGGAAAAGAGAGGCGGGAGTTTTCAATACTCAGCCTATATGCCTATCTTCAAATACACGTTCAGTAAGGAAAACCTGGTTGATCTGGGGTTCACAGGTAACCCTTTACATTGTTCTGCGGTAATACCGAAGGTACTCGCATCGCTGAATGTCTTGATATATTTATGGGTTCTTCTAATTGGATCAATTGGTTCAACATGTTTCATGTCGGCCACTTGGCCCTTAACTGTTCAGATCACTTCCCAATTCGTATTGATTTTTTTCAAGGTGAATGAAATTGACAACTCAGCACACCTTTCAGGTTTGAGAGATTCTGGGGAAAAGACCAAGAATGTGAAGAGGTGGTCCGATCATGCTGGAAGAGTTACCAGGAAGATGTTGGCCTCAATCTCCAACTAGTTGCTTCCGGTCTGAGATATTGGAGCAACAAGAAATTCCACCAACTGGATAGGCATTGTGATACCATTGAAAATAAGTTTCACAACTTGATCGGGCAACCCCCATCCAATGGAAACATCTACAGGATTGGTTCCACTTAAAGAGAGATGGACGAGGCCCTTCATGTTAAGGATAGATTTTGGGTTATGTGGGCATGTGACATCCATATTAAAGAGGGAGATGCTAATAAAATATATTTCCACCTAAAAGCGTCTGCTAGGCACTGAAAAAACTCTATCAGGATCCTTTCAAAACATGATGGAAGCAAAGTTTCTGACACTTGCGGCATTCACAAACCTTTGGTAGGATATTTCCAAAACCTCTTCTCCACAGGGACCCCTTTCATGTCTGCTGAAGTAGAAGAATGCATCAGACCTGTGATCACTGATGAGATCAACCGGTAGCTCACAAAATATGTGACAAATGATGAGATACACCGGGCTTTGAAGCATATCCACCCCACTAAGGCCCCGGGACCAGATGGTTTTCACGCCCTATTTTTTAAACAATACTGGCACATTATCGGTCTTGATATCTTTAAAATGATAAAAAACATATGGGCAGGGAATACAAGTATGTCTGCCATCAACAAAATAGTCCTCGTCCTCATCCCCAAAATCAAAAAACCCCAGGTGATCCCTGATTTTAGACCGATTAGTATCTGCAATGTCTCGTATAAGATCTTCTCAAAAATCCTTGTCAATCGGTTGTGTCCTTGGCTTCCTGATATTATTACCGAAAACCAGAGCGCCTTCATGGCCAAGTGGCTGATTACTGATAATGAAATTGTGGCCCATGAAGTGTTCCACTCTATGAAAATGCGCTCCACTGTGAAAAGAGGAACGATGGCCTGGAAACTGGATATGACCAAAGCCTATGATAAAGTGGAATGGCAGTTCTTTGAGCAATAATGCTGAGAATGGGCTTCTGCACTAAATGGACAAAAATTGTCATGCACTGCATCTCAACCATCTCCTTTAGAATCAAGGTCAATGGGGATCTTACCAGAATATTCACCCCAACTTGTGGCCTGTGCCAGGGAGATCCTCTCTCCCCTTTTCTCTTCATTTTGGTGGCTGATGTTTTCTCTAACCTTATTTACAGGGCTGCATCCTCTAAGTTTATTCATGGGGAAAAGGTCTGTCGTGAGATCCCACAAGTGTCACATCTCTTCTTCATGAACAACTGCCTCCTTTTCTCCAGAGCCACTATTAATGAATGTCAGGTGATCAGCCAAAAAATCCAGCAATATGAGTGGGCATCTGGACAGTCTATTAATCACGGCAAATCGGAAATCTCCTTTAGCACAGGGGTTCCTCCTGACAAGAGAGCTGAGCTTTGTGCATCTGTAGGCATCCATATGGTTAATAAACACCAGGAGTATCTTGGACTCCCTATGGTGATTAGATGGTCCAAAAAAGAAATCTTTTCAGCTTTTGTGGATAGGATTGAGAAAAATATTCAAGGCTGGACCCCAAAAAGCATCTCCAAATATGGAAAGGGAACCCTCATTAAAGTTTTCATTCAGTCTATCCCCAGCAACTTTAGGTCGATGTTTAACCTCCCAGTGGCCTTCGTTAACCTGATCCATTCACATACTACAAACTTTTGGTGGGGGAAAATGATGGAAGACATCGACCCCACTGGTTGGCCTGGGAGAAGCTCTCCAAACCCAATTCAGAGGGAGGGATGGGATTCCGGAATCTTCTTCTATTCAATGACTCTTTGTTGGCCAATCAAGGATGGTGCCTCCTTAACTTTCCATCATCTTTATGTGCACGAATAATCCAGGCCAAGTACTTTCCCCATACGTACTTCCGCGGTTCCTCTCTTGGCCCCCTCCCTAGCTTCCTCTGGAGAAGTGTTTGGGGGTCCCGAACTCTCCTGGAAAAAGGGCTAGGCTGGAGGATTGGAAATGGATCTTCTGTCAGCATCTGGACCGATCCCTAGATTTTTTATAAGGATGGTATGTGAGCCACATCCCCCACCCAACCTATTCTGGAAGACACCACAGTCAATTGCCTCTTTTCAGACCAGGGCCCGGGATGGTGTCTGGAAAAGATCCAAGGATGGTTTAATGAAAGAGACCAAAAAATTCTTCTGAGCATCCCCTGGGTCCCTGATGCAGGCCCCGACCATATTTTTTGGACTAATGATGCTTCAGGTGAGTACACGGTGAGATACGAGTACAGACTGGCTCTTGGAATTCACTCTCCCAATCATGATGAGGGACCATGGAAAGCGCTTTGGAAGCTCAACATCCCCCAAAAAATATGCCATTTTTGGTGGCAGGTGTGCATGGTCACCCTTACTACCATGAGCCTCCTTGTTTACCGACATATGGCCAGCATGGATTCATGCCCGTTCTGCCCAAATATTCCTGAAACTCTTTGGCACGCCATCATGCACTTCCCGGGAGCCAAGGAAATTTGGAATAAATGGGGATGAGCTTCAGATTCTTCACAGGACATTGCCTATGACCTTCCTAACCTTTTGATGCATTGGTGTTCCTCTATTTCATCGGCTAATGTAAGAGCTCGTTGCACCCTGGCCTGGATTATTTGGGTTTGGCGCAATGATTCAATTTTCCACCACGTCCATCATCCCCCTGAGTTCTAGATTGAACGAACCAATTCATGGATTGAGGGCTGGAAGGACCGCAATGGACACCTTTTTCCAGGTGTTACCCCCTCCTACCCCCCTCATTAGACCCCCCAAAGTAAGGGAGTCTTAAGCTCAATGTGGAAACTTCTCTCCCTAAGGATGGGCATGTTTCTCTCGGCCTCCTGGATCGAAATCATCTGGGGAAGATCATTGCAGCAAAATATGAACCACGTCATACCTTCTGGGAACCTGAAGTTGCTGAGGCCTATGGTATTCTTTCAGGGATGATGCTTTCTGTGGAATGTGGATGGGATGATATCAACATCATGTTGGACTACCTTTCGGTTATGAATTCCATTAACCACAATGACACTGGACTTCAGGCCTTTGGCTTCATCGTCAGGAGAATCTGCTCGATGCACCAAAAGCTTCTCTTGATGCACCTTCTCCTTTACCAAAAGGGAAGGAAATAATGCATCCCATTAGCTGGCAGCCTTAGGCCCCTTCAATGTCAACCAGCTATGGCTGGACAACTTCCCTTCTTGGCTCTGCTTATGTACTGCTGCTAATATTATTCATTAATATTATCCTCCTTTATTTTCAAAAAAAATTTCTCATGCCAATAGTTTATCTACATTTTCATTGTTGTGTTGTCTGCTACTTTCCCATTTTTACCTAATTTTTTTATAAGGTTAAAAGATGAGGATTATTGTAGGGCTCATGATTCATGATCTCCATGGAGATTCATGAATTGGTTATGTATTCTATGATTTCTCTTGAGGGATGGTGTTTCTTATTGATATGGCACTATCAATTGAGCTCCTGGTCGGAGGGACTCTGGGAAGACTAGATCCATCATCGAACAAAAATAGGTAAACCATGAAGATTTAAAAATCTCCTTGCGAGGATGATAGAAATGAGGATAAATCCTTGTATCGTCAACTTCTCACTTCTCTACTAGATACAGATTCATGTATAATCTTCAAAAATGGTATAATCATGTGTGTCATTTGGTAGAAAAGATGTGCTTTTCAAGATATTAGAGATTTATAATCATTACATCACTGCACAAATGGTTCTTCCAAACTGTGAAAATTCATGGACATTCGATGCCCTGGTAAGTAGGTTGATCTCAATTTGAGATTTTTATAACTGAAAATTCATTTTCATATGTCATATCTACTATCTCATTCTATTCCCAAATGAATAAATAAAATAAGATCATGGAGCTTTAGTCTGATCTCACCTAATCCACTCTCACTCCGACTTTTAGAAAGGAATTTTAGTTTCAATCCATTTGAAGATAAGAATTCCATTACCCAAGTTTGGGTAAATATTTTTGGATTAAATTAGATTATTTGGCAACCAAACATTCTTTATGGCATTTTTTATTTGATGGGTGTTCTTATTCAAATAGAAAAAGTGATGTAGAAATCTAAGATAGGGATTTTTTCTCATGTTCTAGTTGATGTTGATATGCATTATGTTTTTATTGATCAATTAGTGCTTTCTACCTCTGATGATTACTTAATTCTTAGGATTTCCTATGAAAAAATCTATTCCTATTGGTCAAATTTTATGTTCAAATGGCATTCTAAGGATAATTTCCATAAATATGTGATTTTATCTTTTTATCCAATGATTGGATAGAACATTGTTAACATCCCGAAGAAAAGAACATACCAAGCATAGGATGTGGTTGTTAACCCTACAAGATCAGAAAGAGATTATGAAATCAGGGGTAATGGCTCTAGTATTCTTGGTAATTAGCACTAATATTGAGAAAAAATTAGGTGATTAAGGTTGGATCGATGTTGAAGTCCCATTGGTTTTGGGTAGAGAGGGGATGGGTAAGGAAGACCATGAAAAATCATTTCAAAATCAAGCTAGAACTCAATTCATATAGGTATTTGGATATTTAAATGACTAGAAACCAAGCATTGGAGTGAAGGACAAAGACTTGGTGGCCCCTAATGATATAATGGACTCACGATAGGCCTTGGATATTTAGAAGACATCTACTGCCCTGTCTGGGCCTGAAAAGGATCATGAGTCTTGTAAGGATATTTTAAGAATATAATATTGAGAGTTCCAGAGGACTGGTATGAATTATCAGGATTCTTACTACATTGGTAAGGCTGATTCACCTTGATTTCAATTGAATGTGAACAATCTATGCTCTGGATTATTGGCAAAGAGGGACTCAGATGTGTAAGTGCATGCTAGGATGAATGGATCTAGTTCTTCATAACTAAATAAGTGTCAATCTATTGGTATAGATGACTCTTCTAAGGTGAAGATAAATTCAACTTGCATTTCCTCAGATGCACGAATTGAAGATGGACTATAAGAGAACATGGGGATGAGAGATGGATTTAATCCTGAGGAGTCTAATAAGGAATTATCAGTATAGATTGAGGCTGATAAGCAGTTGATGCAAGAGAAGACTTTACATGCTTCTTATTATCACAAAGGAAACAAAAATATAGAAGTCTTTCACTTATGAAACCAAAAACCTCAGCTACGAGATGGGTGATTTTAGATGTGATACAAATGTAGTTGGTCTCCACTATTAGCAACATGGTCCAGGACATGGGGTCATCAATAGTTATTTTTGCAGGTCTTGATTACCCTCTCATTACACCTGTTATTGGGTTTAGAATATCTGGCAAGGCAATGTATGTAACTATAACCCCTAAGAGAAATCTTGGGGTATATGTGAAGGTTGTAGTGTGTTCAACAATAGTAGTGGATTAAAATTATTATTCAATAACCTGTTAATTCCCATGAACATTTTGTATCTACCTTCCCATAAAAGTATCACTCTTTACTTGAGCTATTTGAACAAATCTTTTCTCATTCTCATGTGTAATAATTGTTTCCATTTGAATGCTTCCATTATATATTCACAAAATTGTTTTAATCATGATGTATTTTCCATGGGTTATTATTTAGGTTAATGTGGGTGGTTCAAATGTGAAAAAAAGGAATAAATATAATGGTTGAATATTTAATGAATAATTCATGATTTAAACATGTGTGACAATCAAAAATATGTCCCTCGATCATTATCCTTTAAATGATTTTGTCATCCTAGTTTTCCCCCATTATAATGAAGGTTCGTAAAGAAAGAATAAATAGATAATGAATCTGCCACTTCTCTCTCTCTCTTTCTTATTTTTATGCACAAATCGTTTTACATAAATATTTTTTTCATATTCATTTATTATAGAGAGAAAGTGGAAAACATAATATCAAAATGATTCTAGTGAAATATCACCAGTCCAACAAATGATGGAACATCCAAAAATATATCAAACAATATATATCTCTCCTTCATTGAATCCTAATAAATATCTCTATATTACACACTTTTTTCTCATATAATCATGAAAAGTGATCAAGAGTAGGGTAAGAAAAGGTGTTAATCTTGTAATTTCACGACCAAATTGAATATTCCAAAATGTAATGGGTTAAATAAGGGCCAGACACAACTATAAAAAAGGGTTTTATCAGCAATAAAAAAAATCTATTATCAGTGCTAAAAAAGTGATGATAATCGAAGTGCTATTAAAAGGGGTTACATTTTATCAGTGCTAAAAAAATAGATGATGAAAGGGGTCTTTTATTAAAGTTTTTTTAAAAGCACTGATAAATGTTAAAAAAAATTAAAAAAATGCAAATCATAGGGTTTTAAAAGTGATTGACCCCCTTTCAATAGATCCTATTCACCCCATCCTCTCCCTCATGCCCCTGCATGCTCTACCCCCACACCCCACCCTTTAAATGAAGGTCAGACCCAACCACAAAATAGGGTTTTATCATTGCTAAAAAAGGCTCTATCAATGCTAAAAAAGCACTAATAATCGAAGCTCTATTAAAAGGGGGTCCCATTTATTAGGGCTAAAAAAAGCGCTGGTAAAAGGTGTATTTTAAAAATGTTTTTTTAAAATCATAGATAAATGTTAAAAGAAATAAAAATAAAAATAATGTGCAAATTGGATGGTTTTAAAAGCGGTTGACCCACCTTTAAATAGTGCATATGCGCCCCAACCTCACCCACACACCCCAGCCCCACACCCCACCCTTTAAAAGTGCTAGCGCCCCCTCTTCACCCACGCGCACCCCTACATCTGCTTGGTTTTGAACCTGAGACCTCTCCTCCTGCACGCCTACACCTTTACCCCACACCCATCTTGTTAACTTTTCCGTTCAATGATATTTCTATATATATATATATATATATTTAGTGATATTTATTCATATATTATATATTTATATTAATATATATATATATATATATATATTTAGTTATATTAATATATATATATATATACTTATTCGTATAATATATATATATATATATATAGTTATATTTATATATTTTTATATTTATTCGTATATTAATATATATTTATATCTATTTATTTCCACATATTTAGTTTCATTTTTTCATCCATGTATTTATTCGTCTATTAATATATATTTATTATATCATTTTTAAATAAATTTATAAAATATTTTTTTTTGTGTTTATAAATAGATAAATACATATATACAACATACATACACACACCCATATATATATTATATGTGTATATATAAGTATAATTATACATATTTATATATATTTATATATATTTATATATTTATATATATTATATATTAATAATTAAATACATATGTTAAAATATATAGATAATATATATCAATTTGTTAATATAGATACACAAACACATGCACACACACACATATTATATAGGTATATAAATACTCATATATTTGTATTATAAATAAGATGGATATTTGTTTTTATTTAGATAAGGTTTATATATTGAGAAATATATTTTATATGCAAATATGTGTAATTATTTATTTATAAAATTAAATTTTAATGTGTGAATATATAAAAAAAATATGTATATATTGTAATATATTTGATTATAAAAAAATTACATTGTAAAAAATGATAAAATTTCAAATCCATAATATCAATATTAATGTAATCCTAGGTAAAAAATTAATTCCCCACTGATAAAGGGACAAAAGACCCCCTTAAACGAGGCTGAAATTCTGTCAAATGTTAAAACATTTCGGTATCCTGACTAAAAACTCAGTTTTAGAGGCCTTTTGGGCCTTTTGGGGATCAAAAAATGTGATATAGATTCACCTTTGTCACCAGGGGCATAGATCTCATCGCAAGATATGATTTGATATGTGGTAGAGCTCAAATGGACCCCCATATAAAAATTTATGGTAGTTTGAAGTTCAAGGTTTGTTTTGAACTTATTTTATATCTTTTATTTATTTTTTGATTTCTTGTGTCTTTAAATTGTTATTAAATGACTATTACTCGATAATATTTAGAAAATTATTAATTAATAATATTTTTTAATTATTTTATAATCTATTTTCACTAAATATATTAGATGTTAAGTGTAAATGTCTATTTATACTTATTTAAAACATATTTACAAAATATATATTATATTTATATGAATATAAATATATTTATTTATTAATATGTTAATATATTATTTTTAATGATTTTTTTGAAATATACCCTTTATCAGTGGTAGTAAAAAAGCACTGATAAAAATCCCCCTTTATCACCGCTACAAAAAAATACTGATAAAGGGGCTCCTTTAACAGTGCTAAAAATCACTGATAAAGGGGGGACCTTTATCAAATCCTTTTTTAGCGCTGTTAAAGGGTGGGATTGTGAAAACCCTGTTTTGTGTTAGTGATATTCAAGGGAAGAATCAAAAGAGAGTAGTGACTTGGTCATTTTTTTTCATAAATCAATATATTTAGTAGTTTTGAAAAGAGTGCAGAGTTATGTTCTAAATCAAATAGCATGCCTCTAGAATCTCAAGACAAAGAGAAATGTATGAATTTCTCAAAAAAAAATAGAAACCTCTCTAGTTGGTAAGTTTTTCATTGTACAACACTTGTTAACATGGGTTTCATGTTTTATCAAAGTTCATTAAACGTTCAGATTAAAAATAGTGACTAAAACACATGTAAATATTCATTTAAACCCTTAGATTCTTAAATTAGGTAGTTTTTCTAAAAATTACTTGATAATTTAAATTTACCAAGTTATTTATTTAATCTTAATAAATTTTAAAACACTCTAAAAATAAAAATAAAATACAATGAAAGAAATGTTAAAGAAATATGGTACCATTTCTCCAACAATTATCAATTGACTACTCATTTTCAGTTCTAACATGATTTTTTCATTGTGCACATATAACTTATATAGGTTTGTAAAAAAACTAGAGAAAAATAATATATAGATATGGTTATTTTGGATACACAACCTTTAATTTATCATTTATGTTCCTAGTTCTACTACCCTTCATGAAAATTTAAAAATAAAAACAAAGAAAACATGAGAAATTTTATTAAAAAAATGATAAATAGATGCATAATGTAAAGAAAATTATTACTTTGGACCCCCAGTGGGTAAAACATTTTTATTTCCCCTAGTAAGGTGGTATTAGTGGTCACCCTTTAAAATCCATTTCTAGGTATTTTAATAATCACTTATTCAAGTAATGTGTGAACTCGCACACCCAACACATCCCTAAATCCTCAAAATTCCAAAATACCAACAACTAATAAAATAGATTAGAGGGAACCCTTATATTTTAACCTATAACTAGTATTAGGTAGGATAAACCCATCTAATAGGGATAAAAATTACACATTTCCAAAATATGTTTCCCCTACTACATTAATTTACAAAAAAAAATACTTGTTATATGTTAACTTCATGTACAATTCCTCATGGTCATTGTAATGTATGTACGCCCCTATAATAATGAGATACAAATTAGATGGTGGGAATCAAAATAAGTAGTAGTCCTACCATTTCATTAATATAAGGATTAGTGTTCAGTTGTGGGGGTATATTTACTCTAGGATGTTGTTTATCTTATGGTTTTTCTTCAATATCTGATTCTTCAATGGTATCAAAATTTATACAATCATCCTCATATGCATCGATGTGTAACTTTACTGGATCCTCCATTATTCCTTTAAAGTGGGCCACCTCTCATTTGGACTCACCTCCATCTACTAGAGAATTCTCTAACACTTCTGAATCCAATGAATCAAAACATGGTTGATGAGTTTCTAAATGACTTTCATAAAACAAATAGTGTCCATAGTTTTTATATCTCCTTTAAGTGGTTCAACTTATACATCCTATTTCTCTTTGAGTGCCCATGACATGCACTTGAGTTGTTTGGGTAGTGGGTGATCTTTATATGAGACCTAAACCTTTAATATGTCTTCTTTATAAATAGGAGGGAAATAAAGTGGATCTGTGCATTCTTCTGTCACTTATTGAAATTTTGGAATGTACTTCAAGAGTTCATAAAGATCTCTAGCCACAACTTCAAGATACTATGGTTCAAGGTCTTCCTTGATCTCCTCAAAAAATTCCAAGAATAACTCCTTTATATGAGTGTTTCTTCAAACTCTACGAATTTATTGATCTAGAAATGACATCACAAAATTGAAATCAGAGTGTCCATTTTATATATTTTCCTATAAAAACTATATTTACAATGGGAGAAAGAACAAAGGGAGAGTGGCTTAGATCCTTGATAATATAATAAAAAAAGTGATGTATCGAGATCTTGTTGAAGTATTTGGTTTCACTTTAATTTTTTTAAAATTTATAAGAATGCAGATAAAGACCTTACTAGGGTATTATCTCAAGGGTCTTTTTCATTCAATCACTATCATAACCACTTATTAATATTTTTCAGGTTTTTTTAATGAATAAAAGCATGTAAATGAGAGGAATTTGTTGTGTGATGTGAAAACTGACATTAAAATGAAAGTAGTTAAATCTACACAAGTGTTAGCAGGGAAAATGGGTGAATCCTAGTTTTTTACAATTTTATATTTCATTATCCATCTTTGTTTTTATCATCCAATTGATAATGAAAGTAATAGATATCACACACTTCCATCCTCTACTAAAATTTTATAATCATGTGAACTTTCAAAAATCTTCTTGATATAGAAAATCTTACCTCCTCTATAATATAAAATGATGAACATAGCCAGTGCATATCATCAACACTATCCAACCCCACCATTATTTTTTTAGGCCTTGATACCCTTTATCTCATCATAAATGAAGATAAATAAGACAAGAGTGTCAGAACGATTTAGTTCTGGTTGGAATTAATATGGAGTATGGTAAGGAAGACAGAAGATCATCACATCAATCCAAAAACACCCCTACAACCCCATCATAATTGAATGAAAGCATTAAGAAAATAGAATGTGGATTAAACCTACCATTAACCACCCTTGAGGAATCAAAATATTGATTTATTTTCCCAATATCATTGGAATTAATAGATTGATGATATAAAAATGGAAAAATAGGGAAGAATAAACACCAACACAAATGAAAACAAATTATAGTTAATATTACTATATGGAAACTAAGTGAAAAATATAAATCGAACTGGTACTCCACCGAAAATACATTATCACAGGTAAAATAAAACCTTCAAAAAACCAATTCTCACTATGCATCTTCTTCAAATTGGCGTCTCTTGTGCCTACAACTATACACATTTTTCGTCTTTTCTACGCAACAAAAATCTCATAATGGGTTTATTTAAATTTTTATTTTAGTTTTTGGGTTTTAGTTTGAATTATATACCGATATGGGTTTTAATAACATGAAATGATTTCATGCACTTAAATTCTATATCAAGAGCATGAAATCCTTTCATGCTCTTATTGTAGTGGACAAAAGTGTAAAATCATTTCATGCTCTTCTTCAGAAGGCAAAGAGAAGAGTGTGAAATTGTCTCATGTTTTTTGTTTTTTAAAAAAATTCTTATTATTATTATCATTTTTTGTTATACATACATACAAATATATATATATATATATAATTTAAAAAATATATAATATTTTCATTTTATTGGTAATTACTATTATTAAAGTAATACCAAAAAATAATTAAAAACATCCATAATTATCTTTTGTAAGGTAAGGGTTCTTAACAAGTCTTAAGGATGTTCTGTGTGAGATTTTAACTTCCACTTTTCAAGCATCATAATAATAATTTATTATTGTTAATAATATATAAATAATAATAGATAAATAATAATATAAATATTTAAAATAAAATACGACTAATATAAATATAAATATATATATATATATTAGGAAGAGGGTATTATAAAATTGGTTTGATATAAATAATAATTAATAATATAAATAATAAAAAATAATAATTTAATTGATATAATCAGTAATAAGTTTTAATTTAATTAATAATTAATAACATAATTTATTAATAAATTGATTAACTATTAGCAATATAATTAATTATAAATATATATAATTAATCATTAACCATTACCAATTAATAAGTTAATTAATAATTAATACTATATTTAACAATTAGATATATAATCAAAAATTAATAATATATATATATATATTAGGTGTTTGGGGGTATAATTACATTAAAAATACACAGGCTGGAAAGGTAGACCATAACCCCCCCAAGGGGATAGTCCACCCATCAATCCTTATTTATTCAATACATGGATCATACGCCATGTGGGCATTAAATCCCATTACATGGCCCTCACATCCAAATTTTTGACCAAAAGGACCTATGGTGAATAGTTTTTATACAGTACCCAGACTACTTCAATGATGTCGACGTTCCAGTTCTCGTCGCCGCTATAGTGTCATTGGTTAACAGTCCCACCACCACTACAATATGCTGCAGTATACTATAGTAATCTGCGCCCAATGGGTTTTGCAGCTCCATTTTTTATGTAGTAATACGAGGTTCTTACCACTATGCCAAGCCCTAACTACAACAATTAATAATATATATTTTTTTTTAAATAATGAATTTTTAATATAAATAATAATTGGTAATAATAAAATTAATAATTAATAATATGAATAATAATTGTACCCTCAATATTAATCATATAATAATTAATCATACAATTTCTAATATAATTATATTAGTAATTTTTTATTATTAATAATAAAATTAATAATTAATAAATAATAAATTAATAAATAATAGAATTAATAATTAATAATACGTTTTCTAATTAAAAATATATTAAAAGTTAATAATAAAATTATTTCCATAATTAATAATTAATAATATAAATAATGATAACTAATAATAAAATTCATAATTAAAAAGAAGATTAATAATCAATAATATTGTTAACATTAAATAAGAATTATAAATAATTAATTAATATTATTATTAAAAATATTAATAATATAATTAATAAGATAAATAATAATTAATACTACAATTAAAAATTAAAAAATAATAACATAATGAATAATACGATTAATAATAAGTAATAATAATACGCAATAATATAATTAATAATTAATTATATGATTAATATTTAGTAAGATAATTAATAATATTCTTAATAATAGTATATATATTATATGTGGTTAAAGGACCCCCCCCCCCCCACCCAACTGGGATGGTAAGGTTGGGGAGGGGGATGGGGTGTGGTGGTGGGGTCAAGTTCTCGTGCCAGCTGTTTATGTGCATTTTCTTTGTTACGTCGTCTACTGCTTTCCCAGTTGTACCCCATTTTTGTATAAGGTTAAAAGATGAGGATTGTTTTAGGTCTCATGAGTTGTGATCTCTATAGATATTTATGACATGGTTATGTATACTATGATTTCTCTTGAGGGATGGTGTTTCCTACTGATATGGCACTGGCCATTGAGCTCCTGGTTAGAGGGACTCTGGGAAGGCTGGATCCATCATCGAAGAAAAAAAGGCAAACCATGAAGATTTTGAAATCTCATTGCGAGGATGAAGGTAATGAGGATAAATCCTCATATCGTCAACTTCTCACTTCTCTACTGGATAAAATATTGAAGTATAATCTTCAAAAAGGGTAGAATCATGCGTGTCATTGGTAGAAAAGATGTGATTTTCAAGAGAATAGAGATTTACAATCATTACATCACTACACAAATGGTTCTTCCAAAGATGGAAAATTCATGGACCTTTGATGCTCTGGTAAGTAAGTAGATCTCAATTTGATCTTTTTATAATTGAAAATTCATTTTCGTAGGTCATAGCTACTATCATATTCTATTCTCAATTGAAGAAATGAAGATAAGAGCATGGGGATTTAGTCTGATCTCACCTAATCCGGGCTCACTCCAACTTTTAGAAAGGAATTTTAGTCTCAATCCATTTGAAGATAGAATTCCATTACCCATGTTCGGGTAATTTTTTTTTGGATTAAATTAGATTCTTTAGCATCCAATGATTTTTTATGGAATTTCTTATTTGATGGGTGTTCCTATTCAAATAGATAAAGCAATGGAGAAATCTAGGTTAGGGATTTTTTTTCCCATGTTCTAGTTCATGTTGGTATGAATTGTGTTTTTATTGACAAATTAGTGCTTTCTAACTCTGATTATTAATTAATTCCTAATATTTCCTATGAAAAACTCAATGCTTATTGGTCAGATTTTTTGTTCAAAGGGCATTCTAAGGATAATTTCCATAAAGATGTGATTTTCTCTTTTTATCCAATGAATGGACCAAACATTGTTAACTTCTAGAAGAAAAGAACATACCAAGTATAGGATGTGGTTGCTAACCCTACAAGAGCATAAAGAGATTATGAAATCAGGGGTAATGGATATAGTATTCTTGGTAATCATCACTAATATTGAGAAAACATCAGGTAATGAAGGAAAAATCTATGTTGAAGTCCCATTGGTTTTGGGTAGAGAGGGGATGGGTAAGGAAGACCATGAGAAATACTTTCAGAATCAAGCTAGAACTCAATTCATATAGGTAGTTTGATATTTAAATGACTAGAAACCAAACATTAGGGTGCAGGAAAAAGACTTGGAGGCCCCTTATGGGATTATAGACACACGATAGGCCTTGAATATTTAGAAGACATCTACCGGCCTGTCTGAGCCTGAAAAGGATCAGGAGTCATATAAAGATATTTTAGAAATATAATATTGAGAGGTTCATAGGACCGGTATGCATTACTAGGATTCTTACTGCATTGGTAAGGCTGATTCACCTTGATTTTAATTGAATGTGAACAATCTCTGCTCTAGTTTATTGGAAAAGAGGGACTTAGATGTATAGGTGCATGCTAGGATGAATGGATCTAGTTCTTCACAACTGAAGATGTGTCAACCTATTGGTATAGATGACTCTTATAAGGTGAAGATAAATTCACCTCGCATTTCTTCAGATGCACGGTTTGAAGCTGGCCTAAATGAGAACTTGGAGATGAGGGATGAATCTGATCATTAGGAGTCCAACAATGAATTAGTAGTATAGGTTGGGGCTGATAAGCATTTTATGTATGAGAAGACTTTACATGCTTCTTATTATCACAAAGGAAAGAAAAATAATGAAATTTTCCCTTATGAAACCAAAAACCTTAGTTAATAGATGGGTTATTTTAGATGTGATACAAAGGTAGTTGGTCTTCACTATTGGCAACATGGTCCAGGACATGGGATCATAAATAGTTATTATTTCGGGTCTTGATTATCCTCCCATTAAACCTGTTATTGGGTTTAGAATATTTGGAAAGGAAATGTCTGTAACTATAACCCATAAGAGAAATCTTGGGGTATATGGGAAGGTTTTAGTGTGTTCAACAATGGCAGTGGATTAAAATTATTATCCTTTGGAAAGTAAGGTAACTACTTCTAATTCATTTTCCATACATGATGTTAATGAAACTACTATAGAGGAGTATAAAAATATTTCTTATGTAGAGGAGGTTCTCATTCTATTCAAGGATTCCCCATGCACTGAGGGGTACTCTGAGGTTCATGATATCTCTTAGAAAATGGTGAAAATTAGTGAATGTTTTTTTGTACCCATGGTAAGGGAGGTTATAGAGCTTATCAAAATACAATTCTTCGTTCTCCATATGAGATTTGTATTAAACTTCTCATTTATCAAAGAAAGGGGTTTTGCATAATTCTATTTTTTACTTATTCTTGGCTTTCGATATGAGGGAATATTGCAATTGACTGGTCTCATCCTCCACTGGTGCTTTGTATTGTAATAGCGAGTGCCTTAGACCCAACTTGACCAGTCCTTTTCAATTACCATATCATGGATACAATTAGTTATAAATGATGTTCACTTATCATAAGAGTGTTTATATTTTTGTGTCCTCTATTTAAATGGTATTATCCATATATTAATTATCATATCAAAAGGTTATAGCAGTCCTCATACTATAATGAGAACCTCAAGATACTATGACATTAATCTTAAATATATGTCATATGGTCTAGAAACAACATACTAACTGGACACCATTGATGTCAGAATATCATGGGTTGATGAAGCATAATCATTGAGACTTCCTATCATGAATTTCACACTTGGTGCTCTCTAGTAGGTTAGATCATGAAGACAGGCCCACCAATAGGAACACCACATGTTTCGGGTGTTATTGGTTGTTCCTATCTATGAACATGTGTATTGGTTTTATGACTTGAGATCACTATAAATATGTATCATTTGATTGCATACTTTGATTCAATGCGAAAACCATGGAAATGAAGTTGTGGAGGGGTATTTTGTGTTGGGTGCATCATTGGTGGTATAACATTGGTTGAATGGTCAAGATAAAATTTGTCACTTCTGAATTGAGAAAGTGATATCTCAGGCCTAGTTGATAGAGATTATAGTACGTTTATTAAATCCAGGACCCTGATAGTCGAAGGTAAATCCATCCAGTTAGTTCAAAAAATAATAAATCAAGAATGGATGGTGACACAAGTTGTGCATCTTGCTTTATCAGATATCGTATAACAAAGAGATCATATTACACAGTACGTGTTTGTATGATGATTATCATTGCTATGACTATTTCCTATCTCTTTAGGGTCCTTGATGAGTTGTTATACTCTTCTCTTGGTCTATGAATATTATTCACCACTATCCAGATAATGGCCTAGAGGGTCACACAAAATAGCGCATTTAAGATTCTGCCCTATTTTGGGGAATAGGTATATTGGACACGGTGATCCCTGCCACATAGTCTGAGAGTTGTTAAAGATTTATCCAATCACCAAAAAATAAATAAATTCATTATTATTAGAGTAAAGAATAATTGACTTGAATTTATTTATTAAAAGTATTTACATGTGTTTAAGTAAATACATGAAATAATATTACATGAACGAATATTATTTTAATATTCAAGTTTCTTTTAATATTTGTTGGTATTACGGGTCGTGTTTATGATATGAGTTTATCACATAATATATTTAATATATATTACATGTGTGTGATAAAATATAAATAATATTTATGACATAGTTAGTTCATTATAATTATTACTTATTTAGTGCATGTTAAATATACGGGGGTCGGGGAACCCTACTCGGGTATTTTAAACATCTACTATATAAGCAGATGATGAGATCGTTTCAATTGGAAATTCATTACAACGGATTAAGAGATCCTCTATCCTCTTCCAGCATCCCGGACAGAGAAATATGTCGTCCAAGCAATCGATCGAAGTACGTCTTCACGAATCGTAGGAATGGAGTCGTGGGGATTTTCACGATGTTGAAGAAATCGTCAGAGCTTCGCGCTAGCTCCCAGAATTCAATGATCAGTGTTCGTGCAAATTTTTGAAGCGTGTGTGGACGATCGAGAGACGTTAGACTTTGGGTGCTTCAATCAACGATCACCGGTGACAAGCTGCATTCAAATGTGTCATCGAATCAAATGAGGTACTAGTTTATTTAATTTTTGTGTTTGTTAAATTCATGTGAGATCATCAAACCTCTATCGGGGCTCGGATCATCGGAGACGATGAGGTTACGTTACTTTGGTGATGAGCATTTTAAAATCCCCAACCCATCAACTTGTGTTTCATAAACCAACACTTTAAATTGATATTAGAGGGATCATGTGAATTTTATGAGTCAAGGAAAAAATCAATTTGCATTAAATTAAGTAGAGAGATTTTAATCGGTCCCAACCGAATAGAATGCATGTCGATCTGGCCAAGTTATGACGATCTCAAATTTTTGGTATGGATTGAAAACATGGATTAAAATCGGTCAACAGTAAAAATATATATATGTTGGTGTTTTTAATTCGGGGTGTGCCACCTTCCCACCAGGTCAAATTGTTGGAGGCCCGGTGTTTCTTAGGAGATCCTTACCCCCACCCTCATCACTGGCCTCTACAGATCTTCGTCCGGCAGCCCCCGACCGAACCCTCCTTGGCCGCATCCCCGTGACATCGGCCGATCGCACCTCCCGGCCTCACGGTTGCCTCCCGAGCTCTCGATCGCGGTCCCGCAACTAAGCCGTCTCACCTCATCCACTGCGCCGTCCGAGATCGGGGAGCCTCTACTGTCTCTGGCGATTCGCGTGCCCGCCGTCGTCCTTGACTGGTCGCCGACCACCGCCGTTACGCGGCCTCCTCTCCCACGGGTATGGACCTCCTGACGACGAACCCTCCGACGCACCTCCACCACTGTCCGGTCAGACCAGAGTCACCACCCTCCTCGCCTAGACCGACCACCGGCCACCCCTGTTCGAGGCCCACCGCCGTTTTCCGCTAACCCTCGATCTCTCCTCGCGCCCTGGTCGAGACCACCAAGCCCGCGCTGCTCGCCCGACCTTTCGGACTCACGCGACATCCCAAATAGCCCCTCCGCCAGATTGATGTCTTCCCCGCTGGCGTAGGTAATCCAGCCACACCCCTATCACGGTCCCCCTAAGCCAGATCGGACGATCTGTTTCTAAACTGGGTTCGGACCAACCCAAAATGGCTTGGATTGAGTTTTCCTGACCCATAATCACCTTAAACAGGTCTGCCCGACTTGCAAATGCCCGGGCAAGTTCTTCTTTTCATTCAATATGTACAAGGGTCCGCGAGTTGTCTATTGCGCATCCTAAGACCCCTTCACTGTGCGCGAGTATACTTGTACAATTGACAATGACATTTTAAGGTGTGAACACCACCAAGACGAGATGCTAATCCGAACAAGAATTTTACACACTGGATGGGGACAAGATGCATCAAGAGTCATGACTCAACTCAAGTATGATACCCCTAGGTCACAGTTGATCCATTGAGATTAAATGGATCAACCATTATTAGATGATCAAGACCAGTTGGGTAATTATTTCTTTTATGCATTTTTTATTATTTTATGCATGTTCATTTTTTGTTGGGAGAAAACATAAAATAATAAACAAGTAAAAATGTATAAAGACGCGATGAATATATTTTATTAAACACATATTCAGTTGTGAGCGCGACATCATAGCGTAAACATATTTAATAGAAAATGATTATACTCATTGAAAAAAAAATTAAACCCTCGAAGAAATATTAAGTCACAAATGTTTTCCATCATTTGAATTTGAGCAAAATTGAGCGTACGAGATACTCATCAGCCATAGTTGAGGGTTCCATCTACTATCGAAAAGTTATTATGAGAGTTATAATTTGACTTATCTGAAGTTGGTAGCAAAGAAGTAGCCATATCTTGTTTGTTTCAACTTTAGAAGCAAGCATTGAGTAAATCTTGTTTATGATTTTTGAAGGCAAGACTTCACTTAACAGATCAAGGAGCTATGAGTTAATATGGTTGACAAGTCAAATGCCTACATTGAACTCTCCATGTAGTGACGTAGACATAAATTGTAGTGTATGAGGAGAGGATTCAAGGATCCTTGCAAATAGAATAATCATGTGACAGAGTATTCTGATTCTAGTATAGAGGGTTGCTAGAGTTCAATAAAATAGTGGATGACATTTAATGATTTAACTTAATCGGTAATGTCTAATCGGTGATCAAGATAAAATTTCTAATATACTATATTTCTTTTTTTAGAAATGGTAAGTAATACCACAAATATATTTCGATCAATTTCTGGACAAAGTAAATGTCCAAACGAGCACGAAATTCCATGAGTAGTATAGGCACTTGTCATGACCCGACCCAACGGGGCTCGAGCCGCAACTCCCCAAGCCCGCCTCCAATAGGCCAGGGGCTGGCGTCTAATACCAAGTAGGCTATCACACACATGAGAGGCATTAGCCTAAGGAACCTGTACATACGCACCCACATACACCTCCATGCAACAGTGCAGAGATATATAACTGAAAAAAATACATGCATACAACTATCCCACAACCAGAGTACAGCGGAAGTACGAAGGACAAAACAGGGCCCACCAAAAGAAAACTACAAAATTGTCCAACCTGCTCAGAAGGAGGGAAAACACTGCCAAAACACATGCCGGTAAGCTCCTCGGCACAGCTCTGGTGAACACCCTGGTCAAACCCGCTCACTAAGCTCCGCCTGCTCCGGGTCCTCCTGGGACTCCGTCGAAAGACTTGTGGTCTGCGCAAGACACAAACATGTGTGGGAAAAGCCCGTGCAGAGGTGAGTATAACAATACTCAGTAAGCACCCCAAAAAACCCAAAACAAAAGAGAGCAACTTAAAGGCAACAGTCAACTCATCCCAGCTAGAGGGAACCCAGACGAGAGAGAAACTCCATCTCGTGACCATCCTCGACTAAACACAACTAGTCAGCTCAGCTCATGTGTATGCCCATACATACACCTTGAACAATCCAAATATACACATCTCACACAACAAGCCACATGAGGTACCGACCTCATCACCAGCAATGGTTCACAACCAAGAGAGCACACTCCACGATTACTGTCATCCCAGATGACACTCGTCTGAGAGATACACTCCATCGGGTCCCACACAAACATCACATACGCTCACCCACGAGATTACGCTCGTCGGGTAAAACAACATAACCACCAAACTCCTCAGATAGGTGATCGCTCCTAGGGTCCGCTAGGGGATACCAGAACCCACACTAGTAGACGAAGATCTCACAGATAGAGGATCACTCCCAGGGTCCGCTGGGGGATACCACGACCCGATCTGGCATTCGTAGATCTCACAGATAGGAGATCACTCCCAGGATCCGCTGGGGGATACTACAACCCAATCTGGCGCTCGACAGAAACATGTCACTCAGATAGGGGATAGTCACCCGCGTAAAGGTGGCAACGACGATACAGAACCCTATTTGGTACATCTCACACTATAGGGGATCGAACTGACGATGTCGCAACCCTACCAAAACCACACGCTAAGTAGGGGATCATATAACCAACGATACCGCAACCCTATTATACACCTCATGCTGAGTAGGTGATCATATACCTGATGATGTCACATCCCTACTGAGTACGGCCCACCGCGTAGAGGATCATAATCCTAATGATGCCACAACCCTACGGGGTTAACCAGCTAAATAGGGGATCACCGCCCGTGGATAAGCGGTCACAGGGATACCAAGAACCCGATCTAGGGAAAAGATGTTAGAGGATCCCGCTCCGGGCCCATGGGAGGGATGCCATAACTCTAACAAATTAAACATCCTATTGAGAGGATCACAAACCTATATGAAGGTTGTGATGCCGCACGAACACTCGTAGGAATGACCCAATGGAGTACCCTCAACCACTGCTGGTCCAATCGTCACTGACCCGAGCGACCCGCAACAACGCTACACTGCACAACACCAAGGCCGATACCGAGGCCACCATCGCGATCTACGTGAAAAAACACGCAGGATAGACTGTTTACTCTCCCGAAACGGACAACCGGTAAAAAAGGCACTATTCACCATAGCTAGCCCGTGCGGAGCCCACACAACGATCCTGAAACTCATCAAGCAGATCATACCATGACGATCCCCTTGGAAAAGCACACGAGATCCACTACTCGTTCGTCCGAAACAGACACCCAGTGGAAAAAGTATTATTCACCGAAGCCAGCTCGGGTGGGGCCCATGCCTCGATCCCGAAACACATCGAACAAATCACACCATTGCGATCCTATCGGAAAAACACACAGGATCAACTATTCATCTGCCAAAAACGGACTCCTGGTACGAAAGTTGCATTTCTCCGCAAACGCCGAATCTCGGGCTCATGGGGCCCGCACCCCGAACTCGGCCCTAACACCCAAAAACCAACAAGAAAAGTCTTCCATACAACCAGGGCCTCAACGCCACTAACAGCGTGTCAATCGGACGCTCCGGGTAGAAGATACAATAGACCGAAGTCGAATAATAATAAAATATTATTATTTTATTCGACATTTCAAGCCCCTGGGCCAAAATCCCGACACAAAAAATTCTGAAATTGAGTTCAAAAGTTTTTTTCTCGACGCAAGGAACGCGTCGCCACAAACGGCTCGCAAATCGGATATTCGGTTTGCGAGTTATTGGGGTTTAAAGTACCCTCGGAAAAACCTGGCCGGACCACCGCCTGCCTCGCCGGAAAACACCGTGCTGCCGCTGGATTCCGCCGTGCCGCCGCCGGAATCCACCGCGCTGCCGCCGCGCCTCACCGGATTCTGCCATTGACACCGCTGGAATCCGGGTTTTCTGCCGGAAAACTTCCGGGAACCCTTGGGAAAACCCCGATGCTCCAAAAACAGATTCGAAACATGTTTCTGAAAGCTCGAGACCTGAACTACACAACCTCTATGACGATTTGAAGAAAAACAACACAAAAATGGTATTTGGGATTTTAAAACTCAAACCGCCTACCTTGCGGGCGAAACGCCGAAGCTTCGGGTGCAGAACGACGCCGACGACGCACTAAAGCTCGATCTGCTGACTATCAACGCAGAAAACAGACGATCGGTGCGCAAATCGACGAAGAACAGAGGTAAGGAGGAGGGGCGTCGTTCTCTGTGCATAGGAGGTTGGAGGGGACGTGAGTTGGGTTTTTCTTTTTCTTTCTTTTTAAAAAAACCTCATTTAAAACAAACACCCTCGACCAGACCTCCCGGCGCGGAGGAAATTAGGTCACCCCTAGGGTAAACACGACGTTCTGAATGCAACGACGAACTCAGATTTGTGATCCAAGACTCCGTTCAGAAGTTATTCGAGCCGACGCTCATAAATAAAATTTTCCATTTATTTATAAAAACGCCCCTGGTGGCGTTTCTCACCGCAGGCCTGCGCTCGCAAAGTTTACACCTCCCCTAGGGTAAACGACACGTTCTGGACGTAACCGTGCCCTCATATTCCCATTCTGAGCTTCCGTTTAGGAGATATCACACCCCCGCCACGTGCATAGCATAAAAATACTTAATATTTTTATAAATTTAATTTCGGGCACACCGGGCCTCTGAATCACCCTCCGTCTTCGCGCCTAGCTCTAGAATTATTCATAGAAATATTCCAAAGTTTGACAGGGCCAAAAACCCGAGTCTCTACACACTTGTGCAAAGTACCACGATATTAGAAATTCAAAGGTGCTAGTGTGTCCCCAATACCTATTGATCCACCTCCAGAAGTGAGGGTGAGAAAAATGCTTATAGGAGACTATTGTATAAAACATTTGATGTTAATGTCATATTGCTATCATTTGATGTGATTTGTGGATAGTACATCTAGACATGGATAATGACACATGTTGTCTCGTTTTTGAGAAGCTTACAAGGAGAAAGTGAAGCAAGATATGGATGAATTGATGATTACACCTAATACGTCTAAATTGAAAGAAGTTATAGTATCTTAAAATACATCCCATTGTTATATCTTGATCACTCATTCACTCTAGTTTCTTTTAAGATTACAAAAATGAACAATATGAAAAAAATGCTTCATTAAGTTTTAGTTAAAATCTCGCTATGTATATAAGAACGTAAAGAACTTATAATATTTAGTTCTTATGGTGAACAATTTGAAAGACATGGTGAAAATTCTAATGGAAAGTTTGACGCCAAAGATATATCTATAATGTAATTCTATAAAAAGAGGTCAGTTATCATACAAGAAGCAGTTTTCTTCTCATTTCATAAGTCTTTGGATGTTTAAATGCAATGAACTGAATTATAGAAGAAAGTACTCACTTCTTCTTCAGTGTATATTTATCAATTGAAAGTAATGTTTATGTTTCATCTCTTGGATATTAAATACAATATGTCTATCAAATATGTGTATTTAAATACAGTAACCATGTAAGAAAAGAAACATTACAAGAAGTAAGGTGTGTCCTCCAAGTAGCTGAGAAAGGGTGATTCCCAAGTCAGCGGAGACAAGTACACAACTTCCAGTTGACATATTAATGATTCTAGTATATATATATTTTAGTATAACCAAAATATTTATCTCACGTGTCCTTTGGAAACAAGAATACATTATTCTAGTTTAGGAATGAATGTTGTTTCTGGTGTTTACATTCTTAACAAATAGTTCAATAATGTTTGAATCGTTGATAATACTTGATGAATATAAAATGGAAGACTTATATACCCAAATGTGGAAAGATAATACTTTGTCAAGAAAAACTAAATAGTTTTCAAGGATATACCTAGTAAAATTTTAGTCTCTTTGGAGTTAATGAGCTTGGGTATTATTGACACACTTGGTTTTGGACAAATAAACCTTTAGAAATTAAATTAAGTCACAAATCTTTCAGAATTAGACCAGCTCGAGAAAATGAACTATTCCAAGTGTAAGCCATTGGAAAATATATTTTATAATATTTTTTAAGTTTCTTTAAGTAATTGGAAAGTGAAGTATGATATATTCATGGTCAGTAGATATGAGTTGCTTCAGGCTAGTATACTGAAGAATATCTTGACCAAGCATTCATCGATCATTATAATGCAGCGCAAAGTAATTCCTAAACACCCATTACCTTATCCACATCAAATCTATGGTGTTACTAAGAAGGATCGATGTTGATAATTATATGTTGAAATTTATAAAAAAAATTAGCTTGGAGAAATTTCTAATTGCACATTTCCATATACACATTAAAATCATAATTTAAGTAAAATAAATATCAATGTTGGAACATTGTGTTTAGATATAAAGATTTCATTAAGAATATAAATGAACATGCATAAAGAAAAACACAATGTGTGTCTTAGTTAATATCCTAAAGTAAATATTTGATATTATTTTTTTAAATCCCTATAATAGAATAGTTATAGTGAAGTGCTAGACTATACTTATATAAAAGGGTGCACATCACCATTTGAGATAGTGAGAGAAAGATTGACTTGGGTCTAGTCAATGCCAGAGATGAATAAATAGTTGACATAGAAACTAATTACACATGATCATGTGAAAGAGAATTTCAATAAGACACATACTATATAAAAGGTTAAAACCATAGTGATGTTTTTATATTCATAGTGGCCAATGATAAATTATTATTTGAGAATAATAATTCCTATAAACACTATTTGACAATTAGATAAGATTAAAAAGACCGATTAAAATTCAATAATGGATTCCATGTATCAAAGAACATGGGATTATTATTATTTGAATACTGTAGTGGGTATTCAAGTAACACTATACATGGGTGGTATAAGCGTGATACCAATGAGGCTCAATTGGTAATACCGATTCATTATGCCTGAATCCATTATAAGCTTACTTGTCAAACCTACTTTATTTGATTATTTTAATTTAGCATTGGATTTCAAGATATCCAATATTGGAAGGCATCTATATGATGTAATAAGAAAGAGATGGTGACATCATGGAATGCTAATAAGGGATGAAAGTTACTGAAATCCATTTTAGGATTGAAGCAATAAGATCAAAGAATATTCATTAAGAATGAATTTTTTCATGTCTCTAGAAAAGGTTAGTGGGCGTGCCACTATTTTGAAAATTAAATATGTTTGATAACATATGGAAAAGAACTATTGGTATTACAGTTAGTTAAGACCATGATGAGTTTAACTCTATAGAGATTGAATTGAAGTAGAAAACTAAGTTCTAGGGATCAAAATCTACTGAGAAAGATATGACAGTTTCTTGGACTTAGTCAGTTGTATAAATTTTGACAATTTATTAAAAATAAAAGTTGGAATAATTCAAGAGAGAAATTCTACAAGTGTCACATGACATAAATCTCTCCAAGAAGACATGTGTAGCGCATAAGAGGAGATTAATGTGGTAATTTTAATTCCATACATTTCTGCAATGGATAAATTAGATATTACATTCTATGTACAAGAAATATTATTTCCATCATAAACTTTAGGGTAGAAAAATATCTGTTATATCAAGGATAACTACCTGAGAAGTAGTCACAACTATCTTATTGTACTCAAGGAAGTATAAAGGTATGTACCTAGAATGTGGATCCAAAGGTATACTAGTTGCAAGGGGATAACAAATAATCTTCCTTTAGATCAATATGATCTAATATCATAGTTAAGCTAAGATATTGAGCAAGAAAAGATTATTTAAGCAAGTGGTATCCATTTTAACAAGTACCGAGTGTGTTGCAAACTTAGTGGAAACTAAAGAAGCAATATATTGTTTCAAATGATCTGTTCTATCTCTTAGAATCACACATAGTATGTAAAGTATTATCATAATATACATTATGATAATTCTACAACTAGTACTAGCCAATATTTCATGTTTTTAACAGTGTAAAAAAGTGAACTACTCAGAGATATCATATCTTGATAAGGCTTACTCAAGCAATTGAAGTCATAGATAACATAATTGTCTTGTAGTGGAATCATGGAAGGACCATGAATAAATATGTAACTCAATATAAACATTATCTTATCATGTGAGAGATAACAATATTATTTAGAAAGTTGGATCTAGTGCAAGTGGGAGTGTTTTAATAGTGGTTTCCCTAGAACCAACTTGATCAATACTTTTTGATTACCATATAATAGATATAGTGAGTTATATATGATGTACGCTTATCATAATGGTGTTGATATTTCTACATCCACTATTTAAATGGTAATTTTTATAGATTAATTATCATATCAAAATGTTATAACAGTTCCTAGACTATAATGGGAACCTCAAGATACCATGACATTAATCTTAAATATATTTCCTACGGTCTAGATACATCATACTGATTGGACATAGTTGATGTCAGACTATCAAGTGTTGGGGGATGATACTCAATGATAATTCTTTTCACGAGGTTCAAACTTGGTGATCTCTAGTAGGTGAGATCATGAGAACATGCCCTCCAATAAGAACCCCACATGTTTCAGGTGTCATTGGTTGTTCCTATCTATGAACATTTGTATTGGTCTCCTGAATTGAGATCATTATCAATGTATACCATTTGGCCATATTGTTTTATGAAATGAAAAAACCATGAAAATGAATTCATGGCAAGGTTGTTTGTGTTGGGTGCGTCATTGGTGGTATGACATTGGTTGAATGACCAAGATAAAATTTGTCTCTTCCGAATCGAGGAAGTGATATATCGGGTCTATTTGATCGGGATGGTAGTACCTTCATTAAATCCATAACAATAGTTGTAAAAGGTAAATCCATCTAGTTAGATCAATAAATAATGAAGTAAGAATGGATGATGACACAAGTTTTGCATCCCTTTTTATAAGATAACGTATGAAGAAGAGATTATATTACATAATATGTGTTCGTATGATGGTTTTCGTTGCTATGATTATTCCATGCATATTTAGGGGCCTTGATGAGTTTCTTAACCTCACTCTTGGTCTGTGGATATTATTTACTACTATTGAGATAAGGGCTTAGGGGGTCACAAATAATAGCACATTCAAGATTCTGCCCTATTCTAGGGAATAGTTATATAGGATATGATGGACCCCACCACAATCACAGACAAATAAAAAAATAAATTATTATTAGATTATAGAATAATTGAGTTTAATTTATTTATTTAAAGTATTTACAAGTGTTAACGTAAATACATGGATTAATATTAGAATAATGAATATTATTTTAATATTCAAGGTTTGTTTAATATTAGTGGGAATTACAAGTTGAGTTAATGCCTTGAGTTTATCATGTAATATATTTATATATATTACAAGTATGTGATAAAATATAAATAATACTTATGACGTAGTTAGTTCACCATAATTATTACATATTTAGTAGATGTTAAATATATGGGGCCGAAGAATCCTAACTGAGTATTTTAGACATCCACTATATAAGAAGATGAGAAGCTCATTTCTATGGGCAATTCGTTCCAATGGATTTAGATCTCCTCTCTCATTTTCTCACATCCTTGAGGAAGAAAGATGTCATCCAAGTAATCGATCCAAGTACGTCTTCGTGGATCATAGTAACAAACTCGAGGTGATTGTAGCGACATTGAAGGATTCATCATAGCTCTGTGCTAACACCTGAAATTCAATGATTGATGTTCGTGAAAATTCTTGAAGCTTGTGTGGATGATTTAGAGGGGTTAGGCTTCCAGTAATTTGAGCAACGATCGTCAGCAAAAAACTGCAATCAAATGTGATGCTGAATCAACTGATGTATTTGTTTATTTAATTTTTGTCATTAATAAATTAACATGAGATCCTTGGACCTCTACCAGGGCTTGGATCACCGTATACGATGAAGTTACATCACTCCAGTTATGAACAAGATTTCACTGAACATCCTAGCACCTTCACTCTTTCTTTTCTTTTTTTAATATAGGGCCATTGACTCATTCTCGTTTGAATATATATATATATATATATATATATATATATTTATTAGAAAGAAGAGATTATAATAAATATTCCTAATAATATTATTAGTATTATTCTTAATTATAAATTTTATTATTATTATTTATTATTAAATATATTATTGTTTATTAATTATATTGTTAATTGTTAACCATATTATTAATAAATTATTATATTATTAATTATTAATCATATTATTAGTTAATATTATTTTTTTAATTACATTATAAATTTTTATTATTTACATCATTAATAATTATTTATATTAAACCAATTTAATTTTAATTAATTATATTATTATTTATGTATTATCATGAATAATATATTATTATTCAGATTCCATAAAATTGAAAGCTGAATCTCATGGGGAATATCCTTAAGATCTGTCAAGGTCCCTTCTCTTATAAAAGGGATCTCTTAGTGGGGTTTTAATTATAATTTGGGATTACTTTAATGAAAGTTATTATAAAAAATAAAAAAATATTTTAGATGTTGTTTAAAACTTTTATGTATATATATAACAAAATGAAATATTACTAAATCTAGAAAAACAAACAAAAACCGTGAAATTATTTTATTCAATTCTCTTTGTCTTTCGAAGAAGGGTATGGAGTCATTTCACATTCGTACAAACCAAATCGAAAAATGATCTAAACAGAGACCCCCAAAAATTAAATAAACCCATTACGAGGTTTTTCCATGAGGGGAGGAGGCCAATGTATAGATGGAGGTGCAAGAGGAAGGTACCTAGGGGTCTTCATCGTGCGAGAGGAAGTAGTGGTGTAGGTCATATAGATAGTCTTACTAGTGGTTCGAGCATAGAGGCATGGTTTTGTTCACCAGAAGAGCATGAAAAGGGGCTTTGCTCACCAAGGAGCTATAGACGTTGAGTGCTCAAGAGTAAAGACAATAGAATGAAGATGAGCATGATGCCAAGTATAGCTTCGGTGAATTGGTCCTCTAATAGATGAGATTCCCTTATCCCCTACTTGTTTAAAAAAAGTATTAAAAATTTATTATGATAATGATAGCTGTTTGATGTAATTATATTACAAATTCATATAATTAAGATAATAATAAAAATATAAAATTTATATTATATATATTTAGATACTAGTACATAGATAATTAAATTATAAACATAATGGGGGAAGGATAAAGGTGAGTTTGTATCACTACGAATGCAGGTTTCATGTTGACGTTGAGGGATGTGCAACATTCGCCAGGTATATGACATAATTTTTTTATCTATTTGTGATCTTAATAATTATTGATTTAGGAATTTGTTTGGTGGTAGAAGATGAAACTTTTCCATAGGATCAAAGGTTTATGCATGAACCAGAATGGTTGACATGATTTATAGTATGGATGTAAAGGCATGCAGTGATGTGATGAATTCACTTGTGAAGATTAATTTATCATATTTATAGCCCATGCAATTTCCATACATGATTCGAAGACAATAGATGAAGATAAATAATCTTTGGAAGCATAAACATTCCAGGTTAGGTGTTTCAGGTTTTACACCTAATTATTTTTCTTTAGAGAGTGCCACTAGTGAAGAAAGAATTAAAATCAAAGATTAGGGTGATGTATATGTTGTTCCCAAATTTACCCTATGGGTATAACCGGTCATTTAAGTACATGTATAAATAAAATTCACAAAGACCGAAGAAGTAACTTTTAGACACTAAAATATGTTGGAGGATTTCTCTATGGAGTGTGAAAATTGGGTTGATTTCAATTATGAAACTAAAAAAACTAAACTACCTAAGAAAGTGGATTGAATTAAATAATAATAAATTTAAATATTTTAATGGAAACAATTAATAAACATGATTTGATTCTAGGTTGTCTCTAGAGATAGATTGAATGTATTTATTTTCTTAGACAATTTCATATCACTATTTCAAGATATATCTACACAACAAGATATATTCCTAACATCATTCACCAATATAATCCATACACAATTATAAGGATAATAAAAAATTCACTTAGAGGATCATTTATATGATAAATCTAAGGAATTGGATCGTACTAGCACTCAAAATGTGTCATCATTACAGCTGGAGAAGGCGAAGAAGAAAATAAAGCATTGGATGGAAATCTTAAAATAATGAACTGAAAAAAGAAGTTAAGATCATAAAATAACATTACATCCAACCCATGAAAATACATAGGATCAAACCATAAAATTTTATCCCTATATTTATGCTATTCTATCAATGAAATCTGGAAGTCAACTTAAAGAAGTAGGATTGACATAGAAAAACATTGAAATAATGATCACTCCATTGTTGTGTGAATAATTTCCCAAAAGATGATGTGAATATCCTCAATCCCTAAGGAAATGATATCAACATGATAAGAAAAAAGGTATAAAAAGAGACCTATTAATAGAAAAAGTTAAGAAGTATAAATTTTATTAATAAATGAACATGAACAAAAACATACATGAGAAAAATTGATGATGTGATTAAAAAATGAAAGTGTGAAATTAGAATTGAAAGAATCTAAAACATGTATCTAAATACATTCACAAAGAGCTCCTTATATAGTCATATTAGGTTCCTTAGGCCGACCCCCAAAAATAAATTCCCTCTATCAATTAGGAGAGTCAAAAAGGTGGGTGGGAATAAAGGAAATTGGACATTTAAAAGTTAACCAAAAAAATAGGGCATATTCACCCCCCCTCTTGGTGTGAAAATAAGTCATCAAATATGGCCTCATATTAGATATTTTTGGAAGAGAAATATATTATTCCAGGTTTCCTCTAATATTTTTCAAAATTCCATGACAATTGGATCATCTATTCAGATGTTATGCTCAAAATGGTGGGCTGATTTTATGGGCCTTCAAATATGGCCCACAAATTAAATGTCAAATTGGGATCCATGGATCTCCTAGAAATCTTTAGAATTAGCTCTATTTAAAATTTAATTAAATGATCCCCATAATTTTCTCTTTCTATAGTCAAAATTTGAGCCTCACTGGGCTTTAATTGTGTTTCCACTTTTAATTGATGGTCTTAAGACCCAATATGCTTTATCTAGAAATTTCTGCATTAATGGACAAAAAGCATCATCTTCAATTCTGATTCAACCATCGATCCTAAAAGAAATAATGTTCCAATAAAATTGATCAATAAAATCCCAAAATATCAAATTAAAACAATGAATATAATTTTTCCACAAATAGATGATCGATTGGTCCCAAATTTTCAATTTAAATATGAATTGCACATGTGACGAGAAATGAAGTTAAATTTATAAAATGAACTAAATTGGTGCATATGGACTTTGAAATACATGAATATTAAAATATTAACATTGAATATTAGCCTCTTGTAGGGGTTAATCACACACCAACTTGAGTTTTTCTATTACTGATAAAATAGTATCTAAAAAATATGAAATTGAATTCTATTTTTCAAAAACATTTTAACATACAATGCTCACAAAAAGACATCATGGTGAACAATCATTAAACCAACCAAAATAATTTCTCACAAACAATGTTCACAAGCATATCATAAGACCAATCCTATTCCTTTGTTCAAATTCATCACCATATTTCATCTAATTTCAATTAATCATATTGATGTGTTGTGTATCTCAAAAGACATGGGGCTCATTTCCTTATTCAAGGGGAAACAAATGGAAGTTCTAGGTGGGAATCACATTAAACATTAATATAAGTATCCAATTATATTTTTTTTTTATGTTTTTGTTTTTTTTGAACCATAATAGAGATGAAACAATTAACTCCGGGTAAGTCAACTTTGGAGTAACGATCCCAAAGTGCTGAATGCCACATGTATTGTTGATTCCATGCTCTATAATAGAGATCTTAAGCCTAAATATGGGTAGGAAAACTATGGAGTCCTGATCCTAAAGTTCTGAACTCCATTCATTTGGAAAAACAATTTTTTTACAGAGTCATTATTTTCAATTGTTGGATAATAAAATTAAAATAAAAGTGGCCCTGAACCCTATACTATAAAGAAAGAGACCTAAGAACTCAAACAAACACCCAAAATGAAATAAACATGGATTATGGTATTTTTATTAAGATGATGAAAATAAAATAATTGATAAATAACACCAGACAACAACACTTTCCAAAAATTATGCTCATGAACATAAAAATGCATTAAAATAATAATCAAGGCATTTAAAATCAATTTACATTCTGTTTTCAGGACTCCAAATGTACATTAACACATGCATGGATAATGATTCTTTTAAATAAAATTATTTTTTTGCATAAAATCCCATTTTTTTTAAATTTCACATTTTCACTCCCCCAACTTAGAATGACACTGCCCTCAATGATTAAAGAGAAGAGAAGAGAGAGTTCAGAATTTGGAAGAAAGAGGGGGAGAATGTGATTTTAAATGAATTCAGGGAATACAACCACCTTGTTTGGTATTGATGACCCATAAATTAGAAATTTATCACTTTGGATTCACATCACATGTGGACTCCTCAGAAATTATTGATGGTTGAGTTTGTACATTAGAAACCATGGGTTTTATTTGGAAATACAAAACATTTTTCGGATGCGAAATCTCACAAATAAATAGTCATTATATCACATTGGAAACCTCAATGGTATTACCTTAAGAAAAACCGAAAAACACACAAAAAATAAAATAAAATAAAAAATAATGCATAAGTTGGGTTGCCTCCCGAAAATTGTTTAGTTTAAAGTTTTTAGCTCGACCTAGACCCTCAACTTATCAACACCAATTTTCAACATTTAAAGGACCTCATTTTTCTCCACTTATACTAGATTGTGATTTTTTTGTTTGTAATTTTTTTCAAGTACAATACTTTGTTCTTCAATGAATGGTAAAATCCAAGGAATATCAGAAATGTTTTATCTAGTTGCTTCTTTAATATTATCTAAGATATAAATGATAATTCCTAATTTATTGGTTTAAAGAGAGGATTAAATGATGAAAAAATGTTTTTTTATTATCCCCTACAACGAAAGATTTGATAGAGTATGTATGGACCTTGAATCCGATCATGGGTTGGTCAACACATTCAGAAATAGGTGGGGAATTTAATCGAACTCAGTATCATTTTCAAAAATGCTTAATAGAATTTGTTCCTTTTGAATTGAAGTTTCAACCACCAAAATAGACAGATCAGTGTTAAAAATGGTTATGATCTCAAATTTTTTGATTTCTCCCTATGGTTCAATGATTGGTGTTACTGTAAAATAATTAATGGAGAAATATTTGGGAAAATCAATCCATGATGTAAAATTACCCTCTTGTGAATAAAAAAAATCAATTTCCTACTGATTTAAACTCTCATTAACAATCTCCACCTATTTGTATAATTGACTTTCAACATTACTTAACCAAATAAACTCATTATCCATCTCTAATTTCTCAAATTCTAAAGTGGGTTCTTCAACATTTTCCTCTAATTTTAAATCCTATGATTGTTTGGGAATCATTACTAAAGGGTTTTCATCATTTTTCCCAATCATATAAATTTTCACATATGGGAGTTGTTCATAAGAAGATTTAATGTAACAAGGTTCTTCTATCAATGATATGGAAGACATAACCTAAGTGGAAATGAGTTCTACAACCATTTCAATACACTACAGTTCTACCCTAATTGATGAAATATCTGAAGTCATTATCTCTATTTTTTACTTAGTTTCTCAAGTAAATTTAGTGGATTAAGTTGGATAATGGGTTGAGCCAAATGGTCTATTCTTGGTGGATAATTATATTTATTTAATGTCACATAAGGATATTAATACTGGCCTTATTGGGATTAGAATTCAGTATAGGTTGGAATGTTTTATGGAGCATAGAAGTTAAAACATTGTGGTTCATTCAGTTATTAATTACCCCACAAATTGAATCTAGGATGTTTGTTGTACATCACAATTGGTGTGGGTTAGTCAACATATGGAGAGGTTCCCCATGTTTGGTTTTTTTTGAAATGGCCTTCCATAATATTGAAATTTGGGGTGATAAGAGAGAATTTTAGGTGAGATATGAGAAGTGAGATGAGGAAAGAATAATAGAATCCAAGGTACTTAATTGGGTCCCTGACAACGGTTCCAAAATCTGGTTGCGCCCAAATTTACCCAACTGGTATAAGTTGTTTTTGAAGTAAAAGTTGGGATATAATCCATAGAGACCAAATAAGTAACCTCTATACACTCAAATATGTTGAAAAATTGGCTTTGAAGAGGCCAACTAGGGTAGATTTCAATTATGAAACTAAAAATAACTAAATTAACAAAGAGAGTGAATTTAATTAAATAATTAAAAATTGATTTATTTTAATGGAAATAATAATAAATTTGAGTCAATCCAAGGTTGTCTCTATGAACCGATTGAATGTATTTGTTTTCTTAGACAATTTTAGATCACTAATTAAAGATGTTTCCACACAATGAAATATATTCCCAACATCATTCACTAATATAATACATACACAATTACATTTCAAATAACCAATTAAATTAGAGGATTATTTAAATGATAACTCCAAGGAATTGGATCGTACTAGCACTAAAAATGTGTTGTCATTAAATATGGAAAAGATGAAGAAGAAAAAAAATCATCAGATGAAAATATTAAAATAATGACTTGATTAATGAATTTTAAGATTAAAAAATAAAATTAAATACACACCATGAAAATCCCTAGGATAAAAACATAAAATTTTATCCCTCTATTTATGCTATTCTATCAATGGAAGTGAGAAGTCATCTTAAAGAAGTAGGATTGATAAAGAAAAACATTGAAATAACAATCACTCAACCGTTGTGTGAATAATTTCAAAAAAGATAATGTGAATAGCCTCACTCCCTAATGAAACAGTATCAACATGATAAGAAAAATGACATAAAAAGAGAATTATAAATAGAAAAAGTGAATAAGAATAACTTTTAATAAGAAATGAACATGAACTAAAACTTACATGATAAAAATTGACGATGTTGTTATAAAATGAAAGTGTGAAATTACAACTGAAAGAATATAAAACATGGATCTAAATCCTTTCACCACCAGATACTTATATAGTCATATTAGTATCCTTGGGTAAACCTCCAAAAAATAAACTCCCTCCATAAATTAGGAGAGTAAAAAGGTGGGTGAGAATAAAGGAAACTGGATGTTTAAAAGTTGACTGAAAAAACAAGACCTAATTCATCCCCCCCATCTTGGCATAAAAATAAGTCATTAAAGATGGATGAATATTTGATATTTGTAGAAGAGAAATATCTTTTTTCCAGGTTTACTCAAATATTTTTCAAAATTTCATTACAATTGGATCATCCATTCGGATGTTTATCTCAAAATGGTGGGATTATTTTATGGGCCTTCAAATCTGGCCCACAAATTAAATATAAAATTAGGATCCCTAGATCTTCTAAAAAACTTCAGAACTAGCTATGGTTATATTTTAATGAAATAAACCCAATAATATTATCTTTATACGGTTAAAATTTTAGGTTTAGTGGGCTTTAATCATGGGCTCCACTTTTAATTGATGGGAATAAGACCCATTATGATTTGTCTAGAAATTTCCATGTTAATGGAAAAAAATCATCATCTTCCATTCTGATTAATAAATCAATCATAAAATAAATAATTTTACAATCAAATTGATAAATAATATCCCAAAATATAAAATTAAAATAATGAATATAATGTTTCCACAAATAGATGATTGATTGGTCCCAAATTTACACATTAAACATGAATTGCACCTATGATGAGAAATGAAGTTCAATTTATAAAATGCACTAAAATTGGCCTTTATGGACTTTGAAATACATGAATGTTAATATATTAATATTTAATATCAGCCTATTTTAGTGGCCAATCCCACCCCAACATGATTTTTTCTAGTCCCAATCAAAAAGTATATCAGAAATATGAAATTGAATTCCATTTTTCAAAAACATGTTAACATACAATTCTCACCAAAATACATCATGCCAAACAATCATGAAACTAATCAAAATCATTTCACAGAAGCTTGGTTCAAAATAATATTCGAAGCCCAAGCCCATTCTTTTTTTAAATTCATCTACACATTTCATCCAATTTAAATTAAGCATGTTGATGTGTTGTGTATCTCAAAAGATGGGTCTCATTTTCTTCTTCAAGGGGAAAAATGGAAGCGTTAGGTGGGAATCACATTAAAACTTAATATGAATATCCAATTTTATCTTTTTTATTTGTTTTTTTAACCACAATAGAGATGAAAAAATTAACTATGGGAAAGACAACAATGGAGTCACGATCCCCAAGTGCAGAATTCCATGCGTATTTTTGATTCCATGCTCTATAATAGAGATGTTAAGACTAAATTATGGAAAGAAAACTATGGAGTCACAGTCCCCAAGTGCCTAATTTCATGTATTACATAGTCATTATTTTCAATTTATGGATATCGAAATTAAAATAAAAGTGTCCCTGATCCCTATACTATAATGAAAGGGACCCAAGAACTCAAACTTACACCCAAAATCTAATAGACATGAATTGTGGTACTTTTATTAAGAGGATGAAAATATAATAATCGAAAAAGCTCATCAGAAAAACAAAAATTTCCAAAAACTATACTCATGAACATAAACGTGCATTAAAATCATAATCAAGGCATTCAAAATCAATTTACATTATGTTTTCATGATTCCCAATGTACATTAACACATTCAAGGACAATGAATTGAGTTTTTTATTGATTCAATTTTTTTTTCATAAAAGCCCTTTTTTTCAAAATCTCACATTTCAATCCACCAACTTAGAATGACACCACCCTCAAAGTTTAATGAGAAGATAAGATAGATTTCAGAATTTGGAAGAAAGAGGGGGAGAATGTGATTTAAAATGAATTCATGGAACAAAACCACCCAGTCTGATATTGATGACCCATCATTTAGAAATTGATCACTTTGGAATCATGTCACACGTGGACTCCTTATAGATGATTGATGGATGATTTTGAACTTTAGAAACCATGGGTATTATTTTGAAATACTAAAAATTCTTCAACTCCTAAATCTCACAAAAAATAGTCATTATATCACATTGGAATTATAGCTCAATAATTACAATTAACTCTATCTCACTATATTATTCTGGTTTTGAGTCATCACATAAATAGGTTTTTCAGTTTTTTTCTCTGGAGTAGGTCCAAGCATATTTTCCAATAAACCTTGAACTGAAAAATTAGTTTAACTTTTATGAAAATGTATGGGGTGATTAACATCAATGTTTCATTCTAGACCAATTTATAGAATAAGTAACCCATCATGATCATTGGATAAAGTTAGGATGATAGGTCCATCATGTCCATGTGGACTGCCCCCATCATGGCCATCACTAGTATTTGAACCATATTACTCCCCCTTGGGATATTCTTCCTCTTACTTAGATCTTAGGGAACTACCAATCTCTAGAATCATGTCAGATAAAGCTTCATCAAACTCAAAAAATAACTCGTCAGATGTAGGAATAGATTCCTCAGTCTTTGGATCATCAAAATAATCTACTTTAGAAGGTAAATAGATATAAGGTTCAGTATAGACAATAGAGACACCCTAATGAAAAGGGAATCATGTATTTACTAGGTCACGAGAGTCTCTATATTCATTATAATATCCTCTAGCTTCTTCATTCAGGCCAGAAAACTCATTCTATTCTTATTATTTTGATGCTCTTAAGGGTTTATCATTTTAATGGTCAACTTCATACACATAGGAATAATCTAAAACCTCATTAGGTTCGAATCCTAGATCTGCTATATATTTTTTCCTAAAAGGATTATTCACTAGATTAAATATCTTATATATTTTGAATTATCCTCAAACCATATTTTCCTAAAGTATTTATACCTTAATTTTATCCTTTTACAAATAGTTTGATTCAAAATAACTACACCAAAAGAAGAAGAAATACCCTCCCACTTAGGGGAAAATTCCAACAAATTCAATAGAGCTAAAATGAACTTGGGATATAGAAAATAATTACATTTTTAAGAGGACATAAACATATATTCCATATCCCAAGTCATATATTTAGGTAGACTAATATGTGCATCACTCCTCATAAGATAGAGACAAAAAACATCTTAGTGACTTATAATGATAAAATCAACCTTTCTAGGAAATATTAAATGTTGAATAAATTTTGGTAATAGTATTCCAGCTACATTTATCTTGAAAACATTCATACTTCAAGGTTTTCCATATATAATTATACCTTTTTCGATGCTCTCTATTTATAAAGGTGTGAAATTATTAAAGGAGGAGTGCATCTTGCACATAAAGAAAATGTCTCAGGTAAGAGAATTGAAATATTCCTCAAAATCTATGAAGTTCATGCATGTTGACCCTGCATGCCCCACTTATGTGGCCATGTACTATGTGAACATTTTAACTACATGACTCACTAACATGAAAAACCACCTCCCCCTGAGTCCAAATTTATTCCTATAAATACGACCCTTGTCTCATTATTTGTACCATTTGGAAGGCGAAGAGATGAAACAAAGCTCTATTATCCCTAGTCTATCACCCAAGTATTCAAATCCCATAGATAGAATATTTAAGATCTGAATTGAAGGTAATTAACCAAAAGAGAGGTAATTTGAGTTTCCCAAAGGTACAAAACAACAATAATATTTGTGAGGAACCAATTACTCCATATTCCTATAAATGCTTGGATAAAATACCCTTACCAAACCTTACATTTGTGCAATACTCTTTTAAAATAATATTTTGAGACCCCCCACAACTAGGATGAAGCTTCGTTCAAGTACTATTTCCTAGAGAATTAATTTTCTATATAATTACTTGGGAGAATCACTCATCTATTCACCCTGACATTACTTGGTTTAATCCATCATCCCTTCACCGTAGTGTTACTGAGGTGAATCCCACATAACTTCTCCCTTTTGTTACTTAAGTAGAGCCTTGGAATTTCTCCCTAGTGTTACATGGATGGAGCCCTCATCACTTCACCCGACTATCACTTAGGTTAAGCCCTCACCACGTTTCCCTAGTTTTACTTGGAGGAATCCATGTCACTCACCCAAGTATTACATGGAAGAGGTTTTCTTCAAACCCTTAAAAATAATAACCCATCCTTTTTAAATCCCATATCGAAGCATCATGAACAAACTATCTTTTATGGTTGATAATTCCTTCACCCATATTTTCCATTTGGACCTCTAATTATCATGGCCTCCTTTAAATCCACTAAATACACTAAATCAGGGTATGCATGCCATCATACTCCTATATTGATGTCGCATTCCCTTGATAAAATGTGTCTCTCATGTTTCTGCCTCAAGAGATAGGTCCTCATGGGTTTTTGAATAAAACATTCCCTTGATAATGTGGTTACTAATCTTAAGTAAATATATGATGATTCCCTTGGTAAATGAAACAACACTTGGAAAAACCATCTTAGTTATCGATTGGTCAGGGTGCCCGGTGGACACATGAGTTCACCTGATGAAAGAGGAAACCATGATTAACATAACCCCTAAATCTACCCTTATAAACCCATGAATAGGAGTTTTCCTACTATGTGATTCTTTAAATGTATGACATTAGTGCCTTCCACTTTCCAATCAAACTTTTGTAGTGGATGTGTAAGCCCTTATGGTGGAACAATTGAAAACGACGACCCTATATCCTTCTATTCAATCCTTTGTGGAATTGGCCACCTTAATGAATATTCCTTGAAAACTTGTTCGAGATTGTTGGCACCAAAATATGTGTGGAGGAAAAGTATGTGAATAAATAAACCAACTCCATAGAGGCTGCCTTGCGAAGCCTGTTCATAGATCCCCACAGCACCGCGACTGATACGAAGCCGCCTCCTTTGTGTGTGTTGTGGAGTAATGAGGCGAGAGGCTCTGAGATCAGAAAGAAGTTTGATAAGACACCACAGATCAATGAGGAGGGAGGATCCCCCATCTAAAATATGTTTGCGAAGGCACTGCAGAGTAAAGAGGTAGAAGGCTCTGCGATTCGAAAGACATTTGTGAAGTTGTTGCAGATTAAAGTGACGAGAGGCTCCACGATTATGACAAAAAACCATGTGGATTCATGTCGTGTGATCCCTGCTTCATTCCACCTCTTTCCTAAAAATATTGGCATCCCCTCTATCCCAATGTATGGATACTCCAACATTTTTCCTTATTAGCTCTCGAATCGTGAAGTACTTTCTTCTCTGCGAAAAATGAGCTTTTCCAGGTACTTGAGCATTGTGAAGTGCCCTTTCCTTAGCTCAAATACAACCCCACTTCAAGCAGGGATGCCCTTCGTGGAGCCCACTGAAATTTTCAAAGAAAAGAGACCACTATGGGCACTCGGGTCTTCGCAAATCACTCATTCTTTGCAAAGTACCCTCCATACACATGTGGACAACATGCTAAACCAAGGTCACTGTGCTTCAAGAAGCACATTGCTTCACAATGCTATTATTTTCAAGGTACCCTTGCTTCACGAAGTCCTGCTCCATGAAATCATTTCTGCTTTGTGAAGCACCCTCTATATGCACCTATTCCCTATGTCCAATCCAGGCTACTCCACCTTCCAAAGCATACCCCTTCACGAAGTCCCTCCCCGATGTGGAACACCAGAGCTTCGCAACGTCCTTTCTTGTGAACCAGTTTTCTTCACAAACCCTTATCATGTGCGGCCCTCCAAGATCATATTAATTGACTTCAAAGTTCATTGGGTGGTGCTTTACGTAGGGTTTATTAGCCTTATGCTTATTCTCATAGGCATGATAATGGCTATTACTTTTTCTCATAGCCATGCTAATGTGGTCCCCTCGGTGGATCACTCCACAACACCCCCTAACCATGACATTGCCAGTGCCTTCCCTTATCCAAGGGTTAAAGGGTGTTGGTTATGTAAGTACTAGGGGTGAGGAGTAAACCCGACTCATCTGAGTGGCATGACATCAAACTGCCAAGCACCATCATCCTCAGCATGAGGCAACACCCTTGATCCTCTTCTCTTATTCTATGCCAAAGAACAGAGGAGATATGTGCATAGGGACCTTTATTATCCCATCCCTCTACCATTGAGATTTGTCGCCATTGGGCCTCCATCCACGAGTAAGTCCCAATATCCATCTACCTAGGATACTAACCACGAATAAGCCCTTGTTTCCTCTTTGGTCTGCTAACTACATGTAAGCTCCACTCTACTTCCCACATATGCACCTTTCATGACGTGATCACCGAGTCTTTGTTGCTTATTGTTTTTCACACCATGCATGGCTCACATGGTCTTAGAGTAAGAATTTACCTTGGAATCCTTCCTAGGCATCCTTATCATGTAAGACCCAAACCATTCCAAACTACGTGGACATTGATCCTTTCCAAGGAAAGGTACATAAGAAGCCTCTCTGAGGTTCAATCCTAACACCTACTTGTGTCGGCCCCTTTACATTGGTTCACCTTCGTCCCACATGATGTCAAACTATATCCTCCATTCTGAACTATGTGAAATTTGATCCTTTCAAAGGTATGGTACATAGGAAGACTCCCTAAGGTTCAATCCCAACACCTACTTATCCCAACCCCTTCACGTCAGTTCACCCTTATCCTGCATGATGTGAAACTGTATCCACCATCCGAACTACATGGACTTTGATCCCTGCGTCCTAGGCAGAGTACGTAGGAAGCCTCATTGACGTTCAATCCCAACACCCATCAGTTCCAACCACTTCACGTCGGTCCACCCTCATCCCAAATGAATTTAAATTGTATTCCCCCTTTTATCATGTAAGACATTAAACTGTACCCATTTGAACTACGTGGGATTTGATAATTGTATCCTAGGAAAGATATGTAGGAAGCCTCACTGAGGTCCAACCCCAATTGATGGTAAGCCGTTTTGATCCCCAATTGACAGTAATCCATTGTGACCCCTAAAAGATAGTAAGCTTTTTGGATCGTCAATCAACAATAAGACATTGTGATTCCCAATCAACAGTAAGCCATTGTGATCCTTAATCAACAGAAACCCATTTTGATCCCTAATCGACGATAATCCATTGTTATCCCCAATCAATGGTAATCCATTAGGATTCCTAATCGACGGTAAGTTGTTTTGTTCCCCAATCTACGGTAATCCATTGTGATCCTCAATCTATGGTAATCCATTGTGTTCCCCAATCGATGGTAATCCATTGTGTTCCCCAATAGAAGGTAAGTCTTTATCAACCCCAAGAATTGGTAAAATTTGATGACCCCCCCTGTTGGTACCTACATATCTGGTATGCCCTTGTGGCATCAGACCAACCCAGGATGCTAACCACGTTTAAGCCCCATCATACCATCAGTTTTTTGTCCTATGTGTACACCCCGATCCAATTCCCCCCATCCTGAACTACATGGAAATTGATTCCCTTCTACAGGGATATGTAGGAAGCCTCTCCAAGGTTCAATACCATCACCCATGTCTCGCCTTGGTCTTTCCCTTGAGCCTATGTGTTTCGGGAAGGTTATGCCCCAACATGGAGGTTCCACTTCCTATGGGTCCCATCCATGCATCCATTCTCATGGGTTGCCTTCTCAGGTGTACCGTCACCCTACTGAACTATGTGGACTTTGATTCCCTACCATGAGGACACATAGGAAGTCTCTTTGAGGCTCAATCCCACAATCACTATCACCCTCGCTTTGGATCCATCTCATCCTCTATCAAATCTCAACAATACATAACCATACTGATTCTTACCTGGGCCGCCACATCTCGGTGAGATCATGTCACCATCTTTCTTACATCTCCTAGTAGTAATTATGAAACTAACCACGCATTAATCCCCAATATCCATGATCCCTCCTGGGGTTTCACCCTTCTGATCCACTCCCATCAGCATTCTGATCTGTCTGATCCATCTCTACCGGATGTTAAACTCATAGCATACCCAATGTTAAAGATAGAAAGCTGAGGAAAACCTTAGAGACATGCTTATGACATATAATTCCCCACATTCGACGTAGGATTTCTTGGGCTTCCACGCCATCGAGAATCCCTATCATAAGGGGAAGAAACCCAGACACATTAGTGTTCCAGCGTCCAGACACGCCAGTGATGTCCAACATGACTAATTCCCCGAATGAAGGTTGCTTACCAGACTTTACCCCTTGGAATGTCCTAATAGAAGTAGCATAATTAACTAGAGTCCATGAAGACATGGCACTAGGAGGATTTTCACAAACAACGCCTTAAGTCTATGAGGGAGACCCAGACTAGGAAACAAGTTCGAAGGAGGAATCCGTGAAAGGAGGAACCGACATACCATCATCCCATTTTGATCATGGAGAAAATGTCCCTAAATAAGGAATGGATGCCGCCTACCTTTGGAAAGCGGGAATGAAGGGCAACAGCTGCACGTCCTCCTTTGAAAGAGATGGATGTGTGCCCCAACGAAAGCATCGGAAACATAGATCCACCACTTTAAACTGTATAGAAACACATCTTAGTCACATGATAATTGAATGAATGATAATATCTTTAGCATAAGATGTTAAAATGATACCTTATGATGTGTGATGAGCCCACGATATCCTACTTGATGAACGTAGGATTCCTCTATGATAAGCATGATATGATTATCTAAACTACATGGACCCTTCTTAGATATAACCCCATTCAACATTAATTTTTAACTATAATAAAATATTCTTAATCTTCCATTATCTCTTGTTTCTCACACCAATCCTAACTCATGTGGGCCTAGATATATTATTACAACAGTTCAGGTAGGGGGAATACAAAGAAATGATGAAAACTACCACTCCTACAAGTACTCGGGGAGACTCAATCCTGATACCTCCCATGATTCCCCTTAAATACATAACCACTAGTATACACCCCTAGAGGATGGTCTCAAAGATCTTAGTTGATGATATCATTGAAACAATTAATAATTTCCCCAATTTGGGCCTCCTACAATGTATAAGACCCAACCATTATCTTAGGGAAGATTCATACACATTATCCATACTCAATATTCTGTTGACATGTATTTAATGATATATATTTCTATTATAAATGACTTTATACAACATAACATTACATTCTCGTCGCATGACATAAAACATCACAGTAATGTCCTTACCATCTAACATTAAACTGCATGGTATGGTCTTGTCATATTGGGAAAACTAATGCATAATATTTGAACAAATTTCTAATCTATGTGAATTTAAACTTCATAGCACCATATCCTAGTAGCATGGTAATAAACATAATAAAAATTCCTTAGTTTAAGTTGTTAAACTAAAGCCTTAACCTATGTGTATGACCTAGGATTCCCTATGTGACGAGCATAAGATGCCTCATGCGACAAGCATGAGATGATTCTCCACACTATATGGACCTCTTACTTATATATAAGCTCTATTAAAGTTTAATTGTGCACTATCATACAATGTGATTAATCTTCCATTATCTGTTGCTTCTCATATGAAGAATGAAACATGCGGGCTTTCAGATCTGAGTTGATCAATAAATTGGAAAAATTAAGAATGTACTCAATTTAAGAATTCTACAAGTCATAAGCCCCAACCACCATCTTAGGGAAACTTCATACACATATTCCCTGCTCAATATTTTGTTCTTTCATCTTTCATGATATACATGTTTGGGATACATTTCTTCACACCACATAACATAATGTCCAAGGAAGATGACATAAAATTGCTTAGTAGGATCCTTACCACATGGCGTTAAATTGTATGGTATATTATTTTCATAAAACCTTGAATTGTATCACTTGATATATGTGGATTTGATTCTTGTTTTGATGGGATATGTAGGATGCTTTCCATGAGGTTAAAACCAAACATCATAAAACATCCATTCCATCCTTTTTGGGCCATATTCCACAAAATATTATCAATATACTTCCCTCTTATAGATATATTCCTACAAGTAAATATTTACAGTCCATTGGGATCATATACCCTCACATGGAGAGTTATATTCCTTATAGGATATAACTATATCTACCACATCAAGGCCATATTCCCAATGAGACCATACTTATCCTAGTATGCCCATATTACTTAACAAGAAAAATCATTCTAATTAATTCATGTTCTCTCCTAGGTCATAAAAAAGGGCCACTCATGTGTAAGTCCCACACTGACCACTACCAGACATCATTCATCTAGTCTTCCTTACCACACAATGTTAAAATAAAAGGATTATACCTTGTAACAAGACTGTAATAGGAATGAAATTCACCATCATGTTGTAACAAACTATGTGGATTTTGATTCATTTTGTAAAGATATATAAGAATTACTTTTTATGATATCAATCTCGACACCAAAAACACATACCGACTTACTGGATGATGATAAATTCCAAAGTGCACATTTGTGTGGCTTTAAAGTGTAGTAACCTATAGAACAAAATATTTAAGTAAAAATAAGATAAATATGGTGAACCTATGATATATACAAATGGTTTCATTAATGGATAACCTTAGGTACATATAGATATTCACTTCCATGGGATTCATCTGATACATATTGACACATGCTAATACCTAATTGCTAGCATGATTATTGTTGTACATATCTCCCTCATAGTGTTTTTTTGATCCCCAAAACTCTCTTTTGTTTCTAAAAATTTCATTTTAACGAATTTCATATTCCTTAATTAGACTTTAAATCATGTCATTAATGGCCTTAATTGAGATCTCAATGTCAATTCAAAGGTTACATGTTGATCTTATTGAAGTCTTGGACCTATAATTTATCACATCATAAGAACATGGAATCAAATTAAAAGAAAATTAGAAGGTAATATAAGTATGTCTAAGAGGCCCCACTTGAAGGTGGAAGGTTGCATGTTGTATCAACCATCTGGTGTAAATGGACAATGGCTCCTCATGCGGTGAAAGACCATTGGTCAGCCTGTGTGGATTCCAGAGGTCCAACATTCTACAAGAGGACCACCAGATAGCTGGTGGATAGTAGTATATAGTTGGTGAGTGTTTTCTATACCTAGTGGTCTATAGGTGACCCATTGTACTTCTAATGATATATACTAGGATGTTAGTGGAATTAATAAAATAGGTTTGAGTGTGCATTTAATATGGGTCAAAATGTCATATTTTTTGTCTTCTTAGACTTCAATGACTACAATGAGTTCCAAAACCTTCCTAACTCTTTTAGATGCTATAATATATATCCTCGGTGGATTGAAAGATCTATCATTTTCCAAAAATGATTCTCTGATCATTTATTCAATTTTGGATCTATAAAAGTGATGATCTGGTGGATCCCCTCAAGTTATCTCAATCATTTAACACATTTTCTCCAATAATTTCAAAGATTATATTCTACCTTTATCTCTAAATCTATATTCTCAAATATAATCATCCTTTTTGAGTGATTAGAGAGTGAAATTTTAACATATTTTTTCTAATAAAACCTCTATTTTTTCATATCATTATTTAACAGGAGTTCACTTATGCGAAAGTGAAGGTTGCGTTCTTTTTCTACTGGTGAAGCTCAAAAGAGTACTCAAAAACCATAATTGTGAGGGACATGTTTCTTTATCACTTAAATATAGAGAAACGATACATTTATAAATTTTATTACATGATTTTAAGAATAATAAACCAACAAATTCCATCCAATGATCATAAATTCTTGTGTCTTTGGAAGATTAGATACATAATTAAAAAGCAGGAAACCAAAATATTTTTTTTAATATCGATAAAGAGATCCTAACTTTCTTTTAGTTCTTACATCTGCATAGGATAACCTGAGGAATAAAAAAATAAAGGGATGAGATACAAATCCTAGTAAGGCTAAGAAACATAGAAATAAATAACAACACATAGGTTATAATAAATAACATCATGACATAAGAAAGGCATGGAACATGATTAAACATAAGGGAACATAACATGTATAACATGAGACCATGTAATAATGGAATAATAGGAATGTGAAAACAACATAAAACATGAAATAAGCATGAGTCAATGAAAAATTCCAAGACCATTGCACATGGTGGAACATGAGTCAAGGATAACTATCAAGACCATTGCACATGGTGTACAATGTCCCATAAATAAATCAGGTTCACTCTCTATCACAAAATTACATCTCATGATACTAAAAATTACGCAATTCAATAGAGAACTATATGGTATCACCCATCAGAACATGTCCATTCATATGTGTTCCACATGAAGAATCATATAAGGAATAAACATAGGGGTTTCCCATGGAACGAAATGGGCATCGTAATCATGTCATAAGGCATAAATAATGGGTGTATCATAAAAGTTTCCATGAACGTAATATATTTAAAAAATACATGGACATTAATAAGGTAAAATAGTAATATATCATGATAAATTATGTCCATAATAATTGAAAACATGTAAAAATAGTGCTTTAGAAATGAGCCACTTTAGTGTTTTTAAGGGAATGTTTTAAAGATTCCTAAAAAAGAAAAAAGGTATAGTTGTTTTTATAAAAGAATAAATGAACCAAGATAGGTTTTAATAATTAAATGAGTTATTTTAGAAAAATAATTTTTTTTTTAAAATATATTATGAAGTGAACTTGAAAATGGGTAAGAAATTGGGAAGTTCCCTTTAATTGGGCTAGCTTATCAGGAGGAAATGAGAAGGGAACATTAGAAAACATGTATTTAGCCATTAAAGAAAGAAGAATTGAGATAAGTAAAAAAAATTTGGAACATAAAACAAAACTATTAGTAAATGATAATAATTAAGAATTACATTATGTTAGATAAATAAAGCATAACCCAAAGGAAAAAATGACGATTTAGAGATAATCCCTTACCTTATGTTCGAAAACATTCTACACTTGAACTTTATGTATTGTATAACCAATTAGATCAATTAATTAATTAATCCATAATATATTATATATGGATTTGATTTATTATAATTTTATTAAGTTCATTTATGGAATTTTTTATGAGTTATGAGATTCAATTTCATTGTTTTGGGAGCATTCGTTTCCTTGGTTTTCATGATCAGTTTACGTGTATACATGTATGGAAAATCATGTAAAATGAGAATAGTTATCTAGAAAGGAAATTATATGTTATTAATGAATATAAATAATATTAAATGATATTATATATCATTTTATTTCTTTATGTGATGATTATTCAATAGATAAAATGTTAAAGATAACCGTTTAGATTATTTTGATGTTTTTTCGATCGTCACAAACTAGTTTTGTTTTATGAATTAAAATTATGTATATATTCTAGTTATAGTACATCAAATAAGATAAAATAAATATATTATAATATATTTTATCTATAAAAATGGTTTTATGACCATCCTTGAAGGAGTTAATGGAAATTGAAAACTCTTCATCCTTGAATAAGACAAATCAACACATCACAAACCGTGTATTCATTTTTAGAACAAATGGAGTGGGGAAGAGAATTGGTGACAAATTTTTCCATTAAAAAATAAAATTATATTATATAAAAATATTTTATTTATCATTTCACTTGGATAAGGATAGGTTAGAAGAAGAAAATAAAATAAAATGAAAAGAGAATAAATGAAAATGAAAGAGTATTTTACCTCTTGAATTCCTTCTCCGTGAGAATATCCTTGGGGCACTTGATTTTCGTATTTTATTGAGACCAAAGACTCCTATATTTGAGGGTGAGAAGTTTTAAGTTTATTTATAATAATTTTGACAAGCATCAAGGATTTTTATTTGTGAGGAGAAGATGTAGTGAGGAGTGGTATTTATAGTTGAGGAGAGAGAGGTGTTTTTGATTATTTTATTCATTTGTTTATTATTTTGGATTAAGACTATCAATAGTATGGATTATTGTGACTATGTAAAGTAAATATTTAATGTGATTTTTAATCAATGATGATTAAATTATCTATACATCATTCACGACTCAATAATTCATGTATTTAGCTTATGCTGTAAATTACCGTATTTTACTAATCACACACAATTCAACTATTTTAGAATAACCCCAAAAATTCATCATAACCATTTTTAAATGTTTAGAATTTAAAAATGGAATATATTTTATTAAAATAATTTTCTAAATATGGGAAATTTAATTTTTTAATAAAATCATCATTTATTTGAAAAATACCGATTTTAAAATTACAATTGATTTTATAACACTTTGAAAAATTAATTAAGGTATCATAAAATTATCTTATAATCATAATAAAACAAAATATTAATTTATGTATCTATTTTATGAACAAAAATTTCCTTTTAAGTCATTATATTAATTACAAAACTGTAAACAAACATTTATGTTTCAAAAAAATATCAATACTTAATTTATCATTTTTAAAACATCTACTTAATTATTCCATGATATAAATATATCATATTTTAATTTGTAATATGCCTAAATTTTATTTATACTTTCATAGGTGAGATTAATATTCTATTGGATGAGTTACTATTCTAAATGATTACATTACTATTCCAAAGGTCATGTTACCATTCCATTGGTTTAGTTTCCTTAATTTCTATAAATACTTCTCATTTAATGAATTATTCATTTAAAAATAAGTATTGTGTTATCTAAGTGATTTTATGTGACTAATTCTATATGAAATAATTATAAAGAGAGAAATTTTATTGATAGAATTTTTGGACATTTCAGTTAAGACCAGGGGAGTAATAATAAAAACCTCTCGACCTGAGGGCTAGAGATGTTGGGTCACAACGAGATATTGCTGAAATCCTTTATTAAAGTGTGTTTTTATCTCTTACTTTACATATTACATCATTCAAATTCAGTATGAATAATTTCATAAATTTTATTAGTCTGTTTTCCATTGTTCATACATGATTAATCAATATTGAAATTAGCTCTTTATTACAGATAAAATTTATACATTCATCAATTTATCAAAATTAAAATCTTATTGGTTTATCATTTCAAAATATTTTAATTTTGAATTTACATTTTTCGTTTTCTTTAATTTTTAAAATGTAATTTCAACACCTCTGGATATCTACTCTAACAAAAATTTTTACCAAAGGGTTTTTTATGATTTTTTTTATTTTCAAATAATATTGTTTTTAAATATCAACCAATTTCAAAGGTTGATCTTTTTATATTGGAATATAATTCTTATTATCATGTTCCTATTTTTGATGGCACCGATTATTCATATTCAAAAAATTGTGTGCCAACCTTTCTTGGTAGAATTTGTTAACATGTTTGGAAAATGGGTATGCATGAATATATTCTATCTAAGGGACATTTAGAAAAATGGACTCTAGTTGATGTTAAAAATGTTCAGCTTAATAGAAAATATATAAATAATTTACCCTGTTTTCTTGATCAAAATGAATTTCATAGTGTTTTTACATGTACAAATAATCATGGAATATATAATTTTCTAGAATTTACTAATGAAGGAACCAAAAAATTTAAATATTATAGATTAGACATGTATATATAAGATTTTTAAATCTTTTCTATTCATACTAATAAATCCATCACCCGTATATTTTCGTGGTTTACTGACATGTTCAATGATAAATAGTCTCTAGGTGATGATTTTTCTACATAATCACTAGTAAAAAAGATATTGTGGCTCCTAATAAGTAATTGGACCCCCAAATCCACCACTATAAAATAATAAAGGGATGTGAAGAAAATGGTAGTCGAAAAACTTATTGGATATCTAATGATGTATGAAATTACTATGAAGAGATAAAATAAGAAGGAAGCCAATAATGCTAATTATGTAATAAAAATAACAAACTTTAATACTACCAATGATGACTAATCTAGAGTTGATGGTCAATTTTTTTTCTACTCTCCATGATCAAGAAAAAATTGTTTAAGAAAAAGAACTGAACCAAGAAGGTATGGTTTTGGAAATTCTGGGAGTCACAATGATAGAAAAAAATGATTCATAGAAGAGTAAATGGGAATACAAACAAGAATAATATCTCGGAAACATACAATTATGTGGTTTGAAAATTATCCCTACATCCACTGAGAGGAAGAAGTTTCACTAGTTTTAGGAGCACAAAATTATAGGTTCTCAAGTACATACAAAACTGTAGCCCGAAATGGGATAATAAAGAGGAAGAAGTACTATTCCACCAACCGTACATGAATTCTATTATACTACAGTGAAAGATAGCAAGAAGTCTGCATTGCTACAGTGCCGCAGCCACCCAAGTCCAAGATGCTACAATGGCTGGTGGTTTGATGTTCAAGTCACTACAGTAGCGTTGGCTCCAAAGTCTAACCTACTACAATAGTCATTTTAAAATTATGTTCTACTATAGTTCCTTATTAGTGTTGGTTGATCATCACTTATTTAGTGATAAGAGTTGATACATTACCCAAAAATTTGGGACAGGGGAGCTTTAGCCATGGACCCTCAGAGCATGGGTGAATTTCACCTATAACCCCTAATGAGCTCACCGTGGATTTGCAGCCTGTTACGTTGCGTGGGTTAGAAGTTTTCTGCCCAACCTTCATCCAAAATAGATCAGGCTACACCAATCCAATAGTTAAATAAAAAATCCAAACCATAAGGTAAATTATAAAAATTAAATACAAAAGTTCACATAAAACTATAGTGTTTCTTCTATAAAAATAAGGTTAATGAAAAGAAACAAAGTAAGAAAGACCTTAACGTGATAACATAGAGTTTCATATATGACTCAGTGGAATCAACTTCCTCAATCTCTTTAATTGAATCAATTGATAAGTTCCTTAGGTAATATGTTGATGAATACATTGAGGTTAATACCCTTATTCCCATTTCCCCCACTTCTCCTTCTGATCTTAATTCTTCCCCCTTTTCTTCTTCCTCTTACTCCTCAACTCACCTTAATTATTAAGAAAAGAATAAAATCATGATCAGTTAGAAAAAATGGTTTCCATTAACATTATTCCATATATAAGGAACTTAATAAAAAATACAATCATGTTCTTAAAGAAAACCCAAAAATTCAGAAATAAAATGAAAAAATATTCAATGAAAAAGAATAATTATCAGTGAAATTTAAGAATCAACTGGATGTTGATAATCTGGAATCTATAATCAAAGGCCTAAAAAGATCATTTTCCAAATTCACTTAAGGTAAAAATAATCTAAATAAAACTTTGGGTTCTCAAAGACATGTAAAAATATAATTTGTTCATTGTTTCTCAAATCATTTTAACACTTCAAGAAATCCATCAAAACCGACTTTTATTAAAGGTTTCTTGCAAGATAAGTTTTTAAATTATTATAAAATATTTGTAAAATTAATTTATGAATTTGGTTATAATAATTAAAATCATGGTAGACCAAAATAAATTAATATTTCATCTAAGATATCTAAAATAAAATCCCATAATAAAAAAATATGGAAGCATAAATCTTTATTGGCTAGTATTAGAGGACCCAGGTTTTTTTTCATTCCAAAAAATTAATCATTTGATTTTGTAGGAAAAGTTTCATCTGATAAAATCCCAAGAATCACTATGGTTCCTAGATTATGGGTTTTCAAGACACATGCAGTAAACTCTCCAAATTCAATTAAATTTATAAACCAGATAAAGGTTACATAAACTTTTATGATAACTATCAGGGTAAGATAATTGGTGAATCCACCATCGATTTTTCTAACTAAATTTTTATTAATTTTTTTTAATGATTGAAATGAAAATGTTCCAATAATTTTTCAATTATGTGATAGAAGTTTTAAAATATTTTTTGATTTTTTTGTCAAAATTTTTAACTCAAAATGAAACATTTTATTTTCTACATATCATTTTCAAAATGTTGATACAGTCATTTTAAAATATATCACCACCCAAAATGTAAAATTATCGAGTAAAAAACTTAGTGAGTCATATATTTATCATAGATTCCTTGGTCGTTATATCACACACTCACTTTCAAAACTCAACCATTATATAATAGTAAAACATTTATCCAAAATTAATATCAAAGATTAAATGGTTTTTAAAGCATTCCAATATAGTAAGAAAAACAAATATTCTTTTAAATCTAAAAAAATTATTCTTCTAAATATGTTGAATTAATTTATCTTGATTTATTAAGAACTTATAAAATTGAAACTCTATGAGTCAAATCCTAGACTTTTTTTAATATTGATGAATTTACAGGGTTCACTTGGTCTTAGTTCTTATCTTAAAAAAGTGAATCTTTTGAAACCTTAATCAAGTTTTCTAATAGAGTTGAAAATAAAAAATGTTTTAATGTTATTTCAATTTTGATGTGATCATGGAAGAGAATTTCAAAATAAGTAATTTGATTATTTTTATTCTTGACAAGCCTATAATCATTATTTTTCTACACCTAAAACCTTTAAACAAAATGGGGAATTAGATAGGTGAAATCAAACTATCGGAGAAATTATTCAACCACTTTTAAATGAATTTTTTACTAGAAAAAATGGTTGAATCCATTAATACATATTTATTTATAATCACATTCTTATAATAAATTTTATAGAAAATAACTCTTATAACATTTTAAAAAAACCCAACGTGTGATTTTTAATGTTTTTTTAAATGTTTTATTCTAAATACCAATGAAAATTTTGGAAAATTTGATTCAAAATATGATTAAGTTATATTTCTTGGATAATAAAATATAATAAAGGCATATAAAGTCCTTAAAAAAGGACTAAAACATTAAAATAAACAATTCATGTTGTTTTTGATAAAATTTTCTAAAATATCTTTCTCAAAATGTTTTTGAAAATAATCTTTTTAAATCTAAATAATTTTAAGTCAAACAGGAAAGAACGTAAAATTCATTACCTAAATATTTCAAAAATATGAATACCATATCCTTGAAAATGACATTGGATATTTTCAATAGGGATTTTTCACTAGAATATTAGTCTTAAATGCGGTTAAACATCTTGAATTTGTCTCTCACTTAGAACCCATAAATCTTAAAGATCCTCCTAATGATGAAATTTAGGTTATTTCCGTTCAAGAGGATCTAAATTAATCCAATTAGAATAATGTATGACAACTTGAAAAAATACCTAATGATCCTTGTTTCATAGGATCTAAATGACGTTTTCTAATAATTATTATAGATTTGGTAGTAACACTAGAAATAAAAATCTTATAGTATCCAGTGGTTACAAACCAGATGAAAGAATTGACTATGGTGAAACCTTTTCACCCATCACTTAAACTCCATTAGAATCTTTTTTGGATACATCTCTCACATTAATTTAGAAATCTTTTAAGTACATGTTAAAATATATTTTTTAAATGTAAATGTTTTTGTCGATCAACGAACTCATTTTGAAAATACTATTTTTGAAATAATTTTTTCATATTATCTAATTCTTTTTATGGTTTAAAATAATCCCCTTAGTCTTGGTATGAAGGTTTATCTAATTTTATTTTTAAATAATTATTTTAAAAGGGGAATGTTTGAATCAACTCTTTTTAAAAAACATCTCAAATGATTTGATATTTTTTAAAACTTATGTTGATGATGTGATTTTCAGCTCAACCAATGAATGTATTTACTTTGAATTTTCTAATTCAATGAAATAGGAACTTTAAATGAGTTTTATGGGTGATATAAAATTATTTCTCAATTTTCAAATTTCATAAAGAAATTATGTTATTTTTCTAAACTGAGGAAAACAAACTAATTAACTTTTAAAATTTTTTGCATGGTACATGCTAAGGAAATTAGTATACCCATGAGTAGAAATAGTAAGTTAACAATGGATGAAGTTGATAATCCAATTGAAAAATATTTTTATAGATCAGTGATTGGAATTCTTCTTTATCTTACTATGACATGGCCCGAAAACATGTTCAGTGTTTGTTTGTTTTTACAATTTTCAATCAAATCCAAATAAATATCATCTAAAATCTATTAAAAAGAATTTTTATTTATTTAAAAGGAACTAAAAATATTGGTTTGTTTTATATAAAAGAAACTTATTTATAATTATCTATTTTTCTAATTTTTTTTAGAGGATTAAAAATTGATAGAAAAAGTACAATTTATACTTTCCACCTACTTAGAAAATCCCTCATCTCATTGAGTTGTACAAAGAAAAACTTTGTTTCCCTTTCTATAGCCGAAGCAGAATACACAGCCTCTAAGAGTTTTTATGCCCAAATAATATGGATGATACATACTCTCTTAAACATTATTATTACATATTATTATATCTCTATTATGTGTGATAACACTTGTGACATTAATATTTCCAAAAAATCTATTTAGACCTCTCTCACTAAACTCCTTGACCTTAAGCATCATTTCATAAGAGGTCATTTAGAAAAGGGTGATATATTATTTGCAGTTTTTAGGATGAAATATAAAATTATAGATATTTCCACTAAACTTCTACCTCTTAATCATTTTTATTTCATTAAAGGTGAATTAGGAATGTTTTACTTATCACTCTTTCCATTTGACCTTAACTAACATGAGTTATCTTTAGATAATCTATTTATCTTGATGTTTAGTTTTATTATAAAATCTTAAAATTATTGATATATTATTTATTTTAATATATATTTCTTGGATATGATCCTCATATCTAATTTGTTCTTTCTTTTGAGGGGGAGACTTATCTCTTATTTTTAAAAATTTTCTTAAGGGTGACCTTTTTGTTTTCAAATGTTTTTGTTAAAAAAATGGTTTCTCTTATATTTAAATTTCAAAATAATATTTCCCTAAACATGTAATTTATATTATAAATTTTAAGCTTTCAAACTAAATTTGTTTTAAAAAATTATCTAAGAAATTATGTATATGATCTCTTATTACTAATAGTTTGTCTTTATCTCTCTTAAATAAAGATTAATGATGAGTAAAAATCCATTATATACATTTCTCTATTACAATTTCATTGAGTTTTCTTTGAAAACATGAAATGGGAGGATGATTTTGAGGTATGTTTTCACATTAAAATAGAATACATCACTATTTCTTCATTTGAAATAATCAATCAATATAGATGAAACAAAATTTTTATGGAATGAAAATCTTCACAAAGGTATGTACCAGTTTTATTATTCTAAAATTTGTTTCTTTTATTTCCCCTTTCTAAATATTATGAGTTTTTATCAAAAAAAATATTTTATTCTTCACTCTCTTTACCTATTCTATTAAGGGGGAGTTTGATATCTAATATTTGTTTTCCAATATTTTTATTATTTTTAGTTATCTTTTTGAAACTCTAAATTCCTTTTTAAACTATATTTTCAATCTATATTTTGAGTTTTTTTAAATCTCTCTTTCCACTCCTTGTTTTTCTTTTTTATAATCATAATGAGGGTTAATTTATTATTAATTTTTTTAACCTTGAAATGGGTAGAATTCTTTTGATATTATTTGAATTCAAATGGTTATAATTTTATTTTCTTTGAATTTCCAATGGGGAGAATTTATTGAAAGTTGTTGTTATGTGTTATTGATTAATTATTTTACAGGGGGGTAATGAAATTTATGATTATAACTTACTCCTTCAATATATGACATGTTTGTTTTATTTATATCTCAAGCATGTAAAATATCTTCATCTATAAAATCTTAAATTAAAATGTTATATCTTTCACTCTTCTTTTACACTTTCTATATATTTTTTTGTTAGGTGTTTATAGTCATAATGTTTTTTTATATTTTTGAAATTCTATCTAACATGGTGTTTTCATGATCACAGAAACTCTCTTTTTAGGGTTATAGAACCTTAGTCAAAAACCTTGAAATGAGTCTATGCATACGATGATATCCTTAAATATTGGTAAAGTCTTGATTAGATGATTTTATTAGTAATAAATCATTGTATTAATACTAAAATTGGAAGAATAATATTTAATAGAGGTATCTTGGATAGTAACTATAAAAGGGAGTGTTGGGTATTAACTCAATAATCACTTAGTGCACAAAAATGAAACCTAAATACACACCTAGTTTGACACTATTGGGGGATATGATTTAGTAGATCATATTCTCTTTAAAAAAAATTACGAAGGATTGATTTACTAGTTAATTTGAGGGATTAGGTTAAGAAGTATAAGATAACCCAACTTAATGTATCTTAGATTAAAATAAGTTTGATATAGGTTGAACTAAATGAATTATAATCTAATGATATAACATAAAAGGGGAAATGGTTTTAAAGTTGAATCCCTTTTATTTTATTTATTATTATAACCCCCTATTATGTTAAATGATAATCACTCAATTTATACCCTTTTGGTTTTAGATATGGATAGAAGTAGAAGGATCTAAATTAACAATGAGTGTGAGGGATAATGAGATGACTGCCCCAATGAAAAACCCAATGTAATGGGGGTTGGAGTACAAAAACTTATGGAAATTATTACTAAACTCTCACATGATATGAATAATAAGGAAAATAACATTGAGCTACTAAACACACCAAGGAGGGATCATGTAATTATTGAGTATTTCATGTGAAAATAACCTCCCACCTTTAGTGGCTCTTATAATACACTTATTTTCGAGCAATGGATAAATGTGAAAGAAAATATATTTTCCATTACCTAGTTCTTGGAACATGATAAGGTCATTCTATCTGTCTCTTAGTTGGAAGGTGAGTCTGACCATTGGTATCCACTTATTAAGAATATAATAAAGAAGGATGAAGTAGACTCTATAATATGAAAAGAGTTCAAGAAAGTGTTCTTTCACCATGTATTTTCCTATAAATATTCACACAAAGATAGATAAAGAATTAATGGAGTTAAAAAAATGACTGATTAATCCATTGGCACTCACAAAGAAAAAATCATAAGACTGGTGAGGTATGACTTTATCTTTTTTATAGATCATGATAGTGAAATAAAATTATTTTTTAGTATCCTTAAACCAATTATTCAAAGAGAATTATCTGTAATAGAATTTTGTATCTATGAAGAGGTTGTATGATGAATACTTTAGGTGGAGATAGAAGACAAATAATCTCATTATTCTAGATACAATAATTAAAAGATGAAGTTCGAGGGGAACTCAAATGTAAAATATCCGGAAGGAAAGAACATTCAATTCTATTCATGCCAAAAATATGGGAACACTCACACATGAAATTTTCTAATAGGGTTTATAGGATGTTTTAAATTCGGTATAATTGGTCATCAAGCTCATGAATTCCAAAATGATGAAAAAAGAAAAATAGAATAGAATAAGGTCTCTACTAATGCTCTGCACACTCTTCAATATTTCAAATCCAAGGATTTTGGGCATTATATGAATCAATTCCCTAACCCCAGAGCTAATGAAATGAGTAGACCACAAAAACATCCCAAACCCTGGGAATAAAGGAGAGCATACATAATCATTATCATTGAGGTGTATCATGAAAATGAAGTGATGTGAGGTACACTTATCCTCTATTCTATATTTGTAAATACATTATTTGATTCTAGTTCTTCACATTCTTTTATATCACAAAAATTTTATAATGTTATTGAATCATAACCTATAGTTTTTTACATTGAACCATCTATGAAGACACCCAATGGCATGTTGATCATGTCTAAGATATATAACTCCTCTATGATAATTATTTGTGAGTATATATTAACTGAAAATATAATTATTCTCCCCTTGGTTAAATTTTATATAACTTTTGGTATGCATTGTTTGTCCCTACATAGATACCATATCAATTATCTGGGGAAGGAGATCTAATTTTATATCCCATATCATAATATTCTCAAGTAGTAGTATAAGGTTTATCTCCCCTAGAATAAAATTCTATAATATCGGTTTTAATACCTATAAATGATGATTTTTTTAACTCTAGTGATCATAGAAGAAGTTAGCATCAAAAGCATGCACATTATATGAGAATATATTGATGTAATCCTGGATTAACTACCAAGTATTCCCCTAGGAAGTGATGTTGAGTTTTCTATTGAACTTATACCTATATCTATAACTATATGAAAGACTCTATATATGATGGATTTTGTTGAATTGGAGTAATTAAAGAATCAAATAAAGAAGAATTTAGACATGAGTTTTATCCACCCTAGTGCTTCACCATAGGGAGAACTAGTCATATTTTTTATGAAGAAAGATATATTAATGGGTATTTTAATTAAATAACTTGATATTAACAAGATAAAAATTAATATTAAATATCATTTAACATGTATAGATGGCATATTCTATCAACTCATAAGAGCTCAGTACTTCCCAAAGATTGACCTTCTATCTGGATATCATCCATTAAGGGAAAAAAGTGTTGAAAAAATATTTTTAAAAATGGTATGGATGCTACGAATTTATATTGATCTCATTCAGACTGACTAATACTCCTACCATTTTCATAGATTTTATTAATAGAGTCGTTTAAGTATACCTTTATCAATTTTTGGTTTTCTTTACAAAGCATATTTCTATATATCAAAGAGTAAAAAGGAGAATAAATATCATTTTAATATTGTGTTAAATATATTGAGAAAGGATAAAATGTATTCCAAATTTATCAAGTGTTAATTATACCCACAGAAAATATCATTCTTGGGTCATGTGATCACAAACAAGGGCATATTTTTAGATCCATCAAAGACAGAAGTTATTGAGAATAACCCAAACTAACTACTATAATCAAGATCTATAGTTTTCACAGGTTTGCAGGATATTATAAATTATTTGTGAGAAATGTATCACATATATCAAATCCAATACCCAATTAAACAATTGTGGTAATAAGGTTATTTTAGACAAGGTAATGTGAAGAATGTTTCAAGGAACTAAAAATGGGGTTGGTCACTACTCCTATAGTTACATTACACCATAGTGGGGAAGAGTTTATAATATATAGCAATTCTTTAGAAAAGGGTTTGATTGGAGTCAACATGTAGAACCATAAGTTAATTTTTTATTCCTAATTAAAATTAAATACACATAATAAAACTTACCCAAAGCATGATTTAGTGCTAGTAGCAGTGATCTTGGCATTAAAGATTTGGTGAAATTATATCTACAGAGAAAAGTGTGACCTATAAATTGATGATAAGAGTTTGAAATGAATATTCACATAGAAGGAGTTTAATGTGTGCCAAAGGATATGGTTGAAATTGATAAAAATTAGGACTGATCAATAAATTATTTTCCTCGGAAGGAAAATAAGGTGGCGGATGCTCTGAGCAGAAAATATAATGTTACCCAATATGTGATTAGTTTTGAAAAAGGCCTAGTTCTCTTGGATTTGAAAAGAAAAAATCTTAAATCCATAATGGAATGTGATAAATCCTATCATTGCCAAATGATTACCCAACCATCCATTCACTTATGGATCAAATAATCCAATAAATATGATGTAGAGCAACAAAAAAGGTAGTGAATATTCAGGAGTTAAACATTTATAAAGATAGATTTATAAGGTTTGTAATTCAGATATGTGTCTCATAAAAACTATAATTGAAGAAGTTTTTTTATGATACACATAAATCATCATTCTCTATTCTTCCAAGAAGTATAAAGATGTATAGAGACATAAAATAAAACTTTTTATGGGATAGAGTGAAGAGATAAATTGAAGAATACATATCTAGATGCTTGTTATACAAGAAATTTAATGTTAAATGATAAAAGTCTAAGGGTATGATGAAACCATTACCCATACTAGATTGGAAATAGTAAAGAATCACCATGGATTTCATCATAGGATTTTCAAAAACATCCAATTTCCATAATTCTATTTGGGTTTTATTCAGTCTCCTTATAAATTCATCACAATTTATTATCATCAAATAATTTTTATCCCTTGAATAAAATTCTAAGGTATACATATGGAAAGTGGTGAGGATTTATGGAGTACCACTATCCATTCTATCTTATTGTTATTTTAGGTTTACCTCAATAATATAGAGAAGTCATCAGAAATCATTTGAGACAGAGTTGAGTTTCAGAATTATTTATCATCATTAGATGGATGTTAATTATTAAAGGACCATTCAAACTCTAGATGATATACTAATATCATGTTCAATTTATTTAAAAGTATGTTAGTATCAACACCTCCCCCTGGTAGAGTTCTCATATAAAAACTATTTTAATTACATAATTCAGATGACACCACATGAGGAACTTTATGGAAAGAGATGTTGGACTTAAACATGCTAGGATAAAGTTTTATAGAGGAATATAATAGGTCCTAACCCTGTACAAGAAATTATAGATAAGGTTCAAACCATTCAGTGGTATATGAAAGTATCATAAAATTGTAAAAAGATTTATGTATATAATCATCAATGATATCTAGAGTTTGAAGTTTATGATAAGGTATTCCATTGAATTTCTCATTAGAAGAGGGTTATGAGATTCGAGATGAAAGGGATGTAGATCCATAGATACATTGGTCCCATAAAAATCCTTTATTATGTTGGGGTCATAGCCTATCTCTCAGCACTCCCTCCATACCTATATCAAGTGCACAATGTTTCCATATATCTATTTTTAGGAAGTACATACAAGATCCATCACATGTATTGAGCTCATAAGTTGTACAACTAGAACATGACCTTTCATATGAGGAATAACCAGTGACAGTTTGGGATAAAAAATACAAGGTTTTGACAAACAATACCACCAATATAGTCAATTTTCTATGGATAAATAATATTTTTAAGTTATCTACATGAGAACCTAAGTATGAGAAGAAAGAAAAGTACCCTCACTTGTTTTCTTCCATGTAATAAAATTTCTAGGGAAATTTTTTTAGGGGTTAAAATTTTAAGAATTGAGTTTTATAAATATCCACCCTAAATAAGTACTATGCTCGATAGCTTGATTCACATGAAACAAAAATACAAACAAAATCATATATATCATTTTATGGAATTCATAAACTTGAAAAGTATTAACAGTGGTAACAGAATTATGAAATATATATAAACATATATATATTTATACATATACATATATATATACATATAAAGAAAAAAACAAAATAATGTTCTCTTTAAATATTGACTGAACTAGTGCAGTTGAGGAACTTATAATTTATTTCTCTAAAATTTACCTTTTTTCAAGTATACTATATCTTGGTATGGATAAAGGATTAACAATAGTTTAACTTATAAATTTTATGAAAATGGAAGAGAATAGATAATATAGAAAAAGTCAGTTTCCTATAAAAACCATTTTCAATACATTTAATGATTTTAATTAAAAATAAAAAAATATAAATTTTAGGATGTGAATTTGAAAAGAAAAACATAATTTTGAGATGAATCTTGGAAATATTAGCTTAAGATTAATTTTTTATATTTTTATAAAAAAAATATTTTTATTTGAATAGTGGAATATACTATTTTACGAATATTATGCCTTTTATGGAATTATGAGATTATAAGAATGAATTAAAAATTTATGAAGCCATTTTATAGAAAAAATATGTATTTTATTATTTATATTATAAATTTTTAAATATTTATTCCAGTTTAGAAACATTTATTTAATCTTTTAGAAATTAAGTAATATTTTTCTCAAGAATTTTTTTAATACATTATATAATTATTATTTAAAAATTAATTTTTATTACTTTTATAAATTAAATAAAAATAATTTAATTTCAAATTTTCAATCAAAAGGCCCAAAATATATATTATGGAAGAATACAAGTAAAAACCAGTTACCATGGTAAAAGATAAGATAATAAAAGTAAAAATCCAAGACTAAATAACCACAAACAAGTTTAGAACATGTGTGAGAATGTGTGTTTAAGGAATTTATCAGCTTTATAACTTCTCTTATCCATTATATCTCTATTTTTGGACAACTGACCTTGAGAGTCACATCCCTTTATTAAAAACTTATGGGTATTTAAAAAAATATCACCCATGTTCACTTATAAAGGTGCTCTCCTATCCTCCATTTCCCTCACACAAAAAACCCCAATGTTCAGCCTAAAATATACTAAACCCTATCCTAACTACTACTATACACCTTAAATAGGTTTTAGTTATCACAAAATATCACCTCTCATTGGTATAACTGCCTTCATAAGGAAGATAATCCAAGTAGTGAGGTATAAATTTTGAATTGCTCATTTCTCCTTTTTATTTATTCATGTGCACTTCTAATTACTCAAATTACATTACACATTGTCAAAAAGATACCATTTGTTTGACTAGTATACTGATATGTAACTATATTTATTAAACAATCATTGAACACCAACCCCTTTCTATTTTAGACAAATGGATACGTGAATCATGTGTGTGTGAAGACTACAACCTCCATGAATAAACATGTTTCATTTCCCCTCACCTCCAAAAATGGATGGATAAAAGGGAAATTTAATAAATAAGTATGATATATATGAAAATTTTAATATTATTAAATAAATAACCATATTTATCCTTTCTCATGTTTCACCATATTTCTCCTTTATCATGTTCCTTGAAAAATGATATCATCATCCATATGTATGCACAGACAACCGAATCCATTGAACTATGCATTCTTTTTATCTCTACCACCTTCATAGATGGTTTATTTTATAATTGGGGACACTATATGAAATATAAAATTATTATATTTCATTAACATGTCTGTGTGAAGAAACATATTATTTTAAAAAAATTATGAAGTAATCTATCGATACCAATAAATAACTCCAAATTAGTTCATCACTGAATTAACTTTCACAAAACACAAAAAAACAATCATGTAATAGAATTTTAATATTATAATAAATTATATAACATAAATTCTAGTACCTTTAATGGTTTTTTAATATAATAGTTTGTGCCTTCCTGGTTAGTTACATCGCCGATTTTGGTTGTTGGAGGTGTTCGGGGGAGGTTCCAGGAGTTTTGTGGGATTTTGAGGGGCAATAAGGATATTTTAGGAAATACACGTCATGTAAGTGTATTACAAAGCATGAAAGTTGGTTTCATGGCTTGCCCAGGGCTGGTTTAGGACTTTTAGATTTTCAGGGTTAAATAATAAAAAGGTGATGTGCTTTTCGGAAAAACTAAACCCCAAGGATTACACGACATGAAAGAGGATTACACGTCATGTAAACCCCTGATCCAGTGCTATTTTAGAATTATTTTCTGGAAAAATTTTAATTCATTCATTCATGGATTCTTCTTCAACTTTTTTGTGTGAACCCTAGGTGCCCCTATGAGTTCTTAAAACCCTCTTCCTCACTTTTTGATCTGTTGGTCCGAGTGGTTGTTTGTTGGAAATATGTGGATGATTTGAGGTAGGTTCTTCTCCATTATTTGTGGTTTTTATTCCATTATTCTCAAGTGATTTTGTTGAGGTGATGTTGTTATGTTTTGGGTTCTGTGTTTCATTTAGTTTTTATGGTCTTTGGTTGTAGTGTTGGTTGATATGTGGTCCTCTTGGTGCAGTTGTGGTTTTCAAGGGTTTTTCTTCATCCTGCGGTGTGCAACGAGTCGATAAGCTTCTTTAAGGTAGGGATTCCCTTTTATTCCTTATTGTGTATCATGTGAGAGGGGTTTAATTTTTTTATATATGGGTTATTTTTGTGCGAACATAATCAAATATAAATAATTGGATAATTTAATTGAAATGAGAAAATGTGGTTTTATCCACCTACTTTTACAATTTTAATATTGTTATTGATATTGTGAATTGTATGGGCTTGATGCCCCATTAAAAATATATTTGTTGGGGGATTTTTTGCACCTAATATATGTGATGTGATTTCTTCTTTGGTTGTGATTGTTGTGATATCACCCTAAAATGGAAACTGACTAACCACTTACATTTAGCTAATGAAATGGTTTTCCCAAGATTTTGGCTTGTGTGATAACTCAGTTAAAATAATGTGGAATGTGATACATTCCCCTTCGTAAATTTATGAAATGATCTTAAAATGTTCTGATATGTGGTTGTTCTTGTAGGAAAATGATGTGTGGTTTGGGTATGAGGGGATGATAGTTTTTTTGGTCATTATTTTTGGGTGTTGGGGGATAGTTTGTTTGGTCGTGCTTTTCAGCGGTGAGGAGGTAGTTTGTTTGGTCATGATTTTAGGGAGGTGGGTTGGTGGTTTCATTGTGCTAGATGCTTGAGTAATGATGGAATAAATAAATAATTGTTTTATATTTTTTGGCTTGGCTTGGGTTGGTTTGGTTAATGAAATGAAAATTGTTAATAGATAATTAAATGGTGGGTTGTGTGGTTAAATGTGGCTGATTCATACAAAATGAAATGAATGGGGTGATTAAATGAAATTGTTTGGAAATATGAAATGAGGTTTGTGGATTGTTGTGGGATTTTGTGCATTTTAGATGTGGTAAAAAAAGTGACGATGTTGTGAGTTGGGTCATTTTTTGTGAACCCATAGGATGGGATAGAGTGTTTGATATTATATATATATATGTACTTTATCTTTCTTGTGATTTATATATGCACCCCACTCACATCATTCACTGTGTGCCGACACCCACATAGTCATGCGGGGGGTGTTTTTCCTAACTTATGGTGAATAGTATGGATGGATGGATACCCACTCCTTCCCACTCCCTCTTCTAGGCGAGGTAGGTATTGCACAGGCTGTGATGGGCGTAGGTCTGTTAGTGCACTAGAGGGTTGTTGTGATGGCCCAGGTGTCTTCAGGTGAGATGTGATAGCCCTGGTGTTTGTGGGTGATATGTGATAGTCTAGGTATTTTCTGGAAAATGTGAAAATACTTGTGGGGTGACTTCTGGTGGGGGTCATTCATGGAAGGAGGAAGGCACGAGGTTGATGTACTAAATGTTCATGATACCCTACTACAATGGTTACAGTGATGGTTGTGTTGTGTACCATGTGTTTTTGAGTGATAAGTGTTGTGTTCATTCTTGTGGGGAAGCAGGCCCATGTGTTTGCGAGTGAGGTGTGTTGTGATCATGATTTTGGTGCGGTGTTGTGTATGGAAGATATGGGAGCGACAGTATATATGACAATGGGTGTGAGAGATACATACCAATGGGAATGCGATACGAGGTACCCTTATTAATGCAATACTTATTTTACTATATTACTTGGTCTGTGTTATTTGGTGAGCGTTCCTTGGTGAGGTTGGGATGGTTAGTTACCTTAATAGGTGTTGTTTTGTAATGCTATTTTCTCACAAGTGCATTAGTATTCTTCTTTCACATATGCATGATAAACATGGGGGTTTTCTATGAAGTATACTTGTATGTTCACCCTACGCATACAAAATTATTTTTAGGTTTTCAATAGGATTATGTGAATCGTGTTGGGAATTACTAACTCAGAACTTTGGATAGTTGTTGGGTCACTACTTTAGATTTACTTTGGGTATTTACTTTGGAGGCTTTATTGTATGTGTATCAGTTATATTTGTACATGCATGTGGGATGGGTTTTTTATTTCTTTTTATATCATTCTTAGAGTAGTTTGGGGATGATCCTTCATAACTCTTGCTCCTATTTATATTATAGAGTATAATTCTTCCTTTATATGATATTTTCATACTCTCGGTGCTAGTCTCCAACCTAGGGTCTACTAGAGGCAGGAATCATGTGTCATTATCTTTCTCCCATCATCGTGGTATCTTTGGAGGGAGGGAGTCATGACAGAGTGGTGTCAAAGGTGATGGTTGAGAGATAGTATGGAGTATGGAGTTAGCTAAAGTGAGGGTTTCATGGGTTGGTATGGAAATAGTTCTAGTTAGCCTAGTTGAATGACATAGGTCAGGGAGACCAGATAGGACACAAGATTTTAGGGCCCCCATGATCTAGTGTATGAATATTGAGCTTATTGAATGAATAAGTGAGATGGAACTACTTACAAGGTAGTGACCTAGGATACATACATGCATCATAATGACTTGTTTTATTGTTTTAATTGGGTTGTCTGGAAAAGTTGAAATGGATAAAAAATGAATTAAATGAGTTAAAATGAATCTTAATGAAATTCCATACGATTTGGCCTTATAAAATCTTTGTTTTCCTTTCATTTATGGATCTCATTCGTAATTCGTGTGTGGCATAGGCAGTTGGGTTCATTTGGCTAACATGGTTGATCACTGTAGGGTTGATCCGATTGAATAGGTTGATCAGTGGAAGAGGATATTGCACACTTTCTATTAGAAGGCTATGGTGAAGTATGAGGGTAGTGTTTAAGATGAAGAAATAGAGAGCTCGCTGGAGGAGCTTGAGATCGCTTTTAAGTTTGATCTGGGCCCTGACAAAGTACTAGGTCCTATTTGAAGTCAGTCAGATATGGGGAGTTGCGCATCGGTGGTAGGCACTGTATATGAAAGAGCGGAAAGAGGAAGATGTTTTGTGGGTCAACATCCAAAATGATTTTTAGTAATAGTTACTTCATCAACCATGAAGGAAGTAAAGAGGCATAAGATTCTTTCTCTTCAGTAGGGGGCATGTCAACATGAGAGTTGGAAATCATGTTCAAGGACATTTTTTGTTCTTCCCTAGATATTTTTTTGGATGGGAGGTTTCATGAGAGAAATTTTGAGGAGGAAATCCATCCTTCTATCTAATAGGAAGTAACTCCTTTTACATTTCCAACATATCTAGAGGTTTATAAGAAGATATATATGATTGAGAAGATGCACTCTTGAAGGGTTTTTCAAAATAGGGGAACCATTAGGGTTACATGGGGGGAAGGGTTGTTAGTGGTATGTCTCCGGCACCAGGACCTTTGAGGTTTCAGCCAAAATGTAGTCAACCTCAGCAACTTCTGTTCCATCCTTATAGGGATAGTAGTGTCCGTGGTTTTCCTAGGAGCATTGTTCCAGTGTGTTTTTGGTGTGGGGTTTGTGGCCTTTTCTAGATCCAGTTCCGAGCGGTTCCCTAGGTTTAGTTTGGTGGAGGTGGAAATTTTCAATGCTAGCCTCAACAGTATCATCCAATGAGGCTATTTCAGTAGTAGGGGAATCAGATTTTTTCTCTTCCAAGGGGAGATTGAGTAGGTAGTGGCTATCCTCAAGATGTTCCTTGCATTTTGGGACCATGACCTGAGCATGGATGTGGAGGTGGTCATCAATAGAGAGGTATAATATCTAGTTATGGTTAGTTTCATACAATGGAGGAAACAGTTCTAGAGGGGCCATAGATTATTAGAGGTATGATCAGTTTGTTTAGTACCCTTGTTTGTACCTTGTTTGATTCAGGATCTTCACACTCATTTGTTTTACCCACTCTAGAAAATGTTCTGGGACTAAACATATAGAGGCTTTCCATACCCCGTGTGTCAACTACATCAGTCGGAGGCTAGACCAGCTTGTTTGATGTGTTTCAGGGTGTAGACTGATGATGGGGACACATCAGTCCAGTGTAGATATTTTCTTGCTAGAGATGTAGGCATATGATTTCATCCCCGACATTTAATGGTTGTACTCCATACATGTTGTTGTTAACTACTTATAGAGAAGAGTTGTGTTTTCAGATGTAGATGGACAATGAGTGCTTTTCCTTGGTGAGTGAGGTTGTCAGGTGGCCAGTCAGTTTGTGGAGACCCTTCATTCCTTATTTTCCCATTCTTTAGTGGAATCAATGGATGCTGAGATGGTAGAGGTTCCTTGGGTCATTTAGGAGTTTCTAGATGTTTTCCCCAAGGAGGTTGTGATGATACCTCCTTGACGTGATGTTGAATTTGGGATAGAATTTCTTCCCATATCTTATCTCATTTTGATGGATACTTATCAGATGACACCTTCCGAGTTGCAGGAGTTGAGGGTTCTGGTAGAAAATCAGATGCATAAGGGTTTTAATAAGACCAGTGTGTCACCACAGGGTACTCTAGTGTCATTATCAAGGAAGACAGATGGTATTATGATATTTTGTGTAGTCTACAGAAGGTTGAATCCAGTTACAGTCAATAATCATTTTCCTCTTCAAAGGATAGGTGATAATTTTGACCAACTAAGAGGGCTGAGTTTGTTTTCTATGATTTATCTATGGTCTGGATATCACCAGTTGAAGGTGAATGAGGGTGATATTGTGAATACTGCCTTCAGATGCAGGTATGGGAAATTTGAGTTTGTAGTCATTCCATTCGGTGTTGTGAATGAACTATCCATGTTCATGGTGATTATGAACTCTATGTACCATGATTTCTTAGATCAGTTCATCATCGTATTCATCAATGATATCTTAATTTATTAAAAGTTAGAGTAGGAGCACACCAATCATCTCAGAATTGTCTTGCATGTTCTTTGACACCAAAATCTCTATGTAAAGTTTTCCAAGTGTATGTTTGAGGAATGATAGGTTCATTTACTCAGATATATAGTGTCTCATTACGATGTGGTGGTAGATCTGTCGAAGGATGAAGTAGTTTTTTCTTGGGAAGCACCTAAGAATGTGGCAGAGGTTCATAATTTCCTTTGTACCATTGGCTATTACTGGAGTTTTTTACCTAATTTCTCTCATGTTTTCTCTCCATTTAAAACTTTGACTAGGAAAGTACACGATTTTGTGTGGAGTGATCTCTTCCAGGATGTGTTTGGATACCTGAAGGGCAATTTGGTTATGGATCCAGTGATCCAATTTCCTGAGGAAGGGGTGATGTTTGAGGTGTTTTGTAATGATTCTTGTATTGGCTTGGGATGCATGCTAATGCAGCAGTGGGAAATGATCTCTTATGGTTTTGGGCAGCTACGTCCCCATGAGTTTCACTATTCCACCCACGATACAAATCTACCATCAGCTGTGTTTGTGCTGATGTTTTGGTGACATTACCTCATTGTGGGGTAATTTTCAGTCTTTATAGATCACAAGAGATTTAGTTATGTATTTTTCTTGCATGATCTAAACATGTGATAGTGTAGGTGGATGAAGTTTCTTCAGGATTATGATTTGGAGATCTCCTACACCTCGGGAAATTAGAATATTGTGGAAGACTTTTTGAGTAGGAAGTCATGGAAGGTTGTTTTTTAGGAGTTTGAAGATGTTTGTAGGGAAATGTAAGAGTTGGATTCCTTTCACTTAGATGCAAGAGTAGATGGTGTTAAAGGTTTTTTTATTTCATATGATGATGCGGTATTCTCTGATGCTGAAGGTGGAAGAGTCTCAGTGGGGGGACTCTGAGGAAGAGGTGATGTTTGATTGTGTTGGCCATGATAATGCTCTAGAGGTATGGTTAAAGGATGGTCAGAATCATATGTTGTTTCATGGAAGGTTGTTTTATCTAATTTTAATATTTTATGGAGTCCTTTTTGGGATTCATAATTCACCTTTGACAGTACACATAAGAGTTTCCAAGATGTATTGTGGCTTGAGGGTGCAGTTTTGGTGGCCTAGGGTGAAACGGGAAGTGGTAGAGTTTGTGAAAAAACACATGGTTTTCCAACAAGTAAAGTTTGAGCATTGTGTTTTTGGTGATTTACTGCAGCCCTTAGATGTTCCTGAGTGGATATGGTATTAAATATTAGTGTATTTATTCATAGGGTTACCTAGAACTCAGGGAGGTTGCGATACTATTGGGGTGGTCGTGGATCAATTGACAAAATCAGCTCACTTCTTAGAGATCAAGGATTCGTGTGCAGTGGATTCTTTGCCTAAGGGGTATGTGACTATGGTGATGCAGTTTCATGTATTTATAAGGTCCATTATTTTAGATCGGGGAACACATTTTACCTCATGACTTTGGATGGGATTGTAGAATGCTTTTGGTACTGAATTACACCTTATCATTTCCTTCCACCCTCATAAAGATGGGAAAATGTAATAGAATATCCAGATAGTGGAAGATATGTTTCAGGTTTGTGTCTTCAAATTTTTTGGATCTTGGGTGTGACACCTACCTTTGGTAGTGTTTTCTTATAATAATATATGTCACTATTCCATTTCCATGACTCCATTTGAGGCTTTTTATAGAATACCATTTTATTCTCCATTGTGCGAGACAGAGGTTGCAGAGACAACTGTTCTTGCTCTCGATGTGCTATATAACACGATATATAAATCTTCACTTGTTCATGATGGGATGAAAGAAACACAAGACCAACATATGTCTTATGTTGATCATAGAAGGAGGCCTTTGGAGTTCGAGGTTGGGGACTATGTGTTCTTAAAGGTTTCCCCATGATGTTGGAAGCAGAGGTTTGTAATAGGGAGTAAGTACTCTCTCAGGTTTTTTGGGACCTTTAAGGTGTTCGGGTGAGTTGGTGGGATGATGTATCAGTTGGAATTTTCCCCACAGTGGGAGAGAATCCATGAAATCATTCACATATCTCAGCTTTGTCGGTATCATCATGATGAATCCCATGACATTTATTTGGGAGATTTTGATATCAAGGATGACACAATGTTTTTGGAACAACCAGTAAAGATCAAGGATCTCTAAGAGAAGGTGTTGTGTGGATGGATCATTTCTTTGGTTCATGTTTTGTGGAGTCATAGTGGTTTAGATGAGAGTACATGGGAGTGAGAGAATTAGATGTGTGCCCACTAATTGAAGTTGTTATACGTTTTTTTTGCTTTGTTTTTCTGTGTGATGCGGCATTTGAACTTTTTTTATGAGATGTTCTATTTTCAATGGTTTTTGATGTGTGTGGTGTGATTATTGATAAATTCATTATGTATGAAAAGGGATGGACCAGATTTATAATCAACATATATTAACTGTGATGTGATTAAACCCATGTAGGCGAGTCATTACCACCCAAAGTAGATAGTATCTTGACATGGAAGATGGAATTATCTGATTCATGTGTTCAGGATGGTGTGGTTCATTGGTTATACTGGTTGTTGGTTTCGGGTATGCGGAGGTTGAAATAGTTGTGCAGTGCTGATGTTGTAGTATTTTTGTTTGAGAGGAGGCAACTTGTGGCAGTGTAGTGTGTTTTGTGTCTGTTTGGGTTGATGTGTTTTGTCGATGGTAGTGTTTGGGGTATGAAAAGATCCTTCAGAGGTATCTCATGGGATTGTCATTCAGACCCCTTTCCTTCTAGTATTGGTATTTGATTATTGAGGGGGAGAATATTTTGAGTGGTATATGATGTAATGGTCCATTCTCTCCCAGTCGGTTACTTTTTTAATTTGGCTATTAGTGGTGGTAGAGGGAGGTTCCATGATTTTTTGTGGGAGTTGGAGGTGAAACAAAGATGCTACAAGTAATACATGTCGTGTAAGTATATTACATTATTTTACATCTTGTTCCATGGATTGTCTAGGGATGGTTACGACATTTAGATTTTCCTTGTTAAATAATAAAAAGGCAACACTTTTTTTGGTGAAACTGAACCCTGAGGATTACACAACATTAAATGGGATTAGACATTGTGCAAACCCCTGATCTAGTGAAATTTTAAAATTATTTTCCATCTGAATTTTCTTTCATTTAGACATGGATTCTTATCTCTCTCGTTTTGGGTGAACCCAAGGTGCCCTGAGAAGTTATTAAAGACCTATTCCTTCCTCTTTGATTCTTTAGTCCTAGTGGTTGTTTGTTAGAAATATGTGGTTGATCCGTGGTAGGTTCTTCTCCATTCTTGGTGGTTTTTCTTCCGTTCTTCTCTTGGGGATTCACTATGGAAATGTTTTTATGGTTTGGGGTGCGTGTTGGGTTGCTTTTTTATGGTATTTGGTTTTCATGAAGATTGATATGTGGTTCCTATAGTGAGGTAGTGGTTTGAGAGCATTCTTCTCCCTATGGTGTGCAGTGAGTCATAAACCTTTTTTGAGGTAGGGATTCAAATGTTTCTCCTTATTTCATATCATGTAGTCCGGGTTTAATTTTTTTTTATCTATGGGTTATGGTTGATCCAAATTAATCAAAGATAAATAATTGGTTAATTTAATTGAAATAATAAAATGGGGTTTGATTCGCATGATTTTATAGCTTTGATATTATTTATGATATTGTGAATTGTAGAGGCTTCATGCCCCACTAAAAATTATGCCCGCTGGGGGCTTGGGTTGCTATGGATATATATGGTGTGTATTTTTCTTCAATTTTTATTTTTGTGATATCACCTTAAAATAGAAACCGATTAACCACTTATATTTGGATAATGAAATGGTTTCCCCAGGATTTTTCCTTGTGTGATAATGCCCCTAAAATAAAGTGTAATGTGATAAAATCCCCTTTGTAAATTTGTGAAATGATCTTGATGTGTTTTGATGTGTGGTCATGCTTGTGGGGTGGTGATGTGTTGTTGGGGAATGTGGGATGATATACTGTTTGGCCGTGATTTTGGGGTGGTAGGGAGATAGTTTATTTGGACGTTCTTTTAGGATGGTAGAGAGGTAGTTTGTTTGGCTGTGCTTTTGGGGTGGTGAGGTGATGGTTTTTTTTCTAGATACCTGAGTAGTGATAGAATAAATAAATAATTGTTCAATAATGTCTGGAATGACATGGGTTGGTTTGGTTAAAGGAATGTAAATGGGTAATGAAATGGTGGGTTGTGTGGTTAAATATATTTTATTATAAATAATGAAATGAATTGGGTGATTAAATTAAATTGGATGGAAATTTGAAATCGGGTTTGTGGCTTAGGGTTGGATGTTATGCATTTAGAGGTGGCTGCAAAAGTGATGGTGTTGTGATTTGGTTCATTTATTTTGTGAACCCATAGGCTAGGATTGAGTGTTTGATATTATTTATATATATACACTTGTAAATTCTTGTGACTTCTATATGCACCCCACCCATGTCGATCACTATGTGCTGACATCCACATAGTCACACATGGGGTGTTTTTCCCAACATCAGGTGAGGAGTACGAATGGATGGGTACCCAAAATTTACCACTCTCTCTTCTAGAAGAGGTAGGTATTGCATAGGATGTGATGGTTGGAGGACTATTAGTGAATTAGGTGGTTGTTGTGATGACCTAGATTTCATTGGGTGAGATGTGATAGACCAAGTGTTTGTGGGTGAGATGTTACAACCTGAGTATTTTCAGGCGAGATGTGACCGTACTTATGGGGTGGATTTTCATGGAGGTTGTGCATGGTAGGAGGAAGGAATGAGGTTGATGTATTAAATTTTCATGATACCCTACTACTTTGATTATTATGGTGATTGTGTTGTGGCCTAGGTGTTTTCAGGCGAGATGTTTTGTGGCTAAGCTTATTGGGTGGTGAGCCTAGGTGTTTTCAGGCATGTTGTATTGTGATCGTGCTTGTAGGGTGGTGTGGTATATAGAAGATATGAGAGTGCCCTGACATACAATGTTGGGTGTGGGAGAGGAATACCACTGGTAATGTGGGGTAGGGTACCCTTATCAATGTGATTCTTATTATATTATATTACTTGATTTGCATTATTTAGTGGGTGTGTTTTGGTGAGGTTGGGATGGTTAATATACCTTGATAGGTTATGTTTGGTTCTACTATTTTCTCACAGGTGCATTAGTTTGATTCTTTCACATGTACACAAGTGACTTTATTTTTTCATAATAAGTATACTTGTATGATCACACTAGGTATATAAAACGTTTTTTATGTTTCTAGGAGGATTACATGGACTGTGTTGGGATTTACTAGCATATAATCTTGGATAACTGTAGTGTCACTGCTTTAGATTTACATTGGGTATTTACTTTGGTGGATTTATTGGATCTGCATCAGTTCTATTTATACATTCATGTGGGATTCTTTTTTGATTTATTTTTATATTATGTCTTGGAGTTATTATTTGATGATCTATCTCATCTCTCGATCCTATTTATATTATAGTGGGTAATTCCTCCAATATATGATATTTTGATATCATCAGTTCCATTCGCCAACCTGGGGCCTACTAGAGGCAAAAATAGATGGTCATTATCACTATCCCCTCATTGTGATATCATTGGAGGGAGGGGTCGTGACATTTAATAATGAATATCATGAAAATAATAACGTATGACACCTCTATTACAAAGTTAGTACAAATAATCAACACTCATTTATAAAAATATAATACACAAATAGAATAATTACAAATTAATGGTATAAATAGAAATGTATATGAATAAGGTTCATAAAGAGGTAATTATAATGTTTTTATTTATGATACATGAGGTTTAAGATCTTCCTTTAGAGTCAATATTAAAAGTAAGGGGATTTGGTAACTCAAAAAAAATTCTTTGAGCTATACATTTTATTTTGAACATCAACCTTCAATGTTCCCAATATTCAATGATCTACTATTACATATAATGTATAATTTTATATCTTTATGAAAATGAGTTCTTAATTAAAATCCCTTTCCATAAATGATTTTATTCTCCAAAAAATTATAATATGTTTTGAATAATCCCTATCTAATTAATTTTTGATTTTTATTAAACGGATCTTTCTTTCATGTACGTGTTTTCACTTACCAAAGTTCTCCTTTATTCTATGGAAATCCAAATATATATAAATATTGGATTGATGTAGCCTGATTCATTTGGACGATGCAGGGAAGAATGCTAGGACCCCATACTGTACAAGAGACGTAAATCTCATGGGTTGAGTTCATTAGGGGTTGTCCAAAATTTGGGGAACTATAATGTTGTAGAAATTCCAGTATTCTCAATGATAGAACATTTTTACGGATAAAGAAAATTCAGAAAATATAAAGGAAGAATAAGAACATGAACAAATAGATTTATGTGGTTCAAGAATATTCCCTATGTCTATGGAGAGGAAGAAATACATTACTAAAATCGGGAGCACAATTTACAGGGAGATTAAAAATTTTCACATATAGAAACTCTATCCCAAAATGGTCTAATAAATAATATAAATTACTATACAACCAACCACACAGAAAGTCTGCACTGCTATAGTGAACGATGGCTAGAATTCCACATCATTGTAGTGACATGGATACCCAAGTACATGCTAATACAATGGACAATGTATGGATGTTCATGAAGCTATAATAACACTGTATCCAAAGTCTTCCATAATAAATTAGTCACACCAAATTTTCTCACTACTATATTTCCTTGTCAATTTCATCCAGTTAGAGTTGCTACAATGCCTCTAAAAAATTGAACCGGGGTCCTATGGACATTGGGCCCCTGAAGAAGGTGTGTGTTTCCCCCTGAGACCCCCAACAAGATCACGATAGATCTCAATTCATAGAGTTGCGGACTACTACACATTATGGGCCATAATATTTTGAACCAACATCATCCAAAACAGATCAGCCTACATCAACCCAAAAATCTTCCACTTGGAGTCGGATCTACTCCACTGACCTTCTTGGATACCACTGACTTAGACAAATTACTAAATCTGAGCTTCTACTGTTCTTCACTCACTTGTTCTTGCTTCCATTCATAACATCAATTTCAAGATGAAAATTAATGAAAACCGTATTTTTTCCTTTTTTCGTCCATGGTTCACCCCATATTATACCTCTCATCGTCTATTCATTAGTGGATACCAACAAAGGCCCCACAATGCCTCAACTTATTTATTACCATTGACTTCATCAACATATCTGATGGATTGTTTGTCCCAAAAATATTTTGAAATTTCATCAACCTATACTGTATCAAGCCTGTGATAAAATAATACTTCAGCCAAATTTTATTCATCTAGGAATGAAACATTGGGTTCTTTGAAAGATTTATAACACTCTGGCTATCATAGTGTAATTCATTTCCCTCTTTCTTTCTACCCAGCTCATCCAAGAAGTTCTTTACCCAAACTATCTTTTTTCCAGCTTCTATTACAATAATGCATTCTAAATATATAGTAGATAAATCCACCACCTTCTAAAATTGTGATATCCACCTTACTATAGTTCCTACACAAGTAAATACATATCCTGTGGTACTCCTCTTACTGTCAGCATCACCTCCATGGTCCGTATCCACATACCCCTACAATGAATTTCTTTTCCCAGAGTACCTTGATACTTCCTTGTTTCTCTTTAAATACCCTAGTATCCACTTCAAAGCTTACCAATGTTGCTTCCTAGGGTTATCCATGTTCCTAATCACAACTCTCACAGCATGAGAAATTCCAGTTCAAGTACAAACTATGGCATACATTAAGCTTCCAATAGCTGATGTGTATGGAACCTTTTCCATGTACTCAATCTCTTCTAACATCTTTGGTGATTTCTCATTTGATAGTTTTAAATGGCCTACTCGGGGAATATAGATTTGATTTTCTATCACAGTGAAAATTTTCAGAACCTTTCTAATGTAGTCATCTTGTGATAATACCATGTTTCCAGCTACATGGTCTCTCTTGATCTTCATCCCCAAAATTTTCCACCTTCTATAAGATCATTCATTTAGAACTCCTTAGATAGATACCCTTTTATCTCATCAATTCTATGCATACATGGTCCTACAATAACCATGTCATCCACATATATAAGTTGTATAATATATTCAAAAAAAATTGATGTAACAACATTTATCCACACAACATCATTTGTATACATTTTTATTCATGAATGCATCAAATTTTTTATTCCACTGCAAGGGTGAAAACTTCAACCCATACAAGATATTCTAGAGTTTTCACACCAGGTATTTCTTCCCAAACATAAAATATATATTTGGCTACTACATATAGATTTCCTCCTCCAGATCTTCATGAAGGAAAGTCTATGTCACATTAAGCTACTCTAGATACAAGTTTTCTGATGACACAATGATGAGAACCATCTAGATGGTGGTAAGCTTCACTACAGGTGCGAAAATTTCATTGAAATAAATTCCCTCCTTCTATTGAAAACCTTTCACAACCATCCTTACTTTGTACCTCCTCTTTCCATAAAGTTATACTTTGACTTGGTATACCTAATTTATCTACAATTATTTCATTCCTCTTGACATATATTTTAACCCCCAAGTGTTGTTATTATGAAACAATGAAATATACTCCTTCATACCTAGATTCTACTTTCTCAACTCCTTAAACTGTATTGCTACTTCAAAACATTATGCTTCATCACTATTAGTCAATAATAGATAATGTAAGGATGATCAATACCTATGCACATGAATTCTCACCTTTTTTTTCTCCTCAAATCCACTTGAGGAGTAAGATCCACTAGTTATGGTGTCACATGCTCAGGTACACCTTCAAGCTCCATTTACTCATGAAATTATAATTCTTTAATCCCAATATCAACTTTAGCATTATAATTTTCCTTGTATATGACATTTTCATTAAACACCACATTTTGGACCCGGATTAAAATCTTGTTGAGATCATCCCAAAAGAGATAACCAAACTCCTCGACACCATATCCAATAAAAAAACTTTTAGATTTTTTATCAATCTTGTCCCTTTCTTCAAGATCAACAAGTACATATGAAAAACAACCGAAGGCTCATAAATTTCAGAGCATTGGGTCCTTACCAGACTAGTGGTGTCCGGTAGACACTCTACCATTAGTACATATAGACTTATATTGATGAGATATTCCCCCTTGTTCACTACATCATCCTAGAAAATATTGGGTAACACCAAGTGCAGCCTCATGCTCTTAGCACGTTCAATCAATTCCATATTCATCCTTTCTACCACACCATTCTATTGAAGTGTTCTTGGAATATTCCTCTCCCATTGGATTTAATTATTTGAAAAAATATATCATAACTCATTACTACCATATTCTCCACTGTTGTAAGACTTCAAAAATTTCATCTTTGTTCCCAACTCATTATCCACTATTGTATTCCAATTCTGAAACACCATAAACACATCATATTTAATTTTCATAAAGTAAACCATACCTTTATTGTTTAATATTTAATAAATTTCACATTATATTTTGAAACTATAAGGGAATGTATTAGTGCGGCCCCCAAAACATCAGTGTGAACTAGGTTGAGCTTCCCGGCCTTTGGTGTTCTACCTCATTTTGAAAAATACAAATTCTTCTCATTTTTGAAGATATAGTCTTCATAATGGCCAGCATCCACTTAATTCAGATATGGTAATAGTTATTTTGATTCCATCACCTTTATCCCCTTATCACTCATGTGTCCTAGCTTTTAGTTCCACATTTGGGAATCCCAAGAAACATTTACTGATGAAACCATGTCTATTCATGTCTCTGTCATATTGTAAAGGGTACCATTATTTTCTCCCTATGCTATGACCCTTGTTCCATTAGTGATCTTCCATGCACCACCAGTGAACATGGTGCTAAAACCTATATCATCATGTTTTATAACGTAAATAAGATTTCTTCTTAGTCCATGGATATACCTCACATTTTTCAAAACTAGAAAACTCCCACTGTTGGTCTTGATTCATGAATCTACCTCCCCCTTAATCTAGAAGGGTTCATCATCAGAAATATTTACCTTTCTAAAATTTCCCAAAACATAATTGTTTAAGAAACCCTTATCCTATTTGGAATGGAATGATTCCCATGAGTATGAAATCCAAGAATTCATTGGGCTATCCAGGCTAAGTAGCAGTACATCATCAGTTCCTTCAGCCTCTGTGTCTGTTGGGTTGGTTTCAGGTACCTTTTGTTTTTCTCTTCACTCCTTAACATGTCTTTTCGTCCCAAAAATATAGCATGTAGGACTATATCCCCTTTCTTTGTCTCAGCCCTTTCCTCTTGAATTTGATCATCCTCTACAATTATATTGTTCTGTATATCTTCCTCTTCCTTAAACAATTAGACTAGAACCAAAGAATCTTCTAGATTCCCTTCTTTAAATATCCCTACTGAGTATCAAGTCCCACACATCTTTCAAAACCATCTTGGTATTCTTCAAAGAACTTCACAAAGTTTTTACAGTCGCTTCCAGACTATCAGGTAATGAAGATAGTAAAACAAGTTCACATATCTCATCATGAAGCATAATGTACACTAATGTTAACTGGATTATAATGGTGTTGAATTAGATGACATGATCTACAACGAATCTCCCTTCAACAATTTTCATATTTAACAATCATCGCATTAAGTTCACTTTGTTTGACATTGATGTATTATCGTACATATTCAAGAGAGCTTTCAACATCCCAACTGTCATCTTCTCTTATTTGATATTCAATGCCACATTTTTTTCTAATGTATGACACAAAACTCCTAGAAAATTTGGATCCACTAGCTCACACTCTAACTACTTCATGTCCATTGGATTTGAACCCATAAGTGGAAAACAAATTTTCTTATGTTAAATATAGTCTTCAATATGTATCCTCTAGTAGATTAAGTCTATTCCAATGAATATTTCAATATTAAAATTTCTTTATTCCATAGCCATCATTAAATTCAATAAATCCAAACTCCACCTATGATACCAGTTGTTGCAGAAACATTGGGAGTCTCAATGACAAAATAGGTTTGTGGATGAATAAAAGTCAAAGACAAAGGAAGAAGACGAAGAACACAGACACAAAGTTTTTTTTGTGGTTTAGAAATAATCCCTATGTCCACAGAGAGGAATAAATACTTCACTAAAATTAGGAGCACAATTTATAGAGAGATCATAGAGTTTCAACCACAAAACCCTATCCTGAAATGGGATAATAAAAAATATGAAGTATAATGCCACCAACCGCACAGAATGTCCATAATTCTATAGTGAATAGTGGCTAGAAGTCCACATCACTTCAGTGCTAAATCCACCTAAGTCTAAATGCTACAGTGGTCAACAACTAGAAGTACACAGAGCTAAAATACCACTGTATCTATAGTAATACTTACTACATTAGTCATTCCAAAACATTTACTAACTGTAGAAGAGCTTATTAGGCGACATTGATAGGGAATTGGAGTAGTGAAGACTTCTAATCATCATTCACTGTAGAAACTCAGGCTTTGGAGATAGTAATATTGTAGCTTTGTGAACTTCTTTCCACCAGCCATTGTAGTAGCTTGGACTTGGTTGTCCACTACACTATAGTAGCTTGAACTTCTAACCACTATTCACTATAGCACAGTGGACTTACTGTTCCGTTGATAGCACAATGGGTTTTCTCATTTATTAGATCATTTCATCTAGGATTTTGTGTGTGGTGTGAAACTCTAATATCCTTGTAATTGTTCTCCTAAATTGTAGTGAAGTGATTATTTTTTTTGGATGTAGAGGTTATTCCCAGACAATGTAAATCACCATATTCATGTTCATCTTTTTCTTTTTATTTTTTTTCTGTCTTTCTGCATCTATAAACCTCTATCGTATGGATCCTAATGTTTCCACAACAAATAAATTCATGTGATCTTCATAATTTCTTTTTAAAGATAATATTTTTTATTTAATTTTATTATTTTACTTTTTTCCTCTTTATCTCAAAAGGTATCTATTTTTCATGATTTTATTCTTTACAAATCACACTCTATATGATTTTAAGAAGTTACACTTTTAGATGATTAAAATCCGTATCAATTGATCTGGTTTGTATAGTAATTTATATAATCACTTTTCAAATGTAATGTGAAACCCATTTTTATTCCTATGTTTTAAAGAATTACGATTAGATGTTTTCATATGGAACACATGTGTATGGTTAATATTAAAGTGACAGGTGATCCCTACATAGCCCTCCAATCCATTGATTAAAGATTTACTTCTCATGAGATAATGATGAAATGAGTTGTGTTGCTCAATCTAAAATGGGAAATAGGTTTTCATGCATAAATTCAATGGAAAAAATGTTTTGATTATTGAAACTCTATGTGAAATGGGTTGTGATGCCCAATCCAATATATTAAATAGGTCATTTTGTATGATACATAATGTTTTGTGTATATTCTTATGATTGTGCCACACTACTTTGAAAAGATACTATACTATGCTCCTTGGTGTAGTGGAAATTTCAGGAGTCACAATGATAGAAAAAAATTGTGGTTGAAGAAAAAATACTGAAGAAAGAAACACTTAAGACACAATGATTTATGTGGTTCGAGAAATGATCCCTACTTCCACAGAGAAGTAGAAATATTACTATAGTCAGGAGCACAAAATTATAGAGAGGTCTAGGGTTCTCAATCACACACAAAACCCTAGCTCGAAATCAGCTTATAAGAAGAAAGAAACACTATTCCACCAACCACACAGGATGTTTGTTGTGATATAGTAAAAGGTGGTTAGAAGTCAACATCACTATAGTTCCACTTCCACCCAATTTCGACGTGCTATAGTGGTTAACAATTTGAAGTCTGTAGAGCTATAGTATTCATGCCAAAGGTCCGCACTTCTATAGTTCCCTATCGGTGTTAGCCATTCAGCTTTGTTACAGTCATTTAGAGTTTCTATAGTGCCCCCAAATTTGGATCAGGGGACTTTAGCCCATGGAACCCTATAGTAGGGGCGCATTGACCCCTGAAACCCCCAACGATCTCACCTAGAGCTCAACAAGCAGAGTTGTAGAATGGTACAATGTGTGGGAAGGAATAATTCATCCCCATTATCATCCAAAACCGATCAAGCTACACCGATAAAACACCTAGATCATGAAATAAGTCTCATTTTTCCCATTCTTTACACCATGTCACATTTTTTTATCACATTGGTTTTTGTTTTCTCATATCTTTCCACATGAAACATTTTTATGACTTTGTATTATTTTATTTGGATATTTCTCTCCTTATATTTTTATCACATGTTTGTGATCTCACATAGGGTAACATGTTGATATGTTTATTTTTACATTACTGGTTGTTTGAGATCACCCCTTTTTTATGTTTCTATTTATTAGGTCATGAGTATGAGTTTAACTTTGGAGATTTTTAGAATAAGATCTAGTATGATGAAATTATAGGGAAATTTTCTCAAGCATTGTAAAATAATTTTCTAATTTAAAAAGTCTCCAAATACCCTTAACCTATGAATTGTTGGGATGTTTAGTTTATTAAGTAATATAATGGGTTAATTATGAAAATGTTGTAGAGTGAAGGAATGTTTAGTCTAATTTACCTAAAACCCTCAGTGACATGAACCCCCATCAACTATTTTTCCAACAACGAGTAGTGGTGAAGAGGAAATGACACCTTTAACCCTTTCAAACTGCTTTGGGAGACTTTACTTAGACTATAGAAAAAAACACCTCTATAATATTAGTTAGGTGGAGTAAGAGGTAGATTACCACCACACCTTAATAAAAGTCTCTTTAGAGGGATCCTGTTAGTAGCTACCACCATCAACATCATTTGGTATCAATCTCGTTGCTGTCTACTGAGGATGCCATCCCACAAGTTTCTGCTCTATTCATTTATCCTTGAGCCTCAAGTAAATACTACCAAGGGAGGTGAGATATAAATAATTATGAATTAGAACATATTCCCATTTTTTGACAAATAAGTTCACCAAGATCCTATGTTGGAAAATATAAGATAGAAAAACACCCCTTCCTGCACCCCACAAGCCTTCTAGGATACTCTAGAAGCATTAGGAGAAGCTTATCAACATGTCCTAGAAATAACTTGGGGGTATAAAGATACTTCCTACATTGAATATAAATTCCATATTTATATATTGAAGACAACTAGAGGACAATATCAGTCTCATATCCCTGTTACACCTAAGGAATGAGTACATATCTCCATTCCAGCTATAGAATCAAATCAACATATTTGGTTGCAATGGATGGGTATGCATATATATCTACCCATATTCTATAGAGTTGTTAACATATCTTCAAATAAGTATAAAATAGTGGTTTTCAACATACCCCTGAAAACCATCAGGGGACCTGTATATACTCCCAACCCCACTACCGGAGCAGCTCCGCAAAATATATCAAGAGGTTATCAAGAGAATAAACACATTACTTATACCATTTATTATGACCATTGACACATCCTAACGAATAATGAAAAACCACATCAGGATCAAATTATCATTATAAATAGTGATTGATGGCCCATGTCAAATTCCACTCTAGGTTTAACATATATCCCTATTATATTTTCAAATGATTATTGGAATGTTTTAGAAAATTTTCTGAAGAAAGTATATATTCTTACGCCCTATAAATATGTATAACATCATCAAAAAACCTAATGAAAACCAAAGGGTAGGTACATATTCCTTCCCATTTTAAATATTCATATTAACATATTCTGAGGGAACTTGATACATGCCTCAAAAGAATCTCACAAATAATGGCTTTTGTGCACAACACAAGACTCTCACTAACCAATGGAGAGTATCCAACAAGAAATATCACATGGGGAAGCCTAAAGCATTAGATTATACCCATATCCCTACTATTATAAATGATGGAATTATTTTGGCCATTGACCAGTCATTAATAGCAGTCTGAGATCTTGGTGGCTCATAATTAGATTGAGGAAGCTATATAAATTGTGAAAGACCTCCCTAAAAAATTACTACCATCAATAATGTGGGTCATACATAGATAACCCTCCATGAAGATCCTACCTATGACAATATAAAGCTCAATTAGAGGAACTTTTCTTATGATGATTACTATTAAAATCTACCTCACATTCAGATTATCAAATAGAAATGAGATCCTCCCCTTTCCAATGACCACCCTAAAGGTTCTCCTCAGGGTACATGTTACAAGAATCCCCTTACAACCTAACATTGGTCATTCGACTAATGAAATTACACCAATCAAACACCCAACACAAGCAATCTCACCACGGTTTAATTTTACGATTTTTTCCTTACATCAAAGTACATGATCAAATGGAACACATTGAGAATAATATCAAGTCAGGAGACCAATACATATGTTTGTAGATAGGAACATCCAATGACACCCAAAAAATGTGGTGTTCTTATTGGAGGGTATTTCCTCATGATATCACCTACAAGAGACCACCAAGTTTAAATTTAATGAGAATAAGTACCAATTCTTATGATCCCCTAACACCAGATAGTCAAACATCAATCGTGTCCAATAAGTATGATGTATCTAGACCATAAGAACTATATTTAAGATTAATTTAATAATATCTAGATATTATTATTATAACATAAGATCTGCTATAACATTTTTATATGATAATTAATATATGGAAATTACCATTAAATAGTGGACACAAAACTATCAACACTATAATGATAATATCACATCATGTATAACTCATTGTATCCATGATATGGTAATGAAAAGTACTCATAAAGTTGGGTATGGGTAACCCAATTTTACAACACTCCCACTTTCACTAGAGAGAAAACTTAATAACTATCCTTGTTAGCTCTCACATGATAAAGATCATGTTTCTACTGAGTCATAAATTTAGTTGTTGGGTCTGAAACGTCTCCACTACGTGGTAATTTTGGTAAGTGTGACTTCACCTTATTGAGTAAAACTTCTCAAGAGATGACATCCTTGAGTATATCCCTTTTTTCATTGTCAAAACATGACATCTTGTCTAGTACTAATAATATAATTATCATAATGATAAAAATTTACATACTAGATGTGATTTCAAGAACCAAAATAAATATTTGTGTTTAATAACTATTTCTTAGCTATAATAGAAGCTAAAATGTACTTAATATTTGTAGGTATGACTTTTACTATCTTGTATGATATTATCTTGCTGATTACCTTATCCTAGTTGTGATATTAGATCATATTGATCCAAGGAAGACTAGTTTGTTTCCCCTAAAAACTTGTATCACTTCTTCTCCCCATACCAAGAACATATCCTTTGTATTCTATCTAGTACTATTGGATATTTCTTAATGCTTCCCTTGAAGTTCTTCTGGATATAAATGATATTTTCCTACTATAAAGTATATGGCATCAATATCATATCTTTTACATGTCATGGAATACATGATTAATCCATCAAAAATGCATATGGAAATAAACTCAACATATTAATCTATTCCTATGTGTCACACATGTCTTCTTGGATAAATTTATTTCACATGCCACTAGTTATAATTATCTCTCTATTAGTTTGAACTTGTATTTTTCAATACTTTTTTTCAGAATATATACGATTTACTTGGTCTAAGAAACTGCTAGATCTACCTTATTATACCATCTTCACTAGAAATTAGGTTTTTACTTTATGTCAATATCTGGAGTAATTATTTTATTCAAGTATCAACTAATTGTAAGACGAATATCTATTTTCCATATGTCACCAAACATATTTTACTTGGAAAACAATGATTCACCCACTAACCTTTGGTAGACACATGGAAATTATATAGTCCAAATTAATATTATATTATCTAGTTCCATACTTTAATCATGAACTAGATTTTAGTATCTTTATCTCTTATTGGAATTCTTTGAGGTCACCATCCATTTATAGTTGTGTCGTATAAGCATCTTCCATGAAAGTTGGTATTGACATCCAATTTCCAATTAAATGATCATATTAAGTAGCTATGATAAGTAAAATTTTAATGGATTTAGGAATAATGACTTGGTATTACTAATCTATCCTTATAGGTAACACACTTGTACCATCCATGTATAATTTCACTTGAATACCAACCACAGTATTCAAAATAATAACCCCCTTTACTTTAATACTTGGAATCCATTATTAAATATTAATTGATCTTTTAAATCTTAAATAATTTTCATATTATACCTACTTGTAGGAATTATTATTCTCAATGAATAATGGATCCCTAACCATGGTGAATAAAACACCATCACTATGGTTTTAACCTTTCTATATAGTATGTGCCTCTGGAACATTCCTCTTCCATGAGCTCTTATGGAATTTGTTCATATGACAAATACCTATGCATCTATGAAATTGACTAAACCCAAGTCAATATGGCTCCCACTATCTCAAATATAGATGTACACCCTTTTATAGAAATGTAGTTTATCACTTGACTACAACTTTTCTATCTTAGGGATTTCTGTAATATCTTAATAAACCTTTAGGATAATTACATTAGATTAACTATGAGTTTTTCTTGATGAAAGTTTGTTTATATTCTAACAAACATTTTGCATCTAAACACATGTCTTATGAAATAATGGATTTCCATCATACTATGAATCATTTGATATCCATTTGTAATTATAGTTTGCATATGGTTGTGGGTTATCATTTTTATTTTCAATGCACATCTTGAAATATTATGGAAGTTTCTGCAATTATTATTAGTCTCAAAATTGATACTAATTTTACTAACATCATGTCTATGATGTGTATAAGGAAATTTCTATTTAGTAATTACTCAACACAACAATTTTTTGATCAATGTTAACATGTAAGTATTATCATCGATCCTCCCAATTAGCTTCATAGCCCTGATGTGAATACGATAATGTGCATTTAGGAATTATTCCACACTATATTATATTGATTTATGAATGCTTGGTCAAGATATTATTTATTATACCAACTCAAAACATTTCATATATTCTAACCATGAAGATATCGTACATCATGTTCACATTTGTTAAATACTTAAAGTAATATTATGAAGTATTCTTACCACTAGCTTACCCTTGGAATATTTAATGATCTCTAGTTGAGTTAATTCTGAAAACTTTGTGGTGTAACATTTTTTAAAGGTTTCTTTGTCCAAAATAAACATGTATATACATCGATAATAACTATGGTTTTGGATTTATTGAGTCTAAATACAATAATTTGTATATAATTTAGGTTGAATTTTAGTTTTACTTGAAAAAGAATTATCTTCCCATAATTTTTTAAATAATTCTTACATTTTATATTCATCAAGTATTGCCTATGATTCTAGTATCACTGAACTATTGGCTGGGTATGAAACACTACAAACAACATTTATTCTTGAAATTGTTATAATGTCCCCTTGTGTCCACATGACACATGATATAAATGTTTTTGTTAAACTCAATAAATGTTCTACTAGAATAAATAAAATTGGTAATATAGAAGTCACGTGCTTCTCACTGCTTACTAAGGAACCTCCCTTTCTCAACTACTTGGAGAACACACCTTACTTATTATAATGTTTCAATACTTGGTTACAATATTTTGATACACATATGAGATAAACATATTGTATTTAATACGCAATAAGTACAACCGATACATTAATTTTCATATGATGGATTTACATGAAGAAAAAATGAATACATGATTATTTTATTTAGTTCATTGCGTTTAAACCTCCATTGATTTATTCCATGATATGTGAGTCGAATACCCTCCAGTTTAATACCAATTTCTTTGAAGGATGCTATGAAGGGGCCTTTGGTATCGCTCTTTCCATTGACCTTATTTCCTTGTCTTTCAACTTGTTCTCCATATGAACTAAGGATTAATCTTTCTTTAATGTTGTTATTTACATGGTGAAATTTACCTTAAATGAAATTAAGTGTCAAATCCACACTATTTGTTTTGTAATATTAAACAAGACTACAATAAATGGGTGAAAATGATATAAGAAAGGGATCCATTGAAAGATCGTTATCTATCTTTTAATTTACACATATCCAGTGTAATAATCACCCATTCATATCTTGCTTCACTTTCATATTGTAATCTTCTTAGAGATGTGAAAACATGCCTAATCATACATGCCCCCGATGTTGTATCCACAAAAAAAAAATCATATTTTGATGATAAAATTATAACATAACCATCATATTCTTCATAAATGAGTATCTTGCGAGCATTTTTATACTCTCGCTTCTTGATGTATATTAAAAGGTATTGGGGACACCTGAATCTTGAATTTATGATATCTCTAACACCCCAATATTTCATAGTACATTATCTCTTTAAAGTAATTCAATAGCTTGAGCTACACGCAACACTGAGTTCAGGCATTTCACGACCTATCAAACCAGCCATTTAAAAAGTGGTTATGAGTAGTATTAACCAAATTTTGAATTATATATATATTCTATATAATTTTAACATTCATATTTTTTGTTTATTAGACATAATATAAGGACAAATTTAAATTTTCAGATAAAAGAATTATTTTTCAAAAATACAGTTTTTCCGCCTATTAATGAAAACCCCTTTTTAAATCCAATATTTGAAACTTTAATATATTCAATTTAATGAAATTAAATTATTCGTTAGAAGTGGGAAAACAAATTTAGTTTGGATAATTTTTTGGTATTTTTTCTGATAACTTTCATATTTTGATGAATAGTGAAAAATACTAAATTTTAATTGAAAACAACTTTTTTAATCGAAATAATTTATAGTGTTAAATTATGAATTTGAGTGGATTTAAAGTATAATTAGATTATGTATTTATCATTTAATATAATTTGGGTCATTGTAAGCAATTTCACATTTAAATTGGGCATAAATACATGTACACACCACTGCTTGGGTACACTCCATGCCCCTGTGAGCCTCCATGGACCATCTGGCCAGACTGAAACGCCACCGGCCCCAACAGTGAGGAGCCTTGCACCAGGCCAGGATGAAGTCCGCTTCTGACCCAAAACTGAGGAAAAAGGATTGATGCAGGAGGATAGAGATGCGAGCCGGTGATTGAAGCCCCCAGGACTCCAAGAACCGCCTGAAGGCTGTGAGGGGCAGGAGAGCTGACCCGAAGAGAGCCACGAGAGTTCACTTGAGATCCTCCGAAGCCTTTGAGAAATTCTAAGAAGAAACCTCCAACGAAACAGAGGAACCCTCCCAACAAACCACTGGAGAAACCGAACGGAGTGCCGAGGAACATGCCTGATGAGAGGAGGAGCCACAAAGCTTCTCTTTGAAGGAGGGGGAGCTCCGAGAGGAAGACAGAAGCAGGGACGAGGGCCCGATAGCCAGAAGCACTAGCCAGGGATCGAAGATCAAAGGTTTCGGAGAAGCAACCGACAGACCGGCCAATGAGGAGGTAATGGGTAGAAAATTTTGAAATGACGAGGGCACATGAGGGGCACTCTTTGCAGGTCTGCATGAAGCATCTCTTGGTGTCTCGTCTTCACACCCATCTTGGGTTACCTGAGCCTGTTCCCCCGGTGGACAAGGATTCTTCTTCATGCAGATCTTCTAAGATGCATGAGAAGGGTCCCTTGTATGATGTAACCGGTTCAGTCTCCTCTTTTGAGGGCTATTTAGTTCTGTTTTCTGATCCCCGGGCTATTTTTTATTACCTACCTTGAGTCCAGTGTAGCAGCTTTCCTCTGGTCTCTTTGTTTTCTGCTGGCTTTCAACCGGTTCTTACGGATTCAAACTGGATGTGGGAAGGAAATCTTATTGAGAATTTTTTCAAACCGTCCAGACGGATTTAGGCTCCCTCTATCTCTGATACCATACTCTCAGAACTTAATGCTTGTCCAGGAATACAGGCGCAACCGAGTCTTGGTGGTTTGGTGCCGGATCAAGCTATGGGGGGGGCAGTTCTTAGGATGTTTTTTCGCGACTTCCAGATGCTGGGGAGGAAAGTCCTCCAGTCTCATTTCCTAACCCCCGCCAAATGTTGTCGAAGCCAGAGTCTCACTTTCTCCTCCTTGTTTGCATCAGCCTCCCTCTGCATCGCCAGAACAGAGTTCGAGCATGTGTACCAGGTTTTTCCAGAAGCTGAAATAGCTGCAAGACCAGTGCCCCTCGTCTTCTCCTCTCTTCAAGGTCCTTTCGTATGGGTCCAAATCTAGATGTCCTCGTCTCAATGTTTAAGGTCATCTTTTTGAATGCTTGGGGTCTACGGGCCCGAGCCAAATCTGATTTTCTTGCCAATGAAATCTCCAGCAACTTGGTGTCCTTGCTGGTGATCCTTGATCCCAAGTTGGCTTCGAGCAAAATCCAAGAGTATTCTCTTCACTTCCAAACCCATGGCTACATGCATGTGAATCCTCTGAACTCTCAAATTTAGATTTTCTGGAAGGATCATATCAAAGTCGAGCTTCTTAGTGCATCAGACCAATACCTGGCAACAAAGGTCTCCTTTGGTTCCCATTAGGTCTCTTTTGCTTTCGTCTACGCCAAGTGCAATGCCATGGAGAGAGAAGACCTTTGGAGGGACTTGGAGGATCTCATCTCTGATAACATTCCATGGGTCCTCGGGGGTGATTTTAACATTATGGCTAACCCAGAGGAAAACCAAGGAGGTGGTGCATTCCCCAGGAGTGCCAGTCAGACCCTTGTTTCATTTATGGCTAGAAGTGGCGTCCTGGATGTGGGCTTTGAAGGCGATCATTTCACTTGGTGTAATAACCAACAGGGGGGAGGCGCACCTGGTGCCGCCTTGACAGGTGCTTGCTTAACGAAGCTTCCATTTCCATTCTATCTATCACCAAAGTTTCTCACCTTGTACGGTGGCTCTTATATCATTCCCCACTACTCTGCAGTATGGGGTCCGGCTCCTTACAGGAAGTTTATCCCCAATTCTTGAAGACATGGGATGAGGACTCTGGTTTCTTCGACCTGGTCTATGACATTTGATATCTCACTTACCCAGGGAACCCATGGATCTCCCTCTTCAAGAAACTCAGGCTGATTAAGACTCAACTCAGTAGCTGGAGTAGATCCACCTCTGGACACGATCGGGATCTTCATAGTCTTAGTGGGGAGGTGGAGCGCATGGAGACCTACCTAGAACATGGATGGGATGAAGCTCTATTTAATGAGCTTAGATCCACGAAATACCACTTATCTGAGATCCTCATGAGGCAGGAGCGATTGTCTAGAGAGAGTGCTAGGGTTCATTGGCTCCACGAAGGTGATAGGAACATAGGTTTTTTTCATGATTGTATCAAAGAAAGAAGAAGAGGTCACAGTCCTAATATTCTCAGAGGGGACGGTTCCTTCTCCAGAGATCAGGATGTTATAGGAGTCATGCTTCCTGATAATCTCAAAGAGATTCTAGCTGGCCCTAACTCTGCATTCCATACAGGCTATCCAAGGGGGCCAGTGGAGTTTTTTGAGGAAATCCCTTCCTGTGTTTCCCAGGAAAATGATGAGAGCTTAAGAAGAACTCCCGACGATGAGGAGGTGCGTGAGGCGGTCTGGTCATTGAACCAGGATAGTGCTCTGGGGCCAGACGGATTTCTAGCTTCCTTCTATAGGCTGGCATGGGACATTGATAAAGGGGACGTGATTCATGCATTGTAGAAATATTTTAGGGGAGGGAACCTGTAGCGTGTTCTGTGTGCTACCAAGATGACCTTCCTCCTGAAACTTGGAAATCCCCAATCCATTGATCAGTATCGGCCTATCAACATGTGAAACTTCCATTATAAGGTCCTCGCTAGTATCATCAACAAGAGGATGGCAATGTACTTGGACTCTTGGTTGGCCCTGTAGTAGCATGGTTTTATCAAAGGCCGATCCATTCAGGGGGAAATTGGCCTCGCACATGAAATGACCAGTGACATCAACCACACGATCTTTGGTGGAAACCTGATTGTGAAGTTGTACATGAGCAAGGCCTTCGACCAGATGGAATGGAGCTTTGTTCTCAGGGTTTTGTCCAGCATGGGTTTCTGTTACTGGACTAGAGACCTCCTATCCCGCTGCTTCAGTTTGGCTTGGATCTCATCCTCGTTCATAGGGAAACAGTTTGGCATCTTCAAGTCCTATCATGGCCTCAGACAAGGTTACCCCCTCTCCCCCACCATCTTCATCATCTCTCAAAATTCTTTTAGTCACTCTATCAATCGGGGTATCCGTGCTGGAAGGTCACCCCCTGCAAGAACCGCTATAATTCTATGAATATTTTGCACCTGATGTTTGCCGATGACTCCATCTTGTTTTGAAATGGTAGTAGGAGATCAGTGTAGGGATTAAACAACATTATTGAGGAGTACTGTCAATGGAGTGGAAAGAAGGTTAACTGGTTGAAAAGATTGTATTACACTTCCAAGAAGATCTCTGGGAGGAGGGAACTTAATCTTGATGTCGGTCTGAACATAAAGAGGGGGAAATTTCCGATGGAGTAACTTGGAGCTCCGGTCAGTCTGTGCTCTCCTAGATTCCATCATTTTGATAAGCTTTCCAACAAGATCATGGTTTGAATCTTCAACTGGAAGAACAGACTTCTTTCCTTCGGCGACCGTATTGCGCTTGTGAATCGTGTTCTTGTTTCCATCCCCATGCATGTGCTCTCCACCTTGAAGGTTCCTAAAGTTGTTATTTACAATCTGGAAAGAATCATGGTATCCTTTGTTTGGGATGGGCAAATGGAGGGTCGTTTCCACTGGGATTCCGGGTACCCCATTTCGATATCCATCCAGGAAGGTGGCATCAACTTGAGGAGTGTTCACACCACAATGTAGGGGCTTCATGCCAAGTTCATGTAGGATTCCTTGGTTGGCCATTATTTATGGGGAAGGTCCATGCATGCTCGTTACGGCCACGACTTGAATTTGAAGAGGCCTCACCCCTCCGCGCTTTGGAATTTGGTTCAACCTCACATCAATCTATTGCGTTGCCACTCGAAGTGGATCGTGGGTATAGGTGATTTGAACTTCTGCCTCTATGATTGGGGCACTGGCCGGCTGTGGTTCCCAGGCTACCCTGCTCCTTGAATTTCATTCCGAGAGGCAGCTCATTACCCTCTTTTCTCCAGGTGGTTCTAAATGAAAGCCAACGTGTTTCCTTCAATAACATCGTTACCAACGAGGAGACGAACAACCTGATCTTCTCTTCCTCTCCTTCAGGATAATTTACTATTAAGATCTTCTGGCAGCTGAGAGCGGCTCCAACCAGGGGTGATCAATTGGGGGAGATGATGTGGTGTAAGGAGGTGACCTCAAAGATCAATTTTTTGCTTTGGCGGGTGCGTCACAATGCCCTTCCCACTAACGACAGGATTCAGTGCCTCAACATTAGCCTCGCCTCGCAGTGTTGGTGCTGCAACCATCCTCAACTTGAATCGGTCAATCATCTTTTTCTAGATAGTGACTGGGCACGGAAAATCTGGATTTTTTTCTAGGCCCCCCTCTAGCAAACAGCATGACAATGCTCTGCTCGACAACACTCTCTTTTCTTGGCTCATGGGTTCGGGTGTGCAAGGGTCGAAGAGGCTTCGACATGTGCTGATTATCCTGGTAGGGTGTTGGACAATTTGGAAGGCAAGGAATGATGCCCGTCACTGCAACTCGCTAGGAACGCTCACCAGAATTGTTTTAAAGATGAGGAATTCCATTCTAGACTTGGTTAGCCTATGTAAGGGCTACATGGATGCACCTTTAATCAGGAGGTTTAGGATAGATCTGGTCATTTCCAACCAGGTGAGCATGCAAGGAAAGGGGCATTGAGTGCGCTGGCTTCCTCCAAGTGAAGGCTTGAAACTCAACATGGATGGCTCTCTTCTTAACGGAATGATGCGAGGAGGAGGTGTTGTTTGGGACCGGAGGGATCCCATAATTTCTTCATTTTCAGACTGCTTGGGCGAGGGTGACGTTCTTCTGGAAGAAACAATGGCCATGGTCACCAAGCTCGAATTATGTGAACAAAGGGGCATCAGCCTGGCAGAGGTGGAGACAGACTCCCTTACCCTTTATAATGTTCTATTAAGGAAGGTCAAGGGCCCATGGAATATCACTTATTTCCTCAGAAAATGTAACCTTCTCTTTAGCAAAAGGACCTGCATTTCCCATATGTGGTGGGAGGGGAACATGGTGGCAGACTTCTTGGCCTCTAAGGCACCTTCAGATCGAGGCACTGCCTACTTCTTGAGCATGGGTTCCTTTCCCCTTGAGGGGGTCCATTTCATTGTTAATGATGCTCTCAGACTCCATTACTTTCAGCCCCCATGAATCTTCTTTTGTTTGGCCTTTCAGTCTCTTGATAATCAATAAAAAGTTTCTTTTCATGTCAGCTTAGGGTGACTTTTTGGAATTTTTATGAAAACTTTCAATTTTTGAAGAATAGTGAAAAACACTACGTTATTGTTTAAAACCGACTTTTATTTAAATAATAATAATTATTATTTAAATTTATTTTAAAGTCATAATAGATACCTAATACCTATATTAGTTCAATGTAATTCATTGGAGTCATTTTATAATAAGATTAGACCTATAAAATTTTATTGAACTTCTTTTAACGTCTTTTACCCACCTTATAGGCACAATTGCAAATTTTCATAAAACACAAGTTCACAACTTCTGTGAATTGAATTTCAAAAATCTGAGCGACACAGTTGACATCAGTATGTAAAATGTGGTTCAATAGGATGAAAATAATTTTGTTTGAATACAAACATTTGAATTTTATTTACCAGAGTTAAAAGTAAATATGGTAATTAAAAGTAAAGATGATATTATAAGTAACCTAAAACATGTCCGAATTCTATTGGATAAGTGTATTTCGACCAAAATAAACCTTAGGAATAAAATATGATTGTTTTTTATCCACTTGGATTACATTAGGGCATTTATTATTATTTTATTTAATGAAGAGTTAAAAGTATTAAATTCAAAGTTTAATAACTAAACCACTTTTAATATAGGGTTGTACATAATATAAATTCAACTATAAATATTCATTATAGATATAAAAATATTTCCTACATAATGATATTTTATTTATCTTTTTTAGACATTAAATAATTAAATTTATTTATGAAAAAATGATGATGTAGTAATTACCTTATTAATGAAAGATTAAAATAATTGATATTATAAATATCCAAATAATTGTAAATTGATACTTTTGATGAAATACACTAATTTTATAGGTTAATATAACATGTTAGGATTTATTTAATTTATTTTTTTGAAGTAATCAAGTTTTTTTGACTTTCACAAAAACCAAATACTAACTAGTGTCGAAATTGACATAAATGAGTTTTTAAAACAAATACTATATTATTAAATGTTATAATATTATTAAAATTCTATGGTTTGGCCAAAGGACTCATATAATGATTGATCTGTCATTAATGAACCACTTGTGGTTCTATTGGATTTTTATAGTATGTTTATTAAGCATTTATTATAATAATACAAGAATACATGGTAAAAGTTAAACTATTTACTAAGAGTTAAATCTAAAAGATAAGGTTAATAAGGTGACCTAAAACTGTATAAAACCTATTGGATGAGACTTATTCGACCCATACCCACCATAGCCTCAAAATACATCTTCTTTTATCCATTATAAACTGAATATGATTGTATAATAAATTAATATTTTATGCTTTTCCTAAAGTGCCCCTCACTCTCTTATAAAAGGGTACATAACCTTATCTTAATTTCACACCTACAAAGCCATTTGGCTCGACCAAAACCTGCCAAAATATCTTCCAAACTACCCTAACTTCAACCTAGACTCCTTACTTCGATCTTAAATCCAACATAAGTATCCCTTATGATCAAATCAAAAGGAATCACCCAAAGAAGATTTAATAATTTAATCACCTATTTCAAAGTTCTTTTCTTCTTCCACTTCCTCTTTATTTGTTATTTCAGTAACAAAAATAATAACTCTAGTACCTTCTACATAATGTGATTTTATTATAAATAATGTACAACCATATTCATTATTCTATCCATCCTATGAATGAAAAAGTCACCATACGTGCGTACGTACGACTTACTGTCTCCACGTTGTGGTGTAGTTTGTTATTCAACACTTTATTATTTGGATGAGTATAATAATGAGTATAATTGATGAAAATAATAAATATAACATGTTAATGATTATTTATATATGATATACCATCCAATTATATACAATTTCACCATCAATAGATGGGTATTTTCACTCATGCGTACGCACCGATTACTGTCTCCACGAACCCGATGAGATTCATTCCTCATCATAACCATTCAAGAATAATTTTTATTTTCTGATTAAAAATAATGTTTAAGAACTTAATATCATTCTATATATAAAGCAAATACATCCTATCCATGAAAAACTTGACTTAAGTAACAAAACATATAAAGGAAAATGAATCAGTTAACACTCGAAACAATAATACTACTGAAATATTATTAACAAAACAATATTAGAAGATCATATATAATATATTATTTATGTATATGGTTCTTGTATAATTTAATTAAAATTATTTAACTATTATAAAATAGGTTAACATACCCTTAACCAAGGAAAATTACAAGGTAAGGGGTTTTCATGTCACTTCTTATTCGCATGAGATTCATGCTATATTTCCAGTATTTCCTTTTGTGTGGTGTATGTAATGACCATTATTGTATTCTTTGTGTAATATAATTTAATTTATGGGTATTTACATCTTCATTGTATGATCCTTATTTCATGGGTTGTATGTTTCATAAGTTACCAAATCGGTAAGGGAATTTCTAATTTCAATTTCCACTCATTAGGTTTTATGAAAACTTCATTGATTATTTTGCTCCAAAATTATGTGTGAAATAAATAAATATTTACTTTTGTAGTAATTTACACTCCACTTTGTGTGGATATACTTTTTATACACATAATAACTCTATTGATAAATTCTCAAGTCATCTATATGAACTTGATAAGTGTAATCAGAACTCAATTTCAATTCATTGAGTTAAACATCCAAGTCATTGGTGTTGTTTTTACAAGAATATGTGTGAATTTCCTCTGATTTATTTACAATTAATATCCCATAATATTGAGTTTATTTATATTTTTCACACATAATTATGTCATTTATTTAACCTTAACCTAAGGATATGGTCTTCATAAGGGATTTCATCTCAATTTACATTCAATTGAGACTTCTTTGTTGTTATGAGCCAATTCACTTTTACATGGTGTATATAATATACTTTGACATAGTATATCATGAATACATTTATTATCATGATATTATAAATTTTTGATTACATCAATTATTTGTATTCAAGCATCTCTCATTTGGTCATGAACTCTAGCTAAATTATTATTTTAAATGTTTTAAAGATTTATTCTTATAAATGTTTATCATTAATATCCATTTTTTAAAAATGGTTTTAATGATTTATTTATGTGAACATGAATGTTTTGAAATTTAGATTTCTTTCAAAATATTCAAAGTGGTATGGGACACTTTGATTCAAAAATCTATTTTAAATGGCTTCTTGATAAATAGTGAGACTTTTAAATGTTTTCAAGAAAAGGGGATATTTCTCTCAAATAGTTTTAATGATTATTTTCATCTATGTCAATATCCTTAATTATTTTTTATTGAGGTTAATTTATCTTACAAACTGTATTTAATGAGTTATGTTTGACTGTGGATGTGCTATTTTTATACCATTAATGGTTTGTGGTTAAAATAATGACATTTTGTATGCTAGTTTTAATAAAAATGTTTAGATTATGTTACAAACTTTTCATATGAGGAATGCATTGGACTTAATAATTGATAAGTGGAGACCGCTATAGATCCTTGATGCATCGGTAGGTCTCATGAGACAAAATAGTGTCCTGCCACAAGGCCTTGAGAAAATCTTATTTGTAGTCTTGGCATGATGCCTTGATTATGTGGTTATGATGTCCGTCATTATGCATTATATCATTATGAAATTAGATATTGATATTACATGTGATTATTCGAATATTAGAATATCCATGTGAATACGTAAATGGAATTATTTGATTTATCTTTGCCTTTTTATGATAAAGTTTAAGTTTTAAAGGATTGTGTTTTAGTATTATACATTGCCTTAAAGGTTTATGCTTATTTATAATAGTCTATGCTATATGGTTATCCTTTTTGAGCATATGAGATCACACATTTCTATGTTTTATTTTTACCAGGATGCGAAGAAGTATATTAAGATTAACCTGCATGAATAGGCTAAGGGATATGAGTGTGTTCAAATGGGACAAAATGTTTTTTTTATTTTTCCATTTCATGATGTAATTTAAAACTTATGTATGTATCTAGTACATCCAAGGCTACTAAACTAATAAGTATTTTAAGAATTTAGCTATTTTGATCATGTAAATGTATTAAAATAATGCACCAGCTTTGGGCTTCTAGGGTCAGGGTGTTACAGTTGGTATTAGAGGAAGTTTAGTACAATCCTTGGAAGTTATATTTATAAAAACTCCGATTAGAGAACATTACCCTAAGACAGACTTTTAATATTGGTATAGAAGAACTTCCTAGAATTTTGGTAATTTAGAGATTTTGTGTATTTTCCACGAAATAAATCCCTATATGGATACGAGCAGGTAGAGAAGGCTCTGGAACATATGTACCTCGTAATGAAAACTCTGACAAGGAGTTTCGGGCTTGACCTAGGGTATCCTGGTACACAACAACGAGCCTTGATGCACTCTTGGTTACGACACTACTGGGGGATATGGTTAGGATAATTTACATTTCATTTACAAACCATTATAAAGGATTTATGAGTAAATAATTCCTCAAAGAAAACATTTTTTAATGATTATAGATTATATGTATAAACTATTCAATATATGTAGGTATTTTACTAGTTTGTAATTATGTATTGCGATTCATAAACCAATCTACTGTATGCCATTATTTAGAAATGGTGCCTATTGGAATTAATGGAACCATATCAACACACATAATCCATGTTGGGATTTCACTCCTACTAAAGATAATTATAGTGGAGCTGGTGATGCAACCAGTTCTGAACAACTTATAACCGTACTATGACAACTCACTCAGGTTATGTATAATAACCTTAGTCATATAGAGCACCATGATCCACAACGCATATTATTAATGTTAGATTGCTTCACAAGGAAAAATCCACCAAAATTCAATGGGACTAAAAATACATTTGTATCTGAGAAATGGATAAGTTCCTTAGAGAAAATATTTCATGCTTTGGGGAGTAGCAAAAGGGAAAAAGTTGTCATGGCTGTTTATCACCTCACAGGAAATATAGATCAATGGTGGTCATTAATTAAAAACACAAAGGAAGATTAAGAAGTATCAAATATGTGATGGAGGGAGTTTCAAGAGATATTATTAGAAAAATACTTTCCTCGTGACCATCAAACAGATATGGAGAGACTATTTCTGAGTCTGAGGAAAAAGAAGGATGAGAATTTCTCAAAGTATGAGGATAACATTATAAGGTTATAAAGGCATGGATTATATTATATACATAACCCAAAAAGTAATATTGATCAATTCTTATATGGGTTAAAACCATTTCCTCATTGAGCATTAGTCTCACAATACTTCTCATCATAAGAAGATGTAGTCTCATGTTCTATCAAGACATAATTTTTTTTCTATGTCTTACGGAATTAAATTAAAGCAAGAGAAGAATATAATGGTAGAGAAAGATAAAAATAAAGGGAAAAGGGAAATAAGGATTTTACCTTATGTGATAATTGTGAGAAGAAACACCCCGATACTTGCCTAAAAGGAATTGGAGTTTGTTAGAAATGTGGAGAAAAAGGTCACCAGGCTCATGATTGCAAGGGAAAAAAAGAGGTTGTCAATGTTGAATTCTACAATTGTAGATAAATGGGGAATTATGCAAATAAATTTTATAAACACCAAGGAAAATTATCTCAGAAAAGGCCAAGGAATCAAGGCCAAGGTTATTTTGTTACTACAGTTGAAGTGGAATAATTAATGTATTTGTGTTTTTGGATTCAAGAATTATATTCTGGTTATAAGAAGATTGTGATATATATATGGATTGTACTACATTAATTATTGTTTTAATTAAGGTTTTAATAGGATGAAGGCATTAATATTTTCAGTATGTGACAATAAGTGAAACTTTATTTTTTTTGGTGAATCTGATGTTAGAATTGATTTTTAAATTTAGAGGCCTTTTAGAGAGAGTTTGGATAGAAGTATTTTAGATAACTATAAAGTTTAGAATGGATTAAGTTGAACTTTGGATATTATTTTTTAAGGATAAAACATTTCTTAATATTATTTTTGGAATATTATAATACTATAGTTTTTGGAAAAGTACAACCTGCGGGTTAGGAGATAACCCATCGCGTCGGACAAAGCTGCAGGAATCAAACACACAACCAAAGTGCGACAATGCTTTATCACCTACCACTAGACTACAAGAAGTCCCTAGTTATTAAAAAATAGTTTTATTCATTTAAATTGTATATGTTTATATTTGGAACCCTATACGATTACGATAAATAAAATATTTTGGAGTTCTAATATCTTTTGGATAGAAAGACGAGTTTGTGGTAGAAATTAGTTAAAGGATGGAACTATACTTATCAAGTATTTTTTTTTCTGATTCTATAAAGAAAAATAATTCTTAAACTTTATGTAAAGGATCTTAAAACCAAAAATGTTTTATCCTAATAACTTATGTTTTTTGGAACTGATGATATTATAAATCATCATAGATTCATGGCTTTGAGATCCTCAATTTTCCATTCACTTGTTTGTGATTGATGACCTCAATCACTCCCTATAAATATGTATATTTTCCCTCCAATTATAATTTTCACCAATGTTATAATATTCTAAATCCTAATTTTGTGGTGAATTTTTCATTTCTCTCTCCCTCTTATTAAAACTAAAATTTATTAACCCTATTTCTGATGTGGGTTTTCCAAAAAGGTATTTCCTATTTTCAACCGTTTATTTTCAAAGAAAATTTTCAAATTGCGAGGAAGAAATTTATTGAAGGAGGGGAGAATGTAACACCCCAATATTTCATAGTACAATATCTCTTTAAAGTAATTCAATAGCTTTCGCTACACGCAACACCGAGTTCAAGCACATCACGACCTATCAAACTAGCCGTTTAAAAAGAGGTTATGAGAAATATTAACAAAATTTTAAATTATATATATATATTATATAATTTTAACATTCATATTTTGTGTTTCCTATAAATAATATACAGACAAATTCAATTTTTCAGATAAAAGAAGTATTTTTCAAAAATGTAGTTTTTAGGCCTATTAATAGAAAACCCCTTTTAAAATCCAATATTTGAAAATTTTATATATTAAATTTAATGAAATTAAATTCTCATTTATAAGTGGGAAATAAAAACTTAGTTTGAATAAATCTTTGGTAATTTTATGATAACTTTCATATTTTGATGAATAGTAAAAAGTACTAAATTTTAATTGAAAACAACTTTTTTAATTGAAATAATTTATAGCATTAAATTATGAATTTTAGTGGATTTAAAGTATAATTAGATTATATTTTTGTCATTTAATATAATTAGGTCATTTTATGAAATTTCACATTTAAATTGGACATAAACACATTTCAATCTATTGACAGTTTTTACTTTTTAAAAACTCACTTTCTGGTTTTGACAACAAGAATTAATTTTAAATTAATTAATGAAACTTCTATGCTTTAAATTTGATAAAATGGAAATCATTTTTTAATTAATAATATCAATATTATCTTAGGGTGAATTGTTTGGAATATTTCGGAAAACATTCAATTTTTGATGAATAGTGAAAAGCACTATGTTATTGTTTAAAACTGACTTTTATTTAAATAATAATAATTATTATTTAAATTTATTTTAAAGTAAAAATATATACATAATTTGTATATTATTTAAATTTAATTCATTGGAGTCATTTTATAATAATATTAGACATATAAAATTTTATTGAACTTCTTTTAATGTCTTTTACCCACCTTCTAGGCACATTTGCAAATTTGCACAAAATGTAATTTTACTGCTTCTGTGAATTTAATTTAAAAAATATGAGAGACATGGTTGAAATTAGTATGTAAAATGTGATTCAATATAATGAAAATAATTTTTTGTCAATACAAACTTTTGGATTTTATTTACTACAGTTAAAAGTAAATAGGGAAATTAAAGGTAAAAATGATATTATAATTACCCTAAACCGTGTCCTAATTCTATTGGATAAGTGTATTTATACCAAAATAATACTTATTAATAAAATATTATTCTTCTTGATCCACTTGGATTATATTAGGATATTTATTATTATTTTATTTAAAGAATAGCTAAAAGTGTTAAATTCAAAGATTAATAAATAAACCATTTTTAATATAGGGATATACATAAGATAAACTCAACTATAAATATTCACTATAAAGATAAAAATATTTCCTACATAATGGCATTTTATTTATAATTTTTAGACATTAAATAGTTAAATTTATTTATGGCACAATGATGATGCAATAATTACCATATTAATGAAAGATTGAAATAATTGATATTATAAATATCTAAATAAATGTAAATTTAGACTTTTATGCATTAAAATAATTTTATATGTTAATATGACATGTTAGGATTGATTTAAATTATTTTTTATATGTAATCAAGTTTTTTTTGACTTTCATAAAAACCAAATAATAAATAGTGTCAAAATTGACATAAATGAGTTTTTAAAACAAATACTATATTATTACATGTTATAATATTCTTAAAAATATAAGGTTCAGCAAAAGGACTAATATAATGATATATATGTCATTAATTAATCACTTTTGGTTCTCTTGTCTTTTTATAGCGATTTTATTAACCATTTATTATAATAATACAAGAATACATGGTAGAAGGTAAACTATTTAACTAAGAGTTAAATATAAAAGATAAGGTTAAAATTGTGACCTAAACCTATATAAAACCTATTGTTTTAGATGTTGTAATCCCAGAACCACCTTATAGTTGAAATAAATCCCTTTGTATCTATTATAAACCGAATATGATTGTATAATAAATTAATATTGGAATCTTTTCCTAAAGTGAGCCTCATCTCTCTTATAAAAGGGTACATCCCATTATCTTAATTTCACACCTCTAAATCCATTTGGATAGGCCATCCCCTGACCAAATATCTTCCCAACTACCCTAAATTCAATCTATAGGCCTTAATTTGGTCAGAAATCTTACCTAAGGATCCCTTTTGATCAAATAAAAAGAAAGCACTTGAAGAAGGAGTAATAATTTCATCACCTATTTGAAAGTTCTTTTCTTCTTCCACTTGATCTTTATTTGTTGTTTCCATAACAAAATAATAAATCCAGTAACTTCTACATACTTTGATGTTATTAGAAATATGGTACAACCATATTAATCATTCTATCCATCATATGAATGACAAAGTCACCATACGTGCGTACGTACGACTTACCATCTCCACGTCGTGGTGTAGTTTGTTATTCAACATTTCATTATTTGGATGGGTATAATAATGAGTATAATTGATGTAAATAATAAATATACCATGTTAATTATTCTTTATATATGATATAACATCCAATTACATATGATTTTGCCATTAATAGAATGGTATTGTCACTCGTGTGTACGTACGGATTACCATCCTCATGACCGTGATGAGATTCATTCCCCATCATAACCATTCCAGAATAATTTTAATATTATGATTAAAAATAATTTTTAATAACTTAATATAATTCTATAAATGAATCAAATACATCCAATCCATAACAAACATGACTTACGTAACAAAACATATAAAGGAAAACGAATTAGTTAACACCCAAAACAATGATACTACTTAAATATTATTAAAAAACAATATTATAAGATCATATATAATATTATATTTATGTATATGGTTATTTTATAATTTAATAAAAATTATTTAACTATTATAAATGAGGTTAAAGTACCCTTGACCAAGGAAAATTACAAGGTAAGAGGTTTTCTTCTCACTTCTTATTCGTGTGAGGTTCATGCAATATTGCCACTATTTCCGGTTGTGTGGTGTATGTACTTCCCATGATTATATTCTTTGTGTAATATAATTTAATTTATGGGTATTTACATCTTCATTGTATGATACTTATTTCATAGGGTGTATGTTTCATAAGTTACCAAATCGGTAATGGAATTTCTAATTTCAATTTACACTCATTGGGTTTTACACAAACTTCATTGATTATTTTACTCCATGATTATGTGTGAAATAACTATTTATTTACTTATTTAGTAATTTACACTCCCCTGTGTGTGTATATACTTTTGATACACATAATCACTCCATTTATAAATTCTCAAGTAATCAATATAAACTTGATAAGAGTCATCTTAACTCAATTTCCATTCACTGAGTTAAACATCTAAGTCATTGGTGTTGTTTTTACAACAATATGTGTAAATGTATTCTGATTGATTTACACAGAATATCCCATCATATTGAATGTATTTATATTTTTCACACATAATTATGTGATTGATTTAACATTAACATAAGGATACGATGTTTATAAGGGATTTCATCTCAATTTACATTCCATTGATACTTTTTTCTTGTTATGCGCCAATTCACTTTTATATGGTATATATACTGTACTTTGACATAGTATATCATGAATAGATTTATTCTAATGATAATATAATGTTTTTATTACCAATTGTTTTGTATTCAATCATCTGTTATTTGGTTATAAACTCTTACTAAAATATTATTTTAAATGTTTTAAATATTTATTCTTTTAAATGTTTCTCATTAATGTCCATGTTTTCAAAATAGTTTAAATGATTTATTTATATGTACATGCATTTTTTGAAATTAAAATTTCTTTAAAAATATTTGAATTGGTATGGGTCACATTGATTCAAAAATCTGTTTTAAAGGACTTTTTGATAAATAGTGAGACTTTTAAATATTTTCATGAAAATGGGGATATTTCTCTCAAATAGTTTTAGTGATTATTTTCAACTCTGTCAATATCCTTCATTATTCTATATTGAGGTTAATTTAGCTTCCATTCTGTATTGAATGAGTTATTTTTTACTATAGATGTGATATTTTTATACCATTCATGGTTTGTGGTTTAAATATTGACATTGTGTATGCTTGTTTTAATACTAATGTTTAGATTATGTTTAAAACTTTTTATATGAGGAATGCATTGGACTTAGTAAGTGATGGGTAGAGCCCACTATAGCTCCATGATTCATCGGTAGGTCTCATAAGATAAACTTGTGTCTTGGCACAAGGCCTTGACAAAATCTTATTTTTAGTCTTGGTCCGAGGGCTTGACTATGTGGTTATGATGTCCGACATTATGCATTACATAAATATGAAATTAGGTATTGATATTACATGTGATTATTCTACTAGTAGAATATCCATATGAATAAGTAAATGTAATTATTTGATTTATATTCTACATTTTATATTGATGTTTAAGTTTAAAAGGCTTTTGTTTTAGTCTTATACATTGCCTTAAATGTTTAGGCTTATTTATGACAGTATCTGCTATATTGTTATTCTTACTGAGCATCTGAGCTCACCCATTTCTTTCTTTTATTTTTCTTAGGATGTGAAAAAGTATATTATTATTAACCTGCAAGAATAGGCTAAGGGATATTAGTGTGTTCAAAGGAGATACAATATTTTTTGTTTTCCAATTTCTTGATGTAATGTAAAACTTATGTATGTTAGTACTTCCAAGGATACTAAACTAATCGATTTTTTGAGACTTGATCTCTTATGATCATGCCAATGTTATGTAATAATGCATCGACTCTTGGTAACTAGGGTCGGGGCGTTACAATATCATAGTATTATGCGCAAGTTATTGTACTACACTTAGAAAATCATGCTAGTTTGGACATTGAATTTACCTAATAGATATCACAATGTGTTTTTGGTATTACTATCCTTTTTTTAAAAAAATAAAATCACTCATATTTTTACTCTTATCTTGATTACTGATTTAGACATTATTGATTAATTAATTATATCATTATATATATCCCATTATTTTATTGAATTTTAAAAGCCCTATGTACTTGAAATAGAATAATCTATCGCTTGAGTACTCTTGTGGAAAGAATCCTTGAACCTCTCCTCATTGTATACAAAATTTGGCTATGCCACTATTGAGAGAGTTTAATGTTGGAATTTTATTGTCCAATCATAGTAACTCACAGCTCTGTGGTCTATTGAGTTAAGTATCAACTTCTAAAATTATAAACTTGATTTACTCAATGATTTCCTCTAAAGTTGTAGAAAACTAGATTTGTCTACTTCTTTGCTACCAACATCAGTTAATTCCAACTATCAATCTCATAATAACTCCCCGATAGTAAGAGATACTCTCAAGTTTGGCTGACGAGCACACCGAACACCCAATTTTTTTTTCAAATTTGAATAATGGAAAGCATTTACGACATAATATTTTTTTAGGGTTTTTATCTTTTAATTTATTTTATTGATGTATGAAATAATTTTCAATTTTGATATGCACATTCTATGTGATCACAAATTGAATGTGCAATAAATAAAAAAAATATTCATCACTTCATAAATTGATTTAATCTATGCATTTTTATGTTTAATATTCTATGTGATTTTATATAATTTTAGATTCAATAGAATAATAAACGATACATAAATTAAATATACAATGTGATTGATCTTGAACATCTATTATTGGTTGATCTATTTAATATCAATTGACCAACCAGGACCTAGGGGTATAATACCTAAGTCGGGTCTTAACTCCTATTGCATCTCACACACTGAACTAATGTGTCATCGTGTCATCTGGAATACCACCTCATATCAGAATGGTTCACATCTTACTTAGTCTTCACTATAATACATGTATACCCGTACGTAGGCAAGAAGAACTATGTGCACAATATACAATAGATAAATTGGACATGTAGACCCTAATACATATTAAATTAGAAAAACTGATGACGCATAGACTATATTTTAATTAATTACTTTCATCACTTGCAATTAAAATAAATAAATAAATAAATAAAATTACAGACATATATTGGTGGGCTTGTTCTCAAGATTAGTCAACGCCCAAATAAAAAAATTAAATTTAAATAAATTTAAAGTATGAGGGAAATTCAAATAAATTTAATGAATTATTAAATTCAAATGATTAATTGAAATATTTTAATTTTATTCATTCTAACAATTAATTTAAATTCAATACCAAAAACTAAATTAATTTATTTTTAGAACATTAAAATATAATTATGTTCAAATGAAAATTTAATTTAAATTAATTCATTTTAAAACTAAAATTAAATTAATTAATTATTATTATGTTAATTTAATTCCGGACCCAAAACCCCACGAAGACCTTGTGCGGTTTGGTCCAAACCTTCACAAACCTATTCTGGGAAATGCAAAGCCTAAACAAGGTTGTTCTGGGCCAGGAAAGTACACCCAAACTCGTTTTGGGTCTGGTAGACCCACTCGACCCACTGCAAGGCGATTCGAGTCAAACTAGACTCCCTAAAACTTGTTGTACTACCAAAAAGATGTAGCTTAGACATGCCTAATAATGGTTGTGGCTGGATTGGGGTTGGTGGCATCTGACAGGGGTAAGGGGGTGCACCATGGGTGGTTCACGGTGGTTGGTGAACCGGGAGGGGTGGCAGCAGTGGTCTACGGTGGTCGGCCGACAATGGTTGGAATGGAGCAGAGCTAACCATATTTGGAGGTGGTGCCAACTAGATCTCCAAAAGAGGGTGAATAGTGTGTTGTACAATTTTCTTGATGGAGACAGGGTGTGTTGTGATGTGGGCGAGCTGTGAAGGAGAGCCCGCAAGGTGGTGTGGCGTCGGGCGTCAGCAGCTCTCTGGATTTAGTAGCGAAAGATGGTCTCACCCGGTAGCGGGTTGTGGAGATCAGAAAATGTAGTGTGCCAGTAGGCGGGGTGGGTAGATGGCATATGAGGTAGAGGAACCTCATGTCCAGGGTGGGCAGAAAGATTAGGGAAGTGTAGCCAGACTAGCTTCCATAGGGCTTGGCCACTGTAGTTTACGAATGTCCACCCACTACGGTTGGACGGTGGGTGCATCTCGAGAATCCAATGAGGTAGATGAAGGGGGGACCCCTTCCTAAATGAATATTCCCCCTTTTCTGTTTCTTGATTTTTCAGGTCAGCGCCGCCCCACTTAATCCTCTCTTTTTGCTATTTTATTTTGTTTTATTTGAGAACAAAAACCAGCAGATGCTTTTTAACATTTTTCTTATTACACATAATTTCAAACAGCCTATAATTTCTCCATTTTTTTTTCTTGTCTGGATAAATCCACACCCTTCCACCATATTGTCTCAAGCCTATGATTTAGACTTATATGTAAAAATTAAATATTAAAATAAACTTTCCACTGGACTGGAACAATTCAAGACACCTATCAGAGAATATATAGCCACCAGATTCTAGATGGATCCCGACAAGTCATGATCAAAACTAAAAAATGTCTTCATAATAAATTTTGATGCATGAAAAATTAATATATATAATAAGTTCTTTATATATTTTAATATCCAACAATATATTATCCAATAAATAACATGTCGATCCATAAAATATTTTTCAAATGGAAAATATTTGGTCGTATGAGATCGAATTGACTCAGTCAGATTCATTAAGACCGATTTACAACACTCTACTTAAAATTTAATGAAAAATATATTTTTTGGATCAGAAAATACACACGATCCTTTTGATATTATTTGTTGGTATCACAACACGCAATAGAAGCCCCTTGGCCAGATATTTTAAAAAATATCATCGTTTGGACAATAAGGCTTTTAATCTACAGAAATCCAAGCCTCATTACGGTCCAAGTATCTCGTGTTGATTAAGAAGAGAACATAAAAAATAAAAAATAAATTATACCTCGTTCTGATTTGAAGCGCCACATTTGTCTCTAGTCACTAGTGATCATTGCTTGAACGATATGACGCTGATCCTCTCTAGATCTTCCACACATACATCTAGAATCTATGTGTACATATTTTGTGGGATTCCTTGTGCTATCATGGAGCTTTGATGATCTATTCGAAGCCACAATGATCACAAGCCTTTGATCCACAAAGGCGTACTTGGATCATTTTCTCGGATTTAACGATTCTCTTGCTATGATTCAAGAGAGAGAAGATAATCCCTCAATTATAGACTCATGAGTAGTCTATTGGAATGATATTCTCTACATTTATATAGTGGATGTTCATGATACCCGATTAGTGTAACACCCCGAGCTTCCACGATACGCTTCTCATTCAATAATGCAATAGCTTGCATTGTACGCAACTTCGAGTTCTAAAACACCGCGACTAATCAAAATATCCGTTATGAATAGTAATAACCACTTTTTAAAATTATAGAAATTTTCTTTATCAAAATTGACTTCATTTTTGGATTCGAAATATTGAAATTAGCCTATGTTGAAATTTTGGTATTTTTCTGAGAACTTCTAATTTTTTATGAATAGTGAAAAATACTTAAAAAAACTTCTTAAATAAAAATAATTTATAGTGATAAATTATACTATTTAGTGGTTTTAAAGTATTATTAGGATATATTTTTACCATTTTATCCAATGGTGGTCATTAGAATTAATTTTACATTGAAATTGGACATAAACAATTGCCAATCTTTTAATATAAATTGTTTCTTAAAACACGCTATTTGTTGTGACAGTGGGAGTTAATTATAAAATTAATTAATGCAACTTATATGTTTGGAATTTTGTAAAATTGACATCATTTTTGAATTCGGAATATCAATTATAGCTTAGGGTGAAATTTTGGCATTGTTCTGAAAAACATCAATTTTTGATGAATAGTGAAACCACTAAGTGGTAGTTAAATAACTGATTTTTCGTTTAAATGAAATATTACCATTTCTGTGATTTGATTTTCAAAAATATGACATACATGGTTTTCATTAAGAAGTAAAATGTGGTTCAATGAGATTAAAATAATTTTTTGGTGAATAGTAACTTTTAAGTTCTTAATCGCGATTAGAGGTAATTAGTGTAGTTTAAGGTACAAATAATGTTTTAATAATATGAGATGAGCATGAAACTTGTCCTACTCCTATTTGATGAGTCATGGCCGTCCAAGACAACCCATGGGTCAACTTTGGGACCCCATGGAGCCACTTTAGTTGGAAAATGACATTAATATATATGTATTTAATGTGAAAATTAAATTGACACAAACATGAGTTATTTTACTAAAACAGTTTTTAAGTGGGGTTACACAAGTCCAAATTTTGACTATAAATATTCATTAGAAATCTATAAATATTTCCTACATCATAGTAATTTTTTTATAATTTTTAGACATTAAATAAATTAAATTATTTATGACATCATTATGATGCAGTGATGACCTCATTATTTAACGATTTAAATAAAATGAGAAGATAATGCAAAATCCAAGGATTACACTTTTTTAAAGCCTATTGGATGAGGCGATTTAGAACCCTTATCACCTTAGCCACGAATTATATATGTTTGGGACCTTTAGAATCCGAAATTCATTGTATAATAATGTAACATTTCAATCTTTCCAAAAGTGCCCCTCCTCTCCTCCTATAAAAGGCCCCCACCTCTACCACCTTATTCACACTTTCAAGCCTTTTGGTTCGGCCAAACTCTGCACAAATACTCTCCCAAATTCCCCCTATTACTCCTAGAAGCATCACTTTGGGCATAACTCTTCTCAAGGAATCCTTTGGATCAAATCAAAAAGAGTTACCCGATTATGAGGTAATGTCTTCTCTAATGTTGTTTTGTATTATATTTCTTCTCCAACCACCTAAACTCTTTTTATTCATTTCTTTTGTAACAACACCAGTATCCTCAATATACTAGGATGTTTTTATAAGAAGGATTCGAGCTACACTTACACACACCTACATCTAATGGTTAAAGAACATACGGTTTCTGTGGATGGAGAATTTCTGCCTCACGAAACGATGATTGTTCAACACTCATATAACACCTTCAAAGGTGGCCATTAAGATGTAAAAAATTTTATATATGATAAATAATATGTTTATGTTTTACTTATGCTTCTGTATTTCTCATTTATGGCATACATTATGATTTCCATTATGGGTAAAACGCGATAATTTCATTTTAGGAATTGCGGACTACCACCCCCTCAAAGTGATTTGAATCGTTAATGCCATATGTGGGATGTATAAAGGGTGGAGTAAATGGTATTATACACTATATTATACTGGAATTATATTATACATTTATATCATTATGATTTCATTCCATTAAATATGAAATTGAAATGAAAGTAGCGTTCATGCGTACGTACGGCTTACCGTCTCCATGAACGGTGCATTTCATTTCTTAACTCTAAATGTTAGGTAATATTATTAATGAATGTATATAATGGATATATAAGATATATATGACATCTAAATAATGAATATAATTCTGGAGATAATGGATATTCTACCACATAAACAACTTGTAATTATAAGAAGTTTATTGTTGACTAAAGTACCAAATATCGACAAAACGACCGTTATTAACTTAAATAATTACATAATGTTCATATCATTGTAATAAGTGATATAATAAGGATAATGAAACTAAAAATTGTTCTTAATAAGGTATATATTAACTCTAGTTTATTATTCAGGAGGTTAAAGAACAGTTGAGTCAAGTCAGACACGAGGTAAGGGAATTTCTTAACCCAACTTCCATTCTTTGGGTTAATCTCCTACTTTAAAATTATGTCATGATATTATTATGTACTATTTTGTATTTTTACATTCTTTATGTGCACCTATAGTGAATACACATAATATATCTATTTTATTTTAAAAAGGTTATTTTTAAGGACTTCATCTCAATCTTCTTTCATTGAGTCATATTTGGTTTTATACACAACTTTCTTTTATACGGTGTATAATCCCCTTTGACATTTACATTTATTCAAAAGGAATCTTTTTATACGAAGCGTTTTACTAAACAACCAAAAAAGAATGTTTTTCTTTCCGTACATATGCGGCGACAACGACTTCTCCGTCGCCGTGACCATTATTTAAGTTTCGACTTCCTCTACAAGCCATCATTTTTTTAATGAAAAATAAATACAATGTTTTAACTTTCTTTTATTTTTGTATTGAAAATGGTTTTGAAAGCATTTTTATTATATCAATGTGTCGTATTTATATCTTGTGATTGAAATGTGGGAATGTTATGTTTCCTTTATGCATGTTTTATATGATACGATTATGTTATGGTTTATGATATGTTTAAAACTATTCATATGAGGAATGCATTGGACTTAATAAGTGATGGGTGGAGCCCGCTGTAGCTCCTCGATGCATCGGCAGGTCTCATTAGACAAACTAGTGTCTTGGCACGAGGCCTTGACAAAATCTTATTTGTGGTCTTGGCACGAGGCCTTGACTACATGGTTATGATAGTCTGGCATTATACATTCCATCATTATGAAAGTGGTTATTGATATTTCATGTGATTATTCGACCAGTAGAATATCCATGTGAATAAGTAAATGTCATTATTTCATTTTACTTTTTCCATATTATGTTGAAGTTCATGTTTAAAAGGCTTTTGTTTTAGTTATACATTGCCTTAAATGTTAATGTTTATTTATGAAAGCTTCCGCAATATTGTTATCCTTACTGAGCATATGAGCTCACCCCTTTCAATGTTTTAATATTTTCCAGGATGTGAAGAAGTATTTTATGAATGACCTGCAGGGATAGTCTGAAGAGGATAGAAGTGTGGACTATGAAGACCATGTTATTGTAGTTTGTTTACTTTTTGATGTAATGAAAGACTTATGAATGTATCTAGTGTTTCCAAGGCTACTAAACTAATCGGTCTTTCGAGACTTGATCTTTTCTGATCATGCCAATGTTACGAAGTAATGCACCGGCTCTAGGTAGCTGGGGTCGGGGCATTACAGTTGGTATCAGAGGCAGTTTAGTACTAACCTTGGAAGCTAGATTTAGATAAACTCTGATTAGAGCACATAGCCCAAAGATAGACTTTGAGGATTAGTATAGAATAACTTCCTAGAATTTTGTTATTGTAGAGATTTTGTGAGTTTTCTCAGCAATACATCCCTGTCTGGATACGAGCAGGTAGAGGTGGATCTGGCACAGATGTACCTAGTGGTAAAACCCGAAAACACCGCTTTGAGCTAGACTCGAACGGGAACTGGTGCACGACAACAGGTCTTGTTGCACTCTTGGTTACGACACTCCCGGGGGATATGCTTAGGATAATTCTCATTTTCTTTACAAACCACTATGAAGGGTTATGAGTATATACTTCCACAAAGAAAACTTTTTTTTTATGATTATGGATTATATCCATAAATAGTTCAATTAGTGTTAAGTGTTTTACAAGTATGGAATTATGTATTTTGATTCATAAACTAACCAAGTTTATGCCATTGTATAGAAATGGCGCCCAGTAGAAGGAATGTGAACTCCAACAATACGTATGATTCAAAGAGAAAGAAGGATCGTATCTTTCATGGTATTAAGCCATCATTTCGAAGGGAAATAGTCTCCCATGTGTTCTCAACATATGAAGAAATAGTATCATGTGTTAATAAGATAAGTAAAGAATTCTCTGAGTCCTATGGCTTTGAAGCGAAGCAAGAGACGAAAGGGATAGAAGAGAGAATGATGGATAAAGGGATGAGGGGAAAGAAGAATTTTCCAATATGTGGTAATTGTGGGAAGAAACATCATGGAACTTGCCTAAAGGGAATGAGAGTTTGTTATAAGTGTAGAGAAAAAGGACACAAAGTGCGTGACTGCAAGGGTAAGAAAATGGTTTCAAATGTACAATGCTTCTTCTGCAAGGATTGGGGACACTATGCAAACCAATGTCCAAGTCATAAGAGTATGCCCCAAATGATGTTATTGGATAATAATCAAGTTATGATACTACCACATATGAGGAGTAATGATTAGAGTTCTTATGTTGTTATTGAAGAATTTTGTAATTTGAGTGTTGTATCAATTATGTACTGGTTATAATAATTATGGAGTATATAAGGATTGTACTGCAGTACTATTTCATCAAGGACTTGATATTGTATGGAACCAAGAAAAGTGACTCCACAGTAGGTTAAATTTTTGGAAAATATATTGTTGAGAGAAAGATAAACCATAATATGGTTCTGATATTGAGATGGTGATTTTTGAATAAGATGTGATTGATTTGGATAAATTATATTGGATATTCTTAACTTCCTTGAAACTGATTGATGATTTGTAAACATTTTTGGATAGAAGGATTATATCTAGTATTCTATAAGGAATACGGGATCATGGTAATTCAGTATGTTTAAAAAGAATACATGATGAACGTTTTCACATGTTGTTACGTGGGGAAAAGGACCTTCATTATGTTTACCTTCCTTATAAAATTTGGACAGTGAGTTGGACAGAAGTATTTTGGATAAATATAAAGGTTGGAATGGATTAAGTTGATCTTTGGATAATATTGTTTAAGGTTAAAATAATTATGAAGATTATTTTTGGATTATTATGATACTATAGTTTTAGGAAAAGGACAACCTGCAGGGTGGGGCATAACCCGTCGCGTCGGACAAAGCTGCAGGAATCGAAACCACAATCATAGTGTGAAATTCCTTTATTTCCTACCACTAGCCTACACGAAGTCCCTGGTTATTAAAAAATAATTTTACTAATCTAAATGGTATGTGTTAACATTTGTAACATTATACAATTAGGATAAATAGAATATTTTTGAGTTCCGTTACCATTTGGAGTAAAAGTTGGGTTTGTGTTAAAAATTTATTAACGAATGAAAGTATACATAACAAGTATGTATATTCCCTTACGTTCTTAGTAAATCTCCTAAATAAATTCCTCAACATTATAAAAGGTAACTTAAAAACAAAAATGTTGTCGGTTAAATTTTCCAACTGGGGATTCAACGGCCGTTTAACCAATCACAAGTTTGTGATTTTCTTGTGGTTAAACTTTGTCCTAATCCTATTTTCTATAACTCTCCATCAGACCTTGATGGTTTGTTTCTTTTCCATATCCATATTTTCATAGAATCCTAGAATGGGATATATCGGGTGACCTTTGTAATTATCTTGCTTTCTTTTAATGTTATATATTTATTAACCTTATTTACGATGTGGGTTTTCCTCAAAGGTATTTTCTCTTTTCAATCTTTTATTTTCAAAGAAAAATTTCAAATTGCGAGGATGCAATTTATTGAAGGAGGGGAGAACGTAACACCCCGAGCTTCCACGATACGCTTCTCATTCAATAATGCAATAGCTTGCATTGTACGCAACTTCGAGTTCTAAAACACCGCGACTAATCAAAGTAGCCATTATGAATAGTAATAACCACTTTTTAAAATTATAGAAATTTTATTTATCAAAATGGACTTCATTTTTGGATTCGAAATATCGAAATTAGCCTATGTTGCATTTTTGGTATTTTTCTGAGAACTTCTAATTTTTTATGAATAGTGAAAAATACTTAAAAACAACTTTTTAAATCAAAATAAATTATAATGATAAATTATACTATTTAGTGGTTTTAAAGTATAATTAGGATATATTTTTACCATTTTATCCAATGGTGGTCATTAGAATTAATTTAACATTGAAATTGGACATAAACAATTGCCAATCTTTTAATATAAATTGTTTCTTAAAACACGCTATTTGTTGTGACAGGGGGAATTAATTATAAAATTAATTAATGCAACTTATATTTTTGGAATTTTTTAAAATATACATCATTTTTGAATTCGGAATATCAATTATAGGTTAGTGTGGAATTTTGGCATTGTTCTGAAAAACTTCAATTTTTGATGAATAGTGAAACCACTAAGTGGTAGTTAAATAACCGATTTTTCGTTTAAATGAAATATTACCACTTATGTGATTTGATTTTCAAAAATCCGACATACATGGTTGTCATTAAGAAGTAAAATGTGGTTCAATTAGATTAAAATAATTTTTTGGTGAATAGTAAATTTTAAGTTCTTAATCGCGATTAGAGGTAATTAGTGTAGTTTAAGGTACAAATAATGTTTTAATAAAATGAGATGAGCATGAAACTTGTCCTACTCCTATTGGATGAGTCATGGCCGACCAAGAAAACCCATGGGTCAACTTGGGGACCCCATGGAGCCACTTTAGTTGGAAAATGGCATTAATATATATTTATTTAATGTTAAAATAAAATTGACACAAACATGAGTTATTTTAATAAAACAGTTTTTAAGTGGGGTTACACAAGTCCAAATTTTGACTATAAATATTCATTAGAAATCTTAAACGATTTCCTACATCATAGTATTTTTTTTATAATTTTTAGACATTAAATAAATTAAATTATTTATGACATCATTATGATGTAGCGATGACCTCATTATTTAACGATTTAAATAAAATGAGAAGATAATGCAAAATCCAAAGCTTACACTTGTCCAAAGCCTATTGGATGAGAATATTTAGAACCCTTATCACCTTAACCACGAATTATATAAGTGTGGGACCTTTAGAATCTTAAAATCATTGTATAATAATGTAACATTTCAATCTTTCCAAAAGAGCCCCTCCTCTCCTCTTATAAAAGGCCCCCACCTCTACCACCTTATTCACACATTCAAGCCTTTTGGTTCGGCCAAACTCTGCCCAAATACTCTCCAAACGTTCCCCTATTACTCTTAGAAGCCTCACTTTGGGCATAACTCTTCTCAAGGAAGCCTTTGGCTCAAATCAAAAAGAGTTACCCGATTTTGAGGTAATGTCTTCTCTAATGTTGTTTTGTATTATTTTTCTTCTCTAACCCCCTAAAGTCTTTTTATTAATTTCTTTTGTAACAACAACAGTATCCTCAATATACTAGGATGTTGTTATAAGAAGGATTAGAGCTACACTTACACACACCTACATCTAATGGTTAAAGAACATACGGTTTCTGTGGATGGCGAATTTCTGCCTCACGAAACGATGATTGTTCAACACTCATATAACACTTTCAAAGGTGGCCATTAAGATGTCAATATTTTTATATATGATAAATAATATGTTTATGTTTTACTTATTCTTCTTTATTTCTCATTTATGGCATACATTATGATTTCCATTATGGGTAACACACGATAATTTCATTTTAGGAAGTGCGGACTACCGCCCCCTCAAAGTGATTTTAATCGTTAATGCCATATGTGGGATGTATAAAGGATGGAGTAAATGGTATTATACATTATATTATAATGGAATTATATTAAACATTTATATCATTATGATTTAATTCCATTAAATATGAAATTGAAATGAAACTAGCGTTCATGCGTACGTACGGCTTACCGTCTCCATGAACGGTGCATTTCATTTCTTACCTCTAAATGTTACGTAATATTATAAATGAATGTATATACTGGATATATAATATATATATGACATCTAAATCATGAATCTAATTCTGGAGATAATGGATATTCTACCACATAAACAACTTGTAATTACAATAAGTTTATTGTTGACTCAAGTACCAAAGATCGACAAAACGACCGTTATTAACTTAAATAATTACATAATGTTCATATCATTGTAATAAGTGATATAATAAGGATAATTAAACTGAAAATGGTTCTTAATAAGGTATATATTAACTCTAGTTTATTATTCAAGAGGTTAAAGAACGGTTGAGTCAAGTCAGACACGAGGTAAGGGAATTTCTTAACCCAACTTCCATTCTTTGGGTTAATCTCCTACTTTAAAATTATGTCATGATATTATTATGTACTATTTTGTATTTTTAGTTTCTTTAGGTGTAACTGTAGTGAATACACATAATAGATCTATTTTATTTTAAAAATGATCTTTTTAAGGACTTTGTCTCAATCTCCTTTCATTGAGTCATATTTGGTTTTATACACAACTTTCTTTTATACGGTGTATAAACCCCTTTGACTTTTACGTTTATTCAAAAGGAATATTTTTATATGAAGCATTTTACTAAATGACAAAAAGAGAATGTTTTTCTTTCCGTACATATGCGGCGACAACGACTTCTCCGCCGCCGTGACCATTATTTGAGTTTCGACTTCCTCTACAAGCCATCATTTTTTTTAATGAAAAATAAATACAAAATTTTAACTTTCTTTTATTTTGGAATTGAAAATGGTTTTGAAAGCGTTTTTATTATATCAATGTGTTGTATTTATATCTTGTGATTGAAATATGGGAATGTTATGTTTCCTTTATGCATGTTTTATGTGATACGATTATGTTATGGTTTATGATATGTTTAAACCTATTCATATGAGGAATGCATTAGACTTAATAAGTGACGGGTGGAGCCCGATATAGCTCCTCGATGCATCGGCAGGTCTCATGAGACAAACTAGTGTCTTGGCACGAGGCCTTGACAAAATCTTATTTGTGGTCTCGGCACGAGGCCTTGACTACGTGGTTATGATAGTCTGTCATTATGCATTCCATCATTATGAAAGTGGTTATTGATATTGCATGTGATTATTCGACCAGTAGAATATCCATGTGAATAAGTAAATGGCATTATCTCATTTTACTTTTGCCATATTATGTTGAAGTTCATGTTTAAAAGGCTTCTGTTTTAGTTATACATTTCCTTAAATGTTAATGTTTATTTATGAAAGCTTCCGCAATATTGTTATCCTTACTGAGCATCTGAGCTCACCCCTTTCAATGTTTTAATATTTTCCAGGATGTGAAGAAGTATTTTATGAATGACCTGTAGGGATAGTCCGAAGAGGATAGAAGTGTGGACTATGAAGACCATGTTATTGTAGTTTGTTTAATTTTTGATGTAATGAAAGACTTATGAATGAATCTAGTGTTTCCAAGGCTACTAAACTAATCGGTCTTTCGAGACATGATCTTTTGTGATCATGCCAATGTTACGAAGTAATGCACCGGCTCTGGGTAGCTGGGGTTGGGGTGTTACAATTAGGGTTCCTCGATCCCTATGCATTAAACACCCAATAAATAAACGATATAAATAATTAATTATAATGAGCCCACGGCACAATAAATATTATTTATATTTTATCATATACTTGTAATATGTATTAAATACATTATGTGATAAACCCAAGTCATTAACTCAACTCATAGCTCCTAATAATATTAAATAAATACAGAATATTAAAATAATATTCATTTGTATAATATTAATACATTCATTTACTTAAACACTTGTAAATAATTTTAATAAATAAATTTAAACCATTTATTATTTACTTGAATAATAATGATTTTTATTTATTTATTGGTGATTGATAAAATTGGACAACTCTTGGACTCCATGGTGGGTTCCACCATATCCTATATACCTATTTATCTGAAGAGGGTGGATCCTTGAATGCACTTTTTTGTATTACACTCCTGGACCTTAACTCGATAATAGTGAATAATATTCACAGACCAAGAGTAGAGTCTTGAAACCCATTAAGGCCATTAAAGAGATAAAGAGTATTGATATAATTGAAAACCAACCCACAAACACACACTGTGTAATGTAAACTCTTTGTCTTTAAATATCTCATAAAGAAGGACACACTTTTTATCATCATCCTTTCTTACTTTATCATCTTATTGATCTTAATGGATGAGTTTTACCTCGACTACCATGACCATGGATTTATAAAGGTACTACTATCCCTATCATCATAGCTAGAGATATTACTTCCTCAACCCAGAAGCGTCAAATAATGTCCTGATCATTCAACCCATGTCATACCACTAATGACACAGTCAACACATGCTACCATTCCATGATTTCATTATCATGGGTTTTTCCTTGCATCAAAATATGAGACCAAACAACACTCATTGATAATTATATCATGTTATGAGACCAATACACATGTTGTGGATAGAAACATCCAATGACACCCAAAACATGTGATGTTCCTATTAGCGGGTTTTCCCCATGATCTCACCTACTAGAGATCACCAAGAGAAAATGGCATGAGAATTAGTCTCAATGCTAATGATCCACCAACACCTAATAGTAAAACATCAACCATGTCTAGTCAATATGATGTATCTCAACCATATGACATTTATTTAATATTATTTTTATAGTATCTCAAGATTCTCATTATATCATGATATCTTCTATAAAAAAAATTATGTCAATTTATCTATGAAAATTATCACTAATTAGTGGATGAAGAACTATGAACACTATAATGATAAGAGTATATCAGGAATAACTCATTATTTTTATGTTATGGTAATCAAAAGTACCAATAATGTTGGATATATGGAACCCAATTTTACAACACAAAGAGAATTACATTTTACCATGATCCCCAAAAAATAGATATCTCCAAGAACGAAGTCTTCTAACACCATAATATTTTATCGAAATCCACACAGGATATCTGGTATACTATATAGTATTCTGTTATATCCAAATCATATAAATGATGAACCCAATGAGAGAAATCTATTAAAAGTATCAGTTTCGCATGGAATCCGGGGATGACCTCCTGGACGGGAGATTCAAACGTTCCGATCGGTTTCTAACGGGTTTGTTCGTAGAACCGGAAACATCCAATGATTCCACATCCGTTTGGACCTACTTTCCAAAGGCAGGCGCTCATTAGCTTGTGGACTAATGGGGCTTAGGAATTTTCATTGGTCGAGAGGATGGGAGGTCGGACTCATCACACCTTTTTGAGGGGAATTATTGTCTACTCCGGGACTCTCTTTATAGATTTAAGTTATGTTCGTGAATCCTTATTACATTACCAAGTATAAAATGTGCTTTCCTTTAGTTTTAACAATCAATGATTAAATATGCAAGAAATTTAGAGAATCTTTTATATGTATTTGAGGTTCTTCATCAATAGAGAATCATCTATGTCTGTTTAGAGATTATTGGTCAATGGTATCCTTCAATACATTTATATAAAAGTCTCTTGGTAATTATGATGACCAGGATGGTTTTAAAGCCACTCAGTGGGGCACTTGAAGTTTATCGTCATTCAGAAGGACAGAGATTATTTCAATGTTGGGATCGAACCCATAAATGGGCTACCTACGTATCCTTTGTTTTGGAAAAGGAATCAGAACCCACGTAGTTCGAGTTATGGAGTATGATGTTTATGATTGATGGCTCAAAGATGAATGTCATAATTACTTTTACACTCTAAGCTCACGTGAGTCATGCTCGGTGTGAGAAACAAGAGGTATTGGTAAAAATTTAGACAATTGTTCCATAAAAGATGCAATCATAAGAATTTGTTTGGGGCTTATGTATAGATGACTGCCCAGAAGACGAAGGTTTAGGATTTACTTTTAGGGAGAAAATCCATGAACAGGGTCCATAAAGTTATATGTGCTTCATGGAGATTTGAATACTTTAATCATGGGGCTTACTCCTAAGGAGGATGCTCAAATTAGGAGGGGATTTATGACTGGGGCTTACTCCTGAAAAGGAAACCCAAATCAAGGGTAAATTAGGACTGGTTAAGAGAAATTTAAGGGGGCTTGGGGTTTACTCCTGAAAAGGGAAACCCAAGATTATGACTGGGACTTACTCTAAAAATGAGGCCTAGGTTAAGGGACTTGGGGCTTACTCCTAAAAAGGAAGCCCAAGGTTACGACTGAATCTTATTCCGGAAAAGGAGACCCAGGTTAGGGATTAAGGTTTGGGGCTTACTCCAGAGGAGGATTCCCAAGATTAAAGGACTTGATTGGGGCTTACTCCTGAGGAGGATGCCCAATATTGAGAACTTTAAGAATTTGGGGCTTACTCCTGAGGAAGATGCCCAGATTAAAGGTTTTATCACTGGGGATTATTCCTGAAAAGGAGACCCAGGTTAAGGGACTTGGGGCTTACTCCTGAAATGGAAGCCCAAGGTTATGACTGAGTCTTATTCCTGAAAAGGAGACCTAGGTTAGGGATTCTCTCATCTTAAAGGATGAGGTTGAATGAATGAACTCTCCATATTTAGTGACATAAGGATATTTAAATCACTAGACTTTGAGAGATATTCCATAAAATTCCTTTCAGATAAGGAAGTCAAATCAAGAAATCATGCCATAAATGTCTTTGAAGAGTGTCTTGAAGACTGAATCTTGAAAAGGAGAGGTGTGATGGCTTAAGAGGGGTAAAAATGGGCAAGATGGGCACCCAAAAAGATAGGGGCGCGCAAGTCTTTCAAGGCGCACAAGTCTTCCGTGGGTGCGCAAGTTTGGTCGCGCATGTATATCTGCGCGACACATGGTGTACTTGCGCGATTTTTAACCAGCATTGAAATACTTGAGCGACTCTTTTTTAAACCCTTTAGAATTCTCTTGAGGTTCTTCCAGAAAAGGGACGCGCAAGTTATATTGAAGGAAATAAGTCGGCGCGCAAGTGTTTGATAAGTTTCAACACTTAGGCCTTCCTTCTTCTCTTTAAATCTTCCGTTCTAGGTAAGAAATTACCTTAGAAGTGTTCCGGAAGCTTTAAGAAGAGACTTGGGCGTCGGGAGCTTCAATCTGAGTTTCTATAAAAAGATCCTCTCGAATGGGGGGCCCACAGGGTCTATTTATAGGCAGGAGAAGACCCCGGGCGGTTACCGGGCGGTTACCACTTAGGTTGTGCAAGTCACCTGCGCGACCAAGGGTGTCGCGCACGTGTACTTGCACGACAGTGATAAAACTTGCGCGGTTCAGTTGCTGGAGATCCTTTGTTCATGCCTTTGTCAATTTTTGATGTTTTCTTCAAAGGTTGAATCACTTTGAGCTCAGATATTCCCTTTTCCGATCTTTAGATTCTGTGACGAAAGGAGCGTCAACAAAAGTCTCCCCTCAGAGTTGTATCCGGAGAGAAATGAGGATTTGACTATGAGGAAATCGAATCCCTCCAAAGGAAAAGGGAGGCGCGCATGTCTGCAGTGCACAGAGGGCGGCGCGCCAGTTTGCAGCGCGCAGGCCTTAAGCGCTCTGGTACGGCGCGCAGGTAGGCCTCCTGGCCTATAAATACACGGCCTCACCTTCGTACAAGTATCCAGATTTCCGGACTTCATCCCTTCTCGAGCTCTCGCCGCGCAGGTCACCTAAGCCGCGCAAGTCTTTTTTCCACTGTTCCCTCACTATCGCGCTCCTGTAAAGGTATTCGTACTTGCGCGGTGCATACTTGCGCATCAAAAACTAGCACGACACATGAAATACTTGCACGTCCTTGTTTAGACTTGCGCGACTTAATGCCTTTATCCATTTTTTCCGAATTCTTTCACAAATTTTATGAAAAATAAACCCATTTAAGAGTTAAATTTGTTCAACTTTTGTGCAGATTCAATGGCTCCTGAGGGAATTGGAACAGCTGATGAACTGGATAGCAAGCAGATTGATGACATGATGAACATTATTGTCCATGATTACTATGATATCTGCGACAACACTTTCCCAGATTTGGATAAGTACTTGAAGAAATATCATCTTAATTTCCCACAGAGCATCTACCTGTCTCTGTGTGTTCATGGTCATCTGCAAGGAGTCAATGTTCCAAATGCAAACAATTATACACCTGAGATGCAGCTGCACTGCTACTTCTCTATTTCGGTTATGTTGTGCATTAAGAGTAACAACAATGGTGTGAACTTTCAAATTCTTCCTCCATGTCATTCCCCTGCAGATATGAAAATGGAAAACCCATGGGCTGAAATGTTTTCCACTAATGGTTGGTGGAGAGAAGACAAACATGGTATTAGAGCAATATCTGAAAAGAGTACTCTCTCCAAATGGCTCTTTACTTCCAATGCTCCATTCTCAAATCCATGTATCCATCTTCCAAGACTCTTGGACAAAAACAGAGTCAATGTTTGATCAGCAGAAAATTTTCTCAAACCACACTCAAGAACATCCTTTTACAATTGTTCCAAGAAGAGCTGGTATCACTGCATCTCTTATTGTATCCAGTTGAATGAATGAATTCCAGGTGATTACTGATGAAGCTCGGGATGCCGTAAATCAAATGAAGTGTTATGTTGAAAGCCTCTTGTAATTCTCGAAAAAGAGAAGAGACTCCAGTCTGTGGATGTCCTTCTAACTCTTGTGTATCAATGAAAAACACTTTTGTCTTCAATCATTTGTACTTGCATTATTTTCACTACCTGCTTAAATTTACTTAAGCCAATGGGCCTAGTAATCATAGTTTGATTTTTAATAGGATTATTACAATTAACCCTACAAACTTGGAACCTTTTAACTGCTCGATATTACCTAAATCATACAAAAAATGTATATTTAGTGAGCTGGAACTTGACTTTTATTCAGAGTTCCTTTGTCTTTTGTGTGGGCAGTTTAAAGTCATGCACGCCGGACATAAAGGGGCTAATGTTTAAGGTCGAAATAGCTTTGACCAAAATGGATTAAAAATGGATTCAATTCCTTGACAATTTATCTGAAAACATATTACCATACTCAAGTATGAGGGAAAAAATGTAAACTATGGCTTAAGAATATTTGAATCTAAGGAATGATATGAAAAAGAGCTAAAAGGAATTAGAAGAAGTAGTTTCCAAGAATGAAGTTACTATTATTTAACAAAACCCGTTAGGGGGTTGAAATATGCAGGGCCACCTATGGGCATTGGCTGCATGGTCAAATAAATAGCATCTTTTGGCTGACAAGTCTGTTATGTGGACTGTTTATGCAAGGCCACCTATGGGCACGTGCTGCATAGTCAGGCAAAAGAACTCCCAGAAATTTACTTTCCTAGTGCTAAAATCCAGTGAAAGTTTATGGAGATTCAAATTTTCTAAAGTATAGAGTTTTTTGTATGGAAAGAGGTACTTGAATATGGAGAAAATATTTCCAAACAAGAATATCGAAGAACTAGATGAATATCACTCCTACGAAGGTCTGACCCAAACGTAGGGAAGAAGAATAAACCATAGACTTGAATACTTTCAGATCATGAAAAAGGATATGGGACAAATATGTTAAGGATGGCTATTTTTGCGGATCCCTACATACTGTCGTTTTAAGACAAATAAGGACAAAAGAGGCATTCTTCCTAAGAATGAAGTTACCATTATTTAACAAACCCGTTAGTGTAACACCCGAGACTTTTATTTTATATAAATCATCAAAGGAATCTTTTTCTACACAACACTTGCTTGGCTTGCTTTACACGCAATCACGACCTTCCTCGATAGCTTGCGTCGTACGCAATACCGAGTATCACTAAACAACAATATGCTATTAAAACTAGCCGTTATGAATAGTAATAACCACTTTTTGAAATTTTATAAATTTTATTTTTCAAAATGGACTTCCTTTTTGGATTCAAGAAATCGAAATTAGCCTAGGGTGAAATTTTGGTATTTTTCTGAAAACTTTCAATTTTTGATGAATAGTGAAACCACTAAGTGGTAGGTTAAAAACTGAATTTTTCATAAAACTTAATTTTACCGCTTCTGTGAATGGAATTTCGAAAATCCGACAGACACGGTTGATATCAGTAAGTAAAATGTGGTTCAATGAGATAAAAATAATTTTTTGGTGAATAGTAACTTTTTACTTTTTTTACCGCGATTAATAGTAAATAGGGTAACTAAGGGTAAATATGATATCAATATTACCCTAACACATGTCCTAATTCTATTGGACAAGTGTAATTCGACCAAAAACAAACTTAGGAATAAAATATGACCATGTAGGCCCACTTAGATTAGATTAGGACATTTATTATTAATTTATTTAAAGAAGGGTTAAAATAGTTAAAATCAAAGTTTAATAAGTAAATCATTTTTAATATGGGTTTATACATAAGATATATTCGACTATAAATATTCATTAGAAAGATAAAACGATTTCCTACATGATGGTATTTTATTTGTAATTTTTAGACATTATATAATTTAATTTATTTATGACACAATGATGATGCAGTAATAATCTTATTAATGAAATATTGACATAATTGATGTTATAAACACCAAAATAAATGTAATTTGAGACTTTTTATGAATTCCACTAATTTTCTAGGTTACTATGATATATTAGTGTTGATTTAATCAACTTGGTTCGAACATATAATTCTGTTATGACTTTCACAAAAATCATATATCAAATAGTGTCAAAATTGACACAAAATAGTTTTTAAATAAAATATTATATTATTAATTGTTATTTTATTCCTAAAAATATAAGGTTCGGCCAAATGACTTAGATAAGGATATATATATTAATAATAAACAATTTTGGGTTCGTTTGGCATGTTATAGTAAGTGTATTAACCATATAGTGAAAGAAAACAAAAAGACATGGTAAAAGTTAAATTATTTAACTTAGAGTTAAATCTAATTGATAAGGTTAAAATAATACCCTAATCTTGTCTAAATCCTATTGGTTGATAGGATTTCGACCCATCCCCACTTTAGCTTCGAAATAAGACCCTTTGGAACCTTTATAAACCGATTTTGACTTTATTATAAAATAATATTTTGAGATATTCCTAAGGTGCCCCTCTCCTCCCTTATAAAAGGGCACCTCCTCCCCCTCCTCCTCACACCAAATTGAGCACTCATGCTCGGCCAACCCATGCCATTTTCTCCTCTACACTTCCCTAGAATAATCCTAGAGGTCCTGGTCTTCTTCAAAGACCAATCTTAGTTTCCTAAGTGGAGGATTCAAAGAGGCGTTCCAAAGAAAAGGTAATATCCATTACCGATCTTTTCAATTTCTTTCTTCTTCAACTTCTTCTTCTTTAGTTGTTTCATGATAAAGTAATAACATAATTATTACTTACATACTGATATGTTATTATAAATATGAAACAACCCTAATTCACCTTCTATCCATCCCATGGAAAAATGAAATCACCGCGCGTGCGTACGTACGGAATACCGTCTCCACGCCGTGGTGTAATCTATTTTCCACCATCACTTTACAAGGATGGGTATAATGGTGTAATGAGTAACTATTTATCATTATTATAAAGTAATATTGATACTGAAATAATATATATATATACTCCAATACAATTTCACGATCATAGGAACGATATCATCACTCGTGCGTACGTACGGAATACCGTCTCCACGATGTGATGCGACTCGTTCTACATGATCATCATTACATAGTAATTATATAAATGAATTGAATGAATAAATATGATATATGTTACACTAATTCCATTCTGGATATAAGGTATCTATAACCTTAAAATAAGAATAAGAATTTATTCGGCAAAACGTGCATAAGAACAAAAGGCAATAAAGACCCGAGTAACAAGTAACAATGAAATATTACTAACAAGAAGCTAAGAATATGACCATATATGATATCATATCAATATGTATGATTCTGGAATAAGTCAATAACATTATTTAAACCATTATACAGGATATTCGGACACGTACAAAGCAAATCGTACCTAAGGTAAGGGAAATATCACAATCTCATTTTTATCCGAGATTGTTTATTCGTAAGTATTTACTGGGGTGTATTTTATCATCCACATCCATGTTCCCTAAATATGTAATATTGTTTCCATCCACTTACAATAGTTTAAATCCAATTTTTAGTAAATAATATGAAAGGAATCTTTTGTCGTTTTTTTTCGTACGAGGTACTTTTTGACTTTTCCGACAAAAGTACGAAGAATGTTTTTTTTAACTTATACGGCGTGAATGGATTTCTAAAACATTATTTCCAAGAAGCTTCCTTTACAAGTATTCAAGATTATTTTTAATCAACTTCTTTTAGTTTAAAATTGTATGACATGTTAAGAAAGGAAAAGTGTTTTTGAAGTAGAAAGGATATTTTCCTCAAGAATGAAGTTCAAGTATTTTATCAAAATTATTTTCCATCTAAGATAATAAAAGGGTTCTGTTTTTATCCCTATTATTACATGGATTTGATTATGTTGTGATGGAAACATTTTTATGAATTCCTTTCTCTTATATGAATTGTTTTATGATGTCATGTTGTTTAAGAATCCCATTTTTATTACATGGGTTATGCGATGATGTATGATTTATGATTATGTGGCACACATAAGAAAGGATTCATTATAAGATGGGTGGGACCTATATCTCCCTCCAATGCATTGGGTAAAGATTTTATATCTCATGAGATAGACAGAGCTGGAACAGTAGGTTATACCGGTTTAGTGAAACAGGACTGAAACGAGGGTTACTCGGTTCAGAAAGGGACTTTGTCCACTAAGATAGTCTTGGCAATGAGTCATGACTAACAAGAAATGATTTTCCATGATTATGTGTGCATGCCACAAAGTTTTCAAGTTTTATGTTATGATTATGGGGATCTCATTTTCACTTCTATGATTTGTTCCATGTTAAGATATTATGATCTCTTTTGCAGGTTATGATTTTCAAAAAGATATGATATGATTTTTATTTCCTTTATTTGCCTTGCTGAGCATTTGAGCTCACCCTTTTATGTTTTCGTTTCCCCAGGCCAGGAAGATGGATATTAAGTAGAATATGCTAAAAGGGACCCTAGATATGATGAAATAAATGGGAGACACTGTAGAATATTTATGAACCAGTTGTTTATGTTTCCCAGTTTCTAAAGACATTTTACCTATACGGTCCTTTGTGGTTTTGTCATATGTTGTAATAAGTGTGCTTCAATTTTGAAGTATTAACAATGTATGTAAAGTATGGGTCGTTATAGTTGGTATCAGAGGAAAGGTATAGTCAACATATGGAAACTAGGATGTGAAAGCCTTAGTAAAAACCCTAATGATAAGTCTAAGCATAGAACACAATCTTAGTGTTTTAGAAATGGCCTTGAATAACCTAAGATAAGACCTTAAGCATGAAAATTTTATTCTTGAATTATGTGGTTTTCCTATTATAATTATTGTTGCTCACACTATTCTTTTTGGTTTTAGTCAATGGCTGGAACCCGAAGGAACCGTGTTAATGCGGAATGCGATGAGCAATGCAATGATTGTCCCCCTGAGCAACCAAACGATATGGGAGCTGGAATGCAAAATCTTGTAGCCATGATCACACAACTTTCTCAAGCTATGAATCATGCAGGACTTCCAAACGAGCAAAGGAAGGAGCAACATTCTGTTGAATCCTTCATGAGGCAGCGTCCACCTTCTTTCAGCGGGTCTACTGATCCATTAGTTGCTGAACAATGGATTAGTACTACTGAAAAGATATTTTCAGTTCTTCAATGTTTTGAACATGATAAAGTCATCCTAGCAGTGTATCGTTTGGAAGGAGATGCTGATCAATGGTGGAATCTTATTAAGAATACGAGGCAAAGGGATGAAATTGAGTCTATGGAATGGGACGAGTTCAAGAACTTATTTTTCAATAAGTACTTCCCTCGTATTCTCCGAACAAAGATGGAGAAAGAGTTTCTTGAACTGAAGCAAAGGGATGATGAATCTGTTAGTACCTATGAAGAAAATTTTACAAGACTTGCAAGGTACGCTTCTGGTATTATTATCCAACCTGAGAGTAGGATCAATCAATTCTTTAGTGGCTTAATACCAAGTCTTCGAAGGGCGTTAGCCATAAGCGACTTCAATATCTACGAGGAAATCGTTCGATGTGCTCTCAAAGTCGAGATGGAGATTGGAGTAACCCATCAGTCACATGGGTTTAATAAGAAGAGGAAGATGGAATTCAAAGAAAAATCTAAAGAGCACACGGAAAAGAAGATGAGCTTTTCCTTATGCTCAAAGTGTGGAAAGAAACATGGAGGGAGTTGTCTTAAAGAGACAAGTAAATGTTTTATATGTGGAAAGTAAGGTCATCGGGCATTTGAATGCCGTGATAATGGGAAGAAGATGTCTAATGACGCAAACAAAGGAAGGGATACACAGAATGAACCTACTACACTTCAATGTTTCAAGTGCAAGGAGATGGGGCATTATGCCAATCAATTCCCAAATTCAAGGGTTGATGATGATGGTCGACGTCAACAAAATCTTAAGTCTAAAGACAAAGGAAAGTCACATGCAATTTCTATCAACGATGTGGAGTACGATAACGAAGTGGTGAAAGGTACACTTACCATCCACTCTAAAGTAGCAAATGTTTTATTTGATTCTGGATCCACCCACTCTTTTATTTCTAAAGAATTTTCTAAGGGTATCACCGTATTACCTCAACAATTAGATGTTGAGTTAGCTGTGACAACACCTAATGGCACAACAGTCACATCAAAAGTTTATAATTCTTCTCCGATCGAAGTTTGTGGGAAAGTGCTTCCTGCAAATCTTGTGATCCTTCCTTTAGTGGAATTTGATGTGATTCTTTGAATGGATTGGCTTTCCCTATATGGAGCTCATATCAATTTCCAAAGAAGGGAAGTCACATTTCATATTCCAGATCAATCTACGATCGTATATCAATGCAAGGATGAACATAACCTTCCAGTGGAAATTTCTTCCATCTTATGGGTATTGATTCCACTAAATGAAGGTTATTTATCTCAAATGGTTGGTGAGAAACTCACGATAAAGAATATGCCCATTGTACGGGAGTTTGATGATGTCTTTCCGGAGGAATTACCGGGTCTTCCACCAAATCGTGAAGTTGAGTATTCAATAGAACTCGTATCGGGTGCTTTGCCTATCTCAAAGACACCTTATAGAATGGCCCAAATTGAGTTGCAGGAATTGAAGAAGAAACTCCAAGAGAATCTTGATAAGGGATTCATACGCCCTAGTGCGTCACCTTGGGGAGCACCTGTTCTATTTGTTAAGAAGAAAGATGGATCAATGAGACTCTGCATTGATTATCAAGAACTTAACAAGATCACTATCAAGAACAAATATCCTCTCCCACACATTGATGACTTATTTGACCAACTACGCGGAGCTCAATAATTTTCCAAGATTGATCTTCGTTCAGGGTATCATCAAGTAAGGGTCAAAAGGGAGGATATACCAAAGACGGCTTTCCGTACAAGGTATGGACACTATGAATTTATAGTGATGCCATTTGGTCTTACTAATTCCCCTGCTATCTTTATGGATATAATGAATAGAGTCTTTAGAGACTATCTTGATCAATTTGTGGTAGTCTTTATAGACGATATTCTTGTCTATTCAAAGAGCAAGGAAGAGCATGAAGATCACTTCAGAATTATATTGAAGACCCTGAGAAAGGAGAAGCTTTATGCCAAATTTACCAAGTGTGAATTTTGGCTTCAAAAAGTTGCATTTTTGGGTCACATAATCTCAAAAGAGGGGATATCTGTGGATCCAGCAAAAACAGAGGTTATCGAAAGATGGTCGAGACCAACAACAGTAACTGAGATCCAAAGTTTTCATGGTTTGGCTAGATATTATCGACGTTTTGTAAAATATTTTTCACGATTATCTAATCCACTCACCAAGTTGACTCGGAAAGGAGTTAAGTTTGTCTGGACAGAGGAATGTGAAGAGAATTTCAAGGAGTTGAAAAGAAGGTTATCCAGTGCACCTGTGCTCACACTGCCTTGTAGTGGAGAAAGGTTTGTGATCTACAGTGATGCATGCAAGAAGGGATTGGGGTGTGTTCTTATGCAAAATGATATGGTGATATCTTATGCCTCACGACAATTGAAAACCCATGAGAAAAATTACCCAACACATGATTTGGAGTTGGCTGCGGTAATCTTTGCATTAAAGATTTGGAGGCATTACCTTTATGGTGAAAGTTGTGATATTTATACTGATCATAAAAGTTTAAAGTATATTTTCACACAAAAGGAGCTGAATATGCGTCAAAGAAGATGGTTGGAGCTGATTAAGGATTATGACTGCTCAATCCATTACCACCCTGGGAAAGCAAACAAGGTGGCAGATGCATTAAGTCGACAAGGCCATGCTAGTTTATCCATGATGAGGATCACAAAAGATCCAATATTTATGGATTTACAAAGGATGGATCTTGGAATTATAATGGAAGGGGAAAAATATTAACTTTCTCAAATGAATGTTCAACCATCTATACATGTGAAGATTAAAGAGGCACAGAAAGAAGATGTCGAGTTACAAAAGAAGGTGAGAAATGTTCCTGAATTCAACCTTGATTGTGATGGGATAATAAAGTTCAGGAATCGGGTTTGTGTTCCTCCCATCCCCGAATTAAAGAAGGAGCTACTGGATGAGGCTCATAGTTCATCATTCTCTATTCATCCTGGAAGCACGAAGATGTATAGGGACCTGAAAGAGTACTTCTGGTGGGATGGCATGAAAAGAGATGTTGCTGAATATGTCTCTCGATGCTTGGTTTGTCAACAAGTTAAAGCTAAGAGACAAAAGTATAAGGGGATGTTACAACCATTACCCATACCCGAATGGAAATGGGAAAACATCACTATGGACTTTGTCACAGGACTTCCTAAAACATCCAAAGGCAATAATGCTATCTGGGTCATAGTTGATCGTCTTACAAAGTCTGCACACTTCATTCCTATTAGAGAGGATTTATCTCTAGATCAGCTTGCCAGGATATATGTAAAGGAAGTGGTAAGATTGCATGGAGTACCACTTTCTATTATATCTGATCGGGATCCGAGATTTACCTCGAAGTTCTGGCGAAGTCTTCAGCATACTCTGGATACAGAGTTGAGTTTCAGCACTGCTTATCATCCCCAGACAGACGGTCAGTCTGAGAGAACAATTCAAACCCTAGAAGATATGTTGAGATCTTGCTCTATGGATTTCAAAGGAGGTTGGGATCAACACCTACCTTTGGTGGGATTTTCTTATAATAATAGCTTTCACTCCAGTATTCAGATGGCTCCTTATGAAGCTCTCTATGGAAAGAAATGCAGGACTCCAACTTGCTGGGATGAAGTTGGGGAAAGAAAGCTATTAGGACCTGATCTCGTTGATGAAATGGCAGAAAAGGTCAGATCTATTCAACAACACATAAGAGCAGCTCAGAGTCGACAGAAAAGTTATGCCGACAACCGAAGAAAAGACCTAGAGTTTGAAGTGGGTGATAAAGTGTTCTTACGAATATCTCCCTGGAAGAGGGTTATGAGATTTGGAAAGAAGGGGAAGTTGAGCCCTAGATATATCGGTCCTTTCGAAATACTGGATCATGTTGGGAAGGTAGCTTACCGATTGGCGCTTCCACCGAATCTCTCTCAAGTTCACGATGTGTTCCATGTATCTCTCCTGAGAAAGTACATACCAGATCCTTCACATGTACTCAGCTCAGAAGTTGTACCACTGGAGCAAGATCTTTCTTATGAAGAACAGCCGATAGAGATTCTGGATCGTAGCGAAAAAGTCCTACGAAACAAGACCACTCGATTGGTGAAAGTTTTATGGAGGAACCACCAACTTGAAGAAGCTACATGGGAGCTTGAGGATATGATGAGGGAGAAGTATCCTCATCTATTTGTTACAAAGTGACGAATTTCGAGGGTGAAATTCTTTTTAAGGGGGGTAGAATGTAACACCCGAGACATTTATTTTATATAAATCATCAAAGGAATCTTTTTCTACACAACACTTGCTTGGCTTGCTTTACACGCAATCGCGACCTTCCTCGATAGCTTGCGTCGTATGCAATACCGAGTTTCACTAAACAACAATATGCTATTAAAACTAGCCGTTATGAATAGTAATAACCACTTTTTGAAATTTTATAAATTTTATTTTTCAAAATGGACTTCATTTTTGGATTCAGAATATCGAAATTAGCCTAGGGTGAAATTTTGGTATTTTTCTGAAAACTTTCAATTTTTGATGAATAGTGAATCCACTAAGTGGTAGGTTAAAAACTGAATTTTTTATAAAACTTAATTTTACCGCTTCTGTGAATGGAATTTCAAAAATCCGACAGACACGGTTGATATCAGTAAGTAAAATGCGGTTCAATGAGATAAAAATAATTTTTTGGTGAATAGTAACTTTTTACTTTTTTTACCGCGGTTAATAGTAAATAGGGTAACTAAGGGTAAATAGGATAACAATATTACCTTAACACATGTCCTAATTATATTGGACAAGTGTAATTCGACCAAAAACAAACTTAGGAATAAAATATGACCATGTAGGCCCACTTGGATTAGATTAGGACATTTATTATTAATTTATTTAAAGAAGGGTTAAAATAGTTAAAATCAAAGTTTAATAAGTAAATCATTTTTAATATGGGGTTATACATAAGATAAATTCGACTATAAATGTTCATTAGAAAGATAAAACGATTTCCTACATGATGGTATTTTATTTGTAATTTTTAGACATTAAATAATTTAATTTATTTATGACACAATGATGATGCAGTAATTATCTTATTAATGAAATATTGACATAATTGATGTTATAAACAGCAAAATAAATGTAATTTGAGACTTTTTATGAATTCCACTAATTTTCTAGGTTACTATGATATATTAGTGTTGATTTAATCAACTTGGTTCGAACATATAATTCTGTTATGACTTTCACAAAAATCATATATCAAATAGTGTCAAAATTGACACAAAATAGTTTTTAAATCAAATATTATATTATTAATTGTTATTTTATTCCTAAAAATCTATGGTTCGGCCAAATGACTTAGATAAGGATATATATATTAATAATAAACAATTTGGGGTTCGTTTGGAATATTATAGTAAGTGTATTAACCATATAGTGAAAGAAAACAAAAAGACATGGTAGAAGTTAAATTATTTAACTTAGAGTTAAATCTAATTGATAAGGTTACAATAATACCCTAAACTTGTCTAAATCCTATTGGTTGATAGGATTTCGACCCATCCCCACTTTAGCTTCGAAATAAGACCCTTTGGAACCATTATAAACCGATTTTGACTTTAATATAAAATAATATTTTGAGATATTCCTAAGGTGTCCCTCTCCTCCCATATAAAAGGGCACCTCCTCCCCCTCCTCCTCACACCAAATTGAGCACTCAAGCTCGGCCAACCCCTGCCATTTTCTCCTCTCCACTTCCCTAGAATAATCCTAGAGGTCCTGGTCTTCTTCAAAGACCAATCTTAGTTTCCTAAGTGGAGGATTCAAAGAGGCGTTCCAAAGAAGAGGTAATATCCATTACCGATCTTTTCAATTTCTTTCTTCTTCAACATCTTCTTCTTTAGTTGTTTCATGATAAAGTAATAACATCAGTATTACATACATACTGATATGTTATTATAAATATGAAACAACCCTAATTCACCTTCTATCCATCCCACGGAAAAATGAAATCACCGCGCGTGCGTACGTACGGAATACCGTCTCCACGCCGTGGTGTAATCTATTTTCCACCATCACTTTACAAGGATGGGTATAATGGTGTAATGAGTAACTATTTATCATTATTATAAAGTAATATTGATACTGAAATAATATATATATACTCCAATACAATTTCACGATCATAGGAACGATATCATCACTCGTGCGTACGTACGGAATACCGTCTCCACGATGTGATGCGACTCGTTCTACATGATCATCATTACATAATAATTATATAAATGAATTGAATGAATAAATATGATATATGTTACACTAATTCCATTCTGTATATAAGGTATCTATAACCTTAAAATCAGAATAAGAATTTATTTGGCAAAACGCGCATAAGAACAAAAGGCAATAAAGACCCGAGTAACAAGTAACAATGAAATATTACTAACAAGAAGCTAAGAATATGACCATATATGATATCATATCAATATTTATGATTCTGAAATAAGTCAATAACATTATTTAAACCATTATACAGGAGATTCGGACACGTACAAAGCAAATCGGACCTAAGGTAAGGGAAATATCACAATCTCATTTTTATCCGAGATTGTTTATTCGTAAGTATTTACTGGGGTGTATTTTATCATCCACATCCATGTTCCCTCAATATGTAATATTGTTTCCATCCACTTACAATAGTTTAAATCCAATTTTTAGTAAATAATATGAAAGGAATCTTTTGTCGTTTTTTTTTCGTACGAGGTACTTTTTGACTTTTCCGACAAAAGTACGAAGAATGTTTTTTTTAACTTATACGGCGTGAATGGATTTCTAAAACATTATTTCCAAGAAGCTTCCTTTACAAGTATTCAAGTTTATTTTTAATCAACTTATATTAGTTTAAAATTGTATGACATGTTAAGAAAGGAAAAGTGTTTTTGAAGTAGAAAGGATATTTTCCTCAAGAATAAAGTTCAAGTATTTTATCAAAATTATTTTCCATCTAAGATAATAAAAGGGTTCTGTTTTTATCCCTATTATTACATGGATTTGATTATGTTGTGATGGAAACATTTTTATGAATTCCTTTATCTTATATGAATTGTTTTATGATTTCATGTTGTTTAAGAATCCCATTTTTATTACATGGGTTATGCGACGATGTATGATTTATGATTATGTGGCACACATAAGAAAGGATTCATTATAAGATGGGTGGGACCTATATCTCCCTCCAATGCATTGGGTAAAGATTTTATATCTCATGATATAGACAGGGCTGGAACGGTAGGTTATACCGGTTCAGTGAAACAGGACTGAAACGAGGGTTACTCGGTTCAGAAAGGGACTTTGTCCACTAAGATAGTCTTGGAAATGAGTCATGACTAACAAGAAATGATTTTCCATGATTATGTGTGCATGCCACAAAGTTTTCAAGTTTTATGTTATGATTATGGGGATCTCATTTTCACTTCTATGATTTGTTCCATGTTAAGATATTATGATCTCTTTTGCAGGTTATGATTTTCAAAAAGATATGATATGATTTTTATTTCCTTTATTTTCCTTGCTGAGCATTTGAGCTCACCCTTTTATGTTTTCTTTTCCCCAGGTCAGGAAGATGGATATTAAGTAGAATATGCTAAAAGGGACCCTAGATATGATGAAATAAATGGGAGACACTGTAGAAGATTTATGAACCAGTTGTTTATGTTTCCCAGTTTCTAAAGACACTATACCTATACGGTCCTTTGTGGTTTTGTCATATGTTGTAATAAGTGCGCTTCAATTTTGAAGTATTAACAATGTATGTAAAGTATGGGTCGTTATAGTTAGGGGGCTGAAACATGCAGGGCCACCTATGGGCATTGGCTGCATGGTCAAATAAATAGCATCTTTTAGCTGACAAGTCTGTTATGTGGACTGTATATGCAAGGCCACCTATGGGAACGTGCTGCATAGTCAGGCAAAAGAATTCTCAGAAGTTTGACATTTTTGTGACTAGAAGTCATGAAAAGGGTTATGAAGATCTGAAAATATTTAAGGTTAGGATTATAATACATAAAGATGGGTATTGTCCAATGTATATAGAGATACATAGGTCAATGAAAACCATAATCATGTTGTGGCTGGGTCCTAAATTGAAATTTTGTACTTCACTACGTATCTCATAAGAATGAGAATCAAGCCATACGTAGTTCTTGAAATGCAGTTTAATGTCGTGCAGGACGAAAGGATGAGTGATCTTAGTTTAGGGTCATAGAATTCGGACCATAAATAATGAATACACAGTGTGTGTTTTCTTGAGGACTTCTCAGCCAGGGGACTGAAAGTGAAATTTGGGGTTAGGCCCAAAAGACTTGGGACTGGATTCGAGGGACACTCAAATGTTCCTACGTATCCCATAAGGATGGGAATCAAGTCCACGTAGTTCTAGAACTACCCGTTGTACAAATTTGGTTCGTACATGTGAAGGGTGAAAGGGGACTTTAGTGCAATGATGGTTTAACCTAAGATAAAAAGTTTAGGCATTACCATGTATGCATGTAGTCTTTTGAAATGAAACATGATTGAAAAAATCAATGTCAATAATGGTTCCTTCTCAAATGAGGAAATCAAAGAATATTGTAGTTTATTGTCATACCGGACAAAAGTGTTGTATAGTTTAACGTCATATAACAAGGACGAAAGTGAATCAATGTAAAGATATTGATTCCAGGGGCGGTTTCACAAATCAACATCATATGAGGTTGTGGTGAACCGATGTGAAGAGATTGTTTTTGGGCTTGAACCCTGGGAGGTTGCCTACATACCCAGCCTGGAGGGCAAGGATCAAAGACCGTGTAGTTCAATTAAAGAATGAATTAATGATCAAGTTGTTCTTGGGGACAATGATCTAATAAAAAATGTTGTTGGGACTTACACATGGTTAGTGGCCCAAAGGGAGTGTTATGGTTGATGTTCGCTCTAAGCTCACGTGAGTCATACTCGGTGTGAGAAACAAGAGGTAATAACAACCTTAATGATGTATAGTTTAATGTCATGTAGGACATAAAAAAGGGACTATGCAGTTTAACGTCTTGCAATTAGGACTATTGGTGTTGCACAGTTTAGTGTCATGTAGCAGGGAAAAAATACAGTTTAATGTCATGTAGGACCTATCAAGGATTTTCTGTACAGTTTAGCGTCATGTAGTTAGGACGATGGGGATAAAATAGTTTAACGTCATATTGGACGAAAGGGGGACTGTGCAGTTTAATGTCATGCCGTAAGGACAAAATAACACACCATTTATATCATGTTGGACGAAATTGCGAATAGTTTAAGGTCATATGCATGGACCATGGATGGTGTAGTTTAATGTCATGCTGGACCTTTGATGATTATATAGTTTAACGTCTTTCCGGATGTGAGGGACTTTTATACAGTTTAGCGTCATGTAGTTTATGACGTCACAGTTTAACGTCTTGCTGGACATAAGGGATTTGCAAATAGTTTATGGTCATATACATGGACCAGGGATGATGCAGTTTAAGGTCATGCTGGACGGTTTAGGGAACTTTTTCACAGTTTAATGTCGTGTGGGACGAAGTTTCAGTTTAAAGTCATACTGGACCATTGCTATATAGTTTAACGTCATATAGCAAGGACGAACTGGTGCTGTACAGTTTAAAGTCATGTATCTAGGACTAAGGTGAACCAAAATGAGGATATCAGTTCTGGGGACTTTTTTACAGTTTAACGTCATGCTGGACGTTGGAAGTGCCACACAGTTTAATGTCATGTTGCTAGGACACAATATAGTTTAATGTCATCTCGGACAAAATATAGGATCTTCTGTACAGTTTAATGTCATGTAGATAGGACATAATAACAGTTTAATGTCATGTAGGACATTTCAAGGGCTTTCTGTATAGTTTAGCGTCATTTAGTTAGGACGATTGGAACAATATTTTGTGTTTATACAAAATAATTCTTCAGAAATCTGGCATTAGTTGGAGTCGTGATGTGTTCTCCATCCATTGAGATTAGAGAATATGCTCCATTGGAGTAGACTTTATGTATTGAATAAGGTCCTTCCCATTCTGGTTCAAGCTTGGGAGACTTCTTTCCTGGTATCATTGGTGCTCTGAGAACCAATACCAATTCTCCCTGAATGAATGAACGAAGATGAACTTTTTTGTTAAAAGCTCGTGCTATTCGATTTTGATAGATTTCCAAGTGGTGCAAAGTACACAATCTTTTCTCATCTAACTCTTCCAATTCATTCAACCGCTTTTGGGATTGCTCATCTGTTGATAACTGATCACAAATGGCTATTCTGAGTGAGGGCAATTGAACTTCAATTGGCAAGACTGCTTCTGTTCCATATACCAATGAAAATGGAGTAGACCGCGTTGCATTGCGAGTGGTAGTCCGATAAGCCCATAAAGCATGAAAGAGTTTATCAGGCCATGACCTCTTATCTTTATACACCATCTTTTGAAGTATATTTGAAAGAGTCTTGTTGAAGGCCTCTATCTGGCCATTAGCCGCTGCATGATATCGAGATGAATGGTTGGACTTAATGTTGTATTCTTGATACAATTTCTATACCTCAGAAGAACAGAAGTTAGTGCTGTTGTCCGTCAATATGGTATGAGGGACACCAAATCTAGTAATGATGTTAGAATTGATGAAGCTAACAATGCATTTAGAATTGACTTCTTTGAGAGGTACTGCCTCTGCCCATTTGGAAAAGAAATCAGTAGCAGTAAGAATGTACTTAAACTGCTTGGCCGTAGCTGAAGGGTAAGGTCCCACCACATCCATTCCCCATGTGGAAAATGTCCATGAGTATTTAGCTGTATGAAGCAACTCTGGAGGTTGATGAATGAAGTTGGCATATACATGGCATGAATGACACTTCTTTGTGAAATTAACACAATCTTGTATCATTGAAGGCCAAAAGTATCCAAGCCTTCGAATTTGATCAGACAATCTATGTCCAGACTGGTGGGCACCACAGACTCCTGCATGCACTTCTTTTATGACAGCCATTGTCTCTTCACCATCAATACATCTGAAGAGAACTCCATCAAAACCACGTTTGTAGAGAATTTTCTCGAGGTGGTTTGGACCATCATAAAGAGTAAAATTGACCACACGTCGCCGAATTTGTTCTTTCTCGGCTCTATCAGGTGGAAGTGTTCCATTTTGAAGGTATTCCCTGATAGGTGACATCCATCCTGTAGTATGACCATACGGTTCAGGAATGGGACTAATTTCATTAATTTCCTCTGTTCTGACTTGAACATAAGGCGAAATTGCATGACGGTGGGCAATACAGATGGTTGTCTCGTCCCGATTTGGATCTGCTAAAGCTGTGGCTATATTAGGCAGTGCATCAGCTTGAGCATTTTGTGATCGTGGGACATAAGAAAATGTCGGTTCTGAAGGGAATTCCGACATTAACTCTCTGACGTAATCATACAAAGGGATTAATTCTTATTTTCTGATGGCATAATCCCCATTGACTTGTTTGATTACCAGGTCTGTATCACCTTTCAACTTTAAGTGAGTCACTTGTGCTTGAAGCGCTAACTCCAAGCCTGTAATGAGAGCTTGGTATTCAGCTTCATTATTGGTACCACCTTCCCATAACAAAAAGGAATAAGGTAACACTGCCTTATCTGGAAAATGAGCACAATTCCTAAACCAACATTGTTGAATTTAGGATTTTCCATTTTCTTCTCTGTTGGACTTCTAGAAGCACCATCAAAATACATTTCCCATGTTTGAGGACTCTCTTGAATAGAGAAAACTTCTTCATCAGGGAGTTCGATATCTGAATACGTGTCTTCCACTGAAGGATGTTCAGCCAGGAAATCAGCCAGAGCTTGGCCCTTAATTGCCTTTTGAGACACATACTGAATGTCGAACTGCTGTAGAATAACCTCCCATCTTTCCAGACGTCCTGTAAGCATTGGAAGACTAAGGATGAATTTGAGTGGATTATTACGAGATACCAATTGGACCTTGTGATGTTGCAGGTAGTGTCTCAGCTTCTGAACTACAAAGATTAATGCTAGGCAGCACTTTTCAATACTTGAATATCAGGTTTCTGCTTCAAGCATAGTTCTACTGAGATAGTAGAGACTATTTTCATTCCCAGCATCATTCTTTTGAGCGAGAAAGGCACCCAATTATCGCTCTAAAGCTGTCACATAGAGGATAACAGGCCTACCCTCAACAGGTGGCATGAGTACTGGTGGACTCAAGAGGTATTTCTTGAGAACATCAAATTCTTCTTGACATTCTTCAGTTCACTGGTAAGTGACTCCTTTCTTCAATAATTTGGTAAAGGGTGAACTTTTGCCTGCCAAATTGGTGATGAAACGCCGAATATAGGATAAGTGTCCTTGAAGTCCTCTTAATTCTTTCAAATTCTGAGGAGTTGACATACCAAGGATTGATTTGGTCTTCTCAGGACCGACTTCAATACCACGATGGCGTACAACAAAGCCGAGGAATTTTCCTGAGGTTACCCCAAAAGCACATTTTAAGGGGTTCATCTTCAAATTATGTTGTCGAAGCATGTGGAATACGACTTCCAAATCAGCCAAGTGATCAAAACGTTGTTTGGATTTGACCACCAAATCATCTACATAGCATTCAACAAACTTCCCTAGAAAAGGTTTGAAGATACGATGCATGGCGCGTTGATATGTTGCACCTACATTCTTTAAACCAAAGGGCATCACCCGGTAACAAAACACACCTTAAGGAGCTCTGAAGGCTGTATATTCCTCATCTTCTGGGGCCATTCGGATCTGATTATATCCAGAATATCCATCCATGAAAGAAAGTACTTCATAGCCAGCTGTCGCATCAATTAAGAGTTCTGTAATCGGAACTGGGAAATCATCTTTAGGACAATACCGATTAAGATCTCTGAAATCGATGCAAACCCTAATTTGTCTGTTCTTCTTCTTTACAGGGACAATATTAGCCAACCATTTGGGATATTGAACTTTCTGACGATGTTATCTTTGATAATCTTATCCACTTCAGCCTCGATTTTGGAAGCATAGGTTGGGTGTGTTCTTCTTGCGGCATGCTTGAATCCTCGATGTTCTTTTGGCAAACCCAAATGATGGGTGGCAACATCAGGGTCAAGGCCAGGAATCTCTGTATAATTCCAAGCAAAAATATCTTTATTTTTCATTAGAAAAGAAATATACATCTCTTGCTCTTCAAGGGTCATGGCCGCACTAATTAAAGTGGGCGTGGATCTTTCTCTGTACCCAGATTTACTTCTCTGAGTTCATCCACAGTGGTAGAGATACCCTCTTCAAATGTTGGAGGAGCATCTCTAAGATCTTCCTCTTCCTCTTCATCATGTGTTATTTCTTCCGTTTCTACTTGCAAAGTAGATGAAAAAACGAAATTCTCATGATCATAAGAGATGTCAAAATTTTCACATTTTGAAGAAGAAGCTTCCATTTCCGACCCTATTGATGATAAAGGGTCCTCTTTGGGAAATAAATAGGAGATGATGGATTGAGAATCGACATCAATATTCACCTCTGGTGTTGCTATAACTTCTTCTGGCCTGATTAGCGAAGTATAGACTTGTTGGATTTCAGCAGACGAAATGAAAACGTCACCACTTATGCTTTCATCACTGCTTGGTAAGTTACCAATTTCTCCCATGTTGTCTGGCTCGATTGCCGTAATTGACATTATGGATCATTCCATAAGAGTATTTTTATTTGGGACTATTTTGTCAATTTGACTGATAGGTAACACATAATCTGTACTCACATGTGAAAATGGATTTATTGGAATTTTTTCCAAACCATATGGAGCATTAACATTGGTAATTTCCTTCATTGTAGATTTTTCTCTTCCCTTCATGTGATAAAATTCTGCCTCAATGTATTGAGACTCACATGTATTGAATGGGGCCTTATCACCATACAATGTTCCAACTTGACCATCGAAACTGTATTTGAGACATTGATGGTATGATGACGGAATAGCTGAATGCTGATGTAGCCAGGGTCTTCCAAGAAAGATATTGAAAGCTGAGTCTTGATCAACAATCATGAAATATGAATTGGAAACAAGATCTCCAAACTGAGTTCTGAGCGTAACTTCTCCCAGTGGTTCTTGTTCATTTTTATCATATCCTTGCAACATCATGGTAGAAGGAGATAAATCAGATTCAGTGAGGCCCAATCGAAAAAGTGTGCGAATGGGCATGAGGTTGACTCCTGAACTATTGTCAATGAAAGCTCTTCGAACATCTATACCATTGACTATGCCAGATAAGTACAAAGGTTTTATGTGCCCATGCACAACATCATCTTCATCTTTATCAGTAAAAGATATCACTGCATGGAATTCCGCAGGATTATTCACTATGTGATAGATTTCAGCTGCAGCAATTTCAGCTTAAAACTCCTGAGGACTTGACAAAGCTTCGATTAGTGCTTCCCGAAGATCTCTTGACAGATTCAAAGCATCCAAAATTGATAACTTGGCTGGTACATGGGCCAAGTGTTTCAATATATCATACTTTTGATCTAGAGGTCTGCATTTCCCAATAGGAATATGCGGTTTAGCAGGTACCTTGGAAGCAGATGCTTTGGAAGCTGATGCATCTTGTATTGAAGTTGGCAACATCCTTGGTTTTGGAAAATTAGACTGATTAGATCCATTTACTTGCTGAGATAAAGAAGATGGAACCTTTAATCGGTCTTCCAAAATAACTGTGCTGAAACTGAGTTGGCCATTGGAAGAATAATTTTCTTGTTCTTTTTGAGCTCGCTGAAGGGCTCTACCACGAGTTTCTGCTGCATATACAGTGCTAGCAGGGGTAGAATTAGAGTAGTGGCTTCGGAAAGATCCATGTCTTCCCCTATATCCTGAACCTCTAGAACTTCCTCGGGTTCCCTTATTTGATACAGGGAATTCAGGCTCATCAAGACTGGAATATGAATCTGTTAATTGAATCATATTAAAAGAACCAAAGATTAACTCTTCGTCTGATAAAGACTCTGCCTGGTTAACCTGTTTAGGCTGTGCCGTTTGGTGGGACGGTGCCCGTGGCTTTGAAGTAGATGGCATGAAATCTGCCAGAGTCAAAGACGATTTAGGCTTTGATACATACTCATCTTCTTATGATTCCTCTTTCTTCTTTGAATTGCGCCGCCCTTTTGAGGATTTGTCTTTTGATGGAGGCTTTACTGTAGCTTTTGTAGGAGACACAATTGGCTTCTTCAATTGTGTTCGCAAAATGGAATGGGTACGATTGATTGTCTTTCTGACCATCCAATCATCATATTTTTTCGCAGTTTTGCTTTTGACTTCCTGCCACTCGCCTCCTTCCTCTGGATCTGTAGCGGTAATACACGCTACATGATATGAAGAACCCTTCAATTTTACTTGTCCCAAGTCGACCATCTTTTGCAGGAGGTCTTTAAAGACAAAACACTCCTGGATGGGATGCCCCAACATTTGATGAAAGGGATAATAATTGGGACGATCTTCATCTCCTTCCTTGTTTGTCCTCTACGACACTGGTAATTGAACCAAATTATTTTCCAGAGCTGAAATGAAGTAACCAGGAACTTGCTCACTTCGGAAAGAGTATGTTTTACTCTTCATATCCTCAAATTGTATTCGTCGTTGATCTTTTTGATCATTTGGATGAAACAACCTTTGTTGTTGGCGTTCAGGAGGTGGAACCCTTCGAGAAGATGAAGGTTTTGAAGTAGAAATAGGTACAGGTGCTTGTTTAAGCATAACTGTAGCAGTTTCTGCTTTACCCATTCTTATTCCTGGAGCTGATGGAATGACACGAGATTTAACCTTAGCCTGTATAAGGGAATCTTCAATCTGTTGAGTGATTGAAGTAAGGTCTCGAAACCCTCCTGTGTATTTCACAGGGATCAATGGCGTGCGTAATTCGTCATGCAAATTTGCCACACAGATTGGAAAAAATTTCTCCTGAGGGAGTGCTAAACTCAAGGAATACGTTAATCCCTTCCAACGAGAAATGAAATCAGAGACTCTTTCATTTTCCCTTTGCTTGCAGTTTGTAAGATCGAAAACTGTCGTTTTTGGGAATGTTGAGCTCAACTGAAGAAGGAATTTTTGACGAAGATCCTCCCATCCGATGACTGACCGGGATTGCAAGCTTGTATACCAGACAAAAGCTGGTCCTTGCAAGGTTCGCACGAAGCATCTGAGTTTCACTGCTTCTTGCTGCTCTGGAGTTCCCATCACAGGATCACAACAAGACACGTAATGCGTCAAATGTTGTTCAGGGTCGCCTGATCCATTGAAATTAGGGAAAATAGGGTTTCCAAAACTGGATGGAGGAGAAATTGAATCTACCCATTCAGGGTAAACTTTCTTTTCAGGTTGAACTTACGCCCGTTTCCCTTCCATAGTTTCTAACCGAGCTGTTAATGTCTCAATAGTAGTTATTAACTTTTGAGAAACATCAGGTTGAACTTGGTTTTGGGTAGGTGCAATGAATGGAGCTTGGACAGACGTGGTGGTTGGTGCTGCAACTAATGGTAGTGCTGCCAACTGTTGTTGCGTTTGACCTGTAGGATTAGACCTCTGAGGGTGTACTGATAAAGGATGATATTATTGATCCATCTCAGTAGTTACAACAAATTCCTTCGGCTGTCGGACTTCAGAATTATTAAGAAGAATACTACTCTGAAGTAGTTCTGCATTCAACCTTCTTAATTCTTTCATTTCTTCCTCCTCTTGTGCAAACCTTTGCTCTAATGAGAGCGATTGACCTCCTTCAGAGGAAGGGTGAGATGTAACCTGATTCTTTCCTTTCCCCTTATTGGATCCTTTTCGGAGAGGGGGAAGTGAGTTACTTGAAGGAATACCTAGATTTTGGGTAAGCCTTTGATTACGTGTGCGCACACCTTCTTTATTTAGGTCTGTGTGCGCAACTTCTTGAGCAGGAACCTCTTCGTCTGATCCCTCTGATTGAGCCTCATCTGGTGAATCAGCAACAACGGCCTTGATGACATTAATGGATGCATATTGCATGGAATCCTTTCTATTAGCATTTCTGTGATATTGTTTCCTTCCATGTCCATGATGAGACATGGCATTCCGTTGACTTGATCCCTCAGGAATTTCTTGGAGAACCGTCACTTGGAGAGAATCTCCTGACAGCTTGGCTCTTCGTTCCTCTTGAGGCTTATTCCCTAATCGAGAGAATACTGACTTTCTCTGAGGGAGGGATTGAGGATTTGAAAAAGTCCCCAGTCCGGTGGACTAGGGATGTTCCTGCTGCTTCCGCTCAACTCCTCGAATCCCATTTGTCGACTCTGAGGGTTGGGTTAGAGAAGTCCCCAGTCTGGCAAGCTGGGGTGTCTCTTGACATGCTATGTCTGAGATCTTCTTAAAATCTCTCTTGATCTTGTGAATCTTAGTTCGGAAATTAGCTAGATGCATTAACCTGTATCCACTTTTATCACCTGGTTCAACAGACCATTGGATGATTTCCGAAACTTCTGTCATTTGATGACGTGTTTGCTCCAGACGAGAGGCTTCTGCAATATTCCCGCCTGCTTGATGTAGGAGCAATTCAACAACTTGTTCTCTATATACTTGATTTTGAGAGGAACTAGTTGAAGCTTGTTCTTGAGCAAGATTTTGATTATGAACAAAGTCCAATGACTGTGGTCGGCCATGGGCAATAACATTGCATGAGACCATTTTCAGCGGGCTTTGCTGACCGAAAAGCACTGTGAAATGTAGTGCTCCGTGAACACCCCATCCTCTGAGATGAACATCAGATAGAGCATTGGAAATTAACTGACGCAATTTTCTTAGTGCGCCAAGGCATGAACGTTGAAGGGTTCTCTGTTGCTTTTCAGCCTTTGGATACCGAGAGACTGATAGAGATGCCAAATCAATCTGGCGTTGTAACCCTTCTATTATCTTAAGATGATTTTCATATTCATCGTAAGATAGTACCTTCTTCTTTAATTGACAAAGAGTTTTCCATATGTTGAGACGAATATCATGGATTCCATCATCTATCAACATCTTTGGAATGTCGTACTGGGAGTCAGCCAAAGGCCAAAACATGACTGGTACTTCACCTTTTGCCAGTTTTTTCCTCATGTTCAGCATTTCCTCTTTATCATTAAATGAAGATTCTTCTACCTGTTTGGACCAGAGTTGGTGTTTCCTTGTTGCTTCATCAGATTCAACAAGATTGGTAGAGAAATCGCTATTCATGCTGGAAGATTAATGACTCAGGGATAGTTCGGAGAATAACCTGAACCCCAGGCTATCTTCTGATGGAGAAAGAGTTTCACCTGCCGATAGTAAAGAATCAGACATGACTGGTTTTACGTTTGCAAGTGCCTCGAGATAGGAGGGCTTTCTCGTCACTACATTGCCTTCTGAAGAATTTTCGAGACAACGTGAATCACTACTGCGGAGAGGACTTTCGCAGTGAAGTTCATCACCATGAGGAGGACCGTCATGATGGGTTACAGGAAAAGATGAAATCTCTTGCTCCTTGGTCTTCTAACCACACAGAGGGTTCCTTTGGCTCTCATCTGAAGAAGAAACTTCAAGATTGACCGAATTTTCATGAAGCAAGTCTTCATGAGGAAGTGTCTGTTGAAGACCTTCAGAATTAATGTTCCCATTATTGGGAACTGAGGGAGTAGAATCTTGAATTCCGACAGATAAATGTCTGTGGGCTCCAAGAACTCCAGCATCGAGCAAGGCCTTGTTGCAGATTGGCCTTTGATCTCCTGACTGTGCTGGGCGGATCTTTTTCTTAGATGCCTTCTTACTCTCTTTAGAAACCACTTGATGACGAAAGTGATTGCTCTGAGCAGGTGTATGTGCCTGATCAGGAAAGATGGTCAGGTTAGGCTGACGATCTCCACTCAAATCAGGTGTATGTGCCTGACTTGGTTGTCCGTATGATATGGGGGAGTATGCCCTATAACCCTCTTGGACTGGAACAAATGTGTGTGTCTGTTCCGGAGTGAACCGTTGATGTGTCACTCCACTGCTAGGGATAGCTTTATGTGTCTGTCCCTGAGATGATGCTGAAGCTGTTATAATATCCTGGCAAGCATCCAGAATATGAGCAGGAATTTGCTTCTGCTCTTTCACTATTGACAAAATATGTTTGGTGACTTCATCCGCCGGAACGGGGATATATTTCCATTCCGGGCTTGGAGTAGGTGTATGTGCCTGCTCCTGTCCTCCTTTTCCAGTCAGTGAATCCTGACAGTACTCAAGTGTGGAGACAGAGAGTTGAGTCTGCCTCCTGTTTGTCATCGGGACTTTCCGACTTACTTCTCCGGGCGCTACCAAGCGAGACTGTTGGTAGGCCTGATTAGTATTAGCAGGTGTATGTGCCTGCTGATTACACTTCGCCAAACGCGGTTGACGAGATCCATCATATGTAGTCAGACGAGCCTGCTGACTAACTGGTGATATATAAGCAGGTGTATGTTCCTGCCTATGGTACTCCGCTGGAATTGCCTGGCGGGATCGGCTTGATGCTGCCAGATGAGTCTGCTGGATAGCGGAATTAAAACGGGCAGGTGATTGTGCCTGCTCGTTATTTGCCACCAAGTTAGGTTGGTGGATTTCTCTGGAGATGGAATGGATGACAACCTGCCTATTGTTAACCGGATTCCGTCTCTGGCGGTTCATCTTGCCTGCTCGGGTTCGAGGAACCTGAGCTGAATGCCTGGAGTCGGTACCCTCATCATGTTGAGGGCGCACTACCGCACGAGTCTGGCGGCGATTTTTGATGGTAGCCCTCGGGAAGGACTCCTATCTTTTTGAATTAAGGTCCTGCGGGACCTGCTCATTCACTTCCTCAGAGTAAGGGAGTGAATGGAAATTGCGTTCCGGGGATAATGACCTAAAACGGTTGGAGACGGTAGTCAGCACCATCTGCTTCTTGATTGCTGGCCGCCGTTGTCCAGACGACCAGGTAGAGTTGTTAACATGGAGGGCTTGACGAGCGGCCTCCAGAGTTGGGATAGTACCGTTGCGACGGTACTCCTTAACCAGTGCATTAGAAACCTAGCGTTGAAGACGCTGAGTTGGTGATGTCATCCTCAGGGCAGATGACGTTCCAGCAGGAGTAGCAGCATTGGTTTTCACAGCAGCAGACCTCACAGTAGAGGTGTTCACAGCAGCAGTATTCACAGGGGTGAATTTAAGGAAAGCCATTTTGCAGAAGATCTTGAGAAAAGAGTGTATGTTCCATGTAACAGACTTAATCAAGATGAATCTGGCCACTGCATCTTTTGGATGAGCACATGTCAATGATTGCTTTGTTTGTCCAAGGGGCCTAACAAATAAGAAGAACATCACTTTAACATGGTTAAGGATTCACGTCGGGTTCACCATTTTTGTTTCGCACGGAATCCGGGGATGACCTCCTGGACATGAGATTCAAACGTTCCGATCGGTTTCTAACGGGTTTGTTCGTAGAACCAAAAACATCCAATGATTCCACATCCGTTTGGACCTACTTTCCAAAGGCAGTCGCTCATTAGCTTATGGACTAATGGGGCTTAGGAATTTGCAGTGGTCGAGAGGATGGGAGTTCGGACTCATCACACCTTTTTTGAGGGGAATTATTGTCTACTCCGGGACTCTCTTTATTGATTTAAGTTATGTTCGTGAATCCTTATTACATTACCAAGTATAAAATGTGCTTTCCTTTAGATTTAACAATCAATCATTAAATATGCAAGAAATTTAGAGAATCTTTTATATGTATTCGAGGTTCTTCATCAATAGAGAATCATCTATGTCTGTTTAGAGATTCTTGGTCAATGGTATCCTTCAAAACATTTATATAAAAGTCTCTTGGTCATTATGATGACCAGGCTGGTTTTAAAGCCACTCAGTGGGGCACTTGAAGTTTATCGTCATTTAGAAGGACAGAGATTATTTCAAAGTTGGGATCGAACCCATAAATGGGCTACCTACGTATCCTTTGTTTTGGAAAAGGAATCAGAACCCACGTAGTTCGAGTTATGGAGTATGATGTTTATGATTGATGGCTCAAAGATGAATGTCATAATTACTTTTACACTCTAAGCTCACGTGAGTCATGCTCGGTGTGAGAAACAATAGGTATTGGTAAAAATTTAGACAATTGTGCCATAAAAGATGCAATCATAAGAATTTGTTTGGGGCTTATGTATGGATGAATGCCCAGAAGATGAAGGTTTAGGATTTACTTTTAGGGAGAAAATCCATGAACATGGTCCATAAAGTTATATGTGCTTCATGGAGATTTGAATACTCTAATCTTGGGGCTTACTCCTAAGGAGGATGCTCAAATTAGGAGGGGATTTATGACTGGGGATTACTCCTGAAAAGGAAACCCAAATCAAGGGTAAATTAGGACTGGTTAAGAGAAATTTAAGGGGACTTGGGATTTACTCCTGAAAAGGGAAACCCAAGATTATGACTGGGACTTACTCTAAAAAGGAGGCCCAGGTTAAGGGACTTGGGGCTTACTCCTAAAAAGGAAGCCCAAGGTTACGACTGAATCTTATTCCTGAAAAGGAGACCCAGGTTAGGGATTTAGGTTTGGGGCTTACTCCTGAGGAGGATGCCCAAGATTAAAGGACTTGATTGGGGCTTACTCCTGAGGAGGATGCCCAATATTGAGAACTTTAAGAATTTGGGGGTTACTCCTGAGGAAGATGCCCAGATTAAAGGTTTTATCACTGGGGATTATTCTTGAAAAGGAGACCCAGGTTAAGGGACTTGGGGATTACTCCTGAAAAAGAAGCCCAAGGTTATGACTGATTCTTATTCCTGAAAAGGAGACCCAGGTTAGGGATTCTCTCATCTTAAAGGATAAGGTTGAATGAATGAACTCTCCATATTTAGTGACATAAGGATATTTATATCACTAGACTTTGAGAGATATTCCACAAAATTCCTTTCAGATAAGGAAGTCAAATCAAGAAATCATGCCATAAATGGATTTGAAGAGTGTCTTGAAGACTGAATCTTGAAAAGGAGAGGTGTGATGGCTTAAGAGGGGTAAAAATGGGCAAGATGGGCACCTAAAAATATAGGGGCGCGCAAGTCTTTAAAAGCGCGCAAGTCTTCCGTGGGCGCGCAAGTTTGGTCGTGCAGGTATATCTGCGCGACACATTGTGTACTTGCGTGATTTTCAACCAGCATTGAAATACTTGAGCGACTCTTTTTTAAACCCTTTAGAATTCTCTTGAGGTTCTTCCAAAAAAGGGACGCGCAAGTTATATTGAAGGAAGTAAGTCGGCGCGCAAGTGTTTGATAAGTTTCAACACTTAGGCCTTCCTTCTTCTCTTTATATCTTCCGTTCTAGGTAAGAAATTACCTTAGAAGTGTTCCGGAAGCTTTAAGAAGAGACTTGGGTGTCGGGAGCTTCAATCTGAGTTTCTGGAAAAAGATCCTCTCAAATGGGGGGCCCACAGGGTCTATTTATAGGCAGGAAAAGACCCCGGGCGGTTACCACTTAGGTCGCGCAAGTCACCTGCGTGACCAAGGGTGTCGCGCAAGTGTACTTGCGCGACAGTGATAAAACTTGCGCGGTTCAGTTGCTGTCGATCCTTTGTTCATGCCTTTGTCGATTTTTGATGTTTTCTTCAAAGGTTGAATCACTTTGAGCTCAGATATTCCCTTTTCCGATCTTTATATTCTGTGATGAAAGGAGCGTCAATAGTATCATGCATGTGGTTTCTAAAAATATTGAACATAAATACCAATTGATAAAGTCCAAACCTTCATCTAAAGAATTACCCCCAATAATGAGCATCTTATTCTTAGAGCATGCACTGCACCAAGATCATATGTGGAAAAATCCTGTAATATCAAGAAAGAAATAATGGTTACCACCATGGATATCAAGTCTCCAATGCATCCAAAATATTATAGTGATGGAAATAAATAAATCGCAACTCGTATGGTTTTGGATATTTTTACTGCAACCCCCACCAACAGAAGTTGGTTTTTTCCAGACACAGAGGAACATAAAAACGAAAATCTTTCATATCTACTCCCATTCTAAGACCTGTATTTCTTCTTCTGAAAACATACAAAAAAGTTTTATAGGGACTTACTCTTGATTAACATCCACAAATAAGTACATGAGGATTCATAAAAGGAGATGTTAATGATGCATAACGGCCTCTAACCAAAGCATCCCTTTAGGTGGATGAAAAATTGAAGGATTTGTGACTTACTTATTGATTTGTAATTTAAGTAATATGAGTCCCCTTATTCTTATTATGAAAAAATGATACCATTAGCACATTATTCATAAATAAATGTTGTTTTCACTAGTATTGCAGATGATTTGGAGCATGAATCCAGTGCATAAGAACATGAAGAGGATGTTTTTGTTTAGAATATAGTCTATAATGAAACAGTTGAAGAAGGCTTGTTTACCGAACACCAAAGGCATGATAAATATTTAGATTTCCCATCAAATTCTTAGCTACCACCTCTTCAGTGATCTTTAAACAAATAAATGTGAAAGGGTGTGGCTATGTGTTACCCATTACCCAAAGAATTTGAACCCCCTATAATTTAAGAAAGATTTTCTTAGTATGAGGTGGAGTTAAATTAGTTAAGGAAACTAAATGATGAGTAACTCATATGATGTATTACCACTTGGTGTTCCCTCTAATAAGAGACTCACATTCGCCTTTCAACAAATCTATCTCAATAGGAAGAGCCATCCAAACCAACAGTGGTAGAACCAAGCCATCCACCCATTATGAATTCTAGACATCCAATTTATATATATCTAGTGGTAGATTCATAAATAGAATTCCTTCTATTAGGGTTGAAACTAGAGAAATTAAAGGTATGTTACCCTAGGCTAACTTACACTAGTTATAGAAAAAAACGTATTTAGACCCATCATGTTAGGATTTTCCTGTCACTACACCTACAAAAATGTCCACCCAACCAGTTATTAAATCATTTTATATTGATAATATTGAGTCACTGGCATCTTAGATGGAATACATGGTGTGGAAGCATGAACCAGTTCAATAAAAATGAAAACCATACCCTGAATTGGTGGACATTACTTTTCCTATTCCCAATTTTTAAAATTTAACTTCCCTAAATTTCCAAATAACTGGGGACCTATAGTAATATTTTAGAAATTTAATACTCGATGTTGTCCAATAATGGGTACCCTCAAACTACAAGAGTATGCTAAGATAAAATTATTCATAAAAAACCTCGATAGAGAAACATTTATCTTGTATAACAATATTTTATCCAGATATATCATAAAATGGGAAGACTTCCAATAGAAATCCCTCTACCAATTCAACTCCATGTTGTGGAAGAATAAATTCTTTAACCTGTCAGACTATAAAAAATATTCAAATGATAGATATTAAAAAATTATTTCCAAGTGGAAGGGTTTGACCTATTCCTTGAACATACATATATCTCAAGAATAGTTGCTAGGAATATGGATTGAAAATATTTTACAAGAGTTGAAAACATAATTCATCTTGAAAAAATACAAGACAATGTTTTTTGAGCTTTCTACATTCAAACAATGTTTGGAAGATTCTATTTGGAGTATCATGAACAAATCTCATCCAATGTTAATATTTCTATGAAATAAGATTGGAAAATAAGAAATAACAACTATTAAACTTAATCTTGATCTAACACCAACCCTAGTTCCTAAAATTATATAATATCACACAATCCCCCCTCCTTAGTGAAAACAAAAACCAAAATGCCTTTATTAAGAAGGTAGAAAATAATATATGTACATTCCATATGAAAAACAAAATAATAAGTTGTATTCTTTATGAAATGAGTGTGTCCTCAAATATTTCATAACAACCATGATTTTTTTTTATAAATCTATCAGAACCATGTTATCCTGATTAGGTTGGCCTTAGTGATGACCTGAATTACTATCTTTAACACAAAATATTGGTACACACCATCAAAGAGTGTTTTATATTTAAATACATCATTTATAAAATAGCAGACTCTAGATAAGTTAAATTATCTGATCCACCAATGTAAGTGGATTATGTTTCTGGAATATCACCCGAAGAAGAACGGGAATATAAAGAATTCATGAACAAGGTTATTCAAATGTTTAATGATTGAATGACTAAAAAGATATTAAACCGAGTTCTAACCATCCTTAGGGTATAAATGAACCAACCGGTCATGTCCTCGATTTTCTCTATAACAATATGACCATCTTCATCGACACCACAATCTTCCAAGAGTTGGTATTCTAAAATCCAACATAACCTACAAGAAAAGAATAAAGTAAAGTAATGTTAAATCATACCAATTACCAATCCATACATAATCTTCTTTGATGTCATGTATTTGGTGTTGGGATAATGAGCACTATCCCACCAAATGGTTCATTGGCCAACATCCCACCAAATGTAACCCTCATCGGATGAAAAGTATCTTTACAACACGATCAATGTGATTAAATTGAAAAATTCATTCTCTAATGAAGAAGAAGATTCATATGAATTTTATTTTACCCCTAAAAACTAAGGAGTAGAGGGTAGAGGTCACTGAGGCTGATGGGGTCAAGGAAGACTTAGCCATTGTGGATCCATTATTTAGGTCATATCCATGTTGAAACCGTATATGCTGCCAAAATATGGTGGTTAGAAATTTAGTGTTCTCGACAAGAGAAACAGTCTACCATTAAGTTGTTAAGAGATCAATCCAATATAATATTTCTGAAGGAACTATTAGAAAGAAAAAATTCGCTCATTCAATGTTAGAACATGGGAATGATGGATAAATCAAAATCACAAGTGATAATCAGATCCCCAAATTTTAATCATGCAGAGCAGTTTCCAACACAATACAATTAGTATTCTAACCCCGAAATCAAGGAGTATCCTCAAGGTGGGAGGACTATAAGTTTATCTTAGAAATATGGAATCTTGAATCATATGGTTATCATTCTTTCTTGGCTCTTGTTATTGGATTACCTTCAATTATCTAAAGAGATCTAAGAATAACTTGTAGATTACTTTTTAATCTCACAAGTGTTTGATGATGATGTTATTGCTGCTAAAGTATATCATGTATAGGATAATCCCACTAAGTGTTATATAGTTATATAATTCACAGAATAATATAAGAATATTATTATACAAGGACATCAGGCCTTTGTATATATCTGTAAAATTGGACGGTGTTGACGTATGTCATTTTTGAATTAGCAACGACCCAAGAATCAATCACATGTTGGTCCCGAAAAATTAATGATTGGGTCATAGTGAATCTGATTCTTCTCCTTCTATATTGATAATCCATGGGTATGAAAAGAGTTAAAATAAGCCTCTTGGCCAAATTAATCTTAGATATCAATTCATTAATCTCATCTTTGACATCAAATTATTGATTTTCTGACAAGACACAGTTTTCAATGACCTATTAGGAAGACCTTGGTTTAATCAGAATGTGGTTGTTCAATCACCATATCATCAGTGTCTCAAATCATATACTTATGGATAAACTAGGACATTTAATGATGATAAATAAATTTTCTAATCACTTTATCCTCAGTACATCGATGTAGGATTATACCAAAGAGAAAAAGTAGACTATGATAGATAATGTCACCCGATTAACTACCCCAAATGGTTTTTAAATGGCCTCAGTCAACCCATTCAATGAGCTAGACGATGAATATTTACTTCCCATCAATTAAATAGAGGTGATAATCTTAGATTCAATCATATTTACCCCATACTCATGATATTAGTCCCATCAATAGAATACAACTATGAATGAATGAGAGGAAGTTCTTACTATAAAAGTGATGGATTGGATGAAGATTCACTCTCTTTATCCTCAAGTTCCCACATGGTCCTCACATCACCACATTGATCAAAATATACCTCACCATTAGCAATAAATAAGAAAAAATTCCTCACATTTTTTAAGTCTTAGAAAATCAGTACTTCGTGAAACCATGATAAAAATAAAGAAGAATGAGAGCATGTCTATAATGTCTCTGAAATTGATGACCATATATTAGTATCCTTTGAATCAGAAAATGCCTCTTTATCATTCATGGTAGATGAAAATTTTCCAATATCATCTCTTTAATGAAAGGATATATTCAAAGACCCCGAACCCAGTATCTTAAAGTCAGTGATTACTTTTTTACATTAGCACAATATTAAAGGACTCACATCTCAAAGGACCAAGTAGTTTTGTAGTTTTTTAAAACTAAAAACATACATGAACCTTAAATTACAATTGATAATATTATATACGACATAGAAAATTATTTGAGGATACCATTATTATCCTTGATAAACCTTTCATATCAATCACAATAAACTTATTATCATCCTGAAAAAACCAAACATAAGATAGGGGTGAGATTAGATGACCAGTAAGGGTTAATTACAATTAACACTATCATAAATAATAATAAATAATTATAATAAGGTAAATAACTAAAAAACAAACCATTTAATCAATAACATGAGAATAATACGTTTAGAATAAAATATGACCAAATAATTCTATATAAATAATTACATAAGTTGGAAAACTTAACCATGGATATTTAACTAGTCAAATAATCACATTTAAATAAATAAAAAATATCATAATTAGGGAATTCATAATTCCAAACATCTAAACCTACCATCAAGTCTTTGTCTAAGACATCATACATAAATGTGTAATACATAAGTTAATACCCAAACTAGTTTGTCTCATAAGACCTATCTTTGCACTGATGGGAAATAGCGGGTCCCACCGATCACTTAATAAGTCTAATTAATTCCTCATATGAATAGGGTGAAACATAGTCAACATAAACATTTTTATTCAAACTAGAAAATTAAATGTTAATAATTTTCTCAATAAACAAACATAACCATAAACCATCCAGAATGGTATCAAAATAGTACATCCCCAGTCAAACTAATCATAAAAATTTAATAAAATATAGAATATAGTATGATAAGAGATCAAAATCAATGAATTATGAGATTCAACAATCAATATTTACATAGATGAAAAATAAATTAAATGATATCATTGAAAATTTATTGAGAAAAATACACTTTTTCACTTTAAAAATCATTTATGCTTAAAATGCTGAAAAATTATAAAAGAAAACATTTTCTATGAAAATAATCATGTAAATATTTAAAGTAATATTAAATAATTAATGCGTCATTACAGTGAGAAAATCTTCTCATGCCATATAATTTAGAAACATTCCTTTTGTGCTTTTTTATGGAAAGTCTAAAAAAATATTTTTAGATAAAGAAAAAATTCACCATTCAAAATATTTTCTAAAAATAAAAAAAAGATTAAATATGAAATTAAATAAAAAAATCATAATTTTAAAATACATTTCTAAAACCATTTTAGAAAACATGGTCATATAAGAAAAGGTTATTTTTAAGGAAAGTATTGAACAGATAATTTTTTTAAATAAAGTCTCTTAAAAAATATCTTATCATTGAAGTGAATGTTAATAAAATTATTTGATTATGTGTATCAACAATAAATAAAGATAAATAAGTTTAAATGAAACATAATATAATCAAAATTCATTTCCTACATAATTTTATCATGAAATAATCAATAAATTATAGTTTTAACCTAATGAATGGATATTGAGTTAAGAAATTCCTTACCACTTGTAACAAATCAAATCATATACCCTATAAATGTAATAATTATAAAATAACACATTAAATATCATTATGATAATTATATTCATTATATGATTCATCAAAGTGATGTGTGTACACCACACAAAAGAAATATGTGGTGAATAAGACATATATCTCACAAAAGTACAAGTGAGACGAGAAACCCTTACCTCATGATTCCCTTTAGTTTTATGTAATTCATACTACTATATAATGTTTTAAATAATGTTATTGATTAATTCCAAAACTATATTCATATTTATAATACCTTAGGTGATCCTTTTATAACATCTTACCACCCATTCATTTTTAACATTTCATTAATTTCGTTGCTTCGTGTGTGATTGTATCATGGTTTCATGGTCGGTTCACTTGTGTATAATTATGAATGTTATTTAAAAATGAAAATACAACTCCAGATGTGAACTGAAAGGGTTTTAATTCACTTAAATAATTTTAAATGGTCTCATATATCATTTTTATTCCTTACATGAGGATGATTTATTTGATAAAAATTTAATTATAAATGTTTAGTTTATTTTGGAGGTTTTTTCTGACCATCACGACCTAGTTTAGTTTTATTTAATATTATATCTATATATTTGTTACAGAACATGAAATAGGTTATTGTATACTCATTAAAATATTATTTAACAAGAATAATACTTTTATGATCAATCTTAAAGGTGGTAATGGAAAAAAATCATTTTTTACAAAGACGGTTAACCACTTTCTTTGAATAAGAGGAGGTAATAAAAGGGATGGATATAATATATTACATTAGTAAAATAATATTAAAGTATTTAAAAAATTAATGAGTTATTATGCCGTTATGTCTGACGGGGGTGAGGAGAAGGTAGATGAAGAAAGGAAAACAAGAGATTGTAGTTTGAGAAAATTACCTATTGAATATCATCTCCTTGAATGAGCCCCTAAAGACCTTGGAATTGGTATTTGGGTGAAACCAGTAGAACTTTTATGTAGGGAGAGTGGGTATGAGTGATTTTTTAATATATTTGAGCATATTATGTCTTTTGAGGAGAAATTGGGAGGTTATGAGTGATATTTATTCTTGAGGAGGGGTGGGTCTAAGTGATTAAATAAGGATTATTTAATATTTAAAGCCAACCACATTTGGGTGGCATTAATTACCACAAATTTTGTTGATAATTAATTTTTTAAAGTCTGGTTAGAGTCTATAATAACATCAAAGACCCTTTTAAAGTGTTAGTTTTTAAATATTTTAATCTTTTACTTTAAAATCTAACCTATTTCATTATTTTACCTATAACGTGGTAAATCTTTATTTTACCATGGTAACATTTTTATGACTAAAAATTAAAATTATCTTACAAAATAATTTTGGCCTTATTATTCAAAATATAAAATAATTTTTACCAAATTCAATTCAAAAAATTTATATAATTATATTTAAAACAAAACATGAAAACACGGTGAAAAAGTTGGTTTTTAAGAAGTGTACTTTTCAAGAAAAAGATGATTTTATATTAACTCTATGTATAATAATTATCATCGTAAGAAACATAATTAATATTTAATGATATATAATTTATAAATTTAATTTAAAAAATTATTCATTAGGTAATATTTTAATTAACAAAAAATGAGAAACATTATGCACTTTAAAACAATATTCAGAAAACCCCGTTATTAAACCCAAAAATAAAGTTATTCTAAAATAAAATATAAAGATGATTAAAAAGAATTTAATGGGATAAGATATAAATAAATAATAATTTTATTACTTTAAACCGTATTCAAAACATAATAGGGCTTTTAAATTGCATAATTTTGGAAAAGAAACGTCATTTTCACAAAATTCTATATTTTTTACTATTCAATGACAAATTAATCTTTTCAGAAGATTATAAAAAACTAATACTAGGATAATTTTGACATGGTGAAGCCAAAAAAAAGATTATATTATAAAATAAATTTTCTAAAAGTTTTAAAAAATAATTATATTTATATTATAATAAAAGGAAATAAAAAATGTTTTTAGAGAAAATATATACTTAAAGAATAAAACGACTTTACTAAATATTATTTGATCATTTCCTAGATATAATAAAATTTTTATTGAATATAAAATTTATATTTATCTCGTAATATAATTAATCATATTCACACATTCTAATTTAATGGCTAGTTTAGAACGACCATGTTTAAATAATAATATTTTGGAGTTCATTTAAGCTCGATATTTTTTTATAACATAAGATATCAAACCAGGTGTTCTTTTAAAATCTAGAAGTGTTAAATTCTTCACTCCTTCAATAAATTTCATACTCATAATTTAAAATTGTTTTTGGTAATCATAGGTTTTAATTTTAAAATACCCTTATGGAAATCCCACTTCATAAAAAGGGTTAATAAAACTTCTTCTTAAAAAAGAGGGATTGGAAAATGTGAAGGTCACCAAAAACCTAGGTTTTTTTATTGGAGACAATTAGTGGGAAGGGAAAAAATGGTCATGTAAAAAAATCTAACTATCAATTTTTTGATGAAGAGTGATTAAAAACATGGTCAAAAGAAGGTCAATGACCACAAAATCATAGACCAAACTGGTCTGAAAAAGGTCATTGATATCATTATAAATGATGATAACATGATAAAACTTTATTTAAAAATACTTTGAGAAGATATAATTAATTTATTTAATTTCATATGTAAAATATCCTTTTTGGTTAGTGCTTGATCAACTTTCTCTTCATTTCTTACTCTAAGAAATTAATTTTAAATTTTAATGCCTAAAAAACTAGTGGATCATAAGATCCCTAATGGGATGACAAGTTATTCCTTCTATCTCTAGTTATCATCATAAATAAATGGTTGGAACAAGTTATCAAATATATATAAATATTAATTTCATTGATTAATAAATTAATCTCTAAAAAATATCCAAATTTAAATGTAAAAAATTTCATAAATTGTTACCCTTATGAACCTTCCAAAATATTAAATTATAAAACTTTTGAAAGAAGGTCCCTAAATTTTCAAAATAAACTTATCATTAAATTTCTATAAAACATGAATTATATTTTAATAATCATATACCAAACATGTGAATACCTTCATCATGTATTCTCTTGAAACATGGTAATAATTTTAATTATAAAAAACCTTATTAAAAACATGCATGCTTCCTTGTTCCTTAAGTAAAAAATATATTATCGGGTATTTTCCTTAAATACAAACTTGTAGTAAACTCTAGAAAATATACCATAAGAAACCAAATAAAAAACCAATTTCGTGGTCACCAATGTTATCCCATAATCATACCTTTATTATTATATCAATATTGAGAACATAATAAGTGCTATCCTCCCTCAAAAATGTGTTTTCAAAAAGTTCCATATTCCCTTGAATCATTTTTCTTGGTACCATTTGACAAATGCTTTCAAATGAATTAAAAAATATCACTTCAACAAAATACTTAAATGTTTTGAGAATATCATCAATACAATACTTTTAAAACATATTTCTTAGATCCCAAAACACAAGCTTAATAATCATTCCACTTTATCTGTATCAATAGCATAAGCTTGATATTGATCCAGTTTTTACTTCTAGGTAATATTACTTTGATGTTTGGGGAATTTATTTGTGTAGTTACACATATAATTATAGTTTAATCATTACATAACGTCTTTATTTGCCTTATAATCATGATCCTGATGTCCTTTGTCTCTACACTTGTAGCAAACCTTGATTCTATTAAAACAAGTACTGGGGTGTTTCTTTCCACAATTATTGCATGTAGGAAAATCCTTATTTATTTTCTTCCCCTATTCCAATTTTTTATATTCCATACTCTTCTTCTCTTTACTTCTTTTAGAACCGTAAGACTTTTAATATTTTTTCTCTATCTTGATGACACATGATACTACATCCTCATATGATGAGAAATTTTGGTAGTCTAGCACCCTTAAAAGAATTAGATTAATCTCATAAAATAAACGATCAATATTTCTCTTTAGATTAAATATGGAGTTCGTGTCCTATCTTTCTAATATTATAAATCTTGATTCATACTTAGAAACATTATCAACCTTCTTTTGTCTCAAAATTTATAATTTTCTCTCCATATCCACTCGTTGTTCATGTGGAAAATAATTTTCTATGAAAAGTTACTTAAAATACTTCCATTATATGTTTTTTATTTCCACCACCTCCTTATAGTTTTGAACCAATTACAACAATTTATTTGTATCTCCTAAGATATGATAAAAATCCATGATATACTTCTCTCTATCATTACTTCCCATGGTGAGAAATATCTTTTCTAAGGAACATATCCATTACTCATCTAAAAATGGATTTTTAGTTCAAATGAATGATGAAGGTTGTTCACACATGAAGTAGAATAAAATTATTGCAACACGTTGTGGATTAACAAGTAGTTCCATATGGATAAGGCTATTTCTCATAACCTAAGTCATCTATCCCATTATAGTTATAAGTTTTTCATCTCCAGATGTAGAACCAGCTCAATCTATATCTCCAAATTCATTATCTTCCACAAGATGAAAATCCCTACATAGATTATTTGAATTGGTAAGGTTCCCATTCCTTCCTCTAAGTGCCATTTCTAAATAATGACATACACTAGATTATATCATAACAATATGAAACATAATTTATAATATCAAAACCACTTTATGTAAATTGAGAATTTATGTATAACTAATCTCTAAATCATATTTTTTGTTTCTTTAGGAGTATTTCCAAATTATGTCAGAATCTTTCATTTTCTAACCTATGTTTTCCTAAATCTAGTTCCCAATTTTTCTACAAACCATCCTCTGATACCAAGTGTGAGGAGCCCGACCCTAGTATCCCATAATCAGTGGTTACTTTATTATGTTGGCATAATATACATGGAATCAAATATTGAAGGACCAAATTGTTTATTAGTTTTAGAAAACTAGATACTTAATTAAAAATTACATTAAAATTGAAAATATAAAATACAACATATCAAATTATTTTAGGACACCATTATTCTCCTAGCTTAACCCTACATATCAATCACAATTAACTTCCTGAAATTCAGGGGAAAATAAAACATACGAAAGGGGTGAGTTTATATGCTATATAAGGGTTATGTGAAATATAATCTATGATAAATAATCATAAACAATTATGGCTATGTAGATAACTGAACAATCCATTTAATCAATAACTTGAGCATAATAGGCCGTAATAAAATATGATAAAATAATTCCATATAAACAATCACACGAGTTAGAAAACTTAACCATTGATATTATACTAGTCAAATAGTTACATGGAAATCAATAACTAATCTCATAATGAGGGAATAAAAAATTACATACATCTATACTTACCATCAAAGATTTGGCCAGGACCCCATATATAAACAGGTAAGACAGAAGCCAATACCCAGACTAGTTTTCTCATGGGACTTATTGATGCATCAAGGGGATATAGAGAGCCCCATCCATAACATACTATGTCCAATATATTACCAATATTAAAGGGGTGACACAGATTCAACATAAACATATGTATTGAAACTAGTATACAAAATTTTAATAGTTTTCCCTATCAATAAACATAATCCGAAACCATCCAGAGTAATATGGTGAATGGTATCAAAATATTACATCCCCTTTAAAATAGATCAAAAACTATTTGATAAAATATTGAATATGGTATCATATGATATCAACATAAATTAAGTATAATATTTAACAAAGTATGTTGACATAGATAAGAAATACTTTAAATGAGATCGTTGAAAAATTCTTGAAGAAAAACCCTTTTTTCACTTTGAAAATAACTTATATTTAAAATTTTGAGAAATTATAAAAGAAATAACTTTATTTCAAAACAACCTTGTACAATATTAAAGGAATATTAAATAATTAGGTTTTCATAATAGTGGAAAAATCATCTCACAGCATATAAATTAAAACAAACATTCTTTCTATATTTTTATCGAAAAAGTATCAAAGAACTGTGTTTAGAAAAAGAAAAATATACCTTTAAAAACATTTTTTAAAAAGTAAAAAATGATTAAAAATGAACTTAAATAATCATAATAGAATAAAAAAATTAAACAATTTTAGAAAACAAGGTCATGGAAAAAAAATTAGGAAAATTTTGAAAATATTATTTTTGAAAAGAAATTCTCTTAAAAATATCATATCATTGAAGTGAAAAGAAATAAAATGATTTTATTATGTGTATTTGCCATAAATATACATATAAAATTTTAAATTATATATAATATAATCAAAATTCATTTCAAACATAATCTTATCATGACATAATCAGTAACGTCTAAATTTAACGTAATGAATGATAATTGAGTTAAGAAATCCCTTACATTTTGTAATTAGTTGAATCACACAACCCATTAACATAATAATTATAAAATGAAACATATAAAACCATGAAGATAATGAAATTAATGATATTATATATTAATGGTCATCATATACACTACAAAAAATAATTAAGTGGGTAATAAGACATATATCTCACAAAAGTAAAAGTGATAGGAGAAACCATTACCTCAAGTTTCTCTTTAGTTTTGCATACTTAAACCTCGTATATAAAAGTTTAAATAATGTTATTAATTAATTAAAGAACTATATTACTATTTATTATACCTTATATTATATTTTTATAACATTTTACTACCCATTCATTAATAACATTTCATTAATTTCATTGTTTCAGGTGCATTCGTTTCGTGGTTTCAGTGTTAGTTCACTTGTGTATAATTATGGATATTTTTGTCAAATGGAAATAGAACTACAGAAGTGAAATGAAATGGTATTAATGTAGTTAATTAAGTTAAAATGGTTCCATTTATCATTTTTCATTCTTATATTATGATGATTCATTTGATACAAAGTTAATGATAAATGTTTAGTTTATTTTGGATGTTTTTTCGACCATCATTAAATTGTTTCATTTTATTTAAAATTATGTACATATATTTGTTCCATAACATGAAATAGTTTATAATATACTCATTAAAATCTTATTTAACCCAAATAATAATTTTATTATCATCTTTGATGTTCATAATGGAAAACAAAAAAACATTATTCATGGAGATGGTTAACCGACATAATCTGGACAATGGTTTAAATTATTTGTATAAGGGGAGGTAATAAAAGGTATTGGTGTAATATATTCTAGTATAAACATAAAATTATATTATTTATGTGATTATAGATTTATTATTTCTTAAATTATGAAGAGTTTGGGGATAAGGTTGAAGAAGAAATGAAAACAAGAGAGATAGTTTGAGAAAATTAGCTCTTGAATATCACCTCCATGAAAGATCTCTTAAAGACATTGGAATTTGTATTTTGGTGAGAATGGTAAAAAATTGATGTGGATATAGTGTGGTGGAGAGTGTTTTTAAAATATTTTGTGATACTCTCGGATTTTTTGGAGAAATGGGGTGGTGAGGAGTGGTATTCATACTTGAGGAGGGTTGAATTTAAGTGATTAAATAATGATTATTTTTATTTAAAGCCAACCATATTTGTGTGGCATTAATTCACAAGAATTTTATTAGCAGTTAATGTTTTAAAGGATTTTTAGGGTCTTTATATACATCAACTACCCTATTAAATTTGTAGTTTTTTGACCTTTTAACTTTTATCCGTTTAATTATTTTACCTATACTACGATAAATATATTTTTTACCATGCAAAATTTTTAGGACTAAAGAATAAAATAAAGTTAAAATATAATTTTTAAATTATTATTATAAATATATAATATATTTTATAAAATTAAATTCACATAATTGATAAAATAATTTTTAAGACCAAACCAATAGACGCGACGAAAGAGTGGGTTTTTAAGAAATGTAATTTTCAAGAAAAAGATGATTTTATATTAACTCTATGACTAATAATTATCATTATATGAAACTTAATTAATATTTAATGATATATAATATATAAATTTTATTTAAAACATTCCCCATTATATATTATTTTAATTAATGAAAAATTAGAAAAATTATATACTTTAAAACAGTGTTAAAAAATATCCCATTTTAAACCGAAAAATAAACTTATTCTAAAATACAATATAAAGTTGATTACAAAGAATTTAGGTCAATTAGATATAAATAAATAATAATATTTTTACTTGAAACCATATTCATAACATAGTGGTACTTTTAAATAACATAATTTATTGAAAATAAATGACATTTTCACAAAAATCGGTATTTTTCTCTATTCACTAAAAAATTAATATTTTCAGAAGATTATAAAAAATTCATCCTAAGAAAATTTTGATATGATGAATCAATTTTTTTTTATATTTCTAAATTCATTTTCTAAAAGTTTCAGAAATTAATTATATTTATTTTGTCATAGAAAACAATTAAATTCTATTTTTGAAGAAAACATATATTTGAAAATTAAAACAACTTTACTGAAAATTATGTGTTCATTTGTTAAGAATAAATAAATTTTTATGGAATATTAAATTCATATTTCTTTTATAATATATTTAATCTTATTCACACCCTAAAATTTAATATATTTTTTATAATGGTCGTGTTAAAATAATAAGATTTTGGAGTTAATTTAAGCTCAAAATTCAGTGCAATGTAAGATATCAAACATAGTGTTATTTTAAAATATCGAGGTGTTATAATATCAGAACCTATTTTACCTAAATTAAAACATATATGAATTTCATCAATGATGATGCTCACATATCACACCCCTCAGAATCTGGGGGTGCCTCTTCGACATCCATAGAATATATAAATGAAAAACAATATCTTTTAACTTCAAAATGCCTATTCATCACCCACTATTATTAAGATCGGGGAATAGAAGAAAACTAGAATAATATCTCAATGATACTACTCCCGTATTTGAAGAAGACATCTCTTCCACCATTGATTAACTTAGACAAGTAAATCTTTGTACAATGGATGACCTATAACCCACAATAATCATTTCCACCATGTATAATAAAGAACACGAGACATGTATATTTTTATTGAAATTACATCTTTATTTCTTCACCTATAATTATAGAAAAAATATCTTACTTGATCATGACATGTCCACTCATCATATGGTCCTACGCAAGGATTAGTGTAGTTCAAAGAAGGCGGAAAAGAGAATGTATCATACTCACTCTTCCAAGATTGAAGACAAAGTAAAAACTTTTATCAAATACAACTTATTTTGGGTGGTACAATGAACAAAATGTATTTACAGTGTCATCCTTGTTAAGAAAAATAGTGGAAATATACAAGTCAACATTAATTTTTGGGATCTCGACCGACATTTCTCAAAGGATGATTTCCTAGTCCCAATTATAGAACTTCTCATCGATGGAACTACTAGTAATGAATCTTTCTTCTTTATGAATAGATATTAAGGATATAACCAAACATGAATGGATCCTAAAGATGAAGTTGCCACTACTTTTTAGGAAACCCAAAAAGTGTATTAAAATCATGTGATGACCTTTTTCTGGAAGAACTTTGGTGTCTCATATCAACATTTTATGCACCTTATTTTTAAACACCTTATAAAAATTCCATGGAATGTTATATAGGTGACTTGGTGGTTAACACCCAAAATAATTTTGATTATATTACCAATTTTGAGATAGTTTGTAACATGTTACGATAACATTACCTAAAAATGAACCCCTTAAAGTTTCATTTAGAGGTTACTGATCGCATTATCATGACATGTCAAATTTATTATGCTTTTAATGTTAATTTATAGTATAGGGAAGACCCTATGTCATATATCAAAGATCATTGATTTGTTTAGAGTGAATATTTTTAATAAAATGTACTCAAATAAGGGGTGATTTCGAAAACAGTTTTAATAAAACAACATAATTTAAAGAGTTTAGTAGTTGAAAAACCAAGTGGATTTTGAAAAATGTTAGATAAAGGGGTCATTGTGATTTCACTACACACATCTCAAGTTCATTGCTATTAGATATTCATTCATGTTTGGAGTAATTATTTGGTTGAAATTAATTTTAATCCTGATTAATTCCTATGCTTTTATTTCAATTCTTGATGAAACAAACTATATTGTCCCGACCCGGGTGCCACACACCTATTCCCCAAGCTGGTTTTCTATGTGACCTTAAGAATTCCTCTACATATTCTATAGGCTACCAACTAGCAGTGATAGTCTAATATCACTCATGGGGATACCATATCCTCTTTTTTAGAGTAAAACACCATCAAAAAGTAATAAATAGTAAAAATATATATAACTATAACCAAAAGGATGAAAACATCACATGATGACCAAACTGGAAACAACATATCAAAAAAAAACAATAGTTATTCCATGCTAATGTATGTTCCAAGCATCGAAATTCAACTCAAAAGTAAAGACATTGACAACTCCCATGTGGTTCCAGAACCATGTCTAGTTCCCTCATCCATTATCTTTCCTGACTCAACCATCTAACATAGGGCATTTTTTCTTATCCCGTCCCAAAACTATAAAATCTATTTGGGTACCGATCAGGAAGCCCAAGTAGGGTGTTAGTAAAACTGAATAGGCCCCCACCAATGACATCAAAAAATATCCAATCAATAATAGTGTATGAAGTTGTATAAATAAATAATTACAATACATAAGTAAATAGTGATCACATTATTAATTAATATTTATTTAACCACATAAACCCCCAGGTTCTGGTGGACACCCGTACCTCAATACCTGCTTTAGCCCATGATGAAATCTAAACTATCCCCAAGGGATATCATATCTTAGAATTATATTTTTAACACTCATCATTTAAATCCACACATATATGCCCTTGTTACCATTCATTATCTCATTTAACACATGAATTTCATTATTACAATTCATTGTTCTAATTAATACATGAATTCCATGGTTACCATTCATTATTTCAGTTTACACGTGAATTCCATTATTACCATTCATTTTTATAATTCATACATGAATTCCATTGTTACCATGCATAGATCTAATCACATGTATCACAAAATCACATTAATTAATTTACCAATTAATTAAGATAACTCAATAACTCCATATTCATATCATTCCATTAATTAATTCTACAATTAGTTAATCACATAAAATACATTAATTAATTCAAAAATTAATTGATCACATCAATTTTATTATTCAATTCAACAATTAACTAATCAAACCCAGTTCAATACCAATTCAACAATTATTTTATCCCATAAATCCCCTTAATTAATGTCCCCAATTATTTAAGTACATAAATCCCATTAATTAATTCATCAATTAATTAATTAATATCCACAACTCAAAATCCCATAATTGATTTCGTAATTAATTATCTTATTCATAGTCTCAATATTCTATAATTAATCCCACAATTATTTATCTCAATTATCAAATATCAATATCTCATAATTACTTCATCAATTAACTATCTCAAATACAAAACTCAATATCTCATAAATAATTGTCAAATTAATTATCTCGAATACAAAATTCAATATATTATAATTAATTCTACAATTAATTATCTCAATCTATATATCTCATAATTACTTCATCAATTAATTATCTCAAATAAACAACTCAATATCTCATTATTAATTGTCAAATTAATTATCTCGAATAAAAAATTCAGTATATTATAATTCATTCTACAATTAATTATCTCATTCTATAATTCCTAAAACCCTCAATTTACCATCTCCTCAATAAATTAATTCATTAAATTAAATAATTCAATCAATATCATAATTTCTAAACATCTAATAGAAATTTTACAATTACATACATTTTATTTAAATAAAGACTTTGGGATTTGAATTATAGACCACGTACCTTGATACGTTTATGAGCGGCTACCCTATGAAAATCCTCAATTTCAGTAGAGAAACGAAGTAGAATGATATTCAGATCTAAAAACTAAATCAAGATTGAAAAATAAAGATATCTTAAATCAAGATCCAGATCCACAATACTAGATCAATATATAACCAAAAAATGTAAGAACAATCCTTCAATAGATTGAATAGGAATTAGAGAGAGAAACGAAACCACGCAGGATGTGATCCTTTTACCAGGAGGGGTGTAAATCTTCAATATGTCCTTTAAATAACCAATAATAAAAGTCAAAATGGATTAAAATCCCTCTAGGAGTCTCTATAATTGAGAGAAAATGATTATGGGTTGAGATAGGTCATTTAGGGGTATTAGACGAGAGTTTGAAATATATTTTAATAATTTTTGAGGGATTAAAATCCATTACACATGATTTGCTACGTGGGGTGCATGATTTCCCCTAAATTTGAACCCTAACCATGTTCCTATTATAGGGGGTTCGTGGTTTCTACTTTTTGGATGTACAATTTGAAAAACCATGCATCATTCATGAAAAACCCCTTTGTATAGGGTTTCATGGTTTGTGGGGCTAGGTCACACGGTTTGGGAAAACTGGTTGCCATCCATGTACTGCCCTTTTTCTCCCATTTTAATTAAATTTTCACCCAAACACACCCCAAGGTTAAACAAAAATGAAAAGTACTCAATACTAAGAAAAATAGTACCTATAAACGAGATCAAGAAATCTCCAGAAAAGGTCAGGATCTTATAATCTCACCACCTTATAACAACTCATCATTGAGTTTTACTTCCAAGCATCTATAAGGTTTTGAGTCAAATAATTGGTCCACTATGCCCTCCTATTTGCCTCTATTTCCCAATTTTCCTCTTGAAAATGACTATGTTTCCACAATACATGAATTATTGGCACGATATTTCCCCACAACACTTTCTCACTGTAATATAAAACAAGAATCAGATTCTCGTCCAATAATTCATCTATCTGAAGCTCAACACCATCCATATTGATCACATGAGAAGGGTCAGGGTGATACTGCCAAATTTATGACACATGGAAAACATCATGCATAACACTGTATCTATATGGCAGATCTAATCTGTATGCCACAAACCTGATTCTATCTACAACCTCAAATAGACCAACTAAAATGGGTGAAAACTTTCTCTTTATCTATATACTATGGTGACCCAACCTAGGCGGAACTACAATGAATACACTATCACCATATGTAATCTCTAGGGTCCATCGACGTCTATCAACATACGACTTCTATCTACTCTGATCCATAGCCATATGATTACAAATTAGTTGTACCTGCTCTGACGTCTCCTGTACAAGACTTGGTCCCAATAACTCTGACACACCCACCTCCATCCATCACAGAGGTGATCTGCATGGCCTACCATAAAGAGCCTCATATGGTTACATCTGTATAATTACCTGATAAATATTGTTATAGGAAAACTCCACTAGTGCCAGGTGCTTCTTCAAAGACCCATTGAAGTCATGATCACATTCTCACAACATATCCTCAAGCATATATATAGTATGCTCCGACTTTCCATCTATCTATGGGTGGAAATTCGAACTCAACAAAACCTATGTACCCATCGCCTTCTATAAAACATTCCATAAACACAAAGTAAAACGTGAGTCTTGGTCTGAAATAATAGTATGTGGCACCCCTTGAAGATAAATGTTTTCCTAAACATAGAGTTTTCCTAGATTCTCCTCTAAAAAATTCTTCCTTATTAAAAATAAATGCACTACGTTTGTCAAATGTTCTACAACAACCCAAATAATGCCATTCTCCCAAGGTTTCCTCAAGATATCCAAAAAAAGAAATGGTAATGTTGTCCCATTTCTATTCTGGAAGGGATAATGGTTTTAGTAAACCATCAGACCATTAATTCTCATGATTCACCTACTGATAGGTGTAACATCATCTCATGAACCCTCATATCTTATTTTTCATGTTCGACCACCAAAACATTCATCGTACGTCATGGTAAATTGTATCCTCAGTTGGATGTACCATTCTATTCGAGGAATGAGGCTCAAGTATTGACTCCTCCTGCATTCTCATAGGAACAAAAACCATGTTCTTAACATAGATGAACTCATCCTCATCTATTCTCCAATCAGAAGGTGAATTCCCATATTCAAGGATTTACCTTTAGTCCAAGCACTCCAAATACACATACTTCCCATCACTCATCTATCTTAAAAGCATAGAATCCACTGAAACTGATACCAGAGTCATCTTTTCCTGACTCTCCTAAACCACCATGTGCATCTCAGCTAGTAAAGTCATCATCTTCCACTCAACACTAGACTCTTGAATTGTATGAGTCTGAGTTTTCTGCTCAAATTATCAGATAAATTATTCCCCTTCCTAAGCATATATTTTAGTTCAAAATCAAACAACTACATATAATCAACCCATCTTCACTTCTAAAGATTCATATCTCATTGTGAAAAGATATAATTTAATATCTATTGATATGTATACAAAGTAAACTTTTTAACCAAAAGACATTCCAACAAATATTTCTAAGAAAAAACAACTATAGCCAACCTGAGGTCATGCATAGGGTAATTCCATTCACATGACCTCAGCTGCTGAGACCCATACACCATAACTCAACATCCCTGTATCAAAACTACTCTATGTTCGATCCCATAAGCATCACAATACATCTTTTACTTGTCACCTGGATTAGGTAGGATCAACAATGGTGTTGATGTCAAACTCTTGTCCAAAAATTGGAAAGCATCCTCACATGTTTTAGACTAGTCAAAATTTATCCCCCTTTTGGTCAAGCCTGAAATAGGTACTTACAAATGGGAAAATTCCAAAATTAATCTTTGATAATATCCACCTAACCCCAAAAATATACATATATTAAATTAGTTCTTGGGATGTTCCTAAGAAACCACTACCTTCACATTCTTTGGATCTACTAACACACCTTCCTCTAAGATGATGTGACTAAAGAAGTGTACATGATCGATCCAAAACTGCACTTAGATATCTTGGTATATAGCTGAATCTCTCTCAGTATACTCTGGATGATGTCAAGATATTGGGAATGATCATCATGATTCATATAGTACACCAAGATTTCATTAACAAACACTACTAAAAACTGATCTAGGTATGGATGAAAGATTTTGTTCATCAAGTCCATAAACAATATATGTGCATTCATTAACCTAAATGGAATTACATAGATCTCATATATTCCATACCTTCTTTTGAAACTATTCCTTGGTATATATGAAGTCCAAACTCTCAATTGGAGATACCTTGATATGAAGTCAATCATTGAAAAGAAAAAATCCCCTCTCAACTATTAAAATAGATCATTGATATGTGGGAGTGAATAAAGGTTCTTCACAATAATTTCGTTCAACTTTAGGTAATTAAGATATAATCACAATCTCTCATTAACCTTCTTAGAAAACAGAACTAGTTAACCCCAAGTCAATGTACGTGGACGAAAAATTCCCCTACTCTCCAAATCTTCCATCTGAGTCTTGATCTCTTGAATCTATGTCGGTACCATTCTGTATGGTGGAATAGAAACACGCTCACTTCCCGACATGATCTCAATAGTAAATTATAAAAATATCTGTAGTGGAAAACCTGAGAAGTATTCAGGAAACACATCCTAAAATCTATCCACTATGGGCGGAAAGAAATATTGTTTCCCACCCCCATCATCTAGTAAAAGACTAGAAACTTGCACTGTGAGCTCTCCCAGTTGATGATAAATTGGCCCTACTCGGTCTGCCTGGATATCCCACTCTCCATGGTGATAATTCCTATCACCCTTAGGAGACATAAAACCCACTTTACTTTGATAAAAATATGTGTGTGATTGAGATGATACCAACCCATCCATACCCATGATAAAGTCATAACCTAACATATTTAGGATGTAATGATCCCATAGAAAGTGATACTTCCCAACCTCGAGAGAACACCCCTTGCACAAGAAAATTTCTCTCGACTGTACTCTGAGAGGTGTGTCTATCTTCAACCCCCAGTCATTAACTAAACAAAAAGGCTCAAACCATTCACAAGGTTTTCATAAATAAATTAATGAGAGTCACTAGTATCATATTAGGAACTGTCCAGGGTAGAATATACTAGAATAGTACCTCTCACTGTCGACGGTCCAACCTTTCTATCAAAAAGAGTATGATGAATGGTGTGCTACTATCCTGCCCCTCTTCACAGTGATACAACATGAGTCTCCTATATTATACCACTATGATGATATGAAACTCTTTAAAAGAAGAATTGTGTCCACTAACTCTACCAGCTAGGCTAGTAGAACTCTAGCTTCCAGAATGATATGGTGTAGAAGATCCTCTTCCCACAACTTGGTTCAATATAGCCCCTATATCACTAAAAGTCTATCATGGGTTCATGTATAACTTCTACAGATATCCCATAAAATTGAAATATCAACACTATACTAGTGGTCAGGGAAGTGTCTATGATACTGCCTCTTCCTTGCGCACTAGTGGCATACTATCTGGGTACGGTCCTTTATGACTGGACTTTCCCCCTATCCACTCTTCCTGTTATCCCACTGACTAACACCCTCATAGCTATGTAACCTATTTTCAGAAGATGTACCTCCTGATCATCCTGCAACAACCACCTATCCTAAACTTGAAGCCTCCCTCGGGTTCCCCTTATCTATGAGAGCCTGATTCACCACCACAACAAACCTCTTTAACCTAAAAAGATTAACATCGGACTTAATCGCACATTTAATCCCATCCTGGAAAAGCCTATCTGTGAATGTATCATCCCCTTCCAATACTGGATAAAATCATTAAAAGTCTTTAAAGTAAATAACATAGTCCATCATAGACATACTCTCCTAAGTCAACCTCATGAACTCAACTTCTCTCTCGTACCTTAGAGTCTTTGGATATAAGTTATTCAACGACATCTCCAAGAAGTCCTTCCATAACAAACCTCCAGCCTATCCATTCCGAGCTGGAACATCACAATAGTGATTCACTGATCCTTGTAGCATATAAGTATCCAACTTGACCATCTTCTATGATGGAGTCCCCGAGAGTTCAAGTATAATCTCAATGAACTCAATCTAAAATTCAAATCCCTCAGGTCCACCCTCACCAATAAAATTCAGAGGGTGTGGAAACTGAAACTCCCGTGTGAGGTTAGACATACTACCCACAACCCTCCATGGGTCTCTTTCCATGAACTACATGAATTGAGAAAATTTCTCTCAGAACTGCTCTCTTACTTCCTCACCTAGCACTATCAGTGCCTCTGGTTCCACTACTAGTGGAGCATCTCCAGCCATATCCTCATATCATCCTATCAAAAAGAATAATTATGGAAAAATAACTCTTCAATTACAAACATGCAACTTAGGAAAAATTTTAGAACATTAACACATTTACGGGGAATATAATATGTCATAACAATCCATTTCCCAAAACCATACCACACTGTTAGAACTGAGGTGCTATCACTACCCTTAATTACCTTACACCTAGGACTTGGTTAACAAGGGTAATCATTTTTTCATTATTCATGTTTTTTATTTACAAACTCTTTTATTATCATCTTTCTTCATTTTACCATACTTACCGATTTTCATGGTTGACACCATATCCTGTTCACATTCATAAGCAAGGAAAAATAATTCAAATTCAACAACTTACCCATAACATGTTTTCCCATGTGTTCCTAAAATGATGAATGGAAAATAAACTATTATTCCATACCAAGCCACAATTCAAATCTATACAATTCATAGAAACAACAATCACATCACACGATATGTGCATCACCTAAGGTGAAACAATATTCAATTGTAACATCAAAAAACAATTCACACCCTATATACCTGACTTCTTTCCTCGTACATGGGTTAACTACTCCCATGAAAAAGCTCATAACCAAGTGTTGACTCTTCATTTTCTCGTATATACCTTTTCTAGATAGTAATACAGATGAAAAAAATAAAACTGGGCTCTGATACCACTTTTTAGCATCCCGACTCGGGTACAACACATCGGTGCCTCGAGCCAGTCCCCTACATGACCTCAAGCATGCCTCCCCATATGAAAGAGGTATCTGACTATAAGAAAGGGTCTAACATTTTTTATGAGTAGACTATACCCTATTTTTCAGAGTAAAACACCATCATAAAGTAATAAATAGTAACCAAATAAATATAACCATTACAAGAAGGATGCAAATATCACATGATGATGAAACTGGGAATGCAATATCAAAACTGAACAATAGATATGCCATGCAAATGTACATGAAAAATGTAAAAATTCAAATCAAAAGTAAATACACTAAAAACTCCCATGTGGGTCTCTAACCACATTCGGTTCCCTCATCTATGCCCCATCTTGACTCAACCATATAACAAAGGTCCTTTGTCCTTATCCTATCCTTCAACCATGAAATCTATTTAGGTATCAATCTGGCAACCCAAGTAGGGTATGAGTACAACTCAATATGACACCACCAACGACATATAAAACAATATCTAGTCAATAATAGTGTATTCAGTTGTATAAATAAATAATTAAAATCTACAAGTATAGCGACCCATACTTTAAATACATGGTTATTACTTCAGAATTGAAGCATACTTATTACAAAATATAACAAAACCATGATAAGACCATATAGGTATAGTGTCTTTAGAAACTGGGAAACATAAACAACTGGTTCATAAATCATCTACATTATATCCCATTTATTTCATCATATCTAGAGTCCCTTTTTTGGCATATTCTACTTAATACCATTCTTCCAGACCTGGGGAAAAGAAAACATACAAAAGGGTGAGCTCAAATGCTCATTAAGGGTTAAACAAAGGAAATATCAATCATATCATATCCATAAGAACAAAACATGTTGAAAATCTTAACCTGCAAAAGAGATCATAATATCATGACATCGGATAAATCGTAGTAGTGAAAAGTAATCCCAAATAATCATAACATAAAACATGAAAATTTGTGTCATACACACATAATCATAGAAAATCATTTCATATTAGTCAAGACTCATTGCCAAGACTATCATAGCAGATAAAGTCCATTACTGAACCGAGTTCACTCCTCGTTCCAGTCTTGTATCACAAAACCAGATTAACTTGTCGTTCCAGCCATGTCTATCTCATGAGATATAAATCTTTACCCAATGCATTAGAGGGAGATATAGGTCCCACCCATATCATAATGAAACCATTCTTATGTGTTCCACAAAATCATAAATCATAGCATAACCCATGTAATAAAAATAGATTCTTAAACATCATTCCATCATAACATAATCCATAAAAGGACATCATAAAAATAATTCCATCATCACATAATCAAATCATTGTAAAAATAGTGATATAAACATAACCCTATATTATCTTAGATGGAAAATAATTTTGATAAAACACTTGAACTCCATTATTGAGGAAAATATCCTTTCTACTGGAAAAACATTTTTCCTTTATTATTATGTCATAAAATTGTAAACTAAAAGAAGTTGATTAAAAAAACTTTTAAACCTATAAAGAAAGCTTCATGGAAATAATGTTCTATGAAATCATAAAAATCCATTCATGCCATATATGTTAAAAAAACATTCTTCTCATATTTGGCTGAAAAAGTCAAAAAGTACCTCGTACTGCGAATGAAAAAAGATTTCGTTCATATATTTTACTAAAAATTAAAAAATAGGTAAAATTTTATTTAAACCATTGTTGGAGGATATAAATTATATTACTTATTGATGAATCATAGATTCGGATGATACATATACCCCAGTAAATACCGAAGTATAAACAATCTCGGATAAAAACCGAGATTGTAAGATTTTCCCTTACCTTAGTTCTGATATGCTTTGTACATATCTGAACCTCTTGTATAATGATTTAAATAATGTCATTGACTTATTACAGAATCATATTAATTGTTATGATATCATATATGGTCATATTCTTATCTTCTTATTAGTAATATTTCATTGCTACTTGTTATTCGGGTGTTCATTTCTTTATGTTCTTATGCCTGTTTCGTCGAATAAATTCTTATTTATATTTTTAGGTTATAGACAACTCATTTACAGAATGTTATTAGTGTAATATATATCATATTTATTCATTAAATTCATAATTAAGATCATGTAGAATGAGTTGCATCACATCATGGAGATGGTAGGCCGTACGTACGCACGAGCGATGATATCATTCCCAGGATCGTGGAATTGTAATGAAGTGTATGAATAATATTTCAGAATCAATATCACTTTAAAATAATCATATATAGTTATTCTTTACACCATTATACCCATCCAATTAAGGTGTTGGTGGAAAACAGATTACACCACTGCGTGGAGACGGTATTCCGTACGTACGCACGAGCAGTGATTTTGTTTTCCGTAGGATGGATAGAAGGTGAAATAGGGTTGTTTAATATTTATAATAACATATCAGTATATGATTGATACTGATGTTATTAATTCATAATTAAACAACTAAATAATAGGAAGTAAAAGAAGAAATAAATTTGAAATAATTGGTAACAGATATTACCTCTTCTTCGACATGCCACTTTGAAACCTCCACTTAGGGCACTAATATTGGTCTTTGAAGAAGACCAAGACCTCTAGTATGTTGATAGGGAAGTTGAGAAGGGAAATGGGAAGGGTTTGGACGAGCTTGAACACTCAAAATGGTGTGAGGAGGAGAGTGAGGAGGTGCCCTTTTATATGGGAGGAGAGGGGAACCTTTGGAAATCTAAAAAATATTAAAAAAATATTAATTTATAATAAATTCAAACCCCACTTAAAAACTTCCAGAATTAATCAAATTAAAATATTAGATGATATATGGTTGTGATATCATCAACCAATAAAATTTAGACACGTTGGGAATTTATTTAAAACATTATCAACTTAATTTATCCTTATTTAATATTTTTAATTTTACTTGTGGTAAAAATATTCTGAATTTTAAAATAGTATAAATAATTACTTATATATTGTTTATTTCCCATAATTTTATACTTTATGAAATTGTAAACCATATAAATTTTAATTTATAATTTTTAAATATTTTTGTGATTTTTAAACAATTTTAGAATATGTTGTTTTTATAAAATAACAACAGTGTCAATTTTGACACTATTCATTTATTTGAATTAAAATAAAATACACATAGAAGATATTATTGAAATAAAAGATTTAAAAGATTCATAACATGTCATAGTTATCTAAAAAATTAGTTTAGTACATTAAATAGTTCATATATTATTTATTTTAATATTTTTAATACAATTTATTGGATATTTCAATCATTAAAATAAATTCAACATCACTATTGTGTCATAATTAATGATAAATATTTAATACCTAAAAATTCTAAATAAATTCAAATGATGTAGATAATTTTATTATCTTTATTTAGACTATTCATGTTCGATGTTTTATGAATTTTATCACTAAATTAAAATTATTTCACTTATAAGATTTAAGAGAGTGACATATTGTCACTTTCTTTAGTTTTAATAATAATTACATCATTTTTATAGTCAAAGGTCAATGAAATGAATATATTAGGACACTTAGATGATATGGGTCGACTTTTCTTCATCCAGTAGAATTTTTTCAAGTGTTAGGGTAATTTTACAATCATATTTTTACCCTTAATTACCTAATTTACCTTTAACTATAGTAAATAAGAATTATCGTAGTTACTATTCATAATAAAAAAAGTAACCTATTAACATAATTTGGACCCAATGAATCCAAATATGGAATCCATTTTTCAAAATTAAAAAGACAGAAGTTGTAGTAATTAATTTAAAATTAATCCCGTCGTTAAGCCAACAAGTTTTAAAAGTTAAGACATTTCCAAAGATTGAAATGTTTTTACCTATGAATTCAATGTAAAATTAATACTAATGAAATAAATTATATTAAATGGTAAAAATATATTATATTTATACTTTAAAACTATTCAATAATATATTTTAACCATATAAATTATTTTGATGAAAAAGGTTTTTTCAATTAAAAATTTGCATATTTTTACTATTCATCAAAATATGAAAGTTATGAGAAAAGTATAAAAAATTTATCCAATATAAATTTTTATATCTTGATTTGAAGGAATAATTTTATTTTGTAAAATTGAACTTATAAACTTGTCAAAATTTAGCTTTAAAATGGGTGTGCCATCAAAAGGCGGAAAAGTGCATTTTTGAAAAAAATAATTCTTTTATCCGAAAAATTGATTTTTTTCTCATATCATATGTAAAATGAATTCTAATGTTATATAAAATTCAAAATTTTGTCAATACTATTTATAACTGCTACTTTATATAATATTTTAATAACATATCTTTGTTTAGTGAAACTCAATATTGCATACAACACATGCTATCGAGGAAGGTTGATCTTGGGTATAACGCAAGCCAAGCTAATGTTGTGTGTAGTGAAAGATTCATTTGATGTTGAATATAACATAAGACATAAAAAATATACTTCTCATAAAATATCAGGGTGTTACATTCTAACCCCCTTAAAATGAATTTTTCCCTTGAAATTCGTCACTTCGTATCAAATAGATGAGGATACCTCTCCCACATCATATCCTCAAGCTCCAATGTAGCTTTTTCTAATTGGTGGTTCCTCCATAAAACTTTTACCAAGCTAGTGGTCTTGTTCCATAGTCCTTTTTCACTACGATCCAGAATCTCTATCATCTGTTCTTCATAACAAAGGTCTTGCTCCAGTGGTACAACTTTTGAGCTTAGTACATGTGAAGGATTGGGTATGTACTTTCTCAGGAGAGATACATGGAACACATCGTGAACTTGAGAGAGATTCGGTGGAAGTTCCAATCGGTAAGCTTCCTTCCCAACACGATCCAGTATTTCAAAAGGACCGATATACCTAGGGATCAACTTTCTCTTCTTTCCAAATCTCATTACTCTCTTCCAAGGAGATATTCATAAGAACACTTTATCACCCACTTTAAACTCTAGGTATTTTCTTCGATTACCTACATAACTTTTTTGTCGACTCGGATCTGCTCTTATGTGTTGTCAAATAGATCTGACCTTTTCTACCATCTGATCAACAAGATCAGGTCCTAATAACCTTCTTTCCCCAACTTCATCCCAGCAAATTGGAGTCCTGCATTTCTTTCCATAAGGAGCTTCATAAAGATCCATCTGAATACTATAGTGAAAGAGATTATTAAAAGAAAATTCCACCAAAGGTAGGTGTTGATACCAAACACCTTTGAAATCCATAGAGCAAGATCTTAAAATATCTTCTAGAGTTTGAATTGTTCTCTCAGACTGACTGTCTTTCTGAGGATAATAAGCAGTGTTGAAACTCAACTCTGTATATAAAGTATACTGAAGACTTCGCACGAACTTTGAGGTAAACCTCAGATCCTGATCAGATATAACAGAAATTGGTAATCCATGAAATCTTACCACATTCTTTACATATATCCTGGAAAGCTGATCCAGAGAGAAATCTTCTGTAATTGCAATGAAGTGTTCCGACTTCGTAAGACGATCTACTATAACCCAGAGAGCATTATTGCCTTTGGATGTTTTAGTATGTCCGGTGACAAAGTCCATAGTGATGTTTTCGCATTTCAATTAAGGTATGGGTAATGGTTGTAACATCCCCTTAGACTTATGTCTCTTAGCTTTGACTTACTGACAAACCAAGCATCGAGAGACATATTCAGCAACATCTCTTTTCATGCCATCCCACCAGAAGTACTCTTTCAGGTCCCTATACATCTTTGTGCTTCCAGGATGAATAGAGAATGAAGAACTATGAGCCTCATCTAGCAGCTCCTTCTTTAATTATGGGAGGTGGGGAACACAAACCCGATTCTTGAACCTTATTATCCCATCACAATCAAGGATGAATTCAAAAACATTTCTCACCTTTTTTTGTAACTCTACATCTTCTTTTTGTGACTCTTTAATCTTCACATGCATATATGGTTGAACATTCATTTGAGAAAGATGTGATTTTCCCCTTCCATTATAATTCCAAGATCCATCCTTTGTAAATCCATAAATATTAGATCTTTTGTGATCCTCATCATGGATATGCTAGCATGGTCTTGTCGACTTAATGCATCTGCCACCTTGTTTTCTTTCCTAGGGTGATAATGAATTGAACAGTCGTAATCCTTAATCAAATCCAACCATCTTCTTTGGCGTATACTCAGCTCCGTTTGTGTGAAAATGTACTTTAAACTTTTATGATCAGTATAAATATCACACCTTTAACCATAAATATAATGCTTCCATATTTTTAATGCAAATATTACCATAGATAACACCAAATCATGATTTGGGTAATTTTTCTCGTGGATTTTCAACTATCGTGAGGCATAAGCTATCACTATATCATTTTTCATGAGAACACACCCCAATACCTTCTTAGATGCATCGCTGTAGATCACAAACCTTTCTCCACTACACGGTAGTGTGAGCAGAGGTGCACTGGATAACCTCCATTTTAACTCTTTGAAATTCTCTTCACACTCCTCCTTCCAAAAAAACTCAACTCCTTTTCAAGTCAACCTGATGAGTGGATTAGATAACCTTGAAAAATATTTCACAAAACATCGATAATATCTAGCCAGAACAAGAAAATTTCTAATTTCAGTTACTGTTGTTGGTCTTGACCATCTTTCGATAACCTCTATTTTTGCTGGATCCATAGATATCCCCTCTTTTGAGATTATGTGACCCAAAAATGAAAATTTTTGAAGCCAAAATACACACTTGGTAAATTTGGAATAAAGATTCTCCTTTATTAGCGTCTTTAATACAATTATCAAGTGATCTTCATGTTCTTCCTTGCTCTTTGAATAGAAAAGAATATCGTCTATAAATGCTACTTCAGTGGTGGTGTGGTGGTGAAGGTGAGTGGCATATCCACGCTGTTCTTTGGGAGGTTCAGGGTTTGAATCCTGGGAGTCCGCTTTCGGGGCGAACCTCTCCCCCGGGATCCACCCACCTTGCCGGGTTTCCCGGTCTCTTCTGGGTGGGAAAAATGAGGTGCGGCCGAATCGCTGACGGATTTCTTGATGGACCATTGCTGCCGGGTCGTCACCCTCCGGGATGCTCTGCCATCTCGGCTGGCAACGGCTCCTTCCCGGCTGGGGCTCTCTCTTGAGTGACCCCTTCATGGGGAGGGGGGTTCCCTTGTGTGGAGGGTTCGAAAAGGCCACACAGGGGAATTCCCTTTTTTAGAAAAAACGAATATCGTGTATAAAGACTACCACAAACTGATCAAGATAGTCTCTAAAGACTCTATTCATTAGATCCATGAAGATAGCAGGGGCAATAGTAAGAACAAATGGCATTACTATAAATTCATAGTGTCCATACCTTGTACGGAAAGTTGTTTTTGGTATATCCTCTTTTTTTATGCTTAATTGATGATATCCTGAATGAAGATCAATCTTGGAAAAGTATTGAGCTCCATGTAGTTTGTCAAATAATTCATCAATGCATGGGAGATGATATTTGTTCTTGATAGTGATCTTGTTAAGTTCTCGATAATCAATGAAAAGCCTCATTGCTCCCTCTTTCTTCTTAACAAAGAGAACATGTGTTCCCCAAGGTGATGCACTAGGGCATATGAATCCTTTATCAAGATTGTCTTGGAGTTGATTCTTCAATTCATGCAACTCAATTGGGGACATTCTATATGGTGTCTTTGAAATAGGCATAGCACCTGGTATGTGTTCTATTGAAAACTCAACTTCACGATTTGGTGGAAGACCTGAAAATTCCTCCGGAAAGACATCATCAAACTCCCATACAATGGGAATATTCTTAATCGTGAGTTTCTCTCCAACCATTTGAGATAAATAACCTTAATTTATTAGAATCAATACCCATTATATAGAAGAAATTTCCACTGGAAGGTTATATTCATCCTTGCATCGATAGATGATAGTAGATTGATCGGGAATATTAAATGTGATTTCCATTCATTGGAAATTTATATGAGCTCCATATAAATAAAGCCATTCCATGCCAATAATCACATCAAATTCCACTATAGGATGGATCACAAGATTTACAGGAAGCACCTTCCCACAAAATTCAATCAGATAAGAATTGTAAACTTTTGATGTGACTGTTGTTCCATTAGGGGTTGTCACAGCTAACTCAATATCTAACTACTGAGGTAATATGACGATACCCTTAGAAAATTCTTTAGAAATAAAAGAGTGGGTGGATATAGAATCAAATAAAACATTTTCTACTTTAGAGTGGATGGTAAGTGTACCTTTCACCACTTCGTTATCATACTCCACATCACCGATAGAAATTTCATGTGACTTTCCTTTGCCTTTGGCCTTAAGAGTTTGTTGACGTTGACCATCATCATCAACCCTTAGATTAGGGTATTGGTTGGCATAATGCCCCATTTCCTTGCACTTGAAACATTGAAGTGTAGGAGGTACATTATGTGTATCCCTTTATTTGTTCGCATCATTAGACATCTTCTTCCCATTATTTCGACATTCAACTTCCCGATGACCTTCTTTTCCACACTTAAAACATTTACTTGTCCCTTTCAGAAAATTCCCTCCATTTTTCTTTCCACACTTTGAGCATAAGGGAAAACTCATCTTCTTTTCAGTGTGGTCTTTATATTTTCCTTTGAATTCCGTTTTCCTCTTCTTATCCAACCCATATGATTGATGGGTTACTCCAATATCCATCTCAACCTTGAGAGCACATCGAACAATTTCCTCGTAGCTATTGAAGTCCCTAAGGGATAATTCCCTTCGAAAACTTGGTTTTAATCCACTAAAGAATCGATCGATTTTACTCCCAGGTTGGATAATAATTCTGGAAGTGTACCTTGAAAGTCTTGTAAAATTTTCTTCGTAGGTACCAACAGATTCATCATCCTTTTTCTTCAGTTCAAGAAACTTCTTCTCCATCTTTGATCGAAGAATATGAGGGAAGTACTTATTGAAAAATAAGTTCTAGAACTCGTCCCATTCCATAGACTCAATATCATCCCTTTGCCTCATATTCTTAATAATATTCCACCATTGATCAGCTTCACCTTCTAAACTATATAATGCTAAGATGGCTTTATCATGTTCAGAACATTATAGAACTAAAAATATCTTTTTTGTGGTACTGATCCATTGTTTAGCCACTTAAAGATCAGAAGACCTGCCGAATGAAGGTGGACGCTGCCTCATGAAGGATTCAACGGAATTTTTCTCATTCCTTTGCTCGTTTGGAAGTCTTATATGTTTCATAGCTTGGTAAAGTTGTGTGAGCACGGCTACATGATTTTTCATTCCAGCTCCCATAACATTCGGTTTCTCAGGGGGACAATCATTGAATTTCTTGTCACATTCATCATTAACACGGTTCCTTCGGGTTCCAGCCATTGACTAAAACCAAGAAGCATAGTGTGAGAAACACTAATCATAACAGGAAAATCACATAATCAAGAATAAAATTTCATACATTAGGTCTTATCATAGGTTGTTCATGGCCATTTCTAAAACACTAATATTGTGTTCTATGTTTAGACATATCCTTAGAGTTCTTACTAAGGCTTTCACATCCTTGTTTCCAAAGTTTGACTATATCTTTCCTCTGATACCAACTATAATGACCCAGAATTTACATACATGGTTATTAGTTCATAATTGAATCATACTTATTACAACATATAACAAAACCATGATAGGACTGTATAGGTATAATGTCTTTAGAAACTGGGAAACATAAACAACTGGTTCATAAATCATCTATATTGTCTCCCATTTATTTCATCATATCTAGAGTCCCTTTTTGGAATATTCTACTTAATACCCTTCTTCCAGTCCTGGGGAAAAGAAAACATACAAAATGGTGAGCTCAAATGCTCAGTAAGGTGTAAACAAAGGAAATATCAATCATATCATATCCATAAGAAACTAACATTTTGAAAATCTTAACCTGCAAAAGAGATCATAATATCATGACATGGGATGAATCATAGTAGTGAAAAGTAATCCCAAATAATCATAACATAAAACATGAAACTTTTCGGCATACACACATAATCATAGAAAATCATTTCATATTAGTCAAGACTCATTTCCAAGACTATCATAGCGGATAAAGTCCATTACTGAACCATGTTCACTCCTCGTTCCAGTCCTGTATCACTGAACTGGATTAACTTGTCATTCCAGCCATGTCTATATCATGAGATATAAATCTTTACCCAATGCATTGAAGGGGGGTTGGATATAGGTCCCACCCATCTCATAATGAAACCATTCTTATGTGTGCCACAAAATCATAAATCATGGCATAACCCATTTAATAAAAATGGATTCTTAAATATCATGACATCATAACATAATCCATAAAAGGACATGATAAAAATAACTCCATCATAACATAATAAAATCAATTTAATAATAGGGATATAAATATAACCCTATATTATCTTATATGGAAAATAATTTTGATAAAACACTTGAACTCCATTCTTCAAGAAAATATCCTTTCTACTTCAAAACTTTTTTCATTTCTTAACATTTAATACAATTTTAAACTAAAAGAAGTTGATTAAAAATAAACTTGAAAACCTGTAAAAGAAATCTTCATGGAAATAATTTTCTATGAAATCATAAAAATCCATTCATGCCATATAAGTTAAAAAACAGCCTTCTCGTATTTGGCTAAAAAGTAAAAAAGTACCTCGTACTGTAAACGACAAAAGATTCCATTCATATATTTTACTAAAAATTCACCAATAGGTAAAATTTTATTTAAACCATTGTAGGAGTATAGAAATAATATTACATATTGAGGAAACATGTATGTGGATGATAAATATGCCCCGGTAAATACCAAAGTATAAACAATCTTGGATAAAAATTGAGATTGCGAGATTTTCCCTTACCTTAGGTCCGATATGCTTTCTACGTATCTGAACCTCCTGTATAATGATTTAAATAATGTCATTGACTTATTACAGAACCATATTAATTGTTATGATATCATATATGGTCATATTATTATCATCTTATTAGTAATATTTCATTGCTACTTGTTATTCGGGTGTTCATTGCTTTATGTTCTTATGAAAGTTTTGTCGAATACATTCTTATTTCTCTATTTAGGTTATAGATAACTCATTTACAAAATGGTATTAGTGTAATATATATCATATTTATTCATTCAATTCATAATGAATATCATGTAGAATGAGTCGCATCACATCGTGGAGACGGTAGGCCATATGTATGCACGAGCGATAATATCGTTCCCATGATCATGGAATTGTATTGAAGTGTATGTATAATATTTAAGAATAAATATCACTTTACAATAATCATATATAGTTATTCTTTACACCATTATACCCATCCAAGTAAGGTGGTGGTGGAAAATAGATTACACAACGGTGTGGAGACGGTATTCCGTACGTACGCACGCGCGGTGATTTCATTTTCCGTAGGATGTATGGAAAGTGAAATAGGGTTGTTTCATACTAATAATAACATATCAGTATATGATTTATACATATGTTATTACTTCATAATTAAATAACTAAATAAGAGTTAGTAGAAGAAGAAATAAATTTGAAAGAATCGGTAACAGATATTACCTCTTCTTCGACACGCCTCTTTGAAACCTTCTCTTAGGGCACTAAAATTGGTATTTGAAGATGACTAGGACCTCTAGTATGTTTCTAGGGAATTTAATAAGGGAAATGGGAAGGGTTTGACCAATCTTGAAGGCTCAAAATGGTGTGAATAGGAGAGGGAATAGGTGCCCTTTTATAAGTGAGGAGAGTGGCACCTTTGGAAATCTAAAAAATATTAAACAAATATTAAATTATAATAAATTCAAACCCCACATAAAAACTTCCAAAATTACTCAAATTAAATGATTAGATGATATAGGTTTTTAATCTCATCAACCAATAAAATTTATACATGTTGGGAATTTATTTAAAACATTATCAACTTGATTTATCCTTATTTAATCTATTTAATTTTATTTGTGGTAAAAATATTCTAAATTTTAAATAATTATAAATAATTACTTATATGTTGTTAATTTCCTATAATTTTTTTTTTACAATTTAGACCACATAAATTTTAATTTATAATTTTTAAATATTTTTGTGATTTTTAAACAATGTTATAATATGTCTTTTTTTTAAATAACAGTACTGTCAATTTTGACACTATTCATTTATTTGAATTTAAATAATCTCCACACAGAATATATGTTTGAAATAAAAGATTTAATAGATTCAAAACATGTAATATTTTTCTATAAAATTCATGGAGTACATTAAATAGTTCATATAATATTTATTTTAATATTTTTAAAACCATTTATTTGATATTTCAATCAATAAAATAAATTCAACATCACTATTGTGTCATAATTAATGATAATTATTTAATAACTAAAAATAATAAATAAATTCACATGATGCAGATAATTGTATTATCTTTATGGATAATATTTATGTTCCATGTTTTATGAAGTTTATAGCTAAATTAAAATTATTTCACTTATAAGATTTAAGAGAGTGACATATTGTCACTTTCTTTAGTTTTAATAATAATTACACCATTTTCATGTTCAAAGGTCCATGAAATGAATCTATTCCAACCCGTAGGTGATATGGTTTGACTTTTAATCATCCAATAGAATTTTTTAAAGTGTTATGGTAATTTTACAATCTTATTTTTAACCTTAATTACCTGATTTACCCTTAACTGTAGTAAATAAAAATTACAGTAGTTACTATTCATAATAAAAAAAAATAAAAGTAACCTATTAACATAATTTAGACCCATTTAATCCAAATATGGATTCTATTTTTAAAAATTCAAAACACATAAGTTGTAGTAATTAATTTCAAATTAATCCCGTTGTTAAGAAAATGAGTTTTAAAAGTTAAAGCATTGCCAAAGATTGAAATGTTTTTACCTATTAATTCAATGTAAAATTAATGCTAATGAAATACATTATATTAAATTGTAAAAATATATTATATTTATACTTTGAAACCATTCAATAATATATTTTAACCATATAAATTATTTTGATGAAAAAAGTTGTTTTCAATTAAAAATTTGCGTATTTTTACTATTCCTCAAAATATGAAAGTTATCAGAAAAGTATCAAAAATTTATCCAATGTAAATTTTTATATCTTTATTCAAAGTAATAATTTTATTTTGTAAAATTTAACTTATAAACTTGTCAAAAATTAGCTTTAAAATGGGTGCGCCATCAAAAGGCAGAAAACTACATTTTTGAAAAAAATAAATTTTTTATCTGAAAAAATGATTTTTTTCTCGTATCATATGTAAAATGAATTATAATGTTATATAAAATTAAAAATGTTTTTAATAATATTTATAATGGCTAATTTATATAATATTTTAATAACATATCATTGTTCAGTGAAAATCGGTATTGCGTACAACACACGCTCTCGAAGAAGGTTGCTCTTGTATATAACACAAGCCAAGCTAGTGTTGTGTGTAGTGAAAGATTCCTTTGATGTTGCATATAACATTATACATAAAAAAATACTTCTCATAAAATATCAGGGTGTTACATTAAGAATAAAATTATCACATTATCAATTAATCTTTATTTAACCACATAAACTCTTGGGTTCCCATGGAAACGCGTACATCAATACATGTTTCAGCCCAAGTTGGAGTCTAAACTATACCAAAGGGATATCATATCTTATAATTCCATTATTACCATTCTTATTCTCAATCCACACATGAATTACATTGTTATAATTCCTTATCACATTTAACACATGAATTACATTGTTACCATTCATTGTTCTAATTCATACATGAATTCCATTATTACCATTAATTTCTCAATTGACACATGAATACCATTGTTATCATTCATTTTTATAATTAATACATGAATTCCATTGTTACTATTCATTGTTCTAATCACATGTATCACAAAATCACAATAATTAATTTACTAGTTAATTAATCAAAATCAACAACTCCATATTCATATCATTCAATTAATTAATCCAATATTAAGTTAATCACATCAAATAAATTAATTAATTCAACAATTAATATATCACTTAAATTTTATTAGTCAATTCAACAATTAACTATCCTCATGCATTTCATTTCTAATTCAAAATTTTTTTTCCCCATAAATACTCTTAATTAATTTCCCTAATTAATTATGTACATATGTCCCACTAATTGATTCATAAATTAATTAATCAATATCCACAACTCAATATCCTAGAATTGATTTCACAATTAATTATCTAATTAATAATCTCAAAACTCCTTAATTCCTACCACAATTAATTATCTCAATTCTAAAATCTCAACATCTCATAATTATTTCATCAATTAATAATCTAAAATCAACAACATAATATCTCACAATTACTTCTTCAATTAATTATCTAAAATTAAAAAATCAATACCTCATAATTAATTCCATAATTAATTATCTCCAATCAACAACTCAATATCTCACAATTAACCCCACATTTAATTATCTCAAAAAATAAATAAATATCTCATAATTAATTTTATAGTTAGTTATCTCAAATTAATAACTCAATATCTCATAATTACTTCTACAATTAATTTTCTCAATCTAAAATTCCTAAAATCCCAAATTTCACATCTCTTTAATTAATTAATACATAAAATTAATTAATTAAATTAGGAAAAAATTATAAACATCCAATAACAATTATATAATTACATACACATCATTTAAATAATGACATTAGGATTTGAACTATAGACCACCAAACTCAATTCGTTGACAAGTGATCACCCAACAAAAATCCCCAATTTCAGTAGAGTAAGGACATAAAATGAGATTTAAATCTAAAACCTATATAAAGATTAAACAATAAATATCACTTAAATATAGATCTAGATCAACAATACTATATTTAGATCTATCTAAAATTGGGAAGAACAATCCTTCAATAGATTGAAGTGGAATGGGAAAGAGAAATGAAACCACACAAGATGAGATCCTCTTACCGAGTGGGGTCCAGATCTTCAATTAGAGATTTTAATCACCATAAAGAAGGTTATAATGGCTTTGAATACCTCCGATAGAATCTAGAATAGATAGAAAATGATGATGGATGATGCTAGAGTATTTGGGGGTATTGGACAGCGGTTTATAAAATATTTCAATAATTTTTAGGGGATTAACATACCATACACACATTTTGCTGCTTGGGGTACACGGTTTCACCTAATAGTGTTCCCTAACCATGAACTTGTTCTGAGGGGGGCACATAGTTTCTACTTTTATGGTATAAAATTTGAAAAATTGTGCGCTACACATTTAAAACCCCTATGTCTTTGGTTGCACATTTTTTCTATGATTGGGCGCACAGTTAAGGAAAATCATGCATGAACCGTGAACTACCCTATTTCTCTTATTTTTTTTCAAATTTTCACCCACAAAACATCCCAAGGTAAAAACAAAACAAAAATTACTCAATACTAAGCAAAATAGTACTTGTAAACGAGCTTGATACATCACTAGAAAAGGTCAGGATCTTAAAAAAACCTTGACATAACTATCATATGGCCAATGTAAAACACTTATATAGGGAATAATAGATTCAAAAGTAGATATAAATATCACGAAATTGGTTAAGAAAAGGATTATTTTTTTGTCCAATTGAAACAACACACGTCATACACTCAAAACATCACATCGATTAGTCATAAATTAAGAGCATATAAATCTCATGAAAAAAGCATTAAAATATGAAATAATGTAATATACATGGAATGAAATGTTATAACACTAAATTAATCCAAAATAGTATCTAATATATGTTTCTATCTCTGTGGAAATGTGTGTAGCTCCCTCACAATTAATTCCCACTGTTTAGCCCGATATCGGGGGGAAGAGGAAGCTTGGGTGGATCTAATTCTTCATCGTTGACACCCCTATGAGGATATGGGCCTCCATAATTTCTAGGATAAGAAGAGTAATCATATTTAACTCCACATTGGTAACACTTCACTCATTGTTATAACTTGAAAATGGGGTTCCCAAGGATCCAAATTATAGGTAAAGTGGAAGGTGGTTTTGGGCACCCTGGTTTCGAGAAACCATTTGAACTATAGTTTACAGTGCCTAGAAAGTATTATATCACTTTAAAAAAACTAGAAAGTTGTTTACACACATCTTTAAGAACTCCATTTAAAATTTTTAATCATTTGAAAAACTACATTATGATATATGAATTAAATAATTAACATAACATTTGACTTTGTGAATATTTGGTTCCTTGGATAGATCAATCTGGTTGGGCCACTAGATTATTGAATTGGGATTGGGTGTCTTCATCAAAGTTTCATCCCATTGAATTCTAGACCATCAAAAAAATATCATTCATACTGGATTCATGAATTAGTATAATTGTGTGGTTGAGTACACATATGTTATTGGATTCTTGCGCAATTGGGCCCATTTTCATCATCTTTGTCCTAATCCCTCTAAATCACATCCAACTATAATGAAAACATAAAAAATGAAATATACCTTTATAAATGAGATAAAAATTATATTATTGAATTAAAAATGAAGGGAAATTTTTTATTACATTTATAATTTACAATGAAAAAATTGGATTAATATAGTGGTGTTAGGGTGAAATAAAATAGTGAATCAATGTGCATTCATACCCCCAAACCTAAACATTTTCACTACTAGGAAAAGACACATTTCATAAATTGATGCATGAAGATATTCCCAACTTTATTAATATAAAATATTAAATGGGAATTTAATATGTGATATAAATTTGATCATAGAACAAGTCACAAAAATTATTTATTCTCAGTGTTCATGGAAAAAAACGTCCCTTAAATTGTATCAAAACAAAATTCAAGGAGATGAATGATTCCAATTTGGGAAAATAATTGGAAAATACAAAATTTCACTAAATATCCATTTTTTATATAAAAACCATTTCATACTTTTCTTTCCTCTTTCTATCCAGTAAATATTGGTTATTTCAAAAACATTATATGTAAATGATTCTGTCCACTGAACCTGTCCTGCATCATTTGCAATCATATTTCAAGACGCACTCACATAAACATTCCTGAAAGTGAAACCTTAATATATCAACCTAGATATTACCATATATTGTATATTTGATCACTACACATAGTTTTTTAAAAGATGAAATTGGAAAAAATCTCACACTCATAACTCAACCCTTGTTTGATCTCCTCATGACACTAATTGTAATAGTTATAACATGACCAAAGGTTAAAAAAGAGTGGTTTTTGACCTACCTAAGAAATACCCCATATTTTTTTGTTTTTGTTTTTTTTTTTATTTTTTGATTTTAATTTCTTTTGAGGGATTACAATATATAGATAATAGGTGCACACACATAGGTTAATAAGGTATAGTTATGAAAAAGATCAAATAAAGAACAAACATATGGAAGAATTGTTTTGGAAAGCAGATAAATATTAACCTAACTTATATTTACCTTATATTTAGTAGAAAAAAATCACAATTCATGGTGTGGTGAAAATACGTGTAGAGATATTAAGTGACAATTTTTTCCTAAATTATTCACACAAAGCATACCATTATTCTCAAAGGTTTCAAATTGATACAACCACTCATATCATCAAAATGAAATCGTTTTTAAGAAAAAATCACACCTAAATGTTAAATTCATGCTAAAAAACACATTCTATCAGTGATTTATTTAGAAAAATGTTTAAAAAACATGAAATATGGAAATTACTCATGCATTTTAAATAATTTACATGATTAAGTGGGCACAAAAAATGAATATTTAGGAATAAAGGTGAGGGGGAAAATGGGAGGGGGGGAAGGTAAAAATACTATTCAGAAATATAAAAATAGAATAAATAAGAAAGATAATGAAAATCATAATAAACTCAACAAGGTTGGAAAAAGTAAAATTACTATTCAATAAGTGAAAAGGGAAAAAATAAGAAAGATGGTAAAAATGTGTAACTAACCTAGGAATGTACCCCCCCCCCCCCCCCACACACTCCTAGAGTATGTTGTTTCCTCACTATAATAAAATAAAATGTGGGAAGGAAGGATAAAAACTGGTTTATGTCATTAATAGGTTTTTTATTGAACATGGAGTTCCTACATCGAGGGCTCCGGAAGGGCTTTGTGAAAGTACTTCAGCCACTGCCTATTGATAGTGAAGGTTTGTTTTGTTTCTTCATTTCTAACCTGAAAAACACCAAATGGATAAACATTAATAATAGTGTATGGACCAAACCAGTAGGAATGAATCTTACCTAGATTCAACTTCATCCTTACATTAAAAATTAGGATCCTTTTCCTAATATGGAATTGACATTGAAGGATGAGATTGTTGTTGAGCGCCTTAGTTTGATCCTTAGAAATTCATGAGTTCTCATATGAATCATTATGTATTTCCTCCATCTCTTAAGTCTGTAGATTCCTTTTAGCACCCACACAATAAAGATTAGAATTTCATTGTTTAATGGCCTAATAGGCATGATGCTCTCTCTCAATTGGGAGGTGACAATTATTTCCAAAAACAAGATGATAAGGTGACATTCTAATGGGAGTTTTAAAGGTAGCACAATAAGCCCATAATGAATCATTGAGTCTAAGACTCTGATATTTTCTATTGGGTTGTACCATTTTCTTAAAAATTTATTTTACCTCTCTATTTGACTCCTCATCTTGACCATTTGATTATGGGTGATATGTTGTAGCCACTCGATACCCAACCCCATATCGACATAAAATTGATATCATTGATTGGTTGTAGAAATGAGAACCCTAGTCATTGATAATGAATATGATTAATCCAAACCTATAGAAATATTTACATGTTTCCATTTTTACACATAATAATCTTCCAGAAGAATTTACAAGTTTCCAAAGGAATTGGGAAATATCACCATAAAGTCAATGCCCCAAACATTGAAAATTCCATGTAATAAAAAGGGTTGTTGTGGAATTTTCTTTAGTTTAGATACATTCCCCATTATTTTACAAAGAGTGCATGATTTAGAGAAATCATGGGTATTCCAAAATAATTTTGTTCGAAAGTGACTAGAGTCAGGGACCTTGTAAGCAGTCCATTGGGGACCAAAGTATCCCCTACATGAAAGAGTATGGAAAAAACTAACAACATACTAAAACTCTCTATTGTTAACATAATGCTTGAGGAATTTATCACTAAATGTGTACCAAAGGTAGGGGTTATCCCAAATGTACCAAAAAGACTCATATTGTAGACGATCAGCTTGTTTTTTTGAAATTAGTTGGAATGTAAGGTACTACCAAATAATTTACAATTTTGGAATTATAAGGAATAACATATTTCACACAATACCATTACTCATCAAAAAACATGACATTTATAGGAATACAGGGGGTTTAGTTAATGTATGAGTATGCGAGGATCCTATTAATATGGTCAGGAAACACATTCTCGACTTCTTTTTTAGGTCTAATTTCTTGATTAAATTCCTGAAGGTAGAGAATCCAGTGAATGATATGTGTTTTGGCTTCTAGTTTTTGAAGAAGATACTAGAGTTTTTCATGGTCTGAGAACACAATTAATTTAGACCCTAAAAGTCATGACATGAATTTATCTAAGGAAAAAATAATTGAAATGATTCTTTTTCAGTTATTGTGTAGTTTAATTGGGCAGGGTGCATGATGAATATACTATGACATGTGGATCTCGATCAACCCATTGTGATAAGACTTCCCTGAATGCATAGTTAGAGGAATCACACATGATCTCAAATAGTAAATCCCACTGAGATGGTTGGATTACTAGGGGTAATGTGATTTTCTATTTCAATTTATTAAAAGTTTCCTGATATTATTTATAAAAAAATTCATTTTATTTTTAGAGTAATTGGGAGAGGGGAAGTGCAATATTACTAATTCCATGAATGAAAAGATGATAAAATCCAACATGAACTAAGAAAGACCACACATCCCGTTCATTTTTGGGGAATGTTAAGGAAAAAATGACATCCATTTTTTATTTATCCACCTATATACCATCCCTAGAAATAAAATTTCCATGTACTATACCTTGTCGCACCATGAATTTAAATTTCTCATAATTTAATACGATATTCTTTTCAATACAATGATGAAGGACAGAACCAAGACTGCCCAATAACTGATCAAAATAAGAACCATATATAGTGAAATCATATATGAAAACTTACATGAAATTTTCTAGGTATTCTAAAAATATACTAACTATTCATCATTGGAATGTAATTGGAGCATTAAACAGACCAAATGGAATCCTCCAATACAAAAATGTTCCAATGGGGAAAGTGAAGTTTGTCTTTTCCTAATCCTCAGGGACATATAGATCAGACTGTATCTAGAATACCAATTACTGAAAAAATAGTGGGACTTCCATGATATCCTCTCGAACATCCAGTCAATGAACAACATGAGAAATGTTCCTTCCTAATGTGTTGGTTTAGTTGGTGATACTTTATACAGACACACCAACTATTCTACACATGGTTTGGAACCAATCATTGTTTTCATTTTTAATTACCATTAGACTAGTTTTTTAGGAACTACCTACACCATACTGACCCATTGGCTGTCATATATGAGGTAAATTATTCCATTTTCCATTAATTTTGTTACATAATGTTTAAAAACATCTAGGATATTTGGGTGTAGTCAATGTTTTTCCTACCTCACTGGTTTAGCATCATCATTTAACAATACATGATGTGTGAAAATTGATGGTCCAATACTTGAAATGTTATAAGTCATCCATCTCAATGTTTTTTATACTTTTTTAGAAGGTTAAGTATTCTTAATTCATGATATAGAAGTATTGAACTAGAAATGATGATAGGATGCTTGTTTCTTTTCTCGAGATATTAATATTTAAAAAATTTAGGTAGTGGTTTATGTTCCAATTAATTGGGTTTTTTATTGATTAGTGTGAATGTGAAAGTAAGAGATCACTGATATCATCTAATTACTCAATGGTAACATCCTTATATGAGGAATGAGCCTTTACAACCTTAGCGATATCATAGATGGTCATGGAATCCTCAATGCTCAAGAAACAATCAATTAAAAATCATGCATGACATTTTTCTAGACTTGAACAAAATTATATGCATTATTTATTACCTATAATTTCTATTAATTATGAAAAATAAAAAATGTGGTCATGGTAAAGAAAATGAATTTTTTCAGGGGATGGGATTACATTAATATAATTAACTAAAAATGAAGAATGTTCTTCTAAGGGGTGATTCATGGAATCAAGGATGTTTAAGTGGACAATATCACTACTAAAATCCATAGTGAATGTTATAATTTGTACATTAATTAAACTTTTCAGTGGTTTTCAATAAATTCCTCCCCAATCAAAATAGGGTGTGTCCATTCATCAAACTATCTTACATTTTAAGAACAAGAAAATCAGTTGGTAAAATTAATTTTTGTACCCTCACTTGAACATCCTCTAACACACTAGTGGGGTGTTTTTTACTCTAGTTTTCTATTTAAACCAAAATTCATATGTACTTTACTTCCCCAACATGAAATGATGAGAAAATAGATTGAGGAATCACTTTTATAGAGGTGACCAAATCATAAATAGAATTAGAAATGAAATACTCCTCTATGGTGCATATGATCAAGAATGTACCAGAATCTTTGGATTTTTTGGGAAGTGATGGTTCTATCAATACTGGGAAATTCCTCCTTAATCACACATTTTCATAACCTTGAATTTTCCTTTGGTCTGCACACATCTTCTTAAGAAACATCATGTTTCGTGGAATTTGATTAACGACATCAATCAAGGGGACATTGAAATGCATTATTTTGAAAGTTTCCAGGATTTATTTATCAATATAGGTTTATTTTTGTTTCCATGGATGGGTGTACCTTTAGGGAAATGTATGAGGAATGTTTGTTATATAATAATCATCAACACACACACTCTTTCCTTTAGTTGGTTTTTTTTCAGACAAAGATTTTTCTTATTTGGATCAATTGAGATGTTTGGAAGGGGAGTTTCCTTTGGAGAGGATGACTATATTGGAGATGTAACTTGAATTTTTTGTTGAGTTCCACTCCTAAGGGTGATAAAAATGAATTTCTCTTATCCATAGGTTTGAAAAGTGGTTTAGAGGGTGGTTTACCCAACCCATGACTTTGAATTTCGCCCACCGAGTTGGTGAATTGGACTAATTGGATTTTAGAGTTTTATATGGATTCTTGGATGTTTTTCTAGAATTAGATATTCTTTTCATCATTTTTTCATCATTTATTCTAGTATAAGCTCTAATTTTTTAGGGGGTTGTTGGAAAGGAGTTTGTGGTGGTTGAATATTTATGGGTGGTAGTGGTGGACGACTACATTGGTCTGGTTGGTTCCATGGTTGTTGAGGTTGGTTTGAATACACCCCTTTCCTATAGGATTGTTTTTTTTTCAGCCAAGGTTGGCTAGATAGTACAGTTCTTTTCTAATCTGTTGGTTATAGAGGCATCCAAGAAATATTTCCTCACAACCCTCAAAAGTTTTTCTCAGTGGAGGGAATTGGTTAGAATAATGGGTGTCATTAGAAAATTTACCACAATGGATGAGAGGATGATATTGGTATTAACTTGGTAAAGCGAACGTTGTCAAAGAAGGGTACTTAACACTTCAAACATCTTGTTCACATTCCTCTCAAACTCATAACTTTTCACCTCCTGGAAACCTTGAATGGGTACACTGGACCTTAAACCGAATTGTTGAGTGTTCTGCGCTATGTTCTCACTAATGGTCCTTGAATATATAGGCGTTTCATCAACTATAACACTACTTATAGTAGCATCAATCAAGTTTTGATTAGTAGGAATTAAACCTTCATAAAAAACAATATTAATAGTTGATCACTTATTTTGTGGTGTGGGAAACATAAAAAAAATCCATTCAAATTTTTTACAATATTCATGAAGTGTTTTACATTGTGATAGTCTAATCCCAAAATTTTCATTCCTTATTATTTTAGTTTGATAGGTGGGAAAATAATTTTCTAGAAAAATTCGTTTCATGTATGTCCAACCTCTAATTATAGAATTAACATAATATATCATATATTTTATTGTATCTTCTAATGAAAAATTTAGTTCCCTAATCATTACTTTTTCTTAATCGACATTAGAAGGTTTTAATATTGAGAACATAGTGTTAAATTATTTTAATTTCCTATGGGTATCTTCTCCTGCATGTTTATGGAATCTTGGAAATAAGTGAATTAGACCGTAATTTAGTTTAAATTTTAGTGCTTTGACTTTAATTTCAATATTAGTGGGTTGGATATCAGTATTAGGCGAGGTCAGTTATTTTAGTATTGTATTATTTTCATTCATGTTATACATGTTATGTTCAGTTTCTTGTTTGGTTCGAGATGAACAGGGGTTTATAAAAGTAGTAAGTAGTTGTGTGTCCTCCTTCAAAGGGTTGTCCTATGTGTCTCAGTGTCATTTATGTTGGATCCTCTCTAGTTCAGGTTTGAAAGGAGGTAAATATCTTGAATTTGAATTCATCATTCATAGAGCCTACACAAGAAATAAATCTAAACACAAAAATATATGTAAAGGTAGAATATAAAAAAAAATATTTAAAAAATTTTCAAACATCTTATAAAAAACACTAAAAACCAAAGTGATCCTTTGAAACAACGCCAAAATTTGACAGCGTTTTCATAAAATGCCAAATTGATTATGTTTTTAAAGTTTATTTTTTATCTAGGGAAGAACATAGGTCATATTTCAAGGATCATTTATTGGTTTAGAGTGTATATTTTTAATAAATAGTACTAAAATAGGGGTGGTTTTTGAAAACAGTTTTAGGAAAAGAACTTAATTTAAAAGTTTAATAGTTGAAAAACTAAGTTGATTTTGAAACATAAGAGATAAAGAGGTATTTTTGATATCACCACGCATATTTTAAGTTCATTTTTATTTGATATTCATTCAATTTTGAAGTAATTAATTTGTTTAAATTAATAGTAATCCCAATTAATTGATAAAATTTTATTTCAATGCTTAAAGAACCAAACATTGACATAAAAATCATATTGCTAAGGTCCAGAATTTATGCATGGAATAAGAGCCTACAAAGTATATTTAAATATCAATAAAGTGTGTAAGAAAATGATTATAGAATTTTCTAATCATAGTAGCACAAGTCACACACTCAAAACCTCACACCAATCAATTAGAAATTTAGATCATATCAATCACATGCATCAAAACATGCATTAAAATATGACATAATTTAAGATAAATGGAATGATTTTTTTAACACCCAAATTATTTATAATTAGTAGATAATATTTTCATCATAACTCTTTTTACATGTGTGTATATCCCTCACAAAGGATTCCCACCATTTATCCGGACATCGAGAGTAGGAGGAAGATCAGTTGGATCTCCTTCCTCATCCTTGATACCCCTACAAGGATAGGGGCCTCCAAATATTTTAGTATGAGGAGATTAATAATATTAAACTCAAAAATTATAACACTTAACTCCTTGGTCAAACTTGAAAATGGTGTGGCCAAGATGCCAATCTATTTGTAAAGTGGAAGGTGGTTTTGGGAACCCTAATTTCAAAAAACCACTTGACCCATAGTTTAAAATGGCCATAATGTATTATATCACTTAAAAAAACTAAAAAATTTACCCTACTATTTAATTAATCTACCTAAAATTTGGAATCATTTGGATAGATACATCCTGAGATATGAACGAAATATATAACAAATATTTTGACTTCGTGTAGATTTGGTTCCTTGGATAGATCAGTCTGGTTGGGCTTCTAAATTGCAGAATTGGGCTTGGGTGTCTTCATAAATGTTTTATAACACTAAATATTTCTATCATGAAACAAAATATTATCCTAATTGGATTCATGGATTAGTATAAGTCTGTGATTTGTTCCACACATGTTATTGGATTCCTGTGCAATTTGGCCCATTTTCTTCAAATTTTTCTTTGGACCTCCAAATCACCTCCAACTACAATGAAAACATAAAAACAAGTAAAAGAACCCTTTATAAAAGTGATAATAATAAAATGATTTAATTAAACATTAATTTATTTTCTTATTGTATTTTGAATTTACAATACAAAATCAGTTTAATAAATTAGTGTAAGGGTGAAATAAAATAGTGAATCATAGTGCGCTCAATTACCTCCAAAATGTTCATTGGATTAATAATACACCATCATGGAATTGAAGTAAAAACTATGAAGACTAAGGAAATAATTGACATACCATATCATATATGCCTCAAATAATTAATAGGGATTCAATTATGCCTTGTTTACATGAAATTCTTCATAGAAAACCTCACTAGAAAGTGATGAAACTTCACCAAGATGAAGAAGAAGTGATTCATCTATCACTGGCAAGAAATCTATCAACAAACATTAAAAAACTAAAAAAATACCATTCAATCCCACCGATATTGATTTCACCAATCAAATAAAAGTATCTTATTCTCTATGTGATAACCTTAGAGTGATTGCTCGGTATCTTTAACACATAAAATAATGATGCAAGAAAATAAAATAGTCTCTACTATATTAGAATAACCATGCAAGATATCAAGACTCAATATTCTGATATCAAAAATAACCTCATATAATTGATATTTTTGGTTCATAATTTAAGATTCTACCTACAACAACAAGAGGTTCATTTTGTCTCTCATATTGACTCGATCATTTAATTCCTTAATCATCAAATGTTAAATAGATATTTGGGATGAGGGAAATTCAGCCTAAAATTGTTCCACATTCAGTTCATATTACAAAAGGTAGTGATAGTATAATCACTAATAGACTTTCTTGTAGCACATCCATCTACATTAAACATGGTTTTTAATACCGAGTTACCATATGAAGGGGTTTTATTTGTTTAATATTATCTAGAAAAATGAGAGATGTACTTTGACGGTTCCTTTATAAGACCAATGGTTAAATTAATGGAGATCCAAAAAATTAATAGGGTCAGTCTGAGAATCATTCTCGTTTTCCCAGTTAGGGTAGTTTTTCCTTTTTCTTTTTTATTATTATAATGTTCCACCAACAATGTGGTAAGGTGACAAGTTCATATTACATTCTTATCATTTTCACTGCAGATACCAGTCTCCTTCCTAGATATCAAAAGTTATTTATAAATTTTTATAAATAAAAACATTGGAGAATATTCCATTAATAATATTTATTGATTCCCCTTCTTGAATACACATAAGAGTTGATGAAGGAATTCCCCTCAGAACCAAAAATTTCTCACATCCCTAATTGAAAAAATTATTTTACAAATACACTGGTTAATGTGGCCATAGCCCAAGGAGATCCAGAATGATACAAAAAATTATCATCATCACACAATATAGTATGTTGTCCCCATTAATTTAAAAAAACATGGAATAAAAAAATGGAATCGATAGTACATTTGAATAAAAAATGATAACCTCAACAAATGAAACCACAATCAGGTGGATTTAAATTACATTTGACTACCTACAAATCGGTATTATTTAATTTTACTAAGTAAAGACAGAATAAATAATATTTTGTGTATTAAACTTTACTCTTTATAATGGCCCAAATTCTGAAAAAGTTCTCTATAAATAATGATGTGATGGATTCCTCCTTAAATTCATTGAAGGAGGATATACCCTCATAATTATGTTAGAATCCCATTTAATTATATGTGGTTCTCATCATGTAGGAACCAACCTCCTCCATCATATTAGGATGCTTTTGATTTTTTAGTCATTGGTGACATAGGTTTTCATGGATTTTACCAAGTAATTCCATGCCTTCCAGACACATTCCAACTTCATCCATCAACCCCCAAAATTACTACATACCTCCAAATATTCACGGTCATTTATCATATGGGGAATACTTGTCATGAAACTATATCCACCACCTATAAATATAAAATATAAGTATGTACTTAATTCCACCGATTTCATCTCTAAGTGGGTCTAGTTTATCCCTCAGAGAAATTAGGGAAAATTCTATCATCATCTTTTTGAAAATAAATATGTTTACCTTATTTAGTATCCCTCACATAATACTAAAAGACAATGACATCAATTTCTACTATTTTAAACATAAAAGGATATATCAATAATATGATATTCAATCCAAACACTCATCTCACTATCATATTTTAGAAAATAGATAGATAGAGGCTTTAAAAAATACCTTATCTAACATACACTTGAATATGCTGGATAAAGATAAAAATATTTCTTGAAAAACTATTGGATAATATATGTAATTATAACAGCACAATATACATGGGTGTGAAAGAAACCCTATATTATATCATATATGGGTAAAAGGTAGTCATGTACATTGAGGTTCAATTTCACTCACATCACGTGCAACATAAAACCATATATTTGAAGAAAAATGGGCTCAAATGTTTTCATATGACTTGAAAAATCTTGATGAAAAATGATTTTTCACGTTGCATGATGTAAAAAACCATCAAAACCGAGTTGTGAGAGCCTTTAAAATGAGGTCTACCTCTTTTTATTCCTCCAAAGAGAGATGGTATTTGTTATAGAACCCTAATGATACCTGAGAAGCATCCCCTAAAATTTAAACCAAAGTGATAAGGGACTTATGTCATACACAAATCCTACTACAGTGGAGATTAATCCATGATCACAATGGATGGATAATTTATAATTACAATAAAAAAAATGCAATGTTCCTCAAGACATAATATGTGTAATCTTTTCATAGGATCAATTTCTTCATTTCCTTATGATGTTAAACTATATAGGAATCATCCTTTCAGCCAGAAATTAAACTATATAGCTCTCAATTACTAGTATCTTAACATAAAACTATAATAAAATTTCTTTATCATGTGATGAGAAACTACATGAAAATGCCTTATTCACATGATGTTAAACTACACGAAATTTGGTTCTAAGTATCATGAACTCAAAATGAATGCCCCCATAGGTCCATTTTTTAGGAATTTAAATTTATTCTATCTTTTGATGCATTTAATCCTTATTTCAACTTTCACTAGAGAAAATTAACTCCTTCCCCTGCATAAGACACATATCCTTATGGAAACTATGATTCATGTTTTATCCCATATTCATGTTGGTAGGGATAAAATGCCCCTGTTTATTCTTAGATTTATGTAAGAAAAATTAATGACAATGATCCCATCAAATTATCTAAAATCACATGGTGTGTGTTCCTAACTATTTTCCCGACATGGTTGAAGTAATATTCCACATATTCTCCAATTTCTCATATTCAACATAACTCACATGAGTTTATATATCTTAATTTGTTTCTTTGATTGACACAACAGAGCCACATAATTCTCAAAGATTTGAAATAATTTATTCCACTCTATATGACCCAGAACTATTTAGAGTTGTAAACTTTATACAACCTACTTCCCTTTCCTAAGAACCATATCGATGTAAATATTCCCAATGCATGAACTTCTTGTACCTAATAAAAATACATCCACACCCCTATGAATGTTCTTGATTTGTATATGTGATATCACACTAGAACTACTTGTGTTTTCAATCACATTTCCTTTAGGATATGAAGTGACACTTGAATACCATATCCTGGGCCCAAAAAAAATTTAAAAGAAAAAAATGCCTTCTCCTATCACATGATTATGATTTTTGTGAGAAATTTCTTCAATTAGAACTACTTTTGGTTTTATTCTTACCTTGACAGGAAATGTAGTAACACCAAGATCCCTTAACCTAGGCCCATCCTCAAGTTCCATTGAAAAAATAACCCAATTTTTTTCAATACTTTTATTTGGTATTTTGAGCCAGATCAATGTAGGGAGGACTCATAAGATTTTTCTTATGACTTGATTCATGCTACTAAAGGATATATATAGTGATGCCTAGATCCTATATCTTGGGCCCGTACACAAATTATATCAAACAAAATCCTCTCTTATATAACACATATGGGTTTCTAGAGAAGATTCATTTGCAAAAGTATACTGAGAAAGAATAGAACATAAAAAATACCCTTATCTTAGAATTAAAAATATATTCATATATCTATGCCATGATAAAATATACCCATACTTAACTAATGTAATTTGAGTCCATGTCTCATGTTTCAAAACCAAATGACACATTTTTCCCTATTTGTGACTTTAAACTACTTATATCAACCTCCTACATGTGGCCCAATGTCCTTGCATACAAGCCAAATCCTTGTAATGGTGTCTGATGTAGTGTGGTTCTCCAAACAAATAACACAAGATAACCTATTCTTAGAATTATATCCTAACAATTGGAATCTCCAATATAGTGTAATGATTTTTAATGGCTTGAATCCTACTATCTTAGGATAAACATCCGAAACATATGTTCATCATCTGACAACATGTCCACATCCACTTTCCCACTTTTAAGGGAACCATAACAACCCAATCATAATGAACTCAAGTCCAAGATGCATCCACCATGCTTTTTAGATTCTTCTATTTCATGAACCATAATTTATGAATTAAGAAAATTGGATTTATGTATTCCTTTCTTGGATATTGGTAATGAGAACAATCAACTTCAAAAGACATATCTACTTGACCATGTATACTACACCCCCCAATATGGATCTGCATATGCGCCCCCAATATGACATGGAAACCAGGGGAATCTTCATCCTATGATGAATGTCATATAATATTTTCATGGACCTGCAACAATTAAATTGACCCATAATTAAATTGTGTTTAGTTTTCATCCCTTGCATACATATCCTATATCACTTCTCCCAATCTAAGAACATTATGTTTTGATTTAGGATGTCATCCCTCCCTGTTCAACAGGTTTTAGGAAAATCCTAGCCTTTTGGCCCCATTGGGGTTTATTTTCTCATTCATCAAGTCCATGAATTATAAACTATGTTCACCCACACACTAATATAGTCAATAATGTCTTGGGTATCTCCATCCATATCAAGTCAACTTTACTATTTTCCAAAAAAAAGGATTATCTCAACCCCTTTTTATCCAAGCAAAACAAACATAACCCATGTGAACCGCCTCTATGAGATATTCTATACTAGAATTGGGATATCAATTCATGTCATGTTTTCACCAAACCCTTATCCCATATCACATGTGTACAAATTTTAATGACCTTAAACATAATATTTTTGTTGAAAAAAACCATTTTACCTTAAACTATATCACTATAGTGGTCTTGAACATAAGAACATAAATTATAAGTGAAAAGACATAAAAAAAATTTAGGATAAAAATCTATAATGGGAATATTAAGTAAAATTAAAGTCTTCACTCACTAAGCCTCCTATTTTTAAGGATTAGGAAAAATGGAGTTTAAATTTAAAAGGGGCCACAAAGCATATAGGTACTATCACATGGACCTATAAAAAGTCAAACTATGCTCACTGGACCGCCTAGTTAAAAACTTTCTGAGCTATGACACATCATATATCTTCACCCAAATTATGTGGTTCATACATGGTTGCTTTGATTTAAGGGTTACATAACCCTTTTTGAATATGTATTCTTTCCACAAACCTAATTTATTTCACAAGTACCATAATACTCACAATATTTTTTTTATGTTGACAATAAATGCATTAGAATCCAAAGGACACCTCTACTTGACTATACATACTATGCCAAAAATATGGATCTACATAAGAGCCCTTGATAAGTCCAGTCAGTTAAAGGCATCTTTTTTTATAAATAAGGGAATCCTTTAATTTTTATATGAATGGATACAATTATAGTAGAACCAATCATTCTAACATAGTTAATGGTCATCCCATACACATGTGTCTCATCTCATCAATCATAATTCAAAATAATTAACTTAGGGTAATAATAATTCAAAATCCACCTATTCAAGTGGATCCAGTACCCTTGATGTTACACACTTGTGTATTAAGATATTTTTCAATGAAAGATATTGATATATCATCATACTACCTTTAATCAGTCCTTGTTATGTAGCTATAAATAAGGTTACAAGATAAACTAAACTTCATGGCCATAAACTAAATTTCCCTTATTCTGGGCTAGTCTTTATCACCTCTGGACAAGGTTTTAAAAGTGAAATATCCCTTATATAGTCTCTTTAATTGAATATTTGAGTGTTTATGTATTTTCCTCATAGGATCACACAATCAAGATCCATAACACTTTTGAAAAATGGAAGTCTAATGTCACTGATGGTACTGGTCACTTTAATATAGTTATTTCTTCCCGAGATCATAGCATCATAGTCTAGAACACTATCAGAAAATTCCATATCATATTAACTGATAGTGATAGTCACTTTTATTGCGATAGAATACCCTAAAATATATGCCCTTAATTATGAGGTTTCCCGTAATAGTAACACTAAAATTCATCATTTCACATCAGGTCCCACACCCACTATTTATAAGTGTTGTTCAGAGGTTTATGTGCAATGAAAAAATGAGACATTCACATAGACAACTTGAATTAAAGGATATATCCTAACATTAGTGAAATACAATCTATTATTAATATGAAAACATCATATTTCAAATATCCATTCACCCAAGTTCCACTTTGAACCTAGGAATAAATACTCTTTATTCCAATCAGCTCCAATGATGGGGGGGGGGTGGATATATCCATTCAGGAAATGGGTGGGGTTTTTGAAGGTAGAGTTCCTCAATCTCATAAAGTAATGGTCCTAAGGAAGACTAATGTAATCATCCCCAAAATACCTAACGTTTTCACGAGTTTAACTTGGATGCACCACTTGTGTGTACATATACTCCACACAAGTTTCACCTAAATGAATCAATAGCACAATTGACCACCATCATCTGGGGTTTTGATTTTTACTATAAATAGGACCCTTGAGACCCTTATTTTTACCTATTAGAAGATGAAGATAAAAAATGAATCTATGCTCACCCTAGTATCTCTCACATGTATTCAAATCCCTCATATTTATTATTAAAGACCTAAACCAAAGGGAATTAACTAAAAGAGAGGGTATTGAGTTTCCAAAATTTCTAAAATTCTAAGAACCTTTATGAGGAACCACTTAATTCTTTGTCCTATAAACAATTTGATGAATCACCCTTACCTAATGACACATTTGTGACCCACTATTCCAAATAAATTTGGGGAGATCCCTACAATTAGGGTGAAGCTTCACCCAAGCCATGTCATATAGATCATAAATTCCATTTAGAATTACTTGGGTTAAGCGCTCATCACTTCACCCTAACATTACTTTGGATAATCAATCATCCCTTTTACCTAGTTTCACTTTGGGAAATTCCTCACCACTTCTCCCTAGTGTTACTTTGGAAGATCCATCCTCACATCTTCGTAGTTTTATATAGGTGATTCCCTCATCACCTCAACCTAGTGTTACTTGATAAAAGCCCTCATCACTTCAACTTAGTGTTACTTGGGTGTATCCTTGTCACTCATCTGAGTATTACTCCAGCAAGGTCTTCTTCCAGCCATTTATAATGGAAAACCATATGTTTTCACTCTCATATCGAAGAATAATGAACACTTTGGATTCAATGGAAGAGTATTCCTTCACCAAATGTTTTCATTTGTACCTCCAATTATCAAATCCTCTTCCAAATCCATCAAATTCATGAAATTAGGGTATGCACAAAAGATTGTTCCTCTTTTGATCCAACATTACCTAGATAAATGGTGTCTCATGTGTTTATCCCTCTGCAGATAGGGTCTCCATGGAATTTCCAATCTTATATTACCTTGATAATGGGGATCCTTATTTTAAGTACATAGGTTAGAATTCCCCTATAACATGAACCAACACATGAAAGACATAGGTCTAATCTTGATTGGTTTCGAGTGCCTGGTAGACAACTATGTTCTCCTAAGGATAGATTCAACCAAAATTGATAAAATCACTACATCTACCCTTCTAGTCCCATGAGAGGATCCAACATTCTACATGATTCCTAAAATGTATAGAATATGTGCCTTTTGGTTTCTAATCGCATACACATAGTGGATGTGTAAGCACCAATGGTGGCACTATTAAGGGTGAAAAACCCATATCATTCTCTCCTTCACTTGTTAGTGTGATTGGAAATATTAACACATAATTATTCAAAACATGTACAAATACATAAATTAAACTACATATCACTACATCCTAGTTCCATGACAATGACTTCGATGTAATATATTAAACTACAGCCATACCTTATGTGAAAAAACCAAGGATACCCTACACGAAGAGCATAATATTCCTCAGAAAAAAAAAACCTGATATGATTTAACATACCATATGGGCCACTTTATTATTTATAAGAACCATTAAATATTAATTTTTCATGCTCATACATGTTGCTTAGTCTTCCATTATTTCTTGGTTCTCACACCAATTATGACTCACATGGGCATAGATATCTGATCTGATCAATATTTTTAAAAAATTATGAATTTCCCCATTTTGGGACTCCTATAAGGTATATGTTCCAACCATTATTTTAGGAAAGATTCAAATTCATAATCCCATATCAATCTTCTATTGATACATCTTTCACGGTATACATGTTCGAGCTATATGAATTTAACCTGCATAACACCACATCCTAGTCACATGATGTAAAACTACATGGTAATGTCCTTACAACATGATGTTATACTATATATTATGGTCTGGTCATATTAGTTTTATTAATGAAAGATACCCAAATATATGTCTGATATCTTTGACTTTAAACATCATAGAACAATGTACTAGTTTCATGATAATAAACTACACGACAACATACTTAGTGTAATAAGATAAACTACAACTTTACCCCATGTGATTAATCAATTATTCAATGTGTGATGAGTGTAGGATGGATCATGCTACAATAATGAGTTGATTCCCAACACTATATATGCCTCTTCCCTAGGTATAATCCTTATTGAATTCTAATTATTCACTCTCATACAATGTTATTAATCTTATATTATATATTATTTCTGAAACCAATCATGACTCACATGTTCTTGGAGATATGAGTTTATGAAGACATTGAAAAAATTAAGAATATCCCTGATTTGGGCCTCCTATAAGGTGTAAGGCCCAACCATTATCTTAGGGTACCTTCATACATGTAAGCCCTACTTAATCTTGTAATGTGTAATATTTCAATGCATACATGTCCAGGCTATATTACATTATATTTTATGGTACCACATCCCAGTGTCATAACATAAAACTAAATGAAAATTTCTTTACTGAATGACATTGAACTATATGGTATAGTCTTTTAAAATAGCCATAAATTGAATCACCCAAACTACATGTGATTTGATTCTTATTTCAATAGGATAAGTAGGTTACTTTCCTTGTATTTAAAACCCAGAATCATCAATCTTATATTCCATCCTCATTGGTCCATGTTCCTCATAGGATTATTTATGTCCTTTCCTCACTTAGATCTTTTCCCATGAGTCTGTAAATATAATTCATTATGGTCATATTCCCTATGTAAAATCCTTTAATTGATATATATCCCCAATAATATCATACCCCCACAGGGAGATCCATATTCCTTCTATAAGAAAATCATATCTATCTCATCTGGTCCATATTTCTGATGGGACCTTACTATCCTAGAAGGTCCATATTCCCTACTAAACGAACTCATCCCCATTAAGTCATATTCTCTCTGAGGCCAACCAGAATGGTTATCTCATGCATAAGTCCCCCAATAACCATTACTATAAATCATTCACCCGATCTTCCTTACTGTGTGATATTAGATTTCCTTGATAAGTCCTTGTCACATGAACTTAAAAGCTATGATGTACCCTATTAAATGTTTCTAAACTACGTGAGTTCTGTTTCATTTTACAAGGATACAAGGAAAGTCCTTTTTATGGTCTTGATTCTGGAACCATGAACATATACCACCCTTTTAGATTATTATAAACTATAGATCACACAACTTTGTGGGTTTAACTATAGTGTGCTATAGACCAAAATCCTTAAGTGATTATAAGATAAATATATAGAACCAATGATATATATAGTTGGTATGATCGATGGTGAACCTATGATATATACAAATATTCACATTAATGGGATGCCTATGATACATGCATACATTCACATTGAAATATTCTAATAACTGATTGCTAACATGGGGGTTACCATCCCCATACTAAAATTTGTGAAGGATTCATAAACATGACTTAAAATATATGAGAGAATATCATATTAGGAAATAATTCCCCCAATATGATTAGATGATCCCAACCTCACATCCTATCGATAAATGTGAGTTCTTAAGAATCATTGGTAAGAAACCCTAGTGATTGTATTCCATTGGAATATAGATCCATAATGAAATCTTTTATCATGGATGTGGGGTGTTTTTGATTTTATGAACAAAACCTATTGGGAACTGTATAAATCATGAGTAATGATCTGATGTGAAGATTGTGAAACCACAATCATCCTCTCCCAATTAAGGATTAGAATACTCATGCCTCAGGTTTCAGGTCAAAACACTCTTCTAGAGCTCTATTAATATTGAAATAAATAATATTTATAGGATAATAAATATGAAAATATTAATACACTCCCTTATGTTTCATATTTAAACTCTTGGTCAATAACTTTGATGAAAATACTAGTTACTCCCCATTTACATTTATTCGAATTAGATGTCATTTCCCACAAGCTTTGAATTTGATATTTATATAAAAATTGAAGATCCTTTGGTTTGTTTTTTTAATTAGTATTTTATTTTTTTTCCAATATCTAGTTCTTTAATGTTTTTGAGTATTAGGTGAGAATGTGTTGTTAGAGCAATTTAAGAAACGTTTTCTTATCAAGTTAGATGAGTCATTTCTAATCTATAAAGTACCAAACATTGTAAAGATATTAATGATTCTTACTGAGTTTTTATGAGTTTTTAAAAAGGTTTAGAAGTTATAAAATATAAATATAACTCATGAGGTTTCTAGAAAAATAGTTTGTATGAAGATGAAGTCAAGAACTAAAAGTTGAAAGTTATACGAAGTTTTAGGATATGAAGTTGTAAAGTTATTACTGAAAAAAGGTTAATCTATGATGTATTACTAGATGGAAAGGTAAAATGCTGCATAGAAAATAGATTTATAAATTCTAGTGGAGAAAAACTAGGTTTATAAAAGTGGAATATAGAGGAGATTTATCCATTCCATCGAAAATTGAATTTGGAAGTACATCAGATGGAGATAGTAGAAGATAAATGAACTTCTAATGGACATACATTTACATTGTCTATCAAATGAATGATTTTGATTTTTATGAAGCCTTGAATAAGTTTTCAGGATGTTATTAGAATGTCGAGATGATCTAATAAAGGTGATCGGTTGTCGAAAGCTATTGAGTTAGAATAAATAGAGTTTCAATTGATCATTATAAGTAATAAACATTAGATAGAGGAATATGATGTCATAATAAGGATTTTTTTATGATGTTTGAGAAGAGTTTGGATGGTCAGATAGAGACATGCCAACTCATATGAAATATCAAGATGAATGAATGAGTTTGATTCCATAAGATTACTGAATTGAGTAAATCAAATGATGAAGGTTAGACAAAGTGGAGTCAAATAGAACAACATCGAAAAGCAGAGTTCTTGTGAAGGCATCAGAAAAACATTCCTTGGATGGATTTCTAAGGATCTTTGAATAAACTTTGTAAAGTCCATTACTATAGTGATGTTGAGTTGTTATTTAAAAAGTAGAAACAATAGGTTATATTTAAGGAAATTTTATGGGGTATTTTTTTAGATCTAAGGAAGATCACATGAATATTTTTGACTATGAAAATATAAAGAGATTAAAGGTGGTCAAACAAAAGTTGAGTTTTTTGAGAAATTTGAATTTGGAGCCTACACCACCTACTTTATTTTCATATGAATATTTATATAAATGGGAGAAATATTGTTTAGATTTTTTTATTAATATCATAGATTTAAATCACTGAAGGTTCTGCATTATGAGTATCCGGTAAAGGGATATCTTGGTTGAAGAAGAGGTCCACTAGATAGTGTTATACCACACATAGGTGCAATGGAAAGAGAATCATTAGATAGAGGCACCATATATAGGCACTCTGAATTAAGGAAAAATATATTTCGGCATTCTAGATGGATAATGAGGTAAAATAGATAGATTTGAATCAAATGGAGACATATCGAATAGATATGTACTAGAAATAGATTCTAGAAAAATTTGGTGAGATACGTTCAATGTTTTATCATAATGTTGGACCGGGAGAATAAGAAAACTTTGTAACTAGATATATTCAATAAAATTACATGTTGAGAGATAGAATAATCTTTACAAGAGTTTCCAAATTGTATTCACTTCATTATATTTTGAATTTATATGGATTGATAAGATTCAATACAACAAACATAGTCACCCACACTGGGGGAGATGCTTGTAAAAATCTTGGGTGCCTTTATTTAATTTATTGTGTTTTAATAGAAGTAAGGATAAATAATAAATTTTCAAGTAAATATACTATAACAAGTTTTATAGGATAATTTTAGGAGAAAGGAAATTATAAAATATCACCACTGATTCAACCCCCCTCTCAGAGGTGTACACATTCATGGGAACATCAAGGGGTATCAGAGTAGGTTGGTTCCCTCTCTTAGATCTTTATATTTCTTATCATGTATAATATCAACTTAGTTGATATCATATTTATTCATAGATTTTATAGAACAAATTATCATAGATGGAAGAAATAGAATGATACTCTATGTTCTATCTCTTGGAATGGTGGTGATTGATGAAACAACTATAGGATTTATACCCTTTTAGAAAGATATTTCTATGAAATTTACTAGTAAAAGAAATATTTAGGTTGATGGAAAATATAAAAATTTTACTATATTCTTATTTAAAAATGTTTATATGAAGTTTATAATTCTCTAGATTGTAGAGGAATCTAGGGAAATACTTGAAAGAATCTTTAATGGAAATATAATTGTGAAGGAAGAAAAACATCAATTTTTTTGAATTAATTTCATAGTTATCATAATGGCATAAGAAGAAACCATTGATAACTACTTCACCAGAGTCAATGAAATTGTTAGAAAAATCATAGTATTTGGGGATGTCTTGGAAGATTCAACTATTGTTTAAAAATTGATGATGAACTTTCTAGATAGGTTTGACCCTAAAGTATCTACTTTATAAGATAAATATGAGTTATCCCTTGATTAATTGCATAACTTTCTTGTTGCATTTTTTTTCAAGGTTGGTGCCACATTCAATGAACAAGGCACAATTTATTGAATAAAAAAGAAGCTAATTACATGAGTCTAAAAGAATGAATTTTATTACAATCTTTATAAAATAAAGGAAGCAAGTCATTAGGTAGATCATCCCGCCATGTAATGCACTGATTGACCACTCTGTTGGAGAGACCATCAGCAACCATGTTGGCTTCCCGAAAAGCATTAGTGACAATGCAGTTGATATCCAGAAGTGATGCAAGGCATTTCATCCACCGAGAAGTAAGCGACCAGGAAAGATGCACCGTTCCATTCCAGATGGTGTGGAAAATAGTGGTCGAGTCACTCTCGATCCAAATATTGTTGCATTTGAATTGAGTAAGGATCTTGTATTAAAAAATAATAATAAAGAATAGATATATTTTGAAGTTATATAGAAGCTAAAAATCTAAGAACCTGAATGATAGGTAATTAAACTCGTTGAATTGGAAGATAAGGAAGATAATTCTGAAAAAAATGGATGAATCCTATCACTCATATCAAGAAATTACTAGATATGTAGTGACAAGTACAAAGTTAAACTAACACTTAAATTCTTTTGGTGTGGAAGCATTGGATATTTTAGAATGAAATTTCAAAAGAATAAATATGAGGAATATAATGATCATGAATTTGATGAAAATCCTATGGAAGAAATGTGATAAACAGAAATTAATAAAATGTTCACTGGAAGTAATAAAAGAAGTATTTTGAGTAAAATGAAATATTATAAATCCACTAAAAATAGTTCATCAGAAGACAAAAATTCAAAGAACTTCAAAAACATAATTGATCATGTTGAGATAAAGGAGGATACTTCAAAAAGTGAGGAAGAATAAGATAAAGAAAATGATAGGAAATATCTGATGAGATGATAACTTGTGGTAGGTCTTGAGAAATACCAATAAATTAATAAATAATCCAAAATTTTGATTAGGAGAAGTGAGAAGAATAATGATTGAAAATAATAGTTTCTTAAAAAGGAATACATTTACATAAATATGAATTAACAATCTCAAGATGAAAATTATGGAAAAGATAAAGATGGTGAGAGATATTATGAAAAACTCTATTCTAAGAAAGATAATAAATGTAAGACATAATCAATATGTCTTGATTCTGAAAATACTTATAAGAAAATAAAATATGTAACACTTCGAGATTTTATGAAAAATATTATTTTAATTTCATTAATTTCTTATGTTGTATTCTACACCAAAATTACCCTGCGCTATACGCAACACCATATTAGCTTGCAGTATACGCAACACTATTCTTGGACCGTGTTACACATAATTTTGATAATAGTTATTCTACGCAACATTGAGTATATATATATATATATATATATTAAATGTATAAATGAAATATGGTTGGATTCTGTTATACGAAACAATGAAGGATTATTTCACAACACGCAACCCTGACTTGGCTTGCATTACACGCAATCACGACCTTCCTCGATAGCGTGTGTTGTACGCAATACCGGGTTTTAATAAACAATGTTATATTATTATAATATTGTCATGAACTAGCCGTTATGAATTGTATTAACTAAAATTTAAATTTTATAAGATTATTATTCAACTTACACATTTCTAGATCATGGTATAAGAACAAAATAAATTTTTCGGGTAAAATAAATATTTTTCAAAAAATGCAGTTTTACCGCCTTTTGATGGCGCACCCACTTTAAATATAGTTTTTGACATGTTTATATGTTCAATTTGACAAAATAATATACTTCTTTTGAATCGGGATATAAAAATTTACATTAGATAAAGTTTTGATATTTTTCCGATAACTTTCATATTTTAATGAATAGTAAAAACACGCTATATTTTAATTAAAAACAACTTTTTTCATCGTAATATCTTATGTGGTTAAATTATAATATTGAATGGTTTTAAAGTATAAATAAAATATATTTTTACCATTTAATATAATGTATGTCATTATCATTGATTTTACCTTGAATTCGTAGGTTAAATCAATTCAATCTTTTGCAATGTTTTAAACAAAAACCCGTTTTTATTCGACAACGAGATTAATTTTAATTTAATTTCTGCAACTTCTGTGTTTTGAATTTTAAAAAATGGATTCCATATTTGGAATCAGTGGGTCCAAATTATGTTAATAAGCTACTTTTTATTTTTGGGAATTATGAATAGTAACTACGGTAAATTTTATTTACCATAGTTAAAGGTAAATCGGGTAATTAAGAGTAAATATAATATTTTAAAATTACCCTAACAAATGTCAAAATCCTATTGGATGACTCAAATACGACCCATATCACCTAAGGGTCGGATTAGAATCATTTAATGGACATTGGCCATGAAAATAACTTAATTATTATTAAAACCAAAGAAAGTGACCACATGTCACCCTCTTAAATCTTATAAGTATATTAATTTTAATTTAGTGATAAACTTCATGAAACTTCGAACATGAATAGTCTCCAGAAAGCTAATGAAATTATCTACATCTTATAAATTTATTTTTAATTTTTAGGGATTAAATAATTATCATTAAGTATGACACAATAGTGATGCAGAAATTGTTTATCTAGTGAAAAATCAAGAATATTGTTTTTATTAAACTAATAGTGACCATAAAATGCACAGATACCTAAACAAAACTTATTTTCCATGTACATTTAAACCATAAGCATCCAATGGTCGAATATTTGACCATTTGGAGCCTTATAAAAGTGATTATGACACTTATATTATTTTATTTTAAATGATGCCAAAGTTGTCACCTTCATAATTTAATAAATATAACAATTTAAATATTGTGATTTGAAGATGATAAATTCGAGTAAAAGTATTATTGTGAAAGGTAATATATTTATCTTCATCATAGGATTTTATTTTAAATTTTTATACAACAAATAAGTATATTAAGTAATTATACAAAATGATGTAGTAATTATTTTATTAAGAGATAAACCAAATAAATGGTTTTAAAAATAATAAAATAAATATTATATGAACTATTTAATGTGATACAATAATTTTATAGACACATATGACCTTTTATTAATATATTAAAGCTTTTAGTTTGAACATATCTTCTGTATATATTTTATTTAAATTCAAATAAATGAATAGTGTCAAAATTGACACTATTGTTATTTTACAAAAATAACATATTATAAAATTGTTTAAAAATCACAAAAATATTTAAAAATTATAAATTTATATTTATATGGTCTATAATTTTATAAAGTAAACAATTATGAAAAATTCACAACAAATAAGTAATTATTTGTTATAATTTAAAATTAAGAATTTTATTACCACAAATAAACTTAAATAGATTAAATAAGGATAAATCAAAATGATAAGGTTTAAAATAAGATTCAAACATGTCTAAATTTGATTGGTTGATGATATTACAACCCTATCTCATCTAATCTTCGAATATGAGTCATTTTTGGAGGTTTTTGTAAGTGGGGTTAGATTTATTATAAATTAATATTTTTAAGAATTCCTAAGGTGCCCCTCTCCTCCCTTATAAAAGGGCACCTCCTCCCCCTCCTCCTCACACTAATTTGAGCACTCAGGCTAGGCCAAACCCTGACATTTTCTCTTCTCCACTTCCCTATAATAATCCTAGAGGTCCTGGTCTTCTTCAAAGACCAATCATAGTTCCCTAAGTGGAGGATTCAAAGAGGCGTTCCAATGAAGAGGTAATATCCATTACCGATCTTTTCAATTTCTTTCTTCTTCAACTTCTTCTTCTTTAGTTGTTTCATTATAAAGTAATGACATCAGTATTACTTACATACTGATATGTTATTATAAATATGAAACAACTCTAATTAACCTTCTATCCATCCTACGGAAAAAGGAAATCACCGCGCGTGCGTACGTACGGAATACCGTCTCCACGCCGTGGTGTAATCTATTTTCCGCCACCACCATAATTGGATGGGTATAATGGTGTAATGAGTAACTATATATGATTATTACAAAGTGATATTGATACTGAAATAGTATACAAACACTTCAACACAATTCCACGACCATGGGAATGATATCATCGCTCGTGCGTACGTACGGACTACCGTCTCCACGACGCGATGAGATTCATTCTCAATAATTAACCATTCATGAATGATTATAAATTATATATAATAAGTACTAATGAAATATATAACCTGATAATGATACTGGAATTATTTATATTTATGTGTATTTAATCTACTTAATTCCATTCAATTCAATAAGGAAACGAAAACAGCGTTCATGCGTACGTACGGACTACCGTCTCCATGAACGGTGTATTTCTTTCCATTTACTGATTTATTATATATGTATATTCTGAATATATATATATATAAATCATGTTTTATATTCTGTAATTATGTAATCATGATCTAATTAATCATATGAATAATTACAAGTTAAAAACACGAACGACAAATGAGACGATTTTACCAAAAAACGCTACTTTAACATGAATTTACAAAAGAATGGGTAATATAAAGCCATAAGTGAACCGTATATGATATAATAACAATGAATATGATTCTGTAATAAGTCAATAACATGATTTAAATCATTATACAGGAGGTTGGGACACTTACAAAGCAAATCTGACCTAAGGTAAGGGAAATATCACAATCTCATTTTTATCCGAGATTGTTTATTCGTAAGTATTTACTGGGGTGTATTTTATCATCCACATCCATGTTTCATAAATATGTAATATTATTTCCATCCACCTACAATTGTTTAAATCCATTTTTACCCTTCGGTGAGTTTTTAGTAATATGTATGAAAGGAATCTTTTGTCATTTTTCGTATGAGGTACATTTTGACTTTTCCGACAAAAGTACGAAGAATGTTTTTTTTAACTTATACGGCATGAATGGATTTCTAAAAAATTATTTCCAAGAAGCTTCCTTTACAAGTATTCATGTTTATTTTTAATCAACTTCTTTTATTTTAAAATTGTATGACATGTTAAGAAAGGAAAAGTGTTTTTGAAGAAGAAAGGATATTTTCCTCCAGAATTCATTTCAAGTGTTTTATCAAAATTATTTTCCATCTAAGATAATAAAGGGTTATGTTTTAATCCCTATTATTACATTGGTTTGATTATGTTGTGATGGAAATATTTTTATGAATTCCTTTATCTTATATGAATTATTTTATGATGTCATGTTGTTTAAGAATCCCATTTTTATTACATGGGTTACGCTATGATGTATGGTTTATGAGTATGTGGCACACATAAGAAAGGATTCATTATAAGATGGGTGGGACCTATATCTCCCTCCAATGCATTGGGTAAAGATTTTATATCCCATGAGATAGACAGGGCTGGAACGGTAGGTTATACCGGTTCAGTGAAACAGGACTGAAACGAGGGTTACTCGGTTCAGAAAGGGACTTCGTCCACTAAGATAGTCTTGGCAATGAGTCATGACTAACAAGAAATGATTTTCCATGATTATGTGTGCATGCCACAAAGTTTCAAGTTTTATGTTATGATTATGGGGATCTCATTTTCACTTCAATGGTTTATTCCATGTTAAGATATTATGATCTCTTTTGCAGGTTTTGATTTTCAAAAAGATATGATATGATTTTTAGTTCTTTTATTTGCCTTGCTGAGCATTTGAGCTCACCCTTTTATGTTTTCTTTTCCCCAGGATATAAAGAAAGGTTTTAGGTAAAAAGAAAGGGGAAGATCTTTATGGGAGATATGAAGATCTTTCACCACGATTAGAAGATTACGTTCAGAGTTTCCAAAGACACTAAACTATTACGATCCTTGTGTGTGTGTTTTTGTTATGTACTAAGTATTCCGCAAAAGTAATGTAATGTCCATGTACGATAAGCTTCGGGTATCTACAGTTGGTATCAGAGGAAAGGTTTAGTCAACCTTTGGAAACTAGGATGCGAGAACTTTAGTGAGATACCTAGATATATTTCTAAGTTATGTCTAGGGATGTCTCTAAGGTTAAGTATACGTATAGGTTATAGTCCTAGAATTGCGCTAACAATCTTGGAATTTAACCTAAGATGTTAGATATTGAGGGTGCTTTCCCTTTACTATGTTGTCTTCCATAGCATGATTTCGCCTCTCACAAAATTCTTTTTGTGTTTTAGTTAATGGAGGGAACCAGAAGGAATTCGGTTAACATTGAATCCAATGGACAAATTGGTGACTATGAGAAACAAAATTTTGTAACACCTAGAGATAAAGATATTGTGATTATGCCGAATCAGTCATCGCGATATATGATTAACAAGGTGAAATTTAGTGGTATGACTAATTCATCAAAGAAGAGGAAGATAAACTATTATGCATGTTCGCATGTTGAGGAGCATAAAGAAAGGAAGATTGAGATTTCTAAAGAAGGGAAGAAGAACCTTGAGGAATACCTCAAATGGAGGGACGGATGTAATCTGTGTGGAGAAAAGGGTCATAGAGTGACAGATTGTTATGGAGTTCAATGTCGTATTTGTGGAGAACATGGGCATTACCCAACTCAATGCCCTGACCTAAAAAGTTACTTCTAAATCAAGGAAGGACTTATTCCAGGACAATCATTGAAGTGGATGGACTGAAGTGTTTATGTATTGGTATTCAAGAATAATGTTGTTGAGGTACTTTTATGGTGTACTGAAATATTTATGTTTTGGTCTATTGTAGTTTTCAATAATTTTATGGAACCGGTAACCATGAAAAGTGATTGAGACATTTTTGGTAAACAGATGATATGAGCATAATGAAGGGATAAGAAGATAATGAGATGTTTGATTGTATTCATGAGCTCATGATTGATATAAAGACTAAGTGATATCATGGTTTGAGTATATATAATTTTTGGATTTTGGTATGTGGAAAGAGTTAACTTTTGACAGCATTCATGTTTTCACTATGGTTCAATGGGTATTCAAGAGAATACATGATTAATGCCTTTGAATGTTTGGAATGTGACCAACAAGACATATCTTATGGGGATTAACGACAGTATTAAATCTATGGTAATCGTTTTCACTATATTATGAGAGTGGACTGTAGTATTATGGATAAGACTAAGGATTAGAATGGATTATGTTGGACATAAGTTAGTATTGCTTAAGGATAGAAGATTTTCGATATTATTGATGGGATGTTATAGTAATGTAGTTTTAGAAAAAGGACAACCTGTAGGACGGGCGACAGCCCATCGCTTCGGACAAGCCTGTGGGAATCAAACCCACAACCGAAGTGCGACTGACCTTTATCGCCTACCACTGGCCTACAGGAAGTCCCTGTTTAGTAGAAACTAGTTTTATTATATTAAGCAGTATGATATATGAAGTATAAGTCCATTTTAGGAACCATATATGATTAATCTCACTATAGATCGACTTATGTATATAATTTTTGCTAACATTTTGTTTGAGACAGATGGAATGACCCGTCATTCTATCACATGATCTGCTAACACTTCACGAATAACAAATTCAACTTCATTTATTTAAGAGATGAAGTGGAAATTGTTCAAGGCATGAACAACAGTGAGATTGTACCAAAATAAAGAAATTATTTATTCTAATTCAAATTTTCATCTTTAGGGAAATGATCTTGAAAACCAAAAATGTTGTCCTAGTGATCTTATACCTAATGAATCAGACGGTACCTTATATCGTCACAAATTTATGGATTTGTGATTGTTGTCTTTTCCATAGCCATGTTCTCTACCACTCTCCATTAGAACATGATGGTTAGATTTTTCTTCCATATCCATATTCTCACCTATGTGGAAACCCATTGATTAGTTGATTTGGGTAACCGTTACGTTTCATACTTTTGTTTTTAAATATTGGTTTTGGTATTCCTTTTTACGATATGGGTTTCTATTAAATAAACTTTCTAATAGTAAACCATTTATAACCCCAACGAATTTCGAGGGCGAAATTCATTTTAAGGGGGGTAGAATGTAACACCCAGAGATTTTATGAAAAATATTATTTTAATTTCATTAATGTCTTATGTTGTATTCTACACCAAAATTACCCTGCGCTATACGCAACACCATATTAGCTTGCAGTATACGCAACACTATTCTTGGACCGTGTTACACATAATTATGATAATAGTTATTCTACGCAACATTGAGTATATATATATATATATATATATATTAAATGTATAAATGAAATATGGTTGGATTCTGTTATACGAAACAATGAAGGATTCTTTCACAACACGCAACCCTGACTTGGCTTGCATTACACGCAATCGCGACCCTCCTCGATAGCGTGTGTTGTACGCAATACCGGGTTTTAATAAACAATGTTATATTATTATAATATTGTCATGAACTAGCCGTTATGAATAGTATTAACTAAATTTTAAATTTTATAACATTATTATTCATCTTACACATTTCTAGATCATGGTATAAGAACAAAATAAATTTTTCGGGTAAAATAAGTATTTTTCAAAAAATGCAGTTTTACCGCCTTTTGATGGTGCACCCACTTTAAATATAGTTTTTAACATGTTTATATGTTCAATTTGACAAAATAATATTCTTCTTTTGAATCAGGATATAAAAATTTACATTAGATAAAGTTTTGATATTTTTCCGATAACTTTCATATTTTAATGAATAGTAAAAACACGCTATATTTTAATTAAAAACAACTTTTTTCATCGTAATATCTTATGTGGTTAAATTATAATATTTAATGGTTTTAAAGTATAAATAAAATATATTTTTACCTTTTAATATAATTTATGTCATTAGCATTGATTTTACCTTGAATTCGTAGGTTAAATCAATTCAATCTTTTGCAATGTTTTAAACAAAAACCCGTTTTTATTCGACAACGGGATTAATTTTAATTTAATTTCTGAAACTTCTGTGTTTTGAATTTTAAAAAATGGATTCCATATTTGGAATCAGTGGGTCCAAATTATGTTAATAAGATACTTTTTATTTTTGGGAATTATGAATAGTAACTACGGTAAATTTTATTTACCATAGTTAAAGGTAAATCAGGTAATTAAGGGTAAATATAATATTTTAAAATTACCCTAACAAATGTCAAAATCCTATTGGATGACTAAAATTCGACCCATATCACCTAAGGGTCGGATTAGAATCATTTAATGGACATTTTTCCATGAAAATAACTTAATTATTATTAAAACCAAAGAAAGTGACAACATGTCACTCTCTTAAATCTTATAAGTATATTAATTTTAATTTAGTGATAAACTTCATGAAACTTATAACATGAATAGTCTCCAGAAAGATAATGAAATTATCTACATCTTATAAATTTATTTTTAATTTTTAGGGATTAAATAATTATCATTAAGTATGACACAATAGTGATGCAGAAATTGTTTATCTAGTGAAAAATCAAGAATATTGTTTTTATTAAACTAATAGTGACCATAAAATGCACAGATACCTAAACAAAACTTATTTTCCATGTAAATGTAAACCATAAGAATCCAATGGTCGAATATTTGACCATTTTGAGCCTTATAAAAGCGATTATGACACTTATATTATTTTATTTTAAATGATGCCAAAGTTGTCACCTTCATAATTTAATAAATATAACAATTTAAATATTGTTATTTTAAGATGATAAATTCGAGTAAAAGTATTATTGTGAAAGGAAATATATTCATCTTCATCATAGGATTTTATTTTAAATTTTTATACAACAAATAAGTATATTAAGGAATTATACAAAAATGATGTAGTAATTATTTTATTAAGAGATAAACCAAATAAATGGTTTTAAAAATAATAAAATAAATATTATATGAACTATTTAATGTGATACAATAATTTTATAAATACATATGACATTTTATTAATATATTAAAGCTTTTATTTTGAACATATCTTCTGTATATATTTTATTTAAATTCAAATAAATGAATAGTGTCAAAATTGACACTATTGTTATTTTACAAAAATAACATATTATAAAATTGTTTAAAAATCACAAAACTATTTAAAAATTATAAATTTATATTTATATGGTCTATAATGTTATAAAGTAAACAATTATGGAAAATTCACAACAAATAAGAAATTATTTTTTATAATTTAAAATTTATAATTTTATTACCACAAATAAACTTAAATAGATTAAATAAGGATAAATCAAAATGATAAGGTTTAAAATAAGATCCAAACATGTCTAAATTTGATTGGTTGATGATATTACAACCCTATCTCATCTAATCTTCGAATATGAGTCATTTTTGGAGGTTTTTGTAAGTGGGGTTAGATTTATTATAAATTAATATTTTTAAGAATTCCTAAGGTGCCCCTCTCCTCCCTTATAAAAGGGCACCTCCTCCCCCTCCTCCTCACACTAATTTGAGCACTCAGGCTCGGCCAACCCCTTCCATTTTCTCTTCTCCACTTCCCTAGAATAATCCTAGAGGTCCTGGTCTTCTTCAAAGACCAATCATAGTTCCCTAAGTGGAGGATTCAAAGAGGCGTTCCAAAGAAGAGGTAATATCCATTACCGATCTTTTCAATTTCTTTCTTCTTCAACTTCTTCTTCTTTAGTTGTTTCATTATAAAGTAATAACATCAGTATTACTTACATACTGATATGTTATTATAAATATGAAACAACTCTAATTAACCTTCTATCCATCCTACGGAAAAAGGAAATCACCGCGCGTGCGTACGTACGGAATACCGTCTCCACGCCGTGGTGTAATCTATTTTCCGCCACCACCTTAATTGGATGGGTATAATGGTGTAATGAGTAACTATATATGATTATTATAAAGTGATATTGATACTGAAATAGTATACAAACACTTCAACACAATTCCACGACCATGGGAATGATATCATCGCTCGTGCGTACGTACGGACTACCGTCTCCACGACGCGATGAGATTCATTCTCAATAATTAACCATTCATGAATGATTATAAAGTATATATAATAAGTACTAATGAAATATATGACCTGATAATGATACTAGAATTATTTATATTTATGTGTATTTCATCTACTTAATTCCATTCAATTCAATAAGGAAACGAAAACAGCGTTCATGCGTACGTACGGACTACCGTCTCCATGAACGGTGTATTTCTTTCCATTTACTGATTTATTATATATGTATATTCTGAATATATATATATATAAATCATGTTTTATATTCTGTAATTAAGTAATCATGATCTAAGTAATCATATGAATAATTACAAGTTAAAAACACGAACGACAAATGAGACGATTTTACCAAAAAACGCTACTTTAACATGAATTTACAAAAGAATGGGTAATATAAAGCCATAAGTGAACAGTATATGATATAATAACAATGAATATGATTCTGTAATAAGTCAATAACATGATTTAAATCATTATACAGGAGGTTGGGACACTTACAAAGCAAATCGGACCTAAGGTAAGGGAAATATCACAATCTCATTTTTATCCGAGATTGTTTATTCGTAAGTATTTACTAGGGTGTATGTTATCATCCACATCCATGTTTCATCAATATGTAATATTATTTCCATCCACCTACAATTGTTTAAATCCATTTTTACCCTTCGGTGAGTTTTTAGTAATATGTATGAAAGGAATCTTTTGTCATTTTTCGTATGAGGTACTTTTTGACTTTTCCGACAAAAGTACGAAGAATGTTTTTTTAACTTATACGGCATGAATGGATTTCTAAAAAATTATTTCCAAGAACCTTCCTTTACAAGTATTCATGTTTATTTTTAATCAACTTCTTTTATTTTAAAATTGTATGACATGTTAAGAAAGGAAAAGTGTTTTTGAAGAAGAAATGATATTTTCCTCAAGAATTCATTTCAAGTGTTTTATCAAAATTATTTTCCATCTAAGATAATAAAGGGTTATGTTTTAATCCCTATTATTACATTGGTTTGATTATGTTGTGATGGAAATATTTTTATGAATTCCTTTATCTTATATGAATTATTTTATGATGTCATGTTGTTTAAGAATCCCATTTTTATTACATGGGTTACGCTATGATGTATGGTTTATGATTATGTGGCACACATAAGAAAGGATTCATTATAAGATGGGTGGGACCTATATCTCCCTCCAATGCATTGGGTAAAGATTTTATATCTCATGAGATAGACAGGGCTGGAACGGTAGGTTATACCGGTTCAGTGAAACAGGACTGAAATGAGGGTTACTCGGTTCAGAAAGGGACTTCGTCCACTAAGATAGTCTTGGCAATGAGTCATGACTAACAAGAAATGATTTTCCATGATTATGTGTGCATGCCACAAAGTTTCAAGTTTTATGTCATGATTATGGGGATCTCATTGTCACTTCAATGATTTATTCCATGTTAAGATATTATGATCTCTTTTGCAGGTTTTGATTTTCAAAAAGATATGATATGATTTTTAGTTCCTTTATTTGCCTTGCTGAGCATTTGAGCTCACCCTTTTATGTTTTCTTTTCCCCAGGATATAAAGAAAGGTTTTAGGTAAAAAGAAAGGGGAAGATCTTTATGGGAGATATGAAGATCTTTCACCACGATTAGAAGATTACGTTCCGAGTTTCCAAAGACACTAAACTATTACGATCCTTGTGTGTGTGTTTTTGTTATGTACTAAGTATTCCACAAAAGTAATGTAATGTCCATGTACGATAAGCTTCGGGTCTCTACAAAATATGATATCAATAATTATTCATAGGTAATGTTTGAAACATCTTAAGCAGTTGAAAGAACTCATTCCAAGATTCAGGGGAAATATAAACTCACTAAAATCAAAAGTTCATCTAATTATACTAACCATGAAGGTATTAGAATCAATAACGAGAGAGAATGGGTTGAAAAAGTATGTGTGAGAAACATTAAATCAATGGAATTTAAAAATAAATCCCAGAAGAATGGTTCTTCAGAACAAGTCAAATCAATCATCGTAAGGTATATTGAATCTCAACAAACATATCCAAATGAAAATATATACTTCTACAGTAGATCAAGGTTTGGTTGATCTTTTTGGTGTTTTGGTATATACGGGCATAATTTATATAATTATTGAAAAAACATATCTCTGCCTAGGGGTATGAAAGAATTGAGGAGGGTAGAAAATGGAGGTAAATGTGGAAACTCTCTAAAGTTACAAGAATAATGAAAATAAAATTCATGAGAAGATAAAAATATCTCAATGAAAATCCAATTTCACTACTTGAAGGATATTTATGGAAGGTGTTAACAATTAGGTCAGTATGCTAAAGAATTTATTACAGCACATTTGAGACAAAATCGTTATACTGGAAAAGAAATGGATGTTGTAAAAATGAAAATTTAAGACAAAGCCTTTGATGTTGAATCCCCTCTAAATGATAGAAAGAATAATAGGTCATTGATTCTTGATAATGGTTGTTCCTCACAAATGAAAAGTGATATGAATATCTTGAATAATATTAAATAACATGAGGGATGAGTAGTCATGTTTAGAAATGATGTTTTCTAAAAAATAAATGGAATTGAAAGGTTTGATATTGAATATTAGAGGATAAAATTTAAGGAATCCATGTTTTTTGATGGGATTAAGAAAAAAATACTTATTTTTATCCAACTTTGTGATGATGATAATGAAGTTATATTCACAAAATATCCCTGAATCATTAGAAGTTTGAAATATGTAAAAAAATTAACAAGGGAGATGATAGAAACTTATAAATAAAGGAGATGATAATAGGTACTATTATTTCATTTTTTATGTTTAATATATAATTTTTATAGGAGATAGCGATAAAACATGTAAATAATTTTTTGAGAAAATGAATAACTTTTAGATGTTAATTCCTGGAGAGTTAAAGTTATTTTTGGGATTACAATTTAAAAATAGGAAGATGCATCTTCCTCTTCCATAAAAATTATGCCAATAAGTAATTACAAATATTTGTTATGATATATTTAAAGAAGGTTTATACACATATTGTAGTTGGTATGAATATGAGTAAAGATGAAGATGGTCAGAGTGTAAATCAAAAAGTTTTGTGAATGTTGATTATAAGTTTAATTTGTCTTACTACTTCAATACTAGACATTTTTTATGTCAAAACTATATGTGCATGATATCCAAATGATCTAAAGGGTTCACACATGATGGTAGAAAACATAATACTTAGGTATGTTAAAGGAATATCTAATTATGTCATGATGTATAAAACAATTAAAGAGATAAACATAATTGGTTTCACTGATGTTGATTGGGGTAGAGATTGAAATGATTGAAAATCAATATCTGGAGGAACTTTATTATTGGGAGAAGGTTATGTGAGATAGTATAGTAGGAAACAATGTTTTTTTACTTTGAGTACATTGGAATTAGAATATGTTGCTGACACTCAGGAATATACCCAAATGATGACGATGAAAGTACAACTGATATATTTGAGTGTGAATTTTGAAAAACCATTGAAAATTACTTATGATAATTAAAGTGTTATTTATCTCTCTAAAAATCATATGAAACATTTTAGATCAAATAACATTGATATAAAATATTATTTTATTAAATAAAAATTTGTTGGTAGAGATGTAATGATTGAATATCTGTTAGTTAAATATAAAATTAATGGTGTTTTCACTAAATTTATGAGAAGGGAAATATTTAAGGAATTAAGTCTACAATAGTGTTTTCAGTATCCACTACTTAAGAATGTTCTGAAGTAAGTCCACCATTTTTCTTTGGATTCTATTTTCAAATAGATATAGTAAGTGAAAATAATAAACACAACTCTCTATTTTATATTTTGTGGATCTGAAGCTTGTGTTATAATAGAAAGGGCGAGTAAATTTTCAGGGTGTGTCTATTAATATTATGGACACAAAATTTATTTAAATTGAGGAATGTAATTCCATTATATTTATTGAAAAATTCATAGTGTGGTTTCATGTCATTACTTACAAGAACGAAGGTGGGTTGATAACCGTTTTGAGAATAGATTTTGAGAAAATAGTTGTTATGAATGTATCTAAAAAATCCAAAGTGGGATATTGAAGTTCATTTTGATTTTTTATTAATGGGTATTGTATTTGTTTTTAACATATTGGTTGGGAATTTTATTGAGTTTCAAGTGAGAATATATTACTTGAGTAGTTTAATAAATTTTTACTTGTCAAGTTAGATGTTTATTTCATAATCTTCAAAGTAACAAACATCATGAAGATATTAACAATTCTAGATGAGTTTTTACATGTTTTTAAAGGGTGGATGTTATATAAACATCAAGATACCTCATGAAGTTTCTAGATAAATAGTTTTTATGAAGATTAAGTTACAAAGTTAATGTTGAAAGCTGTAAAATGTTTAAAGATATAAATTTTTAAAGTTCCCACTGAATGATGTTTAATATCTAAAGGATTACTGGATGAACATGTAAAAAGTTACATCACAAAGTTATCTATATATTATAATTGGTGGAATGAAGGTTTATGAAAGGCCAAGATAGAGGATAGTTTTATAGTCAATCAGGAAGGGCATTATGATGTACATTAGATAGATATAGTTGAAGATCAATGAAGTTCCATGGGAAATACATTTACATCTTCCATAATAAAAATGCTTGTGATGTTTCCCAAGTATTGAGGAAGCCTCCAGGATGAGTTCAAGATGATCAAATATAGGTGATCATAGAGATAACTCTGTTTAGTTGGACTGGATAGAGTTTTAAGGGATCATCATATAGATGGGGAATCAAATATAGAAATATGATATCATCATAAAGATGTTTTTATGATGTTTGAGCTAATGATGGATGGTCAGACAGAGATATGTCAACTCATCAGACATATCATGCTAGATGAACAAATGTGAATCCATCGTACTGAGGAAGCATGTAAAGAATACCAAATGGATAAAGACTAACTTTACCAAACCAATTCAATTATATGATGCATAATAGACATAGGGGATTAGAAAAAAAATACCATATAGATGAGTTCTTATAAAGGTATCAGATAAACATTTACTTGATAGAGTTCTAATGAGATCTACATAAAATTTTTCAAGTCCTTTACCATGATTACATTGATTTTTTCTTTTAATGTTCATGAATATAAAAGATATTTATGGAACTTTTGATGGTGTTGTTGAAATGACGAGTTAAAGAAGTTCATATGAATATAATTGACTCTGAACTTTTATAGAGTTTCAAGGTGGTCAAATGAAAGTTTAGTTGAGTGGGAAATTTGAATTTGAAGCCCACACCACATTCTTTATTTTTGAAGCAATATTTTCTATATAAAGGGGATAAGTATTTTTTGAGAAGATGTTATTGATAATTTCATAGGGAAAAATGATGAAGCTTTTTTAGTGCTAGTATCCATCCAAGTAATATCTTGGTCGAAGAAGAGGTACACCGGAAAGAGGTGTACCACACATAGGACTAACTTACAGATAATCACAAGATAGAGCTACCTGGTAGAGGTGCACTAAATTGATGGTTCAATGGATGGATTCATTATAGATAGAGATATAGGTGCACCATATAGAAACATACTATGTGGAGAGGTACCAGATAGAGATTTCAGAAGATGTTTTTGATATACTATAACATTTTGATAATTGGTTGGATTATGAGAATAAGAAAACTTTGTAACTTGTGGAATTTATTATAATTACATTCCAAGAGATAGAAGTATCTTGATGAGATTTGGATCATTATAGTCACATAATTATATAGTGAATTTTCATAGACTAGTGGGAGTAAAAAAATAAGGGATGTAGTCATCCACACTGGGGGAGAACCTTGTAAATTATTACGTTCCTCGATTTACTTTCATATCATTTCATATGAGAGAGGTTTATGTATAAAGTTGATAGTACTGAACGTATAACAAGTATCAAGGTTTAATTTTATGCGAATGAAAATTATAAAATACCGCTAGTTATTTAATCTCCAGAACACCTCCTCTTCCTTGTGGTCTACACATTCATGGAAACTTCAGAACTCATCCACTAACCTCGGAGAAAATTGGATGATGATCATAATGAACTAGTAACTTCATGCCCGATATAGGATAGCCTTCCAAACTAGATAATATATTGATCTCAATCACTCATCATCTACTAACATTTTCAGAATACCTTTTTATACAAAATATGCAACTTTAGTGGTTCGACCAGCACACTAGAGCTAGTTTTCCTTCCCTTTGAGGGAGGTGAACCTATAGGAAATGTGAACAGAAAATTATTTGTTATATTAGCAATTCTCCACTTAGATTACAAGTTTTATATGATAGTGATTGATTTAAGATTTATTATTGAGAGATAGAGAGATAGTTCAAGGTATTTTAAATTCAAATGGTTTAGGGTTTCAATAGAGAGAGAGAGGTATCCATTTTAAACATAATTTAGTAGTATTTGTAATCATTTATAACTTGTGAAACTATAAATAGAGGGAAGATAAATAAAACATGTATTTTAAAAACTAAATATTAAGATATTATATATATTATCTTGAATGAATATAAACTTTCTGGTGGCCTATCTTAGAACAATATCTTGATATACCGCATGAATAAATCTTTAAGAAGACTTGAGTGTTATCATTGATTAAAATACTGTAAGGAAAATTTTCACGGTAGATTGTGTTTTATGGTCACTTGTAACCTTTATGACCAAAATACTATAGATCAAAACATAAAAAATAAATAATAATTAATAATAATTAGTCATACCTAACTGATTTATGATATAATTTTATCTCTCAATGTTCAAAGGATTTTCCAAAAATATCAACAAGTTATTTCTCAAAGTCTATAAATTCAAGAGTAAAATCTCCTTTTTGAAAATGATTTCTCAAATAGTGATGTCTTACATTAAAGTTAGTCTTGGGATAAGATACAAGGTTCTTATAAATTTTAATAGCACTTGTGTTATCATAATTTATAGGAATATTTCAGAATTGATATTTATAGTCAAGTAATGTGTGTTTCATATACAGAATTTGGCCACAAAAATTTCCTATAGCTATGTACTAATAATTAACAGTAGTCAATGTTATATAATTTTGATTCATAATTAACCAAGAAACAATTGAAATTCCGAAAAAAAAGTTAAAGGATCCAAATGTTCTTTCTTTATCTAACTTAGAACCACCAAAATCAGCCTCAAAATAACTTATTAATTCCGAATCATATCCTTTAATGTAGAACTTTCAAATGCTGGTTTTATTTTTGAGTTATTTAAAAATTATTTTATCATTATTAAATTGTGATTCCCTAGAATTTTCTTAAAAATGAGTACACATACACACACAAAACATAATACCATGTTCGAAAATAGTTATGTATAGTAAAATCTCAATCATTTATCTGTAAGTAGTTTGGTAAAATGGTTTCCCAATTTCATCCAAATACAGTTTATAACTTTTAATTTTTTGAGAATCACTTCCTTTAGTGTTATCCAATCTGAAAATTTGTAAAAAATATTTTTTATATTTACTTTTATTTAAAACAATTATATCGTTTTTGGAAATAACAGAAAATAATGGTCAAATTTTAACTCAATCATTAAAATCATTTCAAATTAATTTTGCAGAATCTTCGAAAATCCAATACATAAATATTTTTTGGATGAACTAAAAATAATTTAATAATCATAGATTTGATCAACCAAAACAACTTTTCAATTTCATTCAATAATTAATGTAGGATCATTAATACCTTTTGTTATAAATTTGAAATAAAGAAAGAGTTAAGCCTATCATACCATACTATAGGAGCCTGTTTTAAACCATGGAGTTATTTTGATAGTTTGAAAGCATAATTTTGTAAGTGAGTGTTTAATAATATATGGGTTGTTCAACATAAACATCTTCAATAATATAACTATTTAATAATGAACTATTATCATATATTTGATATAGTTTTAAATTAATGAGTTGCATAATGGCTTTAAGTCTTTCTATTGGTGTAATGGTCACTTAATAATAAATATATTCCTCTTTACTATAAACTTGTGAAACTAATAACACCTTGTTTCTATCTATTGTTCATGATTAATAAACATTTTTCTATATACCCATTTAGTTCCAATGGTCATGTAGTTATCAAGACTTTTAACTAGTTCCCAAACATTTTTTATTTCAAATTGATTAAATTCTTCTTGTATTTCCATTACCCAGTGTTTATCATTAATAACTTCAAGGATGTTCTTATCTTTTAGCTTAGACAATAAAAATTTATTTTAATCTTAGTTTTTAATATATGCTCTAGTTTCATGTCATTTATCATGATCTCTAAAAAATAATCTAATAGACAATATCTATGGGTATTAATAATTCTTAGAATAAAATTACTTGGTTTTTACAAGTCCAATTCAAGGATAGGTTGTTCTTCTTGGTCTATATTGGGTGATTCATCATGTAAAACAGTAGTATGGTTTGTATTTTAAGAGGTATTATTGATATTTAGATTTGAAAAATCATTCTAAAAGTTTTCTATATCAAGTTCATGTTTATATAGATAAATCTCATAAATTTGAAATTAACATACTCTTCCAAAACATTAGATTTTTTTAAAGACTATATAATTTACTAGAGGTTTAATAGACAAGAAAAATTCCTTCATAACTCTTTAGTACACATTTTTTCAGATTCACTTTTGTGTTTAGAATAATTTAAAAGACCCAGACTCTAGTATCCCAGAGCCGATTGATTTATTTAATAAATTAAAATAGAAACAAGATTAAAATACCAAAGGTATGAATAGTTCAGTAGTCTTAAAGAACTAGATACATACATAGTACCCTTATTACATTGGTAATTAAAAAAAATAACAATGTAAATTAATTTTCATCCTTGAACTCATTCAAAAATTTCATCTTCATCATCTAGGGAAAACAGAACAAATAAAAGGGTGGGATTAGATACCTAGAAAGAGTTACAAAAAAAGGAAGCTATATTGAATTAAATAGAATAATCAACATGGAAAGGTAGATAACTGAACACACATTACATTTAATTGATAAACTGAAAATAAAATGAATCCATATATTTTGTTGTAGTGAAAATCCTCTAGATAATAATAACTGATTCTGAATGAAGTCAATGCTTATTTATTAGAAGCCATTTATCTATCACATTAACCACTACCATCAAGACATTTCACAAGATAGTTTAATCATTATGGGTAAAAACCCATTTAATTTATCCACATTATTTATCTCATGAGACTGCCAATGAAACAATGGGATTTTATATATATGGTTCCCATCCATTATTTTATATCCAAATAATTCATTATATATCGAATAATTCATTAAATTATAGAGTCCCATACCACTTTGAAACATCTGAATCATAATCCTGATAAATTAATAACATTTAAAAAAAATTAAATAACATTATAATGATATGACATGTCAAAAGGGCTATATATACACCTCATAAAATATGTTGGGTGTATAACATCAAAATATTACTCAATGAAAAGAGATTGAGATAAAGACCCTTAAAAACATCATTTCATTAATAAAATGGATTGATTATGTGTATTGGTTGTAAATTCACATAAATTAAGTGGAAATACAATAGTATATAATAAAAATTAATTTCACACATAACCTTAGCATGACATAATCAATGAAATAGAATTTTAACCCAATGAATAAAAACTGTGTTAAGAAATATCTTACCACTTGTAATCAATTGAATCGTATTACCCATAAAAGTTATAATTTTAAAATGAAACATTTAATACTATGAAGATAATGAGATTCGTTATATGATATATCAAAGAGTATTATACATACACCACAAAAAATAAATAAGTGGTGAATAAGTCATATATCTCAGAAAAGTTAAAAGTGAGATGAGAAATACCTAACAAAGTTCATATCATTGAGGTGAAAATTAATCAAAGGGGAGATTATGTGTAATAAAATTATATCCACACAAAGAGAAGTGTAAATAAAAAATAAATTAATCAATAGTTATTCCACATATAATCTTGGCATAAGATAACAAACAAAGTAGACGTATAACCCAATGAATGAAAACTGAGTTAAGAAACCTGTCACGAACCAGCCTGGATACCCTTGTACACTGATAACTAGAACATTCCTAACATATACTAAATGGAACTCCCAATCCCCATGGGTTGGTGATAAGCACCTGGAATCATACAAAATGAAAGTTAGAACAATTTTACCACTAACACAACAGATAAAAGATAAACAAGTTTGTATGCATAAAAGAAAAACTCCAAAGGGAGAAGTGTACCAGAAGTCAAATAGGTATGAAAACCCATAGTAAAAACACAAATTTCCAAAAAATAGGATAAAAACCCAAGTCTCAGTAGACACAACTCTCTAAGACTGAGGATCAACATCTAGAACCACCTCCTTCTGGTGCTTTACCCTTGCTCGAACTTGTTATAAGATAATATATAAACACCCAATGAAACTGGTAGAGCGTGAGCTAAAATAAAAATAGGGTCTCAAAGAGGATTCCATAATAAAATTATATAATTAATTAGCCAGATAAATCTTTCAATTTTAAATAAAAGGGAATGTATTTTCAAAATCACATTAAAAAAATCATACTTTACATTTCAAATGATAAAAGTACTTAAAACAAATGTTTTAATAAACATTTTACATAAAATATTTTATATAAATTCACAAGGCATGTGTAAAAATGTTTTACAACAAACAATAACATATATTTAAAATTTAAACAAAAGAGACACATGGTTATCTTCCAAAAGGTATGGTAGTTCTAGGGAATGGGGCTCCCTCACACTCAAATAGTTATCACAGGAATATGTGTACACATGTCCCTCAGACACTGGTTAAAGTGGAACCCACCACTATCCCATCGAGGATTTGAACTACTATATATTTATTTTCAGTATTTTAATGCATCAATATAGTGTTATCTAGAATAACTCACTAATTAACTAGGATTTCATGTGCTCTAATAACAACTATTGATGAGAAAATTATATTAAAACTATTTAAAATCAAATTCATGCCATTCTTCCATTTAAAACATTCTAATTTACTTCAAAAAAATACATAGGTTTTTAATCAAATAATTCCTTTTTCCAAGATAAAACCAATGAGTTTATATCAAAACCATTTAAAACCATTTTTCGAAAATACATATTTGAAATAAATTTCATCAATTAAATTTCATGAATTTAGATTTAACCATTTAAATATTACAATTCTTCATCAATTTTACAAACACCCACAAATAATTTGAATTTTGGGTTTTTTATAATTTCATTCCAAATCAAATTCAAATCCCCAATTCATTGGAATTTGGTTTTCAATAACCCAATTAAAATGAAATTTAAATTTAAATCAAAAAATTTATTTTAAAACAATAAATTTACGGTTAATAAAATTGGCTTCATAAACAGAACCACCTACCTCGGGATCACGGTATCTCAAAACACAAATCTCTAATCAGGAAACTCCAACAAAGAATGTTGACAACAAAGATATGATAATCAAACCTAGAATCAAGATCTGAAACAATGGGGATTAGATCCTCCAACAATAAAGATATCTATAAAACCATAGGTAGAAGAGAAGGGAGGGTGGGAGAAAGAGAACAGGAAGAGGAAACCTATTGGGAAAGATATCAAACATCATTCTCCTAGCTCTAATCCTCTTTTGGAGGGGTGTAGAGGGGCCTAAATCACCTATTGAGAGATTCCAAGGAACAAGAAATTGTATTAGGGTCATACATGCTCGTGTACTATCCATGAAAACCCCTTTTCTCCAAGGTTCATGGTTTCTACTAGATGGGTACATAGTTTTTCAAACCGTGTGCTTAACATTAAAACCTCCATTTTTTAGGTCTATATTTTTCCACTAAGAGGGAACATGGTTTGGGAAAATCATGCACCAACCATTCATAACCAAAAAAATTTCAAAATTTCAAAAAATTCACTCAAAATAACCCAAGATGAAACCCAACCAATGCCTGATTGAAAGAGGGGTTTAGAAATACCAAAAAACAATAACATGATGTCAAAACCGCCCCACTACAGAGACATTCTATCCCTATAAATCCAATCAAGAAGCTTCTATGTTAAAAATATGAGGCCACTTGTCTCTCATCAGTGCCTCCCTCTCCCAAATCTCATGAGTATAAAAAATGTGCTTCCATATCACTCAAAATAAAGGTATTGTCTTACCATGAAGTACCTTAGTTTCAAAATGAAATATCCTGACTAGATTCTTAGTCATGGAAAAACTAGGTCATACATCAAGATCACACCAGTAAAGAATATGAGATAGATTCGACAAATAATTATATATTTTCGATACATGGAACATGTTATATATCGACATCAGTGGTAGTGTAATTTTTAAATGATAAGTAACATTCCCCACCTTCTCAAAAACCTCAAAATGTCCCACAAAACGAGGATCAAGTTTCCCTTTCCTTGCATGCCGCCGATGACCCAAACAGGGTCAATATTTATAAAACCCCTATTCACCAACTAAAAATTCTAAAGTTCTACAAAAATAATCAGAATAAGAATTATACCGGATCTATACCATTAAAATTATATAAATAATTAACTAAATAATTGTTGTCTTTTCTTGAACCATGCTTGGTCCAACAAAGGAATTTTCACTGATCTCTGACAAACACAATGTTGATCTATAAGGCTGACCATACAGGGAATCAAAAAGAACCATTCTAATCATGGACAGATAACTATTGTCATAAGAAAACTCAAACATCCCCAAATGATCATCCTAAAATTAACCCAAGTATAAAATGTAGGTGAATGGAATATCATCAATAATATGTATAGTTCTTTCTATTTTTTTATCTGATCGTAGATGTTATGCCAAAAAAACATACATGATATCCTAGTGCCCCATAAAGGCCTCTCTAAAAGCGAGAAGTGATCCAAGGATCCCTATAAGAGATTATAACAGATAGAAATCGGTGAAAATGAACAATCTATTTTACATAGAGACTTCCCAACTCCTCAAACTTGATTGTATCATGAATAGGTATAAAGTGATGCAATTTAGTTAGACTATCGATCAAAATCCATTTTTCATTCTTCTTTCTGTAGGTATGTGTAAACCCAACCACAAAGTCCATAGAGATCTAATACCACTTCTAGGTCAGGACTGGAAGTGGATGAAGCAAACCTGAAGGTTTCTAGTAGTTGACTTTGAACTTTTGACATGTATAAAAATGATAGAAAATTTTATAAATACCCCATCTCATACCTGTATTCTAGAATTTATGTCTTATTTCATAGAACATATCTGTGGTTCTAAGGTGCACTACCCATTGGGAATTATAGCAACCCCCATAAAAATTTTATTTATTTCTAACGACACAACTAAGTGATTCCAGTAATATATAATTCCTTCAGTGGAGAATGACCATTCGTGTACGGTCTCCCCACCATGAAGAGAGTCTCTAATGATATGTAACTCATCATCCTTCTCAAAGTATTAGTGATGACATTCCCTTTCCAAGGGTATATACGATGTCAAAGTTGAAATATTTCAGGCATTACACCCATAGCCTCTAGAGGAGATTCAAATATTTTTGAGAGAAGATATAACACAAGATTTTGTGATCTGAATTCATGATAAAAATTTCTCTGAAAATGTAATATTTCCAACTCTTAAGCACATACGTTACAACTAAAAGTTCTGGGTCATGAATTAGATTAATATTTTCATGTGGATTAAGATGAAGAGAGACATAAACAATGACATGATCACCCTACATAAAAATTCATCTCAACCCTAAACCAAATAAATCATAGAATACCACATAGCCTTCCCCAGCCTTGGGAAGAGTCAACACTGACGTAGTAGTAAAAATATGTTTCATCTCAGCAAAATAACTCTAACATTTCTCATTAGAAAAAAAGATTACTCTCATATGAGTTAAATCAGTCATCAGAGAGACCAAATTTGATAATTATTTTATGAACTAGTGATAATATACAGCTAAATCCAAGAATCTCTGAATTTCAAAAACATTTTTTGGTTATTCCCATGTCATCATAGATTTCACCTTTTCAGGATAAATTGATATACCATTTTTTGACACCACATGTCCCAATAAATTGAATTCTCGAATCCAAAAATAACATTTGGAATGCTTGGAATAAATTTGGTGATTTCTAAAAAATTCCATAACTTCTCTCAGATGATGTTCATGAGCCTCCTCATACATAGAGTAAACAATGTTGTCATCCAAAAAGGCTACCACAAAGGTATCAAGATAATCAGGTAAAATCCTATTCATTAAATCCATAATGACTATAGAATCATTGGTTAAACCAAAAGTTGTGAAAAGGTACTCATAATGGCCATGACTACTCCGAAAGAGTTTTTATGAATTCTAGTTTGTTTTATTTTTTAACTTATGGTAACCAGATCTAAGATCAATCTGCAAGAACCACTTATCCCCTTTCAACTGGTCAAACAGTTCATCTATATGTGAAAAAAGATACTTTTTAATTACCATACCTTGATTGAGTTTTCAATAATCCACACAAAGGCTAAGTGAACTTTCATCTTTCTCAGCAACGAGAATTGGAACCGACTAAGGTGACACAATCAGGCATATGAATCTTTTCTCTAAAAGACTATCCGACAGATACTTCAACTCTTTCATCGCAAAAAGTTATATGCAGTAAGAAGGAATAGAAACTTGTTGAGTACCAAAAACTAAATTGATAGAGAAATCTACCTCACTTATCGGTGTTAAACCAGAGAAGTTAAAAGGGGATACATTGGAAAACTCGATGAAAATAGAGGGAGATAAACATTCAAATATTCTTGCTCCAAGTGAAAAGAAAACACTGATATTTATTTCCCTAACTCTAGATAAGAGGGCCTGGTTCTACTCGATCTCGGGCCCCATTCTCCTTGAAAGACATAGAACGCCCTATAAGGTTCAGTAAAGGAGACCCATTGAAGATAAAAGTCAATATGGGATTTATTAGCAATGATCCAATCTACCCCAAATCTGATTTCAAGAGGTTTCATGTTGAGAAACAGAAAATCCCAAGCAAGATTGATATATAATAAAAGGAAAATAGAAGTAGTACTATGGAGAACCAACTCTCTATTCCTTATAAGGGGTGAAGTAATATCGATCACATAAAATAAAATATCTATATAAATATTATGAATATTGAAAATATTAGTTGAAATAAATGAATGAGATGCACCAATATCAAATAAAACACTCTCTAGTGATGAACCTATAATTATGGTACCTCTCACAGTCACTGGACACATGTCCGCTTCTTCTGGATATTCTTCCAATGCGTGAAGAGGTTTCATTCTGGATGCATGTGGCTAGAACCATGTTATATGTGAAGAATTTTATTTCACCATATCTTTAATAAGTAATGATGATCTCATTCCACCACAAAAAGTTGAATAGATATGGCATTACTTCTATAAGTGTCATGAGTGTCCACAAAAACCACATACCTTATACGCCTCAATGAAAACCCTCTTTGAGTTCCCTGGATTTCCACCTTGGTATAAAATAAAATGGAATCTTATAGAAATTTCAGGATGTCTATAACAACCTTGATATCGATAAATACCATGAAAATCATCATGCTTCCTCTTTCCATTTGAGGTATTCACACCACCATTGGGAGAAAACGAAACACTCATCAATCCTAACATACCATCCAGTTACATTTCTACCATTAGTATCATATCCAACACATCATCATAAGAATAAAACTTCATCAAAAAAACCAATGAAAAAATATCAAATCAAAGTCCCATATAGATTTGTTGAGTCTTTATCATCTCATTCGATACTATATCCAGTGTAAACTACACTAGATCAGAAAAATAGTTGCATATTCTATCACAGTTCTGTCAGTCTTATCGAGTTTTAAAAAATCAATATCCATGGCCAACACCATCAAATATTGATAGAACTGGTCAGTGAATGGTTCATTAAATTCATTCCAATATAATCCCTCTTGCTTCTTCACCATCATTTTCATACCCCACCATCTCCTTTTGGGTCCTTCTATCATGAAGGTGTCACACTTCAACTTGATTTCATTAGGTGTCTCTAATAACTCAAAAAAACTCTCAATCCTACTCAACCATTCCTCAGCTTATTGAGGATAATTAGAGCCCTTGAAATATAGTGGCTTCTGGAAAACTAACTCTTGAGCACGATTCTCTAAAATATCCCTTCAAGGTTCTACTGATGGATCCTGAATAGAAACCGGCGCATGTCCTTGTCCTAGATCTTGGATTGTATGTAAAATCACCTTAACCAGACTCGAGTTCACTAGGGTATTTTCTTATTGTGGTTCATTAACACATTCCTCTAGGATCTGATTCTCACATCTTCTTGGAGGAATGATGCTACAAAAAATTAGTATACATTATTTAAGATATCATATTAACACTCAAACATAATAACAATGGAAATCAATCCATATAGAGAGATAGAAAATATTTGGATTTCAATCTATCCAAATTTGTTTCCGACGCATTTATCGGGGCATGCGCGTCTGTATCTTCTGAGGGTGAAAGTTGTGGCATTGTTTCCCTACATTCCTGCTTTCCAAAGGCGGGTGACATCCACTCCTTGTCTAGGGACGTTTTCTCCTTGATCGAAACGGGATGATGGGATGTCGGTTCTTCCTTCTGTGGATTCCTCCTCAGAACTATTCACCTAGTCCGGGTCTCCCTCATAGATTTAATACATTTTTCGTGAAACTCTTCCTAGCGCCATATATTCATGGACGCCAGTTAATTACACGGCTTCTGTCGGGACTTTCCATGGGGTCCAGTCAAGGCAACAACCTTAAGTCAGCGGAGTAGTCACGTTGGGCATCACTGGCATGTATAGACGGTGGGGGATTGGCATGTCTGTCTTCTTTCCCTTATTATAGGGCTTATCGAGAGCGCAGAATCCCAAGGCATACCACATCGAACGCGGGGAATCATATGCCATGGGCATGTATCTAAGGTTTTCCTTAGCTTCCCATGTTTAAGTCAGGGTATGCCGCAAGTTTAACATCCAGTGGAGATGGATCAGACTAATCAGACCACCGACTAGAGTGCATCAGATGCTGGAACCACCTAGAAGGAACAACGATGTTGGGGCCGAAACGTGGTTAACCTCCCGGTTACTATTGATGGAAATGGGGTATGATGTGGTATGATCCCACTGGGATGCAGTGGCCTGGGTAAGAATAAGGATGGATGATGGATGGTTCTGTGATGTGGATGGCGAATGGGATGGAACCGTCATGAGGATGATGATGGTTTTGGGCTTGATCCTCGAAGAGGCTTCTTATGTATCCTCGTGGTAGGGAATAAAAGTCCATGTAGTTCATCTGATGATGGCTTACCACCGATTGGGGTTTTCAACGGTTTACCGCTGGATGAGGTTGCAACAGCTTATCGCTTGATAGGGGTGTCAATGACTTACCGCTAAATGAGGTCACAATGGCTTACCACTAGATAGGGGTGTCAAAAACTTACCTTTGAATTAGGTCGTAATGGTGTACGATTGGATAGGGGTGTTAACGACTTACCACTGAATGAGGTCACAATGGCGTACCACTGGATAGGGGTGTCAAAGGCTTACCGCTGAATGAGGTCCATAGCTTAACATCATGCAGGAAAGGGGAGAACCGATGTGAAAGGGGGTCACAACTGCTTGTTGTTGGGCTTGAACCTCATGGAGGCTTCTGACGTACCCCACCTTGGAAAGGATCAAAGTCCTCATAGTTCGGATAGGGGTCGGTGAACCGATGTGAAGGAGGACCTAGGGTCCAATGGTTGTTGGGCATGAACCTCAGGGAGGATTCCAATGTTCCATACCTTGGAAAGGATCAAAGTCCTCGTAGTTCAGATGGGGTTCGGTGAACAAATACGAAGAAGAACCTAGGGTCTAATGGTTGTTGGCCTTGGCCTTAGGGAGGCTTCCTACGTACCCTACCATAGAAAGGATCAAAGTCCTTGTAGTTCAGATGGTGGAATTTGGGGATTATGCTCTGAGGTAGCCCAAGGTGTTGGTGAACCGGTGTGAAGGGGGTTGGAATGACTAGATGTTGGTCTTGAACCTCAGGGTTCCTTCTTTTGTACCATTCCTTGTCAAGGATCAATGTACATGTAGTTCAGGAGGTGGTCGTGGAATCTGCGTGAAGGTGGGCCTGGGGTCCAATGGGGTATTGGGCTTGAACCTCAGGGAGGCTTCCTACGTACCCTACCTTGTCAAGGATCAAAGTCCACGCAGTTCAAGATGGATAGGGTCTTGGTGCACAAACGTGGGGTAGTCGGGACCAATGGTTGTGGGGATTGAACCTTGTGGAGGCTTCCTACGTACCTTGCCTTGACAAGGATCAAAGTCCTCATTGTTCATGAGGTTATTGTTTGGAGCTTATGCTTTGAGGCAGCCCAAGGTGTTGGTGAACCGACATGAAGATGGCCAGAATGACCAGGTGTTGGTCTTGAACCTTAGGGAGGCTTCCTACGTACCCTTCCTTGGCAAGGATCAAAGACCCCGTAGTTTAGGTGGGTGTGGGGCTTACACTCTAGGCTGCCCGAGGAGTTGGTGAACTGACGTGAAGATGATCAGAACCAATGGAGTGTTGGGCTTGAACCAAAGGGAGGCTTCCTACATACCCTTCCTTGGCAAGGATCAAATACCCCGTAGTTCAGGTGGGTGTGGGGCTTACACTCTAGGCTGCCTGAGGAGTTGGTGAACCGACGTGAAGATGGTCAGAACCAATGGGGTGTTGGCCTTGAACCTCATGGAGTATTCCTACATACCCTTCCTTGGCAAGGATCAAAGACCTCTTTGTTCAGGTATGGGTGTGGGGCTTACACTCTAGGCTTCCCAAAGATTTTTTCATTATCAATTCTTTCTCTAATCCCACATGAGTCATGCTTGGTGTGAGAAACAAGAGACAACAATGACCACACGATCACGTCATGAAACGTTAGTCCGTGAAAAATGGAGTGGGGATTACACATAGTTAGTGACCCAAAGCGAAAATAGGGGCTTACGCCTGGTTAGAAGCCCAAGGTGATGGAGATTGGGACTTACACAAAGATGTAGGCCTGAATGGTGACAAAGCCCAGCGGGAGAGGGACTTGGCACCTAGGAAGAGAGGAGGAGCAGAGGCGCTACATCCAGCACAAAAAGCTAGGGGATTACACCAGGGTGGTTTCCCATTCCCCATAGGGAAATGACACTCCGATAAGGAGGATATCATCCCATGTGAGGGAATATACCATCCTTGTGAAGAACAGTGGGCGTGAAGAATGTCCAAGGTGGGGGAACCCCCCGTGTGAGGCACGGGGCAAGGTCACAGTTTAACATCATGTGCTGAGGATGATGGTGATTGGCAGTTTAACGTCCTACAGATCAGACGAGGTGGGTTTTCTCCGCACCCCTATGACTTACATAACTGGTAACCTCTTCTCCTTGTAGAATCGAATGCATCGGCAACACCGTGGCTAGGGGGTCTCATGGAGCAAACCATCGGGGGGGGGGGGGGGGTCCATGTTATCATGGCTATGAGAAGATGCAATAGCCATTAGCATGCCTATGTGAAAAATCATGAGGTGAAGCAAGGCAACATGCGATATCATCCAGGGGACTTTGAAGTTACTTCATGCGAATCTAGGAGGTTGAACAGGAAATCAGTATATGGAGAAGGTGCTTTAGGCATGGGAGGTGCCCGAAAATGATGCCTGGAAGAGGGACATCATGGGCGCACAAGGCGGGAGGATCGTGTGCAAAAGGGACTGTTTTGCGAAAAAGGATCGGGCCAGCATGCAATTGAGATGCTTGCGTAAAAAAGACCATGCTGGCGCGAAGTCGGCCGGGGTGGCACACAATTGAACGACATGTGAGAAAAAGGCTGGGCCGAGCGCGCAATTGGGTTCGAGCACGAAAGGGGCTAGTCTAGGAGCACAATAGGGGGCACAAAATTTTTTAGAGTTTGCATGTGAACGAGAGGATTGCGCTCAAGTGGAATTAATTTCATGCGGGGGATGAAATTGTATGGGATTTGGACGAGGATCATTCCCGAGGGGTCTCATGAAATGGTGGACCCCCGGGCGACCTGGTGCGAAAAGTCAGTACCTGAGATCCATCTTTTTTGTGCGCACGGGAGATGAATTTCACATAGGGGAGACAGTTTAGATTCTTTGGCCCAGAAGTCAAAGGGGCAGTCCTCTATTTATAGGCACTCAGTATCACAGGTCTGCACAAAAAACAAGCTGGTGAAAAATATTGCGTGCCTAGTGTCGCCAACGCGTAAATCAAACGCACGAGGGGTGATAGCGCGAAACGTTCCACGCCCATGTGGAAAAATCTCATGAATCGTGGATTTTTTCACACGGGACATATTTTTTTCACGCCACTTAGTATATTTTTCACGCCACCTCTCTGGGCCCCCCAGACTGGATCACCGTTTCAAAATATGGCTTTACTTTGTCGTGCCTCAACCTTCGTCAGCTCTTAAGCATTTTTTGGCATCTACAAATGCCTCCCATCAGAATCAAATCGACAAGGGGCTGCAAAGGTTGGATTTTGAGGGAAATACCGAGATATTGGACTCCCTGGGGTTGGTGCGTGCTCAAAACTGGAGTGACACAAAAAACCGCACCGGAGCACGCAATAAGCTTTTTGCGCGCGCGAGGAAACATCTCTCTGCGCCTATAAAATATCCCACGGGTCCCCAATTTTGAATGGATTTTTCTCACGTGATAATCCAGGATCTCTCATGCGCGAAAACAATTCCTCCATCTACGCAAAAAAATGCTTCGGTTGCACGTAATTTGTTGAGGTCAGTCACCGCTTTACGCGCTAACCCGAGATTTTCCACGCTGAATTCCGGTTTTCCGTGCCAGCTGCTAATTTTCCATGCCAGCCTCTGAATCTTCGTGCCCACATTTATTTTTCATGCCAACAGCTATTTTATCATGTAGACTTCTCAAAACCTTTCTGGCAGGAGTCGGTCGCCAATCCGGATGACGTTGAAAGGGAAGCCACGTCCACTACCTGAAAAGCTGAGATGATTTCCAACCTTGAGGTTTATAGAACCCGAAATATTGTATCCAACAACCAAAATCTCTTCAACATGTTGACCCCAGTGTAGAAGGAGTATGCATTGTCTTCCAACCTGCCGATATAGGACTTTAGTATCTTAGAGGAGGTACTCATGCCAAGATTTGAGGTCGAGACACCACAATCATGGGTGACCCGCGAGGATGACCTACCCCATTATAACATCACCTATAATGGCCATACTGCTAGAGAAACCAGACACATGGACGTTTATGTCCTGAATCCAAGGACTAGGACCATCTTAGGGAGTGACCCTATCACATAAAATTCTCTGTCCCTTTATTCAAGCACCTTCCGTCATAGTGTTACTGATGAGACCAAAGGCTAGCTGCAAGATTGGGATCTGCAGTCTAGAGGCAATTTCACCAGTGAATTGGATTTGGCATATTGGGTTCGCCAGACATACGACTAGTTTGGGGCCAAACTATCACTACTGGAAATCTAACCTTTCCCAATGCTTCTATACCAACGGTTCATAAAAACCGTTGGTATAGGTTCCCTTTCCCAACGGTTTGGCCAAACCGTTGGGAAATCCCACTTTGAGGCCACCTTTCCCAACGGTTTTGGCAAACCGTTGGGAAAACCCACATTGTGGGGACCTTTCCCAACGGTTTTGGCAAACCGTTGGGAAAGGTATACCCTTTCCCAACGGTTTTGGCCAAACCGTTGGGAAAACCCACATTGTGGGGACCTTTCCCAACGGTTTTGGCCAAACCGTTGGGAAAGGTCCACTTTGTGGACATCTTTCCCAACGGTTTGGCCAAAACCGTTGGGAAAGGTCCACTTTGTGGACATCTTTCCCAACGGTTTGTCCAAAACTGTTGGGAAAGGTCACCCATGAATCAACCTTCACCCAGAATCAAATCCAGGCTCAAAATCTATTCCAACGTTTGTCAAAACCGTTGGTATAGGTCTATACCAACGGTTTTGACAACCGTTGGTATAGATCCTTTGATTTTTTATCATTTCATCTTACCCAGAACATTATATAAATCAAAATTTAATATAATTATGAGAATACATATATATATTTATGTAATTATATACACAAAAGTCATGTTAGGTTAGTGGTTAAGTCGTTCAATAATAAACTAGGGGTGCTGGGATCAAATCCCAGCGAATGTTTTTTTTTGAAATACATATACCAACGGTTCCAAAACCGTTGGTAAAGATTTTCATATTAATTATACCAACGGTTTCCAAAACCGTTGGGATAGGTCTATACCAACGGTTTTGGGAAAACCGTTGGTATAGACCTATCCCAACGGCTTACTTGGCCACGGTTCTCCAAACCGTTGGTATAGGATATACCAACGGTTTGGAGGCATATACCAACAGTTCCAAACCGTTGGTATATGTTCGTTTTCCAGTAGTGTGTGGCACATTGGTTTGTTCGAGGCGGTGTGGACGTCGCAGTTTCACTTCTATCGCCAGCCTAAGCTTGGTCCAGATCTATTTACTCAATGGTCCCCTGATACTAATACCTTCCATATTCACTATGGGGAAGTTGTCATTAGCCTTGGGGACATTCATTGCATCAGGGGTATCCCTTTGAATGGGCACCAGTACGATGAATTCCACCAGACGAGTAACACCTTGGGAGAAAGATCACGAATCCCTATGCTGACGATGCACATATTGGAGCTGGCTAAGGAGATGCTGGGGGTCAAGGATTTCTTGAAGGACATCACTTACAAGAAATGGGTCAGCATGTTCCTGCACATAGATCTGAAGGTCAAGATGCTAGGGTGAGGGAGATGGTGTCCGACCACGGCACAGAGGAGTAAAAGAAGATCATACTATAGGATTATGGAGTCGGGGGACTATTAGTCATGGGGATTCAACATAAACAGTAGTCGGTACCTGAATGCGAGGTACGCCAGGTTTCATGCCACATTCCTAAGTGGGTGGCTCTTACCGGTGAGGGATTCAAGGATGGGTGTTCGCCCAGCGACCCTGGTTATGGCCGACATCATGGCCTCTAATCAAAGATTCTATCTAGGAGTCCCCGTGTTGGCTCATCTCTATGCCATTTTGGGGCGAATCTCGAGAGGAGGGTCACTAAGGAGGATATGTGGCCCCTTCGAAATCCTTTATGGCTGGGTCTCGGACTATTGTGGCGGGTATACCTTCCTGAACGCCATTTGTCCTCCAGGTAATGGTCTGAAAACTCCCTTGTTGAACATCGTCGGGGTCATTCCATTGATGATCAATGGGGAGGGAGTAAGGATCAGAATCGGCAATCATTCCAACTTCACTTTTAGCCCATTCCCCACCCTGACAGGCCAGATGATAGATAACGGGAAAGGCTCACTAAAGCAAAGGGAATACTTCTAGAGCATCAAAGGTGGGGTGCTCATGGATTGGATTGATGGGAAGATCTTTTGTGAGCCCTACGTGCCGTCCAGGTTCATCAGGAAGTTCAGATACCTTCAGTAGATGCCGAAGAAGGTGCACATAGATGTTCGAGAGGAAATGAATCCTTGCATTCTTCACAAAATGTGGTTGATGTTCATGAACCAAGGCTCTGGCGACATTATCACTTTCCCTCCCACCGGAGTTGATGCTGTCCTCTCAACTGAATATTCCATGTACTGGGCCATAGCATACCCTGAGGGGATTTCATGAAAGCGAGTTCGGAAACTCAAGGTATCCAATGTAGAACCTGGGTGGTGAGAGATTAGACAGGGTGATGTTGGGGGGGGGGAAGTTCAGAAGCATGTCGAGCAACAGGGCCCACACAGTTCGAGACTTCAGTAGAAAGGATGTCGCGCGGCGTGGTCGGGCCCTCACTGCCTAGGGGGGAGGGGCTCATGTAGAGACCCGAAGCCTGACATACGTGAACATTACATTACTTTTGCGGAATACTTAATACATAACAAAAACACACACATAAGGACCGTAATAGTTTAGTGTCTTTGGAAACTCGGAATATAATCTTCTAATCGTGGTGAAATATCTTCAACATCTCCCATAAAGATCTTCTTTTTTTTAAACCTAAATCCTTTCTTTATATCCTGGGGAAAAGAAAACAAAAAAGGGTGAGCTCAAATTCTCAGTAAGGGTAAACAAAAGAAATATCAATCACATCATATTCATAAGAACATATCTTTTAGAAATCTTAACCTGAAAAAGAGATCAAAATTTCATAACATGGGATAAATCATAGTAGTGAAATCTAATCCAAATAATCATAACATAAAACATGAAACTTTGTGGCATACACACATAATCATATAGAATCATTTCTTATTAGTCAAGACTCATTTCCAAGACTATCTTAGTGGACAATGTCCCTTTCTGAACTGAGTTCACTCCTCGTTTCAGTCCTGTTTCACTGAACCGGTATAACCTACCATTCCAGCCATATCTATCTCATGAGATATAAAATCTTTACCCAATTCATTGGAGGGATATATATGTCCCACCCATCTCATAATGATACCATTATTATGTGTGCCACAAAATCATAAACCATATATCATAGCATAACCCATGAAATAAAAATGGGAATCTTAAACATCGTGACATCATAAAATAATTCATATAAGATAAAGGAATTCATAAAAATAATTCCATCACAACATAATCAAATCAATGTAATAATAGGGATAGAAACAGAACCCTTTATTATCTTAGATGGAAAATAATTTTGATAAAACACTTGAACTGCATTCTTGAGGAAAATATCCTTTCTACTTCAAAAACACTTTCCCTTTCTTAACATGTCATAAAATTATAAACTAAAAGAAGTTGATTAAAAATAAACATGAAAACTTTTAAAGGAAGCTTCTTGGAAATAATGTTTTAAAAATCCATTCATGCCGTATAAGTTAAAAAAAACATTCTTCTCGTACTTTTGTCGGAAAAGTCAAAAAGTACCTCGTATGAAAAACGACAAAAGATTCCTTTCATATCTTTTACTAAAAACTCACCGAAGGGTAAAATTGGATTTAAAAAATTGTAGGTGGATGGAAATAATATTACATATTGAGGAAACATGGATGTGGATGATAAAATACACCCCATTAAAATCCGAAGTATAAACAATCTCGGATAAAAATGAGATTGTGATATTTCCCTTACCTTAGGTATGATTTGCTTCATAAGTGTCCGAACCTCCTGTATAATGGTTTAAATAATGTCATTGACTTATTCCAGAATCATACTCATTGTTATGATATCATATATGGTTCACTTATGACTTTATATTACCTGTTCTTTTGTAAATTCCATGTTAAAGAGCGTTTTGGGTAAAATCATTTCATTTGTCGTCCGTGTTTTGACTTGTAATTATTCATATGAATACTTAGATCATGATTACTTAATTCCAGAATATAAAACATGATTTATATATAATATATGTTCAGAATATACATATATATAATAAATCATTAAATGGAATGAAATACACCGTTCATGGAGACGGTAGGTCGTACGTACGCATGAACGTTGTTTTTGTTTCCTTGTTGAGTTGAATGGAATTAAGTAGATGACATACATATATATACACATAAATCCAGTATCATTATTATTTCATATATTTCATGATTACTTATTATATATACTTTATAATCATTCATGAATGGTTATAGTGGAGAATGAATCTCATCGCGTCGTGGAGACGGTAGTCCGTACGTACGCACGAGCGATGATATCGTTCTCATGATCGTGGGACTGTATTGGAGTGTATGTATACTATTTCAGAATCAATATCACTTTAAAGTAATCATATATAGTTATTATTTACACAATTATACCCATCCACGTAAGGTGGTGGTGGAAAATAGATTTCACCGCGACATGGAGAGGGTATTCTGTACGTACGCAAGCGCGGTGATTTCATTTTTCGTAGGATGGATAGATGGTGAAATATGGTTGTTTCATACTTATAATAAAATATAAGTATATTAGTGATACTGATTTTATTACTTTATAATGAAACAACCTAATAATAAGAAGTGGAAGTAGAAATAAAGTTGAATGAATCGGTAACAGACATTACCTCTTCTTTGAAGGGCCTCTTTGAGATCTTCTTTTAGGGCACTACAATTGGTCTTTGAGGAAGACAAGAACCTCTATGATTTTTCTAGGGAAGTGGAGAAGAGAAGTTTTCAGGGTTTGTCTGAGCTTGAAGGCTCAAAGTTGTGTGAGGAAGAGAGGGAGGAGGTGCCCTTTTATAAGGGAGGAGAGGGGCACCTTTGGAATAACTAAAATTATTATTTTATTATAAAGCAAACTTTGGTTTTATATAGCTCCAAATAGATTTATTTCGAAGATAAGGTGGGGATGGGTCGAAATACTATCATCCAATAGAATTTAGACATGTTTAGGTTCCTATTTTGACCTTATCATTTAGATTTAACATTAAGTTATATAACTTTGCTTTTACTGTGTCTTCTTGTGTTCTTACACTATAAGGTTAATAAACATAATATAACAATCCAAACGAACCCAAGTTTTTTATTATTAATATATATAACCTTATCTAAGTCATTTGGCCTAACCTTAGATTTTTAGGAATAAAATAACAATTACTAATATAATATTTGTTTTAAAAACTATTTTATGTCAATTTTGACACTATTTAGTAATTGATTTTTTTGAAACTCATAACAGAATTATTAATTCAGAAAACGTTAATTAAATCAATACTAACATGTCGTATTAACATATAAAATTAGTGGAATTCATAAAAAGTCTCAAATTATATTTATTTGGGTATTTATAATATCTATTATTCTAATTTTTCACTATTATGGTAATTACTGCATCATCATTGTGTCATAAATAAATTAATTTATATAATGTCTAAAAATTATAAATAAAATATCATTATGTAGTAAATATTATTATCTTTCTAATGAATATTTACAATCGAATGTACCCAATGTATAACCCTATATTAAAAATGTTTTAGTAAATAAACATTGATTTTAACTCTTTTAACTCTTCTTTGAATTAAATAATAATAAATGTCCTAATCTAATCCAAGTGGGCCTAAATGGTCATATTTTATTTCTAAGGTTATTTTTGGTCGAATTACACTTATCCAATAGAATTAGGACATGTGTTAGGGTAATAATAATATCATTTTTACCTTTAATTACCCTATTTACTTTTAACCGTGGTAAAAAAAGTAAAAAGTTACTATTCACTAAAAATTAATTTCATCTCATTGAACCACATTTTACTTACTGACATCAACCGTGTTTCTCGGATTTTTGAAATTCCACTCACATACGTGGGAAAATTAAGTTTTATGAAAAATTCATTTTTTTTACTACCACTTAGTGGTTTCACTATTCATCAAAAAATGAAAGTTTCCAAAAAAATACCAAAAATTAGGCCTAAGCTATATTTGATATTATGAACTCAAAAATGATATCTATTTTACCAAATTCAAAACATATCAGTTACATTAACTAATTTAAAAATCAATTCTCGTCGTCAAAACAAATGGCGTGTTTTTGAGAGATAATAACTATCAAAAGATTGACACTTGTTTATAACTGGTTTAAATGTGAAATTACATCCAATGACCAACATTGTATTAAATTGTAAAAATATATTCTAAATATACTTTAAAACCACTCAAATTAATAATGTATCACTATTTATTATTTTGATTAAAAAAGTTGTTTTTAATTAAAATTTAGTAATTTTCACTATTCATCAGAATATGAAAGTTATCCGAAAAGTACCAAAATTTCACCTTAGGCTAAATTCGATACTCTGAATCCAAAAATGAAGTCCATTTTGAGAGATAAATTTTCTAACTTTTTAAAAGGTGGTTATTACTATACATAACGGCTAGTTTTAATAATATTTTAATAGCATATCGTTGTTTTGTGAAACTCGGTATTGCATACTACACACGCTATCGAGGAAGGTCGTGATTGCGTGTAATGCAAGGCAAGTCAAGGATTCGTGTTGTGAAAGCTCCTTTTGGTGTAGCGTACAACACATGACATTAATGAAATTAAAAAGAATATTTTTCATAAAATCTCGGGGTGTTACATTCTACCCCCCTTAAAATGAATTTCACCCTCGAAATTCGTTGGGGTTATAAATGGTTTACTATTCGCACGTTTCTTTGATAGAAACCCACATCATAAAAAGGAATACCAAAAACAATCTTTAAAAACAAAAGTATAAAATGTAACGGTTACCCAAATAAACTAATCACTGGGTTTCCAGATAGATGAAAATATGGATATGGAAGAGAAATCTTACCATCATGTTCTGATGGAGAGTGGTAGAGAACATGGCTATGGAAAAGCCAGCAATCACAAAGCCATAAATTTGTGATGATCTAAGGTACCATCTGATTTATTAGATATAAGAGCACTAGGACAACATTTTTGGTTTTCAAGATCGTTTCCCTAAAGTTGATGAAATTGGAATTAGAAGAAATACTTTCGTGATTTTGGTATAGTCTCACCGTTGGTTGTTCTTTGGACAATTTCCACTTCATCTCTTAAAGAAATAAAGTTTAATTTTTCATTCGTGATGTGTTATCAGATCATGTGATAGAATGATGGGTCATTCCATCTATATCAAAAAAAAGGTTAGAAAAGTTATCAAAAAATACATAAGTCCATCTATAGTGAGATTAATTATATATGGTTCCTAAAATGGACTTATACTTCATATATCATACTGCTTAATATAATAAAACTAGTTTCTACTAAACAAGGACTTCCTGTAGGCCAATGGTAGGTGATAATGGCCAGTCGCACTTCGGTTGTGGGTTCAATTCCCACGGCCTTGTCCGACGCGATGGGATGTCGCCCATTCTGCAGGTTGTCCTTTTTCTAAAACTATAACATCCCATCAATAATATAGAAAAAACTTCTATCCTTAAACAATACTAACTTATGTCCAACATAATCCATTCCAATCTTTAGGCTTATCCATAATACTGCAGTCCACTCTCATAATATATTGAAAACGATTATCAGAGATTTAATACCATCGTTGGTCCCCATATATAATAAGATATGTCTTGTTGGTAACATTACAAACATTCAAAAGACTTAATCATGTATTCTCTTGAATACCCATTGAACCTTAGTGAAAACATGAATGCAGTTAAAAGTTAACACTTTCCACATACCAAAATCCTCAAAATTCTATATACTCAATCCATGATATCACATAGTCCTTATATCAATCATGAGCTCATGGATACTGTCAAACATTTCATTTTTTCCTAATCCCTTCATTATGCTCATATCATCTTTTTTCCAAAAATATCTCAATCACTTTCCATGGTTACCGGTACCATAAAATTATTGAAAACCACAATATACCAATACATAAATATTCCAATATTCCACGATACAATATACAACATTATTTTTTAATCCCATTACATAAACACTTCATCATTCCACCACATAGTTATCATATTCAACATCGCCATTGGTGATCGCATGTGACTTCCCTTTGTCCTTTTCCTTATGTGGTTTCTCATGTCGATCATCACTAACCCTTGGATTAGGGCATTTATTAGCATAATGCCCCATTTCCTTGCACTTGAAGCATTGAAGTGTAGTACGTTCATTCTGTGTATCCCTTCCTTTGTTTGAATCATTAGACATCTTCTTCCCATTATTGCGGCATTCAAATGCCCGATGACCTTCCTTTCCACATTTGAAACATTTACTTGTCCCTTTAAGACAATCTCCACCATGCTTCTTTCCACACTTTGAGCATAAGGAAATATTCACCATCTTTTCACCATTATTCTGAGATTTCTCCTTGAACTCCATCTTTCGTTTCATGTCAAAACTATGAGATGGATAAGTAACACCAACTTCCATTTCTACCTTGATAGCACAACGCACAATTTCTTCATTGCTACTGAAGTCTCTTATAGCTAATTCCCTTCTAAGATTTTGTTTTAAGCCACTGAAGAATCGATCAACTTTACTTTCAGGTTGGATGATAAATCCAGATGCATACCTTGAAAGCCTTGTAAAATTCGCTTCGTATATACCAATATATTCATCATCCTTTTGCTTTAGTTCAAGAAACTCTTTCTCCATCTTTGTTCGAAGAATACGAGGGAAGTACTTATTGAAAAATAAGTTCTTGACCTCGTCCCATTCCATGGAATCAATTTCATCTATTTTCCTCGTATTCTTCATAAGATTCCACCATTGATCAGCTTCACCTTCCAAACGATATACTGCTAAGATGACTTTATCATGTTCAAAACATTGAAGAACTGAAAATATATTTTCAGTGGTACTGATCCATTGTTCAGCAACAAGTGGATCAGAAGACCCACTGAAAGAAGGTGGACGTTGCCTCATGAAGGACTCAATAGAATATTGTTCCCTTCTCTGCTCATTTGGAAGTCCAGAATGATTCATAGCTTGTGTAAGTATAGAAATAAGATTTTGCACTCCATCTCCCATAACATTTGTTTGTTCAGGAGGACAATCATTGCATTGTCCATTTTATTGATCAACACGGTTCCTTCGGGTTCTAGCCATCATCTAAAACCCAAAAATAATAGTGTGAGAGGCAAAAATCATGCTAGGGAAAACAACATAATAAAGGGGGAGTACCTTCAATATCTAACATCTTAAGTTTAATTCTAAGATCGTTAGCGCAATTCTAGGACTATAACCTATACTTATACTTAACCTTAGGGACATCCCTAGACATACCTTAGAAATATCTCTAGGGATATCACCAATGTTATCGCATCCTAGTTTCCAAAGGTTGAAAAAAACTTTCCTCTGATACCAACTGTAGAGACCTGAAGCCTGACGTACATGAAAATTACATTACTTTTGTAGAATACTTAATAAATAACAAAAACACACACACAAGGACCATAATAGTTTAGTGTCTTTGGAAACTCGTAATATAATTTTCTAATCGTGGTGAAAGATCTTCAACATCTCCCATAAAGATCATATTTTTTTAAACCTAAATCCGTTCTTTATATCCTGTGGAAAAGAAAACAAAAAAGGGTGAGCTCAAATGCTCAGTAAGGGTAAACAAAAGAAATATCAATCACATCATATTCATAAGAACATATCTTTTGGAAATCTTAACCTGCAAAAGAGATCATAATTTCATAACATGGGATAAATCATAGTAGTGAAATGTCATCCCAATAATCATAACTTAAAACATGAAAGTTTTTTTCATACACACATAATCATAGAGACACATTTCTTATTAGTCAAGACTCATTTCCAAGACTATCTTAGTGGACAAAGTCCCTTTCTGAACCGAGTTCACTCTTCGTTTCAGTCCTGTTTCACTGAATCGGTATAACCTACCATTCCAGCCATGTCTATCTCATGAGATATAAAATCTTTACCCAATGCATTGGAGGGAGATATAGGTCCCACCCATCTAATAATGATACCATTCTTATGTGTGCCACAAAGTCATAAACCATACATCATTGCATAACCCATGAAATAAAAATGTGAATCTTAAACATCGTGACATCATAAAACAATTCATATAAGATAAAGGAATTCATAAAAATAATTCCATCACAACATAATCAAATCAATGTAATAATAGGGATAGAAACAGAACCCTTTGTTAGCTTAGTTGGAAAATAATTTTGATAAAACACTTGAACTCCATTCTTGAGGAAAATATCCTTTCTACATCAAAAACCCTTTTCCTTTCTTAACATGTCATAAAATTATAAACTAAAAGAAGTTGATTAAAAATAAACTTGAAAACTTTTAAAGGAAGCTTCTTGGAAATAATGTTTTAAAAATCCATTCATGCCGTATAATTTAAAAAAAACATTCTTCTCGTACTTTTGTCAGAAAAGTCAAAAAGTACCTCGTACAAAAAACGACAAAAGATTCCTTTCATATCTTTTACTAAAAACTCACCGAAGGGTAAAATTGGATTTAAAAAATTGTTGGTGGATGGAAATAATATTACATATTTTGGAAACATGGATGTGGATGATAAAATATATCCCAGTAAAATCCGAAGTATAAACAATCTCGGGTAAAAATGAGATTGTGATATTTCCCTTACCTTAGGTCCGATTTGCTTCGTAAGTGTCTGAACCGCCTGTATAATGGTTTAAATAATGTCATTGACTTATTCCAGAATCATACTCATTGTTATGATATCATATATGGTTCACTAATGACTTTATATTACCCGTTCTTTTTTAAATTCCATGTTAAAGAGCGTTTTGGGTAAAATCGTTTCATTTGTCGTCTGTGTTTTGACTTGTAATTATTCATATGATTAATTAGATCATGATTACATAATTCGAGAATATAAAACATGATTTATATATAATATATGTTCAGAATATACATATATATAATAAATCAGTAAATGGAAAGAAATACACTGTTCATGGAGACGGTAGGTCGTACGTACGCATGAACGCTGTTTTCATTTCCTTATTGAGTTGAATGGAATTAAGTAGATGACATACATATATATACACATAAATCAAGTATCATTATTACGTCATATATTTCATTATTACTTATTATATATACTTTATAATCATTCATGAATGGTTAATGTGGAGAATGAATCTCATCGCGTCGTGGAGACGGTAGTCCGTACGTACGCACGAGCGATGATATCGTTCTCATGATCGTGGGACTGTATTGGAGTGTATGTATACTATTTCAGAATCAATATCACTTTAAATTAATCATATATAGTTTTTATTTACACCATTATACCCATCCACGTAAGGTGGTGGTGGAAAATAGATTTCACCACGGTGTGGATACGATATTCCGTACGTATGCACACACGATGATTTCATTTTCCGTAGGATGGATAGATGGTGAAATAGGGTTGTTTCATACTTATAATAACATATAAGTATATGATTGATACTGATGTTATTAATTCATAATGAAATAACCTAAGATGAAGAAGGGGAAGAAGAAATAAAGTTGAATGAATCGGTAACGGACATTACCTCTTCTTTGAAGCGCCTCTTCGAGATCTCCTTTTAGGGCACTAAAATTGGTCTTTTAGGAAGACCAGAACCTCTAGGATGTTTCTATGGAAGTGGATAAGATAATTTTTCATAGGTTGGACGATCTTTAAGGCTCAAAGTTGTGTGGGGAAGAGAGGGAGGAGGTTCCCTTTTATAAGGGAGGAGAGGTGCACCTTTGGAATAACTAAAAATATTATTTTATTATAAAGCCAAATTAGGTTTTATATAGCTCCAAATTGATTTATTTAGAAGCTAAGGTGGGGATGGGTCGAAATAATCTCATCCAATAGAATTTAGACAAGTTTAGGTTCCTATTTGGACCTTATCATTTAGATTTAACATTAAGTTAAATAATTTTACTTTTACCGTGTCTTCTTGTGTTCTTACACTATAAGGTTAATAAACATTCTATAAAAATTCAAGAGAACCCCAAGTTGTTTATTATTAATATATATAACCGTATCTAAGTCCTTTGGCCAAACCTTAGATTTTTAAGAATAAAATAACAATTACTAATATAATATTTGTTTTAAACACTATTTTATGTCAATTTTGACACTATTTAGTAATTGGTTTTTTGTGAAAATCATAACAGAATGATTAGTTCGAAAAAAGTTAATTAAATCACTAATAACATGTCCTATTAACCTAGAAAATTAGTGGAATTCATAAAAAGTATAATATTATATTTATTTTGGTATTTATAATATCAATTTTTCTAATGTTTCACTATTATGGTAATTACTGCATCATCATTGTATCATAAATAAATTAATTTATTTAATGTCTAAAAATTATAAATAAAATATCATTATGTAGGAAATCTTATTCTCTTTCTAATGAATATTTACAATCGAATTTATCTTATGTATGACCCTATATTAAGAATGTTTTAGTAAATAAACTTTGATTTTAACTCTTTTAACTCTTCTTTGAATTAAATAATAATAAATGTCCTAATCTAATCCAAGTGGGCCTAAATGGTCATATTTTATACCTAAGGTTGTTTTTGGTCGAATTACACTTATCCAATAGAATTAGGACATGTGTTAGGGTAATAATAATATCATTTTTACCCTTAATTACCCTATTTACTTTTAACCGTGGTAAAAAAAAGTAAAAAGTTACTATTCACCAAAAATTATTTTCATCTCATTGAACCACATTTTACTTACTGACGTCAACCGTGTGTCTCAGATTTTTGAAATTCCACTCACAGAAGTGCTAAAATTATGTTTTATGAAAAATTCATTTTTTTACTACCACTTAGTGGTTTCACTATTAATCAAAAAATGAAGGTTTCCAAAAAAAATACCAAAAATTATGCCTAAGCTATATTTGATATTATGAACTCAAAAATGATGTCTATTTTACCAAATTCAAAACATATTAGTTACATTAACTAATTTAAAAATTAATTCCCATCGTCAAAACAAATGGCGTGTTTTTGAGAGATAATAACTATCAAAAGATTGACACTTGTTTATAACTAGTTTAAATGTGAAATTACATCCAATGACCAACATTGTATTAAATTGTAAAAATATATTCTAAATATACATTAAAACCACTCAAATTAATAATTTATCACTATTAATTATTTTGATTAAAAAATTTGTATTTAATTAAAATTTAGTAATTTTCACTATTCATCAGAATATGAAAGTTATCCGAAAAGTACCAAAATTTCACCTTAGGCTAAATTCGATACTCTGAATCCAAAAATGAAGTCCGTTTTGAAAGATAAAATTTTGAAAATTTTAAAAGGTGGTTATTACTATTAATAACGGCAAGTTTTAATAATATATTAATAGAATATCATTGTTTAGTGAAACTCGGTATTGCGTACTACACATGCTATCGAGGAAGGTCGTGATTACGTGTAATGCAAGGCAAGTCAAGGATGCGTGTTGTGCAAGCTCCTTTTGGTGTAGCGTACAACACAAGACATTAATGAAATTAAAAAGAATATTTTTCATAAAATCTCGGGGTGTTACAGCTCATGTAATAGCTAGGGAACTCCCAAGGAAGCAGATAAGGTATCTGCTTCAACCCTCCAATGACGCAATCTTACCGGCTTTGTGGTCAGCCTGGATGACCCTACGACTATCGATGAGTACCGAAGCTCTTTGGAAAAAGATAATGTGAGACAAAATCCACCTATCGGAGGTCGGACTCATTGGGGTTGTCGATGAGGTGAAATTTCATCATTAGCATGTGTATGTGATGGCCATGGACGTATTTTCACGCCAACGAGGTTGGTACGAGGAGCCATCTTTCTTGGTGAAAGTAATGCTCAGCCAGGAGCATGATCCTGAAAAGATGCCGTCAGAGGACGACAATAGTGATGATGTGCTGGAGGGAGTTGAGGAAGAAGAGGTAGAAGAAGGAGAAGGTGATGGAGGGGGTGAAGGAGAATAGGATCCTGAAGGTGGAGGGTCTGAGGGGGAGTGCCACCAAGGGAGTCTCCATGAGAATGGCGAAATCATTGGCTCTGATATAGATACAACAGAGCTACTTGAGGTACAACTCATCCCTTGTCTATCCTTACCTCTCATTGTTTTTTATAGCCTTAAATCTGATCTCTCTATCCTATTCAGAAGCATATTGGCGCCGACCAAGAGTCTCCATCCAGAGGCGAGGAGGAGGCACCGATTGAACAAGGTGGGGAGCCGATACCCATTATTGAGATGACGAGCGCTGAGGGATCCCTTACAACAACAACTCCTTTCACAACCAGAACACCTGAGGCCGATGCCTTGGGCCCTTGTAAGTCCATTACATCAATTCCAGTTAATTACCATTGGAGAGATCAATTGATCAGGCTGTTCAATGTTGGTGCAGTAATCACAACCTTGGAGGCCCATCAGGCGCCCGACCCGGGTTGTCTGCAATTGATTCAACTGCAAATGTTTCATCCCACACTTCTCAAAATGAGTCGGCCCCGACTCTTGGTGAGAAAAGGGCCAAGGACATCAATGGTACCCAGGTCGGGGCAAGACCGGAAGTCAGCAAGGGAGCTACCAAGACTAAGGTTAGAGGGAATGGTCACCCAGACGTTGAAGATCCCAACCCCTTGGTAGGGGTTCCCAAAGAAGACCTTAATTCTTGTATCTTGGATGCCTTCCTCGACTATCGGCCTGCGGACCCTGAGGAGATTGATGATTCTAACTCGGAGGTGGCCGAGGAGAGTAGGATGACGCGATGAAAATGGTGGAAGTGCATCAACCACTTTCTCGGTCAACCTCAGAAGGAATGAATAAAGCGAATGGGATCACTCCACACCTGGATGCGCTTTCTCTGTAGTAGAGGTGTGGATGCTCAATGCCTTCTTTCGATAGTCCGTGACTACATGGCCGAGAAGCTACCCAAGAGCAGCCGACGCTTCGACATTGCCCAGTGTCGTAAGGGGTTAGGGAGTAACCAGGCATTCATAAAGGTAGAACAAGAGGCCCGACGCCTTGAAGAACATGTGAAGGAAAAGGGGATTTTCATTGCAAACTGTTATGAACTTATGGGGCAGTTGAGGGCCCAGCTGGTAGACACCCAAGAGTGACTAGTAGAAGCGGGTCACCAAATATCCTCACTTCAAACTGAACAGGTGCAAGCACGAGCTAGGGTCAGTGGACTACACTCTATGACTACTAATGAAGAGAGAGTACTTAGGGGAGAGAAGCAATTCTGGAGGCCACTGTAACAACCCACGATTTTATAAAAAATATTCTTTATAATTTTATTAATGTCTTGTGTTGTACGCTACACCAAAAGGAGCTTGCACAACACGCATCCTTGACTTGCCTTGCATTACACGCAATCACGACCTTCCTCGATAGCGTGTGTAATACGCAATACCGAGTTTCACTAAACAACGATATGCTATTAAAATATTATTAAAACTAGCCGGTATGAATAGTAATAACCACTTTTTAAAATTCTGTAAATCTTATTTTTCAAAATGAACTTCATTTTTGGATTCGGAGTATCGAATTTAGCCTAAGGTGAAATTTTGGTACATTTCGGATAACTTTCATATTCTGATGAATATTGAAAATTACTAAATTATAATTAAAAAACAACTTTTTTAATCGAAATAATTAATAGTGATAAATTATTAATTGGATTAGTTTTAAAGTATATTTAGAATATATTTTTACAATTTAATACAATGTTGGTCATTGGATGTAATTGCACATTTAGATCAGACATAAACAAGTGTCAATCTTTTGATAGATATTGTTTCTTAAAAACACGCTATTTGTTTTAACAACGGGATTTAATTATAAAATTAATTAATGCAACTTCTATGTTATGAATTTGGTAAAATAGACTTCATTTTTGAATTCGGAATATGAAATATAGCTTAGGATGAAATTTTTGCATTTTTCTGAAAACCTTCATTTTTTGATGAATAGTTAAACTACTAAGTGGTAGTTAAAAAACTGAATTTTTCATAAAACTTAATTTTACCGCTTCTGTGAATGGAATTTTAAAAATGCGAGAGACACGGTTGATGTCAGTAAGTAAAATGTGGTTCAATGAGATGAAAATAATTTTTGGTGAATAGTAACTTTTTACTTTTATTTACCACGGTTAAAAGTAAATAGGGTAATTAAGGGTAAGAATGATATTAATATTACCCTAACACATGTCCTAATTCTATTGGACAAGTGTATCTCGACCAAAAACAACCTTAAGTGTAAAATATTATCATTTAGGCCCACTTGGATTAGATTAGGACATTTATTATTATTTAATTCAAAGAAGAGTTAAAAGAGTTAAAATCAAAGTTTATTCACTAAAACATTTTTAATATGGGGTTATACATAAGATAAATTAAACTATAAATATTCATTAGAAAGATATAAAGATTTCCTACATAATGATATTTTATTTATAATTTTTAGACTTTAAATAAATTAATTTATTTATGACACAACGATGATGCAGTAATTACCCTTTTAAGGAAATATTAACATAATTGATGTTATAAATACTCAAATGAATGTAATTTGAGACTTTTTATGAATTCCAATAATTTTCTAGGTTACTATGATATATTAGTGTTGATTTAATCAACTTGGTTCGAACATATAATTCTGTTATGACTTTCACAAAAATCATATATCAAATAGTGTCAAAATTGACACAAAATAGTTTTTAAATCAAATATTATATTATTAATTGTTATTTTATTCCTAAAAATCTAAGGTTCGGCCAAATGACTTATATAAGGATATATATATTAATAATAAACAATTTGGGGTTCGTTTGGAATGTTATAATAAGTGTATTAACCATATAGTGAAAGAAAACAAAAAGACATGGTAAAAGTTAAATTATTTAACTTAGAGTTAAATCTAATTGATAAGGTTAAAATAATAACCTAAACTTGTCTAAATCCTATTGGTTGATAGGATTTCGACCCATCCCCACTTTATCTTCTAAATAAGACCCATTGGAACCATTATAAACCGATTTTTACTTTAATATAAAATAATATTTTGAGATATTCCTAAGGTGCCCCTCTCCTCCCTTATAAAAGGGCACCTCCTCCCCCTCCTCCTCACACCAATTTGAGCACTCAAGCTCGGCCAACCCCTGCCAAAAATCTCTTCTCCACTTCCCTAGCAACATCATAGAGGTTCTGGTCTTCCTCAAAGACCAATTTTAGTTCCCTAAGAGGAGGTCTCCAAAAGGCGCTTCAAAGAAGAGGTAATTACCGTTACCAATTCTTTCATCTTTATTTCTTCTTCCACTTCTTCTTCTTAGGTTGTTTAATTATGAAGTAATAACATCAGTATCACTCATATACTGATATGTTATTATAAGTATGAAACAACCCTATTTCACCATCTATCTATCCTACGGAAAAAGAAATCACCGCGCGTGCGTACGTACGGAATACCGTCTCCACGCCGTGGTGTAATCTATTTTCCACCACCACCTTACATGGATGGGTATAGTGGTGTAAAGAATAACTATACATAGTTATTACAATATCATATTGATTCTGATATATTGTATAATCCACTCCAATTCAATTCAATATTTATGGAAATGATATCATCGCTCGTGCGTACGTACGGACTACCGTCTCCACGACGCGATGAGATTCATTCTCCGTGTTAACCATTTAAGAATGATTATAAAGTATATATAAGAAATAATAATGAAATATATTAAATTATAAAGCTACTGGATTTATGTATATATATACATATGTATGTCATCTACTTACTTCCATTTCAAGACTATAAGGAAAGGAAAACAGCGTTCATGCGTACGTACGGACTACCGTCTCCATGAACGGTGTTTTTCATTTTATTTATCTACCTATTATATATATATATATATATACAGAATATATATGATATATAAATCATATTTTATATTCTGGAAGTATGTAAATCATGATATAAGTAATAATAATATCAAGAACAACAAGTCAAAACACCTACGATAAATGAAACGATTTTACCCAAAACGCTTCTTTAACATGGAATTTACAAAAGAACGGGTAATATAATGTCATAAGTGAACCATATATGATATCATACCAATGAATATGATTCTGTAATAAGTCAATAACGTGATTTAAATCATTATACAGGAGGTTCGGACACTTACAAAGCAAGTCGGACCTAAGGTAAGGGAAATATCACAATCTCATTTCTATCCGAGATTGTTTATTCGTAAGTATTTACTGGGGTGTATTTTATCATCCACATCCATGTTTCATCAATATGTAATATTATTTCCATTCATCTACAAATGTTTAAATCCTATTTTACCCTTCGGTGAGTTTTTATTAAAAGATATGAAAGGAATCTTTTGTCGTTTTTCGTACGAGGTACTTTTTGACTTTTCCGACAAAAGTACGAAGAATGTTTTTTTAACTTATACGGCATGAATGGATTTTTAAAAAATTATTTCAAAGAAGCTCCCTTTACAAGTATTCAAGTTTATTTTTAATCAACTTCTTTTAGTTTAAAATTGTATGACATGTTAAGAAATTAAAAGTGTTTTTGAAGAAGAAAGGATATTTTCCTCAAGAATGGAGTTCAAGTATTTTATCAAAATTATTTTCCATCTAAGATAATAAAAGGGTTCTATTTTTATCCCTATTATTAAATTGGTTTGATTATGTTGTGATGGAAATATTTTTATCTTATATGATTTGTTTTATGATGTCACGATGTTTCAAGAATCCCATTTTGTTACATGTGTTATGCGATGATGTATGATTTATGATTATGTGGCACACATAAGAAAGGATTCATTATAAGATGGGTGGGACCTATATCTCCCTCCAATGCATTGGGTAAAGATTTTATATCTCATGAGATAGACAGGGCTGGAACGGTAGGTTATACCGGTTTAGTGAAACAGGACTGAAACGAGGGTTACTCGATTCAGAAAGGGACTTTGTCCACTAAGATAGTCTTGGCAATTAGTCTTGACTAACAAGAAATGATTATCTATGATTATGTGTGTATGACACAATGTTTCATGTTTTATGTTATGATTATTGGGATTACTTTTTCACTGCCATGATTTATCCCATGATTATGAAATTATGCTCTCTTTTGCAGGTTATGATTTCCAAAATGTTATGTTCTTATGAATATGATGTGATTGATATTTATTTTGTTTACCCTTACTGAGCATTTGAGCTCACCCTTTTATGTCTTCTTTTCCCCAGGATATAAAGAAAGGTTTTAGGTAAAAAAGAAAAAAAAAGGAAGATCTTTATGGGAGATTTTGAAGATCTTTCACCACGATGAGAAGATTATAGTCCGAGTTTCCAAAGACACTAAACTATTACGGTCCTTGTGTGTGTGTTTTTTTAATGTACTAAGTATTCCGCAAAAGTAATGTAATGTCAATGTACATCAAGATACGGGTCTCTACAGTTGGTATCAGAGGAAAGGATTAGTCAACCTTTAGAAACTAGGATGCGAAAACGTTAGTGAGATCCCTAGAGATATTTCTAAGGTATGTCTAGGGATGTCTCTAAGGTTAAGTATATGTATAGGTTATAGTCCTAGAATTGCTCTAACGATCTTAGAATTTAACCTAAGATGTTAGATATTGAGGGTACTACCCCTTTATTATGTTGTTTTCCCTAGCATGATTTTTGCCTCTCACACTATTCTTTTGGGGTTTTAGACAATGGCTGGAACCAGAAGGAACCGTGTTGATCAATGCAATGGACAATGCAATGATTGTCCCCCTGAGCAACCAAACGATATGGGAGCTGGAATGCAAAATCTTGTAGCCATGCTCACACAACTTTCTCAAGCTATGAATCATGCAGGACTTCCAAACGAGCAAAGGAAGGAGCAAAATTCTGTTGAATCCTTCATGAGGCAGCGTCCGCCTTCTTTCAGTGGGTCTAATGATCCATTAGTTGCTGAACAATGGATTAGTACTACTGAAAAGATATTTTTAGTTCTTCAATGTTCTGAACATGATAAAGTCATCTTAGCAGTATATCGTTAGGAAGGTGAAGCTGATCAATGGTGGAATCTTATCAAGAATATGAGGCAAAGAGATGAAATTGATTCCATGGAATGGGACGAGTTCAAGAACTTGTTTTTCAGTAAGTACTTCCCTCGTATTCTTCAAAAGAAGATGGAGAAGGAGTTTCTTGAACTAAAGCAAAAGGATGATGAATCTGTTGGTATATACGAAGAGAATTTTACAAGACTTTCAAGGTATGCATCTGGCATTATCATCCAACCTGAAAGTAAAGTTGATCGATTTTTCAGTGGCTTAAAACCAAGTCTTCGAAGGGCATTAGCTATAAGAGACTTCAGTAGCTATGAAGAAATTGTGCGTTGTGCTATCAAGGTAGAAATGGAAGTTGGTGTTACATATCCATCTCATGGTTTTGAAAAGAAACGAAAGATGGAGTTCAAGGAGAAATCTCAGAATAATGGTGAAAAGAAGATGAATGTTTCCTTATGCACAAAGTGTGGAAAGAAGCATGGTGGAGATTGTCTTAAAGGGACTAGCAAATGTTTTAAGTGTGGAAAAGAAGGACATCGAGCAGCTGAGTGTCGAAGTAATGGAAAAAGGGATTCTAATGAAGTGGATAAAGCAAACACTGCAGAGAACGCACAACCAACACTTCAATGCTTCAAGTTCAAGGAGATGAGACATTATGCCAATAAATGCCCTAATCCAAGGGTTAGTGATGATCGACATGAGCAACCGCTTAAGGCAAAGGACAAAGGGAAGTCACATGCGATCACTATTGGCAATGTTGAATATTACAACGATGTGGTGGAATGATTAAGTTTTTATGTAATGGGATTCCAAAATAATGTTGTATCATGGAATATTGGAATATTTATGTATTGGTCTAATGTGGTATTCAAAGTGATTGAGATATTATGCGCATAAAGAAGGGAAAACGAGAAAATGAAATGTTTAACAGTATTCATGAGCTCATGATTGATATAAGGACCAAGTGATATCATGGTTTGAGTATATAGAATTTTGAGGATTTTGGTATGTGGAAAGTGTTAACTTTTAACTGCATTCAAGTTTTCACTAAGGTTCAATGGGTATTCAAGAGAGTACAAGATTAAGGCCTTTGAATGTTTGGAATGTGTCCAACAAGATATATCTTATGATATATGGGGATCAACGATGGTATTAAATCTCTGGTAATCGTTTTCAGTATGTTATGAGAATGGACTGCAGTATTATGGATAGGACTAAAGATTGGAATGGATTATGTTGGACATAAGTTAGTATTAAGGATAGAAGTTTTTTCGATATTATGGGATGTTATAGTAATATAGTTTTATAAAAAGGACAACCTGCAGGACGGGCGACAGCCCATCGCTTCGGACAAGGCTGTGGGAATCGAACCCACAACCGAAGTGCGACTGGCCTTTATCGCCTACCACTGGCCTACAGGAAATCCCTGTTTAGTAGAAACTAGTTTTATTATATTAAGCAGTATGATATATGAAGTATAAGTCCATTTTAGGAACTATATATGATTAATCTCACTATAGATCGACTTATGTATATAATTTTTGCTAACCTTTTGTTTGAGACAGATGGAATGACCCGTCATTCTATCACATGATCTGCTAACACTTCACGAATAACAAATTCAACTTCATTTATTTAAGAGATGAAGTGGAAATTGTTTTAGGCACGAACAATAGTGAGATTGTACCAAAATAAAGAAAGTATTTATTCCAATTCAAATTTTCAACTTTAGGGAAATGATCTTGAAAACCAAAAATGTTGTCCTAGTGATCTTATACCTGATGAATCGGATGGTACCTTAGATCGTCACAAATTTATGGATTTGTGATTATTGGCTTTTCCATAGCCATGTTCTCTACCACTCTCCATCAGAACATGATGGTTAGATTTCTCTTCCATATCCATATTTTCACCTATGTGGAAACCCAATGATTAGTTCATTTGGGTAACCATTACGTTTCATACTTTTGTTTTTAAAGATTGGTTTTGATATTCCTTTTTACGATGTGGGTTTCTATTAAAGAAACTTTAAAATAGTAAACCATTTATAACCCCGACGAATTTCGAGGGCGAAATTAATTTTAAGGGGGGTAGAATGTAACAGCCCAAGATTTTATAAAAAATATTCTTTTTAATTTTATTAATGTCTTGTGTTGTACGCTACACCAAAAGGAGCTTGCACAACACGCATCCTTGACTTGCCTTTCATTACACGCAATCGCGACCTTCCTCGATAGCGTGTGTAATACGCAATACCGAGTTTCACTAAACAACGATATGCTATTAAAATATTATTAAAACTAGCCGGTATGAATAGTAATAACCACTTTTTAAAATTCTGTAAATCTGATTTTTCAAAATGAACTTCATTTTTGGATTCGGAGAATCGAATTTAGCCTAAGGTGAAATTTTGGTACATTTCGGATAACTTTCATATTCTGATGAATAGTGAAAATTACTAAATTATAATTAAAAAACAACTTTTTTAATCGAAATAATTAATAGTGATAAATTATTAATTGGATTAGTTTTAAAGTATATTTAGAATATATTTTTACAATTTAATACAATGTTGGTCATTGGATGTAATTGCACATTTAGACCAGACATAAACAAGTGTCAATCTTTTGATAGATATTGTTTCTTAAAAACACGCTATTTGTTTTAACAGCGGGATTTAATTATAAAATTAATTAATGCAACTTCTATGTTATGAATTTGGTAAAATAGACTTCATTTTTGAATTCGGAATATGAAATATAGCTTAGGATGAAATTTTGGCATTTTTCTGAAAACCTTCATTTTTGATGAATAGTGAAACTACTAAGTGGTAGTTAAAAAACTGAATTTTTCAGAAAACTTAATTTTACCGCTTCTGTGAATGGAATTTCAAAAATGCGAGAGACACGGTTGATGTTAGTAAGAAAAATGTGGTTCAATGAGATGAAAATAATTTTTGGTGAATAGTAACTTTTTACTTTTATTTACCACGGTTAAAAGTAAATAGGGTAATTAAGGGTAAGAATGATATTAATATTACCCTAACACATGTCCTAATTCTATTGGACAAGTTTATCTCGACCAAAAACAACCTTAAGTGTAAAATATTATAATTTAGGCCCACTTGGATTAGATTAGGACATTTATTATTATTTAATTCAAAGAAGAGTTAAAAGAGTTAAAATCAAAGTTTATTCACTAAACCATTTTTAATATGGGGTTATACATAAGATAAATTAGACTATAAATATTAATTAGAAAGCTGAACAGCTTTGCTACATAATGATATTTTATTTATAATTTTTAGACTTTAAATAAATTAATTTATTTATGACACAACGATGATGCAGTAATTACCCTTTTAAGGAAATATTAACATAATTGATGTTATAAATACTCAAATGAATGTAATTTGAGACTTTTTATGAATTACACTAATTTTATAGGATACTATGATATATTAGTGTTGATTTAATCAACTTGGTTCGAACATATAATTCTTTTATGACTTTCACAAAAATCATATATCAAATAGTGTCAAAATTGACACAAAATAGTTTTTAAATCAAATATTATATTATTATTTGTTATTTTATTCCTAAAAATCTATGGTTCGGCCAAATGACTTAGATAAGGATATATATATTAATAATATACAATTTGGGGTTCGTTTGGCATGTTATAGTAAGTGTATTAACCATATAGTGAAAGAAAACAAAAAGACACGGTAAAAGTTAAATTATTTAACTTAGAGTTAAATCTAATTGATAAGGTTAAAATAATAACCTAAACTTGTCTAAATCCTATTGGTTGATAGGATTTAGACCCATCCCCACTTTAGCTTCGAAATAAGACCCTTTGGAACCATTATAAACCGATTTTTACTTTAATATAAAATAATATTTTGAGATATTCCTAAGGTGCCCCTCTCCTCCCTTATAAAAGGGCACCTCCTCCCCCTCCTCCTCACACCAATTTGAGCACTCAATCTCGGCCAACCCCTGCCAAAATATCTTCTCCACTTCCCTAGAAACATCCTAGAGGTTCTGGTCTTACTCAAAGACCAATTTTAGTTCCCTAAGAGGAGGTCTCCAAAAGGCGCTTCAAAGAAGAGGTAATTACCGTTACCAATTCTTTCATCTTTATTTCTTCTTACACTTCTTCTTCTTAGGCTGTTTCATTATGAAGTAATAACATCAGTATCACTCATATACTGATATGTTATTATAAGTATGAAACAACCCTATTTCACCATCTATCTATCCTACGGAAAAAGAAATCACCGCGCGTGCGTACGTACGGAATACCGTCTCCAGGCCGTGGTGTAATCTATTTTCCACCACCACCTTACATGGATGGGTATAATGGTGTAAAGAATAACTATACATAGTTATTACAACATCATATTGATTCTGATATATTGTATAATCCACTCCAATTCAATTCAATATTTATGGAAATGATATGATCGCTCGTGCGTACGTACAGACTACCGTCTCCACGACGCGATGAGATTCATTCTCCGTGTTAACCATTTAAGAATGATTATAAAGTATATATAAGAAATAATAATGAAATATATAACATTATAAAGCTACTGGATTTATGTATATATATACATATGTATGTCATCTACTTACTTCCATTTCAAGACAATAAGGAAAGGAAAACAGCGTTCATTCGTACGTACGGACTACCGTCTCCATGAACGGTGTTTTTCATTTTATTTATCTACCTATTATATATATATATATATACAGAATATATATGATATATAAATCATATTTTATATTCTGGAAGTATGTAAATCATGATATAAGTAATAATAATATCAAGAACAACAAGTCAAAACACCTACGATAAATGAAACGATTTTACCCAAAACGCTTCTTTAACATGGAATTTACAAAAGAACGGGTAATATAATGTCATAAGTGAACCATATATGATATCATAACAATGAATATGATTCTGTAATAAGTCAATAACATGATTTAAATCATTATACAGGAGGTTCGGACACTTACAAAGCAAGTCGGACCTAAGGTAAGGGAAATATCACAATCTCATTTTTATCCGAGATTGTTTATTCGTAAGTATTTACTGGGGTGTATTTTATCATCCACATCCATGTTTCATCAATATGTAATATTATTTCCATTCATCTACAAATGTTTAAATCCTATTTTACCCTTCGGTGAGTTTTTAGTAAAAGATATGAAAGGAATCTTTTGTCGTTTTTCGTACGAGGTACTTTTTGACTTTTCCGACAAATGTACGAAGAATGTTTTTTTAACTTATACGGCATGAATGGATTTTTAAAACATTATTTCAAAGAAGATCCGTTTAGAAGTATTCAAGTTTATTTTTAATCAACTTCTTTTAGTTTAAAATTGTATGACATGTTAAGAAAGTAAAAGTGTTTTTGAAGAAGAAAGGATATTTTCCTCAAGAATGGAGTTCAAGTATTTTAACAAAATTATTTTCCATATATGATAATAAAAGGGTTCTGTTTTTATCCCTATTATTACATTGGTTTGATTATGTTGTGATGGAAATATTTTTATCTTATATGATTTGTTTTATGATGTCATGATGTTCAAGAATCCCATTTTGTTACATGTGTTATGCGATGATGTATGATTTATGATTATGTGGCACACATAAGAAAGGATTCATTATAAGATGGGTGGGACCTATATCTCCCTCCAATGCATTGGGTAAAGATTTTATATCTCATGAGATAGACAGGGCTGGAACGGTAGGTTATACCGGTTCAGTGAAACAGGACTGAAACGAGGGTTACTCGATTCAGAAAGGGACTTTGTCCACTAAGATAGTGTTGGCAATTAGTCTTGAATAACAAGAAATGATTATCTATGATTAGGTGTGTATGCCACAAAGTTTCATGTTTTAAGTTATGATTATTGGGATTACTTTTTCACTGCCATGATTTATCCCATGATTATGAAATTATGCTCTCTTTTGCAGGTTATGATTTCCAAAATGTTATGTTCTTATGAATATGATGTGATTGATATTTATTTTGTTTACCCTTACTGAGCATTTGAGCTCACCCATTTATGTTTTCTTTTCCCCATGATATAAAGAAAGGTTTTAGGTAAAAAAGAAAAAAAAGGAAGATCTTTATGGGAGATTTTGAAGATCTTTCACCACGATTAGAAGATTATAGTCCGAGTTTCCAAAGACACTAAACTATTACGGTCCTTGTGTGTGTGTTTTCTTTAATGTACTAAGTATTCCGCAAAAGTAATTTAATGTCAATGTACGTTAAGATACGGGTCTCTACAGCCACCGACCAAAAGGTAGCGGCGCTGGAACGATCCATCCAAGAAGCTGACACTTAAGGGCTCTGTTTTGGCCGAACTCATAAACTCATTTCCCTTTTCTGCTTCTTATTCTGAACAACATGTATAGATAAGTGTATGAATAGACCCATTTACTTTTTCAGTTGGTTTAATGCATTCAAACACAATCTCGGAATATATATAAATCCATTCATAAGCTCACGCGGTTCACACCCATTGCACGAAACAAGAGATTTTTATATTATTACATCGCTTGATTATGGGATCATCAACCAAGATTCGAGATTTTGGAATTCAAACAGCCGATCCGGATTTCCGAGGAGAGAAGAGGGAGGTCCGAATAAGGAAGAGGGATTCGAAAAAATTGACATATCGTCTTCCCAGTGTGTTCTAGTGAACGAGCGGGGTAACTCCAGGGTAATTAGAATCAATCCGAAAATAGGGTAATGGAAAATGTAAATAACGATACCCCAGATTTGGAACACTGTAGGGGTGGCATGACAATAAAGGATAATTGTTGACCGTGTTCAAAACACAATATCCATATTGTATTATCCTGAAATGGGGATGAAAAACGAGGGCTGACCACTGACCGTGTTCGAAACACAGGGCCTGACTCAGAATTTCATCCATTAGTCTTATGGAATATTGGGCCAGGACAGTAGGCAAGCCATAGGCTGATTATCCATACAGTTAGGGGGTTCCTTTATACATGAAAGAGGACGGGGTCCGAATAAGGGGCACACAAATAATGGAATGTAAATTGATGGTTTGTTCGAACAAAATCCAACACTCTTGAAATTACACCACAGTGGTGGAAGCACATTATATGGGTGCATCAGTATGATCATGGATCATTCCTTCTATTAGACAGGACCTCTCTGGTGAGGGAGCTATCGATTCCCAATGTCATCATGGGGCATCCTGAACCTATTCAGGTCAAAGCTGCAGTTACATGGTTCCCAAAAGGAGTTCAGGTAAAGGGACCAAAAAAGCAGGGGGAACGGTAATTATGAATCCTGTGGATGGACCCAGAGATAGGATGCCTGGGTGTTCTTACAAATCTCATGAGGATGGGAATCAATCCATACATAGTTCTGGGATATGTCAGGAATTTTAACGTCTCGCGGAAAGGGCACAAAGTGGTCTTATTTTATGGTCATAGAGCTCGGACCATGGATATTAAGAAACGTAGGAGACACATGGTGGGGTAATAAAACCCGATGTGAATGGGATCCTGGGGTTCCTGTAGAGACCCGAAGCTTAACGTACATGGACATTACATTACATTTGTGGAATACTTAGTACATAACAAAAAACACACACACAAGGATCGTAATAGTTTAGTGTCTTTGGAAACTCGGAATATAATCATCTAATCGTGGTGAAAGATCTTCAAAATCTCCCATAAAGATCTTTTTTTTATACCTAAAACCTTTCTTTATATACTGGGGAAAAGAAAACATAAAAGGGTGAGCTCAAATGCTCAGTAAGGGTAAACAAAAGAAATATCAATCACATCATATACATAAGCACATAGCTTTTGGAAATCTTAACCTGCAAAAGAGATCATAATTTCATAACATGGGGTAAATCATGGCAGTGAAATGTAATCACAATAATCATAACATAAAACATGAAACTTTGTGGCATTCACACATAATCATAGAGAATCATTTCATGTTAGTCACGACTCATTGCCAAGACTATCTTAGTGGACAAAGTCCCTTTCTGAATCGAGTAACCCTCGTTTCAGTCCTGTTTCACTGAACCGGTATAACCTACCATTCCAGCCATGTCTATTTAATGAGATATAAAATCTTTACCCAATGCATTGGAGGGAGATATAGGTCCCACCCATCTTATAATGAATCCTTTCTTATGTGTGCCACATAATCATAAATCATAATTAATCACATAACCCATGTAATAAAAATGGGATTCTTAAACAACATGACATCATAAAACAATACATATAAGATAAAGGAATTCATAAAAATATTTCCATCACAACATAATCAAATCCATGTAATAATAGGGATAGAAACAGAACCCTTTATTATCTTAGATGGAAAATAAGTTTGATAAAACACTTGAAATGAATTCTTGAGGAAAGTATCCTTTCTTCTTCAAAATCAATTTCTTTTCACAAAACGTCATGCAATTTTAAAAGAAAGAGATTTTATTGAAAATAGTCATGAAATATTTTGAAGGAAGCTTCATGAAAATAAGACTTTATAAAACCGTAAAAATCCGTTCGTGTCGTATAAGTTAAAAAAACCATTCTTCGTACTTTTGTCGGAAAAGTCAAAAAGTACCTCGTATGAAAAACGACAAAAGATTCCTTTCATATCTTTTACTAAAAACTTACTGAAGGGTAAAATTGGAATTAAAAAATTGTAGGTGGATGGAAATAATATTAAATATTGAGGAAACATGGATGTGGATGATAAAATACACCCCAGTAAATACTAAAGTATAAACAATCTCAGATAAAAATGAGATTGTGATATTTTCCCTTACCTTAGGTCCGATTTGCTTTGTACGTGTCCAAAGCTCCTGTATAATGGTTTAAATAATGTCATTGACTTATTACAGAATCATATTAATTGTTATGATATCATATATGGTTCACTTATGATATTATATTACCCGTTCTTTTATAAATTCCATGTTAAAGAAGCGTTTTGGGTAAAATCGTTTCATTTATCGTAGGTGTTTTAACTTGTTGTTCTTGACATTATTATTACTTATATCATGATTTACTTACTTCCAGAATATAAAATATGATTTATATATCATATATATTCAGTATATATATATATAATAGATAGATAAATGAAATGAAAAACACCGTTCATGGAGACGGTAGTCCGTACGTACGCATGAACTCTGTTTTCCTTTCCTTATTGTCTTGAATGGAAGTAAGTAGATGACATACATATATATACATAAATCCAGTAGCTTTATAATGTCATTTATTTCATTATTATTTCTTATATATACTTTATAAACATTCTTAAATGGTTAACATGGAGAATGAATCTCATCGCGTCGTGGAGACGGTAGTTCGTACGTACGCACGAGCGATGATATCATTTCAATAAATATTGAATTGAATTGGAGTGGATTATAAAATATATCAGAATCAATATGATGTTGTAATAACTATGTATATTTATTCTTTACACCATTATACCCATCCATGTAAGGTGGTGGTGGAAAATAGATTACACCACGGCGTAGAGACGGTATTCCGTACATACGCACGCGCGGTGATTTCTTTTTCCGTAGGATGGATATATGGTGAAATAGGGTTGTTTCATACTTATAATAACATATCAGTATATGAGTGATACTGATTTTATTACTTCATAATGAAACAACCTAAGAAGAAGAAGTGGAAGAAGAAATAAAGATGAAAGAATTGGTAACGGTAATTACCTCTTCTTTGAAGCGCCTCTTTGAGACCTCCTCTTAGGGCACTAAAATTGGTCTTTGAGGAAGACCAGAACCTCTAGGATGTTTCTAGGGAAGTGGAGAAGAGATTTTGGCAGGGGTTGGCCGAGCTTGAGTGCTCAAATTGGTGTGAGGAGGAGGGGGAGGAGGTGTCCTTTTATAAGGGAGGAGATGGGCACCATAGGAATACCTCAAAATATTATTTTATATTAATGTCAAAATCGGTTTATAATGGTTCCAAAGGGTCTTATTTCGAAGCTAAAGTGGGGTTGGGTCGAAATCCTATCAACCAATAAGATTTATACAAGTTTAGGGTATTATTTTAACCTTATCAATTAGATTTAACTCTAAGTTAAATAATTTAACTTTTACCGTGTCTTTTTGTTTTCTTTCACTATATGGTTAATAAACTTACTATAACATTCCAAACGAAACCCAAATTGTTTATTAGTAATACATATATCCTTATCTAAGTCATTTGGCCGATCCTTAGATTTTTAGGAATAAAATAACAATTAATAATATAATATTTTATTTAAAAACTATTTTGTGTCAATTTTGACACTATTTGATATATGATTTTTGTGAAAGTCCTAACAGAATTATATGTTCGAACCAAGTTTATTAAAGCAATACTAATATATCATAGTAACCTATAAAATTAGTGTAATTCATAAAAAGTCTAAAATTACATTTAGTTTGGTGTTTATAACATCAATTATGTCAATATTTCATTAATAAGATAATTACTGCATCATCTTTGTGTCATAAATAAATTAAATTATTTGATGTATAAAAATTACAAATAAAATACCATTATGTAGGAAATCGTTTTGGATTTCTAATTAATATTTACAATCGAATTTATCTTATGTAAAACCCTATATTAAAAATGTTTTAGTAAATAAACTTTGATTTTAACTCTTTTAACTCTTCTTTGAATTAAATAATAATAAATGTCCTAATCTAATCCAAGTGGGCCTAAATGATAATATTTTACACTTAAGGTTGTTTTTGGTCGAGATACACTTGTACAATAGAATTAGGACATGTGTTAGGGTAATATTAATATCATTCTTACCCTTAATTACCCTATTTACTTTTAACCGTGGTAAATAGAAGTAAAAAGTTACTATTCACCAAAAATTATTTTCATCTCATTGAACCACATTTTACTTACTGACATCAACCGTGTCTCTCGGATTTTTTAAATTCCATTCATAGAAGCGGTAAAATTAAGATTTATGAAGAAATTAATTTTTTTAACTAACACTTAGTAGTTTCACTATTCATCAAAAATTGATGTTTTTCAGACTAATGCCAAAATTTCATCCTAAGCTATATTTCATATTCCTAATTCAAAATTGAAGTCTATTTTACCAAATTCATATCATATAAGTTTCATTAATTAATTTTATAATTAAATCCCGCTGTTAAAACAAAGAGCGTGTTTTTAAGAAACAATATTTATCAAAAGATTGACACTTGTTTGTGTCTGGTTTAAATGTGAAATTACATCCAATGACCAACATTGTATTAAATTGTAAAAATATATTCTAAATATACTTTAAAAACACTCAAATTAATAATTTATCACTATTAATTATTTCGATTGAAAAAGTTGTTTTTAACTAAAATTTAGTATTTTTCACTATTCATCAAAATATGAAAGTTATCCGAAAATCACCAAAATTTCACCTTAGGCTAAATTCGATACTCGGAATCCAAAAATAAAGTCCATTTTAAGAGCTAAAATTTCTAAAATTTTAAAAAGTGGTTATTACTATTCATAATGGCTAGTTTTAATAATATTTTAATAGCATATCGTTGTTTCATGAAACTCAGTATTGCGTATTACAAACGCCATCGAGGAAGGTTGTGATTACGTGTAATGCAATGCAAGTCAATGATGCGTGTTGTGCAAGCTCCTTTTTGTGTTGCGTACAACACAAGACATTAGTGAAATTAAAAAGAATATTTTTCATAAAATCTTGGGCTGTTACATTCTACCCCCCTTAAAATGAATTTCGCCCTCGAAATTCGTCGGGGTTATAAATGGTTTACTATTCGAAAGTTTCTTTAATAGAAACCCACATCGTAAAAAGGAATACCAAAACCAATATTTTAAAACAAAAGTATGAAACATAACGGTTACCCAAATAAACTAATCACTGGGTTTCCACATAGGTGAAAATATGGATATGGAAGAAAAATCTAACCATCATGTTCTGATGGAGAGTGGTAGAGAACATGGCTATGGAAAATCCAACAATCACAAATCCATAAATTTGTGACGATCTAAGGTACCATCCGATTCATCAGTTATAAGATCACTAGGACAACATTTTTGGTTTTCAAGATCATTTCCCTAAAGTTGAAGAATTTGAATTAGAATAAATACTTACTTTATTTTGGTACAGTCGCACTATTGTTCGTGCCTTGAACAATTTCCACTTCATATCTTAAATAAATGAAGTTGAATTTGTTATTCGTGAAGTGTTATCAGATCATGTGATAGAATGAAGGATCATTCGATTTGTCTCAAACAAAAGGTTAGCAAAAATTATATACATAAGTCGATCTATAGTCAGATTAATAATATATGGTTCATAAAATGGAATTATATTTCATATATCATACTGCTTAATATAATAAAACTAGTTTCTACTAAACAGGGACTTCCTGTAGGCCAGTGGTAGGCGATAAAGGTCAGTCGCACTTCGGTTGTGGGTTCGATTCCCACATCCTTGTCCGACGCGATGGGCTGTCGCCCGTCCTGCAGGTTGTCCTTTTTCTAAAACTACATTACTATATCATCCCATCAATAATATCGAAAATCTCTTATCCTTAAACAATACTATCTTATGTCCAACATAATCCATTTTAATCTTTAGGCTTATCCATAATACTGCAGTCCAATCTCGTTATATAGTGAAAACAATTACCAGAGATTTAACACCAACGTCGATCCCCATATATCATAAGATATGTTTTGTCGGTCACATTCCAAACATTCAAAGTCCTTAATCATGAATACCTTAGTGAAAACATGAATGCAGTTAAAATTTAACACTTTCCACATACCAAAATCTTCAAAATTCTATATACTCAATCCATGATATCACTTAGTCCTTATATTAATCATGAGCTCATGAATACTGTTAAACATTTCATTTTCTTGTTTTCCCTTCATTATGCGCATATCATCTTATTTCCAAAAATATATCAATCACTTTGAATACCACATTAAACCAATACATAAATATTCCAATACTCCATGATACAACATTATTTTGGAATCCCATTACATAAACACTTAATCATTCCACCACATCGTTATCATATTCAACATCACCAATAGTGATCGCATGTGACTTCCCTTTGTCCTTTGCCTTCAGTGGTTGCTCATGTTGATCATCACTAACCCTTGGATTAGGGAAATTATTAGCATAATGCCCCATTTCCTTGCACTTGAAGCATTGAAGTGTTGGTGGTGCGTTCTCTGCAGTGTTTGCTTTATTCACATCATTAGAAACCCTTTTTCCATTACTTCGACACTCAGCTTCTCGATGACCTTCTTTTCCACACTTAAAACATTTTCTAGTCCCTTTAAGACAATCTCCACCATGCTTCTTTCCACACTTTGTGCATAAGGAAACATTCATCTTCTTTTCACCATTATTCTGAGATTTCTCCTTGAACTCCATCTTTCGTTTCTTGTCAAAACCATGAGATGGATATGTAACACCAACTTCCATTTCTACCTTAATAGCACAACGCACAATTTCTTCATAGCTACTGAAGTCTCGTATAGCTAATGCCCTTCGAAGACTTGGTTTTAAGCCACTAAAAAATCGATCAACATTACTTTCAGGTTGGATAATAATGCCAGACGCATACCTTGCAAGTCTTGTAAAATTCGCTTCGTATATACCAACAGATTCATCATCCTTTTTCTTTAGTTCAAGAAACTCCTTCTCCATCTTTGTTCTAAAAATACGAGGGAAGTACTTATTGAAAAATAAGTTCTTGAACTCATCCCATTCCATGGACTCAATTTCATCTCTTGGCCTCGTATTCTTGATAAGATTCCACCATTGATCAGCTTCACCTTCCAAACGATATACTGCTAAGATGACTTTATCATGTTCAGAACATTGAAGAACTGAAAATATCTTTTCAGTGGTACTGATCCATTGTTCAGCAACAAGTGGATCAAAAGACCCACTGAAAGAAGGTGGACGTTGACTCATAAAGGACTCAATAGAATATTGTTCCCTTATCTGCTCATTTGGAAGTCCAGAATGATTCATAGCTTGTGTAAGTATAGCAATAAGATTTTTGCACTCCATCTCCCATAACATTTGTTTGTTCAGGAGGACAATCATTGCATTGTCCATTGCATTGATCAACACGGTTCCTTCGGGTTCCAGCCATCGTCTAAAACCCAAAAAGAATAGTGTGAGAGGAAAAAATCATGCTAGGGAAAACAACATAATAAAGGGGGAGTACCTTCAATATCTAACATCTTAGGTTTAATTCTATGATATTTAGCGTAATTCTAGTACTATAACCTATACGTATACTTAACCTTAGGGACATCCCAAGACATACCTTAGAAATATCTCTAGGGATCTCACTAACGTTTTCGCATCCTAGTTTCCAAAGGTTTACTAAACCTTTCCTCTGATACCAACTTTAGAGACCCGAAGCTTAACGTACATGGACATTACATTACATTTGTGGAATACATAGTACATAAAAAAAACACACACACAAGGATAGTAATAGTTTAGTGTCTTTGGAAACTCGGAATATAATCTTCTAATCGTGGTGAAAGATCTTCAAAATCTCCCATAAAGATCTTCCTTTTTTTTATACCTAAAACCTTTCTTTATATCCTGGGGAAAAGAAAACATAAAAGGGTGAGCTCAAATTCCCATTAAAGGTAAACAAAAGAAATATCAATCACATCATATACATAAGCACATAGCTTTTGGAAATCTTAACCTGCAAAATAGATCATAATTTCATAACATGGGGTAAATCATGGCAGTGAAATGTAATCACAATAATCATAACATAAAACATGAAACTTTGTGGAATTCACACATAATCATAGAGAATCATTTCATGTTAGTCAAGACTCATTGCCAAGACTATCTTAGTGGACAAAGTCCCTTTCTGAATCGAGTAACCCTCGTTTCAGTCCTGTTTCACTGAACCGGTATAACCTACCATTCCAGCCATGTCTATCTCATGAGATATAAAATCATTACCCAATGCATTGGAGGGAGATATAGGTCCCACCCATCTTATAATGAATCCTTTCTTATGTGTGCCAAATAATCATAAATCATAATTAATCGCATAACCCATGTAATAAAAATGGGATTCTTAAACAACATGACATCATAAAACAATTCATATAAGATAAAGAAATTCATAAAAATATTTCCATCACAACATAATCAAATCCATGTAATAATAGGGATAGAAATAGAACCCTTTATTATCTTAGATGGAAAATAAGTTTGATAAAACACTTGAAATGAATTCTTGAGGAAAATATCCTTTCTTCTTCAAAATCAATTTCTTTTCACAAAACGTCATGCAATTTTAAAAGAAAGAGATTTTATTGAAAATAGTCATGAAATCTTTTGAAGGAAGCTTCATGAAAATAAGACTTTATAAAACCGTAAAAATCCGTTCATTTCGTATAAGTTAAAAAAACCATTCTTCGTACTTTTGTCGGAAAAGTCAAAAAGTACCTCGTATGAAAAACGACAAAAGATTCCTTTCATATCTTTTACTAAAAACTTACTGAAGGGTAAAATTGGAATTAAACAATTGTAGGTGGATGGAAATAATATTAAATATTGAGGAAACATGGATGTGGATGATAAAATACACCCCAGTAAATACTAAAGTATAAACAATCTCGGATAAAAATGAGATTGTGATATTTTCCCTTACCTTAGGTCCGATTTGCTTTGTACGTGTCCAGCTCCTGTATAATGGTCTAAATAATGTCATTGACTTATTACAGAATCATATTCATTGTTATGATATCATATATGGTTCACTTATGACATTATATTACCCGTTCTTTTATAAATTCCATGTTAAAGAAGCGTTTTGGGTAAAATCGTTTCATTTATCGTAGGTGTTTTAACTTGTTGTTCTTGACATTATTATTACTTATATCATGATTTACTTACTTCCAGAATATAAAATATGATTTATATATCATATATATTCAGTATATATGTATATATATAATAGATAGATAAATGAAATGAAAAACACCGTTCATGGAGACGGTAGTCCGTACGTACGCATGAACTCTGTTTTCCTTTCCTTATTGTCTTGAATGGAAGTAAGTAGATGACATACATATATATACATAAATCCAGTAGCTTTATAATGTCATTTATTTCATTATTATTTCTTATATATACTTTATAATCATTCTTAAATGGTTAACATGGAGAATGAATCTCATCGCGTCGTGGAGACGGTAGTCCGTACGTACGCACGAGCGATGATATCATTTCTATAAATATTGAATTGAATTGGAGTGGATTATAAAATATATCAGAATCAATATGATGTTTTAATAACTATGTATAGTTATTCGTTACACCATTATACCCATCCATGTAAGGTGGTGGTGGAAAATAGATTACACCACGGCGTGGAGACGGTATTCCGTACATACGCACGCGCGGTGATTTCTTTTTCCGTAGGATGGATATATGGTGAAATAGGGTTGTTTAATACTTATAATAACATATCAGTATATGATTGATACTGATGTTATTACTTCATAATGAAACAACCTAAGAAGAAGAAGTGGAAGAAGAAATAAAGATGAAAGAATTGGTAACGGTAATTACCTCTTCTTTGAAGCGCCTCTTTGAGACCTCCTCTTAGGGCACTAAAATTGGTCTTTGAGGAATACCAGAACCTCTAGGATGTTTCTAGGGAAGTGGAGAAGAGATTTTGGCAGGGGTTGGCCGAGCTGGAGTGCTCAAATTGGTGTGAGGAGGAGGGGGAGGAGGTGTCCTTTTATAAGGGAGGAGAGGGGCACCTTAGGAATACCTCAAAATATTCTTTCATATTAATGTCAAAATCGGTTTATAATGGTTCCAAAGGGTCTTATTTCGAAGCTAAAGTGGGGTTGGGTCGAAATCCTATCAACCAATAAGATTTATACAAGTTTAGGGTATTATTTTAACCTTATCAATTAGATTTAACTCTAAGTTAAATAATTTAACTTTTACCGTGTCTTTTTGTTTTCTTTCACTATATGGTTAATAAACTTACTATAACATGCCAAATGAAACCCAAATTGTTTATTAGTAATAAATATATCCTTATCTAAGTAATTTGGCCGAACCTTAGATTTTTAGGAATAAAATAACAATTAATAATATAATATTTGATTTAAAAACTATTTTGTGTCAATTTTGACACTATTTGATATATGATTTTTGTGAAAGTCCTAACAGAATTATATGTTCGAACCAAGTTTATTAAAGAAATACTAATATATCATAGTAACCTATAAAATTAGTGTAATTCATAAAAAGTCTAAAATTACATTTAGTTTGGTGTTTATAACATCAATTATGTCAATATTTCATTAATAAGATAATTACTGCATTATCTTTGTGTCATAAATAAATTAAATTATTTGATGTCTAAAAATTACAAATAAAATACCATTATGTATGAAATCGTTTTAGCTTTCTAATTAATATTTACAATCGAATTTATCTTATGTATAACCCTATATTAAAAATGTTTTAGTAAATAAACCTTGATTTTAACTCTTTTAACTCTTCTTTGAATTAAATAATAATAAATGTCCTAATCTAATCCAAGTGGGCCTAAATGATAATATTTTACACTTAAGGTTGTTTTTGGTCGAGATACACTTGTCCAATAGAATTAGGACATGTGTTAGGGTAATATTAATATCATTCTTACCCTTAATTACCCTATTTACTTTTAACCGTGGTAAATAGAAGTAAAAAGTTACTATTCACCAAAAATTATTTTCATCTCATTGAACCACATTTTACTTACTGACATCAACCGTGTCTCTCGGATTTTTGAAATTCCATTCATAGAAGCGGTAAAATTAAGATTTATGAAGAAATTAATTTTTTTAACTAACACTTAGTAGTTTCACTATTCATCAAAAATTGATGTTTTTCAGAACAATGCCAAAATTTCATCCTAAGCTATATTTCATATTCCGAATTCAAAAATGAAGTCTATTTTACCAAATTCATATCATAGAAGTTGCATTAATTAATTTTATAATTAAATCCCGCTGTTAAAACAAAGAGCGTGTTTTTAAGAAACAATATTTATCAAAAGATTGACACTTGTTTATGTCTGGTTTAAATGTGAAATTACATCCAATGACCAACATTGTATTAAATTGTAAAAATATATTCTAAATATACTTTAAAACCACTCAAATTAATAATTTATCACTATTAATTATTTCGATTGAAAAAGTTGTTTTTAACTAAAATTTAGTATTTTTCACTATTCATCAAAATATGAAAGTTATCCGAAAATCACCAAAATTTCACCTTAGGCTAAATTCGATACTCCGAATCCAAAAATAAAGTCCATTTTAAGAGCTAAAATTTCTAAAATTTTAAAAAGTGGTTATTACTATTCATAATGGCTAGTTTTAATAATATTTTAATAGCATATCGTTGTTTCGTGAAACTCAGTATTGCGTACTACAAACGCCATCGAGGAAGGTTGCGATTACGTGTAATGCAATGCAAGTCAATGATGCGTGTTGTGCAAGCTCCTTTTTGTGTTGCGTACAACACAAGACATTAGTGAAATTAAAAAGAATATTTTTCATAAAATCTTGGGCTGTTACATTCTACCCCCCTTAAAATGAATTTCGCCCTCGAAATTCGTCGGGGTTATAAATGGTTTACTATTCGAAAGTTTCTTTAATAGAAACCCACATCGTAAAAAGGAATACCAAAACCAATATTTTAAAACAAAAGTATGAAACATAACGTTTACCCAAATAAACTAATCATTGGGTTTCCACATAGGTGAAAATATGGATATGGAAGAAAAATCTAACCATCATGTTCTGATGGAGAGTGGTAGAGAACATGGCTATGGAAAATCCAACAATCACAAATCCATAAATTTGTGACGATCTAAGGTACCATCCGATTCATCAGTTATAAGATCACTAGGACAACATTTTTGGTTTTCAAGATCATTTCCCTAAAGTTGAAGAATTTGAATTAGAATAAATACTTACTTTATTTTGGTACAGTCGCACTATTGTTCGTGCCTTGAACAATTTCCACTTCATATCTTAAATAAATTAAGTTGAATTTGTTATTCGTGAAGTGTTATCAGATCATGTGATAGAATGACGGATCATTCCATTTGTCTCAAACAAAAGGTTAGCAAAAATTATATACATAAGTCGATCTATAGTGAGATTAATAATATATGGTTCCTAAAATGGACTTATATTTCATATATCATACTGCTTAATATAATAAAACTAGTTTCTACTAAACATGGACTTCCTGTAGGCCATTGGTAGGCGATAAAGGCCAGTCGCACTTCGGTTGTGGGTTCGATTCCCACATCCTTGTCCGACGCGATGGGCTGTCGCCCGTCCTGCAGGTTGTCCTTTTTCTAAAACTACATTACTATATCATCCCATCAATAATATCGAAAATCTCTTATCCTTAAACAATACTAACTTATGTCCAACATAATCCATTTTAATCTTTAGGCTTATCCATAATACTGCAGTCCAATCTCATTATATAGTGAAAACAATTACCAGAGATTTAACACCATCGTCGATCCCCATATATCATAAGATATGTTTTGTCGGTCACATTCCAAACATTCAAAGTCCTTAATCATGAATACCTTAGTGAAAACATGAATGCAGTTAAAATTTAACACTTTCCACATACCAAAATCCTCAAAATTCTATATACTCAAACCATGATATCACTTAGTCCTTATATTAATCATGAGCTCATGAATACTGTTAAACATTTCATTTTCTTGTTTTCCCTTCATTATGCGCATATCATCTTATTTCCAAAAATATCTCAATCACTTTGAATACCACATTAAACCAATACATAAATATTCCAATACTCCATGATACAACATTATTTTGGAATCCCATTACATAAACACTTAATCATTCCACCACATCGTTATCATATTCAACATCACCAATAGTGATCGCATGTGACTTCCCTTTGTCCTTTGCCTTCAGTGGTTGCTCATGTTGATCATCACTAACCCTTGGATTAGGGCAATTATTAGCATAATGCCCCATTTCCTTGCACTTGAAGCATTTAAGTGTTGGTGGTGCGTTCTCTGCAGTGTTTGCTTTATTCACATCATTAGAAACCCTTTTTCCATTACTTCGACACTCAGCTGCTCGATGACCTTCTTTTCCACATTTAAAACATTTTCTAGTCCCTTTAAGACAATCTCCACCATGCTTCTTTCCACACTTTGTGCATAAGGAAACATTCATCTTCTTTTCACCATTATTCTAAGATTTCTCCTTGAACTCCATCTTTCGTTTCTTGTCAAAACCATGAGATGGATATGTAACGCCAACTTCCATTTCTACCTTGATAGCACAACGCACAATTTCTTCATAGCTACTGAAGTCTCGTATAGCTAATGCCCTTCGAAGACTTGGTTTTAAGCCACTGAAAAATCGATCAACATTACTTTCAGGTTGGATAATAATGCCAGATGCATACCTTGCAAGTCTTGTAAAATTCGCTTCGTATATACCAACAGATTCATCATCCTTTTTCTTTAGTTCAAGAAACTCCTTCTCCATCTTTGTTCGAAAAATACGAGGGAAGTACTTATTGAAAAATAAGTTCTTGAACTCATCCCATTCCATGGACTCAATTTCATCTCTTGGCCTCGTATTCTTGATAAGATTCCACCATTGATCAGCTTCACCTTCCAAACGATATACTGCTAAGATGACTTTATCATGTTCAGAATATTGATGAACTGAAAATATCTTTTCAGTGGTACTGATCCATTGTTCAGCAACAAGTGGATCAGAAGACCCACTGAAAGAAGGTGGACGTTGACTCATAAAGGACTCAATAGAATATTGTTCCCTTCTCTGCTCATTTGGAAGTCCAGAATGATTCATAGCTTGTGTAAGTATAGCAATAAGATTTTTGCACTCCATCTCCCATAACATTTGTTTGTTCAGGAGGACAATCATTGCATTGTCCATTGCATTGATCAACACGGTTCCTTCGGGTTCCAGCCATCGTCTAAAACCCAAAAAGAATAGTGTGAGAGGAAAACATCATGCTAGGGAAAACAACATAATAAAGGGGGAGTACCTTCAATATCTAACATCATAGGTTTAATTCTATGATCGTTAGTGTAATTCTAGTACTATAACCTATACGTATACTTAACCTTAGGGACATCCCAAGACATACCTTAGAAATATCTCTAGGGATCTCACTAACGTTTTCGCATCCTAGTTTCCAAAGGTTTACTAAACCTTTCCTCTGATACCAACTGTAGAGACCCAAAGCTTAACATACATGGACATTACATTACATTTGTGGAATACTTAGTACATAACAAAAAACACACACACAAGGATAGTAATAGTTTAGTGTCTTTGGAAACTCGGAATATAATCTTCTAATCGTGGTGAAAGATCTTCAAAATCTCCCATAAAGATCTTCCTTTTTTTTATACCTAAAACCTTTCTTTATATCCTGGGGAAAAGAAAACATAAAAGGGTGAGCTCAAATGCTCAGTAAGGGTAAACAAAAGAAATATCAATCACATCATATACATAAGCACATAGCTTTTGGAAATCTTAACCTGTAAAATAGATCATAATTTCATAACATGGGGTAAATCATGGCAGTGAAATGTAATCACAATAATCATAACATAAAACATGAAACTTTGTGGAATTCACACATAATCATAGAGAATCATTTCATGTTAGTCAAGACTCATTGCCAAGACTATCTTAGTGGACAAAGTCCCTTTCTGAATCGAGTAACCCTCGTTTCAGTCCTGTTTCACTGAACCGGTATAACCTACCATTCCAGCCAAGTCTATCTCATGAGATATAAAATCTTTACCCAATGCATTGGAGGGAGATATAGGTCCCACCCATCTTATAATGAATCCTTTATTATGTGTGCCACATAATCATAAATCATAATTAATCGCATAACCCATGTAATAAAAATGGGATTCTTAAACAACATGACATCATAAAACAATTCATATAAGATAAAGGAATTCATAAAAATATTTCCATCACAACATAATCAAATCCATGTAATAATAGGGATAGAAATAGAACCCTTTATTATCTTAGATGGAAAATAAGTTTGATAAAACACTTGAAATGAATTCTTGAGGAAAATATCCTTTCTTCTTCAAAATCAATTTCTTTTCACAAAACGTCATGCAATTTTAAAAGAAAGAGATTTTATTGAAAATATTCATGAAATCTTTTGAAGGAAGCTTCATGAAAATAATACTTTATAAAACCGTAAAAATCTGTTCGTTTCGTATAAGTTAAAAAAACCATTCTTCGTACTTTTGTCGGAAAAGTCAAAAAGTACCTCGTATGAAAAACGACAAAAGATTCCTTTCATATCTTTTACTAAAAACTTACTGAAGGGTAAAATTGGAATTAAACAATTGTAGGTGGATGGAAATAATATTAAATATTGAGGAAACATGGATGTGGATGATAAAATACACCCCAGTAAATACTAAAGTATAAACAATCTCGGATAAAAATGAGATTGTGATATTTTCCCTTACCTTAGGTCCGATTTGCTTTGTACGTGTCCAAAGCTCCTGTATAATGGTTTAAATAATGTAATTGACTTATTACAGAATCATATTCATTGTTATGATATCATATATGGTTCACTTATGAAATTATATTACCCGTTCTTTTATAAATTCCATGTTAAAGAAGCGTTTTGGGTAAAATCGTTTCATTTATCGTAGGTGTTTTAACTTGTCACTTGTGCAGAAAACGTTTTTTACGTCACCATTTTTTACGTCGGTTATATAAAACCGACGTCATAATATGTAAAACGAGGATTTTTACGTCGGTTATTTAATAACCGACGTAAAACCCTGTGTTCGGTACACCTTTAACGTCGGTTATAAAAATAACCGACGTTATTAATCGCGCGGCTTCGTTTTTTACGTCGGTTATTTTTATAACCGACGTAAAAAACGCGGTTTTCGAAGGCCTTTTTACGTCGGTTATTTTATAACCGACGTAAAAAGGGAATCCGCAGATGTTTTTGACGTCGGTTATGGAATAACCGACGTAAAAAAACGCGGATTTTGAGCCCTTTATTACGTCGGTTATAAAATAACCGACGTAAAAAAGGAATCGGAGGAAGGTTTTTACGTCGGTTATGGAAATAAACGACGTTATAAATGTTTTTAAAAAAATTATCACGTCGGTTATTGAATAACCGACGTGATAACTCATTTAAAAATTTACCCAGACCCGTGGATTGTCATTCGCGAGTTTACCTTCGACAGTCGCGACTCGTCTCTCTCTCGCGTAAACCCGAATCGGATCGTCCATTTCGTTGGTTTAGATTCGTTTTGCAATCATCGTTTCTCATATTTAATCTCCTCGGATCAACCATCTAAACTCGCAGCACTCAGGTAATCCTCCCACTCATTCGTTTTTTTTTCGCGGATAGTATATATATATGTGTTGTGATTTTTTTGTTGAAACTAGCTAAGATTCTTCGATTGCGAACCCTTTTAACTCGTTTTGGCACCATAATCTTATTTATCATCCCTAGATCTATTTGTTTGACTTGCAATATTGAGTAATTTTATGATTTCACTAATTTTTCATCGTTTTCTATAAATCCCCGAGAGGGTTGGGGCGTGTCCATTTGGATGGGTTGCCCTTTTACAGTTGTTACTACTTTATTCACACACAACCATGGAATAGGTGCATGGATTTGGGGTCCGGGGGTGTCCAGGGGGGTTTACAAGGGGGTGGGTGGGTGTGGGGGGCTGTCCAAGGGTGTGGGTGGGTGTTGGGGGGTGTCCAGGGGGGTGTCCAAGGGGGTAGGGGTGGGGGTGGTGTTTAGGAGGGGTGGGGGGCTGTCCAGAGGGTTGGGGGTGTCCAGGGGGGTGTCCAAGCAGGTCGGGGGTGGGGGGTTGTGTCCAGGAGGGGTGGGGGTGCTTTCTAGAGGGGTCGGGGGCTGTCCAGAGGGGTCGGTGGTGTCCAGGGTGGTGTCCAAGGGGATGGGTGGGTGTGGGGGGCTGTCCAAGGGGGTGGCGGCCTGTCCAGAGGGGTCGGTGGGGTGTCCAGGGGGGTGTCCAAGGGGGTGGATGGGTGTGGGGGGGCTGTCCAAGGGGGTGGATGGGTGTGGGGGGCTGTCGAAGTGGGTGGCGGCCTCTCCAGAGGGTATTTGGGGTTGTCCGGGTGGGTGGGGGGGGCTTCCCAGAGGGTTGGGGGATGTCCAGGGGGTGTCCAAGGGGGTAGGGGGTGGGGGGTGGTGTCCAGGAGGGGTGGGGGATGTCCAGAGGGGTAGGGGGTGTCCAGGGGGGTTTACAAGGGGGTGGGTGGGTGTGGGGGGCTGTCCAAGGGTGTGGGTGGGTGTTGGGGGTGTCTAGGGGTGTGTCCAAGGGGGGTAGGGGGTGGGGGGTGGTGTTTAGGAGGGGTGGGGGGGGGGGGCTGTCCAGAGGGTTGGGGGTGTCCAGGGGGGTGTCCAAGCAGGTCGAGGGTGGGGGGTTGTGTCCAGGAGGGGTGGGGGTGCTTTCTAGAGGGGTCGGGGGCTGTCCAGAGGGGTCGGGGGGTGTCCAGGGTGGTGTCCAAGGGGATGGGTGGGTGTGGGGGGCTGTCCAAGGGGGTGGCGGCCTGTCCAGAGGGGTCGGTGGGGTGTCCAGGGGGGTGTCCAAGGGGGTGGATGTGTGTGGTGGGCTGTCCAAGGGGTGGATGGGTGTGGGGGGCTATCCAAATGGGTGGCGGCCTCTCCAGAGGGTATTTGGGGTTGTCCGGGTGGGTGGGGGGGCTGCCCAGAGGGTTGGGGGATGTCCAGGGGGGTGTCCAAGGGGGTCGGGGGTGGGGGTGGTGTCCAGGAGGGGTGGGGGGCTGTCCAGAGGGGTCGAGGTGTTTCCAGGGGGGTTTACAAGGGGGTGGGTGGGTGTGGGGGGCTGTCCAAGGGTGTGGGTGGGTGTTGGGGGTGTCTAGGGGGGTGTCCAAGGGGGTAGGGGGTGGGGTGGTGTTTAGGAGGGGTGGGGGGGCTGTCCAGAGGGTTGGGGGGTGTCCAGGGGGGTGTCCAAGCAGGTCGGGGGTGGGGGGTTGTGTCCAGGAGGGGTGGGGGGCTGTCCAGAGGGGTCGGGGGGTGTCCAGGGGGGTTTACACATCGATTTGTTTTATATTTCAAAATTGTTTACATTCAAATTATTATTTTTTCATATAAACATATATTTGTCTTATCTAAAAAATATATATATTTTTGCTATTTTTTATAGGTAATAATGAGTCGAAGTTGGATTACGACACATCGAATGAGCAATGAATATGAGGAAGGTGTTTATGCCTTTTTGGAATTTGCTAAACGAAATGTTCCAAGTAGTGACATTTTTTTCTGTCCATGCCTGAAATGTCTGAATATGAAGAAGTTGAAAAGTAGAGAGATAAAAGATCATCTGATTTGTCATGGTTTCAATCCGAGTTACAACCCTTGGATTTGGCATGGCAAAACTGGACAGAATGTCACTGATGATAATGAATCGCAAGATGGTAACTCTGATGGAATTGAAGAAATGATTCGCGATATTGTAGCAGAAGAAATTGAGATAGAACCGACATTTTCACGTCTATATGGTGATGCCGAAAAACCATTATATCCTGGTTGTACAGATTTTACGGTTTTGTCGGCGGTGTTAAGATTGATTAACCTGAAGGCGAAACATGGATGGAGTGAAAGAAGTTTTACAGAGCTGCTACAATTGATGAAAGACATTCTTCCAAAAGATAACGATCTTCCAGATTCACATTATAAGGCCAAAAAAATATTATGCCCGATGGGATTGGGATACAGGAAAATACATGCCTGTCCAAATGACTGCATTATATATAGGAAGGAATATGAATTTCTGAAAGAGTGTCCTAAATGTGGGACATCACGGTATAAGGTGAAAGAAAAATCACAAGCTGATGTAGAGATTACAAAGCTCCCTTCAAAGGTATTTTGGTCTCTTTCTATAATTCCTCGTTTCAAACGTTTATTTGCTAATTCACATGATGCAAAAAGGTTAAGATGGAATGCTGATGAGCGGGTATGTGATGGAAAAATACGTTATCCAGCTGATTGTCCACAATGGAAGAAAATTTATGCCCAGTACCCTACATTTGGAAATGAAATAAGAAATCTGAGACTAGGCTTGTGCACAGATGGAATGAATCCATACCGAACCCTCAGTAGCACACATAGTTCATGGCCTGTTTCATTGGTAATTTACAACCTCTCTCCTGAAGTTTGTATGAAGCGCAAATATGTCATGTTGAGTATCATGATCTCTGGTCCAAAGCAACCCGGCAATGATATTGATGTATACTTGTCACCGCTGATTGATGATTTGAAACTGTTATGGGCTGATGGTATTAGGGTGTATGATTCTTATAAAATGGAATATTTTCAACTACATGCAGTGCTTCTATTCACTATAAATGACTTCCCAGCATATGGAAATTTGTCTGGATACAATGTTAAAGGGCATAAAGCATGTCCAATTTGCGAACAACAGACGTCATATTGTCAATTTCATCATGGGAGGAAAACAGTGTACATGGGTCATCGAAAGTTTTTGCCTATGGATCACCCTTATAGAAGACTAAAAAAGGCATTCAATGGCTCACAAGAATTTGATACTGCTCCAAAACCTTTATCCCAAGAAATGTATTTTGAGAGGATGAAAAACCTTGATGTGACATTGGGAAAGACACAGAAATCTGGTAATGATAGACATATTTGGAAGAAAAGGTCAATATTTTTTGAGCTACCATATTGGAGGTATCATTAAGTCAAACATAATATTGATGTCATGCATGTGGAGAAGAATATCTGTGATTCTTTGATCGGAACATTGCTAGATATTAAAGGAAAGACAAAAGATGGGTTGAATGCAAGGTTAGACCTACTATCAATGGGAATACGTTTGGAGTTAGCTCCCACTCCTAAAGGAAGACGAACATTTCTTCCCCCGGCTTGTCATACATTATCGAAGAGGGAGAAAAGTAGCTTTTGTCAGTGTCTTCATGATATCAAAGTGCCTCAAGGTTATTCTTCAAATGTAAAAAATTTTGTCTCATTGAAAGACTTGAAGTTGATAGGTATGAAATCACATGATTGTCACGTCATGATGCAACAAATTCTACTAGTTGCACTACGTGGAATATTGCCCATCTGTGTCAGAAAGACTATAATGAGGTTGTGTTATTTTTTCAATTCAATTTGTAACAAGGCGATTGATGTGAATGCATTGAACATTTTGGAAAAGGATGCAATTTTTATACTTTGTCATTTGGAAATGTATTTTCCTCCAACTTTTTTTGATATGATGGTGCATTTAATGATTCATCTGGTTCGAGAAATAAGGCTTTGTGGACCTGTATATCTTCGTTGGATGTATCCTTTTGAAAGGTATATGAAAATATTAAAGGGATATGTTAAAAATCCATATCAACCTGAAGCCTCCATTATTGAAAAGTATATTTCTGAGGAGGTAGCAGAGTTCTGTATGATCTACTTGGCTACGGCGCAACACATAGGTTTGCCTCCATCTCGCCATGAACAGGTTAATAATGAGGGAAAGGGGATTCGTGGCTTGAAAGACAAATCACTATCAGCTGAACATATGATGAAGTTAGAATCATACATCTTGAATAACATAGCTGATGTTCAACCATATATCACATTGCATATTAATGAGTTGAAACAATGTCATCCAAATAAGAAAGAAATGTGGATTTTGAATGAGCACAACAAAACTTTTTTGCCATGGTTTAAAAAGACCTTGCTTGGTAGATCAGATGTATCAGAGACATTAAAATGGATAGTGGGTGGTCCATCTTTAAATGTGATAACATGGTCCGCTTATGACATTAATGGCTATACATTTCATACGAAAGCTCAGGACAACAGAAGTGCAGTTCAGAATAGTGGTGTATTGGTGTTTGCAGAAGCAATGCATTTTTCTAGTGCTAAGGACAGAAACCCAATTTCGGCATCAAGTGCATATTATGGAGTGATTGAAGACATATGGGAGGTTGATTACTTTAAAATTAAAGTTCCTGTTTTTAACTGTAAATGGTTTATCGGTAACAACAGTGTCAGACACGATGAATTTGGAATGACACTTGTTAATCTGAATAGATTGGAAGACACAGCTGATTCTTTTATAATGGCAACACATGCCAAACAAATTTTCTATGTAGTAGATCAATCAGATATGTAGTGGGCTGTTGTTTTACAAGGGAAAAAACAATATGTTGGTGAGGATGAATTTGATGAAGATGCTGATTTATGTGAGATCCCTACTTCCATGGAAAGATTAACAGAACATAATGATGAGTATGTTGAAGACATGGTTTGTGCCATAAGGAACGATCACGACGAAGGAATTTGGGAAAACAATCCAACTGTACATTCCTAAAATTACAGGTAACACAAGTTTATTTCTTGTTTACATTTAGTTTCTTCATATAATGTTAGATATTGTAAATTTTTTACTTATTAAAACATGTATCAAACCAAAACGATAAAACAATAAAAACTGTAAAGAGGAGAAGTCCTGGGCGCACTGGCTGGCCGGTGGTGGATCACCGGTTGGCCGGTGGTCCAGAGAAAAGCTCTGTCTGGTCCACCGGCCGGCCGATGATGAGCTAGCGGCCGGCCGGTGGTGAGCCAGTGGCCGGCCGGTGGCACCAGGCAGTGGGCAAGTCTACTGCCTGGGTCCTCCGGCTGGCCGGTGAGCTCACACCGGCTGACCGGTGGACTCAGTGAGTCCACTTTTCATCTTTCTTGGGCCAACTCCTTGGAAACCTTTTGCCTATGTTTACCATGTTTATCATTGTTTAACATGCTTACCATATTACCAATGTTTACTATTATGTAATTTAGTACACTTTTCTATTTGTGAACTAATGTTTGTTTTTTTGATTTGAAGGAAAATGACAGATCAATCAGTTGATCGGCCACATGATTCTGGAGATGAGCATATTGGTCATACATCTGGGAAGGAACATTCACATGCTCCTATTACGAAAAAGCGTTCAAAGGTTGGTAAGCGTGGGTGCACACGTTTACCAAAATTATCACTTGCCCGTACGAAGGAGGAGAGGATAGTCGTGGAGTTTGATGATGATGATCTTCCCATAGGTCCAAATGCTAAAGATTTTAAGGGTTTTGTAGCAACTCAGGCTAAGAGCAAAGTAAGCATTCTCTATGATGATTGGAGAAGTGTGGATAAGGCGATAATTTCTCAGCTGTGGGAGACCATTTTGGTAAGATCTTTTGCTATTGTTTGACTGTTCTTTAAATGTTTCTAGTATATATAATATTTTTAACCTCTTTTTTATCAGATGACATTTGATATTCCTGACACTGGAGGAGTCAGGAAGAAATGCTTATCGTTGGCTGCTAGGAGATGGAGGGATTTCAAATCAACCCTCTCATCTGATTTCATTTATGGTCATAGGAGTCGTGAGAATCCATGTCGTATATATCCTTTTATAGATGAAGACACATGGAGACAATTTTTTGAAAGTAGAAGAAATGAATCATTTTTGGTAAGGGCAATGTAAACTTTTATAAGCTTTCTTATATAAATGATCTTATTATTGTTTTGTTAATGATTACTTATTCTTAATTTACAGCAAACAAGGAAATCTCATCAAGAGATCCAATCTAAAAATGTATACCCTCATAGTTTATCTCGGGGAGGGTATGCATTATTGGAAGAACAAATGATGGCAGAAAAATTTCAACAACTAAGAGCTGAGTCTTCAAACTCTGGAGAGGTGGCCCCTCCATCCCCTCCATATAGACATGAGAAATGGAAAAGAGCTCGGAAGGGCAAAAAAGAACAATATATTTCGGAAGAATCGAGACTCGCTGTTGAGAGGATTGTAAGATATCTATTTTATTTATTTAAGTTTACTATTTTCGTCATATATTTCCAATCATTATAGAAATGTTCAATTAATTATTACAGGACTCTCTTGAGGAGCAGAGTTCACAGGGGACATTTACACCATCTGGGAGGGAATATATTTTATCTGTGGCATTGGGAAAGCCCGAACATCCTGGCCCTGTAAGAGGATATCCGGCAGGTGTATCGGTAAGAAAAGTGTTGCCACGTTCCTCAACTTCTAACGTTGAGGGAGTTTATAAAAAAAATAGAATACTTGGAGGCTGAAGTCCATAATATTAATGCGACAATGGAGGACAAGATTAGAGCATCGGTGCAGTTTATGTTTGCAGACTTGCAAAGACAATTTCAGGGTGCAGCTCCCACTCCACCTCTCCCAGTAGCTCTCACTCCCCCACCTCAGCCTGCGGACCCCATTTTTGATCCTCCTCCTCCGCAGCAGCTACCTACTTATTGTGAGTTGTATGTTGATGATCCTCAACATCATATAGTTGCATATGGGATGGTATATTGTATAGGAGATACAGTTCATCATCAACAGTTAGAGGTAGAGAATCAGAGGGTCACTGTACAGGATATTATAGATAGATCAGCTCGGATACCATTACCTACAGATGAGGTGACGACAGTTGGACATAGTATCGGCCATTTTTTACTTTGGCCATCCAGACTTCTTCGACTCATTACCATAGAGGTATGGATGTTATATCTTTTATTTTATATTTTTATTAATGTTTTATCATTTGAAAACTAATATATTTTTCAATTTATTTTTACAGGAATACTTCAATGGTAAAGAAATACTGTATAGGCAACAACAAAGACAGATAGCTATGACATCAGATGCAGATACTAGCAGTCTTGACAAATTGTCAAGATATTCAAATTTGTTGGCGGATCATTATGACTTTACAATGGAAGCTCATGTCTGTGGACGTGAACTAAGTGTGGGGATTATGAAAACTGATATCATGGAGTTTGTCACTGGGGATAAGTTGGGCATCAACGTGGTGCAAATTTTTATCATGTAAGTCTTAACACCTTTTCCTTGCGTTATATTTATTAAAAATGTATACTTATGTCTTCTTTGTATTAGGTATCTGTATAAAATTTGTGAGAGGAATGAGCTGACAGATGTATATGGATTCGTGGACCCACAATTGATTTCCCCTGAAGCATGTGCATTGGATGAGGAACAATGAATGCTTTATATTGCTGATAGATTTGAAAAGAATGTAATCACACAGTGTTGGATGATGCCTTTTTGTGAGAGGTATGAAACACATCCCTCTCAAAGAGTTAATTATCTTTTAACATAAAAAACCACTAACGTTAAATTTCCTTTTATCAGGGATCATTGGATGTTAGGGGTTTTTTTCCCTAGGGAGAAAACACTTTATTGGATATGCTCTCTCCATGATGATGTGCGAGAAAGTTTTAAGAATATATTGGAAACGTAAGTTTCAATTTCACAATAGTTTTATATATTATAATGAATTTTAAATTTACCCCATTCGTATTATTTTCTAACAGGGCATGGGTCCACTTTCGAAAAAGTGCAAAGAAAAGGAATTTCAAGATCAAATATGTACATGCGAAGGTAAATATCCATTTATAATTTGTACATTTTGATTTATTACATAAAAATAATATATTGAATTTACAATCATTCAAACAGAAATGTCATGAGCAACAAGGCATCATCGAATGTGGATATTACATGTTAAGATTTATGTATGAAATAATAACAACTGGGACAGTTCTGAGTTTTCACCTGGTAAGATTTCCTCTTTCTCATAATATTTCAATTTGATTTATTCATTATAAACGTTGACAACTATCCTTTTCCTTTGTAGCTTTTTGATGACCCTCAACCCTTTACTGCTGAAGATATCAAACACTTACAAGTGGAGTGGTCAAATTATTTTATAGGTTTGATTGACTTTTAGTTGTTTGTAATGTAAAATGTAATTTTGAATATTGTCAATGTAATTGTGTATTTCGTAGTCGTTTAGGTTGGATTTAGTTTTTTTTTGAAGTTGACAGTGTAAGTTTTGAATGTTATATAAGTGAATGTTTAATTTTTCTCTACTTCTTGTTTTGGTCTACTGTTGATGGTTTTTCTGGTCTAGATTTTGGTATGGGGGGAGAGGTTCCAAGGGGGTGGGTGGGTGTTTGGGGGGTGTCCAAGGGATATGGGAGGGGTGTCCAAGGTGTGTTTGGGGCTGTCCTAGGGGTCGGGGGGGTGTAAATGAGTGTGGGGGGGTGTCCAAGGGGTGGGGGGTGTCCAAGGGATATGGGAGGGGTGTCCAAGGTGTGTTTGGGGCTGTCCAAGGAGTCGTTTGGGTGTAAATGAGGGTGGGGGGGGGGGGGCTGTCCAAGGGGTGGGGGGTGTCCAAGTGGTGGGGGGTGTCCAAGGGATATAGGAGGGGTGTCCAAGGGGATGGGGGGGTTTCCAAGGGGTAGGGGGGTTTCCAAGGGGTCGAGGGGGTGTCCAGGGGGTGGGGGGCTGTCGAAGGGGTGGGGGGTGTCCAAGGGGTGGGGGGGGGTGTCCAAGGGATATGGGAGGGGTGTCCAAGGGGTGTTTGGGGCTGTCCTAGTGTTCGGGGGGTGTAAATGAGGGTGGGGGGCTGTCGAAGGGGTGGGGGGTGTCTAAGGGGTGGGGGGTGTCCAAGGGATATGGGAGTGGTGTCCAAGGTGTCTGGGAGTTCTGTCCAAGGGGCCGGTTGGGTGTAAATGAGGGTGGGGGTGCTGTCCAAGGGGTGGGGGGGTGTCCAAGGGGTGGGGGTGTCCAAGGGATATGGGAGTGGTGTCCAAGGTGTCTGGGAGTTCTGTACAAGGGGCCGGTTGGGTATAAATGAGGGTGGGGGGGTGTCCAAGGGATATGGGAGGGGTGTCCAAGGGGTGTTTGGGGCTGTCCAAGGGCTCGGGGGGGGGGGTGTCCAGGGGTCGGGGGGTGTCCAAGGGGTCTGGGAGGGCTTTCAAGGTGTGGGGGGGGGGGGGTGTCCAATGGGTGTTTGAGGCTGTACTAGGGGTCTTGGGGGTGTAAATGAGGGTGTGGGGCTGTCCAAGGGGTGGGGGGTGTCCAAGGGGTGGGGGTGTCCAAGGGATATGGGAGGGGTGTCCAATGGGTGTTTGAGGCTGTACTAGGGGTCGTGGGGGTGTAAATGAGGGTGGGGGGGGGGGCTGTCCAAGGGGTGGGGGGGTTTCCAAGGGTTGTGGTGGGGCTCTAATGTGGTGGGGGAGGGCTGTCCAGGTTGTTAGGTGGGTATAGATGAGGGTGGGGTTCAGTTGGGGCTTGGTGGAGGGCTGGCATGGTTATTTTTGTTTGGTTTCTGGTTGCTTTTTGGTGAGAGCAGTGCAATTATTTTTTAAAAAAATTAGCGCTTTCACGTCGGTTATTTTATAACCGACGTGGTAAATAAATCGGTAGGGGTTTATCACGTCGGTTGTTTCGAGAACCGACGTGCTAAAAGGCTTGGGAATCGATTTACCACATCGGTTATTGGATAACTGACGTGCTAAAACGTTTCCCAGGCCTTTTTATCACGTCGGTTATTTAAGAAACCGACGTGATAATAGGCCAGGGGAAGGGTTAATCACGTCTGTTATGTCATAACCGACATGATAAACGATATCCCAGGCGTTTTATTCACGTCGGTTTAGGAAATAACCGACGTGATAAACCCCCCCCCCCCCCCCCGCGCATATTTATCACGTCAGTTATTATATGAACCGACGTGATAACCACCGTGATGTTAGGGATGTTACGTCGGGTTTTAAATAACCGACGTAAAAAACGTTATTTATAACGTCGTCCGTATTAACGTCGCCTAAAAACCGACGTAAATAATAAAAAATAACCGACGTAAAAAATGTTTTCTGCACTAGTGTGTTGTTCTTGACATTATTATTACTTATATCATGATTTACTTACTTCCAGAATATAAAATATGATTTATATATCATATATATTCAGTATATATATATATAATAGATAGATAAATGAAATGAAAAACACCGTTCATGGAGACGGTAGTCCGTACGTACGCATGAACGCTGTTTTCCTTTCCTTATTGTCTTGAATGGAAGTAAGTAGATGACATAAATATATATACATAAATCCAGTAGCTTTATAATTTCATGTATTTCATTATTATTTCTTATATATACTTTATAATCATTCTTAAATGGTTAACATGGAGAATGAATCTCATCGCGTCGTGGAGACGGTAGTCCGTACGTACGCACGAGCGATGATATCATTTCTATAAATATTGAATTGAATTGGAGTGGATTATAAAATATATCAGAATCAATATGATGTTGTAATAACTATGTATAGTTATTCTTTACACCATTATACCCATCCATGTAAGGTGGTGGTGGAAAATAGATTACACCACGGCGTGGAGACGGTATTCCGTACGTACGCACGCGCGGTGATTTCTTTTTCCGTAGGATGGATAGATGGTGAAATAGGGTTGTTTCATACATATAATAACATATCAGTATATGAGTGATACTGATGTTATTACTTCATAATGAAACAACTTAAGAAGAAGAAGTGGAAGAAGAAATAAAGATGAATGAATTGGTAACGGTAATTACCTCTTCTTTGAAGCGCCTCTTTGAGACCTCCTCTTAGGGAACTAAAATTGGTCTTTGAGGAAGACCAGAACCTCTAGGATGTTTCTAGGGAAGTGGAGAAGAGATTTTGACAGGGTTTGGCCGAGCTTGAGTGCTCAAATTGGTGTGAGGAGGAGGGGGAGGAGGTGTCCTTTTATAAGGGAGGAGAGGGGCACCTTAGGAATACCTCAAAATATTATTTTATATTAATGTAAAAATCGGTTTATAATGGTTCCAAAGGGTCTTATTTCGAAGCTAAAGTGGGGTTGGGTCGAAATCCTATCAACCAATAAGATTTATACAAGTTTAGGGTATTATTTTAACCTTATCAATTAGATTTAACTTTTACCGTGTCTTTTTGTTTTCTTTCACTATATGGTTAATACACTTACTATAACATGCCAAACGAACCCCAAATTGTTTATTAGTAATACATATATCCTTATCTAAGTCATTTGGCCGAACGTTAGATTTTTAGGAATAAAATAACAATTAATAATATAATATTTGATTTAAAAACTATTTTGTGTCAATTTTGACACTATTTGATATATGATTTTTGTGAAAGTCCTAACAGAATTATATGTTCGAACCAAGTTGATTAAAGCAATACTAATATCTCATAGTAACCTATAAAATTAGTGGAATTCTTAAAAAGTCTAAAATTACATTTAGTTTTGTGTTTATAACATCAATTATGTCAATATTTCATTAATAAGATAATTACTGCATCATCTTTGTGTCATAAATAAATTAAATTATTTGTTGTCTAAAAATTACAAATAAAATACCATTATGTAGGAAATCGTTTTAGCTTTATAATGAATATTTACAATCGAATTTATCTTATGTATAACCCTATATTAAAAAAAATTTAGTAAATAAACTTTGATTTTAACTCTTTTAACTCTTCTTTGAATTAAATAATAATAAATGTCCTAATCTAATCCAAGTGGGCCTAAATGATAATATTTTACACTTAAGGTTGTTTTTGGTCGAGATACACTTGTCCAATAGAATTAGTACATGTGTTAGGGTAATATTAATATCATTCTTACCCTTAATTACCCTATTTACTTTTAACCGTGGTAAATACAAGTAAAAAGTTACTATTCACCAAAAATTATTTTCATCTCATTGAACCACATTTTACTTACTGAAATCAACCGTGTCTCTCGGATTTTTGAAATTCCATTCACAGAAGCGGTAAAATTAAGATTTATGATGAAATGAATTTTTTAAACTACCACTTAGTAGTTTCACTATTCATCAAAAATTGATGTTTTTCAGAACAATGCCAAAATTTCATCCTAAGCTATATTTCATATTCCGAATTCAAAAATTAAGTCTATTTTACCAAATTCATATCATAGAAGTTTCATTAATTAATTTTATAATTAAATCCCGCTGTTAAAACAAAGAGCGTGTTTTTAAGAAACAATATTTATCAAAAGATTGACACTTGTTTATGTCTGGTTTAAATGTGAAATTACATCCAATGACCAACATTGTATTAAATTGTAAAAATATATTCTAAATATACTTTAAAACCACTCAAATTAATAATTTATCACTATTAATTATTTCGATTGAAAAAGTTGTTTTTAACTAAAATTTAGTATTTTTCACTATTCATCAAAATATGAAAGTTATCCGAAAATCACCAAAATTTCACCTTAGGCTAAATTCGATACTCCGAATCCAAAAATAAAGTCCATTTTGAGAGCTAAAATTTCTAAAATTTTAAAAAGTGGTTATTACTATTCATAACGGCTAGTTTTAATAATATTTTAATAGCATATCGTTGTTTCGTGAAACTCAGTATTGCGTACTACAAACGCCATCGAGGAAGGTTGCGATTGCATGTAATGCAATGCAAGTCAAGGATGCGTGTTGTGCAAGCTCCTTTTTGTGTTGCGTACAACACAAGACATTAGTGAAATTAAAAAGAATATTTTTCATAAAATCTTGGGCTGTTACAGTTCCGACCACCATGTGTCCCCTAGGAAGGTTTTAGGTCGAGGGACTGGAAACAAGAGTTAAGATGAGCTCGAGTCAAGGTGCATAGATGATCATACGTACCCCATGAGGATGGGGATCAAGCTGCATATAGTTCTAAGATAAGGTTGTGCGGGTCTAGACCTTGCACCAAGAGGATCAGTATTTGATAGATCTTGTTTTTCCTTTAGGATGAATGGTTTAATTGTGAAGCAATGGACCTAGGATGGAGGGTCCGGGCATCAACACAGGAATCAAGCCATATGAGAACATTGAAAAATGGTATGGTGTGTAACCGATACCAAACATGGTGTCCCCTTGAGTGAGGACATCACAATGCAGTTCTGTTTTTCTTCGTGCGGCCAGGACGATAATGTCGTAGATTAGGGTCATGTGATGGGACCAACCATGACTTTGAACGTCACATGGCACATACATAGTAGAGATAAGGGTGAAAGGGGAATGTTCATGGTGCAATAAAGCGTACCCGATGTGAATGGGGATAATCCCGTACTACACCATGCTCAATTCTTAGAAAGAAACCTCGGGCCAAGGGGCCAATGAAAGGTAAGAGGGCAGAAGCAAGAGAGACTAGCTCTCAACTAAGCTGGACTGGAAGGTGAGACACCTGGGTGTTCTTATGTATCCCATGAAGATGAGAATCAAGTTATATATAGTTCTCACAAATGGGAAATTTGAAAAGATCTTAGTTTAAGGTCATAGAACTCGTACCATGGAGAAGGGAAGTTGGCGCGGAGCCCCAAATGACGCCCTTACCATGACTTTTTCCTCCAAACATGCAAATGTGCACTGGGGGATAGTGTCAGGAGTGTCAAAATTCACTTGGACATGATGGGTTGGACATCAATGTGAATCATGTAACCAAAATTCAGGAATTTAAGGGGCTGGCGTGATGATGGAGGATGACTGTTGACTGTGTTCGAAACACATCACCCATATTGTGTTAGCCTGTAATGAGGACAAAAAAATTAGTGTCAGCCACTAACCATATTCACAATGCGGGACTTGTATGAATTTGTTGTCTGAAACCCTCAAGGACGTTGGCCCGTGATGGTAGGAGAGCCCTTGGGCCTAGAATCCATGCCATTTTGGGGTCCCTTCGGATGTGAATGATTATGGAAGCCCAAATGAAGGGAAACACGAAGCCTGAAAAATGGGCGAAAGCATGTCCACATAAAATCCGTCACACCCAAACGCTGAACCAGAGTACTCTTAGACGGGTTGGTGAATCACCGAAGAGGGTCTAGGAGGGGTGCTTAACTTTGAGAGTAACCAATTTTAAGGGATGAGTATATAATAAGGGGATAGAGAACTCTCAGGAGGGAGAGGTGTGTGGCATGGTCATGAAAACCCAACGTAAATGGGGACATAATCCCATACCACACCATATACTCCCGTCCTCGGGAAAGGGTAGGCCAAGGGGACAAGGTGAAAGGGAAATTTCGGAGAGATGGGGCTGGACCTAAAGTCTAGACGTTTGGGAAGCCCTATGTATCCCATGAGGATGGGAATCAAGCCGCACATAGTTTCATGAAGGACATGCAGTTTAATTTCATGTGGTGAGGACGTAAATGGGTAAGATACCCCGCATGCAGGAGGCATACGGCGTAGTGAATAACTCGATTAGAACGAGGACTTAATCCCATACCACACTGTACAATTCCGAGTAAGAACTTGGGCCAGGGCCTGAGAAGGCCAAGCGGCCAGAAAAGGCCGAGGGCCTGAGGTGGGGCCTCAGTTGGAAAGGCCTGACCACTTTGGAATTTAACATCTTGTAGTGAGGAAGAGTATGGATAGAGTATTTCATCCAAGAATTTGTATGGCATGGCAAGTAACCCGACGTGAATGAGGACATAATCCCATTCCACACTGTACAATCCCGTAAGAGAGAACCTGGGTTAGGGGCCCGAAACTGGGCATGAGAAGCATGACAGGGCATGTTCTCGTTGTATGGATGATAATTAAGGGAAATATTCCTCAAGGGGATATGTGTGGCACAAAAAAATAGCCTGACGTGAATGAGGACATAAGTCCGCTCCACACCACACAACCCTATATGAGAACTTGGGCGAGGTGTCAGAAAGGGTCAAGGGGTCTGAGGCTGGGCATCTCAACCAATGGTATCCATATGACCTCTTCTGTGATTATTGCCTCATCACAGCTCCTAATCCCATGTGATCAGTGCTCGGTGTGGGAAATAAGGAGCCAGATTTAGCCCCCTTCCATACAGGGTTCTAGTAGCTAGCATTGCCTGAGGGGAGTTCGTCACTTGGATATACAATGGGGCTGAATGAACCACTGCACTCTTATGTTTGGGACATCTTGGGGGTGGACAATGATGACAAAAGAAAACTGTTGACCATGTTCGAAACACAATGTACTTATGGTGACCTGGAATGGGAATAAAAAATGAGCATCGACTACTGACCATATTCGTTACGTGAGACCTGCATTAATTTGTTGCTCAACACCCTTGAGGGAATTGGCCCAAAGTGGTAGGAGAGTCCTTGGGCCTAACATCTCTGCCATTCTGGGGCCCTTCTGGATGGTAAGGATGATGGAGTCCCAATCAAAGGAGTGGGTGGAGAATAGTTGTGCCCATACATTTTAAAGTCAAGCAGGGTGGTGAAAGAGGCGGACACCCATGGGGGAGTAGGACGTACAGTAGAATCGAGATGAGATCGATTTGTATTGAGGAAAAAACCTGCACCACACCATATGTCTTGACCCGAGAGGAGATTCTAGCATTTGGTCTAGGTCAACAGACGAAATTTCTGGGCATTTCTACTTATCACATAAGGATGGGAATCAAGCCATACATAGTTCTTTAAGGATATGCTATTTAACGTCATGTGGTGAGGATGTTGGAGGATATAAGAATGGGGAGCGGGCAAATGGTGCAACCGTTATAATCCTGGCGTGATTGGGCCTAAGGAATCTTACACCATATCATGCAACGATCCTCCGAGAGAACTATACCTAGTGTGGTAATCAAAGAGAAGAGTTTGGGGCTGGGCTCAAGAAAAAATGCTTGAGCATTCCTACATATCCCATGAGAATGGGAATCAAGCCACACATAGTTCTAAGGGTGCAGTTTAACGTCTTGCAGGACAAAATATTGTTTAACATCATGCATGACGTTTTACAGTTTACAGTCATGTAGGACCAAATAGTTTAGGGTCATGTGGGACCGTCATGTAGTTTAGGGTCATGTGGGACCATCTATTTTAAGGTCATGCTGGACCAACATGCAGTTTAGGGTCATGCGGTACCATCTAGTTTAAGGTTGTGCACGACCAACATGCAGTTTAGGTTCATGTTGGACCATCTAGTTTAAAGTCATGCAGGACCAGTAGGCTCAGGCAATGTATTTATTGAGGAACTTGGCGTTTGTGGGAGATTTTATATGCTCATCATCCAAGGTCACCAAGGAGTATGCTCCATTGGGGTAAACCCTGTGAATTATATAAGGTCCTTCCCATTTGGGCTCCAACTTGGGTGGTTTCCTACCATGGATCATTGGTGTCCAGAGGGCCAATACCAAGTCACCATGCAGGAAAGAGCAGAGGCGAACCTTCTTGTTGAAGGCTCTAGCTATCTTATTATGATGCCTTTTTAGATTGTGCAGGGCACGAAGCCTATTCTCGTCAAGTTCTTTCAATTAAGTCAGACGAATTTAGGCTACCTTATATAGTGCATGCTGGTCATAGACTACTGTGCATAATGAAGGAAGCTGGATCTCGATGGGAAGGATAGCCTCATCTCCATACACCAGGGAATATGGGGTTACCTGGGTGGAATTGTGAGCTATCATCCGATAAGCCCAGAGGGAATTGGGGAGCTTGTCTGGCCAACTCTTCTTTTTCTAACTAACCATTTTCTACAAGATGTTAGAGAGGGTTTTGTTGAATTCCTCGATCTATTCATTTTCTTGTGTGTGATAGTGGGGGGAATGGTTCGAATGGATGTTGTACTTGGCGTATAATTTCTTCAGCTCAGCTACAAGGATGTTGGTTCCATTATCCGTGGGGATGGCGTGATGGACTCCAAACCAGTAGATGATATTGGAGCTCACGAATTCAATAATGGAATAGGCCTTGACCTCCTTGAGCGGAACTGCTTCTTCACACTTGGAAAAGAAATTTTTGGCGGTCAGGATAAACCTGCACTGGTGAGCTGTTGCTGGTGGATATGGTCCCATGAAATCAAGTCCCCACACCGCGAACGACCAAGAATACTTGGTGGAGTGGAGAGGTTCTGGCAGCCAATGCAAAAAAGTTAGCATGAATATGGCATTTGTGACATCTCATGGAGAAATCGAGGTAGTTGTGGATCATGGAGGGCCAGAAGTACCCTAGTCTCTGGATCTGATAGGACAGCTTCGGCATAGTCTGGTGAGCCCCACAGGAACTAGAATGATCCTCCTACATGACCTGAGAAATCTTGACTCCATGGATGCAACGGAAGAGAACACCATAGAACCTACACTATTAGAGGATCTGCCCAAGATTGGGACCACTCTGGAGGGTAAACTACAGCGTGTGACGTCGGATTCGCTCACGCTCGGCCCGATCAGCCTGGAGGTAACCATTTTGAAGATAATCAACAAAGGGCTATCTCTAGTCAGGGGTCACTTCAACCACTACATTTGAGGGACCTGGGGGTCTTGACATGGAGATTCTCGTGGTAAGATAGATTACCCGCACAATGTAATCATCACTTGGAGTGACCAGAGTAATGACTCTCCGATGTTCCACACATATAATTAGATCATCTAGCTTGGGTTATGCAAGTGATACAGCCAGGCCGGCCAGGGCATGAGGTCGGCCGTTCTGAGACCGAGGGACATGAGTAACTTCTGACCGAGATGGGAAATGGGACATTAGCTGAAGGGTGCGCTCCATAAATGATACGAGATCTGGATTTTTGACAAAATAGTCACCGTTGATTTGTTTGATGAATAGTTCGGAATCCCCTTTAACATGTAGATAGGTCACATCGATCTCGAGGGCCAGCTTGGGGCCAATGATAAGAGCCTGATACTCTGCCTGTTTGTTGGTGTAGCCTTCCAGCAACAGGAATGAATATGGCAGAATGGATTTCGCCGGGTTGATGAAGACAATACCCATGCCCACTCTGTTGAGTCTGGGATCATTGAGCTTTCTACCGGTGGGAATCCAGGAGGCGCCATCAAAGTGAATTTTCCAACATGGGACAACCTGATCTACTAAGAGGATTGCCTCGTTAGGAAAATCCAGGTCTAGAGACTGGTCTGTGGGGGTTGTATGGGAAGTAAGGAAGTCTACCAGTGCTTGTCCCTTGATAACGTTATGAAGGACAAACCTGGTGTCGAACTACTGGAGGACTACCGCCCACTGTGCTAGTCGGTCTGTCAGCATGGGACAGCTCAGGATGTACTTCAGTGTGTCTATCTGAGACACCAGATATACCTCATGGTTCTTAAAGTAGTTTCGTAACTTCTGTACTGTGAATACCAGTGCAAGGCAACTCTTTTTGATGGGGGAGTATCTGGTCTCCATATCATGGAGCATGCGGCTGAGGTAGTAGAGGTTGTTTTTAGTTCCCTCATTGTTCTTCTGGGTGAGGAGGGCATCGAGAGAACATTACAGGGTGGTCACATAGAGGACCAATGACTTTCCAAAGATGGGTGGCATTAGGCTCAGAGGCTGAAGCAGATACTCCTTGATTTCACTAGTGCAGAAAACATTTTTTACGTCGGTTATTTTTCATTATTTACGTAGGTTTTTAGGCGACGTTAATACGGACGACGTTATAAATAACGTTTTTTACGTCGGTTATTTAAAACCCGACGTAACATCCCTAACATCACGGTGTTTAGCACGTCGGTTCATTAATAACCGACGTGAAAAATGATGGGGGATGGGGATTTATAACGGCGGTGATTATATAACTGCCGTGATAAACTGCGGGTGGGGGGTTTAGCACGTCGGTTATATAATAACCGACGTGATAAATATGCGCGGGGGGGGGGGGGGGGGTTATCACGTCGGTTATTTCTAAACCGACATGATAAAACGCATGGGATATCGTTTATCACGTCGGTTATGACATAACCAACGTGATTAACCCTTCCCCGGGCCTATTATCACGTCAGTTTCTTAAATAACCGACGTGATAAAAAGGCATGGGAAACATTTTAGCACGTCGGTTATCCAATAACCGATGTGGTAAATCGATTCCCAGGCCTTTTATCACGTCAGTTATATTAAGAACCGACGTGATAAAAGGCCCGAGAATGGTTTATCACGTCGGTTCTCGAAAAAACTGACGTGATAAACCCCTACCGATTTATTTACCACGTCGGTTATAAAATAACCGACGTGAAAGCGATATTTTTTTTAAAATAATTGCACTGCTCTCACCAAAAAGCAACTAGAAACCAAACAACAAAAATAACCATGTCAGCCCTCCCCCAAGCCCCAACTGAACCCCACCCTCATCTATACCCACCTAACAACCTAGCCAGCCCTCCCCCACCACATTGGAGCCCCACCACAACCCTTGGACACCCCCACCCCTTGGACAGCCCCCCCGCCCTCATTTACACCCCCACGACCCCTAGTACAGCCTCAAACACCCATTGGACACCCCTCCCATATCCCTTGGACACCCCCACCCCTTGGACACCCCCACCCCTTGGACAGCCCCCCCACCCTCATTTACACCCCCAAGACCCCTAGTACAGCCTCAAACACCCATTTGACACCCCCCCCCCACACCTTGACAGCCCTCCTAGACCCCTTGGACACCCCCCCGACCCCTGGACACCCCCGCGAGCCCTTGGATAGCCCCAAACACCCCTTGGACACCCCTCCCATATCCCTTGGACACCCCCCACCCCTTGGACCCCCCACCCCTTGGACATCCCCCCCCCCCCCACCCTCATTTACACCCAACTGGCCCCTTGGATAGAACTCCCAGACACCTTGGACACCACTCCCATATCCCTTGGACACCCCCCCACCCCTTGGACACCCCCCACCCCTTCGACAGCCCCCCCACCCTCATTTACACCCCCCGAACACTAGGACAGCCCCAAACACCCCTTGGACACCCCTCCCATATCCCTTGGGCACCCCCCACCCCTTGGACACCCCCCCACCCCTTGGACAGCCCCCCCCCCCCCCCCACCCCCTGGACACCCCCCGACCCCTTGGAACCCCCCCTGACCCCTTAGAAACCCCCCCATCCCCTTGGATAGCCACAAACACCCCTTGGACACCCCTCCTATATCCCTTGGACACCCCCCACCCCTTGGACAGCCCCCCACCCTCATTTACACCCAACCGACCCCTTGGACAGCCCCAAACACACCTTGGACACCCCTCCCATATCCCTTGGACACCCCCCACCCCTTGGACACCCCCACCCTCATTTACACCCCCCGAGCCCTAGGACAGCCCCAAACACACCTTGGACACCCCTCCCATATCCCTTGGATACCCCCCAAACACCCACCCACCCCCTTGGAACCTCTCCCCCCATACCAAAATCCAGACCAGAAAACCCATCAACAGTAGACCAAAACAAGAAGTAGAGAAAAATTAAACATTCACTTATATAACATTCAAACCTTACACTGTAAACTTCAAAAAAAAACTAAATCCAACCTAAACGACTACGAAATATGCAATTACATTGACAATATTCAAAATTACATTTTACATTACAAACAACTAAAAGTCAATCAAACCTATAAAATAATTTGACCACTCCACTTGTAAGTGTTTGATATCTTCAGCAGTAAAGGGTTGAGGGTCATCAAAAAGCTACAAAGGAAAAGGATAGTAGTCAACGTGTATAATGAATAAATCAAATTGAAATATTATGAGAAAGAGGAAATCTTACCAGTTCAAAACTCAGAACTGTCCCAGTTGTTATTATTTCATACATAAATCTTAACATGTAATATCCACATTCGATGATGCCTTGTTGCTCATGACATTTCTGTTTGAATGAGTGTGAATTAAATATATTATTTTTATGTAATAAATCAAAATGTACAAATTATAAATGGATATTTACCTTCACATGTACATATTTGATCTTGAAATTCCTTTTCTTTGTGCTTTTTCGAAAGTGGACCCATGCCCTGTTAGAAAATAATACGAATGGGGTAAATTTAAAATTCATTATAATATATAAAACTATTGTGAAATTGAAACTTACGTTTCCAATATATTCATAAAACTTTCTCGCACATCATCATGGAGAGAGAATATCCAATAAAGTGCTTTCTCCCTAGGGCAAAAAACCCCTAACATCCAATAATCCCTGATAAAAGGAAATTTAACGTTAGTAGTTTTTTTATGTTAAAAGATAATTAACTCTTTGAGAGGGATGTGTTTCATACCTCTCACAAAAAGGCATCATCCAACACTGTGTGATTACATTCTTTTCAAATCTATCAGCAATATAAATCATTATTTGTTCCTCATCCAATGCACATGCTTCAGGGGAAATCAATTGTGGGTCCATGAATCCATATACATCTATCAGCTCATTCCTCTCACAAATTTTATACAGATACCTAATACAAAGCAGACATAAGTATACATTTTTAATAAATATAACGCAAGGAAAAGGTGTTAAGACTTACATGATAAAAATTTGCACCACGTTGATGCCCAACTTATCTCCAGTGACAAACTCCATGATATCAGTTTTCATAATCCCCACACTTAGTTCACGTCCACAGACATGAGCTTCCATTGTAAAGTCATAATGATCCGCCAACAAATTTGAATATCTTGACAATTTTTCAAGACTGCTAGTATCTGCATCTGATGTCATAGTTATCTGTCTTTGTTGTTGTCTATACAATATTTCTTTACCTTTGATGTATTCCTGTAAAAATAAATTGAAAAATATATTAGTTTTCAAATGATAAAACATTAATAAAAATATAAAATAAAAGATATAACATCCATACCTCTATGGTAATGAGTCGAAGAAGTCTGGATGGCCAAAGTAAAAAATGGCCGATACTATGTCCAACTGTCGTCACCTCATCTGTAGGTAATGGTATCCGAGCTGATCTATCTATAATATCCTGTACAGTGACCCTCTGATTCTCTACCTCTAACTGTTGATGATGAACTGTATCTCCTATACAATGTACCATCCCATATGAAACTATATGATGTTGAGGATCATCAACATACAACTCACAATAAGTAGGTAGCTGCGGCGGAGGAGGAGGATCAAAAATGGGGTCCGCAGGCTGAGGTGGGGGAGTGGGAGCTACTGGGAGAGGTGGAGTGGGAGCTGCACCCTGAAATTGTCTTTGCAAGTCTGCAAACATAAACTGCACCGATGCTCTAATCTTGTCCTCCATTGTCGCATTAATATTATGGACTTCAGCCTCCAAGGATTCTATTTTTTTTATAAACTGCCTCAATGTTAGAAGTTGAGGAACGTGGAAACACTTTTCTTACCGATACACCTGCCGGATATCCTCTTACACGGCCAGGATGTTCGGGCTTTCCCAATGCCACAAATAAAATATCTTCCCTCCCAGATGGTGTAAATGTCCCCTGTGAACTCTGCTCCTCAAGAGAGTCCTGTAATAATTAATTGAACATTTCTATAATGATTGGAAATATATGACGAAAATAGTAAACTTAAATAAATAAAATAGATATCTTACAATCCTCTCAACTACGAGTCTCGATTCTTCCGAAAGATATTGTCCTTTTTTGCCCTTCCGAGCTCTTTTCCATTTCTCATGTCTAGATGGAGGGGATGGAGGGGCCACCTCTCCAGAGCTTGAAGACTCAGCTCTTAGTTGTTGAAATTTTTCTGCCATCATTTGTTCTTCCAATAATGCATACCCTCCCCGAGATAAACTATGAGGGTATACATTTTTAGATTGGATCTCTTGATGAGATTTCCTTGTTTGCTGTAAATTAAGAATAAGTAATCATTAACAAAACAATAATAAGATCATTTATATAAGAAAGCTTATAAAAGTTTACATTGCCCTTACAAAAAATGATTCTTTTCTTCTACTTTCAAAAAATTGTCTCCATGTGTCTTCATCTATAAAAGGATATATACGACATGGATTCTCACGAATCCTATGACCATAAATGAAATCAGATGAGAGGGTTGATTTGAAATCCCTCCATATCCTAGCAGCCAACGATAAGCATTTCTTCCAGACTCCTCCAGTGTTCGGAATATCAAATGTCATCTGATAAAAAAGTGGTTAAAAATATTATATATACTAGAAACATTTAAAGAACAGTCAAACAATAGCAAAAGATCATACCAAAATGGTCTCCCACAGTTGAGAAATTATCGCCTTATCCACACTTCTCCAATCATCATAGAGAATGATTACTTTGCTATTAGCCTGAGTTTCTACAAAACCCTTAAAATCTTTAGCATTTGGACCTCTAGGAAGATCATCATCATCAAACTCCACGACTATCCTCTCCTCCTTCATACGAGCAAGTGATAATTTTGGTAAACGTGTGCACCCACGCTTACCATCTTTGAACTCTTTTTCGGAATAGGAGCATGTGAATGTTCCTCCCCAGATGTATGACCAATATGCTCATCTCCAGAATCATGTGGCTGATCAACTGATTGATCTGTCATTTTACTTCAAATCAAAAAAACAAACATTAGTTCACAAATATACAAATTCAAATATTGTAATACTACTTAATCAGAAAATAGAAAAGTGTACTAAATTACATAATAGTAAACATTGGTAATATGGTAAGCATGTTAAACAATGATAAACATGGTAAACACAGTCTGTTGTACCCCTCTCTCTTGGATTTTAATGATCACAATCACTCTTATTATGTTCTAACTTGTTTTCAAATGTTTTTGTTGATAGGAAAAAGGTTGCCAAGGAGTTGGCCCAAGAAAGCTGAAAAGTGGACTCACTGAGTCCACCGGTCAGCCGGTGTGAGATCATCGTCCAGCCGGAGGACCCAGGCAGTAGACTTTCCCACTGCCTGGTGTCACCGGCCGGCCGGTGGACCAGACAGCGTTGCTCTGTCTGGGCCACCGGCCGGCCGCTGGCTCACCACCGGCCGGCTGGTGGACCAGACAGACAGCCTTGCTCTATCTGGACCACCGGTCGGTGGACCAGACAGAGAGCCTTCCTCTCTGTCTGGACCACCGGTCGGTGGACCAGACAGAGAGCCTTCCTCTCTGTCTGGACTACCGGCCGGCCGCTGGCTCATCACCCCCTTGGACACCCCCTGGACATCCCCAACCCTCTGGGCAGCCCCCCCACCCACCCGTACAACCCCAAATACCCTCTGGAGAGGCCGCCACCCACTTGGACAGCCCCCCACACCCATCCACCCCCTTGGACACCCCCCTGGACACCCCATCGACCCCTCTGGACAGGCCGCCACCCCCTTGGACAGCCCCCCACACCCACCCATCCCCTTGGACACCACCCTGGACACCCCCCGACCCCTCTGGACAGCCCCGGACCCCTCTAGAAAGCACCCCCACCCCTCCTGGACACAACCCCCCACCCCCGACCTGCTTGGACACCCCCCTGGACACCCCCCAACCCTCTGGACAGCCACCCACCCCTCCTAAACACCACCCCCACCCCTACCCCCTTGGACACCCCCCAACACCCACCCACACCCTTGGACAGCCCCCCACACCCACCCACCCCCTTGTAAACCCCCCTGGACACCCCCGACCCCTCTGGACAGCCCCCGCCCCTCTTGGACACCACCCCCACCCCCTACCCCCTTGGACACCCCCCGGGACATCCCCCAACCCTCTGGACAGCCCCCCCCCCCCCCCCACCCACCCGGACAACCCCAAATACCCTCTGGGGAGGCCGCCACCCACTTGGACAGCCCCCCACACCCATCCAACCCCTTGGACACCCCCCTAGACACCCCACCGACCCCTCTGGACAGGCCGCCACCCCCTTGGAGAGCCCCCCACACACACCCATCCCTTTGGACACCACCCTGGACACCCCCCGACCCCTCTGGACAGCCCCCGACCCCTCTAGAAAGCACCCCACCCCTCCTGGACACAACCCCCACCCCCGACCTGCTTGGACACCCCCCTGGACACCCCCAACCCTCTGGACAGCCCCCCCCCCACCCCTCCTAAACACCACCCCCACCCCCTACCCCCTTGGACACCCCCCTGGACACCCCAACACCCACCCACACCCTTGGACATCCCCCCACACCCACCCACCCCCTTGTAAACCCCCCTGGACACCCCCCGACCCCTCTGGACAGCCCCCCACCCCTTCTGGACACCACCCCCCACACCCTACCCCCTTGGACACCCCCCTGGACACCCCCCAACCCTCTTGATAGCCCTCCCACCCCCCTGGAATCACTGAAAATTTACCATAACAAGAAGTTGGGCCATTAAAAGAATGTTTTTAGGTGTGGAGGAAGAACTGAGTTTCAATAGATAGAGAAGGAACTCGACATTAGGTTGTCTATTCCAGGTGTGGATTTGAAGGAGTTAATTTTTGTTCAGTGACCCAAGAGATTGAATCAGAAATTCAGATGTTGTGCCATTTTCTCATGATGAGGATGAATAATTGGTGGGGTTTGACTTTTAAATGGAGAGCTTAGCAGACCATCATATTTTCTATAGATCAGTAAAGGATGTTAGCATCGAACATAAGGCTTAAGGGATGCTTTCAGATCCAAATATGTATGTTGATGGATGCAATGGATCTAGTAGAGGTTCTAGAAAGAATGGTGGTTTTATTTGTTTAGGATAAGTAGTGAAGAAAAAACTAGTTAATTTTTTACTTGCTGAAAAGAGGGTATCTAAAATTTTTAACATGCCGAGGGGAAATCTGGCGAGTCCTCCTCGTGAAACTTTGTTTGCAGGGGGTGAAAATGGTGACGTGATCCCAAATCCATGCACCTATGCCATGGTTGTGTGTGAATAAAGTAGTAACAACTGTAAAAGGGCAACCCATCCAAATGGACACGCCCCAACCCTCTCGGGGGTTTATAGAAAACGATGAAAAATTAGTGAAATCATAAAATTAGTCAATATTGCAAGTCAAACTAATAGATCTAGGGATGACAAATAAAATTATGGTGCCAAAACGAGTTAAAAGGGTTCGCAATCGAAGAATATTAGCTAGTTTCAACAAAAAATCACAACATATATATATATATACTATCCGCGAAAAAAAACGAACGAGTGGGAGGATTACCTGAGTGCTGCGAGTTTAGATGATTGATTCAAGGAGATTAAATATGAGAAATGATGATCACAAAACGAATCTAAACCAACGAAATGGATGAGCCGATTCGGGTTTACGCGCGAGAGAGATGAGTCGCGACTGTCGAAGGTAAACTCGCGAATGAAAATCCACGGGTCTGGGTAAATTTTTAAATGAGTTATCACGTAGGTTATTCAATAACCGACGTTATAATTTTTTAAAAAACATTTATAACGTCGGTTATTCAATAACCGACGTAAAAACCTTCCCCAGATTCTTTTTTTACGTCGGTTATTTTATAACCGACGTTATAAAGGGCTCAAAATCCGCGTTTTTTTACGTCGGTTATTCCATAACTGACGTCAAAAACATCTGCGGATTCTTTTTTTACATCGGTTATTTTATAACCGATGTAAAAAGGCCTTCAAAACAGCGTTTTTTACGTCGGTTATTGAATAACCGACGTAATAACTCGTTCATATTTCGATTTGTTACGTCGGTTATTGAATAACCGACGTAACAAACACCCCCCGCTTCTGTTTTTTACGGCAGTTAATGTATAACTAACGTAAAAAACAAAGCCGCGCGATTAACAACGTCAGTTATAAAAATAACCGACCTTAAAGGTGTACTAAACACAGGTTTTTACGTCGGTTATTAAATAACCGACGTAAAAAACCTCATTTTACATATTATGACGTCGGTTTTATATAACCGACGTAAAAAATGGTGACGTAAAAAATGTTTTCTGCACTAGTGTTTCCTCAAACACGATCTTGCACTCTTTGTCCCATTCATAAGCGGTGCCTTTTATCATGAGCCGAGAGAAGGGATTACACTTGCTGGCCAGATTTATGATGAATCAGCATATGTAGGCTAAGTGGACTTGGATACCTTAAAGATCCTGAATATTTCTAGGGGAAGCATCTGGTTGATTGCCTTGATCTTCTCTGGGTCGATCTCGATGCCCTGGTATTTGACCAAAAATCCAAGGAACTTCCCAGAGGTGACCCCGAAGGCACACTTCAACGGTTTCATCTTAAGATGGCAGGAATAGAGGAATCCGAACACATTCTCAAGTTCCTTGATATGGTCTTGGAACTGGTGAGATTTGACCAACAGATCGTTCACATAGCATTCCACCAATGTCCTGAGGATTGGATTGAATATGCGGTGCATGGCCTGCTGATAGGTGGCACCTACATTCTTCAGCCCGAAGGGCATAACCTAGTAATAGAAAGGACCTTGGGGCACCCTTAATGTTTTGGACTCTTCGTCCCTGGGAGCCATTTGAATCTAATTCTATCTGGAGTAACCATCCTTGAAGGAGAGGTCCTAAAACCCAGCTGTAGCATCGATCAATAATTTTGTCCCAGGAAGGGGAAAATCATCCTTCAGAGAGTGGCGGTTGGGATCACGGAAGTCAATGCAAACCCTAATCTATCTATTATTCTTCATGACTGGAATGATGTTGGACAACCATTTTGGGAACTGGACCTCCATGATGAAGTTGGCTCTGATAATCTTGTCAACTTCATCCTTGACCATGGCACCGTGAGAAGGGTACATCTTTCTGGGAGGCTGCTTGAACTCGCGATGATTTGTTGGAAGACCGAGGCAGTGGAAAACTACCTGGGGGTCTAGTCCTGACATCTCACTGTAACTCTAGGAAAACACATCGCGGTGCTGTTTTAGGAAGGCCATGTACTGTTGTTGCTCCTCGGGGGGCATGGTGTCACTGATCAATGTGGGCCTTGGATCTACCTCACTACCAAAGTTCACCTGTACCAGTTCATCGACCGTGGTGGAGATGCCTTCTTCAAAGGCGGGGGAGCATCCTCCAGACCCTCTTCTTTGCTTATAGAGGAGGGATTCCAAGTGGGAGGTGCTTCCTCTGGGTCTCCAGATCCCGAAGAGAGGCTAGTACCAGCTTGGGTGGCAGTGGACAACATATCGATAGGTTCACGTGCTGCCTAAACCATAGCAATGAAGGCAGTCGATCAGATCCCATCTGGCCTTCGGCCCAAGGGGCCACTCTTGATGATATCAAAGTAGTAGTGGTGAGTCATCTTGAGCCGATTGATTCCATCCCGGCGAAACATGAAAGTATGACGTACTGTCGGTGCCATGGGGTGGAAATCTCGATACCGTACAGGGGTAGGAGGCACCGAGATCACATGAGACCGATTCATGTAGGAGTACGAGGTGATCTTCCTCCATCACTTAGACTTGAGAATATTCTTTCCCCTTATACTAGAGACAACAAAACATTTCCCCATGTCTGGGGTAATGGCCTCCAATCGATGGATCAGAAAGACACAGGCATCATCTAGATCTTCCCAGGGGTCATTTTCTACAGCGACGATTTCAACCTCACTGGCTTAAATCTACTTATCCTTTCTCTTGTAATAGTCGGCATCCAAGTACCAGGGCTTCACAAGAGGAAAAGAAGATGCATCACCTTGGAGTACGCTTACTCAAACATTGAGGGAGTTCTTTAGGCACTGGTGATACGATGAGGGGACCGCCGCGTGAATGTGGAGCCTTGGTCTTCCCATCAATGCATTGTACGCAGTGTCCTGGGAGACAACCACGAACTCAGTGCTGGAAACTGGGCCACTAAACTGGGTCTTAAAATGGATCTTACTGACTAGGGTTTGCTTCATCCTATCATATCCCTAGATTCTTAAATTGGAGGGAGCCATGTCATATTCGGATAACCCCAGCTTCCACAGTGTCTACGTCAGGATAAGGTTAATCCCAGAGTCGGTGTCAACAAGACAATGATGAACCTCTACGCTATTAAATTGGCCGGTGATGTACAGTGGGCGTATGTGCCCCTGTATCGGAGGGCCTTCATCTTCTCCAGAGAACAAAATGATGGCCTGACATTCTAGGTTCATGACCGTTTCAACATGAAAAGCTTATGCAGCTGCTACCACCGTCTCAAACTGAAGGGGGATTCTTAAACCTCAGTGAGGGCCTCACGCATATCTGATGACAGGTGTAGGACCTTGAGGATGGAAAGTGTCACTGGGATGTTGGAAAAGTTCTTTAGGACATCATACATTCTCACCAGGTGCAAACTTCTTCTTGTATGAGGCCGCTCTATGACAAGAGGCATGGTGGGTCCTACCGGCTGGACCGGTGGCTGACTGGTGCTGGGCATATCCCGTTGATCAATAGTCAAAGCCTGAAGATTAGCTACCATATGAGGACCAAAAAATTGATATCATCCTGTGGTAGGGCGAGGCTAGTCGCGACATGGTCGAGGTATCTCTGCCTAATCCAATAGCACAAACAGCGGTGGGGGCGGTCTTGAAGTCACCAGATGAAGAGGCTGCACGTGCTGAGCTCTGTACTGGGAATGCTGTCTGGTCTCAGTGGCATGAACGGCCTGGCTGGAGGTGCCAAATGATGTGCCCCAACAACCTATATAGTCGTGATTCCACCGATGTTGGTGTCAGCTGGGGATGTTGGGGAGGTCCTTCAGGCACTCCCCGCCGTCAGGAGTCAAATAAGGTTTTACCAACTCCACGATATTAACCAAAGAATACCCTTGACTATCACTTGAAGATTCATCCAATACTGGGCAGATTCTGGGAGGAATCCCCATCTCAGGGGGCATGAATTCGTCAAGAGTGCAGGAAGATGATGGCATTGGCTGGGCGCATTGCTTTTTCTTGCGCTATTGATGCTTGCTCTTTTGGGAAGAGGCCGACTAAGATAACAATGAGGAAGTATAGGTTGCAGCTTCTGAAGGATCCAACTAATTTAGGCATTCTTGAATGATACCATGGGCACGAGAAACCATTTTTTGAGCCATCCAGTTTCCATACTTCTGTGACTCGCGATTAGAAACCTGCTGCCACTCACCCTCGCTGTCGCTACTACTGTCTGGCTTTACAAAGACACTCGCCACTTATGTTGGGGTCGGGCCTAGACTGACTATATTATTATCAACCAGTTCTTGAAGCCATTCTTTAAACACATAGCACTGCTTGAGGGTGTGCCCTAAGATACGATGATAGGGGCAGTAGTTGGGGTGATCAGTGCGGTTCACCTCTTACGGCCTTATGCACTCAAGAAAACACACGATCCCTTGTTCCAAGGCACTTCTAGAATAGTCATGGACCTGATTCTTATTGAATGAGTAGGTCCGGTTTCTTCTGTCCAGAAAGGGGACCCTTGGTGCCTGACCCTGTTGAGGAGCTGGGGGAGCCAGTCGAGGAGATGGACCCTAATTGTCCCGCTTGGGCGGCGGCGGTGCATTACGCGGGGGCACCTATCGATTCTGTTGCGGATACTACTAAGCCGAAGACCATGCCTGAGATGGAGGGCCTCTATGAGTCTGCAGGGTTGGTGCCACTGGTAGAAATTCTATTTTCCTGGAGGCTTCTATTTGGGTCACCACGGTGGGCTCGACTCTGGAAGCCCTCCTTGCTGAAATTACAGGGGCAACAGATGTGTCTGGATGGCCTGTTCTAGGGCTTCCTCCAGGCGCTGAGTGTTATCGGAGAAGTCTTGGAATCCTCCAAGGTAGTTCTGGTTAATTAGAGAGGGAACCATCTTCATCTTGACATTTCCTACACACATCGTTAGTAATTTCTCCTGAGTCAGTGGCATGTTAAGGGAGTATGTGAGCCCCTTCCACTGAGTGATAAAGTTTGTAACTCGCTCATTAGGAATTTGTTTGTACTTAAAGAGGTCTGCGATGCTGGTTTTCCAGGTGGTGGAACTGAACTCATAGAGGAATTTCCTGTGAAGGTCCTCCCAGCTGGTTTCAAATCCGACGGGGAGCTGGCTATACTAGATGAATATCGGACCCTCCAATTTCTGAACAAAACAACGGAGCATGGTAGCCTCCTGATATGCTGGAGTCCCTAACATGGTCCCACACCTTGAGTTGAAGTGGGAAAGGTGTTGCAGCGGGTCCCACGTCCTGTTAAAGGGGGAGAAGGTGGGATTACCAAAACCCGGAGGCGCCGACATATCATCTACCCACGCCCGATATGGCATACCATCAGGTGGGATTTCCACCTATCGTATTTCCAATGCCTCAAGGTGGGATATGTGCACTAACATTGGATCATCTGGGTAGGGGTCCCTATCTTGATGGGGATCCCTAACTACGAGTGTGTTGCTGGGTTCTTCAAAACGGTAAATAGGCTCAGCGGCTCATGGAGCGGCTGGTGGAGCGACATGTAGGGAAATTGGGGGAACCCAGGCCGGATTCCTTTGATTTCCATGAAATTTGGGAGGGTTTAGAGAGACATATTGTGCCCTCTTTCCATGAGATCTGGCTTCAGCCTTGTCTGTGGGGTCAACATGATTAGAGTTTCTTGAGGACAGCTCGCTGAGGGGAAGTTGTTCCTGCCCCTGCTATACTGGCCGAGGATTTCCATAGTCTAGCCTTCGCTCTTTAGCGCATTCATCCAAGAGTTCATCAACCAAATTTTTCTTCCTATCAAGTAATTGGTTCAACGTGGCCTTCTCAGGGTCCTCCTCTATCATTAGCACTGAGGAGGATGGTTCAGAGTGTTTGGTAGCTCTGACATTCTCTTTTACCTTACTGAAATTCCGGCTGAGTACCAGTGCTTTGGTGGGCGTAGGGAAACCAAGTAGGTTCCTTTTCTAATGAGTAATCCTTCCTGATGGGTCCAATAGTGGTGGAACGCCCTCAGGGGGTAATTCTCCATCGAGAAGCTCCAGCTCGTCCTCCTCGTCCACTATGTCGGCCATATTGACCGTGCCCCTTCCTAGGGGCATGTCCTTGATGTTTCCAAGCGATTCGGGCTGCCGCCGGATAGGAATGAAGAGGAGGGAAACATACTGCCCCCATCCACATATTTACACGTGGGTGGTGTCCTCCCTGATAATTTTGTGGAGTACCTTGATACTCTGAATGCATTGCTACTGGAGGGCCTCACGGTGACCTGGTGACACGGGGTGTTGGGCCACAGGGAGTGCGACCAACTCGACCAGACAACATTGCATGCTGATGTCTTCAAAATGAGATTAGATACTGCGATAAACCACTCACTGATGATGAAGACTAAAATGCAACACCCAGAGGGTCTAGCGGAAACACTCAACTTCTTCATGGGTGAAAGATTCCGGTGCTCGAAAATTCTGCGCGACCACAGGCCATAACTTCTCGGGGAAGTGGTCCACTGTGAGGATGTAACATAAATTCCATGGCTCAGATTCAGGGTGTGGCCCTTGATTTCCCCACTCATCAACTAGGGGTGGATGAGGAACTGGTAGTAATATTGAGGCAGACTGCTGGGACGGCAGGATGGCCGGTGAAGAGTATGGCGAACAGGCTGACTGGCTGCCGAATCTCAGGCTATCCTCCGAAAAGTGTAGCGACCTGGATTCAACATCACGGTAATATGTGCTGATGGTCGTAGTTCTTGGATCGGGGGCTAGGTCTACTGGCGATGGGTCGTGCCGCTGCTCGCCTGCCATTGGTCCCTAGAATATCTTTCTGTGATCGTTTGTTGAGGTAGAGAGCACTTCCAGTGAAGACAGTGGTGATTGCACAACCGTGACCTGCAGGGTCGGTAGATTTTTGACTTCCTAGATGTATCAATGGAGGGAGGAGGGAATCCGATGGACCTCACATTCTGAGAGCACTAGGCTGATGCACCTCATCCTTGCCCCGACCCTTGACTCGGATGAGTGAAAGGTGGGTCTCGCGCTGAGTCATACTCCACCTTAGAGTCTAAGAAGCAGACCCGTTTGATCTCCATTCGGGCCTTCCTAGGATTCTTCTTGTGAAGATGATGACCCGCCTCCCTACCCCTGTATGGCTCCTCGGGATAGGGCATATTTCTGAAATGGGGTCCTTCGGCCGCACTGGTGCTGGGGTGGAGAGGGTTTCCACCCGAGAAAGCCAAGGTGTGAGGAGCACGAGGAAAAATGTCAAAGGGGACATGGGGAGGACCTCAATGGGTAGCAATGGAGTGGGAAAGACCTCTTCTAGAACTAGAAGAATCATGAGGAGGTCATCCATGATTTTTTTCCTGGGCGACCTCAGTACGAGGAGGGTCCTTGTTCCGGTCTAGCTAAACACAGGTAGGACCTCCGTGATGGGTGCGGGTGGAGTGAGGCTGGACTTCACCCCTATGGTTTCTAGGGTGAGGATGATCTTCACTAGCTTCCAAGAAGATATAGGGAGGGTCCCCATGTCAAAGAGAGACTAAATGCATAACCTCCACACACCGACGGTCGGGGGCAGGAGGAGCGACTCCATACCCAGTGTAATGGGAACGGGAGAGACTTCCGTACTGAGTGTCACTACCGCGGGGAAGACCCTCATTTGGATTGGGGAAGGCCCGAGGCGGACCACCATGGTGAGCCTCAAACTGGGGAAGGAATGCGCTTTCCTTGGTAGTGGTACGGGGAGGACCTCCGTAGTGGGTGACATCATTGTGGGTAAGTTCGTGGCGACCATTTCTTGTGCCAGAAACCAAGAGAGTCGACCCGGCCTGCCTGTGGGGCAGTTGGGGTCTTGATCCTGTCCGGGATAATAAGTGCCCTTGCCTTGTGTATGAAGGGAACTGGGGATATGTATTGGCGGTGGCTCAGCCCACAATAGCTATCGACGTTGATGCCCCTTAGTGGGCGTCCTCCTCAGCGTGCGCCCGACGCTGGTGTCTGGTCAGATGAACCGGGGCCAATGGTGCAGGTACGTAGCTTACCTTCTCCTCTTCCAGCAAGACCGGGAGGCGGCGCTGACGCAGCCAGGTGGGAGTCGTTTCCAAGAGCCCATGGAATGGGACTCTGACCGAGCTAGGCCGGATGTCACCTACCTCACCCACGTAAGGCATGGAGTCATCAATGCGCTCTTGGGACAAGCTCCTAAAATGGTTGTATGTCGGGGTGGGAAGCAATGGCTCCCTGCACGACCCTCGGTGGCAGTGATGATGGTGAGGCGCAAATGCCTCTAAGTCCAGGCGGTCCATATCCCGCATAGGTATGATGACCTCCTCCTCATAACGGCGCAGAAGGTCATTGATTACCCCCCTTTGAATAACCTCGGACAGAGGGAGGGGGTGTGGGTGCCCCATTGTATTAGATGTAGAGGTCGTCGTGGAAGAGGTGAAGCCACATTGAATGGTCATGTTAGCGTTGCCCCTCCCCCTATGTTGATGGGAAGGCAGTGATCGCGTCCCTAGAGTATCAACTTGATTCCTGAGAAGTTGGTAGATTAACTCATCAGTGTTGAAAGAAAAAGGAATCGATGACTAATTCCCCAGCGCCATCTCGTCTTCTGGGGCCAGTAAGAGGGATCCACACTGACAACGACGCAGAACCAGATGTCCAACATTCTACTGCCACAACTTCTGGTGAGTTTCACACTAGACCCACTATTTTCTTGGCGGGACCCAGTGCCGGATAACTAGATCCGGTGACACGTCAATCCATTGATGCCTTGAACGCTACTAGTCTCTATTTTGAGGAGAATAATTTCGGGTTGGGTTTACCATTTCTTCTTCTGACGCGTTCGTCGGGGCACACGTTTCCATATCTTTTGTGGGAGAAAGGCATGGATTTGTTGCCCTATATTCCCGATTTCCAAAGGTGGGTGGAATCTTCTCCTTGTTCAGGGAAGTTTTCTCCTTGATCGAAACGGGATGTTGGGATGTTAGTTCTTCCTTTCGTGGATTCCTCCTCAGAACTCGTCACCTAGTCTGGGTCTCCCCCATAGATTTAATACATTTTTCATGAAACTCTTCCTAGCTATATATCTTCATGGGCACCAGTTAATTACGATGATTCTATCGGGACATTCCAAGGGGTCCATTCAGGGAAGTAACCTTCAGTCAGGGGAGTAGTCATGTTGGGAATCACTGACATGTCTAGACATTGAGGGATTGGCGTGTCTGTCTTCTTTCCAATATTATATAACTTCTTGAGATCGTGGAATCCCGAGGCATCCCACATAAAATGTGGGGAATCATATTCCATGGGCATGTATCTGAGGTTTTCCTCAGCTTCCCATATTTAACATAGGGTATTCCGTAAGTTTAACGTCCAATGGAGACAAATCAGACTGATGAGAACACCAACTAGAGTGGATCAGATGGGGGAAACCTTGGAGGGAACACTAATATTGGGGCCAACGCGTGGTTGACCTCATGGTTACTGTTGAAAGAAATGGGGCATGAGGCGGCCTGATCCCATCGAGATGTGGCGGCTCGGGTAGGAATCAGAATGGATGATGGAAGGTTCTATGAAGTGGATGGTGAATGGTATGGAACCGTCATGAGAATGATGATGGTTTTGGTCTTGAGCCACAAAGAGGATTCCTACGTATCCTCATGGAAAGGAATAAAAGTTTACATAGTTCATCTGATGAAGGCGAAATGCTAATTGGGGTTTTCAACGGCTTACCACTGGATGAGGTCGCAACGGCTTACCGCTAGATAGGGGTGTCAATGGCTTACCGCTGAATGAGGTCGCAATGGCTTACCATTGGATAGGGGTGTCAATAGCTTACAACTAAATGACATCGGAATGGCATACCGCTGGATAGGGGTGTCAATGGATTATCGTTGAATGAGGTCCATAGTTTAATGTCATGAAGGACGGGGGGATACTGACGTGAAAGGGGGTCGGAACTACTGTTTGTTGGGCATGAACCTCGTGGAGGCTTCCTACATACACCTCCTTGGAAAAGATAAAAGTCCTCGTAGTTTGGATGGGGGTCAGTGAACCGACGCGAAGGAGGACCTTGGGACCAATGGTTGTTGGGCTTGAACCTCAGGGAGGCTTCCTATGTACCCTGACTTGGCAAGGATCAAAGTCCTCATAGTTCGGATGGGGGTCGGTGAACCGACGTGAAGGAGGATCTGGGGTCCAATGGTTCTTGGGATTGAACCTCAGGGAGGCTTCCTATATACCCTGCCTTGGAAAGGATCAAAGTTCTCATAGTTAGGATGGTGGCATATGGGGATTACGCTCTGAGGTAGGCCAAGGTGTTGTTGTATCGACGTGAAGGGGTCGGAATGACCGAGTGTTGGGCTTGAACCTTAGAGAGGCTTCCTATGTGCCTTGCCTTGGAAGGGATCAAATCCACATAGTTCAGGAGGTGGTCGGTGAACCGACGTAATGGTGGACCTGGGGTCCAATGTGGTATTGGTCTTGAACCTCAGGGAGGCTTCCTACGCACCCTACCTTGGAAAGGATCAATGTCTACATAGTTTAGGATGGAAAGGGGCTTGGTGGATCGACGTTGGGTAGTAGGGACCAATGGTTGTGGAGATTCAACCTCGTGGAGGCTTCCAATGTACCTTGCCTTGACAAGGATCAAAGTTCTCATAGTTCAGGAGGTGAGTGTTTGGGGATTAGACTTTGTGGCAGCCCAAGGTGTTGGTGAACTAATGTGAAGATGTTCGGAATGACCGGGTGTTGGGATTGTACATTAGGGAGGCTTCTGATATACCCTACCTTGGCATGGATCAAAGACCTCGTTGTTCAGGTGGGTGTGGGGATTACACTCTAGGCTGCCCAAGGAGTTGGTGAACCGATGTGAAGATGGTCAGAACCAATTGGGTGTTGGAATTGAACCTCAGGGAGGCTTCCGACATACCCTACCTTGGAAAGGATCAAATACCCTGTAGTTTATGTGGGTGTGGGGCTTACACTCTAGGCTGCCCGTGGAGTTGGTGAACTGACATGAAGATGGTCAAAACCAATGGGGTGTTGGGCTTGAACCTCGTGGAGGCTTCCTATGTACCCTGTCTTGGCAAGGATCAAAGACCTCATAGTTCAGGTATGGGTGTGGGGCTTACACTCTAGGATTCCCAAGGAGTTTTTCATGATCGATTCTTGCTCTAATACCACATAATTCATGCTCGGTGTGATAAGCAAGAGACAGCAAAGTCCTAACGATCACATCGTGAAAGGTGCGTCCATGAAAAATAGAGTGGGGATTACACGTAATTAGTGGACCAAAGAGGAAATAGGGGATTACATCTGGTTATAAGCCCAAGGTGATGGATATTGGGACTTACTCCAGGATGGAGGCCCGAATGGTGACAAAGCCCAGTGGGAGAGGGACTTGGCACCCAGGAAGAGAGGAGTAGAGGCACTACCTCCTTCAAGGAAAGATAGGGGCTTACACTAGGGTGGTTGCCCTTTCCCCGTATATAAACACCACTCCGATAAGGAGGATATCATCCCCTATGAGGGAAGATCCCATCCTCGTGGAGACTAGTGGGAATGAAGAATGTCCAAGGTGGGGGCACACTGCGTGCGAGGCACAGGGCGAGGTCACAGTTTAACGTCATGTGCTGAGGAGGATGATGCTAGGTAGTTTAACAACCTGCATCTCAGATGTGGTGGGTTTTCTCCTCACCCCTAGGACTTACATAACCGGAACCCTCTACTCCTTGTGGAAGGGAAGGAATCAACAATGTTGTGGCTAGGGGGTGTCATGGAGCGAACTATCGGGGGGTATACATTAGCGTGGCTATGCGAAAAAGAAATAGCCATTAGCGTACCTATGTGAAGAATCATGAGATGAAGCAACTCAATAGGAGGTATTGTCCATGGGACATTGAAGTTACTTTGTGTGAACCAAGGAGGTTGCACGAGAAATGAATATATGGTGAAGGTGCTTTGGGCACGGGAGGTGCCCGAAAATGATGCCCGAAAGAGGGACATCACAGGCGCACAAGGTGGGAGGCTCGCACGCAAATGGGACTACTGTGCGAAAAAGGGCTGGGCCAGCGCACAATTGAGATACTTGCATGAAAAAGACCACACCAGCACAAAGTCGGCTGGGGAGGCACGCAATTGAATGGCGTGCACAAAAAAGACCGGGTCGGGTGTGCAATTAGGTTTGAGCGCAAAAGGGGCTGGTCTAGGCACGTAATAAAGGGTTCACAATTTGGGAGGGTTTACACGCAGATGAGAGGATTTCACGCAAGTGGAAGGAGTTGTGCACGGGGGATGGGAGTCTAAGGGATTTAGACAAGGATCACGACCGAGGGGTCTCGCACAACGATGGACCCCCTGGGTGACCTGGCATGAAAAAGTCAGTACCTAAGAGCCATCTTTTTTGCACACACGAGAGAGAAATTTCATGTAGGGAGGGTGGTTTAGATTATTTGTCCTGGAAGTCGAAGGGCTGGAATTCTATTTATAGGAGATCAGTATCGTGGTTCCACGCAAAAAAAAATATGGCACTAAATATTGCGTGCCTGCATCAGAAGCGCATAAATCAAACGCGTGATGGGCGGTGGCACGAAAAGTTCCACGCTCGTGAGAAAAACTCTGATGAATCCTGGAGTATTTTCTGTGGGACATATTTTTTTCACGCCACTTAGAATTTTTTTCACGCCCCCCCTCCAGGTCCCCTATACTGGATCACCGGTTCCAAATATGTCTTCACTTTGTCGCGCCTCAACCTTCTTCAGCTCTTAAGCATTTTTCGGCATCTACAAAATCAAAATAAGAGAAAATACTAGAACTAATCCTTATGAAATATTTCCAAGAATACCCCTGGTGACTTTAGGATCATTCATGTGAGATATGTTCAAGAACTCAATCACAACTACTTCCTACGTCTGGACAAGATTACTCAATTGCATACCGACATCTAGGAAATATGCTTAACCTGACCCTTTGATACAACTTTGTTAAAAACCACCCTAGATACCTTGATACCTTGATAACTAGAACAGTCTTCACAAAGAATGATGGGTGTTCCCTATCCCCATGGGTTGGAGCCTAGATTATGACATCATACGATATGAAACTGAGAACAAAATTTTCAAACACAAGAGAAGCAAGATAAAAAAGTCAATATGCATACCAGAAAACCCCCATAAGAATAATTTCACTAGAAGTAAAACATTTATGAAAACCCTAAGTGCAATAAAAAAATACCATAAAATAGGATAACAACCCAATTCCCAGTGGAAAAAACTCTTTAATTCCAAGTATTAACAACTCGAACCACCTCCAAGTGGCACCTTTCCTTACTCGAACCTGGAAGAAGATAATCTACAAACACCTGGAGGCATAGGTATAGTGGGGGCTAAAATCCTAGTAGGGTCTCACCAAGGATTTCATAATAAGATGACCCAATTAATTAATCAAATAAAACATTAAATTTTAAAAAAATGGGCATGGAATTTTAAAATAATATTTAAAACAAATCATGATTTACATTTCAAATGATGGAAATACTTTAAACTAATGGATGAATAAATTTTTTATATAATTTTTTTATATAAATTCATATGGCATGTGTAAAATAGTTTTAAAACAAAAAATGGAATATATTTTAAATATAAAAAAATGATCAACATGGTCATCTTTCAAAAGGAATGATAGTTCCTAGCTATGGGACTCTCTTACACTCAAATAGTTATCACGACAATATATGCACACACGTCCCCCATACAATGGTCAAAGAGAAACCCATCACCATCCCATCAGGGATGTGACCTACTGCATATGTATTGTTAGTATTGTAAATCATCAATAGATTGTTATCGCTAATAACTCACTAACTACCTAGTCGTACATGTGCTATAATAACAACTTGTCATGGATAATTTATTTTAAAATACAATTCATTCCATTCTTCTATTTCAAATATGCCATTTTCCTTTTAAAACCCATTAAACATGTTTTTAATCAAATAATTCCATGTTGTAAGATAAAAAATGAGTTTCTATCAAAGTTATTTTAATTCATTTTTTTCAAATGCAACTTTCAAATCAATTTCATATAATCAATTTAAATTTTTTAAATTTAACCATTTAAATATCTCAATTCTCCATAAATTTCATAAACACACCCAAATCATTAAAATTTGGCGGTTTTTCACAATTATGGTCCAAATAAAATACAAATCTACAAGTCACGAAAATTTGGTTTTCACTAAACCAATTGAAATTAGAATTAAATTTAAATCAAACAATTTAGTTTAAATCATTCAATTTATTATTAATAAAATTGGCCATCATAAATTGAACCACCTACCTAGAGTTCATGAGATCTCAAAACAAAAATCCCTAATATAGAAACTCGAATGAATAATTATGGAAATGAAGATCTGAGAATTAAACATAGATTAAAGATTCGAAACAATGGGAATTAGATCCTCCAACAACACACAGATCTGTAAAACCCTAGAAGGAGAGAGGAGTGTAACAACCCGAGATTTTATGAGAATTATTCTTTTTAATTTCATTGATGTCTGGTGTTGTATGCTACACTGAGATTATCTTGCACTATACGCAACACCGTATTAGCTTGCTGTATACGCAACACTATTATCGGCTCGTGTTACACACAATTTCAAATTCGTTTTGTGGAAATTATTCTACGCAACATTAAGTACATATTTTGTTTAATGTATAAATGAAATAAGTTTTGATTATGTTATTCGAAACAACAAATGGAGTTTTCACTACACGCAACCCTGACTTGGCTTGCATTACACGCAATCGCGACCTTCCTCGATAGGGTGTGTTGTACGCAATACCAGGTTTCACTAAACAACAATATATAGTTATAATATTATTATGAACAAGCCGTTATGAATATTATCAACTAAATTTTAAATTTTATAACATTATTATTCATCTTACACATTTTCTAGAACATGGTATGAGAACAAAATAAATTTTCCGGTTAAAAAATAGTATTTTTCAAAAAATGCAGTTTTGCCGTCTTTTGATGGTGCACCCACTTTAAATCTAGTTTTTAACATGTTTATAAATTAAATTTGAAAAAATAGAATTCATCTTTTGAATCAGGATATAAAAATTTAATTTGGATAAATTTTTCATATTATTCTGATAACTTTCATATTGTAATGAATAGTAAAAACACACTATATTTTAATTAAAAACAACTTTTTTCATCACAATAATTTATATGGTTATATTATATTTTTAATTGGTTTTAAAGTGTAATTAGAATATATTTTTACCATTTAATCCAATGTTGGTCATTGGAATTAATTTCACTTTGAAATTGGACATGAACAAGTGTCGATCTTTTGATAGTTATTGTTTCTTAAAAACACGCTATTTGTTTTGATAATGGGAATTAATTTTAAAATTAATTAATTCCACTTATATGTTTTGAATTTGTCAAAATAGAAATAATTTTTGAATTCAGAATATAAAATATAGCTTAGGCTGATTTTTTGGTATTTTTTTGAAAAACTTTAATTTTTGATGAATAGTGAAACCACTTAGTTGTAGTTAAAAAACGGACACTTTCATTTAAATGAAATTTTACCACTTCTGTGAGTTAAATTCCAAAAATCTGACATACATGGTTTTTATCAAGAAGTAATATGTGGTTCAATAAGATGAAAATAATTTTTGGTGAATAGTAACTTTTGAGTTTTATTTACCGCTGTTTAACGTAAATAGGGTAATTCATGGTTAAAAGAATATAATAATAATTCCAAATTACCTTAAAACTTGTCCTAAACTTATTGGATGATTAGTGGCCAACAATGGGCATCCTAGGGTCTATTTTGGGACCCCATTGAGCCACTTGGTAGTGATAATGACAATTTGGATTAATTAATTTAATGCAAAGACAAAATTGACATTAACAAAAATATTTTAATAATTAATTTTTATAAAGGGTTATATAAATTATATTTTCGACTATAAATATAAATTGGAAATATGAAATTATTTAATACATGATGGTATTTTTTTATTAATTTTTAGATATCAAGTAAATTATATTATTTATGACACAATAATGATGCAGTATTTACCTCATTAATAAATGATTTAAATAAATTAGATTATAATGATTAAAATATTGTCCAAAGCACATCCAATTCTGATTGGATGATTTTATTTCTACCATGAGTCATCTTATCTTCATATTTAATGATTTTTGGACCTTTTGAAACCGAATATAAGTTTATAATAAAATAATATTTTTACATTTTCCAAAAGAGCCCCTCCTCCCCCTTATAAAAGGAGACCATTTTTATCTAATTCCTCACACCTCTCAAGCCATTTTCCTCATCCAAAATCTTCCCAATTAAGCTTCCTACATCCCTCTACTCCCCCTAAAATCCTTACCTTAGGCATAAGACACTTCAAGAAGTCCTTTTGGTTCAAACCAAAGGAAGTTACCCAAATTAAAGGTAACATTTTCTCTTAAATTGTTTTATTTTATTCTACTTAAACAACCCCTAAACTCTTTTTAATCCTTTATTTTATAACAACACCAGTATCCTCAATATACTAGGATGTTTTTATTTGATGTATTCGAACTAAAATTACACACACCTCCATCTAATGGATGAAAAACATATTGTTTCTGTGGATGGAAAACTAACGCCTCACAAAACGATGATTGTTCGATTTTCTCCTACCGCCTCTCATGGTGGCCATTATGATGGAACTGTATTTATATATAATATATATTATGTTTATGATTTCTTTATACTTCTTTACTTCCCAATTATATCAAGCCATTATGGTGTCCATAGTGGTTAAATACGATAATCTCATTTGAGGAAGTGCGAACTACCGTCCCCTCAAAGTGATGTGATTCATTAATGCCTTATGTGGGATGTATAATGGATGGAGTTAATGATATTATATATTATATTATACTGGAATTATAATATACCTATGTATAATTATTTTTTAATTCAATTAAAATAATAAATAGAAATGAATGTAGCGTTCATGCGTACGTACGACTTACCGTCTCCATGAACGGTGCATTTCATTTCTTAACTTCATATGTAATGTACTATTATAAATACATGTATATTCTTGATATATATGATATATATGATACATAAATTATGAATATCATTTTGGATATAATTAAACATTTACCACATGAACAAAAAGTAATTATAAGAAGTCCATTTTTAACTCAAGTACCAAATATCGACAAAACGAACGTTATTAACTTAAATGATTACATAATGTTTATAACATGGTAATAAGTGATATAAAAGGAATAAAAAACTTGAAAAAGGTTATTAAGAAAGTAAAAATTAACTTTGGTTTATTATTCAGGAGATTAAATAACGATCGAGTCAAGTCGGACACGAGGTAAGGGACATTCGTAACCCAATTTTCATTCTTTGGGTTGATCTTCTCTTTCTTGTTTATGTCGTTATTTGATTATGTGAGAAATTAATTATTATATCTTATCATGTATTTATAATTTCTTTATGTGACCTTATAGTGAATACACATAAGTGATCTATTTTATTTACAAAAAGATCTTTGTAAGGGATAATTATTCCAATCTCATTCTTATCAGAGATTGTTTATTTGTAAGTATTTTTTGGGGTTATGTTTATTATCCAAGTCCATATGTTCTCAAAATGTTTTCATAAAATGTTTAATTTTCTTCCATGTATGTTTAAATTAATTTTTTTCCTTTTCACTTTTACCACATCCTATGGAAGGAATCTTTCTTTTGTTTACCATATGAGGTACTTTTTGACTTTTCCGTTAAAAGTATGAGGAAAATGTTTTTTTAACTTATACAGAATAAATGGATTTTTACGACTTCATAACGCCTTATTTTCATGAAGATTAATCTACAAGATTTAATTAATATTTTAAACAAAATCCTTTTCTTTTAAAGTTTGAAGGCATTTTGTGAGAAGAAAATGATTTTGTAGAAAAAAGGTTATTTTCCTCAAGAATTCATTTCAAGTGTTTTATCAAAACCATTTTCTATATAAGATGACATTATTTCATATGTGTATGTTTCAAGTATAATGTCTCTATTATTTACATGGTTTCACTTTTCTTATGATGAAATGATATCCATTTGTTTTATATGGATTATGTTATGATGGGATGATGTTTATGAAACCCATTTTATTCTTGGGTTATGATGAATGATTTATGTTTATGTTGTGGAACACATAAGAATGATTTCATTATGAGATGGGTGGGACCCATATCTCAATCCAATTAATTGGTTAAATATTTATGTCTCATGAGATAGACATGGATGTAACGGCATGTTAATCTGGTTTAGTATTACAGGACTGGGATGAAGAGTGACCTCGATTCAGTAAGGGACCTTGTCCACTAAGATGGTCTTGGTAGCAATGCCTTGAAAACTATGGAAATCATACCATGTGCTTAATGGTTGCCACAATTACATGTTTTATTCCCATAATATTTTATCATGATTGATGTTCCATTATGATATATTCATTATGTACTTCGATGATTTACGTATTTGCTCAAGATTTTGATGTTTAGATTTTATGTTCATGTTTTTGCATTCAATTTTTTATGGATTGTTTTATGTTATCTATATTTACCCTTAATGAGCATATGAGCTCACCATTTTTATGTTTTCTTTTTCCCAATATATAAATAATGTTTTTAGGTAATAAAAAAAGGGGGAAGATCTTTATGAGAGATGTTGAATATCTATCACCATGATTAGAAGATTATGTTCCAAGTTTCCAAAGACACTAAACTATTACGGTCATTGGGTGTGTGTTTTTGTTATGTATTAAGTATTCCCCTTGAGTAATGTAATGTCCATGTACATCAATCTTTGGGTCTCTACAAGGAGAGAGCGGGAGAAAAAGAATAGGAAGAAGAAACTTACTAGGAAAGAGATAAAATGTCATTAACCAAGATTTTATCAACTTGCTTATGGGTATATATGGGATGAAATAACCTATTGGGAGCATATAATGAAGAATAAATCATATTAGGGTTGTTCAGTCCTGTCAGGAACTTAAACCGAGTGCTTTAGGGGTTTAAAATTAAATTTTGGATTAATTAAATCTCACACAGATAGTTATTTGGGAAGGGTCGAATGGTCAGGAAAACCATGTGACCTATAAATTAATCCATTTTTTCCAAGTTACATGGTTTCTACTAAATGGGTGCATGGTTTTTCAAACCATGTGCTAGCCATGTGAACCCCCACTATTTGGGTTTTGACAGTTTCCCCTGAGAGGGTACACAGTTTGGGAAAACCATGCTCCAACTGTGCACAACCCATAAATTTTAATAAGTTCCCAAATTTTACCTGAAACAACCTAAGATGAAAACCACCCAATGAATGACCGAAATCTGGGTAAAGGAATACCCAAAAATAGTAACAGGATGTTACAAAACCCCTTACCACAAGGTTCCCTTTAGTGTAGTGTTCTTTAATCTCTAGTATAATGGTTTAGATAATGTTATTAACTCATTATAAAACTATATTCATATTTATAATACCTTATGTGAAGAAGTTAAAACCTATTATGACCCATTTATTAATAATAATTCATTATTTTCAGGGTTTTGGGTGCGTTTGTTTCATGGTTTCATGATTGGTTTATTTGTGAAAAATTATGGGTGTTCATGTAAAATGGGATTATAACTCTAGAAGTGGAATGAAATAGTATTAAAGAAATTATAGATGTATTAATTGTCCCATATACAATTTTTATTCATTTTATGATGATGATTCATTTGATAAAATGTTAATGAAAACTATTTAGTTTATTTTGGTGGTTTTTTCAAACACCATGAACTAGTTTCGTTTTAATTTCTATTAAGAGTATATATTAGTTATAAAACATGAAATTGGTCATAATATACATATTTAAATCATATTTAACTATAAAAATAGTTTTTTACCAGAAAATAATGAGTAAATTAAAAAATAATAAAAACATTATTCACAGAGGTGATTAATTGGCATAATTTAGACAGTAGTTTCGTTTCTTTGAATATAGGGAGGTAATAAAAGGGATGTATATAATATATTCTATTATAAAAATAAAATTACATTATGTACATTATTATTGAATTATTATTCCTTAATAGATTAAAGATATTAGGAGAAAGTAGAATGTAAAATTAAAATAAGGGAGGCGTTTTTGAGAAAATCACCTCTTGAATATCACCTCCTTGAGAGACCCTTAAGGTCCTTATATTTGGTATTATGGTGATAAAAGAAACAATTTTACATGCGGAGAGTGATTAGTAAGTGGTTTTTTAGATATTTTATTATATTAAATGCTTTTGGGTCGAAATGGGGTGGTATTCATACTCGAGGAGAGGTGGGTTTAAGTTATTAAAATAATAAATATTTTATAATTAAAGCCAACCACAATGAGGTGTAATTAATTTCAAAAAATTATATAGTTAATTAATGTTCCAAAATTATTTTAGGGTTTATAAATACATCAACCACCCATTAAAGTTTCTATTTTTTTACTTTAATATTTTACCATTTAACTTTAACCATTTTTATTATTTTACCTATTTTGTGGTAAATAATTTTTTTTATCTGGGTAACTTTTTTGCGTCAAAAAAATAAAATGAACTGAAAAAATAATGTGTAACTTATTATTAAAAATATTCAATAAATTTTACCCAATTCAATCCACATAACTGGAAAATTTATATTTAAAATCAATCACACAAACACAATGAAAAAACGGGTTTTTAAAGTGAATAATTCAAATGATTGAAATGTTTCTATATCCAGTTTCAATGTAGAATTTATTCCAATGACCTAAATTCGATTTATTTACATATTAGTTTACTAATTATACTTTAAAAACAATTTAAAACATAATTTAACTATATATATAAATTAGATGAAAAATCAGTTTTAATTAAAATTCAGTATTTTTTTCTATTCAAAATAAATGAAACTACTCTAAAAAATACCAAAATTTCACCGTAATATAATTTTATATCCCAATTATAAAAATGAATTTTATTTTTTAAAATAAAACATATAAATGTTTCAAAATTTTGTTTTAAAATAGGTGTTCTATTAAAAGGTGACAAAATTGTCTTTTAGAAAAATATAACTTTTTATGATTACAATTTGATTTATTCTTTTCATAAGTCTATAATACTTATTGGATTAATTTAAAAACACTTAATTGAATATATAAAATATAAATTTTATTTTTATCTTTAAATAATAGTGATTAATTCAATTTATTAAGATAAAATGTCACCATGGACATAAAATATTTTTTTTATAAAAGCACATCATTTATGTTCAATTGGTTGTCATTTTTATTTATAATTAATTGACAACCAATTAATTAATTTTATAAAAATATTTAAAATATATGATTATAATTAAGTTAATATCATTCATTCCCTTCGTTCTAGTGACTTGGTGATAACTATCATAGTTAAATAATAATATTTATTCATTTGTTTATGCTCAGTGCTCTGTGTAATGTAAGATATTGAAGAAATTTTATTAAGAAGAGAAATAGCATTAAAATTTTGGGGTGTTACATTATACACTATTTAAATAAATTTTTTCCTCACAATTTGAGATTTTACTTTTAAAATCAAAGTTTAATACTTGAAAATTCCTTTGTGGAAAACCCACATTGTAAATATGGTTAATAAAACTTCCCCTTAATAAGAGGGAAAGAGAAATTGAAGGTCACCACAAAATTAGGCTTTTAAAGAGGATAAAATTAATCAGATGTGTAAAATAAAATGGAAGTGAAATGTAACCAGAATTTTCTGATATAAAATGATATTTTACATTGTCATTATAAATTTAACCATCCCTAAACCGTAAATCTTGTGATCAATTAAAAGACCATTGATTTATTAGTAAGAAAAGTAAATAGATAACATTTTTGTTCCAAAAATCATTTCATAGAGTTTAGGGATTATTTTACTCTCTATATAAGTACTTAATAAAATAATATAAATTTATTTATTTTTATTTTGTAATAATAATCTTATCCTTTGGGTGTGATTTGGTCTATTTTCACTTAATCTCTTGCACTAGGAAATGGATATTCAAGTTAAATTTTTCATACTTGAAGCACTTTAATGAATCACAATATTCACAAGTCATTCCTTTGGACTTTAAATATTTACTTAAACAAAAATGGTAAGTACATGTTATAAACAAACAATAATATCCAAATTGTAACATAATCCATTCCATCAGAATTTAATCTTAAGACTCATCCAAAATAAGTTTTTCCAAATTCAAAGGCCAAATATTTATAAGTAAGGTCACAAAATTTTCAAAATCAACTTGAAATTATATTCCCTAAATAATATAATTTAACTATTAGTGTCACATATCAAATATATGAATACATTTATCATCTTAAAAGCTTAATGAAAATATGTATGCATCCCAAAATAAAATCTCATGTTATTGAATATATTCTTTAAATCCAAACATGTAGTTAACCAGACAAAGATAACATAAACCATAAAATCACTAACCACTTTAACAGACACCAATAATATCCCATAAACATATCTTTTTCATTATTATTTCAACATTAAGCATAAATTTTGGGTTTCCTTCCCTCAATCATGTGTTTTATGAAAGATCAAATTCCCACAAAAACACTTCTCTTGATTACTAGTACTATTCCTCATATGATTCCAAATACTTAAATAAGAAGTGTTGTTGTACAATAATTATATATATTTTCATTATTATAACAATAATATCATTGGTAAAATAATTTTACAACATAATTATTTAATAAAAAACCCCAAAACATTAATTATTCTACTTCGACTATAGTAACAACATATGCTTGACCTTTATCTCTTTGCTTCTTCTAAGGAATATTCCATTGAAACTTTAGGTATTCATTTGAGTAATGACCCATATCATTAAATTTGAAACATTTAACATTTATAACTTCTTTCTTTCCCTTAGAATCATCATCCTATTTACCTTTCTCTCTACACTTGTAACAAACACTCATTCCCTTCAGGCAAGTAATGTGGTGTTTTTTGTACAATTATCACATGTGGGAAAATACATCTTTATTTTATTCACTTTATCCATATCTTTATATATCATTATCTTATTTTTTTTAAATCATAATACTTAGACAATTCTTTCTATATCTTGATATCACATTAAACTATATCATTGCATGATAAGAAATTTTGGGAGACCAGTTCCCTTCGGAGGAATGATTTTAACCCATAAAATAAATGATTAATATTAATTATTTGGTTAAATATTTAGTGAAAATAATTACTTTATAATCTTATAAAGTTTTATTCATACTTAAAAAACTTGTCTTCCTCCTTTTTTCGTGGACTCAAAAATTGTCTCTCCATAGCTGCTCACAGTTCGCGGGGGAAACGTTTTTCCATGAAAAGTTACTTAAAATCCTACCATTCCCTATTTTTATTTACTCATATTTCTTTTTTGTTTTGAATTAATGGCCACCATTTATCTTCATATCCAGAGAGATGATAAAATTATATGATAAACTTCTCCCTTTCATTACTCCTCATAGAGATAAATATCTTCTCTAATGAACTTATCCATTGCTCAGCTAAAAATGGATTTGTAGTACCATTGAATGATGATGGTTGTTGTTTCATGGAGATATATAACATTTTTACAACACATTTTGGATCATGTCTCTCCATATGTACAAGATTATTTCTCATAACATGAGCCATTTGTCCCAATATAGTTATAATTTTTTCATCTCCATCTACGGTTCCAGTTCCAGCTCCAACTTCAAAACCATTATCTTACATTGGAGGGAAATACCTGCATGGATTATGTGTATTGATAGGGTTACCATTAATTCTACTAATATCCTTTTCTAAATATTTTAATCCATATGATTATATCATAAAATTATGAAACATAATGCATAATCTCAAAACTACTTAGTAGAAATTGATTTTTTTAATTATAATTAATCTCTAAATCATAAGTTTTATTTTTTGGGAGTAAATCCAAAATATATCACAGTGGTTCATTATATATTATATTTTTTCCCTAAATATAGTAACTAAGGGTTTTAATAAAATATCACTGATACAAACTATAATGACCCAAACTCCAGTAGCATGGAGTCAGTGCCTTTCTTTATTACATTGGAATAAATACAAGATTCAAATACCAAAAGACTAAATAGTTTAGTAGTATTGAAGAAATATATAAATACATGGAACCCTTATTATATTGGTAATTAAAAAAATAAAACATAATGAAGAAAATTAATTTGAAACCTTGAACTCATTTAAAAATTTCATCTTAATCACTTGGGGAAAAGATAACAAATAAAAGTGTGAGCTCAGATGGTGATTAAGGGTTACAAAAAAATGAAGCTATCTTGAATTAATAAGAATAATGAAAATAAAAATATAAATAACTAAACACACATTATGTTTAATAAATAAGATGATAATGAAATGAATAAATATATATTTATATAGTTAAAATCCTATAGATAATAATAACTAAATTCGGAATTAATGTAATGATTATATATTGGGAATCATGTATCTGGAACTGAAACACTACCATCAAGACCTTTTAAAATATTTTTAAAAATTATGGGTAAAACAATATTTATTTTGGAAACATTTGTTTTCCCATGATACTACCGATGCATCGATGGGATTTTATATATACGGTCCCCACATGTTTCTTCATGTCAAAATGATTCATTATATATCGAATAATCGATTAAATAAAAGTGTCGAATACCACATTAAAACATATTAATCATAATACCCATGAAGGAATAACTTTTAATGGAACATTAAATGAGATGAGAATGATATTAAATATCATAGAGGTTATATATACACCTCATAAAAAGGGTGTGTGTATAACATCAAAATATTCCTCAATGAAAGGAGATTGAGATGAAGTCCCTTAAAAAGAATATTTCATTAATAAAATGGATCGATTATGTATATTATCTATAAATACAAATACAAAATTGGAAAAAAAATAGGATATATGCAAAATTAATTTCACACATAACATTATCATGACATAATAAATGAAATTTATGTTTAACCAAATGAATGAAAATTGAATTAATAAATATCTCACCACTTGTAACAAGTCAAATCATATACCCCATAAAAGTAATAATTATTAAATTAAAAATTGAATAAAATTAATATTATGTGACTTATGATATTATATATCAATGGTAATTATACAGACACCATACACAATAAATAAGTGTTGAATAAGGCTCATATTTCACACAAGTAAAAGTGAGATGAGAAAACCTTTACAAAGTTTGGATCATTGAGGTGAGAATTAATCAATGGGGTGATTGTGTGTAAAAATATTATATCAATAAAATTAGAAGGGTAAATAAAATACAATTAAATAAACAGTTATTCCACACATAATATTGTCATAATATAATCAATGAAGTAGATTTATAACCCAATGAATGAAAAATGAGTTACGAAAACCCTTACCTAATGCTTCCCTTTAGTGAAGCGTTATTTAATCTCTTATATAATTGTTTAAAGAATGTTATTAACTCATTAAATAACTATATTCATATTTATAATATATTATCTGCTTATTTTATAACATATTATTACCCATACATTAATAATATTTCATTATTTTGGAGGTTTTGGGTGTGCTCGTTTCATTATTTCATGATAGGTTCATTTGTGTAAAATTATGGATGTTCGTTTAAAATACGATTATAACTCTAGAAGTGTAATAAAAGAGTATTAATTAAATTAAATAATTATGAATTATCCTATATATAATTTTTCATTCATATATGAGTATGACTCATTGGATAAAATGTTAATGATAAACGTTTAGTTTATTTCAGCAAATTTTTCAAAAACCATGAACTAGTTTCATTTTATTTACTATTATGAGTTTATATTAGATAAATAACATTTAATAGGTCTTAATATAAATATTTAAATAGTATTTAACTTGTAAAATAGTTTTATGACCATCCATGGAGGTGATAATGGAAAAAACAAAAATATTATTCACGGAGGCGATTAACCAGCGTAATTTGGACAATAGTTTTGTTTCTCTATATAAGAGGAGGTAATAAAAGGTATGGATATAATATATTTCATTAGAAAAATAAAATTTCATTATATAAATTATTCTATAATTATTATCCCTTGATAGATGAAATATACTATAATAAATTAGAAGAAGAAATAAAAATAAGAAAGATATTTTTTATAAAATTACCTCCTGAATATCACCTCCTTGGGAGACCCTTGAAGATCTTGGATTAAGTATTTGGTGAGACAAGTATAAATTGAAAATTATTAGAGTGAGGAGGATTGTTTTTGGTAGATATTTTAGTATATTCGAGGACTTTGGGTCAAAATGGGGTGGTGATGGGTGGTATTTATACTTGAGGAGAGGTGGGTTTAAGTGATTAAAATAATGAATATTTTATTATTAAAGACAACCACATTGAGGTTGAATTAATTTAAATTAATGATATTGTTAATTAATATTTTTTTGTCGGATTAGGGTGAAAAAATACCTAAATCACCAATTAAATGTCATATTTTTAGGTAGATATTTATTTTACCTTTTAACTTTAACCCATTACATTATTTTACCTATACTACGGTAAATAAATTTTTACCATGGTATCTTTTTTATATAAAAAAATGAAAATGAAATTACAACCTAATTTTATACTTATAATTCCAAATATGGAATACATATTAACAAATTTAATTCACATAATTGAAAATTTATATTTGAAAATAATCCCACAGACACAACTAAAAAGTGGGGTTTTAAAGTGAAAAGTTCAAAAAGTTTGAAATGGTTTTATATGAAATTTCAATGTGAAATAAATTAAACTGACCTAAATTAAATTTATCTATATATAATTTAACTAATTAAACTTTGAAAATAATTTAATAAATAAGTTTACTATATAAATAAATTAGATGAAAATATGTTTTTAATTAAAATTTAGTATTTTCCATATAAAAAACGAAACTTCTCCAAAAAATAACAAAAAAATAACCATAAGTTAATTTTGATATTCCTATTTAGAGATTTAATTTAATTTTTTCAAATAAAATACATAAATGTTTCAAAATTTTGTTTTAAATTAGGTACACCATTAAAAGGTAGTAAAATTGCCTTTTAGAAAAATATAACATTTCATGCTTAAAATTGGATGTATTCTTATATTAAGCCTATAAAAATTATTGGATGAATTTAAAAAAAACATCATTGAATATATAAAATAAAATTCAAATTATTATCTTTCTATAATAGTGATTAATTGAATTTATTAAGATAAAATGTCATTGTGGGCATAAAAATGGTTTTTTATAAAAACACATCCTTTATGTTCAATTGGTTCTAATTTTTATTTCTAATTAATTGGTAACCAATGAATTTATTTTATAAAAATGTGCAAACTATATTTTATAATTCAATTAATCTCATTCATTACTTTCATTCCAATAGCTAGGTTATAACCATCACAATTAAATAATAATATTTAATCATTTTTTTAAGATTTGTGTTATGTGTAATGTAAGATATCAGAGAAATTTTATTAAGAAGACACATAATGTAAAATATTTGTTTTTTATAAGAATTAATTTACATTCAGAGAAACTAATGTATCTAAATTTAGGGTTTTAACTATTATAAAACTCAGAGGGATTCTCCTTTAATATATGTCTTATTAAAACCCTATTAATTTCATAACAAGATGTTTTCATTTATTGAACCCAAAAAATAACAAGTATGTCTTATTCATCAAGCATCATCCTGGAAATTTCTTAAAGGGTCCTATTTCTATTTTCAACAACCCCATTTTTCTGAGGTGTTATAAGAATATAGAAGTTGTCATTATAGACATTTTGTGAACATAATGACTGAATGTATTGATTCTCAAATGCATGACCATGACCCCACAACAAGTTTTCTATAATAAACCCGCTAAGAATTTATACATACTTTTCATATTTTATAAAACATGAGGGTGCTTCAATTTTTTAAGATAGAAAAAATACACCTCCTTGTCTTTAATAATCGCCAACAATCACATAATCATAATTTTTTCCACCTAGATTAGAAACTCTAGAAGGTCCCAACAAATCCAGGTGAACCAATTCTAGTAGTTGAGAGGTAGAAACCACTTTCTCAGGTTTTCTTTTTTTTTCTTTACCTTTTGATAGGGATTATACAGTCTGAATTTTGGGAATTCTAGTTTTGGTAGATCCTTGACTAATATTTTTCTAGTTATTTTTCAAAGTCATTTAACATTTAAATTTACTAGTATACTATGAAAATCCAATACTATATATAATAAAACTTAATCAAGAAATATTTTTAAAGAATAAATAATATAAATTAATCTTATAAACTTTATCATTTCTTAACATACTAAACACTAAAGAACTCTTTGAATAATTTTTTTTGTAATTATTATTTTCAAATTTAAAATTAAAACCATCATCATACAAATAATAAATAATATGTATGTTATATTTCAAAATATCAACAATAAAAACTTTTGAAATGAGAATAGTTTTTTAGTTACCAATTAGTCCAAGTCTAATTATTTTTCTTTTTTCAATGTCACTATAAGTTACATGTCCACCATCAAAGTTTACTAAATTATTAAAGCTTGGGTAGTCTCTAGTTTTGTGTATGGGACATCCATAATCCAGATTTCATATAATTTTGTTTCTTCTCTTGAATAATTTTACATATAGAAAATGAATCAAGAAATGATTTTGTGCCTATATTTTCTTGGGTCTCTAAAGGTTAACAATTAAAGAGTTAGGAATCCACAATTATTTTACAAGTTTAATTACAACTATATTAGTATATTTTGATAAATAGTTATTCATAGGTCAAAAATAATTACAATTAATTCCATAAACAATTTTTATTTAGTCTTACAAATTAATGTTTTAATTTTAGTGATAAGAATAAAAAAATTCTTATACAATGTGATGTGTTTTCTAAGATTATAACCAATTTCAGTACTAAATTTAAGAAGATTATAACTTACCAAAATGATATTAAAAGTATTAGTTACAATTCAAAATTGTTCTATATCCTTCTAAATTCTTTCATTGTCTAATTTAAAATAATTATTCTCTTTCAATATGATTGAATTCTTATCCCTTTCAATTGCACGATCACATTTATCATGAGAATATAAAGCATTCATTTTTAGATTTTGCTATTTATCTTTTGTTACTTCATGGTATCTTCCAGTATAGAGTAGTATTCAAATAGTACTTCATTAGTTATTTGATACTCATATAAAGAATAATCTCTAGAAAGATAATAAATAGTAGTAATATTTTTTACCTCATGTGAACTGGACATAAAGCACAAATTAACATTTTTAATAACATCTTATATGCTATTATCATTCCACTAGAGCTATCATCATATTCACTCTTGGTTTACGTCTTTCATTTCTATGGATTATTTTTATTATTATCATATTTCAATTTGTATTTCAATTTTAGACAACCAACCTTGATGTGTCATTTCCTTTTACATTTATATAATGTAATTTTACTAGTGAAGTCATCATTTTTACTATATTTCATCTTATATACTTTTCATTCATACATCTATTTTTAATTTAATTTTATGAAAAAAAATTAATTTTATATTTTTTTTGAGTCACCAGGATATATTAGCCATCTCCTCACCACATTTAGAATTAGATTCACTTCAACTAGAGTTGTTATATTTAATGACTTCCTTTGACTTTGATTATAATATTTAAATGAAATACACTTCTTATTTTGTTTTATGAAATCTTCATTTTTAGCTTTAAATTATTCTTCATACATCATCATCATTCCAATCAGTACATTGATTGTGACATCCTGAAAATAGTTTTTAGGAACTCCTTAACCTTTCTTTTGATCATTCTTTGGTTGGAGCATTCCTTAGTTGTTTTGGGATAATTTTGTAAAATTTTGGAGGCTATTTGGGAAATACTTGATTGAGGTATGGTTTTCCAAAAATTTGTGCCCTCCTAGTGAAAAATGTGAAACCCAGGACAGTGGGTGTTTACACAGTTGGCACACCGTTTGATAATCTGTGAGGCCCCGCCCAACTAACTATGCGTGTGAGACAATTTTATTCCAAAAAAATATTTTTAAATTCTTGATACCCCCACATTAACCCGCACTCAAGAATCATTTTACATAAATAAATTTCCTAGTATTTGGAGGCTCTCAAGAACCGATTTTGTTCATTGAAATCCCCATCCATGACAAATCGAAGTGCTTGTGGAAGATCTGATCCCTCTCTAGTAAGTGGATCTCCTCCCACTCTTTATCTCTATATCCATCTATATTTCCTCTTTTGAGATTGATAAATCATCATGTATTTGATATATTTAAACATTGTTTAAATGTATCTTGATTCTAGGTTAGATTTCTTGATCTCAATCACCATCATTCTTCATTGGAAAATCCCATTACGGGTGTTGTGCATTGTGATTCTAGGATGAAAGGTTGGTGGTTCCATTTGTGATTTTCCATATACTAAAACCAGGATTTTCTTGATTTTTTGGAATTAAATTTCAATTTATTTATGAAAAACCGATTTTATATGAGTTGTAATTGAAATTTGATATGGTATGGATTTTGGAAAAAATCCCCAATTTCAATGGAATTTGAATTTTGGGCACATTTTCAAATTGATTGAATTAATTAATTGATTATAGATTTTTTTTAGAAAAATGGATTTAGTTTAATTTATGAGAACCAATAATCGTTCTTTTTAGAAAAGGCATGAAATGATGAAAACCCATTTTTTATTTTGAAATTGATTTTTCTTATTACAACATAAAATTGGGAAATTGAGTTGTAAATGGGGATTGATTTGAAAAGAGATTAATTGCATATTTTTTGATTGATTTTATTGATAATATGGGAGCTTGGGTAGTTAGTGGGTTTTTTGGGACAAGAACGCTAGGATGATTATTCTCTAGTAATTTATTGGTGATGAAAACTCTTAAAAAATACAATTAGGAAGATCTTATTTCCAATGGGATGTTGATGAGTCCTATTCATCCTAAGACTGAGGTATGTGTGTAAACTTATTACCATGATCATTGATATGAGAGTGTGATTATCCTATTACTAGAAACTATTGTACCGAAGAGAAGATAACATAGTGATTGTTATGATTATTTTAAATATATTACATTTATTATGAAACTATTCTACTAAATATTACTGATTTATGTAAAATATTTCATATAAAATATCTTAATAATCCATTGTTTGAATTTTTTTCTCTTTTTTAAATAAAATCTTGTTTTCTTTTAAATATGTAGATGTACCATCATGGATGGTATTATTTAAATTAAAAGAATGATTTGGTTTATTATTCTGGAATCTTATTTTGGAAGACCTGATCAGACACTACTAGGATTTATATCTCACACCCTACCTTTTCCTTCGAGCGATTGTATATTTTCTTCTTCCAGGTCAGATAAAAGGGAAAACACCACTTGAAGGTGGCAGATGTTCTTGATACTTTTGGCTTAAAGTGATGTTTCCATTGTTATGTTTGAGTATTATCTTTCTAGTTTTATGTTAAATTGATGATGTACAATTTTTGGTTTTGGTATACCTATTTGGTTTCTGGTACTATCTTCCATTGGAGTTTTGAGGATACTGATGTGTATCTTATCTTTTGTTGTTTTGTAGAAAATTTGTTCACTCTTTTATCTTACATAATTCAAAGTTCTAGTATCCAACCTATGGGGATCAGTAATTTCCCTTGAGATATGTCAATCCCAAATCAGGTATCAGCGTACCAGGGTATATGAGAGTGTTCATGAAAAAGTGGTATTAGAGGTACAGGTTAAGAATCTTTCCTTGATGTCAGTATACAGATGGAATATCTTATCATGACTTAGGATGTAGTTACGAGTGATTTCCTAGCTAGATCTCAACATAAAGATACTTAAGTCCCCATGAGTGATTTAGAAAGGCATCTTAAGGAGAAATTTGATCCAATTATAGTATTTTAAAAACCTTTTACTTGGATATTCTGAAATCCAAATCTTAATATCTTATCTGATGGGATTAATTTCCCCGTTACTATTGTTTAATTTGTTGTTATGAGTAATCTTAAGATATATTTAGTGTTGTTTACTAATGTTGTGTATAATCTTTCCTCTGAGTAGATTTGTGACTAGATCCCCTGAGAATACTACCGGGGAACCACAATGGGTGAATCCTCTCATGATCAAGATTAGTATGCCTGATGTCCAAGATTTAGGGCAGACACCTGCACCCATTCCCATTCAGGCTCCAACTATGGAACCTTAGAGGGATGAAACTTAGAATCATGATGAAGAGTTCCTTCACCATAATCCACCAAAATTATAAGTCTCAAATGATCCATAAGAGGTTGAGGATTGGTTGAGGAAGATAAATGTTTTTTGAGTTATTGTAAATTCCCGATTCAATCAAGGTGAAATGTGGAAACATCAAGCTAGAAGGTCCTAGAAAGAGATAGTGGGAATTAATGGTGATAGAGAAGAAGGAAGTGGGTTTAGAGTATATGTAATTTAAAAATATTTTCAATGATTAGTTCTATCAAGATTCTATGGTTCTAGTTATGGTTATGTAGTTTTTCAAAATCGATTAGGTTGACATGACCATGATAGAATATGCAAATCTATCTGCTAAGATTTTGCAGTATTCACAGGAGATTGTATCAAATGATAACATGAATAATCAATGGTTCAATATAGTCCTTTTATATGATACATGTAATCATTATTTTTTGTTGATGTTCTCCACTTATTATGACACACTAGATAGGGAATTGATGGTTAAGCTTGACTTGGATGGTATGTTAGGGTTTACAAGAGTTCGTTTTTTTCCTAGTGCAAGTTCTATGAGTTACTTCAAGAGAAGAAGAAATTATGATTAATCTTACGGTTGTTCTTGATAGAGGGGTTCATATAGACCTCTTATAGTGCCTGAAAGAGTCCCTTTCACTTGATTCTTGTGTGGAAATCTTGGTCATTTGAAATGGGTTTTCATTGATGCACCCATGATTTGAAACTCTTATGGACACTCAAGTTACTTTAAGATGTTATTTTATATATTATATGCTCTACATAGTGGAACAAGATTATAATTACCTTAAAGTACCACAATGAAGTTATATGTTTCATGAACGAAGGGGTTCTAGCCACATGCATCTGGAATGACACTTCTTCACATAGTGGAAGAGTCTCCAGAAGAAGGTGATACAGCTCTAGTGACCATGAGTGGTTCCAACACTAAAACTTTATTTTTAGGGACTAATTTATTTGATACTTATGCATCTAATTTGTTTATATCATCTCGTATTTTAAACATTCTATGTACTCCTATACATATTTTGTCGTATATAATGGATATTACTACACCCCTCAGAACGAAAAGAGAACAAGGTATCTATTGTACTACTTGTGTCTTCTTGAGCATACCTGGAATTTGTTTGTTCTCAACATGAAACATTTTGGTATAATTTTTAGGAAGGATTTACGTATTTCTAATAAGTATCAAATTTATTTCTATCTTTGATGGGTCTCTTTTACCATGACCGATGGGGTGTGTCATATCTTTCAAGGGGGAATGGTACCTGAGGTCGAGTAGAGAAAAAATTCTTATCCAGAGATGGGTAAAGTGATATTATTGTTTTCTATTGAACCAGAGTGGGAATATTTGGGTGATGATATCCCTCCAATTGTCGTTGATTTTCTTAAAATTTTTCCTTTTGATTTATCATGTTTTACACTGATGAGTGTTTTAGAGTTATCTATTTATTTAGTGCCTGGTAATCAACCAGAATATATACCTTCTTATCGTATGTCACTGGCTGAGATAAAAGATTTGAAGATTTAGATTAATGATCTGTTAGAGAAAGTATTGATACACCTAAGTTCATCACCTTGTGTAGGTCCTGTTCTCATTGCAAATAAGGATGACGAAACACTTTGACTATGTGTTGATTACAAGAAATTGAATCAAGTTACTATAAAAAAATCTTCTATTACCATGAATTGGTTTTTTTTTTACCATTTTAAAGGGGAAAATTGGTTCCTGAAGTTTTATATTTGATATGGTTATCACCTATTTAGAATAAAATAATATGACATTCAAAAAATAGCCTTCTAGAGTAGGTATGACCATTATGATTATATTTTCATGAATTTCGGTCTAACCAATTCTCCATCAATCATTATGACTTGGAGGAACAAGATCTTACATGAGTATCTTAATACGTTCGTGGTGGTATTTGTGGATAAAATTTTGATTTAATCTATGTCCAAGGAGGATCATGTGCGTCATCTAAGAGATGTTTTGGAATTGTTTAGAAATCACCGACCTTATTTCAAGCTATCAAAATGTCATTTATATATTTTAGAACTGATGTTCTAGGGACATGTGGTCTCAGAACATTATATATTAGTTTATCCTAATAAGGTGAAAGTGGTTATGATAATAGGGTAACTATATATCATTTTTGAGATTCAGATCTTCTAGGGTTTAGTGGGGTATTATTTTCAGTTTGTAAAGTATTTCTCAATGTTTCATTATCTAATGACCACTGTCACTCAAAATTGGGTAATGTTTGTTTGGGATGTGATATTTTTGGGTTCTTTGGTTGAGATAAAATGTATTTTGACTTCTGTGGTGGGGTTGATTCTTCCAGAGGATGGGTAGGGCTATGTGGTATTTTGTGATACATATGGTTTGGGTTTTGGCTATGTTCTTATTTCAAGGGATCACATTATTTCCTATGGATATTAGAATATTAGGATATATGAGATGAATTATCTGACCTATGACCTCAAAATCTCAATTGTGATGCATTCACTTAAGAGTTGGTAGTATTACCTTTTCATATAGAGGTTTATCATGTATTCTAACCACAACAACTTGAGTTATATATTATCTCAAAAATAATTGAATCTTTACCAAATAATTTGGTTTTAGTACCTTCAATATTTTGATTTTTACATTTCTCATACCCCAAGGAATGTGAATGATGTCACTGATTTCTTAAATAGGAAATTTCTCGCCTAGGCCATGAAATAATCAACAAAATAGCAGATTCTGATGGATCTTTTTTTATAGTGGGATATAGGAGTTTGGGAAACACAGTCTGAGGTAGTATTGGAAATTTATAATTTAACCTACACTCACCTCGAGGTGTTTATTTAGGAATATAAGCTTGATGATGATTTCCATAACATTATATACTCTCGTTGTGGCGGAGAGATCATCACTAATTTTCCATTCTCTATATTGATTATTTTATGTTTTTAGAATCAGTTTTTTGTTTCTTTATCCATGAGGAAAGCTATGATGGGAGATTTCCATAATTTGCCGTGGTCTATGCACTAAGAAACCCCAAAGATTTTATATGATATAAAAAAATTATTTTGATGTCGAGTTATAAGATCAGACATTAATGACCATTTTGTACCACTATAATTTCCAACAGGTCAAGGAAGAGCACCAAAGACCTTCGAGTTTTCTCTAGACACTTCTAGTACCAATAGGAAAGTGAGATAATTTTTTTTTTACTTTTTGGTCATGTTTTCATTTACCTAACGAAAGAATAATTTCATTTGGGTTATGATATATTTTCTTACAAAAAACCAATATTTATGTGTTGATAAATATCTACATGAAAGAGATTTTTCATTTTCAGAGACATCCATATATTATAGTCATAGTTAGAGATTCATGCTTTAGTTATCTATTTTTTAGAGGTTTCTATGAGGTTATGGGATCTCAGGTTCATTTGAGTATGAAATACAATCTATAGATGGATGGCCAGACAGAGAGAGCTATACAGATTATTAAGAATAATTTTCATGCCTACATCCTCATTTTTGGTAGAGCATGGGATGACCATTTGGGGCTGGTTGAGTTCAATTATAACAATAGTTATCAGTTCATGATCATAATGATTCCTTTTGAGGCATTGTGTAGTTAAACTTGTAAATATCCTTTGTATTGGTTGAAGATCAGTGAAATTTCTTTGGTTGGACCAAATATGGTTCAAGAGACGTGATCAAATATTCAGTTGATTATATAGAGGAATGTTATGACACATAGTCGATATAAATATTATTCTAATCTTCATCATAGATTGTTGGAGTTTTCAGTTGTGACTCGGTGTTCTTGAATGTTTCATTTCTTCTGTGTCATTGATGGATTGAGAGGTACGGGAATCTTTCTCCTCATTTTGTGGGACATTTTGTGGTTATTGATATGTTATGTAATGTGGATTATAATTTATCACTTCCACCACAATTTACATTGATACATAATGTGTTCCGTGTATCATAACTTTAGAAGTATCTTTCTGACCGATCTCATGTGTTGAGTTGGGGAGATCTTGATGTTGAGCCTGATTTATACATTACAGGGAATATAAATAGGATAGTTGACTATGATTCAAAAGTACTTCATGGGTGGATTATAATATTGGTCCTTGTGCTATGGATGTAATGTTCTAATTCTCATTAGACTTGGGATCTTGAGGCACAGATGAGAGAACAATGACCTCATCTTTTTTATTTGGAAACTTCTTGAAAGATTTTTTAGGGGCAGATAGTTTCCATGGTGGGGAGGTCATAACAGCATGTTATTGGTTTTTAAGTACTCAAACTTTCTTTTGATCATGCTTTGATTCGATATTTCAAGAGAATTTTGGTAATTCTTTGGAGGATATTTGGGTTGTGCACAGTTGGAACACAATTTTCCCAAACTGTGTACCCTCTTAGTGAAAACAATGCAACTATAGACAATATGGGATTTCATGGTTGGTTCCAAATTTGAAAAAATATGCACCCACTGTAGAGACCCGAAGCATGATGTACATGGAAATTACATTACTTTCCAGAATACTTAATACATAACAAAAACAGACACACAAGGACCGTAATAGTTTAGTGTCTTTGGAAACTTGGAACATAATACTCTAATCGTGGTGAAAGATCTTCAACATCTCCCATAATGATCTTCTCCTTTTTTTCCTTATCTAAAACCTTTCTTTATATCCTGGGAAAATAAAACATAAAAAGGGTGAGCTCAAATGCTCAGTAAGGGTAATCATGGATAAAGTAAAACATACCATATACATTTGAACTTAAAAACATGAACATAATGTTTAAACATCAAAAGCATGGGAAATGACATAAAACATGGAAGTGCGTAAGTCATAGATCATAAATAAACATTAAGAATGAAAAAAATATCATGGGAATAAAACATGTAATTGTGCAAACCATTAAGCACATGATATGATTTACATAGTAGCCAAGACATTGCTGCCAAGACCATCTTAGTAGAAAAAGTCCCTTTCTGAATCGAGTTCACTCCTCGTTCCAGTCCTGTATTACTGAACCGGTTTAACTTTCCGTTCCAGCCATGTCTATCTCATGAAATATAAATCTTTACCCAATTCATTGGAGGGAGATATAGTTCCCACCCATCTCATAATGAAATCACTCTTACTTGTGCCACAAAATAAACATACATCATTCATAAAAACCCAACAAATAAAATGGGTTCCATAAACATCATCCCATCATCACATAATCCATATAAAAGAAATGGATATCATTTCATAATAAGAGAAGTGAAACCATGTAAAAAATAGAGACATTATACTTGAAACATACACATATGAAATAATGTCATCTTAGATGAAAAATGGTTTTGATAAAACACTTGAAATGAATTCTTGAGGAAAATATCCTTTTTTCTTCAAAATCATTTTCTTTTCACAAAATGTCATGAAATTTTAAAAGAAAAGGATTTTGTTGAAAATAGTCATGAAATATTTTGGAGGAAGCTTCATGAAAACAAGGCTTTATAAAACTGTAAAAATCCGTTCGTGCCGTATAGGTTAAAAAAACATTCTTTTCGTACTTCTGCTGGAAAAGTCAAAAAGTACCTCATAACATAAAAAAAAGAAAGATTCCTTACATACCATGTAGTAAAAGTAAAAAATGGGTAAAAGGACTTTAAACATACATGAAAACACTTTTATAAAGCATAGACATGGATGATATAAATAACCCTAGTAAATAATTACGAATAAGAAATCTCAGATAAAAATGAGATTTGCAAAATTATCCCTTACCTTAGGTCCGATATGCTTCGTACGTATCCGAACCCCCTATATAATGATTTAAATAATGTTATTGACTTATTACATAATCATATTAATTGTTATGATATCATATATGGTTCACTTATGACTTTATATTACTCGTTCTTTTGTAAATTCCATGTTAAAGAGCGTTTTGGGTAAAATCGTTTCATTTGTCGTCTGTGTTTTGACTTGTAATTATTCATATGATTACATAGATCTTGATTACTTACATCCAGAATGTAAAACATGATTTATATATAATATATATTCAAAATATACATATATATAATAGATTGATAAATGGAAAGATATACACCGTTCATGGAGACGGTAGGCCGTACGTACGCATGAACATTGTTTTTGTTTCCTTATTGAATTGAATGGAATTAATTGGATGACATACATACATATATATATACATAAATCCAGTAACATTATTATTTCATATATTTCATTATTACTTATTATATATACTTTATAATCATTTATTAATGGTTAATAATTGAGAATGAATCTCATCGCGTCGTGGAGAAGGTATTCCGTACGTACACACGAGCGATGATATCATTCCCATGATCGTGGAATTTTATTGGAGTGTATGTATACTATTACAGAATAAATATCACTTTACAATAATCATATATAGTTATTATTTACACCATTATACCCATCCATGTAAGGTGGTGGTGGAAAATAGATTACACCACGGCGTGGAGACGGTATTCCGTACGTACGCACGCGTTGTGATTTCGTTTTTCATAGGATGGATAGATGGTGAAATAGGGTTGTTTCATACATATAATAAAATATAAGTATATGAGTTATACTGATGTTATTAGTTCATAATGAAACAACTAAATAAGAAGAAGTATAAGAAGAAATAAAGTTGAAAGAATCGGTAACGAACATTACCTCTTCTTTGAAGCGCCTCTTTGAGACCTCCTCTTAGGGCACTAAAATTGGTCTTTGAAGAAGACCAGGACCTCTAGGATGTTTCTAGGGAAGTGGATAATAGAATTGGGCAGGGTTTGGCCGAGCTTGAAGGCTCAAAGTGGTGTGTGGAAGAGAGGGAGGAGGTTCCCTTTTATAAGGGAGGAGAGGGGCACCTTTGGAATTCTTAAAAATATTAATGTATAATAAATCTAACCCCACTTAAAAACCTCCAAAAAGGACTAATATTTGAATATTAGATGATATAGGGTTCTAATATCATCATCCAATCAAATTTAGACATGTTTGGATCTTATTTTAAACCTTATCAATTTGATTTATCCTTATTTAATCTATTTAAGTTTATTTGTGGTAATAAAATTCTAAATTTTATATTATAACAAATAATGACTTATTTTTTGTGAATTTTCCATAATTGTTTACATTAAAACATTATAGACCACAAAAATTTAAATTTATAATTTTTAAATATTTTTGTGATTTTAAAAAAAATTTAGAATATGTTATTTTTATAAAATAACAATAGTGTCAATTTTGACACTATTCATTTATTTGAATTTAAATAAAATATATACAGAAGATATGTTCATACTAAAAGCTTTAATAGATTCATAAAATGTCATATGTATCTAGAAAATTAGTGGAGCACAATAAATAGTTCATATAATATTTATTTTATTATTTTTAAAACCAATTATTTGATATTTTAATTAATAAAATAATTTCAACAACACTATTGTGTCATAATTAATGATAATTATTTAATCCCTAAAAATTCTAAACAAATTCATATGATGTAGATAATTGTATTAGATTTCGGGAGACTATTCCTGTTCAATTTTTCATGAAGTTTATCACTAAATTACAATTATTATACTTATAGGATTTAAGAAAGTGACATGTTGTCACATTCTTTGGTTTTAATAATAATTAAATTATTTTCATGGAAAAAAGTCCATTAAATGAATCTAATCCAACCCTTAGGTGATATGGGTCGAATTGTAGTCATCCAATAGGATTTTGGCAGGTGTTAGGGTAATTTTATATTCTTATATTTACCCTTAATTACCCGATTTACCTTTAACTATGGTAAATAAAATTTACCGTAGTTACTATTCATAATTCCCAAAAATAAAAAGTAGCTTATTAACATAATTTGGACCCACTGATTAGAAATGTGGAATCCATTTTTCCAAATTCAATACACAAAATTTGCAGAAATTAAATTAAAATTAATCCCGTTGTCGAAAGAAAATAGGTTTTCCTTTAAAACATTGCAATAGATTGAATTGATTTAACCTACGAATTCAATGTATAATCAATGCTAATGACATAAATTATATTAAATGTTAAAAATGTATTCTATCTATACTTTAAAACCACTCAATATTATAATTTTACCATATAAATTATTACGATGAAAAAAGTTGTTTTTAATTAAAATATATCGTGTTTTTACTATTCATCAAAATATAAAAGTAACCAGAATAATATGAAAAATTTATCCAAAGTAAATTTTTATATCCTGATTAAAAAGAAGAATTTTATTTTGTCAAATTGAACTTATAAACATGTCAACAACTATATTTAAAGTGGGTGCGCCATCAAAAGGCGGCAAAACTGCATTTTTTGAAAAATACATATTTTACCCGAAAAATTTATTTTGTTCTTATACCATGTTCTTGAAAATGTGTACGATGAATAATAATTTTATAAATTTCAAAATTTAGTTAATACTATTCATAACGTCTAGTTCATAATAATATTATAATAATATATCTTTGTTTAGTAAAACCCGGTATTGCGTACAACACACGCTATCGAGGAAGGTCACGATTGCGTGTAATGCAAGCCAAGTCAGGGTGGCGTGTTGTGCAAGAATACTTCATTGTTTCGTATAACAGAATCCAACCATATTTCATTTATACATTGAATATATACATATATATATATATGTATGTATATACTCAATGTTGCGTAGAATAACTATTATCAAAATTGTGTGTAACATGATCCAAGAATAGTGTTGTGTATACTGCAAGCTAATACGGTGTTGCGTATAGCACAAGGTAATATTAGTGTAGCATACAACACAAGGAATTAATGAAATTAAAAGAATATTTTTCATAAAATCTCATGGCGTTACATTCTACCCCCCTTAAAATGAATTCCGCCCTCGAAATTCGTCGGGGTTATAAATTGTTTACTTCTCGAAAGTTTGTTTAATAGAAACCCATATCATAGAAAGGAATACCAAAACATGGCTTTAAAAACTAATGTATGAAATGTAACGGTTTCCCAAATTAACTCATCACTGGGTTTCCACGTAGGAGAACATAGGTGAAAATATGGATATGGAAGAAAAATCTAACCATCAAGTTTTGATGGAGAGTGGTAGAGAACATGGCTATGAAAAAGACAACAATCACAAAGCTATAGATTTGTGATGATCTAAGGTACCATCTGATTCATCGGATATAAGGGACCTAGGACAACATTTTTGGTTTTCAAGATCATTTCCCTAATGTTGATGAATTAAAAGAAATACTTACATGATTTTGGTACAATCTCACTGTTTTTCGTGAATTGAACAATTTTCAATTCATCCCTTAAATAAATGAAGTTGAATTTGTTATTCGTGATGTGTTAGCAGTTCATGTGATATAATTATGGGTCATTCCATCTCTTTCAAACAAAAGGTTAGCAAAAGTTATAAGTCCATCTTATGGTTAGATTAATCGTATATGGTTCCAAAAATGAACTTATACTTCATATATCATATAGCTTATTAAAATAAAACTAGTTTCTACTAACCAGGGACTTCTTGTAGGCTAGTGTTAGGCAATAAAGGCCAGTCGCACTTCGGTTGTGGGTTCGATTCCCACAGCCTCGTCCGATGCGATGGGTTGTCACCCGTCTTGCAGGTTTTCCTTTTTCTAAAACTATATTACTATAACATCCCATAAATAATATCGAAAAAACTTCTATCCTTAAATAATAAAAACTTATGTCCAAAATAATCCATTCCAATCTTTAGGCTTATCTATAATAATGCAGTCCACTCTCATAATATAGTGAAAACGATTACCAGAGATTTAATACCATCGTTGATCCCCATATATCATAAGATATGTCTTGTTGGTCACATTCCAAACACTCGAAGGCCTTAATCATGTATTCTCTTGAAAAATGAATACCCATTGAACCTTAGAGAAAACATGAATGCAGTTAAAAGTTAACACTTTCCCCATACCAAAATCCTGAAAATTCTATATATTCAAACCATGATATCACTTAGTCCATATATCAATCATGAGCTCATGAATACAATCAAACATCTCATTATCTTCTTATTCCTTCATTATGTGCATATCATCTACTTTACAAAAATATCTGAATAACCTTCCATGGTTACTTGTACCATTCAACATATACTTTCAAATACTTTTAGGAAAAACCATAGTGTAACAATCCTTAGATGATTCTTTATTCCATAGCACCATTAACTATAAAACATAACTCTCGATAAACATACAATCATTCCACTACCTTCTAAAACAACCGACTGAGCTTCAACACTTCTTTCAGCTCATATATCATTTGTAGTCTCCTCATCATCATCCACATAAATAATACCCATATGACCATGCTGATTCCCTTCATGAGATTTTCCATCAGGGCATTGGTTTGCATAATGCCTATACATTCCACATTTAAAACATCTAATCATTGTTGATGTCGTAGCAATACCATTATCCTTGTCCATGGTGTTAACTGAACCTTTTCCTTTGCACGTAATGGCTTTGTGTCCTTATTTTCCACACCCAAAGCATCTTCCAGTTCCTTTGAAAAAATCTCCCTGATGCCTCTTCCCACATGATTTACATGAGGGAAATTGAACTTTCTTTCCTCTATGATAATCATGAAACTCTATTTTTCTCTTATTATCTGAGTCAAGAAAATTACCAAAGTTGAGATTATTGATCACATTATGAGATTGCTGATTAGGCATAATAACGATGTTTGGACTTCCAGATCCTATTTAATTTGGTTTCTCATGAAGAAAATCATTCCATTATCTATCATATCCTCCATTATCGTGAATCTTCTTTTTTCTAGCCATTTTCTAAAACCCAAAAAGAATAGCGTGAGAGGAAAAAATCATGCTAGGGAAAACAACATAGTAATGGGGGAGTACACTCAATATCTAACATCTTAGGTTACATTCTATGATCGTTACCATAGTTCTAGGACTATATCCTATACGTATACTTATCCTTAGGGACATCCCTAGACATACCATAGAAATATCTCTAAGGATCTCACTAATGTTTTTTCATCCTAGTTTCCAAAGGTTGATTAAACCATTCCTCTGATACCAACTGTAGAGACCCAAAGCTTGATGTACATGGACATTACAATACTTTTACGGAATACATAATACATAACAAAAACAGACACCCAAGGACTGTAATAGTTTAGTGTCTTTGGAAACTTGGAACGTAATCCTCTAATCGTGGTGGAAGAGGTTAAACATCTCCCATAAAGATATTCCCCTTTTTTCATACCTAAAACCTTTCTTTATATCCTGGGAAAAGAAAACATTAAAAGGGTGAGCTCAAATTCTCAGTAAGGGTAATAATGGATAAAATAAAACATACCATATACATTTGAACTTAAAAACATGAACATAATGTTTAAACATCAAAAGCATGAGAAATGACATAAAACATGGAAGTGCGTAAGGCATAGATCAAAAAGAAACATTAAGAATGAAAAAATAGCATGGGAATAAAACATGTAAATGTAGAAACCATTAAGCACATGATATGATTTACATAGTAGCCAAGGCATTGCTTCTATGACCATCTTAGTGGACAAAGTCCCTTTCTGAATCGAGTTCACTCCTCGTTCCAGTCCTGTATTACTGAACCAGTTTAACTTTCCGTTCCAGCCATGTCTATCTCATGAGATATAAATCTTTACCCAATTAATTGGAGGAAGATATAGGTCCCACCCATCTCATAATGAAATCATTCTTACTTGTGCCACAAAATAAACATACATCATTCATAAAAACCCAATAAATAAAATGTGTTCCATAAACATCATCCTATCATCACATAATCCATATAAAAGAAATGGATATCATTTCATAATAAGAGAAGTGATACCATGTAAATAATAGAGACATTATACTTGAAACATAAAAATATGAAATAATGTCATCTTAGATGAAACATGGTTTTGATAAAACACTTGAAATGAATTCTTGAGGAAAATATCCCTTTTTCTTCAGAATCATTTTTCTTTTCACAAAATGTCATGAAATTTTAAAAGAAAAGGATTTTTTTGAAAATAGTCATTAAATCTATTGGAGGAAGCTTCATGAAAACATGTCTTAATAAAACCGTAAAAATCCGTTCGTTCCGTAGAAGTTAAAAAAACATTCTTTTCATACTTTTGCCGGAAAAGTCAAAAAGTACCTCATAACGTAAAAAAAGAATGATTCCTTACATACCATGTAGTAAAAGTCAAAAATGGGTAAAAAGGACTTTAAACATACATGAAAACACTTTTATAAAACATGTACATGGATGATAGAAATAACCCCAATAAATACTTACGAATAAGCAATTTCGGATAAAAATGAGATTTGCAAAATTATCCCTTACCTTAGGTCCGATATGCGTCATACGTATCCGAAACTCCTGTATAATGATTTAAATAATGTTATTGAATTATTACAAGAACATATTAATTGTTATGATATCATATATGTCTCACTTATGACTTTATATTACCCGTTCTTTTGTAAATTCCATGTTAAAGAGCATTTTGGGTAAAATCGTTTCATTTGTCGTTCGTGTTTTGACATGTAATTATTCATATGATTAATTAGATCATGATTACTTACATCCAGAATGTAAAACATGATTTATATATAATATATATTCAGAATATACATATATATAATAGATCAATAAATGGAAAGAAATACACAGTTCATGGAGACGGTAGGCCGTACGTACGCATGAACGTTGTTTTCATTTCCCCATTGAATTGAATGGAATTAATTGAATGACATACATATATATATACATAAATCCAGTATCATTATTATGTCATATATTTCATGATTACTTATTATATATACTTTATAATCATATATGAATGGTTAATCATTGAGAATGAATCTCATCGCGTCGTGCAGACGGTATTCTGTACGTACACACGAGCGATGATATCGTTCCCATGATCGTGGAATTTTATTGGAGTGTATGTATACTATTACAGAATCAATATCACATTACAATAATCATATATAGTTATTATTTATACCATTATACCCATCCAAGTAAGGTGGTGGTGGAAAATAGATTACACCACGGCGTGGAGACGGTATTCCGTACGTACGCACGCGCGGTGATTTCGTTTTTCATAGGATGGATAGATGGTGAAATAGGGTTGTTTCGTACTTATAATAACATATCAGTATATGAGTGATACTTATGTTATTACTTCATAATGAAACAACTAAAGAAGAAGAAGTAGAAGAAGAAATAAAGTTGAAATAATTGGTAACGAACATTACCTCTTCTTTGAAGTGCCTCTTTTAGACCTCCTCTTAGGGCACTAAAATTGGTCTTTGAAGAATACCATGACCTCTACGATATTTCTAGGGAAGTGTAGAAGATAATTGGGAAGGGTTTGGCTGTGCTTTAAGGCTCATAGTGGTGTGTGGAAGAGAGGGAGGAGGTGCCCTTTTATAAGGGAGGAGTGGGGCACCTTTGGAATTCTTAAAAATATTAATTTATAATAAATCTAAACCCACTTACAAAACCTCCAAAAATGACTCATATTCGAATATTAGATGATATAGGGTTGTAATCTCATCATCCAATCAAATTTAGACATGTTTGGATCTTATTTTAAACCTTATCATTTTGATTTATCCTTATTTAATCTATTTAAGTTTATTTGTGGTAATAGAATTCTAAATTTTAAATTATAATAAATAATTACTTATTTGTTGTGAATTTTCCATAATTGTTTACATTATAACAGTATAGACCATTTAAAGTTAAATTTAGAATTTTTAAATATTTTTGTGATTTTTAAACAATTTTATAATATGTTATTTTTATAAAATAACAATAGTGTCAATTTTGAAACTATTCATTTATTTGAATTTAAATAAAATATATACAAAAGATATATTCAAAATAAAAGATTTAATAGATTCATAAAATGTCATATGTATCTAGAAAATTAGTGGATCACATTAAATAGTTCATATAATATTTATTTTATTATTTTTAAAACCATTTATTTGATATTTTAATTAATAAAATAATTTCAACATCACTATTGTGTCATAATTAATGATAATTATTTAATCCCTAAAAATTCTAAATAAATTCCTATGATGTATATAATTGTATTATATTTCTGGATACTATTCAAGTTTTAAGATTCATGAATTTTATCACTAAATTAAAATTATTATACTTATAATATTTAAGAAAGTGACATGTTGTCACATTCTTTGGTTTTAATAATAATTAAGTTATTTTCATGGAAAAAAGTCCATTAAATGAATCTAATACAACCCTTAGGTGATATGGGTCGACTTTTAGTCATCCAATAGGATTTTTTCAGGTGTTAGAGTAATTTTATAATCTTATATTTACCCTTAATTACCTGATTTACCTTTAACTACGGTAAATAAAATTTACCGTAGTTACTATTCATAATTCCCAAAAATAAAAAGTACCTTATTAACATAATTTGGACCCATTAATTTCAAATATGGAATCCATTTTTCCAAATTCAATACACAAAAGTTTCAGAAATTAAATTAAAATTAATCCCGTTGTCGAAAGAAAACAGGTTTTCCTTTAAAACATTGCAAAAGATTGAATTGATTTAACCTACGAATTCAATGTATAATCAATGCTAATGACATAAATTATATTAAATGGTAAAAATATATTCTATTTATACTCTAAAACCACTAAATTGTATAATTTAACCATATAAATTATTACGATGAAAAAAGTTGTTTTTAATTAAAATATAGCGAGTTTTTACTATTCATCAAAATATGAAAGTTACCAGAATAATATGAAAAATTTATCCAAAGTAAATTTTTATATCCTGATTCAAAAGAAGAATTTTATTTTTTCAAATTGAACTTATAAACATGTCAAAAACTAGATTTAATGTGGGTGCCCCATCAAAAGGCGGCAAAACTGCATTTTTTGAAAAATACATATTTTACCCGAAACATTTATTTTTTTCTTATACCATGTTCGAGAAAATGTGTAAGATGAATAATAATGTTATAAAATTCAAAATTTTGTTAATACTATTCATAACAGATAGTTCATAATAATATTATAATAATATATCGTTGTTTAGTAAAACCCGGTATTGCGTACAACACACGCTATCGAGGAAGGTCGCGATTGCGTGTAATGCAAGCCAAGTCAGGGTTGCGTGTTGTGCAAGAATCCTTCATTGTTTTTTATAACATAATCCAACCATATTTCATTTATACATTTAATATATATATATATATATATATATACTCAATGTTGCGTAGAATAACTATTATCAAAATTGTCTGTAACACGATCTAGGAATAGTGTTACGCATACTGCAAGCTAATACGGTTTTGTGTATAGTGCAAGGTAATCTTGGTGTAGCATACAACACAAGACATTAATGAAATTAAAAGAATGTTTTTCATAAAATCTCAGGGTGTTACACCCACCTTGTAGAATCTATGCACCCTAGTATAGGGGAACATGATTTATCTAACTTTGTGGCCCTGCCTAGCTAATGGTGTGCATGGAACTTTTTTATTCTGAAAATTATTTTAAAATTCTCAGGACCCCCAGTTTAACCCCCACTCAAACCTTATTCTTCCCAAATCAATTTCCTGGGATTTATAGGCTCTCAAGAACTAATTTTGGCCCCTCTAACCCCCCATATTTGATGAATCAAAGCACCAATGGAAGATTTGATCCCTCTCTAGTTAGTGAAACACCTAATATTCTTTGTATCTTGATCCATCCTTTCCACTTTTGAGTTTTATAGATCACTATGTATTGGATGGATCTAAACTCTTTTTAAATGGATCTTGATTCTAGGTTTCATTTCTTGATATCTGCCACTATCGTTCTTTGTTGGCAATGCCCATTGTAGGTGTTTTGTACTGAAATTATGTGATTAAAGGTATATGGTTCTATTTGAGAATTTCCATATAATCAAACCTTTATATTATTGATTTTTTAATTAGATTTTAATTGATTTATTAGCCAATTTTATGCTTATTGGAATTGAAATTTTATATGGTATGGATTTTGGGGAAAACCCCCAATTCCAATGGAATTGGAATTTGGGTAATATTTTGAAATTGATGGAAATGTAGAATTGATTTGAGAATTGTTTGGATAAAAATGGATTAAATTGAATTTATTAAATCCTATGATTTATTTTGTTATGTAAAGGCATGAAATGATTAAAAATAAATATTTTGTTTTCAAAATTGATTTGAAATATTGAAATTGAAAATTGGGAAATTTAATTGTAAATGAGGATTGATTTGAAATGAGACGATTTCCCCCTTTTTGATTGATTGATTGGGCACATAAGATTCCAAATAGATAGTGGGTTATTTAGGACAATCATGCTAGGATAATTATTCCCTAATAATTTATTGATGATTAAAACTCTAACACAACCCTAGTTAGATATATATTATCCCTAATGGGATTTTGATGAATCCTATTTGGCCTAATAATGAGGTACATGTGCACACATATTTCCATCATAGTTGATATGAGAGTGTGAGGATATTATAACTAGAAACTATCATACCACCAGGTAGATGACCATATTTCTTGATGTGATTGTTTTGATATATATGTCATTGATTATGAAACTATTCTAAGTATTCCTACTTATTTATATAAAGTATTTTATAAAAAATGTTTGAATAATCCATTATTTTATATATTTTCCATATTTTTAATTGAAATCATGTTTTGTTTTAAATATGAAAATGTACTTCTATGCTCTATTTTATTTAAATTCAAATCATGATTTGTTTTATTATTCTAGAATATTATTATGGAACACTTGATGAGACCCTACTGCACTTTATATATCACACCCTACCTTTTTCTTTAGGTATTTATATATTTTCTTCTTCTAGGTATGAGCAAAGGAAAAGCACCACTTTGAGGTGACATACATTCAAGATCTTTTAGGCTTGGAGTGATGTTTCCTTTGGGATATTTGGGTGTTATCTTTCTAGTTGTTGGTTACTTTGATGGTGTTCCATTTTGGGTTTTGGTATACCTATTTGGTTTCTGGTACTATCTCCCTTTTTATTTTTGAGGATAATGACATGAATCTTTATCTTATGCTATTTTGTGGAATATTTTTTTCATATTTTATCTTGTATGATTCCAAGTACTGGTCACAGACATGTGGTTATTGATAATGCCCTTTGGCCTATGTTGTTGTCAGCTCAAGTATCAAAGTACCAAGGTATTTAGGATAGTTTATGACATTGAATTTTATCTTAATTATGTCACATGATTCTCTAATGGAAATAACATTACATATCCATATATAAAGTAATAATATCAATAATCATTAAAATTGATGTTTTTAATCAATTTGTTTTCCAATAGACTACATTGAATTGATTATCACATTGAATCCACAATACATTTTAGAAATTGATTTATTATATTTTATTTTAAAAAATGCATACTTCATATTAAATATGTTTCATCGAATTTCATTAACATTATATTTTTCATTCACGATAAGTAGTTGAAGTGTCCCAAATTTTATAATATGTAGCACAAGGAGATATTATTTTAAAAAAATATTCCACTAAATCTAAAAATAAAGAAATAATATCTTTATAATTTCAATCGTAATTTGATTTATTTAGTGTATCCCAATATTTTCTTGTATTTTGCGTTTTGTATATTTATCTTCTATAGTTCAGTTAATGTCAAATCCCATGATTTCTAGATATATTTTTTAATTTTCCATTTAGAATAGTTTTGATTAATGAAGAAGGGAGGTCGATTAGTAACTTGGCCATAAGGTCTATAATATATAATTATATAGTATTAAATAAAAATAAATTATATCATCTTGTTCTAAAGATATTATTAATATCAAGAGTAAATAAAAATAGTAAAAATAGAAAGAAGTAATTACTTTTATACCAAAATTTAGTCCCATTAGAATTATCAATAAGTGCTTTAATTGAGATTACAATATAAAAAATTCCCATTTTTAGAATTATAAATTCAAAATCCATAATTAAATATGTATCCCACTTAACAAATATAGTAGGTATAAATAATTTCATACTTCTAAATTGTTTCTCAAATGCTCGATCAAAGCATAGTTAAAACAACATAAAATTAAATTAACTTTTGAAAATATTTTCCTCACACCAAACAAAATATAAATATCACTTATAAATTAAAACTATCAATGTATATATTTCATTAATTATTTTTAAATCACAAACCAAAAACAAAATATTTTTGAGTAAATTTTAAAAAATTAGTGAAAACAATGTTTGAAACACACAACAGAATCAATTGAGTGGTTAGATCCATGCTATATCTTATTCCTCTCTACTTGACAGTAATCCACTTCTAGGATTTTTTATTAAATCTTTTTAAATAACGCAAAACCTTATTTTGTTTTTTAAAAAACAACTCCACACGAGTTAGTCTTGTCTATACACAACCTCTTCCACTATTCTATGTATGAAAAAAATTAGTAAAGAAGTAGAATCATTATTAGAGAACTTATATTTAAAATATAGGATAAGTAATCAATATATATAGGTTATGGATAAATTTGATGAAACTAATTCTCGAATATAATTTTGGTGGATCATAAAAGTTTTATTCTCTTAAATAATTTTATTTAAATATATCCTTAAGATAAAATGAAAAATATATTGCAAAAATTTCTCTCATAATTGTAATATTACATGAAAAAAAATATTCATAGAATTATATGCACACAATAAAAGTATGATCTTTGTGTTTAATATATACACTATATGTGTTCCCATTAAATCTTCCACTAATTTAAATAGAATCATTTTCTTCAATTATCCATTGGAATCTAATCATATATAACTCCTTGAATTATGGAGAAAATTCCTAAATCTCAATCTTCTATAAATATTCATTTAATGCTCTAAAATATAACCATTGGATTATTTAAATTAATTTTATTTAAACATAGACATGGTAGGTATGACCTTCAAAATGTCACTTTAGTATGGTCACTTTAGTCCATATGGTAGGTTAAGACATTATTCATGTGCCATATTCAAATCCTTATTATGGTATCTTAATGTGACCTATTGTTGCTTTAATTAGCTATATTTTAATTTTCATCCACTTTATGTGATCTTGTGCTCAATTGGTCTCAATGTACGGTATCTCCATACTTAGAAATTTTTTTCTCCAAATTTTCGTGTGGTATCTTGATATATACTCTCATATAATTATTTACAATATGTGGTTGGTCAATTTGATCATGCTTTTGGTCTAATTTATCTTATATTTGATCGATGACTATGTGAAATTTTATCTATTGTTGGTTGATTAGACTAGTGGTTGCTTCATTTTGTCATATGGTCACATAAATAGTTTTCAAAAATTATGTCTCTCTAGTAGGGTTGTTCCTCACATTAGGTTGCGTATCTTCATATGGTATTTTTATATAATGTGTGAAAACTTCCACACATATCCAATTTTAATATAATTTTCCAAAGAAACATTTACTAACAAAAAAATATAATTCATTAATAATATAAGAAACATGATATAAAATCATTAAAATAAAGCATTATTAGACTAATTCAACAAATAACATATCACAAAACAATATAAAAGTGGCCAAATATGTACAAAGTAATAGTGAACAATAAAAAAATAATATATAAATAAGTCTATAGATCTAATGAGGCCTATGAACCCAAATTAGTACTCCATGGTGTGAATCCTCTACAAACATTCATATAGGATAGCCTACATACATACACACTCTCTAAAAAGAAAAATCTCCAAAAATAGTAACCCATGATCCATGTTACATTAGTGTGACTATCTAATATAGTTAGGTTCCTTCCCCTTACCTAGATATTGCATAAAAGAGTCTACAAAAATCCTTAGGGGTGGTCGTTTAAGTTGTTATTATAAAAACTATGTAGGTGGTTCCCACCAAACCCCTAGTATCCTATCATAAAATAAAGTGTATGTAATAAATAATATAAAACTATCATAATAGAAACATATAAATCATATCCACAACATAGATTATATAAATATTTGTAGGAATTGGAAAGGAACTCCCTACAAGGGGAGGGTCTATACCTATATTCTTTCCTTGAGCCTTAGCTTTAGATCTGAAATGATATCCCAAGTCATCCCAATTTAGGTGGAAAATATAGTACCTGTGACTAGATAAGACAAGGACACATATTCCCCCACACATATGAGAATATGTTTGAAAATAATATATGTTCATAGTGGGATTTCCCAAAGGAAAACAATTAGGTCTAGAAATCCCTAAAAATTATACAGACCATCCCAAGGAATAGTGGAATGTGTATAATAAATAAAGTCATTGTTATCGACTCTTAAACCATAAACTTGTATAAAATTTCAATTCATATATCCTAGCACATGTATTTATCCTATATGTCATCAATAGGATGCATACACTGAATTATATCCACAATATATACACATTTTCCATGTATAATATGAATAAATAAATTAAAAGGAAAACTAATTTGATATGTTCAGTGAATATTGAATATATAACCACTAAGAGTGAATATTAATCAATAATAGGAAAAACCAAGAGTATTGAATTTATGTAACATCTTGTTATTGTTTTTCAGGTACCCCTCAACTATCCTTTTTTGTCATGATTTGTTTGGGGTTTTTTTAGGTTATTTCTGGAGGAAAGTTGAAAATTATTGGTTATGCATGGTTGGATCATGGTTTTCCCAGACTATGGACCCATCGAGTGAAAACTGTGAAACCCTAGGTAGTGGGGGATTACATAGTTGGCATATGGTTTTTCTAAACATGTGGCTCTTCCCAACAAATAGTGCATGCATTAATTTTTATTTAAAAAAATTATTTTCAAAATTCTTGAACCTGCATTTACCCCCCTGACCCCAAATCCTAATATCTATGAATCCTAGATTTTGTAGGATCCCAATAACCTTTTTTTGGATATTCTAAACCCCTTTCTAGGAATATCAAAGCATGGTGGATCACGTTCGATACCTTTCGGTAAGTGTTTCTCTCCCTATTCTTTCTCTCTCACCCTCAATTTCTTTCTTCCATAGATTTTTTTGTATTATCATGTGCTTGACGGATATAAACTCTATTGATTTGGTTATTGAATCTAGGTTGGATTTCTAGATCTCTGTTGTCGTCTTTCTTTATTGGAAAAATCCATTATGAGAGTTTTGATATGTGATATCCCTGAAATAAAAAGGTTGGTGGTTCTGTTTAAGATGGGACAATTGATAAATCATTTAATTGATTAATTGTTTGAAATTTATTTCAGTTAAATTATGAAAAAATGATGAAAATTGGAATTTGAAATTTTTTAGTATGAACTTTTGGGGAAAACCCAATTCCAATAGAATTAGAAATTAGGGCATAACTTGAAATTAAAAGAATTTGTGAAATTTATTTTTGAATTGATTTTGAGAAAAAAATGTCTTCAATTAATTTCATAGGAACCTATGATTGGTTTTGAATTTAAAATGGCATGAAATGATGAAAAACTAATGTTTGGTTTTGGAATGAAATTTTCATATTTAAACATTAATTGGGGAAATTGAATATTAAACTAATTTAAAATGTTTTCACATTATGGATTGATTGATTGATTGAGAACATGAAATCCTGGGTAGTTAGTGGGTTATTTGTATCAAGAACACTAGGATGATAATTCCCTAGTAATAGATTAATGATGACAACTCTAACAAAAACATTAATATGTGGATCTTATCCAAGATGGGATATTGATTGGTCTTATTCATCCTGAGCATGAGGGATGTTCATACACATTTCATTGATAACTGATATGAGGGTGTGAGGACCCTATGACCAAGAACTATTATACCAGTGGGGATATGACCATGTTTCTTATTGTTATTAATGTGATATATATTCCACTATTTATAAAACTAATTTACTCATGCCTTGTGATTTATATAAACTATTTTATATTAAGTTCTTATTATATCCATTGTTAGAAATTTTTCTATCATTTTAAATGAAAATAATGTTTTTAATATGAAATTGTACTAAAATGCTTGTTTTATTGAAATTTAAAGCATGATTTTTTTCTTTATTATAAAATCTTATTATGGAACACATTTCGACACTCTAGTGATATTTTTATCTCACACCCAACCTTTTACTTTGGCCGTTTTTAGATTATATCCTTCACTATCTGAGTAAACTCTTAGAGGTGGTGGATGTTCTCGATTCCTTGGGTATTGGTGTGGCATGTATTTTGGGAGTTCGAGTTATATTATATATTTTTGGTAAATTGATTATGTACAATTTGTGTTTTTGATATAACTTTTTGGTTTATGATATTGTTTCCTTGAGGAGTTTTGATTATATTGGGATGTATATTTATCTTCTGCTATTTTTGTGAAAATTAATTCCTTATTTTATCTTGCTTGATGCCAAGTGCTAGTCTCCAACCTGTGGGAATCTAGAATGCCCATCGGTCTATGTTGGGATCAGCTTGATTATTAGGGTACTAGGGAATCTGGGCCGGTTTGTAACAAAGTTGTATCATAGGAATAGGTTTTGAATATTTCCTTGATGTCAATATGTGGTTTGATATTTTTTTCGTATATAGGTGGTAGTTGTGAGTGAGTTCCATACCATATCTCATTGTAATGAGCCTTAAGTTTACATGGGTGGTTTGGGAAATGAATCTTGGGGATTAGTTCTAGTCTTTTCCCTCTATGAGATTTACCTAGGTAGAAACTTAAATATAGTTTTTTTCCTTTATCTGATGGGATTGATTTCTCTATTTCTCTTGTTTGAGAAGACACATGGATAGGATCTATGAGGAAATTATTGATTTACCACAATGAGTGAGTCCTACCATGTAACCGAATCTAGTTGAGGTTATCGTGCATGCCGACCAAGCTCTAGGATATGCACCTTCACCTATTCCTGTTTAGGCTCCAATTGCAGAACCACATAGGGATTAATTCTAGAGTCATGCTCAAGGGTTCCTTCCCCAAAATTCACTATCATTCCAAGTTTCTAATGATCCTCAACTGGCTGAATATTGGCTGATAAAGATTGAGATTTTGTTTGAGTTCGTAGAAATACGTAATCTAGTGAAGGTAAAATATGCCACCTTTAAGAGAGAAGGACCTAGAAAGAGATAAAAGGAATTGATTGTTATAGACAACAAGCATGAGGTTTTTGGAGTGGAAGTACATAGTATGTATTTTCACCATTAAGTTCTATCTGGATACTATGGTTCTGACTAAGGCTGTGAAGTTTTTTAAACTTGAGAAGACTGATAGGACTATGACCAAGTATATGAATCTCTTTGTAGAGATTTTTTATTTTTCACCTAATATTTTATCAAATGAGAATATGAAGACTCAAGGGTTTGATATGGGACATCGATATTATATTTCTTATCATGTTTTGTTAATGAATATATTTTATTATTTTGGGGTGATGGATAGGGAATTGATGGTTGAACTGGATTTGGCTAGAAAGTCAGGTCTGACTAGAGATCCTTTTTTCTCCCATTGGAAATTTTATGAGTTCCTGTAAAGGGAAGAGAAATCATGATGAGTCTCATGGTTGTTTTAGAAAAAAGCATTGTTCCAGACCCCCTGTAGTTCTTGATAGAGGTCCTTTTACTTTCTTCCAGTGTAGAAAGCCCTGGAATTTGAAATGGGTTTACATTGAGTCACTCAATATATTCGATACATGCAGATGCTTAAGTCTGTAGACGCCAGAAAAGTCCGTTGTTCCCAAACAAAGCTCCGGATGTGGAATGCGAGGTCATATTTGGAGTCAGAAGCACGTTTCGGAGGGCCCGGAGCCCTTGCGCGGAATTTTGGAGACCCGCGCGCAAAGTTGTAGTGCCGCGCGCAAACCTCCCGGGATGCGTGCAATGCGCTGGGCCGGCGCGCAATTTTGCGCGCCCGTAGCCCGCGCGACTCCCTTGCGCGCCGGGCCCGATTCCACGCCCGCGAAGGAAATTGCGCGCCCGCGGACCGGATTCCGCGCCCGGGGTTGCCTATAAATATAAGGCGACCCCCGACGTTTTGAAGGTTGCCGGAATTCGAAGAGTCGCTCGTTCGCGCAATCCAACCCCTTCCGCGCGCAATGTCGATCTTCAGGTAACCTCCTTTCTTTCGTGCAAGAAATCCTCGGGGTTCGCCTTCGCGCGCAATCCCTTTGGTTCCTTTCTTTTGAACTAACTCTTCACTCGAAGGCTTTCGCGCGCAAAAGAAGCCTCTTGCGCGCAATTGCCCCCGGGTGCGCGCAATCCAGCCCGATTGCGCGCACCCCCCCTTTTCAAAGTGGCCATTCGTTAAGGAATGAGCCGTTGCCCCCGCGCGCTATCCGAAGCCCGGTGCGCGCAATCTCCCACTTCCGCGCGCAAAGCGCTGGCCGAATTACGCGTCAGCCCATCCAATTGCGCGCCGACCCGCGGTATTGCGCGTCAAGCTCCTCTTTTGCGCGCAATCCGCCGGAGTCGCCCCCTTTGACCCCCTGAGGGTACCCGCCTGCGTGGTGCCCGATGATCCTCATCCCGGGTGCCCTCACCGTGCATTGTCTTCCCGTGTGGCCCCCTAGGTTTGCGCGAAGTGACACGGACCCATCGGCGGCACCACACTCGTCCGCGCTGCAAGACGTTAAACTGCCAAGAATCTTCGTCCTCAACACACGACGTTAAACTGTACTTTGTCTGGCAAGACGTTAAACCGCCCGCTTCGTCCTCAACACACGACGTTAAACTGTACTTCGTCCGGCAAGACGTTAAACCGTCCGCTTCGTCCTCAACACACAACGTTAAACTATACTTCATCCGGCAAGACGTTAAACCGTCCGCATCACCCGATCTCGTGCCTCGCACGCAGGGTCCCTCCCGGTTTGGATGTGGCCCCCACCCGCTCGTCTCTGCAGGGATGTCGGGATTGGAGTGGCCTTCGCCCACGGGGGTAGGGTATTACAAACCCCTAGTTTCTTGTGGGGGACTGCACATGTGTATCTCCATTGCCCTTCCCCACTGCCGAAGCCAGTAGAGGGCGTGACAGGGATCGAGGTCTCTCACCTTCGGCCCAAGTCCCTCTCCAATTGAGTTTTGCCGCACTCGGGCTGCCTCAGTGCGTAAGTCCTGACAGAATGATCTACGTGGACTTTGATCCCTGTCTCCTAAACAGGGTATGTAGGAAGCCTCCCTGAGGTTCAAGCCCACCACCCGGTCGTCCCGATCGTATTCACGTCGGTTCGTCCATCAGTGGACCCCTCCCGGGTTCACACTTGCGTCAATTCACCTATGAATCCGCCCCTGTGGGAGATTGCACGTGTGTATCTCCATTGTGCTTCCCCACTGCCTTTTTCTATTTCTCCTTTCAGCGTCCAGCATGACGTGAAACTGTGATCCACCCGGCCGCTCCATCCCCCTCTGTGCGAGGTGGTTCGGTTCAATCCTCCGCCTGGCGGCCTCGACCTCTTCGTGATTCGGCTTGCCGACGTCCAGCATGACGTTAAACTGTATATCCGAACTACGCTGACTTTGATCCGCGCTAACGCGCGGTACGTAGGAAGCCTCTACGGGGTCCAAGCTCTTCACCCCATCATCCATCCTGATCCTTACCCGGGCCGCCACATCCCGGTGGGGTCATGCCATTTCATTCGACTCCACATCACTCGGGAAGCCGCCCATGTGCTGGCCCCAGCGTCGGAGGTTCCCCGCAAGGGGTTCTGTCATCTGATCCACTTCTCGTGTTGATCAGTCCGATGTCGTCCCCGCTGGACGTTAAACTCGCGGCATACCCCGTGTTAAACATGGGAAGCTGAGGAAAACCTCAGGTAACGCAGTTCCCCGCACCCAGCGCGGGATGCCTCAGGCCATCATGCCTTCGAGAAGCCCTATTAGGGACGGAAGGAAGACATGCAGAGCCGCAGTGTCAAGAAACGCCCCTAACACCCAGAGCTACCCGGTCTCCTCACCGCAGGTTGCTGCCCCGACCGGACTCATTGGAGCGTCCGGGCGGAAGCAGCGTAATTAACCAGTGTCCATGAAGATATGGCGCCGGGAACGAGATTCACAAGCATTCTTAAATCTATGAGGGAGACCCGGATTAGGAGACGAGTTCCGAGGAGATGTCCACGGAAGGAAGAGCTGACATCCCATCATCCCGGTTTCGATCAAGGAGCAGACGCCCCTGAATAAGGGACGGATGCCGCCTGCCCTTGGAAAGCGGGACTACAGGGCCACAAGCCGCGCGCCCATCCCCTCGGGTCGACGGGCGCACGCGCGAACGCATCCTGGCAGAACAGCGTCGGAACAGAAACCCGACGCACATCCGCACCGAAACAGAAAAATGGTGAACCCGACGTGAATCTCTTCTCCTCAAAACGAAGACCGATTGCTTTCAGAGGTGTTGGAAGACCAGCATGTTGCCCGGCCAAGCATTCAACACTGGGGCACGGAACCCGCCAGGGGCTGGGGAAGGGAAATCGGGCACTCCATCTCACGACGTCGATGGCCTGGGTTCCCCCCATGGAAGGCGGCGTGGCACTAATGGTTGGTTGTCGATTCCTTTTCCCGTCAGTGTTAATGGGTTTTTCTCCCTGCTTTCAGGAATCAAGTTGCCCAATCCAGTGCCTGATCGCCACCCGCCCACTGGCACAAGGGTAGGGGAAACACCGACGCGGCTACTTCGCGCGGTCCCACCCGTTCCACAGCCGTCCCAGCAGCCGCAGCTGCGGGGCAACCACGCCCTCTCTCCCCCTCGGAGGTCATCCAGAGAAGGGTGATCAACAACTTGGTGCGGAGATATGAGGAAGAGGGAGTCATCCCCACCAGGGACATGGCTCGCCTAGACCTCGAGGAAGCTGCACCTCGCCACCAACGCCGCCCCCGAGGGCTGCGTAGGGAGGCACCGCTGCCTAACTCGACGTCCAACTGCTTCGGGAGTTTATCCCCAGAATGCTCCGACAGCTCCTTCCCCTATGCGGATGAGGTGGAAGATGCCCGGGACCACCCTATCCGGGATTCTCTCCAGGGATCCGCGATAAGGGCTCCTGTCAGGCCACGGCGACATCGCTGCCAGGCCTCTCAAGTCGAAGAACATGCTCTCCACCTGCCCGCGCCGCTCATCCTGACTCGTTTGTCCCGACGCCAACGTCGGGCACGAGCGGAGGAGGATGCCCACCTTGGGGCCCTGGCAACGGCGGCCGCATTGGCCCAAGCCGCTGCTGGCTCCAGTCACCAGGCCCCTGCGCATCCTGAGCAGGGGCACTTCTATGCCCGACCTGGATCGAGGCCCCGACCGCCCCAAAGGCAGGTTGGGTTGACTCTCCTGGTTGCTGGTACAGGCAATATCCACAGCGGACCACCTCGCGGTAGCGCTATTCACCAACAGGGTCTACTCTGTGTGGCCGATCCAAGAGGCATGGGTCATCCCACCTCCCGATCCCGGCCCAGAGGCCTGCCCGGAAGCATCTCTCCCCGTGTCCCCTTTGATATCTGTCCCGGTGCTCCTCGCACCTTGGTTTCTAGTCCTCTTGGCCCCAACACCGGTGCGGCCAGAGGACGCCAGGACAGAGATCATCCATGCCCCGAAGAACCACCCAGGGGCAGGAGGGCGAGGCATCGACGTCGAGGGAAGAATGTTAGGGAATTCCGGACAGAGATCTGACCGGTTCGTTTCTCCGATACAGAGGCGGAGTATGATTCGGCGACAGAGCCCTCCCCCCGATCCTGCCAGTCAGGGGAAGGGGTAGGAATGCGGCACGTCAGCCTCGTACTTCCCGAGAGCGAGATCGATATGATCCCCGCTTCTCTCCGAAGGTATATCCGGAGTAGCGAGGGCCTGGTAGACCCCCAAGGATCGAGCTTGCGGTTGGTACAGGCCCCTCTGGAAGCGCCTTCTGCCTCGATTGGAGAAGCCGGAGACTTTTTCTGGGGACCGACGGTCGAACCACGATTTGGTGCACCCTCGGCGAGCACCGACGCTACGGCAGGATGTTTTCTCGCCGGACCGTCCTATCGTGATGTGGTAGCTGGGGCACCGCCACCTTCAAAGGGCGGCCCGGGATATGGAGGCCAATCGGCCTGCTCGCCGTATTCACCGCCGGCCAGCCCGTCGGCCCAGCGGCCCGCCTCGGCACCACTGCCGGTTCCCCGTCCATTCCCAGTCGTTGAAGAGGACCAAGGAGACCTGGGTCCTGAGTTTGAGTCGTGGAGCTTCTGGACTATCCTTGCAGAGGACCACTTCCCTGAGAAGTTTTGGCCAGCCGCAGGACCGGACATTGATGCACCCGAATCACTCACCCAGGATGAGTTCGAATGCTTCCGCCGAACTCTCCGGGAGACTCACTCCCATCTTCACCACCTATAAATGCCATATCCCGGGAGTCAAGCACACCTGGAGGATATTGGTGAGCAGTGCTGTCAAATTGACCTGGCCACGCTCCCCGCGGTTCGGCACCCCGGGTCATTTGGGCACCACGAGGCCCTCCAACAACGATGCGTTGAGTGTTTTCAAGTACTCCGCAAGGTTATAGAGGGAGCCACCCCCCACGTGTATATCCGTGGATGGGGGCAGTACGCTTCCCTACGCTTCAGTGCGATTCGCCGACAGCCCGATTCACTGGGTGGCCCTTAGGGTACATCCCCAGGGACGGAAACAGTCAATATTGCTGACCTGTCGGGAGAGGGGAATGGCTTGGAACTTCTCGACGGGGGCTCTCCCCCCGAAGACAAGCCGTTGTTGGATCCATCGGTGAGAGTTACTCGTCACCAGAGGAACCTCCTGGGTCTCCCCACGCCCACTGAAGCACTGACGTTGAGCCGAAACGTCAGCAAAGGTAAAGAGCACGGCGGGGCTGTAAAGCCCGCCGACCCATCTGCCTCCATGCAGAGGGCGGATGAGGATCCCAAGAAGGCTATGCTACGTCAACAGCTCGCCGAGTAGAAGAAGCTAGTTGACCAGCTCCTCACCGAGCGCGCTACAGAGCAGTGGCCTGACTACGGTGATCCCAGGCCAGGACAGCAGGGACAGGAACAACAACTTCTCGATGAGACTCTCCCGGGCAACCGTGATTACGCCGTGTTCGCAGACAGGGGAGAGTCCATTGTCTATGGCAAGAGGGCACGGTATGTTTCACCACACCCTCCCGAGCGGCGTGACTACTTGAGAGACCCCGCTCGGATTCCTCCCGCTGCCCAAAGGGCCGCTCCGCCCGCCATCCCACGAGCTGCCGAGTTCGACGACCCGGTCGACGACCCGATTGAAGGGCCATGCAATGCGCTCGTGGTTAGAGATCCTCGTCAGGACTGGAACCCATGTCCGGACGATCCGATGGCGGCACTCATTGCCCGCTTGGAAGCCTTGGAGACTCGGCAAGTGGCAATCCCACCGGACGGCAAGCCATACCCAGCATGGGTGGATGACATGCCGGCACCTCCGGGATTCGAGAACCCCACTTTCGCCCCCTTCAATGGGACTAGAGATCCGCCATAGCATTTGGCCCATTTCAACTCAAGGTGTGGGCCTATGTTGGGAACTCCGGCGCAGCAGGAGGCCGCTAAGCTTCGCTGCTTTGTCCAAACACTGGAAGGGCCATCATTTGTCTGGTACAGCCAGCTCCTCGTCGGGTCGATAACTAGCTGGGAGGACCTTCATAGACAGTTCCTCTACCAGTTCAGTTCCACGACCCGGAAGACGAGTATCACAGACCTCTTCAAGTGCAAGCAGAGGCCTGATGAGCGAGTCGCGGATTTCGTCGCCCGATGGAAGGGTCTCACGTATTCCATTGACATGCCATTGACTCAGGAGCAGTTGCTGACAATGTGCGTCGGGAACGTCAAGACCGAGCTGGTCCCTTCCTTGATCACTCAGAATTACCCTGGGGGGTTCAGGGACTTCTCAGACAAATCTCAACGTCTTGAGGAAGCCCTGCAACAGGCCAGTCAGGCACACCCGCTGCCCCCTATGATTCCTGCAAGGAGAGTCAGCAAGGATGAGCCCGCTGCTGTTGCTCAGGTAGAGGCCCCCAGGCAGTTGGAGCTGCAGCCGGCGAGGCCAGCTCCGCAGTCTCACAGGAATCCGCCTCCACGGGCTCAGTTCCCGGCCCAGCAACGGCAGCCCCAGAACCGGCCGGCCCCTCCGCGTAATGTACCGCCACAACCTAGGAGAGATAATCAGGGTCCACCTCCTCGGTAGGCCCCTCCAGCCCCTCGTCAAGACCATGCTCCCAGGGGCCCGCGATACCTGACTTACTCGTTTCATGAGGATCAGGTCCCCGGTTATTTCCAGAGCACCCTGGAGCAGAGGATTGTGCGACTGCCTGAGTGTTGGAGGCCAGAGGAGGCACATCTCACGGATAACCCCCGCTACTTCCCTTACCATCGGGCCCTGGGGCACACCATCCGGCGGTGCTACGTGTTTAAGGACTGGCTCCAAGACCAGATTAACAACAATGTAATCAGGTTGGGCCCAGCTCCAGCACAAGTGGCGGGCGTGTTCGTGGGATCAGATGACGATAGTGGCAATGAGGACGAATGGCAGCTGGTCTCCGACCGCGGATCCCAGAAGTATAATAACTGGATGGCCCGCAAGACGATCATTCGCGCCCATGGAATCATCCGTGCGCGCTTGAATCAGCCTGAGCCCCCAGAATCTATGGGTGATGCTTCGGCATCGTCATCCCATCCTGCCTCTTCCGAGAAGAGCAAACGGCGGCGGCGCAAGAAGGAAGAGCGCGCCCCGCCAGTTCCACCACTATCCCGCACTCTCGGCGATTTCATGCCCCCGGAGATGGGGGTCCCTCCTCGGATCCGCCCGGTGATGGATGATTCGTCCGATGACAGTGTTGGGTACGCTTCAGTTAATACCGTCGAGCTGGTAAATCCCTTTTCGGTTCCCGACGTTGAAGAACACCAGGTGGACCTCCCAAGTGTCCCCGGTCGTCCCCACCGTCGGAGGAACCACAACAACAGGAGTCGTCGAGGCACAGCAGTTGGTACCTCCAGCCAGGTCGTGCACGCCACTGAGACTAGGCAGCAGGCTCAAAACCGAGCTCAACGTGCGCAGCCCCCCCCCCCCCATCCGGGGATGACGGATTCGCCTCCGCCACTGTTTGTGGTATGGGACCAGGCAGAACCGCCTCAGCCGCGTCGCGATCAGCTCCGCCCTGCCACGAGTCCATCCCGGCCTCCTGACCCCAATACGGTGACTACTTCTCGGGCTTCAACCGATGAACAGCGAGATGCGCCAAGCACCAGTCGGCCGCCGGTCCAACTGGCAAGGCCCGTCATGCCTCCAACCGCAGAGCAACCTCCTGCAACCAGGGGCTCGCGCTTGGCAAAAAAGTATGATGTCCTGAAGCACTTGGCCAACATCCCAGCGAGACTCTCCATCCTCGAGGCTCTGCGCATGTCACCTGAGATGCGTGAGGCGCTCGCTGAAGCCCTGAAAAGCCCCCTCCAGTTTGAGACAGAGGATGCGGCTGTAGAGGCCTTTCACGCCGAAACGATTGAGGACGCCGAATGTCAGGCAGTTATCTCGTTCTCTGGTAAGGATGAAGACCCTCCTATAAAGGGGCACATTCGTCCACTGTATGTCACTTTCCAGTTCAATGGTCTTGAAGTCCGACGCTGTCTTGTTGACACGGGGTCCGGGATTAACCTGATTCCAACTCGGATGCTCCGGAGATTGGGGTTGTCTGAGGATGACTTGATTCCCTCCGACCTCAGGATCCAGGGGTACGACCGCACCGAGCAAACTCTGGTCGGCAAGATACGTTTGAAGACCCAGTTCGGTGACCTGGTTGCCAACACCGAATTTATGGTAGTCTCTCAGGACACTACGTATAACGCATTGATGGGCAGGCCATGGCTCCACCTTCATGCGGCGGTTCCCTCATCATACCACCAATGCCTCAAATACTCCCTTAACGGTCGAGTAGGCGTGCTTCAGGGAGATGCCTCTCCTTTTGCCTCATGTGAAGCCCGCTATCTGGATGCGGACTATTACAAGAGCAAGGATAAGCAGATCCTGGCAGGTGAGGTTCAGCCTGTCGCTGTTGGAGGTGATCCCTGGGCAAGTTTGGATGACGCTTACGTCCTCCCGATTCATCGGTTGGACGTAGCCATGGTCTCGACGGCCTGTGAGTCTCCTGATGAGATGACCACGACCGCCCGTGCTAGCACCAGTGGCCCAGCAGGATCTGGTAGCCCCAATGCAGTTCCCAGCGCAGTCTCTCCCGTGGACGATCCCTCCCCGAGTGGAGAGGACGTGGAAGATGCACCCCCAACCATTGAGGAGGGCGTCTCCGCCACGATCGATGAGTTAGTACAGGTGAATCTTGGAACCGAAGCAGATCCAAGACCGACATTGGTCAGTGCCGCCATGCCCTCTGAGGAGCGGCAGCAGTACGTGGAATTACTCAGACAGCACCGTGATGTGTTCGCTTGGGGCTTTGACGAGATGTTGAGGCTAGATCCTCAGGTATCCATCCACCGCCTTGGTCTCCCGGCGAACCATCGCGGGTTCAAGCAGCCTCCCAGGAAGATGCACCCATTCCACGGTGCCATGCTTGAGGCCGAAGTTGACAAGCTTATCAAAGACAACTTCGTGAGGGAAGTTCAGTACCCCAAATGGCTGGCCAACATTGTGCCGGTCCGGAAGAAGAACGGGCAGATCAGAGTCTGCATAGACTTCCGCGATCTCAACCGCCACTGTCCAAAGGATGATTTTCCCCTTCCAGTGACAGAGCTATTGATTGACGCCACGGCAGGGTTCCAAGCCCTCTCCTTCATGGATGGATACTACGGATACAACCAAAACTGGATGGCCCCTGAGGATGAGGAGTTCACTGCCTTCAGGGCCCCCCAAGGTATCTTTTGTTACCAGGCCATGCCCTTCATCATGAAGAATGCAGGTTCCACCTATCAACGGGCGATGCACCGCATATTCAAGCCAATCCTCGGCACACTGGTGGAATGCTACGTCGACGACTTGGTGGTCAAATCGCGCCAACGTCAGGACCATCTCAAAGATCTTGAGAAAGTGTTCGGCTTCCTCCGGTCTCGCTGCCTGAAGATGAACCCGTTGAAGTGTGCCTTCGGGGTCACCTCCGGAAATATCCTTGGATTTGTGGTGAGATACCGGGGTATTGAGATCGACCCAGAGAAGATCAGGGCGATTAGCCAGATGCCTCCCCCAGGTAACATCCGGGAACTGCAAGGGTTCCAAGGCCACTTATCCTATATACGCCGATTCATCGCGAATCTGGGCGGCAAGTGTAAGCCCTTTTCTCGGCTCATGAAGAAAGGTGCCACCTATGTATGGGATAAAGAGTGTCAGATCGCTTTCGAGGAAATCAAGCAGTACCTGCTTCAACCTCCGGTTCTGATGCCGACTGTATCCGGGAAGCCACTGGTCCTTTATGTGACCGCCCTGGAACGGTCCCTTGGTGCCCTTCTCGCCCAGAAGAACAACGAGGGAACAGAGAATAGCCTCTATTACCTCAGTCGCATGCTCCTCGATGCGGAAGTTATGTATTCCCCCATCGAGAAGAGCTGCCTGGCGCTCGTATTTGGCGTACAGAAATTACGGCACTACTTGCAGCACCACGAGGTACAGTTGGTTTCTCGGGTAGACCCGTTGAAGTATATCCTGATCCGGCCTATGTAGACTGGCCGTCTAGCGCGGTGGGCTGTGATTCTCCAGCAGTTCGACATCAGGTATGTGTCTCAGAAGGCCATCAAAGGGCAAGCATTGGCAGACTTTCTGGCTGCTCACCCGACCTCCGCGGATCAGCCGCTGGATCTAGGCTTTCCTGATGAGGTCATTCTCTCGGTCGATCGTGTCGATCCATGCTGGCAGATTCACTTTGACGGTGCCTCCCGGAGCCCCACCGGTAGAAGGCTCGATAATCCTAAGCTCAACAGAGTGGGCTTGGGTATCGTCTTCATTACCCCGGAGCAAGTCGTGCTGCCATAATCTTTCTTGTTGTCAGAGGGCTGTACCAACAATGAGGCGGAATACCATGCCCTCATCACTGGCCTCGAGTTAGCTCTCGAGATTGACGTGCCCCATCTGTGTGTGAAAGGGGACTCCAAGCTGGTCGTTAAGCAGATCAATGGCGACTATGTTGTCAGGAAGCCGGAACATGTGCCATTGCTGGAGTGCACCCTCCTTCTGATAGCCCAGTTGCCTTCTCGGCCAGAAATTGTCCATATCCCCCGGTCGCAGAACGGTCGAGAAGATGCTTTGGCCAGCCTTGCTGCGTCACTTACAGAGCCTGAACAGGACAACCTGATCGTCCGCGTGACGCACTGCAGGCTCATCGCTCCCGTTATCCCGGAGGGAGATCACGGCCCGTCGGTCAGTAATCTCACCGCGGTTGCCCCTGTGCCCGGAGCCCCGAGTACCCCAGATATGGTAGTCGAATCAGCCCCTGATTGGAGGGCGCCTTTGGTTGAGTACCTCCAACATGGCATCCTCCCATCGGATCGGGCCGAGCGCGAGCGAGTTCGACGCCGCGCATCGCAGTTTGTCCTCCAGAGCAGTCCCGGCCTGGAGCAGATCCTCTATAGGCGCGGATTTGATGGTGTTCTCCTCCGTTGCCTTCAGGGAGTTGAGATCCCATGAGTCATGCAAGAGGTTCATGCTGGTTCATGTGGTGCCCACCAGACTGGGCCGAAGCTGTCCCACCAGTTTCGGAGGTTGGGATACTTCTGGCCCTCCATGATCCATGACTGCATCGAGTATGCCAGGAGGTGCCATGCGTGCCAGGTTCATGCGAACTTTGTGCATCGGCCGCCGGAGCCTCTCTATACCACTAGGTATTCCTGGCCCTTTGCAGTCTGGGGTCTGGACGTTGTGGGACCTTACCCGCCGGCGACGGCTCGCCAGTGCCGGTCCATTCTGACCACCACGGACTTCTTCTCCAAATGGGCAGAGGCGATTCTGCTCAAAGAAGTCAAATCCTGTTTGATCGCTGACTTCGTGACCTCCAACATCATTTATCGATTTGGAGTGCCTCACGCTATCCTCACGGATAACGGAGCCAATTTCCGAGCAGCCGAGTTGAAGAAGTTGTACGCCAAGTACAACATTCTCTCGAACCATACATCTCGCTATCATGCGCAGGCGAATGGACAGATTGAGGCGTTTAACAAGACCCTCTCTAACATTCTGCAAAAGATGGTTGGTCAGAATAAGAAGGGTTGGCCGGACAAGCTCCCCAACGCCCTCTAGCCTTATCGGACGACAACTCGCAATTCCACCCAGATAACCCCTTATTCCCTGGTGTATGGAGCTGAGGTCGTCCTGCCCATCGAGATCCAGTTACCGTCCTTGCGCACTGCGGTCTACGACCAGCAAGCGCCGGACAGAGCTGCTGAATCCCGTCTAGTCGAGTTGGAAGCACTGGATGAGAATAGGCTTCACGCTTTGCACAACTTGGATAGGCATCAAAGCAGAATGGCTCGAGCTTTCAATAAGAAGGTTCGCCTCCGCTCCTTCCTGCAGGGTGACCTAGTACTGGCCCTAAGAGCGCCAATGATCCCCGGCAGGAAGCCACCCAAGTTGGAGCGCAAGAGGGAGGGACCTTTTGTCATCCACAAGGTCTATCCCAATGGCGCGTACTCCCTAGAGACTATGGATGGTGAGCGTGTCACTCCTCCCACCAACGCTAGGTTCATCAAGCAGTATTTTTCCTGAGTGCACTTCGTCCGAGCTACAAGACGTTAAACTGTTCAGCATTCATCCAACATGACGTTAAACTGTACCTCGTCCGCGCTGCAAGACATTAAACTGCCTAGCATCTTCGTCCAACACGACGTTAAACTGTACTTCGTCCGAGCTATAAGACGTTAAACAGTTCAGCATTCGTCCAACATGATGTTAAACTGTACCTCGTCCGCGCTGCAAGACGTTAAACTGCCTAGCATCTTCGTCCAACACGACGTTAAACTGTAATTCATCCGCGCTGCAAGACGTTAAACTGCCTAGCATCTTCGTCCAACACGACGTTAAACTGTACTTCGTCCGAGCTACAAGACATTAAACTGATCAGCATTCGTCCAACATGACGTTAAACTGTACCTCGTCTGCACTGCAAGACGTTAAACTTCCTAACATCTTCGTCCAACACGATGTTAATCTGTACTTCATCCGCGCGACAAGACGTTAAACTGCCAAGCATCTTCGTCCAACACGACGTTAAACTGTACTTCATCCAAGCTACAAGACGCTAAACTGTTCAGCATTCGTCCAACATGACGTTAAACTGTACCACGTCCGCGCTGCAAGACGTTAAACTGCCAAGCATCTTCGTCCTGCATGACGTTAAACTGCCCCTCAAGAACTACGTGCGGCTTGATTCCCATCCTTATGGGATACGTAGGACCGCCTGAACATTCATGTTTCAGGCCCAGCCCCATCCTTCGGGAATTTCTATTCCGTCTCGGGCCCTTGGCCCAGTTTCCTATGGGTATGCGGCGTATGGTGTGAACGCGGGGTTGTGCCCTCATGCACGTCAGTTTGCTCGCCACGCTGTACGCCCCCCACGTTTGGGGATGCCTTCCACTCCCCCCTTTTTTTCTTTTTTTCTTTTTCTTTTTTTCGTCCTGCATGACGTTAAACTGCCTCTCCAGAACTCCGTACGGCTTGATTCCCATCCTTATGGGATACGTAGGACCGCCTGGACGCTTGTGTTTCAGGTCCAGCCCCGTCTCTTGGTTGATCACGGGGATCTTCCATCTTTTGGTTTCTCTCAGGGTGAGTCCTCCGACCCTTTCCGGTGATCTGTTAACTTGTTTTGGGTACTCAGGTCTATGATCCGTAGTGTCGGATTCAATCCCGACAAGTCTTGTGTTGCTTGTCGGGCCTCACACTTCCTCTTGTTCGAGCCTTCACTCAAAGGGATCCTCGTTAGCGGTTTGGGTACGATGCCTCAGTGCTCTCCTACCGCTCCGGGTCGATTTACCGGCGGGTCCTGGGCCGCAAATCGATATGAATCCTGCGCTTGAGCGGTTGATGCTCGTTTGCTTGCCCCATCCTAGGCTGACGCGATCGGATGTTGTGTTGCGAATATGGTCAGCGAAATCCTTGATCGCCATGTCAGCTCTTTTAGGCTCTGAACATTGGTTGCGCAGTCCTCATCACACTCCGCCTCTGTGCGTTGTAGTGGAATCTCGACACTCTCTTCATACTGACCTTCAGTACACCTTTACATGTTAGGCAGACCAACCAGGGTAATGGTGTCTTTCGAGGCTCCCACGATCTGAGCACCAAGGATATATGCTGATGTCTTCCCTAAGGGCCATGTGTAGCTGGACCCTCGTCCCCATAAGGAGGAAGGAGTCGCCCGAACAATCGCGTTCTGGGCCCAGTATAGCTGGAGGCTAGCATCTCTGCCCCTCGGGTGATGGACATACGCAGGCCCCTATCCCACGATCCTTCTCCTGGAATCGTGCGTGACCGCAGGGCTGGGTATGTTCCCACCTCCGCTGGGTCCGCCATATCGCAATAAGCAGATTCCTCCATGGTCCGAACCACACGACCTTAAACTGTGTCGTCTGGTCCTACCACACGACCGTAAACTATGATCGTCTTGGCCTCCCGACGAGAAACGGCACTGCATCGTGATGTTCTCCTCAGGGGACACTCACGTTGGGCGCTGGTTAATAACCACGCCATTTATCAATGCCTTTCATGGCTTGATTATTGTGGTGACCTCAGGGATCTCTTAATCACAGTCATGTCGCTGCACAAAGAAAAACCATCCACCTTTAAGGAAAAATAAGAAATATCAAATACCGCTTCTTCTGTGTGCGAGGGTCAGACCCGCACCCTTCCCCGCGCTGGTGCCCGATTGTGTTGCGCCGCGCTTCAAGAACTACGTGTGGCTTGATTCCCATTCTTATGGGATACGTAGGAAAGCCCGGATGTTTGAAACTTCGGGTCCAGCCCCCACTTCTTAAGATTCCCCCTTCTCTGTGGAATCCACCGCCTTCGGGTCACCCTCAAGGCGTGTCCCTCGACCCCTTGCAGTGGTCCACCGGTGTCAAGAGCACTCTGGTCTATTGCCAGGAGGGTCAGGTTTAGCTTGGTCAGGTTCCTTCCACTTTTCAGGCTTCGTGCTCCCTTTCATTCGGACCCATCGCCTACGCCCTGGGTGGAGCCCCCGTGAGCGATTTGGACACAATGCCTCAGTTGTCTCCCACCGACTCGGGCTGGTGCCCCCAAGGGCCTCGGGCAGAAAATCGATATGAATCTTGCACTTGAGCGGTTGATGCTCGTTTGCTGCCTCATTCCATCAACGGTCAGTGCGATATGGGTGCTGCTTTTCCGCCACGGTCAGCAGTACTCCCATATCGTTACGCCGGTGCCCCCAGTCCTTGAGTGAATGGCCGCATGATTCAAATTACATTTTCCACCTCCCATTCTGGCCAAGCGAAACCTCGACACTCTTGACACTATCCCTCAGTGCATCTTCGCATATCCAGGGGATAGGACCACGATGTGGGGTACTTTGAGGTTCTTATGGTCCGAGCTCTAAGACCTTAAACTAAGATCTGCCCCTATGGTCCAAGCTCTAAGACCTTAAACTAAGATCTGCCCTTATGGTCCAAGCTCTACGACCTTAAACTAAGATCTCCCCTAATCGGGGTTCTACGTCCTGCATGACGTTAAACTGCACTTTTAGAACTACGTGTGGCTTGATCTCCAGCCTGATGGAGTACGTAGGAACGCCCGGGCATTTCGACTCGGGTCCAGCCTCAGGGATCGCTAAGTCCCGCCCCTCCTCGTCGCCGACCGTCTGGCCTGGCTTCTGGTAGAGTGGTGCGATTGTGATATTCTCCCCGATTCAGTTCGGGATGCCCCATTGCAATGATGGGAAGCGACAGTTTCCTCGTCAAAGATGCTCTGTCTGAGAATTGGGGTGATTCACGGCCAGATTAGTGCATCCGCCTAATACGCTATCCCCACGGTGGCGCAATTTTGAGAGCGTTAGATTCTGTTCGAACAAATCGTCACTTCGCCCCACGCTTCGCATGCCCTGTTGATCTGGATTTCCACCCTTGTGCCTGAAGGAACCTCCAAAGCGGCATTGATGATGACATGTGATCCGCCTCCTGCAATATGAATGATGACCTTCGGTCCGTCTATCGTAGTAGTATGGTCGATTGATCCATTGTCCGCTTGCCGTCTTGGGCATTTCCTGGAAGGCCGACCGTCGTGGATTTCTGAATTCGGGACACGCAATTCACCCTTTCTCATTTCCCTATGTTCGGATAAAATCTTAACGCCCCTAGCGTTGTCCCGCTCGTGTGTCGGAACAAGTTGGGGGGATGATACATTGATTAGGTCTGAGGTCTCCCTTCCTAGGGATGACCTCCCTCTCTTCTTTAGAAATCCAGGCCCAATTGTGGATGCCTGAAGCTTGGTTAACACTCCCGCAAGACAATGAATTGTGGTTGAGCACGTTAAGCCAAAAGATGCAGATAAATATATTGGTTCATACAAATGGATCGAAGTATTGAGTAGCGAAAGCAAAATGTTCTGGGAATGGAAAAAACAAAGCCCCTAGGGATTAGCGTGCTGAATGAATCTTTCCAACGCCGCTACCCTTTGGCTGGCGGCCTCCAGAGCTGCTTCTCGCTCTCTGCGTGCCCTCTCCTCATCAGCGGTCGCAACACGCAACTCGCCGATCCTGGCCTGTGCACGCTCCCGCTCGACTTGAAGTGTGACCATCTGTTGGCCCGCCTCCGTCAGCTGTGCCTGGGCGTCAACCAGCTGGGCCGCTAGTTGCTCCACAAGCTCAGTGCACGTTGCGATGAAGGCCTCCTTCTCTGCCGCCAGCCCTTCGAGACGCCGGACTTCCTGCTCCGCCACGAGGAGCGCCCGCGTGTTCTCCGACATTTCCCGACATTGTGCGACGTCGGCACGCCGGCGGCTCTCGCGCATCTTTTCGGCCATGAAATCACGGACCATCAGATGGAGGCGTTGAGTATCAGCTCCCCCGGCACACAGGAAGCGCAGCCAGGTTTGAAGCGATCCGATGCGCCCCAGCCACTCCGATGGGTCTCGCTTGAGGAAGCGCTGGATGCACTTCCACCCCCTGCGGCGCGTTATCCGGCTCTCCTCGACCGCCTCCGCGTCCGAGTCATCCATCTCCTCGGGGTCGGTAGGCCGGTAGGCAGGGAAGGCAGCCAGCATGTCTGCTGCAGGGTTCGCCCCTGGTGTGTCCTCACGGGGGATAGGTTCCCCATCTGGGCGACCTTCTCCCGCCCCAGCGGCGTTGACACCCTCGTCAGCCCCCAACCTCTCTCCGATGGCAGCACCGCCGGCGTCCGCTGCCCCCTGATCAGCAGTTGGTGGGGCCGGCTCGGTGTGAGAAGTCTGTTCCGGAGCAGGAGGCATGTCTGCCACTGGTCCACTCGTGGATGGCCCGGGTTTGGCAGCCTGACTAGCCTCCAGTATTGAGATCACTGCGCGGGGCATTCCGTGGTTAGTCACGGAGCGTCAACGGCAAGCACCAACAGTAAAGTAAGGAGGCTTACGGGAATCCAAGGCGTCATCCTCCGCTGTCCCGGCCGCCGCATGAGCAATTGCAGCAGGGGACCCCTCAGCGCTTGTCAGTTCAATGATGGGCGTCTGGCCCCCGCCTTGTCCTGCTGGCGCCCCTCCTACTCCTACTGAGGATGCCTGACCAACATCTGTGCACTCCTGAGGAAGGTGAAGAAGTGGGTTAGAAGCTGCATAAGAGAATGGATGAAGCAGGTTGAGTAGGGATAGAAGCAGACCTCGAGGAGCTCAGTGATATCAATATTGCCATAGCCGGGCACCTCGCCGCTCTCCCGCGGGCTCCCCTGATGGGACCTTCCCTCAGAGCCTTCATCCTCCCCCGTCTCCTCCTCTTCCTCGGAGTCGTCGTTACTGTCATCTTCCTCCAGCGACATCTGTTCTGGAGCAGGCTCTAGACCGAGCATCACCTTCACCAGAAGGGACGGCTCCGCACGCTGACCACGTTGGCGCGCGTACTCGTCCATGGCCGTCAGATACGCATACCGCCGGTGGAAGTTCACCCTGTCGGCGACCTGAAGGCGCCCGACCTCTGGCAGATGGATTCCTTCGCTGGTTATCTTCTGCCAGATGATTTCGGTCCCCAGCGACTGCCGCAGGGTCATCCAGGCCGACCACAGCGCCAGGAAGACTGCATCGTGGGAAGGTACGAGCAGACGCCTTACCTGCTTCCCGGGCCGCTCTTCGACCACCGCACGTGCCCCCTCTCTGGGCGCCGAGGCCGTGGCGGCAGCCTGCGATGTGCCCGCCTCCGAAGTCCCTGCTCGCGCCGGCTCCACTGCTTGGCGCGCCTCCGTTCTCCCCCGCGTAGCGGCGCCTCCCCTCCTTCCTTGACGCCCGGTCTCCACACGGGTGACCTCGAGCCGCCGAACTGGGTTCCGTAGAAGCCCCTCGGGGTACGCGATGGCCCAGTGTTCGGCGTACTCGGTTGCCAAGCCTGCGTCGACCCCGGTAGGAGGGAGAGTGATTACGTCGCCAGAGCCGAAAGCGGCGAACATCAGCCACATCTGGCGAAGGACGCAAGGGTTCGTCTCCTCCCAGACAGCAGTGAATACCCTCTTCGGCATCCGTTGAAGGCACCCGAACTGCCTGGCGAACCGGGTTGGCACGAAGGGCTCGCAGATCACCTTCCCGTCGATCCGAGCCACGAGCACCCCGCCCCGCATGTTCAGGAAGTATTCGTGCTGCTCCAGCGGACCCTGCCCATTGTCGATCATCTGGCCGACGGGAGTGGGAAACGGGCTGAAGTTGAAATTGGCGTGATTGCCAATCCGAATCCTCACTCCCTCCTCATTTAGGGTCATCGGAGCGACCCCCGCGATGTTCAGCAGGGAGGGTCGCAGGCCATTGCCTGGAGGAATGACGGCATTTGGAAATGTGTACCCACCGAGGTGAGCAGCCACCCAGCCATGGAAGAATTGAAAGGGCCCACAAATCCTTCGTGGCGACCCCCCTCGCGAGATGCGTCCCAGGATGGCATACAGCTTCGCCAGAACTGGGACCCCGAGGTTGTATCTTTTGTTGGCGGCCATGGCTCCCGCCATCGCCAGTGTCGCCGGGCGGACGCCCATTCTCGCGTCCCGCACTGGCAGGAGCCACCCACTCAGAAAGGTGGCCAGGAACGCCGCGTACCAGACATTTGGGTCCCGGGCCTCGATGACGCGGTACCCCCATGAGCGGTAGTCGCCCGTCTCCAGGACCCGCCAGTACGACCCGTTCGGGCTCCTCTGAGCCGCGGTCGGGCACCGCTTCCCCCTGCCTGGCATCTTGACCGCTGGGTCATGCTCCAAGAACTGGCTGAACCACTCCTTGTAGGCTATGTCCTTGTGGAAGTCCTTGATCCCGAGCCGCTGCGTAGCCAGGTCAAGTAGATGCCATGTCAGAATGGGAGTCTGTGACCTGTCTTCCCAGATGTTCTTCGGAGGCAGGAACTCATCGTATTGGTAACCCTCCAGCGGGATACCTCCGATGTAGTGGATGTCCCAGAGACCGATGCTGACCTCCCCATGGTGAAGATGGAAGGTGTTGGTATCCGGGGACCAGCGGGGTGAACAGCTCCGGCCCGATCTCGGACTACTGGTAGAAGTGGAACTGCGACGTCCACACCGCCTCAAACAGGCCGATGTACCGCAGCTCCTCCGCGAAGTGATCACAGGTGTGGCATACCCAGAACGCCCAGGCCCACTCACTGGTGAAATTGCCCCCAGACCGCAAGTCCCAGTCCTTCAGCCAGCCCTTTGTGTCGTCAGTGACACTCTGGCGATATGTGCTCGAGTAGAGGGATGGAGAGTTCTCCGCAGTAGGCTCACTCCCGACGATGGTTCGCGTCCTCGGGTTCAGGACATAGACATCTAAGTGCCTGGTCTCCCTGGTAGGATGCCCATTGTTGGTGATGTTATAGCGGGGAAGCTCGTCCTCCCGAGTCACCCAGGTCCGTGGCGCATCAACCTCGAACCCTGGCACCGGAACCTCATCTAGGATGCCAAAGTTCCAGATCGGCAGGTTGTCCCACAACGGATATGTCTTCTGGGCCAGCGTCAGCAAGTCGAACAAGGATTTATTGCTGGAAACAATCTCCTTGGTTCCGTAGACCTCCTCGTCCGCCGCCATCTCAGCTCTGCGAATGGCGGCATCCCCCTCATTCCCTTGATTCGCGGCCATCTCAGAAGCTCTAGGAGTCGTGTGGGTTAAGGGATGAGGCGTGCGGAATCGGAATAGTCTGGTAGAGAAGTTTGAGAGTTGGCGCGCAATCCTAGTGGACGATGCGCAATTGGGAAGTCTGTCGCGTAAAACCCTGGGTGTTCGCGCAAAAACAGGCCGAAATCCGGAAGGATTGCACGACGAACGGGTGAATTCCGCGCCAGAAAGGGCAATTTCGCGCACGAGAGCTCGAATGCTTATCGCGTGGAAGGCCAGTGTACGGTACGGGGGGACCCAGGGCCCCTATTTATAGGCGAGGCCGGGTTTCCGCGCTGCGCGGAAAGCGCTTTGCGCGACCGCGACAGCGAATTTCGCGCCCGACACCCTTTTTTGCGCGCCACAGTCCCGCGCCACCCAGGACTTCGGCATTCCGGCGTCTCCCTCGGAACCCGACCGTTGCGACCTCTCACCAATCAGATTCCGAGGGGGGGCTTTTGTAGACGCCGGAAAAGTCCGTTGTTCCCAAACAAATCTTCGGATGCGGAATGCGAGGTCATATTTGGAGTCAGAAGCACGTTTCGGAGGGCCCAGAGCCCTTGCGCGGAATTTTGGAGACCCGCGCGCAAAGTTGTAGTGTCGCGCGAAAACCTCCCGGGATGCGCGCAATGCGCTGGGCCGGCGCGCAATTTTGCGCGCCCGTGGCCCGCGCGACTCCCTTGCGCTTCGGGCCCGATTCCGCGCCCGCGAAGGAAATTGCGCGCCCGCGGAACAGATTCTGCGCCCGAGGTTGCCAATAAATATAAGGTGACCCCCGACGTTTTGAAGGTTGCCGGAATTCGAAGAGTCGCTCGTTCGCGCAATCCAACCCCTTCCGCGCGCAATGCCGATCGTCAGGTAACCTCCTTTCTTTCGCGTAAGAAAGCCTCGGGGTTCGCCTTCGCGCGCAATCCCTTTGGTTCCTTTCTTTTGAACTAACTCTTCACCCGAAGGCTTTCGCGCGCAAAAGAAGCCTCTTGCGCGCAATTGCCCCCGGGTGCGCGCAATCCAGCCCGATTGCGCGCACCCCCCTGTTCAAAGTGGCCATTCGTTAAGGAATGAGCTGTTGCCCCCTCGCGCTATCCGAAGCCCGGTGCGCGCAATCTCCCTCTTCTGCGCGCAAAGCGCTGGCCGAATTACGCGCCAGCCCGTCCAATTGCACGCCGACCCACGGTATTGCGCGCCAAGATCCTCTTTTGCGCGCAATCCGCCGGTGTCGCCCCCTTTGACCCCCTGAGGGTACCCGCCTGCGTGGCGCCCGATGATCCTCATCCCGGGTGCCCGCACCGTGCATTGTCTTCCCGTGCGGCCCCCTAGGCTTGCGCAAAGTGACACAGACCCATCGGCGGCACCACACTCGTCCGCACTGCAAGACGTTAAACTGCCAAGCATCTTCGTCCTCATCACACGACGTTAAACTGTACTTCGTCTGGCAAGATGTTAAACCGTCTGCTTCGTCCTCAACAGACGACGTTAAACTGTACTTCGTCCGGCAAGATGTTAAACCGTCCGCTTCGTCCTCAACACACGACGTTAAACTGTACTTCGCCCGGCAAGACGTTAAACCGTCCGCATCACCCGATCTCGTGCCTCGCACGTAGGGTCCCTCCCGGTTTGGATGTGGCCCCCACCCGCTCGTCTCGGCAGGGATGTCGGGATTGGAGTGGCCTTCGCCCACGGGGGTAGGGTATTACAAACCCCTAGTTTCTTGTGGGGGACTGCACATGTGTATCTCCATTGCGCTTCCCCACTGCCGAAGCCAGTAGAGGTCGTGACAGGGATCGAGGTCTCTCACCTTCGGCCCAAGTCCCTCTCCAACTGAGTTTTTCCGCACTCGGGCTGCCTCAGTGCGTAAGTCCTGACAGAATGAACTACGTGGACTTTGATCCCTATCTCCTAAACAGGGTACGTAGGAAGCCTCCCTGAGGTTCAAGCCCACCACCCGGTCGTCCCGATCGTATTCACGTCGGTTCGTCCATCAGTGGACCCCTCCCGGGTTCACACTTGCGTTGATTCACCTATGAATCCGCCCCTGTGGGAGATTGCACGTGTGTATCTCCATTGTGCTTCCCCACTGCCTTTTTTCATTTCTCCTTTCAGCGTCCAGCATGACGTGAAACTGTGATCCACCCGGCCGCTCCATGCCCCTCTGTGCGAGGTGGTTCGGTTCAATCCTCCGCCCGGCGGCCTCGACCTCTTCGTGAGTCGGCTTGCCGACGTCCAGCATGACGTTAAACTGTATATCCGAACTATGATGACTTTGATACGCGCTAACGCGCGGTACGTAGGAAGCCTCTACGGGGTCCAAGCTCTTCACCCCATCATCCATCCTGATCCTTACCCGGGCTGCCACATCCCGGTGGGGTCATTCCATTTCATTCCACTCCACTTCACTCGGGAAGCCGCCCATGTGCTGGCCCCAGCGTCGGAGGTTCCCCGCAAGGGGTTCTGTCATCTGATCCACTTCTCGTGTTGATCAGTCCGATGCCATCCCCGCTGGATGTTAAACTCGCGACATACCCCATGTTAAACATGGGAAGCTGAGGAAAACCTCAGGTAACGCAGTTCCCCGCACCCAGCACGGGATGCCTCAGGCCATCACGCCTTCGAGAAGCCCTATTAGGGACGGAAGGCAGACATGCAGAGCCGCAGTGTCAAGACATGCCCCCAACACCCGGAGCTACCCGGTCTCCTCACCGCAGGTTGCTGCCCCGACCGGACTCCTTGGAGCGTCCGGGCGGAAGCAGCGTAATTAACCGGTGTCCATGAAGATATGGCGCTGGGAACGAGATTCACGAGCATTCTTAAATCTATGAGGGAGACCCAGATTAGGCGACGAGTTCCGAGGAGACGTCCAAAGAAGGAAGAGCCGACATCCCATCATCCCGGTTTCGATCAAGGAGAAGACGCCCCTGAATAAGAGACGGATGTCGCCCTCCCTTGGAAAGCGGGACTGAGGGGCCACAAGACGCGCGCCCATCCGCTCGGGTCGACGGGCGCACGCGCGAACGCGTTCTGGCGGAACAGCGTCGGAACAGAAACCCGACGCACATCCGCACCGAAACAAAGTCACCTGCATAATGTTTTTATATCTTCTATACTCCACATGGTAGAATGAGTCCGTCAGCACCAAAATTACTATGGTTAAATCAGATGCTTCAATATCTAATGGATTCTACGCATATGATTCTATAACCAAGCTCCTTCATGTAATGAAAGAGTATCTAGAGAAAGAAGATATGGGTTCATCAAATATGAGAGGTACCGTCACTATGGATTCATCTTTAGTGACCACTTTATTTGATATGGTAAAATCACACTCATTTATATCAACTTATATTATGAACTTGTTAAAATTTACTATGAATATTTTTTCTTATGTGATGGATACTACTACAACCTTCAGAACAAAGAGAGATTTAAGTATCTATTATCTAGCTTGTGGGTTCTCTTTATCAGATATTAATATTTCTTTGGATTTTTTAGTTTTCAACATGAAACCTCTTGATGCCATTTTTTGGATGGACTAACTCATTGCTAATAAATCCCAAATTTATTTTTATCTTTGATTGGTCTCTTTTAATGTGCCCTATGTATGGTGTTGAATATTTCAAGGAGAGTGGGACCTGAGGATGAGTATAGTCATACTTTCTTATCTAGAGTTAGGGAAAGTAATATTGATGTTTTATTTTGATCTGAAGTGAGATTCTTTGAGCATCTATCCCCCTCCAGTGATCATCAATTTTCCTGACATGTTTCCTTCTTACTTATCTGGTTTTCTACTAGTAAGGGAGGAATATTTTTCTATTGATTTAGTTCATGTTATGTATCCATTATATATTCCTTCTTACCAGATGGAACCATCTAAAATGAAATATTAAAAGACTCAATTGGATGATCTATTAGAGAAAGGATCTATACGTATGAGTGTGTCACCTTGGGAAACACCTATTCTATTTTATAATAAAGATGGTGGAAAACTTCTCCCATGTGTTGATTACCATAAACTCAATTTATTTAAAATATTGAACAAACATATTCTTCCATGGATTGATGATATTTTTGACTAGATGAAAGGGGTGAAGTTGTTTTCTAAGATTGATCTTTGATCTGGTTATCACTAGCTGAGAATAAATGAATATGAAAATCCCAAACCACCTTTTCGAGTAGGTATAAAAATTATGAGTATTTGGTCATTCCATTTGGTATAAAAAATGCTCCTATAGTCTTTATGGATTTGATAAATATGATATTCTTTGATTATCCTGATACTTTTATGGCGGTCTTTGTGGATGAAATCTTGGTTTAGTCTATGTCCAAGTAGGATCATGTTCTTTATTTGAGAGAAGTTCTAGAACTATTGAGATATCCATTACATTAGGCCAAGATATAAAAATATATTTTTTGGATCCTAGAAGTGGATTTCTTGGTACGTGTGGTCTCGAAACGTGTAATTTTAGTGGATATTAAGATGGTTAAACTTGTTATGACATTGGAGAAACCACGTAATGTTTTCAAGATTCAGAGCTTCATGGGTTTATGTGGATATTATTTCAAGTTTGTGAAGGATTTATAAAATTTCACTTATTCGAAGAGAACTCTATCTAAGAATGGGGTTAGGTTTATTTGAAATGAGAAAAATATGATTTATTTTATTTAGATGAAATGTATTTTGACTTCTGTGCTATTTTTTACTCTTCCTTATGTTGGGAATGGCTATGTCGTCTTCTATGATGCATCATGTTTGAGTTTGGGTTGTATTCTTATGCATATTGGTCATGTCGTTTCCTATAGATATCAGCAACATAGGCCATATAAAAATAATTATTCAAATCATTTCCTTGCACTTGAAGCTGTGATTCATGCACTTAAAAGTTAGAGACACTACCTTTTGGGAGAAAGGTTTACTCTGTATTCCATACACAAGAGACTGTGTTATATATTCTATCAAAAAGATTTGAATATTTACCAAAGGTTTTGGGTGGTGTACCTGTTGTATTTTTCTTTAGACATTGTCTATACCTTGGGGAAATAGAATTTCATTACTGTTGTGTTCAGAAGGAAACTTCTAAACAATAGTGTTAAATAGTCATTAGAAGAGTGGAACTTGATGGATATTTTTGTGCAGTTTCATTTTGGAGATTTGGAAATAGGGACTAAGGTTTTATTGTCTAGTGTTTAGTTAACCTCCACTCTTCTCGAGATGATTCTTCCGGAACAATAACTTGATGGTGGATTATGAATAATTAGAGACTCTCTTTATGGTGGTGTGATTATTTTTGAGTAGTCATTCTGCACGAAGGGTGTTCTATGTTTTTGAAAATGATTTGTTGTAATATTACCTATGAAAAAAGATGTTATGGGGGGGGGGGGGGGGTTTATAATTCCCGCTGGTTAGCTAAGCTATAAACTACAAATATGTTCTATGACGTGCGGTGATGATTCTAGTGGTCGGGTATGAGATGAGACATTTCTGACATTATTTTTCACTGCTATACATTCTAAAAGGTCAAGGACGATATAAGGACCAGACCATAAACATTTCATAATATAGTAAATTCATTTAGAATTCAATTTCATACATTACTAAAAATCTATTAACTTTATATTTTTAGAGAATTAGTTCATAATTCATACAATCTTACAATGTGTATACTACAAAAATAGTATCCATTTTCTCCTTGATAGAAAAGTTTTTAATAAAACATGAATTATTCAACACATTCAGATTTTCTTATTATTTTCTATAACAACAATTAATCTCTATGGAAGACATTTGTATGAGCACAAAAATCTCAGTAGGGGGCATAAAAATAAGGAAAGAAACCATTGGTCCATGAATACTTATAAAGATATGAATGAATTTTCACAAAGAAAGATTTTGTTCTAATAAGGTATCATATACTTTGTAAAAATTAGAGATTTCCATAAAACATAGAAAACAAAAATAAAACCATAAAGTTGTTGGAACCAGGTTATTCAAAGCATGATTTGGTGTATGGTTTGTGTTTGTTGTCAATCCTCAGTGGAAGTTCAGGGTGTGTACCAACAAAGCGATCATACCGTTCAAGCAGAAAACAGTTGTGAAGGTGGCGCTGTTTCCCAGTGTTTGTCCAATTTTTGGGCCTAAAAATCGGCCAATAAAGTAAAGTGTTTTTGGAAAAGGTACTTGCGCGCCGTGCTCTTGGAGGATAAAAGACTTGCGCGCCAAATTATTTTCAGGATCAGAACATCAAAATTTGGCTAAGGAAAGAAGGTCGCGCAAGTGTTGGTTGGGTCGCGCAAGTGAGTTGCGCGACAGAGTTTATTTAAGACAAGACTTGCGCGCCGTCGAGGGACTTGCGCGCCGTCGAGGGACTTGCGCGCCGCTGCGCAGGGGGTCCAGTTTGCCTATAAATACTGGACCACCCCTCCTCATTAACGACGAAGAAAAAGGCCGAGAGATTGTTCGAGCTCTCGTCGCGCAGGTGGTTGAGTCGCGCAGGTGGTTGTGTTGTCGCGCAAGTAGAGCTTGCGCGCCGGTTTTTGGTTGTACGCCCAAGGTGGTTTGGAAGAGAAAGGAAGTGTGTCGCGCAAGTATTAAGTTCAAGAAGGCAGTGTCGCGCAGGTGCTTCAGTGCCACTTGCGCGCCAGTTTAGACTTGCGCGCCTGAGACTTGCGCGCCGCCGGGAGACTTGCGCGCCGGGCTTGAAAAGCAGACCCAGACACTGAAGAAGCACGCCCGCCTTTTTGGAGCTGCACGAAAGCCGAGAGACTACTCGGTTCATTCAAGGAAAAGTGATATTCTTCTTCTGGTGAGAATCGGACTTCAATAGAGCATCTACATACAACAAAGGATGCACTCTTATGCAAATGAAGAAGAGACCTTCACATCTATAAACTGAGTGGGACTTCACCAACGGCAGTGAGCCAGGGGGAGTCAACGGGAGTGACCCGAGGGACGCAGTGAGCTATCCCTGAACTATTGTAAAGGCAGTGAGCCTGGGACAGAGTGTTTGTACCCGAACTTTTGTATCTGCAGCTAGTGAAGCATAGTGGATTTAGTACGACCGGAAACCTGTCGGCGTATGCTCCTTGGACGTAGCCCTTAGTGGTGAACCAAGTAAAAATGACTGTGTCTTCTCTGTGCATGTGAATGTTTTCATTTTGATCATATTCATCATACAGGTTCAACAAGTTCCTACCAACGTGGGAACAAGATCCAACAAATTAAAAGAAAAAGTGGTCACCCTGATTCACCCCTCCCCTCTCAGGGTGTCCCGGGGTCCTTCAAGTGGTATCAGAGGGAGGTTGCTGGTGTTGAATCTGACCTTCTTCATCATGGAAAACTCCGTCAATGTCAGGGGAGTCCCTCACTTCGATGGAAGCAATTTCCAGATCTGGAAAAACAGAATGAGATCTCATCTAAGATCTCTTGGAATGGATGTTCTTTTTTCTACTGTGCAAGGAATACATGTCACTGATCCAACAGGTCTGGCTATGACTGAAACAGACAGGAAACTTCTTGATGTAGATGCTAAAGCACAGAATGCTCTCACTGCAGCCCTTTCTGATCAGATTTACCTGAAGGTGATGAATTTCACCTCAGCAAAATCTTTGTGGGATAAACTTGAGAATATTTATGAAGGTGATAGCAAAGTGAAGGAGGCGAAACTACAAGTGCTACACAATCGGTTTGATGATCTGAAGATGCATCCAGACGAGATTGCAGACTCTTTCTTCAATCGAATTACTGAAGTGGTTGGAGAAATTCGGGGTCTAGGTGAAGAAATCAAAGACATTGATATTGTAAAGAAAATATTAAGAAGACTTCCACCTCTGTATAATGCGAAGGTGTCAGCTCTTGAGGAAAGAGATCTTTCCAAACTTTCTCTAGATGACTTACTGAGCAGTTTGGTAGCATATGAAATGAGAGTCAAACCAGAAGATGCTACGACTCGGGTGAGCAAGGAAATGGCATTCAAGGCCATGGATAAGTTGAAAATCTCAAAGGATAGTAGCGGTGAAGATGACGAAGAGAAATAAATTCTTTCTCTCATTGCAAAGAAGTTCCAGAAGGGGAAAGGGAAATTAAAAGGGAAGTTACCTCTCGCATGTTTCCGTTGTGGAAAAGTTGGGCATATTGCCTCTCAGTGCTTGAAGAATATCAATGATGATGACAGTGAAGATGAAAACTTCAAGAAGCCTCAAAGAAGGTTCTTCAAAAAGGGAGACTTCAAATCTGGTAAGCAAATGCAAAGAAAGAGTTTTGTCTGTGAAGAGGAAGAAGATGACAATGAATTCTGTGATGAAGAAGAACCAGAATTCAAAACTGGGAACCATGCGTCTATGATGGCCACTGTTGAAAAGTCAGAAGATACTGATGGTGAAAAACAACTGAAAACTTGTGTAGATTCTGATGTGCAACTTAAGGATGCAGTTAGTAAGCTTAAGATTAAATGTAAGAGCTGCAATAAGTGGAAATCAATTGTAGAAGAATCAACTGAATATGTTGATCAACTTGAAGCTGAAATTGAACGACTGGAAGAATTTGTGAAGGTACAATCTAAAATAATTGAAAGCAATGATGATGCAGTTGATCTGAAGCTGAGAATTGAAGAGCAGGAAAAGGTCATCAATGACCTCACATCCAGACTGGATGAAAAATCCAAGACTGTTGAGGGTCTTGAGGAGGAAGTAGTTACTCTAAGGAGTAAAATGGAGACAGAATCAGTTCCAAAAGAATCGAGGAATAAAATACAGTTCGAAAGATTCTCAGATGCAGAATTACTTGCAAGAGCCAAGTGTGGTTCAGATGGGGTTGAAAAAGTCTTGAGTGATCAAAGACCTGCATGTATGGGAAAGAGTGGAATTGGCTGTGAGGCTGAGTCATCAACTGCTGGAAGTGAAAAGATCCAAAATAAAGACAAGATGAAAGTTGAACATGATGAAATGTTACCTAGAGTGCTGAAAAAGGAACGCTCAATCCAAACTAAAAGGATACCTGAAAATTATCCTCAAACATTCAAAAATGACAGACAGTCTTACTTATCTCCTAAGGAAGAAGGTATAAGGAGAAATTCAAGTGAGAAGACATTTCCTCTCATGAAGTGTCAGTTCTGTGGCTATCTGGGCCATACCATGTCTTATTGTGAAGAGGAAAGAAGCTATCTGAATGGAGAAGATTTAGATGCTCAACAAAGGAGAACAATCTCATATCCTAATTCTCATAGAAGAAATAATTTCTATGGATATTGTTTTTGTTGTTCTAACTTTGATCATAAGGCCGTTAATTGCAGGCAGAGAAGAGACATAGACACCTCATACCGAAGTTCAAGACAAGTCAAGTCTCGTCAGCAAGACAATGTTGCTCTTTTAAATAGGTCCTCACCTCTCACAGAAGACTTTGACTATGAAGAACCTGGGTATACGGAAGAGATAGTTGAAAGGCCATCAGTCCTATATACTCAATCTAATGTCTCATGGAAGGAAAGGAAGAAGATTGAGAAATCGAACCTTGCAGAGGTAGCCCTCAAAGCTACAAAGAACAACAGTACCTGGATTCTGGATAGCGGTTGTTCATCTCATATGACTGGTAATGCCGGCCTACTAACGAATATCATAAAGAATGTTGATGGTACAGTAAGATTTGGTAATGATGGGGCTCTAAAAATCAAAGGAAGTGGAAGTACCCAATTAGCTAATGGAGAACTAAAGAAGACTGAAGTCCTTTACGTAGATGGCCTACGCCATAATATCCTTAGCGTGAGTCAACTCTATGACTCAGGACTTATAGTTACTTTTAATCAGAAAGGCTGCACCATCAAGGGAAAAACCGGCAATTCACTTATGAAAGGATGTAGAACAGAAGGCAACTTGTATCAGGTTGATAGTGAAGAAAATGTATGTTACATGACTGTTGAAGAAGAAAACAATTTGTGGCATCGGAGATTGGGACACATCAATCAACAAGACATGGAGAAAATATCAAAATTAAGAATTTTCATGGACATCCCCAACTTGAAGCGTGAGCGTGAAAAATCCTGTGATGCTTGTATTCGTGGGAAGCTGGTCTGCAGTTCATATCGGCCAAAGAAGAAAAAGGCATCTCACCTTATTGATCTGATTCATACAGATGTTTGTGGTCCAATAAATGTTGCCGGAACTCATGGAGAAAGGTACTTTGTCCTTTTCATAGATGATTACAGTCGAATGGCATGTGTGATGGTCATTCACCGGAAACGACAGGTCCTTGACTGCATGAAAACATATCGGCGAATCGCCGAGAATGATACTGGACGAACAATCAAAGTGTTGCGATCTGACAATGGAGGAGAATACACGTCCATTGAATTTGAAAATTATCTGGAGAAGCATGGGATACAACATGAGGTAGCTGCTGTGATAACTCCACAACAAAATGGAGTTGTTGAACGAAGGAATCGACAGGTGAACAACATGGCACGAACTATGCTGATTGAGAGTCGTATTCCACGACATTACTGGAAAGAGGCTGTTCAAGCTGCAGTGTACATTCAGAATCGAACAGGACTTTATATGGGTGAGACGAAGACACCATATGAATTGTGGCATGGACGGAAGCCATCTCTAAAATACTTTCGTGTCTTTAGAAGTAAGTGCTTCATCAGGAACAAAGAAAGAAATCAGGGGAAATATGGTGACAACGCAGATGAAGGAATCTTCCTCGGTTACTCAATGAATAGCAAAGCCTACAAATATTTCAACAATCGTTTGGGAAGAATTGTGGAAATCAATGATGTTAAGATAATTGAAGAGAAAACCACAAATGCTTCACGGACGTCATATGCTGATGTGATAGAAAGTCATGAAGAATGTGGACATGAAGAAACTACAAATGCAGAAATAGAGGAAGCTGTTCAAAACACTCATCAATCACATAATGATGATGACTCAGATGAAGAATCTGAAGAAGAAACTATGGCTGAAGAGAATACTACTGAACCCCGCAGGAGAAATCGAAGAGCTGAGATTGATCCATCCAACATAATTGGGTATAGGAGTGCACCCACTCAAACCAGAAGAATGAGGAATACCACGCAATCTGCATTTCTATCAGTTTTAGAGCCATCCTCATTCGAAGAAGCTACAAAAGATGAATCTTGGGTGAAATCCATGAATGATGAATTAGATCAGATTGATAAGAATCAGACATGGGATCTTGTCCAGAGACCCGAAGGTCACAATGTGATTGGTACCAAATGGATCTTCAAAAATAAGTTTGATGAGCATGGAAGTGTCATCAGAAACAAGGCACGATTGGTATGTAAAGGATACTCTCAGATTGAAGGCATTGATGTTGAAGAAACCTTTGCTCCAAGGGCTAGACTGGAGTCAATCAGGCTTTTCCTTGCCATGGCACTCCAAAGAGGATATAAAGTATATCAAATGGATGTCAAGACCGCATTCTTGAATGGTGTACTCGAAGAAGAAGTCTACATTGAACAACCAGTGGGCTTTGTCTTGGGTACCGATGAAACAAAGGTCTGCAAATTAAAGAAAGCTCTATATGGTTTGAAGCAGGCACCACGGGCGTGGTACTCACGACTAGATTCATATCTCAAGAAGTTGGAATTCAAAAGAGGATGAGTTGATCACAATCTCTATGTGAAGAATTCTCCAAAAGATCAATTCATGGTTCTTGTCTACGTTGATGATATCATATTTGGTGGCAGTAGGAAGAAATCAGTGGATGAATTTGCCAACCACATGAAATCAGAATTTGAAATGTCTATGATTGGGGAGCTTACATATTTCTTGGGGATGCAAGTGATTCAAAAGAAGGAATACACATTCATTTCTCAGGAAAAATATGCAAGAGAGCTGCTGAAGAAGTTCAATATGCAAGACTCCAAACTGATGTCAACTCCGATTGCAGTTGGAACTAAACTTGGAAAGCATGAGGAAGGGAACTCTGTTGATCCCACCATGTACAGGAGGATCATTGGCAGCCTACTGTACCTGACAGCGACAAGGCCAGATATTGTCTTTGCAACATGCCTTGCGGCCCGCTTTCAGAGTAATCCAAAGGAGGAACATATCGCAGCAGTAAAAAGGATCATGAGGTACATTCAAGGTACACATAACTTCGGGTTATTTTTTGCTGCAGGAAGGGACAGTGAATTATCAGCATTTTCTGATGTTGAATGGGATGGTGATGTCGTAGATAGAAAGTCCACTAGTGGTGGAGCTTTCTATATTGGGCAGAAATGTGTTGGCTGGTTGAGCAAGAAACAAGAAAGTACTTCTCTTAGTACTGCTGAAGCTGAATATATCTCCGCCACAAAAGCATGCACTCAACTTCTTTGGATGAAGCAGCAGCTAACAGATATTGGTGATAAGGTGCAGCAACCAATGGTGATTTATTGTGATAACAAAAGTGAAATTGATCTTACGAAGAATCCGGTTCAGCATTCTCGTACAAAACATATTGAAATACGGTATCATTTTATCAAAGAAAAGGTTGAACAAGGCGTGATTAAAATGGATCATGTTGGAACTAATGAGCAAGTGGCTGATATCCTAACCAAGCCATTGACTGTGGCTGTGTTCGAGAAGCATCGGTTGAACCTCGGTGTTCGACCACCTCCTACTGCATAAGGAGGCTCCGGAAGTCCCCTCTCCCCGTTTGTTTTAACTGTTTTTATCTGCTTATGGCTGTGATGCAGGTTTATGGGGGAGATACTATCCAGGGGGAGTATGGCTTGAGCTGAAAGTTGAAAAAACTTTTCGGTCTTGGGTTTTATTGTCAATGGGGGAGAAAGTAATAAATTCAAGGCAAGAAATTCTTCTGTGATGAGAAGAAAGAAATTCTTCTGTGATGAGAAGTGTAAGATTGTGATGAGAAGTTTAATAAGGATAACATCGGGCGTCATGGAGAATTTCAAAACACTAAGACCCAATTCAAGATTTCTCTCTTGTTTTCTACACCGAGCATTGCTCACGTAGACTTAGAGTGTTGGCTGAGTTGATTCTTGCGTTTTGGATTTGCTCATGGTTGGAGATCTATTGAATTTATTCTGATTGCCAACAAACCCAAAGGGGGAGATTGTTGGAACCAGGTTATTCAAAGCATGATTTGGTGTATGGTTTGTGTTTGTTGTCAATCCTCAGTGGAAGTTCAGGGTGTGTACCAACAAAGCGATCATACCGTTCAAGCAGAAAATAGTTGTGAAGGTGGCGCTGTTTCCCAGTGTTTGCCCAATTTTTGGGCCTAAAAATCGGCCAATAAAGTAAAGTGTTTTTGGCAAAGGTACTTGCGCGTCGTGCTCTTGGAGGATAAAAGACTTGCGCGCCACATGCTTTTGAGGATCAGAACATCAAAATTTGGCTAAGGAAAGAAGGTCGCGCAAGTTTTGGTTGGGTCGCGCAAGTGAGTTGCGCGACAGAGTTTATTTAAGACAAGACTTGCGTGCCGTCGAGGGACTTGCGCGCCGTCGAGGGACTTGCGCGCCGCCGCGCAGGGGGTCCAGTTTGCCTATAAATACTGGACCACCCCTCCTCATTAACGACGAAGAAAAAGGCCGAGAGATTGTTCGAGCTCTCGTCGCGCAGGTGGTTGAGTCGCGCAGGTGGTTGTGTTGTCGCGCAAGTAGAGCTTGCGCGCCGGTTTTTGGCTGTACGCCCAAGGTGGTTTGGAAGAGAAAGGAAGTGTGTCGCGCAAGTATTAAGTTCAAGAAGGCAGTGTCGCGCAGGTGCTTCAGTGCCACTTGCGCGCCAGTTTAGACTTGCGCGCCTGAGACTTGCGCGCCGCCTGGAGACTTGCGCGCCGGGCTTGAAAAGCAGACCCAGACACTGAAGAAGCACGCCCGCCTTTTTGGAGCTGCACGAAAGCCGAGAGACTACTCGGTTCATTCAAGGAAAAGTGATATTCTTCTTCTGGTGAGAATCGGACTTCAATAGAGCATCTACATACAACAAAGGATGCACTCTTATGCAAATGAAGAAGAGACCTTCACGTCTATAAACTGAGTGGGACTTCACCAACGGCAGTGAGCCAGGGGGAGTCAACGGGAGTGACCCGAGGGACGCAGTGAGCTATCCCTGAACTATTGTAAAGGCAGTGAGCCTGGGATAGAGTGTCTGTACCCGAACTTTTGTATCTGCAGCTAGTGAAGCATAGTGGATTTAGGTACGACCGGCAACCTGTCGGCGTATGCTCCTTGGATGTAGCCCTTAGTGGTGAACCAAGTAAAAATGAATGTGTCTTCTCTGTGCATGTGAATGTTTTCATTTTGATCATATTCATCATACAGGTTCAACAAGTTCCTACCAACGTGGGAACAAGATCCAACAAATTAAACGAAAAAGTGGTCACCCTGATTCACCCCTCCCCTCTCAGGGTGTCCCGGGGTCCTTCAAAAGTTAAATTGGGTCATTACTTACTTAATATTTTTACCATCATGGATACCATATTATTTCTAACATTCATGGCTACCTTACAATGTAACCCTCACAGTTACATTATGATGTAACCCCCACCACTACCTTATAGAGTAACCATCGTAGTTACATTTGGAATAACTGTTGCGGTAAAACTCCAACATTAACATACCAAATGCATTGGAGGGAGATAAAGTTCCCACCCTTCATAATAAACAATTCCCAAGAACCAGAATATAATCATAAAACATGAACACTTGCATCATAAAAACATTTCTTAAAGAAAATAAATTATTTTAAAATAATGCTAAGAAAATTCAAATGAAATCTTTTTCTATGTAAATAAACATGTAATATTTTAAATAAAATATGAAAACATTAAGGCACCCTAAAAGTGTAATAATCCTCTCATTCCATATAAGTAAAAAAACATTCTTTTTGAATTTCAAAAACATTAAGAAGGATTTTAAAAGAAAAATCCATTACCTTGGGTTCATATTTCATTAAAAATGTTAAAACCTACTATATAATGGTTTAAATAGTTATATTAATATATTATATAACAATATTAATATCTATAATACCTTATATGATATTTTTATAACATCTTTCCACCAATTTACTAATAATATTTTGTTATTTCCATTGTTTATGGTGCATTCTTTTCATGGTTCCCTTGACCGGTTTATTATGTACTTCCTTATAAAAAACAAATAATACTTCATAAGTGAGTACACATATATATATAGGTTATTTGATGTAATTATAATTTAATTTAAAATCTCCATGAATGCCGTATTAGGAAATGATAACTCATCGTCCATGAAGGCAGTGAATTGATACACCATGGATGATGATTTCATTTTTAAGAATAAAAGAAGAAAATAAGAGATTAAATTTTGAATATACCATTTAACATAATAAAATAATAGTATATATATGATACTAGAGTTATCATGCAACTTTGGATAGGATTTGAGGATAAGGTAGAAGTGAGAATGAATTTAAAAGAGATGAAGGAATATACCACTAGAATCTTTTCTCATTGAGAACCACCTCATGGATTTTGGAATTGGCCTTTTGTGATATTAGAAGAACTATAATGTGTTTAGGGATGAGGTGATGGTAATTTGGTAGAATATAGTTGAGAAATATTTCTTAAGGTGATGAAATTAAGTGAATGAATGAGTCCCTTTTTATAATAGAGGTGAGGGTAAATTTAGAAATTAGCTAAAATATAATAAGTATAATATATGGTTTAAGAATTCAAAATGGTATAAAAGATAAATTGGATTACATTTTAGACACAATATTATCACATATTTCCTTATACATAAATTTTGTGATTTTTAAACAATTTAATAAAATATTATATTCATGAAAAATATTTTCTGTCAAATTAAATACTATTTGTAATGATGACTTTAAAAACATAAAAAAAGTTTAAGATTCAAAAATAATATTTTATTATATCCTAAAATTATAATATTCATCCATAGAAAAAATGGTTACCTTTAAAATCTACAATTATATATTTTTTATATTATTAATATCATTAAATTTATTAATTAATTAAATAATTATTGCATGATTGTTGTGAAAGCCTTTATGGTATTTAATTGTTGCCTAAAAATTAAAAATTACTTTTCAGGAAGAATATAAATTTATTATATTTAAAATTACTATTTATTTTTGAATTGTTCTTGGAAAACCATTTATTAAAATATTATACTAATGAAAAACTATAGTGTGAATAGCTTGACTTAATTTTAAATAAAATATGATAAATGTATTAATATGAGTCAAGTTGGTTTATAATGTTCCAAAATTAGAATCAACATAATATATTTTCCAAAACATATAGATAAAAATATATTTATTGACATTTTTGGGTCATTTATGGGTTCTTATAATTTTAAATAAAATAATTTTATTTATTTATCTTCCACTTGGACAAGAAATGAATCAGCATTGCATAAGAATTATAGTTAATTATTTCATATATAAAAATTAAAAATAAACTACTATAATTAAAATAAATTAATTTGGTTTAACATAAAATTTTATATTCATTAATTATATATATTTACTCACATCCATGTCAAGAAAACTTATTTACTTTTTTAATTTGTCTTTTCTTCATTTGCGCAAGCATTGCACATGCATTTGGATAATACTTTTGTTATATAACTATTAAATTTTAAATTATAATCCAAAAAAACATATTATACATAATAAGTAATAAAAAAATTCATGACAATAAATTTAAACACTCAATTATTATCTAGAAGTCACCAATTTTGATCTTTTCAGCAATGCACAGGCACTACGTTGACACTTATAATGATTTTTATACATATAATGAATTGAATTTTAATTTAATAGTTTTGAATTATTTTTGTACAATATATTTATTATAATTTCATAATTTAGTAATAACATATTTTTGATAAGTTTTACATCATAAATAAGTCTTTATGACATCATAAAAATACTATATTTAAATAAAACTGTATTTTTTACTATTCACAAAAAATTAATGTTATTTTCTTCAGAATATCATCAAAAATTCCTATGAATATAATTTTATTAGTATTTATTCAAAAATGAAATATTTTTTCTCAAATTAAAATTCTATTATTTGAAAATAAACCTTTTAAATATAACCATATAAGAAATTAGTTTACTAAAATTATTTATTTTAAGAATTTCTTAAAAAAATGAACTTAACTATTATTTCAAGAATATTAATAAATATAAAAACATATATTCTATTTTTACCTGGGTTGTAACACCCCCCCCCCTTTTAAATTTTTTCCTCACAATTTATTCACTTTTTGGACATATGAGGATTCATTTCTCTCATTGAATTTTCAGATTCCCATGTTGCTTCTTCAACTATGCGATTTCTCCCCAAAACCTTAACCTAGGGAATTACCTTGTTCTAAAATAATTTTTCTCTGTGATCAAGAATATTAACGTGTATTTCTTAATATGTAAGGTTAACTATCATATAAGATACTTTTGGGATCAATACATGAGATGGATATGACACATATTTTCATAACATCGAAACAAGAATAACATTGTGTAACTGAGATAAACTCAGAGGAAAAGATAATCGATAGGAAACTATTCCAACTTTATCCATGGTTTTATTAGGTCCGATGAACCTTGTACTTATCTTTAATTTCCTACCAAATTGAAAAACTTTTCAATGGTGATATTTTATGTAACAAATGATCACCCACCTCAAAAGAAAAGTCTTTCCTCCTATTATATGGAAAGATTGTATACCTACTTTGAGATATGATGATATGTTTCGAGATTATATTCACTTTATGTACCACTTAATAAACTAATTATAGTCCCATAAACTTTATTTCCCTAATATCATCCCATAATTCTAGAGTTCGGCACCACTGTCCATATAATACCTTAAAAGGTTCCACATGTAAACTGGAATGAAAACTGTTATTATAAGAAAACTCAACTAATGAATGATTCTGAACCCAACATTCGATTTAATACACTGAACAAGATGAAAAAATATCCTCCAATGTATGAATCCTTTGCTCGGTCTATTTATCATATTAAGGATGAACGGTAGTGGTGAAATTTAATTCCGTTCCCAACAACTTCTTAAGGCCTTTCCAGAAGTTAGAAGTGGTCATGGGATCATGGTCAAATAAAATGGATATAGGAACTCTATATAACCTGAAAATATATTTGAGTTAAATTATAGAATTTTTATCTAAAGATAGAGTACCTAGAATAGGAAGGAATTGTGCATATTTACTTATCCAATCAATAATAACCCAAATTGCATTGTTACCTTGAGAAATATTTGGTAATCCCACCATGAAATCTATAGATATATCTTCCAATTTCCACTCTAGAACTAGAAAAGGGTGAATCTTATAATTTTTTAGTTGTTTCTCTACTTTAAGATATTGAAAAGTCATATATTTCATGGTAAATTCATCAATATCTCTTTTTATTCTATCCCGATAGTAATACTTTTTAAGGTTTCTGTACATCTTTTTGTTGTCAGGATGAACTGAAAATAGAAAACTATGAGATTCACTTAACAATTCTTTATTTAGATATGAATCATAAGGAACACATAATTTCTTTCCAAATCCCAATAAATAATATTTATCAACATTTAATTTAAGAAACTTAACTTTTTTCTACCAATTCCACGGTTCACTGTAACTCATAGTCTTCCTTATATTCTTTTTTAATTTTGTTTTAGAGACATGACTATAGAGACACCTAAACAAACAAAGGAATTTCCTACACCAAAAACTTCCAATCTAAAATTTATTAAATAATTTACCAAGGGGTGTTGTTCCAAACGTAACATAGTTAATATAGAATTATGTTTTTGACTCACGGAATCCACCAATTTTTTTTCTTTTCCAGGATGGAAATTGATCTTATAATCAAAATCCATTATTAGTTACATCCATCTTATATTCCTCATGTTCAATTTTGTCTGATTAAATATATATTTGAAACTTTTATGGTCAGTATATATTTCACATTCTCCTCCATATAAATGTTGACTCAAAATTTCTAATGTGAAAACCACAGCTACTAATGATGGTACATGGGTCATTTTGGAAGCTCATAAGATGGGGATTTGAAAAAAATTCATCATTTGTAAGAGATGAATTATCATCTCTGATGATCCAATCTCGGATACAGTCTAAGAATCTCAAGTAAATTAAACAGTGAACAAAAACTAAAATAAAAAAATATACCCTTTTTATATCTGAAGTTGTGGTTGACATCTTCTTATTTCTAACTATTTTATTATGTAGGATCCAAAGACGAATCCATCAATATTTTCCACACATACATCAAAAATAACTTAGAATGACTATCATCGAATTCCAGTTTCTAGTGTGGAGATCCGACGATACATTCAACATCTCGATGATCACCGCATCAACATACCTTTGATGCATGGAGATAAAGTCGATCTGAATGCCTATATCAAGATTATCTATCTCTAGAAAATGAGAAAGGATGTAGAGGCTCTAGAAATATAATAGTGAATAGTACATGGTGAGAGACTCTCTCATCCTGTTTATAGAAGTTGTTCAAAATACCTGGATGGGTTCCCCGACCCTTACGTATTTAATGTACACTAAATAAATAAATATTACAAACTAAACTATGCCCTATTATTTATAATTTTATCACATACCTATAATATATATAAAATTTATTACATGATAAACTCAAATCATTAACTCGACTTGTAACTCCCGTTTAATATTAAACGAACCTAGAATATGAAAATAATATTTGTTCGATTAATATTATTCCTCATATTTACATAACTTCTAAATAAAGTTAATAAATAAATTCAATAATAATTATTATTTACACGAATAATATGAATTTATTTATCAGTGATCAATAAATTGGACAATACTCAGACCTAGTGGTGAGGCCTACCATGTTTGATATACCTATTCAACTGAATAGGGCGGATTCTTGAATCTGTTATTGTGTGTAACCCTATAGGACCTTATCTCGACAATAGTGAATAAAATCCATAGACCAAGAGAATATTATAGAAACTCATCAAGGCCCCTAAATAGATACGTATAGTCATAGAAATGCCAACCAGCCTATGAACACAAAATGTGTACTATAATCTCTTTTCCCTTAGATATCTCATAAAGAAGGATTCACACTAGTATTATCACCCATTCCTTGAATTATTATTTTTTAATCTAACTCGATGGATTTATCTTTCGACTACCTTGGATAAGGATTTATAATGGTACTACCATACCGATCAACAAGGCATAAGATATATAACTTCATTAACCAAGAAGAGAAAAAAACATTCTTGACCATTCAACCAATGCCATACCACCAATGACGCACCCAACACAAGATACCTCATCATGATTTCAATATCACGGTCTTTCCTTTAATCAAATAATGCAATAAAATGGACAAAATTAATAATGACCTCAAGTTAGGAGACCAATACACATATCCAAAGATAGAAAAAACTAATGACACCCGAAACATTGGTGTTCCTATTGATGGGTCTATCCTAATGATCTCACTACTAGAGATCAACAAGTGATAACTTCATGAGAAGGAGTCTCAATGCTTATGATCCCCCAACACCATATAGTCAAACATAAACTATGTCCTATCAAAATGATGTATCTATAACGTAATACATTTTTTAATATTAATTTCACATTATATCAAGGTTCTCATTATAGCATATGATCCACTGTAACCATTTTATATGACCATTAATCTATGAAAATTACCATTAAAAATTGTAAGAATAAAATTATACACTATAATGATAGGAATACATCATGTATTTCTAACTGTATAAATGAAATGATAATCTAAAAGTACTGTTAAGTTGGGTCTAGGGAACTCACTTTTACAACACTCCCACTTGCCCAAGAGACAACTTGCTAATGATACTTGTTAGATCCCACATGATAAAGATCTTGTTACTACTGAGTAACATCATTAGCGGTTGGGTCTACAACATTTTCATTGGATGGTAATTCTTCTTTACGAAACCTCATCTACTTGTGTAAAACTTCTCAAGAGACGTTATCCCCGAGTATATCCTTTTATCCACTATCAAAACATGACATCATGGAAAGTACTAGTAACTAAATTATCATTATGGTAAAAAATTACTCATTAAGTGAAATTACCAGAACTAGAACAAATCGTTGCATTTAATAACTACTTATTATATTACTTGGACGCTATAATGTACTCAATATTTGGAGGTATATCTAGCACAATATTTTATGATCTTGTATCACCCAAAACATTATTCTAACTATGATATTAGATAAAATTTATCCAATAGAAGACTAGTATGTGTCCCACTAAAAACTAATATCTCTTCCCCTCCACTTACTAGGTATATATCTTTTATTCCTATCAAAGTACAATAAGATGGTTCTAACTGCATCACTTACAGTACTCCTAGATATAATTGGTATTTTACTATTATAAAGTATATGTTGGAAATATAATTTCTTTTACATATCATGGCATATGTGATTAATCCATCCCTGAAGCCCATATAATTCTACTCACCACTTAATCTTCTCTTACTACTTTTCATGTCTACTTGGAGAGATGTATTCCATGTGACACTAGAAACAATTATTCTCTTGAATTGATACAAATTGTATTTTTCAATACCATGTCACTATAGATATGATTGACTAGGTCCAAGAAACTGTTAAATCTACCTCTGTAGATCATACTCCCTAAAAACTAGGTTGTAATTTTAATTCATTCACTAGAGAATCACTTTTATCATGGTCCTAGCTAACTGTAAGAATAATATTTTTTTCATATATTAATAAACATATTTCAATTGTAAAACAATGCCGCTCTCACAAACCTTTGGTAGACACATGGTATAGATTCATTCCAAATAAAAGTTCTATGATCTTGTTTCTTACTTTAATCCTAAACAGGATTTCAGTAAATTACAACCCTATTTTAATTTAGTGATGTGATCATCACTGTATGGTTGCATCATGTAGACACCTTACACGATTGGTGTTCATGACATCCATTGCTCAATAAAATGATCATAGAAAGTAGTTACGATAAGTAAAATTCTAATATATTTAGGAATAAAAAATCAGTATAACTAATCAATCCTTATTGGTACAATGATTATACCATCCATGTATCATCTAACATGAATACCTACAATGGTATTCAAAATAATAATCCCCTTCACACTTTGATACATGGAATCCATTATTGAATTTTAATTGGTCATGTCAATCTTTTCTAATTTTGATATACTAATTACTTGTAATAATTATTGTTTGAAATTAATAATTTATGATTAGCCATGGTGAATATAACACTATAACTTTGGTTTTAACCTTCAATTTTAGTATGTGTCTCTAAAACAAACTTTTTCAACATGATGTTGTAGATCTAGTTCCTATGAAAACTATTTGTGAATATTTAGCATTGACTAAACCCAAATCATTCTCTCTCCCACTATCTTAATTATATATGTTCACCCATATGTATAAATTTAGTATATAACATGACTATATGATTTATATCATATGGATTTATGCAATATTCTAAGAAAATAGTAGGATACTTACTTATATGCACAATGTGATTAGCTTGATGTATGTTTTTTCATATCCTTAACAAAACTTTTTTCATCTAAACACATGTTCTTATTACATTATGGATTTACATCATACTATGACTCATAAAATATACTTTTTTCATTATAATTGGCATTGGTTATGGGATATCAATGTTATTTTCAAATAATTTCTTCAAATATAATTTATGTTTCTGCATGTTGCAACATTGATACTACTTACATCATGACTCTGATGTATACAATGTGCATTTATGAATTTCTCCATGATAAATTTTATTGACCAATGTTAACATGTATGACTTATCAAAAATCCTTAATTTTCCACTTAATGTGGATAATATTAATTTTTAAGATATATAATATTCAGGTTCATTATTATTCAAAAATACCATTTTAGTTCATTTTACACATTGAACATTATTTCATATTATAATTGTAATTCCTTCATAAAACAATATATTAAATGGTACATTTTCTAATTACATTTAAAGTACCCGATGATCTTGATTTTATTTTTATATTTAATTTTCAGGTTTCTCATTACATGGGTAAAAATTCATATTTTTGGAGTACTAGAAGATTCACATTAGAAGACCACCAAAGTTGGCCTTGAACCAACAACATTCTGGGAAAAGTAAACTGGAAAACATCCCAATAAATAGACTGTATCATCCAAGATACAATCCCAATTATTCTCACCATTAAAATGAAGATAGAGGAAATCATGGAAAATATTTCATCCAACAGTGAAAAGAGCTAATTTGGATGTTTTAATTGAGTTCTAGGAGGCCCAATTTGGAGATTAAATTCTGGACCAGATTATGCGGCCCAAAAAAACATCCCCCCTTTCGATAATATCTCACAAACCATAATTAAATTAGGGACGGAATTTTAAAGGGGGTCAGTAGACATCCAAATATCCATTTTAATCTTCCATGGCCTACTATAATTCTGCCATATAAAAGGTCATTTTGACACGTCTATTCGGTGGATGCAAGCTGCCTTCCACTTTGGGTCATGGGTGGAAAAGTCCAAGTTCCACAAGCTTTCCACCCACATAAGCCTAGCATACTCAAGTGAGATGACTTTCACTATTTTATGCTCTACCCAAGGCTCCAAAAATATCTATTTAAGGTGGTGGTTTTAGAGGATTTATTCTTCTTTTATTCTTTCTTTCATTGTAATGTTATGGGGAAATTTTGTTGTTTCATGTTTTTCTTTCACATGTAAGTTGTTCTAATTCATATTAGTTTCTTTATAAAAGTTCTTATTCTCCTCTTGTTATATTCTTGTTCATATTAAGTTGCTACCATTGCCTCATGGTGTGAATTTATTCAAACCAAACCTTGTGAAATTATCACACAACGATGGAGTGATCGTTATTTCATTGTCTTTTTCTATCTCTTCAATTATTCCCTCATGAGTCTACTTCCCACTTCTATTTAAACAATAGAATCAATGGAGGGATAACCCACTTATGGGTAAATATAAGGTAGTATCAAAAGGATGGATTGGATTTAATTTCTCACATAATTAATTTAAAATCACTTCTTTATTTGATATTTTTATTTGATGATTTTAAAACTTCTATATCCTTGTTGAATTTAAAGGCCACATAATTCAAGTTCTAATATAAGCCTTTACCTTGAAGTGATCAAAATATTTATCCTTCAAGTGTATAGGTGATTATTATTAATGTGTGTAGGTACTAAACTATTAGGTGATGATGTTGTTTGATCTTCTTAAATGAACTCATTTCAAATATAAGAAATTGAAATAGTTGAAAGGGGAATGCATCAAATCCACCCCAAGTGATAACCTATGATCAAATAATTTTTTAAATTGAATTAAATTTAGTATCTTAGTGTTCACTTAAAACCATCTAAAATAAACTTATGTTGGTCAGTTCATAGCAAAAAACAATCCATAGAATTAATGTGTCTCTAGGTTTCTTCTTAGGTCTCTGAGGATTCGACAACCAAAGCTAAACTACAAGTGAACTATTAACTCTAAAAACTTGTGTAAATTTGGGCGAGATCAAATTTTGGAACCATTAAAGAGGACCTAAGTAAGTTATCATAGACATTATCATCCTTTTCTAACCCCATGTTCTCTATTCTCACCCACATTCCTCTTAGCTTTTCACCTTTCTGTTTGTGTGTGTCCTAAGAATCTCAAATCCTAATTTCAATCTACTACAATGGAATCTCTTCAACATTACCCTATCATAAACCCCTGTTAGAATAAAATTGGAAATAATTATTGGGAATCCCTTAACACAGTAAATTTCTTTTATCAAACCTTGAATGATCACTCCACACTCGGTGAGATGCATAATCATTTAAATGATGACTGTTTAAAGGATAAATTTCCATCCCTCTCAAAGATGGTTGAAGAGTTCAATATTTGGGAATTCCTTGACGTCCATCCTCATAAAATTTATATTCCTCAATAATTGATTAAAAATTTTGTAATCAAATGGATATAATTAATTCTGAGGTTTCATCCTAGAGATTCGAATTACAATGCATTAATAATTGTGAATAACTCATCCCTACACTGATTTTCCCTTCCACAACCTTATGTGGAGTGTCTCGTTTCCCAAAAACCTCTCATAAATTTATGAAGAACAAACATTTTGGATTTGGGGTAGGGTATGTAAATCATGAAATTTATGAAGGGCCTTTAAATCAGGAATAAATTAGTTTCATATATTTACAAGAGGGAAATTTGATATCGTGGATTGAGTGCCCCTATTATTGTTCCATTAATGATTTTTCAGAAACACCAATCACTGAATCATTGGGAGAAATCACAAACATTGAGTCCATACCCATTCCTGGAACTAATCTTTCCAATTTGGTGGTTGCATCTTCTATTCAAAATGAACCAATTTTTTTAAGAAATTTGGAAAATGAAACTAAGTTAGATTCAAAATATCCTTCTCTATCTGAATGTCCTATCCAACCTGAGCTCAAAATTATTGTCCTTCCTTCCATGCTCAAGTATACCTTCATAGGATATAATAATTACCTTTCATTTGAAATTCATTCTTATTTTGATACCAAATATTTTGTAATGATCATTGTTGTCTTAAGGAAGACTACAGAGGAAACTAGATCAACCATTTTTTATATTCCTTGGATTTTACCACTCATTGTAGAACATAAGTTTGTACATTACACAAATTATAAACAAATAATCAATATAAATGAAGTAGAAGTGGAGAAATAAGGGGTCCCTAAAATTTTTAATGTTGGTATTGGGTAAGTTAGGGGGTTTCATGTTGAGCTAACGACATTAAAATAAAGCGTTGCACTGGAGTCAACCTGTGGTTTTCATGTTTCCAATATTTTTTTATCATATTTATTTTTCAAATAAAATTAATTATACAATATTATATTTAAAAAAATATTTATCTCTAAATATGATAGTACCATATATTGTTGACCTATTCTTCTATTATGAGTATGGATGGGTATGAAAGGGGAGTACCATATTCATCTGTGTCATGTGCTGTGATCTTTGAGTAAAACCTGACCCAAAAATTTAAAATAAGACAATTTATCATCAGTTCATTTTATTTTTATGTGTTTGTAGGTTAAAATAAAAACACAAAAATAAAATAATTAAAATTAAAATAAAAAGACACATCGTAGGTCATGGGGAAAACCCTCTCACAACTGGCGAATTCATGGGGACTCGAACCCGGGACCGAAGGGATATAGGGGCGCGTGATTACCACTAAACTACAACTTGTAGTGATTCCTTATTCTATAATTTTTATATATATACTTATATTTTTGTTTTTTTATTATATATATATATATTGTTTTGTTTTTTTTCTTTTTCCACTAGGGAACTCTATGAGTAACTTGAATATCAAAATACTAAATTGGAGTAAGACGAACTTCAACTTCGACCACCAGGTGACTTCATTCTATGATCCTCATTTTTAAATTCCTTTTTGAAGTCCCTTTATCTAACTCTACCCCTTCTAAATTTTCTTTTCTTCAAACATTGGGGACAATGTTATTTTATGCTGGTGGGGATATGAAATAACAGATTTTCTTTTGTGTAAAAAAATTGGATTTTGTGTGAAATAAAATGATTTGAAAAAAATGTGTGTAAATATAATGAAAATAATCCTTTTAACTTTGAACATGATAATACACATTGAAAACTTTGAAACTGAATATCAAGTAATATATAATTCCCCTATTCTGATTTTAATACATGTATAATTTCATGAGCATAGATTTTTTGAAAGTGTGGCTGTCTAATGTGATATTTCATTGTTTATATTTTCACCCAAAAAAATAATCACAACGCACATCCTTTGGATAATGGGGTATTAGTTTGAGTTTATGGGGTCCCGCAAATAAATATCACAGTTTTGGTGATCATTTTAGTTTTAATATGAGTATTAAATAAAAAATATATTAAAAACAATAAATTTGTGCGTAGAGAAATGAAATGACATAATGCATGGTTTTTGACACATAGGGATCGTGACTCCCTAATTTCCTGGCCCAGAGTTTGTAATTTTATCTCAATTTGTGATAATTTGACTTTTTTTACTGGGTTAACTAGATATGATGCCTGAGTACCTGGGCTACACTTGGTGCCCTAAGGTCTTTGAGTCTGGGAGTCATCGGCAAAGTCTCGCTACATGGGTTGACTCTATTGTGTGTGATTTCAATTAACATAGAAAAATTGAAAAACAAAAATATATACAATAAAAAAATATAATACTCATCTTAATATTGAAATTTGATCCCACCTATTTCTTCTGTCTTTTCCCCTTTGAATAAAGATAAATCCCCATATCGATTGTGATACACAACACATCGTCATACTTAATTGATATCAGATGAAATATGGAGATGAATTTGAACAAAGTAATTGGATTGATATTGGGATATTCTTATAAAACTCTCTTGTATTAAATGATTTTGATGGGTTTCGTGATTATTTGGTATAATGGTTCTTGGCGATCAAAGTGTATTAAAGTTTTTATGGAAAAGGGAATTCAAATTTCATATTGTTGTGATAAATTTTTCTCATGACAAGAAAAACTCAAGTTGGGGGTATGATTAGCCACTAAATGAGAATAATATTCATTATTAGTATATATAATATTAATGTTTTTTATTATTCATAAACACCATTTTAGTGCATTTTACACTTTTAACATTATTTCATATTACAATAGTAATTCCTTCTGAAAATGCACTATTACATGGTACATTTTTTAACATCATTTAATGTACACAATTATCTTGATTTTATTTTAATATTTAATTTCGAGGTTTCTCATTACATTGGTAACAATTCATTTTTTTGGAGCACCAGAAGATTCACATTAGAAGACCACCAATTTTTTCCTTGAACCAACAACATTCTGGGCAAAGTAAACTGGACAACATCCCAATAAATAGACTGTAGTGGCCAATATATAAGATCAATGATTATAAAAATTTAACTGATGATATGGGACCTCATGGAGAAAATTTCATCCAACAATAAAAAGAGATAATTCGGATTTTTTAATGGTGTTCAAGGTGGTCCAATTTTGATATAAAATTCTAGGCCAGATTCTACGGCCCAGAAAAATAGCCCACCATTTCGATAATATCTCCCAAAAAAATTTCATTTGGGCTGAAATTTTACTGACGATTAGAAGACATCTAGAGCTCCAGTTTATTATTCTATGTCCCACTATAATTAGTCCATCTAGATGGTCATTTTGACGCGTCTATTCGGTAGATGCCATCTACCTTCCCCATCGGGTCAAGGGTGGAAAATTCTAAGTTCCACAAGCTTTCCACCACTCTAAGCCTGACATACTAAAGTGGGATGACTTTCACTATTGGATTCTATACCCAAGCCTCCTAAAATTAATATTCAAGTTAGTGATGTTATAGGATTTATTCATCTTTTATGATTTCTTTAACTATATTGTTATGCTGTAATTTTGTTGTCTCAAGTTTTCCTTTCACATGTAAGTTGTTCTAATTCATCTTAAAATCTTAATAAAAGTTCTTATTCTCCTCTTATTCTGTTCTTATGTATATCACATTGATAACTTTGTCTTAGGTTTTGAATTTATTCAAACCAAACCTTGTGAAATTATCACATAATGATGGAGTGATTGTTATTTCATTGTCTTTTTTACTTCTTCAATTATTCCCTCATGATTCTACTTCCCTCTTCTATTGAAACCATACAATCAATGGAGGGATAACATAATTACAGGTTGATCCAAGGGAGTATCAAGGGGATGTATTGGATTTTATTTCTCACTCAATTAATTTCTAATCACTTATATTAATTGAATTTTTTATTTGATGATTTTAATACTTCTTCGTCCTTGTTGAATTATAAGGATATATACTTCAAGTACTAATACGATCCTTTACCTTTATGTTCTCAAAACTAAGATCCTTCAAGTGTATAGGTGATTAATATTATAGTGTATATGTACTAAACCAGTATGTGATGATGTTGTTTGATCTTCTTAAATGAACCCATATCAAATATAAGAAATTGAAATAGTTGAAAAAGGAATACATATAATCCACCCCAAGTGATAAACTAGGATCAACTCATTATTTTAAATTGAATTCACTTAAGTATCATACTGTTAACTTAAAACCATCTAAAATCAACCCAAGTTGTCCACTTCATATCCAGAAACAATCCATAGAATGTATATTTCTGTATGTTACTTCTTAGGTCTCTGAGGATTTGACAACCCAAGATAAACTACAAGTGACCGCTTAAACCTATTCAATTTTGTAAATTGGGGCGAGGTCAAATTTTCGTGCCATTTCTAGGGACCTAGACACTATCATCCTTTTCACACCCCAATTTCTCTATTCTCACCACCATTCCTCTTATCTTTTCACCTTTCTATTTGTGTGTGTCCTAAGAATCTCAAATCCTAGTTTCAGTCTACTCTAATGGAATCTCTTCAACATTACTCTATCATAAACCAATGTTGTAATCAAATTGGAAATCATTATTGGGAATCCCCTAACTCAGTAGTTTTCTTTGATCAATACTTGAATTATTACTCCACACTCGATGAGATGCACAATCATTTAAATGACGACTCTTTAAAGGATAAATTTTCATCCCTCTGAAGGATGGTTGAAGAGATAAATATTGGGGATGTACATGATGTTAAGCCTTCTAAAAATTCTATTCCTCAAAAAATTAATTGAACAATTGTGTAATCAAATGGAGATAATGAATTATGAGGTTTCATCCTTGAGATTAGAATTAAAATGCATTAATACTTGTGAAGAACTCATCCTTACACTGATTTTCCCTTCCATAACCTTATATGGAGTGCCTAATTTCCCCAACAAACTCTCTTGAATTTATTGAAGAACAAACCTTTGTATTTGGGGTAGGGTATGTGAGTCAAGAATTGTATGAAGGGTCTTTAAATTAGGAGGAAATTGATTTCATGTATACAAAAGAGAGAAATTTGACATTGTGGATTTAGTGCCCCTATTATAGCTCCGTTGATGATTTTTCAAAAACACCAATCACTGAAACATTGGGATAAATCACAAACATTGAGTCCATACCCATTCCTGGAACTGATCTTTCCAATTTTGTGGTTTAATCTTCTATTCAAAAGGAACCAATTTTGTTGAAAATTTTGGACAATGAAACTGAGTAGGATTCAAAATCTCCACCTGTGTTAGAATGTCCAATCCAACCCAAGCTCAAAATTATTGTCCTTCATTCCATGATCAAGTATCCATTCATAGGATATAAGCATGACCTTTTAGTTGGAATTCATTCATCTTTTGAAACAAAAAATTTAGTAATGATCATTGATGTCTTAGGCATGACTATAGAGGAAACTCGATCAACCATTTCTGATATTCATTGGATTTTCCCACTCATTGTAGAACATTGGTTTGTACATGAACCAAATTCTAAACAAAGAATCAATCTCAATAAACTATAAGTGGAGAAATATGGGGACCTTAAAATTTTGAAAATTGGTATTGGGTAAGTTATGTTGGTTCATGTTGAGCTAATGATGTTAAACAAAAGCGCTACACGAGAGGCAACCCCTGGTTTTCATGTTTCCAATCTTTTTGAATCATCTTTATTTTTAAAATAGGATTAATAAATAAATTTTATATTTAAAAAATTATTTAACTCTCAATATGACAATACCATATATTGTTGACATGTTCTTCTATTATGAGTATGGATGGGTATGAAAGGGGAGAACCATATTCATTCGTGTCACGTGGTGTGATTTTTGAGTAAAACCATACCCAAAAATTTAAAAATAAGACAATGTATTATTAGTTCATTTTATTTTTATGTGTCTGTAGGTTAAAATAAAAATAAAAAAAATAAAAAAATAAAAGGACACATTGTAGGTCATGGGGAAAACCCCATCACAACCAGCAAAGCTGCGGGGACTCAAACCCAAGACCGAAGGGAGACAGGGGAGCACGCTTACCATTGACCTATGACTTATTGTGCTTTATTATTCAATAATTTTTATATATATACATATATATGTTACTATTTTTATTATTATAAATATATATATATATATATATATTTGTTTTGCTTGTTTTTTTCTTTTTCCACTAGGGAACTCTATGAGTAACATGGATATCAATGGACTAAATTGGAGTATCAAGAACTTCAACTTCAACCACCAGATGAATTCATTCCATGATCCTCATGTTCAAATTCCTTTTGAACTCCCCTTATATTCCTCTACCCCATTATAAATTTTATTTTCTTCAAACACTACAGACATTGTTATTTTAAGTTGAGGGGATATGAAATAAAAAAAATTCTTTTGTGCAAATAAATTGGATTTTGTGTGAGAAAAGTGATTTGAATAGAATGTGTGTAAATAGAAGGAAAAATTATTTTAACTTTGAACATGATAATAAAAATTAAAAACTTTGAAACTGAATATAAAATAATTTAGCATTCCTTGATTACGATTTTAATCCATGTATAATTTCATGAGCATAGATTTTTTGAAAGTGTGGTTGTCTAATGTGATATTTCATCATTTATATTTTCATAAAAAAAAAGAATTACAACACACATCCTTTGGATAGTGGGGTATTAGTTTAAGTTCATAAGGTCCCCCAAATAAATAACATATGTTTGGTGATCATTTTTGTTTTAATATGAGTATCCAATAAAACAAAAAAACAATAAATTTGTGCATAGATCAATGAAATGACCTAATGCATGGCTTTCAGAACTTGGGGATCATGACTCTATAGTTTTGTGGCCTGGAGTTAGTAATTTTATCTCTATTGTGGTAGTTTGACTTTGTTTTTTATTGATTTAACTTGAGATTATTCCTAATTATGAGGGCTTCACTTGGTTCCCTAAGGTCTTTGATCTAGGGAGTCATCGACAATGTCTCACTACATGGGTCGACTCTATTAAGTGAGATTTCAATTAACATCGAAAAATTGATAAAATATATACAATAAAAAATTGAAAACTCATCTTAATATTGAAATGGGATTCCACCAAGCATTTTTGTCATTTCCCCCTTGAATAATGATGAACCCCCATGTCTATTGTGATAGACAACACATCCTTATACTTAATTGATATTGGATAAAATATAGCGATGAATTTGAACAAAGGAATGAGCTTGGGATTAGGATATGCTTATGAAACTATCTTGTATTAAAATATTTTGATGAGTTTCATGATTATTTGGTATAAGGGTTCTTTGTGATCAGTGTTTATTAAAAAGTTTTTGGAAAAGGGAATTTAAATTTCCTATTGTTGAGATATATTTTTATCGGCACTAAAAAAACTCAATTTGGGGGGGGGGGGTGATTATCCAATTAATGAGAATAATATTCATTTTTAATTTATATAATATTCATGTTATTTATTATTCATAAACACCATTTTAGTTCATTTTAAAATTTGAACATTATTTAATATTATAGTTGTAATTCCTTCTTAAAATGCACTATTAAATGGTACATTTTTGAACATCATTAAAAGTACCCAATGATCTTGATTTTATTTTCATATTTAATTTTCGGGTTTTGCATTACATTGGTAAAAATTAATACTTTTAGAGCACTAGAATATTCACATTAGAAGACCACCAAAGTTGTCCTTGAACCAACAACATTTTTGGAAAAAGTAAACTGAACAAGAGAAAAATAAAAAGACTGTAGAGGCCAAGATACAAGCCCAATGATTCTCAAAATTTAACTTAATATAGGGAACCTAATGTATAACATTTCATACAATGGTTAAAAGTGCTAATTCAGATGTTTTAATGGAGTTCCATGTGTCCCTTCTTTTTGAGATAAAATTCTCGGCCAGCTTCTGCAGCCCATAAAAACAGCCTACCATTTCGATAATATCTCGTAAAAATAAATTCAATTTGGGCTGAACTTTTACAAGAGGTTAGGAGACATCTGGATCTCCATTTTATTCGTCTATGTCCCACCCTAATTCCGAAATCTAGAAGGTAATTTCGATGCGTTTGTTTGGTGGATGCAAGCCGCCTTCCACTTTGGGTCAATGTTGGAAAAGTCTAAGTTATACAAGCTTTCCACCACCCTAATACTACCATACTCAGGTGTCATGACTTTAACTATTAGAGGATAAAACCAAGGCTCCTAAAATACCTATTTAAGGAAGTGTTTTTGGAGGATTTATTCATATTTTTTGATTTCTTTCATTGCAATGTTATGCATCAATTGTTTTGTCTCAAGTTTGTCTTTCACATGTAAGTTGTTCGAATTCATCTTAGTTTCTTAATAAAAGTTCTTATTCTCCTCTTATTTTGTTGTTATTCATATCACGTTGATACCTTTGGCTCATGGTGTTAATTTATTCACACCAAACCTTGTGAAATTAACACACAATGGTGGAGTGATAATTATTTCATTGTCTTTTTTTACTTCTTCAATTATTCCCTCATGAGTCTACATCCCATTTCCATTAAAACCATAAAATAAATGGAGAGATAAACCACTTATGGGTTGATCTAAGGGAGTATCAAGGGTATAGATTGGATGTTATTTCTCTCTCCATTAATTTCTAATCACTTCTTTTAATTGATAATTTTATTTGATGATTTTAAAACATCTTTGTCCTTGTTGAATTTTAAGGCTACATAATTCAGGTTCTAATATGAACCTTTACCTTGAAGTGCTCAAAACATTGATCATTCAAGTGTATAGGTGATTAGTATTAAAGTGTGTAGGTATTAACACAGTAAGTGATGATGTTTTGTGATCTTCTTAAATGAACCCATCTCAAGTATAATAAATTAAAATAGTTGAAAAAGGAATGCATCTAATCCACCCCAAGTGATATCCTAGGATCAAATCATTCATTTAAATTTAATTACCTTAAGTATATTAGTGTTCACATAAACCCATCTAAAATAATCCCAAGTTTTCCACTTCATAGAAAAAAACAATCCATATAATTTTTGTTTTTGTAGGTTACTTCTTAGATATCTGAGGATTCAACAACCCAAGCTAAACTACAAGTGACCGCTTATGCCTAAAAACTTGGGTAAATTTGGGTGAGACCAATCCTCAATATTAAAATCAATGTCGTGATGTAAATAAGGTAATTTATGTTGAAAAATTACTTCACGCTACATTAAATTGATCGATAATGCTTGGTCAAGATATTCTTTGACCTATCAGCCCAAAGAAACTCATATCTTATCAAAATCCATATATCATACTTCACCTTACCATTTAGTAATTTCTTAAAGGAATCTTATGAAGTTTATTAAAAACTAGCTTACCCTTGGGATATTTCATACTAACTTGTTAAAAACATTCCAAAATCCCTGTGGATTACCTTTATTTCTAATGGTTTTATTGTTCAAAAAAAAGATTTCAATAATACCAAATGTGTTTCAAATGATCAAGCCTAAAATAGGATATATACTTGATTTCCGTTTTTTTGTTTTGCATGAAAAAGAATTATCTTGCCAGAACTGGGAAAAAATATTACATTTTTATATTTTTCACACATTTCCAATGATTCAAGTATCACTGGCCTATTTTTTGAGTATGATAAACCATAAACAAAATTCATTCCTAAACTTGGAAAAATGACTCCAAGTGTCCAATAAACACAGGGGATAAATTTTTTTTTATTCTGAACAAATTGTTCAACGTGAATCATTCACTTGTCAATTAAAATTCACGTGTGTCTCACCACTCACTTATGAATCACCCTTTATAAAACTCTTGGAGAATAAAATTGAATTATTTTAATATTTATATTACATACTTGGTTACTATATTTCAATACACACATGTGAAGGTAATATTGTTTTTAATACACAATTAGTGTGTTAGAAACATTATATTTATGAATATACATGATGAAGAAGTGGGTAATTGTTTCTTCAATCATTTCATCGATCCTAACTTACATAGAATTTATTTCAAGTTATGTGATACAAATAACATATTGTTAAATAACCAACCTCATTTTATTTAAGGATGTTGTGAATGTGACTTTGGAATTTCACTTTCCAATAGCGTTTTTGCCTTTAATTTCAACTTCTTCTTCATAAGTATTAGTGATTAATTTGTCTTTAATATTCGTATTGTGTGACAAACCTTACCTAAAATTTAATTAATCTTTTACTCCATCCTATTCATTTTATTAACTTAAAAAAAACTAGAGTAAATGGATGAAAATGTTATGATATATAAATCCATTGAAATAACGTGATCAATCTTTCAATTTACACACGTCCATGTAATAAACACCCATTAATATCTATGCTTCACTTTCTCCTTGAAAACTTCTCAGAGATGAGTCTAGATGTGTAATCATCCATGTCCCGATGTTATAACCCCAAAAAACACTGGATGTTGAAGAAAACATTACGACATAATGATAATATTAATCCTACCTGAGTCTCCTATAATAATTTTTACACTCTCTATTCCAGAGGTGTCTTAATAGATAGGGACATTATCACCTTGAATTTCCTATATCATAGTATTGTGCACAAGCACCTGTACTACACAAGGAAATTCATGATATTTTGGAAACTTACATTGTCTAATATTTATCGTAGATTACCTTGTGATATTAATTTCTATTTTCTGTATTAATAAAACTGGAATATTAATACTTTTATATTGATTACCAATTTAGAAATTATTGATTAGTTAATTAAATCAGTAATTGTCTCCCACTATTTTCTTGAATTCTAGGAAAGATCTGTGATAGAATTGCAATACTATTTTGGTTGAGTATTCTAGTGGAATGGATCCTTGAGCCTCCATCATAGTGTAAAATCTATGGCTATGACACTACATAGAGAGTTCATGGTAGGTTTTTGGCTAGCCAACCACATTAACTTACATCTCCCTGATCTGTTGAGTGAAGTCTCAACTTCACATAATCATAACCCAGATTCCCCCGACACTTTTATCTAAAGAGATAGATAGTTAGCTATGGATAATACTTACTATCATTTTAGTATGTCAAACAATTGTTCTCATAATAAATACCTATTGGTAAGAGGCACCCTCAGCTATGGCTGAACGAGCACCCTAAACAACTGGTTGTGTTCAAATTTAAATGACGAAAGGAGGTTAACGACTTAATATTTCATTGAGGGTTTTGGTTATTATATGCATGAATGTAATCCATTTATATTAATCTATTTCATACTATGTTGTTGTGCTCACAACTGATCATTAATAGAAAAACATTCATCTCTTATTTATGCATTTTATTATTTAAACACTTATGTATCTCCCCACTGTTATAAAATGTATAAAATAATAAATAAATGCATAAAGAAAATATACTACCCAACCGGTCATTAGGATCTAAAATGACATAGAGGAATCATACCTGAGTCGTTTATTGACTCTTGATGCAGCTAATCCCCATCCAAAATGTTCGCTTCTCATCTGTTGTATTGCCTCATCTTGGCAGGGTCCATGTCACGTCTTGGGGTATCACCTCCTCTTGGTGGGGTCCATGTCACGTCTATAGTACCGACTCATCTTGGTGTGGTCCACGTCGTGTATCATCTTCATCCAATGTACAAATATACTCATTCTTAGGTGTGGGGAACTAGGGGTGTAATGTAAACTAGATAAAATCGGTCACACAGACCCTTATACATATTGACCAAAATTAAACAATGATGTGTAGACCATCTTAATTAATTACAATTGTCACATATTGTTAAATAATTAATTAAATATAAAAATGTAGACAAAAAAAGATCAGTTATCAAGACCAGTAAGAAGGTAAAATTAAAGCACGATAAAAAATTAAATTTCAATAAATAAAATATGAGTGATTTAAATAAATTAGATGATTTAAAATTCAAATAATTTATTTAATTCACATTCTACCCTTCATTTATTTAATTTTAATACAGAAATTACACTAATTTTATCATGGGTATTAATGATTATTATTTTAAACCAAAATTAATATATTAATTAATTAAATCTAATGTTAAAAATAAATAAATAAAACTAATTAATTTTGATTGATTTCAAAAATAGTTTGGACCACGAAAACATTGCTTTGGCCAATTACGGGTTCCGCTGAACCCACGTAGACCTATAATGAGCCATGAAATGACCGATAAGGGATATTATGGGCTAGGTAGGTTCTCCCAGATCCGTACCTAGTTGGGAAAACCCACCCAAACCCATTTTGGGGAAAATCAGTTCTAACAGAACCTATGGCAGGTTACCAAAGTTGTGGTGTCGCAAGATCAGACCATAAGGTGGTGAGCTCACTTGGTCAATGATGGAAGAGGGGTATCCACTAGTGGTCTATGGATTTCTGGATGAGGGTGTTCTTGGGATATTCGGTATGGGAGGAATGGTGATCACCACTAGTGTTATAAAAATAGGTTGGCAGAAAGAGAAGACAGATAGAACCTTGATGCATGAATTGAATTCGTTGTCCAAAAGGGTTTGATCCACCCCCATGTTGATGGTGTAGGGCTCTCGAGGGAAGTATCCCTCGAGGATTTCACTATGGTTTTGGGAAAAATTGAACACTAATTTCTGATTTCCCCATTGCACTGATGTTGGTAGAACTCTAGAGAATTTCTAGAATAGAAATAGAAGTAATTATAAGTGATCCCATAATCACTTATTTATAGATTTGAAATGGTGTGAATTGAACTAGTTCGGTAAAAGAAAAAATTGGTTCAACTGAAACAAGACATATCTTGGTGATGGACACACCGCTTTGATCTCACCATTTCGATCAAAGAACACATTGGTTCAACCGAAATGACAGAAGTTCAAATTTTAAAAAACACTCTATTGATTTTAATAAATACTTTGTATCAAATTATAATAATAAAATATTTTGAATAAAATATATAAAATGTATAAAAATCTCCCACTTTTATTCATAAATATTAATTCTACAGATCACAGGTGATTCATTATACATAATAAAGATATATTTATATTTAAACCTTTACTTAGTATCAATATCTCAATGTTTATTAGATTTATAAGTCTTCAAAACAATAAACTTATTAACCTTTAAGATAAACCAGAGAAATAATACATATAATAAACTTTCATCCAACATCTCATTTTGTATCACTTTTAAGGCCATGTGCTTATATACTTTTCATGAACTCTCTAAGGAGTAAACCCATTTACTCCAGTAAGAAGCAACACAACTTTTACGTTCACATAGAAAAAATATTACAATGTGCTTCCATTATTAGAGAACATAACTCATTGAGTCTTAATATTTTGTTAAGAGTTTGAAACTCAACCTATTGTTATAATGGACGATATTGACACAAAAAATTGGGGTTATAATTGTCAATATCAACAATCATCTTCGTAACTTCTTTTTACCCATTAAACACTTTGATTATGATCTACCTAGATAAAGTGTTGGGTTTCCATTATAGAAATGATTTATTCTATGAGTTTTAATCCTATCTGTTTATTTGTGGCACGAAAAACCTCTATCGATAGATATTTGGTAAACTAATCAACAAGGTTTTTACACGATCTCACATAAACAACTATTATAGAACCCTCTTGTAACAATTGTCTCACATAATCATGTCTCAAACGTATATTAATAGTATTTCAATTGAACATGCAACTATATTCCCTTTATAATGTTGCTTCACTATCACAATCGATAGATATAGGAGGCATTTAACTATGCCACAATCTAATATCAAATAATAGATTCCTAATCTAGTCAACTTTTTTCCACTTATTTCTAAGGTGATAAAATCCGACTCGATGGTCAAATGTGATATACATGTTTTCTTCTTACTCTACCAAGAAACAACACAACCAACATGAGTAAACAACCATCCAAAAGTGGATTGGTTATCACAAATACTAGTAATCCAACTTGCATCGGTGTATCCTTATAATACAGACGGATAATCATTTTTGTATAAACATAAATCTTTGGCATTTTTATGTATCCAAAAATTATCGTTATACATATCCAATAATCCAAAATAGTATTACTAGTATATCTAATCATTTTACAAACCAAAAAAGCAATATCAAGTCTAGTGTAATGCATCACATACATTAAATAACCAATTACACAAGCATATTCAAGTTGTGCTACAACTCTACCCATATTTATAATGAGTTCAACACTATAATCAAATGGAGTATTGAAATCCTTGAAACCAATATGATCAAATTTATTTAACATTTATTTCTATCTAATGAGACTGACTTAAAGAATAACCCCCACTATGTTTTCTAACTTTAATACCTAGAATAGTATCAATTATTCCAAGATTTTTCATTTTAAACATAAAAGATATGTAATTCCATGCCTTGACTATACCAATCATATTGGTTCCAAAAATTAACATATAATCCATATATAAACACACAATAACTCCATATTCTTTGGTAAAATTTGAATAAACACATTTATCTGCATTATTATGAGAAAATACATTAGATAAAATAATAGAATCGAATTTCTCATGCCATTGCATCAGAGCTTGTTTAAGACCATAAAAATATTTCACTAGCTTACATACATTGTTTTCATTACCTTGTAAAAAAACCCTTATGGTTTTTCCATGTAAATATCTTCATTTAATTCTCCATTTAAAAAAGCAGTTTTTGACATCCATTTTATGAACATAAAAATGATTAATTGAAGCTAAAGAAAATAATATCCTTATTGAAGTAATTCGAGCTACAAAGGAATATGTATCAAAATAATCAATCCCTTATTTTTGTCTAAAACCTTTAGAAACCAATCTAGATTTAAAATCTTGAATGTTACCATTGGAATCATATTTCTTTCTTAATACCCATTTACTACCAATAGGATTTGAACATCTTTGAAAATCGATAATAACCCAAGTATTATTCCCTATAATAGAATCCATTTCATCATTAATTGACTCCTTCCAAAAAGAAACATCTCTAGAAGACATGGCCTCTTTATAAGTCCTTGGGTCATCTTCTATAGTCAATACCATAGGAAACTTATTCAGAAGATGATTATTTTGATCTCCTTCAACAAGAAAAATTATGGAATCAGGAGAAATAAAAACTAGATGTAGTTGTTTCTCCTTCCTAATTCTTGTACTTAATTTAGGTTCAACCCAAGAATAATCATAGTTATATACTATTGTATTTTAACTAGATGGAGTACATGAGATAGGGATAAGAGGAATCAATTACTCTATATCATCTTTATAAAACATATTTTCAAAAAACTCTATATCCCTCGAGTCAACAATTATATTAGCTTCTAAATCCATAATTTTATATGTTTTTATATTTTCAGAATATCCATCAAAAAAACCATTAATTTATCTAAGACCAATTTTAATTCTTTTAGGATAAAAAACTCTATAATACTCTAAACACCCACACACTTTAAAATTAGAATTATTAGGTATTCTTCCTCTCCAAATTTCACAAGGGGATAACTTAGTTTTCCTAGATGCAATCCTACTATGAATATGAAATGCAACCAATAAAGCTTCACCCCATAAATTTAATGGTAAAATAAATTTATTAATCATGAAATTTACCATTTCTACTAAAGTGAAAATTTTACTTTCAGATAAGTCAATTTTTTGCGGTGTGTAAGGAGCAGTTATTTGGTGAGTTATACAATTTTCTTCACAGAACTCATTAAACTTGTTCATAAAATTTTCACCACCTCTATGTGAGAATAATACTTTAATATTTTTATTTAATTAGTTTTCAGCATCTAATTTATACTTCTTAAACACATTAAAGGCTTCATACTTTGTTTTAAGATGATATATATGTAAATATCTACTACAGTCATCAACAAAAGTAATAAAATAACATTTCCCTCCATGAGTTAACAAACCATTTAATTCAAAAATATCAGAATGCACTAAATCTAATACATTGAAATTTCATTTGACACTTTTAAAAGGATTCTTAATAATTTTAGATTCTACACATGTTTGATATTTATTAATATCAATTTCAAAATTAATCAAGTTTAACTTCTTCATTACTTCTAATGAATTATAATTAACATGTGCTAACCATTCATGCCACAAATTAGAAGATTCAATCAAATAAGTATAAGATTTAATCATATTATTAATAGATAGTTGATACATCCCATAATTTGAATACCCTTTCCGGATAAATATGCCTCCCATCAACAAGATAACCTTGTCAGATTCGAATGAAACCCAAAATCCATTTTTACACAAAAGGTCAACTGAAACTAAGTTATTTCAAATTTTTTGAACAAACAACACATTGAGAAGGGTCAACTTATTCCCAAAATTAAAGTCAATCTCCATTCTTCTGTGTCTACTAACGTTGATACATGCATTGTTTCCAAGATTTACTTCTTTCACGATAGTACCATAGTCAATTGTTTTGAACACTAAATGATCTTTGAACACATGCACCATTGCTCTAAAATCTTGCCACCATCCCATATTCATCAAAGTCATATTGACTTCAGATATCATAGCAACTAGATTTTCTTCAGTCATCATATTTGAAGTGGGTTTGTGGACTTTCTTTCGATATCGACATTCCCTTACAGAATGACTTTGTTTTCCATAGACGAAGAAATTTTCTTTCTTATTGAAATGATTTATTTTATTCTTAAATTTTTTAATCATCTTCTTTAAATGTAAAGAAGAATTTGGTTGTGGTTTTCCCGCAATGATATTAACCTTGGTGTCAAATTGTGATTCCATACCCACATATCTCAACATGGACACTTCTTCAATATGAATAAGATTTTGCAATTTCTCCAAGGGAATATCATCACTTTTTTTAATAAGTGACTTACTCGAATCTTTCCACATAGGTGTCAATTTAGCAATAATTGCACGCACTTGAAACGTTTCTGGTATATTAATCTCAAGGGAAAGATGTTTATTTTCTATAACTTGAAGCTCATGAATTTTCTCCAACACAGACTTATTATCAACCATATTGTAGTTTATATACTTTATAATAAGAAATTTATTGGTACCTTCTTCCTCCGCCTTATTGAATTTGAGTGCATCATAAATCTATCAAGCAGTCTTCATTTGGAGGAATTAGTCATAGAGATGATTTGATAAAGTATTGAGAATGTATCTTAGAAACAAGACTTCATCATCTTCAAATTTCTTCCTCATTTCCTGAATATACTCGACTTGAGTCATGTCAATGGGTGTGTCGTCAGAATTTGAAACAAGATCATCGGGTATGGGAGGAATATTCGGTTCCAGAATGTATGAAATCTTCAACACTGTTAGAAGAAATTTCATCTTGTATTTCCACCGGGAGAAGTTGTTTCCATCGAAATAGTCAAGGTTTACCATATCTTGGTTCATAACTTTGACAGATTCAGAATCCATCTTCTAGGTTCTGCCTTTTCAAACCCTTTTGATTGTTAGAAAAATTTGTTGGAATAAAGTGAAGACAAATAGAAACTTGGTGCGTGAATTGAATTCACTATACAAAAGGGTTTGATCCACCCCCACGTTGACGGTGTGGGGTTCTCGATGGAAGTATCCCTCAAGGATTTCACCAAGGTTTTGGGAAAAATCGAACACCAATTTTTAATTGCCCCGCTGCACTGATGTTGGGATAACTCTAGAGAATTTATAGAATAGAAATTAAATTAATTATAAGCAATCTCATCATGCTTATTTATAGATTTGAAATGGTGCAAATTGCACCGGTTCAGTCAAAGAACACATTCATTTGACCGAAACAAGATAACTCTTGTTGAAGGACACACCAATTCTATCTCACTATTTTGATCAATGAATTAATTGGTTCAATTGAAATGGAATAACTCTTGGTGAGAGACACATGAGTTCAAATTTGAAAAAACACTCTATTTATTTTAATAAATAATTTGGATAAAATTATAACAATAAATTAGTATGAATAAAATATATAACAGCTAGGTGGTGGGTCTGTCGTGGGATCTGGCATGGGAGACGACTGAGAAGAGCATGACTAAATCTTGTGCATGTGCCGACCATTAGTAGAGGAGGTGTAGTCACATTGAACGGTAAGGTGGAGTTAGGAGTGGAAGGAGGCGTCAGAAGATCTGTGCTGGAAAGAGTCTATGACGGTGGATCCAACCACTAAAAGGGACCATATGACAGTGTAGATTGAGCGGTGTCTTCGACAGATGTCAGTTGGAGGCATCTATCTCAGTTAGATTTGCGGGTAGCCAAGAAGTCCCATTGTAGAGAGGGAAGTGCCATCTCTAGTAGAGGAAGGATTCCAGTGAAGATCCAGGTGGGCGTCGAGGGAGGATGGACCGGCCGCCGCAAGGAGAGGCTGTTGCTGGCCAGGGTGGCACACCCTTTGAATAAAACAGAGGAGGAAGGAGGATCCTAGGCCGGGATATAGAACCACGAGGGAAAGGGAAACCAGACCAGGCCCCTTAATTTTAATTTTTTTAAATGGGTTTGGGGTAATTTTGAGGTAGACCTGCCTTTTTGGGTCATCCTTTTTTTATCTTCTTTTCCTACAGTTCAAGAAGGGTAGCCCCTCATTTTTTTGTTGTGTAGAATTCCACGGAAAAATTAGCCCATGGGGGTTTTTTATTTTTTATTTAGTTAAAGGGGTGTAGGTCAATTTTAATAAGGGAAATGGGTTTCATTAGAGCCAATCCAATTGACGCTTTGTGATTTTCTTCCAAAATGCCACTTCAAGTGGTGTTTTTGGCATCCTCATTCAAACCCCTCCCCACTTTATTGTTATATATATATTTATATATTAAGAAATAATAATAAATATAATATAATATATTTATATTTATATTTATAATTAATTTTATAAATATATATTTTGAATTTATCATATGTTTAAAAATATTTTCAACTTATTTATAAATAAATATAAATTTATAACTATGTAAATATATATTTGTAAATATACATTTATAATTATATAATTAAAAATATATTTTTAATTTATATACAAATGCAATTTAAAATATTATATAAACATATTTTAATAATTATATAATTATGAATATTTATTTATAGAAATAGATTTATAATTATATGACTATAACTATATTTATAATTATATAATTATAAATATATTCATTATATATATATGTATATTTATATAAATAAATATATTTATAATTATAATTATAAATAAATATAATTATATGAATATATTTTAAATTTATTTGTAAATAAATATTCATAAATATAATTCATTTATTTTAAATGTAAATTAATAAATATATATTTATAAAATGTATTGTATTTATAAATATATTTAATAAATGTATATTTATAATAATTGTATTACATTTATAAATATAATAATAAATGTATTATAGTAAAGTTCATAAATATACATTTATTATAAATATAAATTTATTAAATAGATTTATTATAACGCATTTATTAAATAAACTTATTAAATACATTTATTTAATAAATGTATAATATTTATAAATATATTTAATATATATATATATTTATTGTAAATACAATTCATTTAGTAAATGTATTTAATAAATATAATACATTTAATAAATATACATTTATTATAAATACAATATAATACATTTAATAAATATAAATTTGTTATAAATACAATACATATAATAAATGTACATTTATTGTAATACATTTATTATAATAAGTGTATTTAATAAATATAATACATTTAATAAATATAAATTTATTACAAATACAATATATTTAAAAAAACATATTTGATAAATATAATATAAATTTATTATAAATACAATACATTTATTAAATATAATGTATACATTTAATAAATATACATTTATTTAATAAATACAACACATTTAATAATGTATACATTTACTAATTATACATTTATTTAATAATGTATACATTTATTATATACATTTAATAACTATAATGTATTTAATAAATATAGATTTATTTAATAAATATAGATTGATTTAATAAATATAGTACATTTAATAAATATACATTTATTATAAATACAATACATTTAAATAAAAGAATTAAATAAATATAATACATTTAATAAACGTATTATATGTTTAATAAATGTATTTAATAAATATAATAAATGTATTAGATTTAATAAATGTATTTAAATATAATTCATTTAATAAAAGTATAATATATTTAATTAATGTATGTAATAAATACATTTAAATGTATTTAATAAATATAATACATTCTATAAATGTATTATATATTTAATACATGTATTTAAAAAATATAATAAATGTATTATATATTATACATTTATTAAATGTATTATAATAAATGTATTTAATAAATTTATTATGTATTTAATATGTGTATTTAATAAATATAATAAATGTATTATATATTTAATAAATATAATAAATGTATTATATTTGTAGTAAATATATTTCATAAATATAATAAATGTATTATATATTATACATTTATTAAATGTATTATATATTATACATTTATTAAATGTATTATAATTAATGTATTTAATAAATTTATATTTATAATAAATGTATATTTAATAAGTGTTGTTAATAAGTGTTTTAAATTTATAAATATATAATAATAAATATGATACATTTATTAATATACATTTTTTAATATACATTTATTAAATATATTTATAAATATAATAGATTTATTAAATAATTGTATTTAATAAGTATATTTAACAAATGAATTATAATAAATATATTTAATAAATATATATTTATAGTAAATGTATATTTATTAAATGTATTATAATACCTTTATTATTATATTTATAAAGTTAATAATATTATTATAAATATACATTTATTAAATATATTTATACATACAATACATTTTTTAAATATATATTTATTAACGTATATTTATAATAAATGTATTATATTTATGAATATTTATTTACAAATAAATTTAAAATATATTCATATAATTATATTTATTTGTAATAATTATTATAAATATAATTATTTATATAAATATATATATAAATAATGAATATATTTATAATTATATAATTATAAATATAGTTATAGTCATAGAATTATAGATATATTTCTATAAATAAATATTCATAATTATATAATTATTAAAATATGTTTATATATTCATTTAAATTTTATTTTTATATAAATTAAAAATATATTTGTAATTATATAATTATGAATGTATATTTATAAATATATATTTACATAGTTATAAATTTATATTTATTTATAAATAAGTTGAAAATATTTTTTAACATATAATAATTTCAAAATATATATTTATAAATTTAATTATAAATATAAATATAATTATATTATATAATATTTATTATTATTTCTTAATATATAAATATATATAAAACAATAAAGTGGGGAGGGGGTTTGAATGGGGATGCCAAAAACGCCACTTGAAGTGGCATTTTGGAAGAAAATCACAAAGCGCCAATTGGATTGGTGCTAATGAAACCCATTTCTCTAATTAAAATTGACCTACACCCCTTTAACTAAATAAAAAATAAAAAACCCCATGGGCTAATTTGTCCAGAATTCCACACAGGTGGTGACCTTAATTTTTTTCCAAAGGCTAAAATAATAGCCTTTGATAATAATATTATCATTATAATTATAATAATTATAATAAAATAATAATTATAATAATTATAATTGAAATCAGTGGAAGTGAACTTCACAGGGGGGAGAGTTCTGTTGACTGGATTCTAACCGATACTTGCCAGAATCACTTGGGGTCATCAGAACTCACAAAAAACAAAGAACACAAAAGAATAATAATAAATGTTCTTTATTTTTAATAACTTAAAGACCACGAATGATCTGTATTAAAAATTCTAGATGGCCCTAACTTTCCCGTCTTAAATTGGATCAACACGTGGTCTATGATGTTAAGACCATAATTAAACCCTATACTTAAATTTAAGGCTAATATAATTTTCTAGGATCATAATAAATATATGATCATTCTGATGTCAATTGAAGGTATTGGGGTCTCAGAAGAAGTTGGCAGGCCAGGGATTTGAAATTCTTTCATCATCAAGATGATGAGACCTATTGTCATTGATGATCTGAGCCCTGCTACAATCTAAGGATCTCGCGTAAATTAAAAAAGTGTAAAACACGTAAACTGAAAACATGCTCTTTTCAAATCTAAAGCTACGATCGACATCTATTTACTATCGGTGATCATTGCACAAAATATTTGAATCCAAATCCCTCTAGATAGTCCACACACTGTTCAAAAATTCACTATAACGTTGATCATAGAATTCTTGGTGCTAGCACAGAGATTCAACGATGCCTTCGATGTTCCGACGATCACCACATCGATGTACCTTCGATGCATGGAGATGAACTCAATTCGAACAACTTGATCGAGAGTCTCTATCTGTATAAAATAGGAGAGGATATAGAGGCTTTGGAATTTTTACATTGAATAGTAAATTGTGAGAGCCTATCTCCTCCTATTTATAGTGGATGCTCAAAATACACAGAAGGGTCCCCCAACACTCGTTTATTTAAAGTCCAATAAATAAATAAATATGCTGAAATAAACTACTACATATTGTTTATTATTTTATAAAATCCTTATAATATATTTAAAATATTTTAAGTGATAAACCCAAGTCATTACCTTGACTCGTAACCCCTCCTTAATTTTAAACGAAACTAGAATATTAAAATAATATTCGTTTGATTAATATTATTCCTCATATTTACATAACTTGTAAATAAATTTAATAAATAAATTCAATACCAATTATTCTTTAATTGAATAATATGAATTTATTTTTTAGTGATTGATAACATAGACAACACTCAGAACCCATGGTGGGGCCCACCATGTCTGATATTCCTATTCAACTGAATATGGTAGATTCTTGAATATTCTATTGTGTGTGACCCTCTAGGCCCCGACGTCAGTAGCAGTGAATACAATCCATTGACTAAGAGTAGAGTCTAGCAACCCATCAAGGACCCTAAAAAGACAAGTATAGTCACAACAATGACTACCAACCTATGATCACACACTGTGTACTATAATTTCTTTATCTTTAGATATATCATAAAGTAGGATGCACACTTGTGTCATTGCCCTTTTATAGATTTATTATTTTTTTAATCTAACTGAAGGAATTTACATTTCGACTACCCTATCCAATGATTTATAGATGTAAAACCATCCTGATCAATAACGCCCAAGATATATAACTTCCTTAACCCATAAGCAACAAATCCTTTCTTGACCCTTAAATGAATGTCATACCACCAATGATGCTAGAACACCGTGATAATGATCTCAAGTCATTAGCCAAATAAACTTGTTCATAGATAGGAACAACCAATGACACCCAAAATGTGTGGTGTTCCTACTCACAGGTTTTTCCTTATGATCTAGCTACTAGAGATCTCTATGTGAAAACTTCATGAGAAGAAGTTTCAATTCTTATGAGCCCCCAACACCTGATAGTTAAACATCAACTGTTTCCAGTCACTATGGTGTGTCTAAACCATATAAACTTTGTTTAATATTAATGTCATTTTATCTTGAGGTTATCATTATATTCTAGAATCTACTATAACCTTTGGATATGACACTTAATCTATGGACATTACCATTAAATAATGGATGCAGAAAAGTTTTCACTCTAATGGTAATAACAAATCATAAATATCTAACTATATATATGAAAGGGTAGTCTAAAATTATTGTTAAGTTGGTTCTAGGGAACCCACATTTACAATAGCTAATTCCAAATCAACTATTGGATAGTTTAACTCAAAAGGTTTCAGTTGTCTTGAACCATAAATAATTATTTGATCATTCTTCACCAGAACAAACAAGTCCCTTCAATGTTGCATCACTATAGATAACAAAATAACTATTTATAGAAGGTAGGGTCAAAATCAAAGCATTCACCAATATAATTTTCAGTAAATGAAAACAAACTAAAAATTCTTCTGTCCAAATAAATTTAACCCCATTTCATGTTTACTTAGTTAGTGGGATAGATAATCACACAAAGTTCATAATAAACTATCCATAATATCCTGTTAATCCAAGAAAACTATGAATCTTAGTAAATTTTTTAGGTCTTTTATATTCATCAACCAATTGTTTTGGTAGGGTCAAATATTATTCCATCTGTAATAATAATGTTCCTAAGGAAATAAATCTATTGTAACCAAAAATCATATTTTCTAATTTTTTTTTGTATAACTTATTTTCTTTGCGAGTTTCTAAAATAATCCTTAAATATTTTTCATGATCCTCATGTGTTTCTTAAAACACCTGAATATCATCAATAAAAACAACATCAATCTTATCGAAGTATTCATGAAATATTCTATTCATAAGATCCACAAACACATCAGGAGGATTTTTCAAATCAAATGGAATAACAAAAAACTCATAATTCCCATATATAGTATTGAATTATATTTTTGGAATGTAATAATCCTTCACCTTTAGATGATGGTGCTCAGATCTCAATTCAATCTTGGAAAAATAATAAGCTCCCTATATATGATCATACAAGTCATTGATTTGAGATAATAGAATATTATCCTTAATAATAATGCTATTCAAATATCCATAATCAATTCAAAACCTCATGGAACCATCAATCCTCTTAAAAAACAAAATAAGTGAACCCCATGGTGAAGTTCTAGGATGAATGAAACCTTTATCAAGAAACTCTGATAACTGCTTTTTTAATTCAATAATTTCCACTTAATCCATTCAATAAGGGGGTTTTGAAATTGTCTTAGCGTCAGGAACTACGTTAATAGTTATTCAAATTCCTGATCAGGTATAACACTAGGAATCTCATTACAAAAAACTTCTAGGTATTTATTTACCACTCACACATAATTAATATGAACTGTCCCTTATTTTCAACAATGTGTGAAAGATAACTTTCACTTTTATCTTTTAATAATTTCTAAGATTCTTGATATGGTATGAATGTCATTGGTTCATTCTTGTATACAAAATGAAACTATTTATGAAAAAAAGTCTGTAGATATATAATCAATTTTAACATGGAAAACAAATATCCAATCCATACCCAGATTAACACCAAACTATACTATGTAAAAAATAATAAGGTTTGAAGGTAATTTATTTCCACAGTCAACAACAAGAAGATTCTTATAATTCCTTTTGTCTCTAATATTTCCCATATTGTTTTAACCATAAGTTCTTATTTCATTTTTTGAGGTGAAATTTATAATTTACCAAAAAATTATTCATAAATAAAGGAATGTGTAGACCCAATATCAAAAAAGACATTAGAAAAATATGTGTAAACAAAAAAAGTACATGATACCACATTATTGGATGTCCCAACATCTATGAATATAGTTGTAAATGATTTTGCTTCACCTTTTTTCTTATAATCTGTATTTTTTCAATCATTTATAAATTTCTTTAGATAAGTGTTTTCATAATTCCCCATTTCACCACATGTAAAACACTTTATAGTTTTCTTATCAGAATTAAACTTACGATAATTTTCATTGTAAACTTGAGCCACATGTATAAACTTACCACATCAGAAAAACTTCTCAGATTTGTTTATTCTTTACCTAAGGTTATTTTTTACCACACTTCCCGCAAACTATAAACTATATTTTCTTACCTTCTCATTTATTTGATTGATTCTTACCTATTAATTTCCATCTAGGCCTTTTCATCTACTTGTTTTCAAAATAAACACGATTATCAACAAACTCCATTTCTACCCATCCATCAAATCAAATAAGTTTCTCATAACTTTTTAGCTTAGAGGAGGCCAAATCCCTTAGATACATTGGCTTCAATCCTGAGTAAAATATTTATTTTACTATCAAGATATCAAATATGATTAGGAGCATACCCTTCCAATTGGGTGAAGTTTGATTCATAATCTTCTACTAAATATTCATTCTTTTTTGTTTCAAGTTTAGTAATTTATTTTCAATCCTAAGTCGAACAACATTAAGAAAATATTTTTCATGGAAAATATTCTTCAACTCACCCCATTCGAAGACATCAATCTCCTCACTATCCTAGAAATTCGTAACCATTGACCACTAAAAATTGAAATCACATTCAAAATGGTAAATATTAATACTATCCTTTTGAATATCTAAACTTCCCATGTCATAGAATATCATTTAAAAGGATTCAATCCACCTTTAATCCACCACTTGGTCAAAATATCCACTAGAAAAGAGGGTGTTTCCTCATAAAATGTTCAAATATTGTCATATTCCTTCATGGTTTCTCTAGATGTTCTCTTACATAGATCCCACGTCTATTTATAGCCTACATCACCTAATCCATTACAGTTATACACTACTCGATTCCAATTCCCACCATTCCGGGATGTGGATTCATAAGGATATCATTCTATTGGTGCCTTTCTACTTCAAATTCCTTGTTTCTTTTATGGAAAACCATTCAAAATAGAAATATTTTAGATGAAGAATCATGGTAATCATTAAATTCTATATCATTTCATGTTATCTATAAATTAAAAATCATTTATGGTATTCTATTAACATCATCCTAACCCCTAAATGTATCTAAACCGTGCTCTGATACCAACTATAAGGACATGGACTTATGCATTACATAATATAGAATATTCATTTAGATATCAATTTCTAACATTCCTAAAGATCTTTCTAGTTTATATTTTTAGAGAATCAGGTCATAATTCATACAACCATTAAAATTGGATACTACAAAAAAATATCCATTTTTTCATAATAAAAACTTTAAACAAAATATGAAATCTTTGAATCATTCGTCTTTGCATCTTATTTTATTTTACACATACTTAATCCCTATGAAAAATATTTTAAAACATGGGATGAGCACAAAAGTCATAGTAAGGGACATAAAAATAAAGAAATAAACCATTAGTTCATGAATACTTATAAACATATGAAATCATTCTCACCAAGACACACTTCTCACCTATAAATTACCATATAATTACTATATGAAAACAAGAGACTTCCATAAAACATAAAAATCATAAATAAAACCATAAAGGTAACTTGGGTAATTACTTAATTAATATTGTAACCCGCACAACTATCATAATAGTTTCAACCCTCACGAATACCTTACAATGTAACCCTCGTGACTACCTTATGATGTAACCCTCATGACTACCTTATGGTGTAACCATCACCTTTAAACTTGTCATAACCATTATGGTCAAATTAAATCATAAAAATAACCAATTAATTATAGGGATATATAGGTCCCACCCTTCATTATAAACAATTCCCAAGAATTAGAAAATAATCATAAAACATGAACACTTTCATCATAAAAACATTTCTTGAGGAAAATAAATTATTTTAAAAGAATAATAATAAAATACAAAGAATATTTTTTGTAAATAGACATGCAGTATTATAATGGAAAAATAAAAAAATTAAGGCTTCATTAAAACTGGAAAATATGCTCATTCTGTATAAGTAAAAACATTCTTTTTGAATTTCAAAAACATTAAAGAGGATTTTAAAATATAAATATATTACCTCAGGTAACTCTTACTTAAAACCTATTCAAAACACATAAATAATCGGTTAAAGAGTGTTATTAATATTTTACATAATAATATTTATATCTATAATAACTTATATGATCTTTTTATACCAACTTTTCACTCATTTATAATAATATTTTATTATTTCAATTATTTCGAGTGTGTTCTCTTCATGGTTTTCACAGTCGGTTTATTATGGACATCCTTAAAAAAATGAAATAATACTTCAGAAGTGAGAACATACATATATTCAGTTCATTTAAATTAATTATTAGTGCATTTTACCTTTACATGAATGTTGTATTAAGAATCAATAACAAATCATCCGTGAAGGCATGAATTAACACACCCTGGATGATGGTTCCATTTTTAAGAATAAAAGAATAAAATAATAGATTCAATGATAAAGATACCACTTAACATTATAAAATATCATTATATATAAATTATTCTATTGTTATCATTAAACATTGGATAGGGGTGAGGATAAGGTACAAGTGAGAATGAATTGAAAAGAGAAGAAAAAGGAATTCACCTCTCGATTCTTTTCTCCTTGAGAACATCCTTAAGGTTTTTGGAATTTCTATTTTTATGAGAAAAGAAGCATAATAATGTGGAATGGTATTAGCAGAATATAATTTTTTAGAAGATAGTTGGAAAATATGACTTAAGGTGATGAGATTAAGTGAAGGAATTAGTCCTATTTTATAATTGAGGTGAAAGGAAATTTAGGAATCACATAAAATAAAAAAATAGAATAAGTCTAATATATGGTTTAAGACTTACAAAAGTACTTAACGATAAATGGTATTTCATTATCAACACAATAATATCCCATTTGTATTTATTCAAGATTTTTTATCTTTAAATAAGTTAATAAAATATTATATTCATGAAAAATATTTTTTGTCAAATTAAGAACTATTCATAACCATGACTTTAAAAACAACAAAAAAAGTTAAAAATTATAAAAAAATATTTTATTAGATCCTATAAATATCAAATTCATCTAGATAAATTTTTGATTATGATAAAAATCTTAAATTATAATTTTTTTTAATATTTTTAATATCTTTTATTTGATTTCTTCATTAATTAAATAATTACTATATCATCACTGTGCAAGTATTTAGAGTATTTATTTGTTGTCTCAAAATTAAAAATAATATTTCATAAAGAATATAAATTCATTATATTTAAAATGACTATTTTTTTTGAAAAAACATTATGGAAAACCATATCTTAAAATATTATACTAATTGAAAACTATAGTGTGAACAACCTGACTTACAATTAAATAAAATTTTATAAAGGTCTTAACGCGAATCACGTGAATCAAATTAGGTCCCAAAATTGAATCAACATAAGATATTGTCCAGAAATTACACATCAAGTAGATTTATTCATGTGTTTTGGTCATTTAAATGTATTTATAAATTTAATTAAAAACATTTTATTTATTTTTCGACTGCTTGGAAAACACTACACCAGAATTACATAAGCATAAAATTTAGTTATTTTATATACAAAAATTAAAAAAGATAATATCATAAAAATAACTTAATTAGTTTCAAGATAAAATTTTAGATTCATTAATTAGGTTTAACTCATATCCATGTCAAGACAAATTCTTTAATTTGTTATTTTTTTATTACCTTACACAAGAACTGCATATACAATTGGATAGGAATCATGTTATATAACTCTAGAATTCAAAATTATTAGAAAAAAATGATTGTACACAATAATTAAAACGAATTCATGAAAATATTTTTTATCACTAAATTATTATCTATAGTTCACCCATTCTGATCTTGTCAGCATTTCATAATCACTGTGTTGACACTAAAAATGATTTTATATCATGAAATAATTTTTAATTTACATGTTCTGAATTATTTTTTTAATATATTTATATTATAATTTCATAATTTTGTAATTCTATAAGTTTAATAAAATTTACATCATAATTAAGTATTTACGATGTCACAAAAATACTATATTTTATTTAAAAAAACATTCCTTTTTACTATTCACCAAAAATAAATTTTTTTCCCTGAAAATTATTAAAAATTCATACTAAGATAATTTCGAAAATATTAATTAAAAAATTCAATTAGTTTCATCAAATTAAAATTCTATAATTTAAAAATCAATCTTTTAAATATAAAAATACAAACAAAATTTAATAAAATTATTTAGTTTAAGAATTACTTAAAATAATGAATTTCACTATTAATTCAAGAATAGAAGAAATATGAAAACAAATTATTCTACTTTTACCTGGGTTGTTACAGCTAAGCACCAGATACCTTCAAGTTGTTTCAGCCACTTCTACTTCCAACTTGGAAGTGTGATGCAATCTCTATGGACTTTGTGGGTGGGTTGCTATGTACCCAGACAAAGAAGAATACAAGATGAGTTGCGATATATATTATAAAAAAATCATATCAGTTGATACCCATTCATGATACAACAAATTTTGAAGAGTTAGGAAATATCTTTGTGAGAGATATTGTGTTCTTTCACGGAGTTCCATCTGTTATAGTATCTTATAGGGATCATTATTTTACTTTTTGATTTTAAAGAGGGATTAAATAAGAAATGGGATATCAAGTTTGTTTGATTATAGCACACCCTCTTAAAATGGATGAATAAATAGAGAGAGCTACTCAAATTCTTGAGGATATTCTTTGTGTCTGTTTCCTTGATTTTAGTAGAGCTTGGGATTACAATTTTTGACTAGTAGAGTATTATTATAACAATAGTTACTTGTCTATGATCAAGATGGCTACTTTTGAGTTCTTGTATAGAAGACCATGTAAATATTTTTTATGTTGGTTGGAGATCGGTGAAGGTTCCTTAGTTTGACAAAGTTTGGTTCAAGAGATTATGAGAAGGATTGATTTGATTCTTCAAAGTATTTTAATAAAAAAGAGTCAGTATAAATATTATATTGATCATCATCATAGACCATTTGATTTCTCAGTTGTAAGCATATGTTCTTGTAATTTTCACCTCTCTAGGGACATCGATGGCTTGGGAGACAAGAGAAGCTTGATCCTCATTTTTTGGGATCTTTTCTGGTTGTTGAGAAGGTGGGGATAATGGATTACCATTTATAACTTCTTCTACAAGTGACATTGATACATAAATTTTTCCATGTATCAAAGATATAAAATTATCTTTTTGATCAATTTAATTTTCTAAGATGGAGTTATCTTGATGTTGAGACTGATTTATCTTTGATTGACCAACTAGTTAAAATTTTTGATTCCGAGACAAATGTACTTCATGGGAGGATGATACCTTTGGTCTAGATCTATGAATGTATGGTTCTGATACACATGATATGTGGGAGAGACTGACACTGATGAGAGAGTAGGGGCCTCAAAGTTTTGACATGGAAGCTTCTTATCAGGATTTCAAGGGACACAAAGTTTCTATGGTGGGGAGTTTGTAACATCCTGTTACTATTTTAGGTACTCTTTTACCCTCTTTTTTATCATTCTTTGGTTGGTATTTGTATTAGTTTATTTTGAGTGCAAAGATTGAAATTTTGAAAAATTCCAGGCTGTACATAGTTAATACATAGTTTTCCAAAACTGTGTAACCACCAAGTGAAAACCGAGAAACCAAAGGAAGTGGGGGTTTTCACGGTTGGTACATGGTTTGAAAAACTATCCAACCACATAGTAGATACCATGAACCCTAGTAGATGGGTGCACAGTTTTTCAAACCATGCAACCCTGCCCAACTAACGTTGCATGTGGTAATTTTTATTTTTGGTAATTATTTTATAAATTCCCAAACTCCCTTTTTACCTCCCACGCGACCCTAGCTCCTCATATCTCAAAATATTAATCTATAGAGGCTCCCAATAAAAATTTTGTCTAGGGCAGACCCCTTCTTAGGTAGATCAATGCATGGAAGATCTCATTTGATCTCCCTATGGTTAGTGTCTATATTTCTATTCTTTCTCTCCCAGTCTCTTTCTTTACTCCATAGGTTTTGTTAGATCATTTCATGTTTTATATATAAAGAATCAGTTGATTTTGAACTTGAATCTAAGAAATATTTAATTATCTATATTGTCAATGTTTTTAATTGGAAAATTCTGTTGTGGGAGTTGTGATACATGATCTCAATGAAAGAAAAAGGTAGGCAATTCCATTTAAGATTGAAAAATTGATCAAAACATTAATTGCATTTTTTTTTTAAATTTATTTCAATTAAGTTGTGAAGAAATTATTTGACACAATTTAAAATTTGAATTGATTTGGTGTGGAATTTTATGGAAGAACCTCAATTAAAATGGAATTGTAAATTGGGGTGTAACATGAAATTGATGGAATTTGTGAAATTGATTTGTGAGTTGATTTTGAGAAAAGAATGGTGTAAATTGATTAGAAAAAAAATAACGTATGATTAGTTTTGAATTGAAAAAGGAATGAAATGATGAAAGACATATGTGTTATTTTTGAATGAAATTGAAATACTGAAATTTGAATTGGGGAAATTGTGTTTTAAACTTATTTGGAATTATTTTTCCATTATTAATTCATTGATTGAGCACATGAAATTCTGGGTAGTTAGTGGGTTATTTAGGATAAGCACTCTAGGATGAAAATTACATAGAAATAGATTGATGATGATAAATCTAACAAAAACCTATTTAAGCAGATCTTATCTCGGATGAGATATTGATGATCCTCATTTGTCATGAGCTGGAGGGATGTGTGTACACATTACCTTGATCACTAATATGAGAGTGGTAGGATCCTATGACCAGTAACTATTGTACTATTGGTAATATGACCAGGTTGATTATTTTTATTACTTTGATATATATGCAATTGATTGTAAATCTAATTTACAAAATTCTATTTATTTATATAAGCTATTTTAAATAATTTTTTTACATAATACATTGTTTGAATTGTTTCCATCATTTGAAATGAAAATCATTTTTTGTTTTAAATAGACAATTGTTCTTTCATGACTATTTTATTGAAATTGAATGCATGATTTGGTTTATTATTATGAAATCTTATTATGAAACACTTGGAGAGACCCTACTGGGATTTTTAGCGCACACCCTACCTATACCATTGGGAGTTTTTATATTTTCTCCTTTCATGTTTGAGTAAATTGAAATATCCTCTTGGAGGAGGTGGATGTTCTTGATCCCTTAGGGCTTGTAGTGATGTGTTTTTTTGGAACTTTAGGTTATATTATCTATTTATGGTACATTGATACTGTGTGTGTTTCTGATATACCTATTTGGTTTCTAGTAATTTCTCTTTGAGGATTTTGAGCATACTATCATGTATCATTATCTTCCTCTATTTTTATGAAAATTCATTCTGTCTTTTATCTTGTATGATGTCAGGTGCTGTCTCCAATATGTAATAATCATTAATTCCCTTCAGGATATGTCAGGATATTCTTAGTTATCAAGGTGCTAGGGTATCTATTCTAGTTTGTGACAATTTATGACTATCATATTTCTTAAACATTAATCAAATCCATAGAGATGATAAGTGAGACTTAAAATGGAAAACATGATCATAAGAATAACATGGAATAATAGCCACCTAAGTGGAACCAAGAGGGGTATAACTATTTTTTAAAGAATGATTATGCTAAGACTCAAGAGGGTGTTAATTGTGTTTTTGAAAATTTTATTTACTTTAAAAAACAACCTCTTAATGATATGAAGGTTTTGATCTTTCCATAACATAAAAAACTAGTAGAAAGAAACATTGAAAGAAAAGGATTGAACAAGAAAGATTTATACTGGTTAGGGGAATAAAAAAAATTATTTAATTTTTTTATTAAATTAATAATTTTATTTGTTTTGATAAATTACTATCTCATTACACTATTCAAAATTCAAAAAATTTATTAAAATTTAATATTTTTTATTTACATAAGTATATTTTCTAATCTTTGAATTGGAATGATTATGAAAATGTATTAATAATATTTATTTTTTACTAATTATCTTATTTCTAATTTTACTTATTGATTAATGAATTTCATATTTCTAATTTATCTCTACTTAAGTTAAATGTTTAGGCTTATTATGGACAACCCTTAAGGGACATCTTTACTACCAAACTAAGGGGGACATGGAGTTCAACACTCATGGGAGACAAGACTTAAAAGATGGGTAATAGAGACAGTCCATGCATAATGAACGCTTTTTACGGGCGAGACCATGTATAAGGCCCACATAGCGAACACACGTTTTTCAAATAAGTTGGTCTTGCTAGCTTGAAGGGCCTATGTAGAAGTCATGTATGTTTGAAGGGTTAGTGTGGGTGTCGAACCCCACCAATAGCTTAGAATCAGCATCATGCATCTTGATTTCTATAACACTAGATCACCCCAATGTGTTTCTGATGGGGGATGATAATTCTGATTTCACTGTTCATACTTTAAAAACTCGGATACCACCCAGACCATTATATCGATCTAATCTCCACCATGTTTTGATCTTTTGTTTCTCCTATGTATTATTTATTCTCCTACACATATCATGTTTGAATTTTTTCTCATCTTCTTATTCAGATGTCTGTCGAAATCCAGTAAGCCAAAATCTATCACCGAAACTCCAATGCATCTCACCGAGCTTCTGAGCCTTTTTAAGCTCATGGGGTTGTCTCTCTTTGTCTCTACATCATCTTCTTGCATATTCATTCGAGTATCAATAGTATCCGGAATTCGTCTTCTTATTCTTCACCCTTCCATCAATTATTTGGTCATCTAATTTTTTCATGAAGTATTGATAGGAGCCACTATTTGACTACTTCAAGATCCTCCTTTACATCAATCTACTGTTAGACCCCATGGGATGATCATCCATCATCGATATCACTATTCATCATTATGAATGGTTTTTCTTCACTGGTATGACCACTGGCTTCACTCGATGGTTGGTATCCAATGATGGTTGACTGATGGAAACAACTATTTTATCTCATGCACTAATAGATCATTTATCAACTGGTAGTTTAAACACCACTAGTAGATCATTTCTTCCACCAGTTGCAAAATGACTTACATTCTCTATTTTTTCTACTATTAGAAATGAAATGGAATATTAAAAATTATTGTTAGATCCACTATTTTAATATATTTGGACATAACCAATGATAGAAACTCATTCAGTTTCTCAGTAGCATGACAACAGCTTCAATCAAACTTTTAGGCTTGGTAGAAGCTTCTTCAAGATCCATAAGATATCTTCTTTTCTTCTCTTGGTTGCAGTTGAGTACTTACTTGTTTTGAGATGTTTTTATGTTTTAACAGTAAGTTTTTTTTTCCAATTTTTTAGTGTTGGTTTTTCTTTGTGCTAATGATAGATTAATCCACCATTGGACATCCAACGATATATCATCTTCCACCGTTGGACATCCAACGGTAGAATGTTTTCTGTGATTCCCCAAAAGACTTTGATTACACAATGACTTTGTAGTAATCTTTTTTGGTTGGATTTTATTAATTTATGCTTTTAAGTGTAATGATAGATCATTTCACCAGTATAAAAATATTTCCATCGTTCTTTATTTTTCTGCTACTGTATTTTCATCGATAGAAAAAAAAGAAGCTTCCACTCTCTATTTTAATGGTAGATCAATAATCCACCCTTTGTTAAAATTTTGTTTCTAAAATTCTTATTTGTTATTTTAATTTATGTCAATAAAATAAATTGTTTGTTACATGTTTTAGTATATTTTATGTTGAAATATAATTATAAGTGTGTAAAAAATAATTTTATCATTATTTTATGTACACATATACTTTTAGTTATGTTTTAACTGTATTATAATAGTTTTTAGTGTCTAAATAAACTTGAAAAATACCCTTTTGTTTCTTTATATTTTATAATTATGAATTTTTTACAACTGTTACACTGAACATATTATGTATTTTATATTATTTTTTCATGAAGAAATAAAAATCTTGAACTGTACTTTGATTTTCATTACGGCTTTTATAAATTAAGGTAATTGTAATATTTTTTTATTATTATACTATAACAAGTGTCATAAAGATATTGGAAATCGACATTGTAACACCCTAATACTTTTCAGTATTTCTTATTTCAGAATAAATTTAATTTTGTTTCTTTCTTTCTTTTTAAAAAACACCATATTTATCTTACTCTACACACAATAAGGAGTTATCTTGCGTTAGACCAAGAACCGGTTTTACTGAACAAAAATATATTAATATTGTTATTTAATATAATATATAACTTAGCCGTGAAATTAGTTGTTACAAACAGTATTAACCAAATTTTTAATTTTTTATATATCATATAATTCTTACATTTATCTTCTGTTTTTTGTAGACATGATATAAGAAAAAATTCTTTTTTTGAGATAAAATAAGTATTTTTCAAAAAAATGATGTTTTGGCACCTTTTAATAGAGAAAACATTTTAAATAAAATATTTAACACTTTTATATATTCAATTTGACAAAAATAAACTTCTTATTCGAAATCATAATCTAAAAATTTACTTTGGTTCAATTTTCAGTATTTTACTAATAAGTTTCATATTTTGATGAATTGAAAAAAATACTAAATTTTAATAGATAAAAACTTTTTTAATTAAAATAATTTATAAAATTAAATTATAAATATTATTTATTTTAAATTATAGAAAGATTATATTTTTATCATTTAATATAATTTAGGATATTGGAACTGTTTTCACTTTAAAATTGGCTATAAACACATGTCAATTTTTTGATTGTTTTTACTTTTAAAAAACTCATTTTCTTATTCCATTAATGATATTAAATTTAATTTAATTACTAAAACTTTTGCGTTTTTATGTTTTAAAATGGATTCCATTTTTTTAATAATTGGGTCCAAATTATGTAAATAGGTTTCTTTTATTTTTTGATATTATAAATAGCAACTTTAGTAAATTTTTTATTACCATGGTTAAAGCTAAATCAGGTAACTAAAGATAAAAATAATATTATAAATTACCCTAACATATGTAAAAATCCTATTGGATGACTAAATTTGACCCTTATCATCTATGGTTCAAAATTTTATCATTTAATTCACACTTTTCCATGAATATGATATGAATATTATTAAATTCAATTAATGTGACAAAATGTCACACTATCATTTATTATAAGTATAATAATTTTCATATTGAGAAAACCAAAAGATAACTTCGATTATAAATAGTATTTAAAAATATAAAATAATTACTTACATCATTGTAGTTTATTTAAAAAATTTATAGATTAAATATTTACCCTTAACCATGACACGATAGTGAGATAGAAATTATTTTATTAATAGAAATATAAAATAAATTGTTTTAAAAATATTATGATAAATTTAATTTGAATTATTTTATGTGATATACAAATTTTATAGGTGAATATTCTGTTATGTTATTATATTAAATTATTTGGTTCAAAGTTATCCTATTTTTTGGATTTTATTTAATGTCAAAGAAATGAATAATGTCAAAATTGACACTATTGATATTTTATAAAAATAACATTTTATTAAATTATTTAAAAATCATAAAAATATTTAAAAACTGCATAGTGATAACTATAATGTATAAATGTCATAAATTTTCAATTTATGTATAATTGAAAACATGTAGGTAAATATTTATAACCATTTAATATTTAGAATATTATTACCACAATTAAAATTAAATAGATTAATTAAGGATAAATAAAAAATGATAAGGTCTAAAATAAAATCAAAATATGTCTATCTTTTATAGGTAGACATTATTTTAACCCATAATCATCTTAGATTCTAAATAATTCACTTTTTAGACATTTGGGATTGTAAATTAATTTATATTAATTTAGTACTTTTAGAGTTTTATAAGGTGCCCCTCACCTCTCTTATAAAAGGGCACACCTACTTATCTTTTAATCACTCCCCTAAAGCCCTTTGGCTCTACCAAAACCTGCCCAATTATCCTCCAAACACCCCTCACATCATCCTCACGTCTATACTTTTGGAATAAAGACATCCTAAGAAGTCATTCTGTGCAAATAAAAATGAGACACTCTATGAAGAGGAGATTAACACACGTTCAACTAAAGGAATACTCAAGGTAAGGGAATTCGGTCTCACTTTTTTTGAGATATAAGACATGTTCCCAAACCATTTTTTGTGTGTGGTTTATAAACATCCCCTATTATATTTCATATTTTGAATACATTTATATTCATGGTATATAAAGATTCATTTGAAGATATCTGGACTACAATTTAAATGTTCAAAGTGGTATGAGACACTTTGAATGATTAAAGAATTAAAATTCCCCCTATTTAAATATTTATGATATTATTTTTACATAAATATTTTTATAGATATAAAATTATTATAAATGAAATTTTATTTCTATTTTAAGTTCATTTAAATGTTTTCAAGAATGAATCTTTTTAAGGTTTTATGTAAGGGTTAGTTTCATTATTATTCAAGGTTGTTTATACATAAGTATATACTAGGAAATATTTATTATCCACGAACTTGTTTCTTAAAATGTATTTCTAAATAGTATCAACTATTGTTTAAAGTCATTATTACCCTTGTTTTAGTTTTTATAAAATGTTTTTAAAGGAATATTTCCATTATTTTTTGAATGAGATACTTTATGACCATTTCTACAAATTAAGGAAAGAATGTTTTTTAACTTATATGGCGTGAGGTTTATTTTCAACCATTATGATGCATTAATATTTTTAATCATGGATTACAAAATTATAAAGTTATTTTTAAAATAAAAGTTATCTTTTATAATTGTGTGGATTTTAAATGATTTCAATGAAAAAAATGGATTTTTCTCCCAAATAATTTTAATGATTTTGTTATATTATTTTCATCTATGTCAACATACTTTGATAGTTTTTATGATTAATTGAGGATGATTTAGTATTATACAATCATCCATATTGTATTTATGGTTTTATGATATATTTCACTGTGGATGTTCTATTTTTGATACCCAGCATGTTTTATGATTAAAGTATTAAAATTTCATATGCTAGTTTCAATACAAATGATTATGTTGTGTTTCAACTTTATCATATGAGGAATGTGTTGGAATTAGTAAGTGATCAGAGGGTCCCATTATAGCCCCTGATGCATCATTAGGTCTTATGATACAAACGAGTGTCTTGGCATGATGCCTTGATGGTATAATTTTGTATGGTCTTGCTACGCGGTCTTTACGGTATGGTTATGATGTCTGACATTATGCATTTCCTCATTATGAGATTACTTATTTATATTACATGTGATTATTCAACTAGGAGAATATCCATGTGAATGTTTAAAAAGAATTACTTGATTTATTTTTTCCATATTATGTTTAATTTTATATTTAAAAGTCTTGTGTTTCAGTTTTATACTTTTGTTAATGTTTAAAGTTATTTATGAATGATTCTACAATAATGTTTAACCATAATGAGCATTTTAGTTCATCCCTTTATTATGTTTTATTTTCTTAAGATTCCAAGAAGTGAATTATGATTTATATTTAGGTTTGATCTAAAAGAAATATGGAATTATAAAGGGATTATCTATATTGTATTTTATGTTTTGAATTGTAATGTAAAGTTCATGTATGTAATCTATTTTCAAGGGCTATTATGCTGATCAGTCCTTCAGGATTTGATTAATTGTATTCATTCTAATGTATTGAAATAATGCACCATATCCAGGCATCTAGGGTTGGGGTGTTATATACATGCTCCTAGATGATAGTTTTTAATGAAATGGGAGATATCTTCAAGGATAAAAATAATTCCATGGTAAATTATTCAATAGATGCTTTTGTGATACACCTTCAATAAATCTTGTTGCTCTCATTTTTTATCAAAGAAACTTCTGCAGCATCTGTTAGATACGATCATATAATAACTCCAACATCTATATTCTTCAATTCAAGTGATCAATGATCATTGAGCTTCATCATCTTCCACATATTTGATCATTCTGCTGGGTTTTATTATATTTTGGTTTTATTTGTTTTATTTTATTACTTTATCTTTTTGTAAATCTATTAATGTATGGTTTATAGTTTTCCCCATCAAAATAAATCCTTTCCTTTATTTTTTTTCTAACACCAAAGTGGAATTTGGGGTTGTGATTCTTGATCAAAATAGATAACCCAAGTAGTTTTTTGAAGTTAAAAGTGTTATTGATTAGATAAGAAGTCGAAAAGTCAATGTCTTATAATGTGATGATTGTGGAACTGGTCTATATTTTGGAATACACGTTTCATTGGTTAATTGACAGAATTTTTAAAACATTAGAAGAAATAGAGAGTTGGAATTTCTGATTGAATTCCAAATAGAATGAAGATTTGTGGTTTCTTTTGAGAATATTGGATTTAGACTTTGTATTTATTTTGTCTAAGTATATTTTATGTGGTTTGATTAAAAAAATAACCAACAACACTAAACAACTAAGGGACATGCACCACTATTGAGGTGAGCACATCCAACCTTGGCAAGTCAGCATGGCAGTCCAGGTCTTTCATGAAGTGTCCTAAGAAGGCACATGGGGGTAGCAATGAAAACCATGTGGGGAGAAAGATGGTGGATAGGATAACCATAATGAGGCAGTGATAGTTCTACATGATAGTATTTGGTAACCAAATTGATTGGATAAGGATTCCCCTTGATCAATAAAGGAGAGAGCCATAGATTTCCATTTTGATATTGGATCTCAAAATGTGGTAAACTTTTAATCCAGTTTAAAAGATATGTAAATTACTATGTTCATAAAATCTATTGTATCAAGACCATTAAATCAATATCACCTTGTCATATTCAACCTCGATCACCCGAGGATTTTTTCTATACACTGATATCTCTATGAAACATCGACAAAAGATCAAACAAAGAATTCCAAGCTATATTTCTCCATTCTAATGATTCAAATGAGATCAAAATCACATGAAAATTCGTTTTCCTCACTTAATGAAGATAAAATTGAAGAGATAGAGTTTATAGAAAATATTAGTTATTCAAATATGGGGATATCTTGTGAAGTTCGACATGTAGCAGTGAGCACCTGAGTTGAAGGAATGAACGATTCACCGTGATTTTCGGAGCACTCATTTGGTGGATTATTTTATATAAATACCTTCAAGTGGATCATTTGTGTTATGATTTTATTTCACATTATAGAGATAATATGAGAGATTCAAAATCCAAATAGAGCATCTCATGCACTCTATATTTTTAAAGGAATTTTCATACATTCATGTTCCACATACATGATCACAAGATGTTTGTTTGAGTTTCCACCAATCTATTTTGTGAAGAAGATAAAATAATTAAACATGAATTTATATGAATAATTAAATAGCCCCACATGATCTAGTTATGAATTTTTTTTTCAGAATAATTCATTAAAATATTTACATGTATGAAGGTAGTATCGCTTGAAGGGAGTTATCCATACACATTTGGGTTGAGCAGACCACATGAACAACATAAAGAAGTGCATCATCATGAGAGAAAAGGGATTTATATCTTGTGACATATAGTTTTGTGAAAAGACATAAGGATACACTTGTGCACAATATTATTTGTTAAATAAAAAGTAAATAGGAGGTTTTATTCATGTGAAATTTTTTCATAGTGAGTGTACATACTGTTTACATGATCAACATAAATTTGAGAAGGCTGTATACTTAAGTGAACAAACTATGATGTTCTTTGGATGTATAAAAAAACATGACAGTTAAGTATCAAGCTTTGTAGTGTTTTGTTGTTACACCATTCAACAAATGCATGCACATGAAATTATGAATGCATTAAAGTTCCAAGATTGGGTATGTACATGTTATTACAAAAATTAAGATGACCACACATTGGTTATACATGCATGAATAATGTCATATTTAAGAATTTATGATCATGAATGATGGTTACATAAATTCACATGAAAAATAAAATGTTTAGTCAGTGTGTAGTGTTTTGAGACTGAAGCCAGAGAATTTTGTTAGAAGATATTTATATTTGAGTTTTTTGATATTCAGTGAGGTTGGGTATTCAAAAGAAGAAATAATTATTTACCAATCAACATTTAAATGAGGCAACTGCTAGTCAACATGTGATCATAATTGTTTGATAAATACCAACAATATTGAAAAGGTACTTGAATTGTACCTTATCTAGTGTGATTCAACATGCTCATGGATTAATATCAAGTGATCATCCTATCAGTGGATCAAAAAATCAAATGAAGAAGAAGGATCTTATGTCTGGGGGTTTAACCAGTTGTGGAATAGGTTCCAGAGACTGGGGGGGGTCTAACCAGTCGAATGGTTAGGGTGTCTAACCAACTAAGGAAGAAGATTTGGATTGTTGGGGGTTTGACCAGGATCAGTTGGAGGATAAAAAAATTTGGTTTCTAACCACACACCATCAATTTTTCAAATTTCATCACCCAACCTTCTCCCTACAACCATCCTAAAAGCTTCACCTTTTACCACTTCCATAGAAGCTCCACCATTAATATCCTATTATATGATGGATAATCCTTTTTTGACTCTTTACACTCGTTTAGAGCTTGATATTTAGGCCCATCTCTCATCAGATTCATTTATGGTTCCATCAGCATATGATCCGCTTCATCCTCTCCCCACCCCCTATCGGTCTCATGCCCTTGAGGAATCACACATTTTGACTTCCATCCTAGGACACCTATAATGGGAACATTCAAAGGCCCATCCCTTAAGAAAGTTATTATCTGTATGAATTATAGCCCACATTTATTTATTCTTACTTAATAGATTCATCTTGAAGGACACATTGAGAAAATATTAGAATAATCTCCTTTAATTGAATTTCCCATACTTCTTTGAGGAGGCTATTAACATTCATCGGTGGAAATTAGTGGAATGTTTTGTTGAAGACAAGACATCACATCCCTTCTTCTATAATTCTGTGACTTCTTAGGGATTGGAATCTCCGACATGAGTGTTGTATCCCAATTGAAAGTTCTTATGCATGGTGGTTAACTCCAGGAAACAATTTTTGAAATCTTGGACATAGATACCTTAATCTGTAAGAAGATGGTGTTTTTACCTTTTTTGGTGCTTGATAGATTCATATTTTAGTTAGGACTCTCCTCAGGTGGCACTATGGATCAGTCTCCTAAGCCTTTTTCTTCCCATTCACAGTGTTGCATTCTTGTGAGTTATAGGTGATACTCTTAGATCCTTCCTTTTTGATGATGAGTGGACACTTAATATTCAAGATTCGAGTATGACCTAGATATGTTTTTATGTGTATTTATCCCATGATATTCCTTCACACATTCTTCTTAGAGCTATTGAAGAAGTTTCTTGGTGGAAGAATTTGTTATTTATTTCTACAATGTGGTTTTTTTCATTATTCCATCTTCATGGATATTTTATCCAGGTGTGTCACAAGTTTTAGGCAAATATTTCCATTCCCACTTCATCAAAGTAGACATTTGAATTCCCTTCTCATGTAATGCCTCCATTTTCATCTATAGTGACTAAATCCACCCCCATTCTTCCTCACCCATATTGTGTTCCCCCACTAGATCCCATAGGATTTTCTTTAGGATATGTGAATTGTGAGGAAAAGAACTTATGCATGGATATAGTGGTTTATTTTCCTTTGTCCCTTCCTAACCCAAGTGGCGCAGATCTTAGTAGTGATTTTTTTTCTATCTTCAGACCTACAGTTGGAGCCCTCCTGATCTACTGATGATTATCGAAATCTTGATATGGAAAATATTCTTGGATCATTTGAGGGTCTTCCCACTGGAATCTCCAAATAATTCTCTTCAGTGTGGATTGATAATGGATTAAGTTATATTTCACATAAGGAAAAATAAAATATTTGTTCAACAAGTTCTCTACCAAATTGGAATCCCCTTCCAATTTCCTCTCTCATTCAACAACAGAATGTCCTTATCTTTTTAAAACATGTGGATAAATACATGGTATTCTTCCTCTATCTACATTCCAATGGGGCTTGTACCAGATGTTGGCCCAAACAGGATAAAGCTTCTGTATTGATTCAATCTAAGAGCATTTCTGTGCCAGAGTCCAAATCTAAGCACATTAATTTTCAATTATTCCCTTACTCATATGGAACGATCAAGGATTGGGATCCCATGTCAGGACCAATTTACTTTCTTCTAAAATTCACCATAACAAAATTGTTTTGGTGGAATTTCTTGAGGTCAAACATCATCCTTAAAAAAATTTTAGCTTTGGTTTCAAGATTGGGCCTCATAATTGTATGAATGGAAAGGTAGAAAACCAACATATATATATATTATGTATTGACCATATTTATATAGAGATAAATGGATCATCCAATTAGTAAATTTCAACTATTATATGTTTTGATAACATATTTTCTTCATATATTTTCATTATGATAAATTTGATGCGAGGGATAGGAAGTCTATTTGGCACGATCATATCAAATTTAACTCGGGTGATGATCCTTGGCTTATGAGGGAATATTTAAACTCTATCTTGGATCTATGAAAAAATAAGGGAGGAGGGTTATACCTCCTAAAATTAAAAAAAAAACTTTTTTGTGGTATTTTTTCCCATAAGGTCTCTTAGACATAGGATATTCAAAGGACAAGTACATTTGGTGTAATAATCAGAAATGGAGTTGCCGTATATGATGCATATTGGAACATTGCTTCAATAACGTATGATCCATCTCTTCCAATTGAAATACTGTAGTGGAGCACTTAGTTTGATAAATTTTTGATCATTCACATTTTATTATTCACCTTACAGTTGGTGTAGCTTGTAATGAATATTTATTCTACTCAAATAGATGGGAGTTATACCCCTATTATGAAAGTGTGGCTCATGAATCTTGGTAGAAGAACATGAAAAATGGGTCTTAGGTTAGATTTCATAATAAAATTAGGAGGTTGAAATAGGATCTTCATATCTCGGATTATATAAAACATTATCAGTTATAGGACATGGATGGTCTTAATAATAACATTGATCTTATCAAGATGGAGTTGGAAGATTTATGGGAAGATGTGATGTTCAATCACTTGGTCATACATAAGAAACACTTGGATGAATTGCTTATGGAATAGGAAATAGATTGCATAGAGAGATCAAGGTTGAAATGGATAAGATTAGAATATCATAAACCAATATATTTCCATGCATTCAATAAGGAGATGAGGCAAGATTATATTCCTAATATTCTTATTGAGGATCACACTTTCACCAATGATCCTCAAGTGGTTAGAGATATGGCTGCATCTCATTTTTATTACTTGTTATAAAATTTTAATCATCATATTAATGTTGGTCATCCTAAATGTAAATATAATATTTTCGAGTACATAGCTCATGTTATCTCTCTAACTATCAATGATTTTTTCTATAAAATTCCATATGATTAGGAGATCTAGGTTCTGTTACTATCTTTAATATAGGGAGTACCCTTGGTCCAAATGGCTTCCTGAGTTTCTTCTACATTTCATCATGGGACATCATTAAGAAGGATTTGGTTGATATTATTCTGGGGTACTTCCAAGGAGGACACTTAACCAGAGTTTCATGTGCTAAAAATTTAATTCTCATTCTCAAAGTCAAAGTCCCATAATATTTGAAAAAACATAAGATAATTTGTCTTTGAATCATCTATAATAAAATCCTTATTGTTTTTCTAAATAGAATAATTGTGGTTCACCTTCATTCTTGGATCTCTAGAGAAAAATAGGGTATCATCCATAGCAGGTCCACTGAAAACATTATTGTTTTGGCCTAATAAATAGTTAATGATATCAACAATAATTCCATTGGATATTACATTACCATTAATCCTAATATGGATAAATCATATGATTGGGTAGAGTGGAGATTTTTCATTAGAGTCATGAGGTGAATGGGATTATATGAATGGATGATAGAAAATTTCTTCAAAAGTATCAGATCTCTATGGTTCTCCATCACTTTCACGAGAAAATGTTATGGTTTCTTTACAGAGGTTAGGGTGATTGGGTAGGGAGACCCCCAATATCCTATTGTCTTCATTATATTCTGTGATTCTTTTAATAAATATCTGATTAAAATAAATAAATAGGGGTGTGTCCATTCTTCATGTTTTGGGAATAACTTCACAAGACTTACCCATCTTTTCTTTGTAGATGGTCTTCAAATTTTCAACAATGTAAGCAATAGTCCAATTTAAGAACTCAACTACATTCTGATTTTTTACATTCATTGGAGTGGGAATCTCATCAATCGTGGTAAGAGAAGTTTCTTTATTTCATGATCCTGTCTGAGTAGAAGGTGTAATGATATTGAGGATAAGGTGGGTGTCTTCATAGTTCAATTTCCATTAAAATACTTAAGAGATATGATTACCCTATGAAGGGTACATATTTATCACATTAATAATGTTGTTGAAAAGATTTCATGGTGTATTATTAAATGGAAGAATGATTTTATTTTATTTTGAGGTGGAATTACCCTGGTTAAAACTGTTCTTTACTCAATCTCCATTCATATATTGTCATCCCACAATTTCACCAAGATGGTTATATATAATATTGAAATAATCTTAGTCACGTTTATCTAGGATGTGCATGAGGAAGATAAATACCACTAAGATTCATGGAATAGGTTGGCCCGTGAGGTGGGGGAGGGTGGAATCAATATTAGAAGTGTAGAGGACACCAGAAATTACCTTTAGGAAAACATATCTTGGGATATTATAGAACACTTATCTCTATGGTCCAAGTTTGTCATTAAGAAATAATTGATTGAATTATTCATCCAGGGAGGTCACTAATCCATGATTTGGGATGGTATATATCAACACGTTCATAATCTTCAGCATCACTCATGATGGATTGTGGGGTGTTGAAGGATCCACTTCTGTAATGATAAATGGGCGGGTAATTCATTGGTATTTATAGGTTTTCCAATGCTCAAAATTTCCTTTTCTCATGCTAGTATTTTTTCCAACTTCATTCAAGAAGATCTCAACCCACAAAACATTGTTTTTCCATGGAATTATGATTTATATTTACCCAGACATGCTTGTGCACACATGATCACCTTCTGGTTTCTTCTCATCGAAGGATTGTCAGAATGTTATTCATATGAATAGGGGTAGTGATATTGGGGTGGATATTTTATTGTGTAAGTTTCTTCATATTAAAATTAATTTTATTGTCTTGTGTATATAAAACCATGCGATCCCTACAGATGAGGGTGTGTGCTGAAATGAAGTTTCCATCATCTCCAAGGGCATATGTTGTCGTCCTCCTAGAGAAGAGTGGAAACCAAATTTATTTTTTGAAGGGGATTAGGAAAGCATGATCTGATGGGATTTTAGTAGACTAAGGGGGATAGATATACGTGGTCATTCAGGAGATTATTTTCTACTCTCATGATTTCTTAGATCAAATGACAATGTACATTCATGTAAGTAAAGGAATATGGTGTTTGAATTAGGTTGTGGGGTATCTATCAAGCTTGTAATAAGGCTATGCATGAAGGAGTGTCTATTTTACATATGTCTATGAAGGCTTGGGATAGAATTATTGTTGTATATCTCTTTCGGTTATTAAATTATTTGGAGTTATCTCCTTCATTATGGGGGATGATGGTCCGTAATGGAATTATATTGGGTTTCGGAGAGGCTGCTCCGGGTAAATGGGTGAGTTGGAACCCCCCTTAAACAGACCTTAAATTAAATTTTGATGGATCCTGCATTGAGGGATTCATGTTTGTGTGTGTGTAGTGGGGGGGGGTGGAGGTTCTTCAAAATTAGGAAGGATTAGTCATTTTTTATTTCAGTTTATTCCATTTCCAGTGTGACTCTCTCATAACAAAAGCCATCACCATGCTTAAAGGGTTAGAGTTGTTCTCCATTCATGGTATAAATATAAATTGGGTGTATATGGACTCTTATATCATTCTTAGGTCCATTAAAGAAGCAATCAAAATACCTTGGGATATCATTTATCTTCTTACCAAGTATAGGAGTCTATGTCCCGATGACATTATGCTTAACCATATTTTTTAAGAGGGAAACATGGTCATAGATTACCTAGCTTCTAGAAGAACCCAAGGTAACCCTTTTATAATTTATAATAGTATTAGATATCTTCCTATAAAGTTCCTTTGACTTGTTTGAGAATATTCCCTTAAACTTCACTATTTTAGGCCTTATTGATTTGTTTGGGCTTGCCTCCATCCCATTATTTTAATAAAATTTCTTAATTTTGGATGGATAAAAATATTATTGTGGAAAATCCATGTTGGGTGGTCTAACCAACATGGAAAAGGATGTAAGTCTTAGTACTGAAACTTGTAAAAATACTATGTTTTGTGTTTCATTTTCTTTATACATTGTATATATGATCCAATCATCTTAATAGATGATAGTGTATGAATTAAAAGTTCAAAAGTAATTTAGAAAAATAGGAAACACCTGATTCACCCCCTCTTACTATGACTGCATGATCCATGGAAACTTTAATTGGCATTAGATCAAAGGCTATCTCGGGTTTTATCAACTTTATTTTTCTAGTTGTTTTTATTAGAAGTACATGAAGTAAAAATTTGAGTATGAATCAAATTTGGAAAATATTTTTATAGAAAATAATATATCTACTCTTGATGTTAGAAATGTTCAACTTTCAGTCCAAACACTAAAAAATAGGAAGAAAATAGTGGAGAAAAACTAAATAAAAATACAAATTTAATGAATATAGACTCTTATAAAAAGGAATTCAAAGCAATAATTTATTAGTGAAATCCATTTTTTATAATTCCAATGATCAAGATTTGAAGAATATATGATCAATTCTGAAATTAGAGAACATATTAAGAAGGTTCCCAAAGAAGTGGTAACATTTATGATAAGAGTATTCAGGGAAATTTGGGATAAAAATTACAACTAGAAGAAGAGGATAATTCTATGTAAGAAACATTGACTAAAAATGTTGGAATATCCAACACCGTAACGAAACTACTAAAAGAAAAGGATGAAAAAATCTCTTTTCAATGAATGATATGTTGGTGCTATTGATGAATTGAAAAGTAATGTCTATGAGAAACATGTTTTTTGAAATTTTCATTACTAAAGTTATCCATGAACTATAAAAGCTATATAAGAAATCTATTAATGTCGACGATACTCAACTGAATTATAAAGTATAAATAATCAAGGATATTGACAATTTTTTACTGAAGGAAAATAAGATGCATGAATATGAGATTAAAAAGATTAATACTTAGTGGGAAGAAAGAATGAAATTAATTGAAGATGAGAATATTTATCTCAACATAAAATGCCATTAACTAGAAGTGAAATTGAGAAGTATGGAAGTGAAAAAATATGTGACTTACCAAGTTATTGAGAAAGAAATTATTGCTAAGTATCTATATGATAAGAGTTCTATTTATAAAAATAATCAATCTAGTGGAAAGAAGATACTGCAAATATCCAAGGGTAAATCTATTATAGGATCATTGTAGAAGGTAACCCTTTATCCTAGTGAATCTTTGTATACTAATGATATTTTGATAAATTTTGTAGATTAAACATTAAACTCTAGACAAACATGGATGAAGAAAAATTCTTTTTCACTAAATAATTCATGGAATAAGATATGTGCTACCCAAAAGAAAAAAATATCAAAGACAGTTAGAATGTGTCACAGAAGAAGGAATAAAGATGTGTTGGCTATTTTTGGTACTGTTGGATGTTTGGTCATCAAAAATTTAATTTTTGGCATAATAATTCATTATATGAAAATTATATAATTCTTTTATTTAGGGGGAGAAAAGTTAGAGAAATTTGGAAACTAGAACAACAGAACCGTAACTCATAGATATGGAATCATGCTATTAATAATAGATTTAATTACTTTAAATTATGTGATTATTTCAACATAAGTGGTCACTGTTTTGATGAGTGTTGGTATGAACCAATCATGAGGAAATCATCTATTGATGTTAATAGAACACTCCAACAAGAAGTGAAGCAGGTAAGAAACAAAAATAGCAAGTTAGCCTTGTGATGTGAACAAAATAGAAAGGTTGTTAAAAAAACATTTCCCAATAAGTGTGTTAAGAATGATGTGAATAGTGTCACACCAATGAAAATATGCTTCTATTGTGGTAGGGAATGTCACATCATGGACCATTTTGAATAGTACATGAACATCAACACTAAATTAAGAAAGATGGAGTCAAAGAAAGAATCAATCTATAAGAGATACAACAAGATTGATTTGGTGAAAGACATCTTTATTGAAGAATTTAAAAAGTTACCGAAAAGGGGTAATTTTTTGAATTCTAAGTTTGTGTGTGAAAGGTTAAATATGTATGTGCATTTAGGTAAAAAATATTTGGAATGTTTATCTAGTTAAGAATAATTCATGACGAAGAAAGGGAAATCATTCGTGGATTCATGTGTTAGGAAAAATAAGTCTACACAAAAAGTGAAGAGTGTGAATGTTCCTAGATAATGTTTTATCATATGCATAGAACAGGTGGAAAGGAAATAATGTTGGAACAATTAGAGAAAAATAAAACTTCATTTTTAGAAAATGTGAATAAACCCTTTTCATATAAGAATATTTTTAGGCTTAGAAGAAACTCACATACCTATTTCTCTAACTAAGAAGAAATAAAGAACCACTTAATTCCCATACGTAAATTGTGTTTATTTTTCATGTAGGGAATTGAAGGTTAAGCATGAATTCATGGAGATACCTAAATTTGATAAAATATTTGAATAAATTATAGATAATAATTTTTCCATCATGGAAAAACATTGTCATCATGTTTTTTTGTAACAATTAAGATAATATCAAAAGGTTCTTTGATTTTATTCTTAATGAAATCCAATCATGAGGAGGATATATTTAGTGCATCTCTTGAGGGGGAGCACAAAATATCAAAAACAAGATATTTCTATTTTATTTTATATTTTATGAACATCACAATTTCCTTTGAGGTATGCATATGATAATTCTAAAAGTCAAATGTGTTGAAATTGAAGATCGTCATCATTGAGGAATTCTAGTCACATTTTATTATTTGCATGATAAAAATTCTTCAATTCTAAAAGGTATATATTTATTGCTTAATAACAAAGGGGAATTATATTTTTCATTTGAATATTTTAATATGTTTTCTAAGATGTATATAAGATATTAGTTTTAAATATTTTAAGCAATTATTGAAAAGAAGTTCAAGTTATTGGTATCACATGATAGAAGTTTATTGAAATCATTGATGCTAAATTTTATCAATATTTCTTTCTATACAGAGAATTTCTCACATAGACATAGAGTTAATTAATTTTATCTCTTTTCTAATATAGTTGTGATTCTATATTTTTCTGGAGTAAATCAGATTATAATTATTATAAGAGAAGAGGATGTTCTTAAAATCTGAATTTTGGAAATAATAATTCATTCCCATTCTTATATCTTGGTATTTATTTACACTAAGGGGGGAGAAGATATAATTGAATTTTAAAATTAACTGGGTATTTACAATAAAAAAATGTGGAGATTGAATAACCTAAGTACTTTGTTTAATTTTAAATTATTTTCAATAAGTTAAGAAGATGAAAAGTTGATGAGTAATAATGTGATGATTGTGGAACTGATCTATATTAAAGAATACATATTTCATTGGTTAATTGACACAATGTTTAAAAAATTGGAAGAAATAAAATGTTTAAATTTATAATTGAATTAAAAATAGGTGTAAGAGTTGTGGTTTTGTTTTGAGAATATTGGATTTGAACTTTATATTGAATTTGGATAAGTATATTTGATGGGACTTAATTAAAAATTACATAACCACACAGGACATCTGAGGGATCTGCTCCACTATTGTGGTGAGTAGGTTCAACCTTGTAAATCTAGCATTGAGGTAGATTTCTTGCTTGAGGTGCACCTAAAAAGGTGCATGGGAGCAATGATAATCACTGTGTGGGGTAGAACGAAGGAGGGCATGAGTGCCAACAAGAGGTGGTGCCAACATTACATGGGAGCATTTGGTAACCAATCTGGACAGCTATGGATGTGTTGTTTTTAATAAAGGAGAGTACCACAACTTTTTGTTTTTTATATGGGATCGCTAAATATAGTGATCTATACATATGATTTAGAAGATACCCAAATTACCATTACTATCAGATATGTTGTATCCAGACAATTCCATTGATATCACCACATCATCTTCAACCTCAATCACCCAAGGAGTACTTATGTATGTCAATATATCTATGAAATGTGAACAAAAGATCTAAACAATAATTCTGAGCTCCATTTTTTCATTCTAATGATTCCATTGAGATCAAAATCATATGAAACCTCATTTGAATGTGCTAATGAAGATAAAATCGAATAGATACATTGTATATAAAATATTTTTTACCTGAAGATGGTGATATATTGAGAAGTGTGACATGTGATAGTGATCACATGAGTTGAAGGAATGAGTGGTTTACCATGATTTTCATAGAACTCAATCAGTGTATTGTCTTCAATAAATACATTTTAGTGGATCATTTTCAGTATGATTTTATATCACATTAGATAGAGAATCTGAGAGAGATGAGAGCCAAATAGTGTATTTCATGTGCTCTGTATTTACAAAGGAAGTTCCACATGTTTTAGTTATAAAAATGTGATCACATAATGTTTTTTTTGAGTTTCTACAGATCAATTTTACTAAGAAGATAGAAGAAATACAGATACATTTACATTAAGAATGAAACAATCCTGCATGATTTGGTTATTCAAAGAGTATTAGAATAATGCATGAAAATATTTATGTTCAAGAATGTATTATCACTTGAAGGGTGTTATGTATACACATTTTTTTGAGTAGACCACGTGGATGATTTGAGGAAGTAAAACATCATTTTATTGAAGTTATTGAGATCTTATGAGGGATTATTTTACATAAAGACACAGTGAGACACTTGCATAAAATATTCTTTCAAAAAAATAGTAAAGAGGAGGTTTCATTCATTAGAATGGTTTTCACAGTGAGTGTGCATACTATTTTCATGAGAAACATGAAGTTGGTAAGGATTTATAATTAATTTAAAGCACTATGCTGTGCCTACGTAGTGTATAACAAAAATAGAAGTGAAGAAGAAAGTATAGTAGTGTTTTGTTCTTATACTACTCAAAACATTCATGCACAGGAAGCTATGCATGAATGAATGTGTGAATTTGTTGTATGAATGTGTTATTGAACAAAGTAATATGAACATGTGTTGTTTATAAATGCATGAAGAATCATACATCCAAGAATTTATGATTGTGCATGATGGTTACGTAAATGAACATGAAACAATAGAATGTTTATTCAGTGTGTACTATTTTGAGACTTAATCCAAAGAATTTGATTAGAATATATTTATATCTATGTATTTAAATATTCGTTGAAGTTGGGTCTTTAGCATAAGAAAGAATTGTTTCTTGAGTAGTGTTTCACTGAGGTAGCTGATAGTCAACAGGCGATCAAAATTTTTTGAGAAAAACCAACATCAGTGAAAAGGTACATGAATTGTATATGGCCCAGTGTGACCCAAAAAGATCATAGAGTAAGATCTAGTGATAATCCTATCTCTGGATCAGAACATATAAATAATAAGAATGATCATGTGATAGGGGGTCTAAATAGTTGCTAAAGAGGCTCTAGAGACTGGGGGGTCTAACCAGCTGAATGGTTGGGGTGTCTAACTAACTAAGGAAGAAGAGATGGATTGTTGAGGGGGTATAACCAGGACCAAGTGGGTGATCAAATACTGGGGTGTATAATTAGTTATTTCTAGAACCATTGTAGCTAATAAAAAAATTAAAGTGGAAAATCCATGTTGGGGGGTCTAACCAACATGGAAAGGATGTAGGTCTTAGTACCAATCCTTGTAAAAATATTACATGATATGTTTCATTTACCTTATATATTGCATCAATGATCTCCTCATCTTAACCGTTGATAGAGTTTTGAATTAAAAGTTAAATAATAATTTAGTAAAATAGGTCACACCTGATCCAACCTCATCTCGGTGTGACTGTACGATCCTTGGACACCTCACAAAAGTTTGGTATATTGACAAGGTTAGTCACTTGTAAAATACTCGGTTGTGAATATAGGTAATTTTAAAAGGTGGGGTCTGTAACAATTTTCTCACACCTTTAAATGCGAGGTTCATTGTGGGTACTAATCTACTTGAGGAGTATAGGAGGTTATGGAGTAGACTATGAAATTCTTATCTGAACCACTATAAATATTGGCGTTCTCTCATTTTATTTTCTCTAAAATTTATTTCAAGTATACTTCAATCAATACATATCTTTATTTTAATAAACTCTTATTGTTTTATCATTAAATTTTTAGACGACTATTCACCCCTTCTCTAGTCATAATTTCTATAACTATCGATCCTATAATTGATATCAATGGTGGTTGTTCCTTATAGGATTACCAGAGTTTTAATTTTTTATAATCTAATACTAAACAATTGGTATCAGTGCGTAGGACCTTCCTTAAATGATAATTAACCACTCTGTTTTTTTATGTTTCTTATTTTCAACTTCATGTTATCCTAAAATATAATAATTAATAGTATTATAAATAAAGGAGATATTTTTTTAGATGTATGGTGTCAATGAGAATGATGGATGGATTCCTCAAAACCCCCCATTATTTCAAGGAAGTAACTATGGCTATTGAAAAGACATGATGGAAACCTAATTGAAGAAGTTAAGTGTGGATAACTAGAATATCATAGATAATCTATATGATCTACCCAAAGTTGATCCAAAGACACTTTTAGGTAATGAATTAGTAAAATATGTTTTAAATTATATAGTTAAAAAATATTTTGTACTGTGTTATAAGTAGAAGTGCCAATATCCGTGTTTTAGCTTGTTGGACAACCCATTACATATGGAGGATACTTCATGTTACCCATTATGGGACTGAAAATTTCAAGAGAACCAAAATAGGATTCTTTGAGAAGAATACCGGGACTTCAATATAGGAGATGATGAATCATTAAACTATATGTTCCATAGGTTTACTAGTATTACTAATGGTATGAGTTATCTTGGAGAAGTTTTTTAGAACACATCCCCAATATAAAGGGTATTTATAGATCTTCCAAAATGAATATATTCAAATAATGTTTCCATTGATGAGAGAGATAATTTTATGGATTATAATTTAGATGACCTTATAGTTTCTTTGAGGTAGTATGAGTTAGGGTGGAAAAATATTTCTAATGAGGAATATATAAAGAGAAAAGGTATTGAAGTTAAATCTAATGTTATTCATACCTCTAATTCCATTGATTCTGATTTCTAGGAAAGAGTCAAATAGATTTATCACTTTAGTAATAATCTTTTCAAATTTCTAAAATACAATGGTGATAAGAGACAGTTTTGAAGGATGAATGAATAATATTTCCAGAAAACTAATTCATATAAGGATACTAATGTTTCAAATCTAGTAGGTTATGAGTATAGGAATAAAGGACACAGAATGCTTTATTTCTTCAAACTCAAGCATTAAATGAAGCTGAAAAAGGAGGAAAGAAAAAAATCTCTGTTTTGAGGATGGGACTTCTTATAATGTTTTGACTCAAGAAGTGTATCTATAAGTGAAACGTTAACAAGTAACCTTTCCCTAATGGGCATATAGTGTGAGGTAAATGATTCAATTTTTACATAGTGTATAAATCCTATAAATGTTGATAATAATGTAATATCTAAAAATTAAAATGATATTGATTCTTACTATAGGTTTTATTCTGATGCTTTTAATTCTAGAGTCAAACAATTTATTTAAGATAATAAAGAATTGAGGAATAGTGGTTTTAGAATGATTGAAAAATATAGAGAATTTAAATGTAAAAAATAAGATGTTATTAAAAGAAAATATAAAAAAATGAAAAGTGAATGTAGAAATGTGAATATCATTGTTTCCCTGAATGAATAAAATAAAAGGAATTGTGATTATGATATTTTGACACTAAAAGATTAAAAAAATACTGAAAGATTTTATAGAAGTAAATGATAAATATCGTGATAGAATATTTAGTTTAGTTTTTGATAATATAACTAAATTATAAATTATATCTAATAACTTGAACCAAAAAATAAAAAATTGAGAAACATAGCTTCTGGTTCCAATGTGAAAGTTTATATAAATTTAGTAACTATTAAAAAAAGGGAATATGGTTTTGAAAAATGAGGTTGTTAATATTAAAGAGGATTTAGGTACTTTTGTAAATGGTAAATAACAAAATGTAAAATTATGTCCTTAATGAAACTAAACAAAAATAAATATGGTTTTGGTTATAATATCTTTTAACTGAATTTCAATAATGCTACTTTTGTTAGAAGTTCAAAATGATGTATTTATACTATAATTTGATTTTAAATATAGAATGAAACAGATTATTGAATTGAATTCTCAATGATATATACTAAATATTTTTGTCATAAAATAATTTTTTATCTAAAAATTTGTATTCATAATTACCCAACAAAAAATGTTTGAAATCTACCTGGGTGGAAAAATACCTTCTGTGAATTTTGCTGAATTTATGACAACATGGGTACCAAAATGATGTTACTAAAATACTACTGGACCTATAATTGTACACATTCCCAGATAAGTATTTGCTATCATCCAGCATGCATACTATATTTTGTAATATAATATGATATGCTGGAATACAATATATATAATATCTTTTTTATAATAATTTTATTTCTGGTTTGTTTGGATGTGTATTAACATCTATTTATTATTGATTTAGAAAGTAAAATGTAGTATTTTACATAGTTAAAATTTCAGTTATGAATATTCTAACTATATTTATATGTTTCTATAAAGAGTTTTAACTATATTGATATATATATATATATATTATGAATTTAGGGGGAGTTAAAACTTTTTTAATTAAAATAATATTCTATTATGTTAGTTTTAAATTAGTGTTTAAACTTGTAGAATATGAAAACATAAAATATTTTAGTATGTTTGAAATAATTTTTTAACAAATGTTTTATTTTCTTAGGAAATAACTTGTGTTCTATTTTTTTCAACCTCTAAATGATTTAAAACTATATTAATTTTAGTGGTTGTATCGAATTCAAGATTGAACACATCTGATCTAGGGAATTCATTAATAATATTCTAAATATATTATGTGCTTTCAAATTTATATTATCATAATTCATATTTGAAATCAGTTTGGAATTCTGAATTGATTTAAATAGTGAATATAATCTAAAATTGATTTAATTTTGTCTTGGATAATTTAATTTAATTTTATAAATTAATAAAAATTTATTAGAAAAATTCATTTATTTATAACTTTTTTCTAATTTGTTAAATCTATGTTATTTAATTAAACTGTTACATATAATCTTGATAATAAAATTTACTTTTTTGGTCTATTTTTAATCTAATATTTATTTGATTCTGAAACTCAGGGAGAGTTTGTTTTAAAAAACCTTAAAGAAAAGTATCAATTAATTTTTTGGGAGCAAATTGTTTTATCTATCTATTAATGAAAATTAGTTTTATTTGTTCATTGAATATAAAAATAATTTTTATTATGATTTTGTTTCAACTTAAAAAGAAAGAAGATGAACATTTTTGTGTGTGTAAATGTTCTATTTTGATAATACTTTTCATTTTATTACTCTTTTTTAATTATTTCTTTACTTGAAAAGTTTTACTATATGAGTAACTCTTATGAAAACATACTACTCGATTATTTCTAACTGATTTTGATTTAAAGGTATATTGTTTTAAATATTAAAGATTAATGTACCGTTTGATAACTTTCCAAAAGGGGAGATTTTTTTGACAATTTAATAAATGTTAGATTATTTTTGGAAACTTAATAAATGATATGTTTTGTAATTTAAAAAAAGATATATTGTTTTTATTTGAAATTAGTTTAATTACTTTAATAGTTTATTTTTTTGATAAATTTTTATCTCATTACATTTATTAAAATTCAATATTATTATTTAAAAACTATTAATTTTTTTATTTACATAATTATCTTTTTTAATCATTGAAATGGAAAGATTATGAAGATGTATTAACAATTTCAATTTTTGTTATTAATTATATTTTTTTTAAATTTACTTATTGATTAATGTGTTTTATATTTTTAATTTTTCTCCACTTAAGTAAAATAATTACGCCAACTATGGAAAAACCATAATGTTCAGCCCTACTACCACACTATGGGGGACATAGAGGTCAACCCCCATGGGAGAAAAGCCCATGGAGTTTATCCATAGTGGAAGTTCATGCATAGTGCACTATTTTTATGGGAGGTCCCATGTATAAGGCCTACATAGCATACACATGTTTTGCACATAATTCGGGACTTGTAGCCCGTTGGGCTCGTGTAAAAGGGTCGTATGTTTTAATGGTTATTGTAGGTATTAAACCCTATTGGAACCTCAGAAGTGACATCCCACATCTTGATTGTTATTCAACCGGATCACCCAATCATGTTTTTGATGTGGGATGTTGAAGCCAATTTTACTATTCATCGTTTACAAACTCAGATAGAGCCCGGACCATCGGATCAATCTGATCTCCACCATTCATTTTTATTTTGTTTATCCTATGAATTATGTATTATCCCACGCATCTCATGTTAAAATTTCTTCTCATCTTCTTCCTCAGTTTTCTGTCAACATCCAGTAAGCCGACGTCTAGCACAGAAACTACCATGAATCAAAATGGGATTTTGAATCATGTGAAGATCGCGGGTTTGTATCGCTTGGTCTCAACATATTCTTCTCACATATTAATTCGAGTATCAACAATAGCTTTAATTCATATTATTCTTATTTGTACATCCTTAAATTTTACGGTCATATGAGTTTTTATGTAGCGTCGACATGGGCCACCGTTCGACTACTTTAATCTCCTCCTTTGTAATCAATTGACTATTTTACCCCAAGAAAAGATTGGCCTTTATTAGTAGAACCGTTCGTAACTATGAATGGTTGTCTTCATTGGTATAACCACCATCTTCATTCCATGGAAGGTCACCTATAATGTTCGACAACTAGACACCACCATTGTATCACCTTCACTTATTGATCAATTATCCACATGTAGTTTAAACTCCATCAGTAGATCATTTCTTTCACTAATAGAAAAATGAGTTACCATTCTATGTATTTTCTACCATTAGACATAAAATAGTTGATTAAAATTCACCAGTATCTTCTCTCTTTTTCTGTCATTGAACATAACCAATGGTAGCACCTCCTTTTGTTTCTCAGTAACATGGTAGCATCTTCTTTCAATGTTTTAGGATTGGGAGAAGCTTCTTCACGCTCAACTAGATCTCTTCCTTTCTTCTCTCGAATACAATTTATTCCTTACTTGTTTTGAGGTGTTTTCCTATTTCAATAGTAAGTTTTATTTCTATTTTTTAGTGATATTTTATCTTTCTTCCCATGTTATATTAATCCATCATTGGAAATCTAATGATAGATCATCTTACTCCATTGGACATCTGACGGTAGCATGTTTTTCTTATTTCCCAAGAAGCCTTTGATTGCACAATGACTTTTCAGTAATCTATTTTTGGTTAGATTTTATTATTTTACTCCTATAAGTGAAATGATATATCATTTCACATTAGAAGAATCCTGATTCCATTCTATTTTTTCTACCATTTTATTTTCAATAGTATCAAAAACAAGCTACCACTCTTTTTTTTAACGGTAGATCAATAATCCACCATTAGTTAAAATTATATTTCTAAAATTTATATTTTTTATTTTAATTGATGTTATTAAAATATTTTTTTTGTTAAATGTTTTAGTATATTATCTTTTTTAATATAATTGTAGTAGTGTGTAAAAAATAATTGTATCATTATTTTATGTTTACACATATGTGCAGTTATATTTCCTCTATTTTACAATAGTTTCTAATGTATTAGTAATATCAAAATTTAATATTTTATTTCTCTTATTTTATATTAATAGATTTTTTACAATTATTATACTTAATATATTTATTGTTTTATATTAATTTTTCCTGATGAAATAAAAATCTTGAGTTGTACTATGTTTTTCAGCACAACTTTTAGAAACTAAGGTAACAACAATATTGTTTTATTATTTTACTATATCAAGTTTTATGCTAATATTTGAAATGGACACAATCCTATAGGATATTTTTTTCATGGTTTGGGAGATATCTTCATTGATAAAAACAATTCCAGGGCACATTATTTGATAGACACTTTTGTGGTACACCTTCAACAATTATTTCTATTATCATTTATTTTCCAAGAAACTTTTGTGGCTTTATCCTTATGGATATGATCACATAAGATATTTAACTTCTTAATTTTTCCATTCAATTGACCAAAAATTACTGAGATTCAACATATCCCACACATTTGATCATTTTTATGGTTTTTTATTTTGGTTTTCATTGTTTTATTTTATTTCTTCATCTATTTAATAATATGTTTGTGTATGTTTTATGATTTTCGCTATAAAAATACTTTCCTCCATTGTTTGGTTATTACACCACCAAAAAGGAAGTCTATTTTTAGATTCCTAATCAAAATTTAGGTAAACAGACTAGGTTGATATCTAATTACATACTATGTTGCGTTGCTAGGTTCTTATAAAAGGTATGTTCTATAACAAGGTTCTCACACCTTTAAAAGTGAGGTTCTTAGTGGGTACTAATATTCTTGAGTATTAGAGAAGGTTTAATAGTGGACTATGATATTTTTTATTTGAAATAAAATAAGTCTTGGCATTCCCTCATTTTTATTTTTACTGCACTTTATTTCAAGAACACTGCTCTCACTACATATAGTTATTTTAATTGGCATATATTTTTTTATCTTTAAATTTTTAAACAAATATTTAACCCCATTAGTAATAATTTCCATACTTATCGATATAATGTATATCCTAAAGTACACTCCACTAACACTCTACTCTATGATTTTGGTGATTTCAATATACGAGCCCATTTTTTGGGGGATTCCTAGATGAGTGTAAGAAACACATACTTATTTACAAAGGTACAATATCTTTTCACTAGGATATCCCTTTACAAGAACTATCCATGGAATTAGCACACATTATTTATAACGAGAAAAAATTCAAACATATATGAGTAAATGATGATTTGAAAATGGTGTAGCATACTGTTGTGAGCAAAAACTGATATAAAATGAAGAAACCTCTAGGGAAGATAAGAATCATATAATTGAAACTTTTAAAGTTATTAAATTTAATAAGACACACTTACAAACAAAAAAACTATAAAAAAAATTCAAAGGATTATATTTTCTTGCACAGTCTCCATCATGTGTTGTTTCATTTCCATGTACACCCCTCCCTTTTTAATAAGAAAAATTTTATATATATATACATCCTATTTCAAATTTGTTCTTAATAACACTTGAAAATACCTATGGTTGAGTGGGTACCCATTTTAAAAATCTAAATAGATGGGTTATTAACATTATGTGTCCATATTTTACAAATTTAAAATGAGCCTCTATGGAAGAGATATCTAAAATCTTCTTTATTGGATCTTTTTATTCTTGTAAAGAGACACTTTATCCCAATAGATCTTTAATTATTTGGAAAACACTTTTTCTAATGGATAAAAAATAATAAGTTGACTTATCGAGAGGTCACAAAAATAGTAAGTGTGTAATAATAATAATCTATAAGAGATCTTAATCTTCATAAGATAATCTCCTAGAATTATTATTCTTTTAAGACAATTTATAGAGTACCTTCATAAGATAAATCAATATAAATATTTAACTTCTGAGTTGTGCATGATAACTAATTAGGATTTACTATTTTGGTTGGAAAAATTTATTTTGTAAGATAATGACTTACAGTTGTAAGGAAAAAAATTTATGGCTTTCATTGAAAACTATAAGATGATTCATTTACAAAGATTATTTTCATAAGATAAAATACCATTTTGAATTTACTTCTAATTTTGACTTCATCATATGGTAATTTATCTAATGAATAAGATACTTTACTTCCATAGAAAGATAATTTTTTATGCTAAAATACAATAAGATAATATCCTTTAGAAAATGTTCTAGATTTCAGCGCATGTGCATAAATTGATTTGTATGTTAATTATTTTATGTGTAAGATAAAATTGAAATGTAAGATAAAATTTATTTGATGAAAAACTAAATTCCAGTATCTATAAAATAAATTTATTAGAAATTTTATAGTTTAAATTTATTTAGAATTTAGTCGTCAATAAATATATAATCCTTTTGAATAACCATATATAAAATTTATAAACCCTTAATATGATCATTTTATTAAATAAATTGGGATTTTTTTAATCATCAAATATATAAATAGATGAGATATGTTGTAACAACATAAGTATTTCAAACAATATCCCCTTTTTATTATAATAAAACCCATAATCAAATAATCAATAAATAAAATATTGATATAATTTTTTATTTTGAATTTATTAAAAAAATTATTTGTTAAATGCTGTATTCCTTTCACCCATAAACAAGGCTTGGACATATGTATCCCATTAAATAGGATTGGGAATTGTTTTCATTTTCAGGAATTAATTTAGGAATATTTATCCCCTTTTTTGTTATATAAAAAAAATATGTAAGTATAAAACATTTATAATGGTGCATAAATATGGGTAAATAGTTAGAATAAAATAATGAATATAATTTGGCATTGAATTTCATGGTAAACAACACAGTAAAGAAGAAATGTATCATTAAAAATATGAAACACAAGAGAAACATATAACAATGATAATTAAAGGTATAGAACAATGAAATATAATAGATGAAAACATCCAAAGAGAAATGAAAAAACCATTTTAATATTTTCATGAAACCATGAAATATGAGTTAAACATCATGATGAAGAAAACATATCAATACTTTGTAGTATGATGATGTTTGGGTGGTGGATTATTGAAAGATTGTATTTTGACTATGGGTAATGATGAGGAATGAATATATTCTCCAACACTCTCTCTAGTTATAACTTCTGAAGTGACAAAATATAATCCAATGTTAAGATCTATCTCCATGAGCGGTCCTCACTAAGCCATATTAAATAGGGATAACATTGCTGAGTTTTGGATATTCAAAGTGATTTGTGGGAGTGGAAGGTAACCTTGTTGATGTGGTAGGATGTGGAAATGCATAAAAATATGATATTTTATGAAATTGTTTTTTATTTTAAATAAATAAAATTTATTTTATAGCTTTCAATATATATAACATTAAATTTAAATGTAATGTAATATATTATTAAAATATATAAATGTGACCCTTTTAACTAAGCCATTTAATTTTAATATATTAATTAGACAAAATAAATTATAAAAATTACATGATTTAAACATGTAAAAAATAAATTTATTTGTTATCAATTTATTATAAATGAAAAAAAAATTATTTAGAAGTAAAATTAAATTTTTCCTCAAAAAACTTTTGTATGCGGGTAATTTGTTGTTATTATTATAAATAAAATTAATAACAATTGATGAATAATTTTAATCAAATTAAAATATTATATATTAAATAATTCTTTTTATCAATCAACTAATATTTTTTCTAAACATGTGGCAAGAACAAACACCGATTAATGCTTAAAATTGTATTTTTCTAAAAAATTGTTTCCTCGTGTATTATGCAATTATTTTAAAACTAATTTTTAGCACATTTTAAAAATGTATTTGAAAAAATGAACTTCATTTTTAAATTATAATTTTAAAATTATCTTAGAGATAATTTTAGATAATTTTTAGAAAAAAAACTTCATTTTTCAATAATAATAAAAAATACATATATTTTCTTAAAAACAACGTTTTCATTTTTGGAATTTACAAGTTCCATTTTTTAAAAAAATTGTTTTAAAAGTAAAATAAGTTAAATTATATTATAATTAATCCAATTTATATCATTTTAATAATTTTAATGTTAAAGTTTTATATAAAAACATTTTGTAATTATGAAAACTTTTCTTTGGAAAAAACCTTTTTTTATCGCATCTACTTAATTGGTTTAAAAGTATATTCTTCAAATTATGTGAATTTAAATATGTAAAATAGATTATATATTTTAAATTAGAATAATATATTTTATATAATAATTGGAAATTACTTTATTTCCTAATGAATTGTGGAAATAGTAAAAATTATTTATTGTCATTAAGGTAAAAATGAGTTTACCAAGGGTTTAAACCCAAATATATAGGTATTTTTACAATTAGACTTTTCTAAATCCATTTTGTGGTCATATATAGACCTTCTGAAATTTCAATATCTAATATATGGTCATTAGGAATCATTTTTTAGGTAATGACTTTATTATTGTTTTATTTTTTGGGGAAATTTCAAAGTAGTTTCCATGTGGGATCATTTTTCCACTTATAAAATGACAACCCCTCTTCTATCCATTAAAAACTCCCAAAAACCATTTTTTTGTAAATACCTCCCCATATACATTAATTAATTATATCCCCATCTCCTATAGGATTTATGTTTATTAGTAAACCCATTTAATATGGTTTCAATTAAAAACCTAAAGAGGTTCTATGAAGAAGTGGTATAATTTTTAACTATGTGTGTTAGTTTTTTTTATTATTACATGTCCTTTAAATATTATTCAACTATAATAATATAATAACATAATTATCTACCATATAATTAGATTTTATTATGTTAGTGACATAAATTACATCCATCTCCCATTCCATTAAATGGGAAATAAAATCGTCAATCGTGTATATGAAAGACTACCACATCACAAACCAATGTAATTAATTTACCATCACCACCATTCATGGATGGATATAATGAGGGATTTAACACACATATATATATGTATATTAAATTTAAGATATAATTTTACTTATATAATTATAATATCACATATACCTTTTTACCTTTCAATATGTTGGAAAACAACAACATCTCTCGTGCATATATATGGAATACTTCCTCCATGAAGTGATATGATATATTTTTTTATTTTATTTATACATGGATGGTAAAATATATATTTAATGAATATATATTATATCTATTACATAAAAATTATTTTTTAAAAATTTTATATTATTTACTTTCCTTTAATTCCATATATTCAGAAAATAGAAACAACATTTATTCGAACATATGGCCAACCATCTCTATGAAAGGTGAAATTAATTTTATATCGATAAATTTAATGGATTATTATAAATAAATATATAATTAATAAATAATACATCTATATCATGGATAAAATTATGGAGATTATGGAACCATGATCAACTTAAATGTACTAACGATATCAAACCAAAACATACATGAAAAGATGAAGCAGTTATTACCTAAAACATGATTTTAATTAGGAATATTAAATAAAGGGTAAGAATATATCATAATTAAATCATATATGGTGTGACATATATATATTTATGTTTATTTAATACATTTATAATTAACTGATATTAATTATACATAAGGTTCAAACATGTATGAGTAAATTCAAGACTTTAGGTAAATGATTTTTTGTCTGAAAGTGTCTTCTTTGGGACATGTGTTATGTTATGACCTATTGTCATGAACCCCTCCCACCAAAGATGCTGCAATGAAGGGAGAGAGATTGTGACCCCCATGAACCACCTCTAGTAGGCCTCAGGTTGACGACTAGCACTGATGGTTTAAAAATCTCACAATATGAGATAAATTTCCCTTTTGAAATAAAACAGGATCGGGATATAAGATAAATTGTCACAAAAAAACTTTGGAAAAAATATATATGTAAGACAAAAACCATCCCATAATGCATGAATAAATTAATATTAATACATATAAAATTCTCCAAATTAAATAAAAAAATACATGTCTACATTATCAACTCAACAGTAGCTCCAACCTAGCTAGTGATGTCCATCTCAGTCCACAAAGTCAACCTAAAAATATGAAAACAATTTAGATATGTAGAGTGGGAATAATAGGTGTAGTTAGTAGGGACACAACAAAGTAATAAAATACACATGTGAAAAGTTAATGGTAATTCACCAGTGAAAAAACAACAGGAAAAATAGGCACCTATACAGATCATCCAACCTAATCTATCCACACTATGAATCGCTCACCAAAACACACATGTAATATAATAATATAACATTTAGATCATAAAAAATAAATGCATGTGACTACCTCTTCCCAACTGATTTACTACTCTCACACCCCAAAATTTAATTTCCTATGCTCTCATCCCTTCCAAACATACCAGATCACATCACATCCTTCATATGGACACCTAGTCCACACATCACACCACATCACAATCCAACCCACATACACCTAGTCCACACATCACATCACACCACATCACAATCTCCCAAAAGAAACCTGGGACAAATATCACAACTCAAAACAAATCAATAGGGCATCATGAATGTGAAGTACATGAACATTGTTCCATCCTAATAACATGAATAACCCCAACCATATATCACATCACAACTGCATCATGTCTCACTCATAGATACCTGGGCCAAAAAATCACATATTTTCCACAAACACCTGAACTGACACATCAAATTTATCTCATAGACACCTGATCCAACACATACCTATTGAAGGAAGAGATGTGTAGAGGAGGTAGCCATCCATTTATATCACTATCATCCTGGATCTTGAGGGTAAAACCGGAACATAGCACCTCTGAGTGTTGGTAAGGTTAAACAACTCTGGTGGGGTGAATATAAAATAACATAAACATAAACAATATAGAGATAACACACAATACCTAACCTAAGGGTTTATATCAGCAAAAATAGCACACACTAAATCACCACCACCATTCCACACATCAACTATCACAACTTATTCAACCACTATATGTAACACACCACACAACCACCACCCAAGACACACAACAGTCCACTTTACAATGACATGCTTCACCAAATTTTTTCATTAATAAATTTACCAAACACTTCCATTTCCATCCCATTATATTCATTTACCAACCTATTAATTTATTCCTTTCATTCATCATCATAATTTATTCCACTTCTATATGGGAAACTAACACAACCACACCACACAACTATCACCACAACACCACAGATACATCATCGTCATCACATCACATTAGCCAAGCCATATCACAACATAAAAACCACACACATCATCCATCGCACAACCACAACCTCCATTACGACAACCCCTGGGCCACAACCACTATGCCGCAACCTCTATGCCATAACATCTTTTCCACAAACTACGTGCTGCATCCACTATGCTGCAAACATTCCACCATAATCTCTACGCCAAAACCTATGTTCCACATCCACTATGTCACAAACACAATTCCACAACCTCTACACCACATCACATAACATCTAGACATCGCATCCATGCCAAACAACCAACACATCACTTCCCTACAGGCCTCACAACCCATATGGTCACTACAATTACCACGCAACTACCACAAGACAAAAAAAACATCACAAAATCATAACCACAGAAAATAGAAAGTCATCCAAACTTCACATTTATTCAGAATATTTATCACTTATCTTCTTAATTCAGTATGAGTATTATCACACAAATCTGAATGTCTAGGGAAAACAAATTATAATCCAAATATACATTCTTTAACATTTAATTCATGTGGGGTAAAACAATAACACATAAAGTGTCATCGCATTTTAACAACTTCAACATGAAAAGGCTCCCAACAATCAATATTTCTTGAATTTTTAATAGGCATTCATAAAAATCTCAACAACATGTAACAAAGCTATAAATCATGTGATAACACTCTATTCCCATCAATTTTAGACATTCCAATTTATTATATAATTATGTTGACCCATACTATCCACCCAAAGGTAAGAAAAAACACAAAGACACCACACATAGCATGTAATAGAGTGAGAACAAGGATCCCCTACCTCAAAGAATCTTCCTGATCATGATGTGCACTATTGGGTAGTGAAGAAAATGCACGTAAACCATAATTGGTCACAAAAACCGTGGATCAATCTACAATGCATCAAAGAGTTGTAAAAATGATGACAAAAACTCCATAAAAACTAAAACAAAATCATTATAGTGAATCCACAAGATTAGAATGAAATAAAAACCACCAATAAAAGGGAGGATAACTAACCACAAATCGAAGATGATTATCCAATTATCGATCTTTGATGATGGAATCACATGACATTAGAGAGAGGGAGTACCACTAGCCATAGGGTTTAGAGAAAAACTAAGAACTAGATCCTTTTCTAAAGGATATAAAGAAGAAATTTACATGGTGTGTAACCTTTACACATTATGTAAATGTCATATTTCACGTTCCATTACAAAATGCATCACCTAAATGATTTAAATACTGAATTAATTACAAATTATCTAACACCCTATGAACCATCACTCACAAGAATAAAACATTTATTCCATGTTGTGTAAACTCTAAAAGATGTATATTTCTCTTGCCTCTAGATTTTTAATAGCCAATGCCTCTAGTCTCACTCTAGTCCTCCTCTGAGCACCACAAAACCTCATCAAGCCTCCCCTAAAACACCTAAAACACCAAAAACCATCAAATTAATGGATGAGGAGGAAACAACCCATTAAATCAGATTTCCCTCAAATGATTCTCAACCTTGATAATCTAAAACCAATACCAAAAATAAAAGGGGTCTAATCAACCACCCCATGAGATACCTCTCAGGGATCTCGTTACTCATTGACTTTACTAGCAGCTAAACATGCCAAACTGAATGGCCACAAAACACCTCACACAACCTCATCACTAAATGACTACATCACCTCAACATTAAATACTAGACACAAACCACTAAACACAACACAACCACCTATAAAACCATCACTACCAATAAACCACACTACCCCAAATGTATGAATCATGGATCTCCATTCTCTATATTAAGATATTATCTACTCTGTGTGGCACTAACTCACCTGCATTGGTTTAATTACATAACAGTTAATGCGTGTATATTAGGAATTATATCCTTAACTTTACATATGCCTTGGGTTTCATTATACATCACAAAGCATGGTAAGCAACACATATCATAAAATAACAAGATCCAATCATCACATCATAAGAGAAAAAAATAACAAAAAAATCAAAATAACTCTAGTTACTATGAAAGAGTCTATATCTCTCCCTCCCAAGTAATCTCATCTAGGCCACCATACATCCATAACACACGAACCAAGTGAATATTCTAACCATGTAACACCTTTTCACGAAGATACTGGATCTCTATTGGCCACTCCAAAAAATCACATCATCCACAATATCCAAATCTCCCCAATCAAAAACATGGGAGTCATTATGAAGATATCACCAGAGAGGACACATAAAAGATGCTGTGTATTATCTTCAACCACAGTGGAAACTCTAATCGATATTCTACCTCAAAAATATGTCCTAACACCTCGAAGAACCCAAAAAACCTACGAGAAAGCTTACTCCCCTTCCAAACCTCTTCTGCCCACATCGAGGAGAGGGTCAAAAACACATGTTCTCTAACATCAAAATATAGGGGCCTCTAGATGATCAACATAAACCTTTTCATGGTCCTATGTCACCCTGATCCACTCAAAAACCAACTAGATCTTAATAGTCATTCTATGCACCACATCAGGACTAAGAACTGAGGACTCTCCAACCTCCATTTTAGCACAACATAGAACAAAATAGCCCCCCATACAATGCTTTAAATAGAGTCATAATAATGGATGGGTGACATCTATTTTTTATGAAAACTTGACTAATTTCAGGTGACATACCCATGATCCACTAAATTTCAAGACATATTCCCACAATATATCCTCCGCCATCATGATGGTCTGCTCCATCTATCCATATGTATGAGGGTGGAAAGCAGTGAAAAGGTGCAACTGGGAGCCAAAATATTGTTGAAATAACCTTTATAAGAATGAGGTAAAACTATGATCCCAATAATATATTATGGTCTTTGGTACCCCATGAACACTAACCACATCATCCAAGCACCACCTCGCCAAAACATCCACAACACTAAACTCACAGATCGCTAGAAAGTGAGCTCATTTTGTTAGCTAGTCCATTATCACCCAAATAGTATCACAGCCTCCCCATGATCAGGGTAACCATATGAAAAAAATCCACAAATATTTCCTCTCATTTCCTCTTGGGAATATCCAAGGACTACAACAAAACTACCAGAACATAGTGCTCCACTTTCACCTACTGAAAAACTAGACATCTTTCTATAAACATCACTACTTACTATTCAATCCCCAACCACTAAATATATCTAATCAATTCACAATACATATTTTTCACACCAAGATTTATCAAAAAATATTATCTTTTAAAATCACAGAGAACTCCATAATTCATCACCCATGAGAAAAACATCCTCTCTTAGAACAACCCCTAGTTCCAACCATCCTCTGACCATCCCTCAGGAGCGTCACCATGGCCAACATGATAACATATCACCTATTCCTTTGATTATCCTCACTAGGAATCCTCCACCTGCTACATCGAGGAAGAATCCATGGTCATATAACAAAGACAACATTTACCACTTTCCTATCTAGTGCCAAGATTCATTACTACAAGCTCCTATATTCCTTTCCATGCATCTACAGACTCCTGGGCCACATTCTCTCTGGTCTTTTAACTCAATGCATTGAATAATTCATTACCCATTGTATGGGAGTAAGAGATATCTGAATCATAATTATGAAGAACCCTCATCCAAATAAATTATAATAGATTCAGATCATGTTGAAAGAAAACATATATAAGGATATAATGGTCTGTGGAAACCAAAAAATACTCATTATGAGGTAATGTTGTAGCAACTTTAGTACAACAACAACTATTAACAACTCTAGATCATGGGTGGCATAGTTATTCTTAGGGGGGCCTAACTACCTAAACCAATAAGATATCACTACTCTCTAATATAATAACATACATTCCAAGCTTGGATGGGATGCGTCATAGAAAACGTCAAACAACACACCCTCCCCAGGAAACTAAAACACCGAATCACTAAACAACTTCTCCTTTAGGTAACCAAATTCTATATAACACTGTCCTTTTCACAAAAAATCCTAGCCTTTTCTGGATAACATTTTCAATGGAGATGAAACTTGAGATAAATAGGGTACAAACCTCCAATAATATCCTACATGATCGAGGAGATTGAAAACTTATGCCATATTCTTCAGTTCTACCCATGAAAAAACCGCTTCACCCTTTGATAGGTCCACATTCACACCAAATTGAGACACTACATGTTGAAGGAAACACACCTCTCGCATCCATAACTCAAACATTGACAACTTCCTATAAATCTGGTGGTGTTGAAGAACATGAAAAAAACTCTAAGACACTCAACATGATTCTCCTATGACTTTGAGAAGACCAAGATATCATTGTTGAATACAATGATGAATTGGTCCATAAACTCATGGAACATGGAGTTCATAAATATAATGAATATAACAGTGTGTTCATAACACTGAATGACATGAACATATACTCATGTTTCATATACCTGCATATGATTTCATTCTTCTGAATATCTTCATATTTCACCGTCAATTGGTGATATCTAGACCATAGATCATTCTTCAAGAACCAACTAGATCCTATTAACTATTCAAATAGATCATCAATTCTCCAAAGGGGGTAATGATTCATGTGTAAGAGTTGGTTTCCTAGAACCAACTAGTTTTATTTTGATTACATGGATATTTAATGTATTGTTATATATTGTTCATTGTTCTTCATGACTATTATATAATAATTTACTAGATTATTTGTTGCATTGATAAGGTCATGGAAGTTCCCCACTATGATGAGAATCTTGAAATGCTATAACAATATTCTTAAATATTGTTCTGTTTTTGGATGACATGCTCTGATGGGACACATATCATGCAGACTGTTAGGTGTGAGTACTCATAGGCCGATGAGACTTCCTCTCATGAAGTTATCACATGGTAATCTCCAAGATATGAGATTATGATAACAGACCCACTAGTAGGAATTCAACATGTTTTGGTTTCATCAGATGTTTCTATCTGCGAGAATTTGTAATGATCCTTAGACTTTATGATTATTATTAATACATGTAATGACTTATGCACTTTGATTTATTGACGAAAAATGTCATAGGGAGGGTTAGTGGAAAGTAAGGTGCATCATGAGTGGCATGTTATTAATGGATAAGTTGAGGGATGATTTGTACCTTCCATTTATAGAAGTTTATATCTCAACCCTTTGATTTGAATAGAATCGTCGTGAAAAAATCTATGGCCATGGTGTAATGAAGAGTTTATTTCAGGTAGTCAAAGAATGACATATCAAGCATAAAAGTTGATGACACAATCATGAAACCTTCATGATGAGATATTGAGACAAAGGGATTATATTACATAGTGAGTGTTCATATGTGGATGTTGTTGTTGCAACTTTACATTAATTCTCATGGGTGCCTTGACCCATTACTAGACAGTACTCTTGGACTTTAGGCAAGCCCAACTAATTCCAATGAGAATGAATCCTAGAGGGACACACACTAAGTGTTTTTTGGTGGTCTCAGTTAAATTCTAGTTGAATTTAATTAATGAAATAAATATTATTCTAAAGACCATGGAATAATTTTATTCTAGTTACAATGATCACATAAATTAAATTAAATTTATTTATTTATTTTATTGAACATTTAATAAATATTTATTTACTAGTTTGTAAATAAAATATTTATTTAAGAGAATAACTTATTTATTTATTTATTCAGGTGTTTAATAAATGGAAGTGGAGTTTGATCGGACCAAGGTCAGTCCGGTAGTAAAATAATTATTTGCAAGATGGTAAGCAATTATTTAACTAGTTGTCACAAATTAAATTAATGCTGCCATTATTTTATAACGCGGAATTTTATTTATAATTTTGTTTTGCACAAGTTTTCACACCATAAATAATGACACAGTATTATTATTAAATGCATGAGTTTTCTCTAAGTTCATTAATGTATTTAATTGTTGCTATGAAATTATATATTGTAACTGAAATTCCATGTATATAAATATGTAAGTATGCCTTTTGTTCCATCCACCACACAACATGCCTAGTGAATTGAGAATTGTTGAGCCAAAAAATTTCTCTCTTGAATCCTCTTCTCTCCCCTCTCAAGAATGAGAGACATTCATCAAGATCGAAGAATAAGTAGTCAAGGATGATTGACCCAAGACACTATCTTCACTGCACTAGAACCTATAGAATGAGCGGTGTTGATCGGAGGCCATCAGAGCACGTTTGGATCACTGCTAGAGGGATTCTAGTTTGGATCCTTATAAGAACAATGAGATAATCCGAAAAGGTCATTCCGGATGATCAACATCATCAATGAAAAAAATACCAGTGATACATGTATTATTTTTCTTTTTGAAATTAAATAAATTAATTATAAAGATGATGTGAAAGATCCTCTCCAAGGTTTCAGGCCTCTTTCTTATTTATCTAAATCTTTTATTATTTTATATGGAGACTGGATTTCATCATCATATTTATCCTAGAATAATCATTGATCAAGGTAAAAATCAATGTTGGGTCACGTCCCAACCAAGCTTCTGTTGTTCCCGGAACCATAAAGTGGTATCAGAGGAAGGTTGCATCATAGTTTATAATTATTCAGATATTTCGTTGTTGAATTATGATTTTAATAATTTTGTGGTTTCAATTCAAGTTCCTCATTCTACAAATATAAATCTTGATATCTATTCCTCCTCTTTTTTTCCCGTTCACATTATAGAAACAATATTTTCTTTTAAATTTGATTAAAATAAAATAAAGGATCTCATCCAGAGGTTCCAAAGCTTCCTGGTCATACAACACCAGAACACACAACATGTATTTAGCAGTATATACTATGTAGTGAAGATTCAATGCATCAGACCAGTCCTCCAAACCAAGCTATGGATTGGAGTCTCTCTAAGTCTTAAAAGACTCAGTGTGTTGACCATGAATAGGTGACACATGGTTTCCAGATTATATGTTGTGTGGCCCAATAGACACAGCTTGTAGTTCCTTCTGGATAGGGTTTGACCGTGTACCATATACACATCTTTCCTGGTAGGAGACCGTATAATGAGGAACTACACAGTGTGTGGCCCACTGGACACGCCGTGTACTCCTAAGATTTTCAAAGTATACTCACACACAATTTCCTCAGGCGTGTACTTCGGACAGATGGTGAAAAATAATACACGCAATGTAGTTGGAAATACATGTCGTGTACTCATCCAAATTACAAAAATTTGCTAAAATTTAATATTATATTATACAAACCCTTGAGATGTGTACCATCATGTGGGCATAAATCTGAGGTACAAAATTTGATAAGTGTTTTATATATATGTATTTAATTTAACATCGGCGTAATGTTCATTTTTACTCATTGGGTAGTTATAAATAGGAATTCACTGGGTTACGTCCAAGGTACAAGTTATGTACCAAGATAATTTTAAATGAATTTATTTGTTAAAAATTATGATAGATGAGAATCTCAAGGAAATTCAGAAAAGGGTTTAAGATAAAAGTATTGATTAATTAAAGATGATAATTAATTGATTCAAGTGTGATTTATCATAAACAAGAACAATTAAAATATTGATTGCTAGTTTTATTTATGAATTAATATCATTGCATATATGTGTCACGACCCGTCCTCGGGGCCCGTGCCGTGACTACCCCAAGCTCGCCTTCCATAGGCCAGGGGCTGGGGACTAGCACCAAAGGCGTAAAATCCCGATAACTGGGAAGGCATTGCCTTTATAAAGAAAACAAGCACCACAGAGTACAAGCGGAAGTAAAACACTAAGTACAAAAAGAAGAGCTGAAAAGTAAAAAGGGGCCGGAAATACAAGCCCAACTGTAAAGTACAACTCGAAAGGGAAACAGCGACTGAAAAGTAAAGCTGCTACGCTGAGATGTCCACTGGAAATCCCACCTGAAGGGTGGGTACAGATAGCTCCTCTGCTCCTCGGGTCCCGCCATCCGCTCCGAGTATGACCCGCCCAGTGGTCCACCTCCGGGTACCGCCTCGTCGTATAGTCCACCTCCAGGTACCGTCCAGACCTCGAACCTTCGGCTTCTGTCAGCACTGTCCGTCGTCTGCAACCAACACAACGAGGTGCGGGCATAGCCCGTGCAGGGGTGAGTATAACGATACTCAGTAGGGACCCCGAGACCCTCAAGGTCTCACTAAAACCAACAAGGATAAACACAAGAAGATCTCAACAGATAAACTCTACTTAGGTATATGCCCATACATATACCTAAGTTATCAAGTAACCCATCTCAATCATGAGGAAACACAAGGATTGTGAAAACGACGGATAACCACTACCCGGGTATATGCCCATACATATACCAAAGTTAGCAAGTGACCCATCTAAATCATGAGGTAAACACAAGGTCAAAAGTCTCAGCTCAAACCAGGATTTTCATTATCGAAACCGTAACTGCTGAAGAGCTCCGTCTCTGGAGTGTGCAGTGGTCCTGTCACGACTCCGAGGTACTGCTCACTAACCTAAGACTGCTGAAGTACTCCTCCTGTCGAGTACTGCGGGCCAGCCACCCAAACACAGTAGTGCTTCCCGCCGAGGTATGTCACCCAAACTCCGAAGTGCACACCCCCTAGTAGCCTGCTGAGGTACTCTCCGGACGAGCACCGCGGGTCTGCACTGTCACTCAGGTAGTGCTCCGTCCGCCATGGGTCTGCACCTCAGAAAGTAGTGCTCTGTCCACTGGGCTAGTCGACTCACTCCAAGTCGAGTCGGTCAAGCAGTCGTCAGGTCTCAGCCAGCTACACGGTCTCCGTACTCTGCACGCTCGTCTCCGGGAGGGTCCGCTCCACGAGCTACTGGTCGATACTCCAAGTATCTCAAAGTCCCACGAAGAAGTGTCTCAAAGGTCCGTCTCGTCACAGAGGTCTCAACGCAACAGACGGCGCGTCGATCGGACGCCCGGTCTGTGAGTTATTAGCCTTCTCGTCCCAGGGGCCCGGTTGGTTTCGAGTGCGAACCAATCCCGGCCGTATCTCAACTGTACCCCGAACTCCCATAGGGTAAACTCATAGGGACCGTTACTAAACGTAACTACCAACGCCGCTGACGGCTCGTCAAGCGGACGTCCTGTCTGAAAGATATCAGCTTTCCCGTTCCAGGGGCCCGGTTGGATTTCGAGTACAATCCAACCCGGCCATACTCCGGCTGCATCCAAAACTCGGGCGGAGTATGTCAAAAGTTCCGTCTCATCAAGAGGAAGTTAACGAAACAGACGGCGCGTCAATCGGACGCCCGGTCTGTGAGTTATTGGCATTTTCGTCTCCGGGGCCCGGTTGGTTTTTAAGGCAAAACCAACCCGACCGTACTCCACCTGCGTCCAAACCTCGGGCGGAGTATGCCAAAAGATCCGCCTCATTAAGAGGAACGCAACGCGACTGACGGCGCGTCAATCGGACGTTCGTGGCTCGAGATATGAGCGTTTCCGCTCCGAAGGCCCGGTTGGTTTCGTGAACGAACCAACCCGGCCGAACTCAAAGTAAACCGAAACCTTGAGTGCGATATACCGAAACGACCGTCTCGATCCAAGGATCGCGTTGCCGCAGACGGTTCGTCATTCGGAGGTCCGAGGCTCAAGGTATGAGCCAAAAACCAAATCAGGTTCGAAACGGGGGGGTCCGGGTCCGGGCCGACCCGGCCCGACCCCCCCCCCCCGGGTGGCGCGGTGGCCGGCGGCGGCGGCCGGCGGCGGCAGTGCGGCGGCGGGGCGGCGGCGGTGCGGCGGCCGGTGGCGGCGCGCGGCGGCGCGCGGTGGCGGCGCGGCGGAGGCGGCGGTGGGCCGCGGTGGCGGCGGCGGCTGTCGCCGCACGAGGGGGCGGCACACGGGGCTCAGCCCCGCGGTTCCTCGAAACAAAACGGCGCGGCAACTGCCGCGCCCTTAAAAGAAACCGCCCCACGTGGGGCCGGTTTATAAAAAAAAGCCAGGGGGGCCGGCTGCCCCCCCCCCCCTCCTTCAAGAACCGCCCCCCTCTCTTAAAGAGGGGGGTTTTAAAATACCAGCCGGGGAATTAAATTCCCCGGTTTAATGGCATCCGGCCGGCCAGCTGGCCGGCCGGTCTTCTCCAACGGGACCGGATAATCCGGTCCCCTCTTCGGCTTCCGACACCGGCGGCCCGGCCGCCGGTCTTCCCTTCCGCCGCGGCCCGGAACCGGCCGCGGTCTCCTCGTCCCTCCGCGGCCCGGAACCGGCCGCGGTCTTCTCGTTCCGCCGCGGCCCGGAACCGGCCGCGGCGTTCGTCATCCGGTGCGGTGCGTCGGCACCGCGCCCCTTCGTCGTGCTTCGATTCTTTTCAACGCGGCGTGACGGCGTCGCGTTCTTGAAGATTCTCCTCGGCGTAGCGCGACGGCGTTGCGTAAAATAAACGCACAATCAACCGCGTGGTGCGACGGCACCACGCCACTTGCTTCCACCCGCAAGAACAAACAAGAACGTTGGAGGGGGTTCGGCCGTGTTCGTACGGTCCGGCCCCCCTCACGTTAAATTAATAACGCAACTTTAAATAAACAACATCATCACGTTAGTTATACGAACCACGAGCAAGAATGAGATAATTAAATATTAAATCAACATTCCCTACTTTGGGTACAAGATCGAGGATTCGACTATGTCCGCGGAAGACGGCGTCGCGGAAGTCGGGCGTCGCGGTCGTCGTTCGTCAAATCCGTTGACGAAGAGGCGCGTCCGAAGAAGCACGTCGTTGGCGAATCCTTGTACGCCGACAAAGGTTTTTCCGAGGAAGGTGCGGTGTTCTCTCTCGTTGACACCGAAGACGAAGAAGAGCGGAGCGGCGTTCTTCGTCGGAAAAAGAGCGTTCCTCGTCAAGTCTTGAGGAAAGTCAAATAAAAAGGAAACAACAAACTCTAGAACCCCTACCTCGATAGTCGCACGTGACGGAGTCGTGGAATATCGGTGTCGATTCCTTTGACGTCGGAGGAAGAGTCGTTGTCGAAGGCGTTCGTCGCGGAAAACCGTCGCGGAAGGGATGACGCGGAAGAAGAACGTCGCGTCGCGGATACGGCGTCGCGGATGGATCGTGTTCTTCGGCGGAGAAGTTCTTCGTTGAAGAACGACGTTCTTCGCGTTCTTCGTTGAGGTTGAAGAAGAAGAAGAGGAGCTCTCCACCTCTCAAGAAGACAAACGATCAACCCAAAATAAAATAAGATAACATCTTATTTTATTATTACAAAACATAAAAGAATTTCAAAAGTTTGAAATTCAAAATGGCTAACCCCAAAATTAACTCACTTATTTAATATACAAGAGTTGTATAATTAAAAAGAAGTTAAGTTATCAAGCCATTAAGAGGGAGAGTGGGGAGTTGAAAAGGTGTGGGTTCGTGTGGGCCCCACCACACTTAATCCTCCCAAGGGAGGTTAAGTGGGTGTGGGTCCCACTCCCAACCTCCTTAGATAGGTTTTAACAAGTTAAAAATAAAATTGTTCTACACAATTTTATTTAACTCAAACTAAAAACCCCAAAACGAAACTCTCAACCCGCAACAAACGCAACTCCCGAAAAGGACTCTTTAAGCGAATATCGGCGCTGCGAGTTCATCGGTGCCCTAGGATTTCAATTCCGAGCACTGGATCAAAAGTTAGAAATTCCCGCTCGTTCGTTCACTGAACGTACCCGAGCCAAACTTCGGAAATTAATTCCGGGCACTCCGGGCTTTGGAATCAGGTGCCGTCTGAAACCGCGCTCTTGTAAAATTCTAAAGAAAATTAAGAAAAAATTTCCCTTGAATTTTACGGGTCTTTACATTACTCCCACCTCAGGGCTTTACGTCCCCGTAAAGATACAACAAAAACTAGGGTAACAAAAGAGGATACTGAGCACGCATCTGAGCCTCCCGCTCCCATGTGCTCTCCTGGAGATTCCCGTGCCGCCATCTGTTGCGCACAAGAGGAATCGATCGTCCATGTAGGACCAGCTCCTGTCGATCCTCTATCTCCACCGGGACCTCCGTAAAAGTCACCCCATCGTCAACGTCAAGCTCCTCAGCTGGAATACATGGAAGACGTCGTGCACCCGGTGCAACTGAGGTGGTAGAGTCAGGCGATAAGCCACCTCGCCAACCTTGCTGAGGACCTGGAAGGGTCTGATGAAGCGCGGAGATATTTTGCCGCCTCGGCCAAATCTCCGAATACCACGTCGAGGTGAGACCCGCAAGAAGACGTGGTCGCCATCCTCGAACTCCAGTGGCCTCCGCCTCCTGTCAGCGTATGACTTCTGCCGGCTCTGTGTTTTCCTCATCCGCTCCTGGATGACATGGACCTCTTCTGACGTGGCCCGGACCATCTCTGGTCCCACAAGAGCTGCGAGATTTCTTCTTTGCCGATAAGAGAAACCTGGTCTCATCCCCTGGATGAACCACATTCTTTGCCTAAAACAGTCAATCCTAACATGGATGATACTAATCCATACCAAGGATGACGTCGTAAGGCCTCGACGCTACTACTAAGAGATCCAACCGTTACTCTCGCCTCCAAGGGTTGAGTCACACTGTCGGCATCAGTGTGTGGTAACTGGGTCTCCTCCAGTAGATGTCTCACAAGTGAGGGTCAAGTCAACAGTCAACTGGAACCTCTTAGTAACATCACAAAGGATGCGTCTTTTATTATTGCAGCTCATAATACAAGACGCTACACAAAAGCAACATCAACATGGAACTAGAAGTACAAGAGACGTATCCACTAGTTCCGCTCCTGTCTACCTGCTTTACTGTTGCTCAAGCATTTGTCGCTGCCTCAACCTCGGTGGCTCCCTCCAAGCCTGCGGATCGAGGAGTCGGACAGTCACGTGCCAGGTGACCCTTTCCGCGGCATGAGTAACACAACCTGCTCCTTGCACGGCTAGCTTTGATCCCACTCCGGGTGCCCTGCACCACTGGTCCTAAAACCCGAGATCGCCCAACTGCTGGTCTGGTCCTCCTGGACCTCTGCATCATCTGTCTACTGCCCACAGATGACTCGGCTTCTGATCGAAAAACACGCGGCAAAGGCAGAATCTCCTGTACACGCTCGGGGTGTAGAGATACTGGCACAAACTCCACCCTGAAGAAGGTCTCGAAGTCTTCCCATGCGAAGTTCATCTCATCGCAAAACTGAAACAAGTGGCTCCACCACCTACCTGCTGCTGCGTGTAGTAGGCTCGCAGCGAGGATCACCATGAGGTCTGCTGGTGTCCTCACTAGCCTAAACACTCGAACCACTGCCTCCAGCCAGTCCTCTGCAGCCTGGGGATCCGTCTCCCCGCGAAACCTGGGCGGTCGCTGGCGCTGAAACTCATGCAGTGCGCTGAGGCGACGTGCATCGTCAGCGGCTGGTGCTGGAAGCATCGGGGGCTCGGCGGGTAGAGCTACCGCCGGTGCCACTGCTGACAAAGGGCCCTGCACCGAGGCCTCGTCGCTCGGTGGGCTGTCGTCACGTTCGATTCTCGGAACCCTAGCTGGTCGTCTGAGAAAAGACATCCTGAAAGAAACAACGTAACACGATCAAACGATTATACCTGGTGAGCTGACCTGGTTTGAGCTGTTTTAAGGGGAAAAACTTTTGAAAACACACACGCAATCAGTGTTTTCGTGCACAAAGTCGGAAATCAGTTGTCAGGGTCCTGGTGTATGGATACGTCGGCCGCCCGCACCAACACTGGACTCCCTGAACTGAAAACCACACTCGGTACTCTCAACACTATTGCTTCACAGAAAGAAACATCAGAGTTATAAGTTCTGCGGTAGAACCGAACACCTCTGATACCAAATTGTCACGACCCTTCCTCGGGGCCCGTGCCGTGACTACCCCAAGCCCGCCTTCCATAGGCCAGGGGCTGGCGACTAGCACCAAAGGCGTAAAATCCCGATAACTGGGAAGGCATTGCCTTTATAAAGAAAACAAGCACCACAGAGTACAAGCGGAAGTAAAACACTAAGTACAAAAAGAAGAGCTGAAAAGTAAAAAGGGGCCGGAAATACAAGCCCAACTGTAAAGTACAACTCGAAAGGGAAACAACGACTGAAAAGTAAAGCTGCTACGCTGAGATGTCCACTAGAAATCCCACCTGAAGGGTGGGTACAGATAGCTCCTCTGCTCCTCGGGTCCCGCCATCCGCTCCGAGTATGACCCGCCCAGTGGTCCACCTCCGGGTACCGCCTCGTCGTATAGTCCACCTCCAGGTACCGTCCAGACCTCGAACCTTCGGCTTCTGTCAGCACTGTCCGTCGTCTGCAACCAACACAACGAGGTGCGGGCATAGCCCGTGCAGGGGTGAGTATAACGATACTCAGTAGGGACCCCGAGACCCTCAAGGTCTCACTAAAACCAACAAGGATAAACACAAGAAGATCTCAACAGATAAACTCTACTTAGGTATATGCCCATACATATACCTAAGTTATCAAGTAACCCATCTCAATCATGAGGAAACACAAGGATTGTGAAAACGACGGATAACCACTACCCGGGTATATGCCCATACATATACCAAAGTTAGCAAGTGACCCATCTAAATCATGAGGTAAACACAAGGTCAAAAGTCTCAGCTCAAACCAGGATTTTCATTATCGAAACCGTAACTGCTGAAGAGCTCCGTCTCTGGAGTGTGCAGTGGTCCTGTCACGACTCCGAGGTACTGCTCACTAACCTAAGACTGCTGAAGTACTCCTCCTGTCGAGTACTGCGGGCCAGCCACCCAAACACAGTAGTGCTTCCCGCCGAGGTATGTCACCCAAACTCCGAAGTGCACACCCCCTAGTAGCCTGCTGAGGTACTCTCCGGACGAGCACCGCGGGTCTGCACTGTCACTCAGGTAGTGCTCCGTCCGCCATGGGTCTGCACCTCAGAAAGTAGTGCTCTGTCCACTGGGCTAGTCGACTCACTCCAAGTCGAGTCGGTCAAGCAGTCGTCAGGTCTCAGCCAGCTACACGGTCTCCGTACTCTGCACGCTCGTCTCCGGGAGGGTCCGCTCCACGAGCTACTGGTCGATACTCCAAGTATCTCAAAGTCCCACGAAGAAGTGTCTCAAAGGTCCGTCTCGTCACAGAGGTCTCAACGCAACAGACGGCGCGTCGATCGGACGCCCGGTCTGTGAGTTATTAGCCTTCTCGTCCCAGGGGCCCGGTTGGTTTCGAGTGCGAACCAATCCCGGCCGTATCTCAACTGTACCCCGAACTCCCATAGGGTAAACTCATAGGGACCGTTACTAAACGTAACTACCAACGCCGCTGACGGCTCGTCAAGCGGACGTCCTGTCTGAAAGATATCAGCTTTCCCGTTCCAGGGGCCCGGTTGGATTTCGAGTACAATCCAACCCGGCCATACTCCGGCTGCATCCAAAACTCGGGCGGAGTATGTCAAAAGTTCCGTCTCATCAAGAGGAAGTTAACGAAACAGACGGCGCGTCAATCGGACGCCCGGTCTGTGAGTTATTGGCATTTTCGTCTCCGGGGCCCGGTTGCTTTTTAAGGCAAAACCAACCCGACCGTACTCCACTTGCGTCCAAACCTCGGGCGGAGTATGCCAAAAGATCCGCCTCATTAAGAGGAACGCAACGCGACTGACGGCGCGTCAATCGGACGTTCGTGGCTCGAGATATGAGCGTTTCCGCTCCGAAGGCCCAGTTGGTTTCGTGAACGAACCAACCCGGCCAAACTCAAAGTAAACCGAAACCTTGAGTGTGATATACCGAAACGACCGTCTCGATCCAAGGATCGCGTTGCCGCAGACGGTTCGTCATTCGGAGGTCCGAGGCTCAAGGTATGAGCCAAAAACCAAATCAGGTTCGAAACGGGGGGGTCCGGGTCCGGGCCGACCCGGCCCGACCCCCCCCCCCGGGTGGCGCGGAGGACGGCGGCGGCGGCCGGCGGCGGCGGTGCGGCGGCGGTGCGGCGGCGGTGCGGCGGCCGGTGGCGGCGCGCGGCGGCGCGCGGTGGCGGCGCGGCGGAGGCGGCGGTGGGCCGCGGTGGCGGCGGCGGCGGGCCGCGCCGGCGGCGGCGGTGGGCCGCGGTGGCGGCGGCGGCTGTCGCCGCACGAGGGGGCGGCACGCGGGGCTCAGCCCCGCGGTTCCTCGAAACAAAACGGCGCGGCAACTACCGCGCCCTTAAAAGAAACCGCCCCACGTGGGGCCGGTTTATAAAAAAAAGCCAGGGGGGCCGGCTGCCCCCCCCTCCTTCAAGAACCGCCCCCCCTCTCTTAAAGAGGGGGGTTTTAAAATACCAGCCGGGGAATTAAATTCCCCGGTTTAATGGCATCCGGCCGGCCAGCTGGCCGACCGGTCTTCTCCAACGGGACCGGATAATCCGGTCCCCTCTTCGGCTTCCGACACCGGCGGCCCGGCCGCCGGTCTTCCCTTCCGCCGCGGCCCGGAACCGGCCGCGGTCTCCTCGTCCCGCCGCGGCCCGGAACCGGCCGCGGTCTTCTCGTTCCGCCGCGGCCCGGAACCGGCCGCGGCGTTCGTCATCCGGCGCGGTGCGTCGGCACCGCGCCCCTTCGTCGTGCTTCGATTCTTTTCAACGCGGCGCGACGGCGTCGCGTTCTTGAAGATTCTCCTCGGCGTAGCGCGACGGCGTTGCGTAAAATAAACGCACAATCAACCGCGTGGTGCGACGGCACCACGCCACTTGCTTCCACCCGCAAGAACAAACAAGAACGTTGGAGGGGGTTCGGCCGTGTTCGTACGGTCCGGCCCCCCTCACGTTAAATTAATAACGCAACTTTAAATAAACAACATCATCACGTTAGTTATACGAACCACGAGCAAGAATGAGATAATTAAATATTAAATCAACATTCCCTACTTTGGGTACAAGATCGAGGATTCGACTATGTCCGCGGAAGACGGCGTCGCGGAAGTCGGGCGTCGCGGTCGTCGTTCGTCAAATCCGTTGACGAAGAGGCGCGTCCGAAGAAGCACGTCGTTGGCGAATCCTTGTACGCCGACGAAGGTTTTTCCGAGGAAGGTGCGGTGTTCTCTCTCGTTGACACCGAAGACGAAGAAGAGCGGAGCGGCGTTCTTCGTCGGAAAAAGAGCGTTCCTCGTCAAGTCTTGAGGAAAGTCAAATAAAAAGGAAACAACAAACTCTAGAACCCCTACCTCGATAGTCGCACGTGACGGAGTCGTGGAATATCGGTGTCGATTCCTTTGACGTCGGAGGAAGAGTCGTTGTCGAAGGCGTTCGTCGCGGAAAACCGTCGCGGAAGGGATGACGCGGAAGAAGAACGTCGCGTCGCGGATACGGCGTCGCGGATGGATCGTGTTCTTCGGCGGAGAAGTTCTTCGTTGAAGAACGACGTTCTTCGCGTTCTTCGTTGAGGTTGAAGAAGAAGAAGAGGAGCTCTCCACCTCTCAAGAAGACAAACGATCAACCCAAAATAAAATAAGATAACATCTTATTTTATTATTACAAAACATAAAAGAATTTCAAAAGTTTGAAATTCAAAATGGCTAACCCCAAAATTAACTCACTTATTTAATATACAAGAGTTGTATAATTAAAAAGAAGTTAAGTTATCAAGCCATTAAGAGGGAGAGTGGGGAGTTGAAAAGGTGTGGGTTCGTGTGGGCCCCACCACACTTAATCCTCCCAAGGGAGGTTAAGTGGGTGTGGGTCCCACTCCCAACCTCCTTAGATAGGTTTTAACAAGTTAAAAATAAAATTGTTCTACACAATTTTATTTAACTCAAACTAAAAACCCCAAAACGAAACTCTCAACCCGAAACAAACGCAACTCCCGAAAAGGACTCTTTAAGCGAATATCGGCGCTGCGAGTTCATCGGTGCCCTCGGATTTCAATTCCGAGCACTGGATCAAAAGTTAGAAATTCCCGCTCGTTCGTTCACTGAACGTACCCGAGCCAAACTTCGGAAATTAATTCCGGGCACTCCGGGCTTCGGAATCAGGTGCCGTCTGAAACCGCGCTCTTGTAAAATTCTAAAGAAAATTAAGAAAAAATTTCCCTTGAATTTTACGGGTCTTTACATATGGATGATCATGAGCTAGACCAAGACCTTTGTATGTGGATGGTTTCTTTTAATTAATTTATTTGAATTAAATTTTTTGGCCTGCGATCCTTCTCTTCATTAATATGTAGGGCCTGCATGAAGAAGGTTTTTTTATGTAAAACCCCTTTTTACCCCTCACCTATATGTGATTTAAAAAAAGTCATATGTAATGGATTGAACTCCCAAACTAGTGTAGGTGGATCAATATAGAGTCGAGACAAAACCAATACTAGGAGATATTGAGGCGGACAGGTGGTAGTTGTAAACACGAACCCAAAAGGTTCAACGTGTTTCTCCCCTAGGCCGGGGTTAGTTTATCAAATGCTAGATAAAAAATAATAGAAAAGATCCTGATTATGCCATTTACTTTATTTTATTTCTTTTAGTTTCATGGTTAATCATTATGGATGTGTTTTCACGATCACATAATTAATGAATTAAACAAGCATGCAAGATGGAACTAAAATCAACTAGACCTATGCATAAATATTATCAAGACATGGTTAATCACCTAAGTATGTTTCACTTAATATAAACAATCATGTGATAATGATAATAATCAATTCACGCATAAGAGATAAAAAACCCCTCAAATAAAATATTAAGTTAGAACAGGCCTTTGGTTACTTGATTAAGGGAAAAACTCAATAAAACTATATGTTTGACCAAGCCTTATTGGGACACTTACTTTTAAACAGGAATCCCTTACGAAAGTTTTCGGGCTAACTAGACCATATTACATCAATAAAAGTATCCCTTGCTAGACTTGGTGTAATATTGGAGGAAAGAGTTGAGGAAAACCAAAGTCATGATTTCAGGATTGGGGAATCCACTGAACATATCAATGAGTGGCACACCTATAGTTGGAAAAGACATTCCTACCTAAATACCTTCTAATAGCTTGACCACCCCCTGTTGGGGTTATGCGAAGTGGAATATGGATCCTTTCCACTAGAATTCCATGGAAATAGAACATTCCGATTTCAATGGTGAGGGCTATTGGGACTTGATAAAATTGTGGGAGATTTAATAAAATTTATTATTTCTTATTAAATGAAATCAAGAAAGTACAAAGGATATTCTTTTTTAATTGTAGAATAAAAATAAAAAACTCATCAACCAAACTATCCTCCGATCAATTCTAGAAACATCCTCATCGGAAAAAACTTCCAGGAATGGTTTATATGCCTTTGGGTTATCCTACACAATGAACAAAAGCCTTTCATGCTGGAGTTAGAATTACCCGATCTACCTGCCAAAGATGCGAGTGATGAGGATTTCTTGGTCTATGAGAAACATATGAACAACGTGGTCAACATTCAATGTTTTATGCAATCATCATTGTCTAGTGATATCATGAAGTCTCATGAAAACATGGATGCTTTTAGCATGCTTGAGCACCTCTGTGGTCTTTACTAGGAGATAGCAAGAAAGGAAAGGTTTGAGATCTCTAAGGCACTCTTTCATAGTAAGCTTTGAGACGGTTCCCCAGCTGGGCCTCATGTAGTCAAGATCATTGGCTACATTGAGCACCTAGAGGTTCTAGGGTTTAAAATCCCCAAAGAACGGGGAACCGATATCATTCTCACATCACTCCTTCAGAGCTTCTCTAACTTTTTTTTGTCAATTTCAATATGAACAACATTGAGAAGTCTCTAGCTAATCTTTTTATCTTCATTCACCAAGTGGACAAAGATATGAAACACAAAAATCCTTATATCCTTATGGTGAAAAAGAGGAAAGGGAAGGAGAAGTGCTTTAATACCAAAGCTTCTTCATGGCCTTTCATGAAAATGAAGATCAAAGGGGAGGCTGTAGAACATGAGGCTGTTTGTTTCTCATGTGGGAAGAAGGTCCACTGGAAGAAGAACTACACCCAGCCTAATAAGAAAGGGGAAGCTTTAGGTGCATTTATTATCAAATGCAATCTATCTATTTATACAAATTTGGTATTAGATATAGCTTGTGGTGCTCACATATGTATCCAAATATAGGAACCATGTAATTTTCAGTAAGATTGATTGAGGGGAGGTAGATCTACAAGCAGCCAACGGAGCCAGACTTGCTGTTGTAGCTATCGGGGACTACCACCTCACATTGCCAACTGGGATGATCAAGGTGTTAATGGGTTGTTATTATGTACCTTATATTACTAAAAACGTTATTTATGTATCCATATTAGATACAGATGGATTTGTTTTTCAATTTTGGAAATGAATGTTGCTTCTTTTACAAAGATAACATTTGTTATGGCAGGGCACATTTATACAATGGAATTCACGTGTTGGATTACACAAACCAAGTAGTGGCAATCGATAACAAAGATACTTCACATGACTCATACCACACCCAACATTGGAATCACTGGCTAGGTCATGTAAATGAGAAACAATTGACAAAGTTACATCAAGATTGATATTTAGATTCTTTTGAACTAAAACCACTTGTCATATGTCAATCATGTTTACAAGGAAAAATGACCAAATCCCCATTTAGCAGGAAAGGTGAAAGGGCTAAGGAACTTCTTGAATTGGTTCATACCGATGTGTGTGGACCATTTCCAATTGAATCAAGGTGAGGGTACTCATAATTCATAATTTTTACTGATGATTTTAGTTGATATGGATATATCTACATAATGAGCTATAAGTCAGATTATTTTGATAAGTTCAAAGAATAAAAGAATGAAGTTTATAACCAACTTGGTAAGAAGATTAAGAAACTCCACTCAGACTGAGGTGGAGAATATCATAATTAGGACTTCATTGATTACTTATGGGAGTTTGGGATCCTATCCCAACTCAACCGTCCAAACACGACCCAGTGGAATGGTGTGAGCGAATGGAAAAACCGCACCCTGTTGGACATGGTGAGATCAATGATGATTCATGCGAGTCTTCTATTATCATTTTGGGGATATGCATTACAAACAGTGGCATGCATACTAAAGCAAGTTACAACTAAATCAATAAATGGTATTCCATATGAGGTCTAGAGTGGAAGAAAAGCCATTTTATCAAATTTATATGTGTTGGGTAGCGAAGCGTTTTTTTAGGCCTCTTCAGTTAAAAAACTCACACCCCGAGGCACAAAGTGTACCTTTATTGGATCACCTAAGAAAACAAGGAGATATTACCTATACAACCCCTTAGACAAAAAGGTTATAGTGGTAATACATGCCATATTCCATGAGAGGGAGCCCATATCCAAAGGAGATAGTGGGATCAAGATAGACTTTGATGAAGTTGAGGATCAAGGTACACAAGAGTTGGTACATGAACACATTCCACAAAGCCCCATGGAAGAAGAATTTGTTCACGAGACCAAGTACTGCATAGAAGTACAAGAGAGGTTTGAGAACCAGAACGGTACAATTTTTTAGTTACCAAGGATGGGTACTCCTTATTAGTTGATAATAATGATCATATAACCTACAAGGAAGCAGTAAGTGACACAAACATTTCCATGTGGCAAGAAGCCATGAATTCTAAAATGGATTCCATGTACCAAAACCATGTCTGGATTTTGGTAGATTCTCTAGTAGATGTAAACCCTATTGGTTGAAAATGGGTATTCAATATAAAAATAGACATGGAAGGACAAGTTAGTACCTATAAGGAATGACTAGTTGATTTTTTTTAAAAAATCATCAATGAATTGACTAGGATGAATCCTTCTCAAAAGTTGCAATGAAGAAATCCATCAGAATTTTACTTTCCATTTTGGCTTACCATGACTATGAGATTTAGAAAATGGATGTCAAAACAGAATTCCTTAACAAGAACCTTCAGGAAGATGCCTACATGACACAACCTGAAGGGGTTGTGACTCCAAAGGATTCCAATATGGTATGCAAGTTGCAGAAATAAATTTATGGATTAAAATAAGCATCCATGTCATTGAACATTTTTTCTGATGAATCCATAAAAGAATTTGGTTTTATCAAGAATCAATGTGATCCTTGTGTATACAAAAGGTTTATTGGGAGTGAAATAATTTTCCTAATAGTATATGTTGATGACATATTACTTATTGGAAATGAGATACCAATCTTACAGTCTATTAAGTCATGGTTGAATGAATGATTCTCCATGAAAGACTTGGGCAAGGTAGCATATATTCTTGGGATCAAGATACATAGTGATAGAACCAAAAGAATGCTGAGCCTAAGTCAATGTGCATACATTGATAAGATACTAAATAGATTCAGTATGTAACAATCCAAGTGGGGATTGTTGCCACTGTCACATGTAATTCATCTTTCCAAGAAAATTTGTCCTCGAACACGTGATGAAAGAAAGATAATGGAAAAGACTCCATACACCTCAGTGATTGGATCAGTCATGTATTCCATGCTATGTACTAGGGTGGATGTCACCTACACATTGAGTGTGGTTTGTAGATATCAAGATGACCCAGGTGACCGCCATTGGATGGAAGTAAATACTATCCTAATGTATCTGAGGAATACTAAGGATATGTTCCTGTTTTATGGAGGAGACGAGGAACTAGTCATCAGAGGATCTGCAGATGCTAGTTCCTAGACTAATCAAGATGACATGAAGTCGAAAATAGGATACATCTTCACTTTGAATAGAGGTGCAGTGAGCTATAAGAGCTCAAAGAAGAGCATGGTCACAGATTCTACAACAGAGTCTGAGTATATCACAGCTTCTGAGGTAGCTAAAGAAGCATTTTGGATGTAAAGATTTGTCCAGGAGCTAGATGTGATACCTAGCATTAAAGATCCCATCACACTGTACTGTGATAATACTACAGCGGTGGATCTCACAAAAGATCTAAGGTCACATTAGTGGATGAAGCTCATACTTCAGAAGTATCATCTCTTGGGGAATTTTTCATAGAGAGGTGAAGTTGTAGTGAGCAGTATTTCCATGGAAGACAACATGGAGGACCCCTTGACTAAAGCCTTGACTCAGCAAAAACATGATCATCATGTGATGTCTAGCAAACTGAAAGTCGTAGGAAGTTGGCTCTAGTACAAGTGGGATTTTGTAAGAGTTGTTTTCCAAAACCAACCAGTTTTACTTCAATTACATGTATATTTAATGTATTATTACATATTGTTCTTTTTTCTACATGACTATGATGTAATAATGTCCTAGAGTAATTGTTGCATGGATAAGGTCATGGTAGTTCCCCGCTTTAATGAGAACCTTGAAATGCTATGAAAATATTCTTAAATTTAGTTTTGTGGTTGGATGACATGCTATGATGGAATATATAGCATGCAGACTGTAAGGTGAGATTACTTATAAGCATATGAGACTTCCTCTCATGAAGTTCACACTTGGTAATCTCCAAGTTTAGAGATTATGAGAACATAACCGCTAGTAGGAATCCACGTGTTTTAGTGTCATCATATATTTCTATCTACGAGTGTGTGTAATAATCCCTAGAATTTAAGATTTTCATTAATACTTGTCATGAATTACACACTTTGATTTACTGACAAAAACCGTCATGCAGACAGTTGGCGGGAAGTAGGGTGCATTTGGTGCATCACGAGTGGCATGTTATTAATGGATAAGTTGAGGAAGGATTTGCCCCTTCCATTTATGGAAGTTGATTTCTCATCCCTTTGATTGAAATAGAACTGTTGTGTGAAATTCGATGGCCATTGTGCAACGACGAGTTTGTTTCTGGTAGTCAAAGAACGACGTATTAAGCATTAATGTTGATGACACGGTCATGAAGCCTTCTTGATGAGATATTGAGGCAAAGGGATTCTATTAAATATTGAGCGTTCATAAGTGGATGTCGTTTTTTTGACTTTATGTTCTTTCTCTTGGGTTCCTTGACCCATTGCAAGACAGTACTCTTGGACTTTATGCAAGCCCGCTTAATGCCAATGAGAAAGAATCCTAGAGGGTCACACTCTAAGTTATTTTTAGTGGTCTTGGTTAAATTCTATTTGAATTTAATTAATTAATTAAATATTATTCTCAAGACCGTGGAATAATTTTATTCAAGTTACAATGGTCACATAAATTAAATAATATTTATTTATTTATTTTATTTAACATTTAATAAATATTTATTTACTAGTTTGTAAATAAAATATTAATTTAAGAGAATAAATTATTTATTTATTTTTTTGGGTGCTCAATAAATGGAAGTGGATTTTGAGTAGATCAAGGTTGGTCTAGTAGTAAAATTATTATTTGAAAGACAGTAAATTATTATTTAACTAGTTGTCACAAATTAAAATAACGCAGCTATTATTTTATGACGTGGAATTTTATTTATAATTTTGTTTTATAGAATTTGGAACACCATAAATAATGACGCGGTATTATTATTAAATGCATAAGTTTTCTCAAAGTTCATGAATGTATTTAATTGTTTCTATGTAATTAAATATTGTAACTATAATTCCATGTATATAAATTGGAAAGTAAGCCTATTGTTCCATACATCACACCACCCTTCTGGTGAATTGAGAATTGTTGAGCCAAACAATTTCTCTCTCGAATCATCTTCTCTCCCCTCTCAAGAATGAGAGACGTTCTTCAAGTCCAAATAACAAGTGATCAAGAATGACCGACACAAGACACTCGCTTCACCATGCTAGCACTCAGAGAACGAGTGGTGTCGATTAGAGTGATCAAGAATGACCGACACAAGACACTCGCTTCACCATGCTAGCACTCAGAGAACGAGTGGTGTCGATTAGAGTCTATCAGAGCACATGTGGATCACTGCTAGAGAGATTATAGTTTGGATCCATTCAAGTACAATGAGATAATCTGGAAGGGTCATTCCGGACGATCAACATCATCAACGAAGAGAAATACCAATGATACATGTATTATTTTTAAATATTAAATTAATTAAATTTATTATAAACATGATGTGAAAGATCCTCTATAAAGTTTCAGGACAGTTTATTCTTTATCCTAATCATTGATTATATTTCCTAGAGGCTGGTATTCATTTTCTTATTAATCCTAGAATAATCATTGATCATGTTAAAAATAAAAGTTGGGTTCCATCCCAACCACGCTTCCACATTTTCCTGGAACCTTCATCATGACCGTTACGGGCTTAAACCACCAGTAGTCTATACACAACCTCAGACTACCATTAAACTTTTTGGAAAATAACATTGAAGTACCCCATGAAGACACATTGGGTTAGATGACACCCCTCCATATCAGACCATCAACCCACAACATCAACTCATGTAACTCCATGGTTTCCATCTGATATGGATCCATAAAAATCAAAGATTCACCTAGTTGTGACTATATCATGTACTCAACATCATGACGAGGAGGTAGTATCATAACCTCCTTTGAGAAAACATTCAGTAAATCCTTCAAAACCTTAGAGGAATCCCCAAACCAATCTTCTACTGATAACTCCATCAACTCTGATAAAAAGGATCCACTTTCCTACCACCCAAATGATAACCTCACCTGCCAACACACACTACTCGCTAGACTTACACATAAGAAAAAAACAACTATTCTCCAAAAGCATTCGATGAATGAACGCACGAAATAAAAACAACCCATACCAAGGAAAATATTTTATAAGTATATATGAATTAAAAATAAGTCCCCCATTGACTATTACTGCCCCATAAATAGTTTACATTCCTGGAAAACATCAATCAAGGAATTATAGCCTCTTACCAGCGTAGATAACACAAGGGGAAAAAGAAGCCTCTCGACGTCCAGTCCCAATATAGGTACTAAAGCGGGAGAATAAAAGGAGTGTGATGCACCTAAATGAAATAAATCACACACAGGGGTAGATGATGGAAGGATCATACCATGAAAAACTCCTAGATTTGATGGTGCTGCTACTTCTAATGCATGTCCCTGACTACATCTATATCCTCTACTTCTCTACCACCGAACTCCATGACCATGCTCTAAACTAGGTACTTATGGACATGGACCGTCATGAGGATTACTTCTACCAAGTACACCCACTCTTAGCTACTGAACAACACTCTATGGTTCCTGATTCTAAAACTCTCTTAGAGGAAACAACTACTATTGAAAAGGGGGCTGACCACCCATCTGAAACCTACCTCTCTGAGAGGCCAAACACCAATCTTGGTGATTACCATATCAATTATAGATGTGGAATGAAATTTAGAACCCCCAAAAGGTATGTGGAAATAAATTTTCCCTAATGGCTGGGAAATAAAATTATATGGTCGGTTCCCCACTAAACGGACCCCTAATTTATTGAACACCCCTGAACCACTACCAAAATATGTACTACAAAAAACACCAGGTATCCACCTTGCTGAGGCTCAACTCCAAAGGAAATGATCTACTCAATAATATCATCATTTTTATTCACCTATAGATACATCAGAAGTGTAAATGGGGTGACTGAATACCAGATCACTAGATGCAACGCCTCCTCAAGTTGTCATGGTTTGGACTACTCATCTAGGAAAACATCTAGAGAAAAGTGTTGGAAGTCCTTGAACCTGATCCCAAGATCCCACACACTGAGGCTCCCCTGTTGAAAAGAGATCATATCTTGCCTCTTGTCTTCTGTAATCATCGATGATAGAAACTATTACCAAAACCTCTCTAAAATTTGGGACACAAAATATCTATCTGCTTACAGTCACCAAGAAATAGTGTCCTCCAATGAAGTGTGTCTCCTTGCATTTTAATAACTTCTAGAGGAACCGAAAACTCAGTTCATGCTTGTATTAGATCGAATGTGATCTCGATATCCTCTACCCAATGCTCAGTCTCCCTATCTAATATACTCCATTCATACTTACCCAACTTCTTCCACATAAAGATATAAAAATACTACTGCCATGATTCAATCTCCTCTATTGGTTCAACCCTATGAGGATCAACTGGATCAACATTATGAACCTCAAATACCTGATTAATACATGAATTATGAACATGATCTATTCATAAAAATGAGTAGAAAATCCTAAGACCAATAACATTGGAATTTTATCCAATATTATTTAATTTATTCATTTTATTTTCCCAAAAACCGAATTCAAAAATGAACACAAGTCATCATGATGCATGTACCTCTCTTAGGTCTCTAACCTAAAAAATGATCCACCATACTTGGTCATTAAATAAGTTTAGAGTCTATTCACTAAATCATGGGGCACCTTAAAATACCATGTACTAACTGGTATACCTGGCCTATGTCACACACAAAGGTCAACTAACACTACTTCCATACCAACCCAGGAAATCATCACTATTCCTAACTACAAAATCCACATTATCTTTCAACCATCACCTCTAATGCCACTCTTCCATAACTCCATCCCACCAAAGATGTCGTAATGAAGGTAGAGATATATTGACCCATGAGTCCCACCTCGAGTAGTCCCAAGGTAGGAAACTATCTCTGAGGGTATAAAATTTCATAATATGGGATGCATTACCCTCTATAAATAAATTAATACCAGGAGATAGAATAAATAGTCATAGAAAAATAGAGCATACAGTATAACAATAAACCAAAAACCACCCACCAATGCATGAAAAAAGTAATATTGATACATATAAAAGTCTCCAAAGTTAATATCAAAAAGAAAAGTCTACGACAGAAAATCAATAGAAAATAAAACCAATCAAATAATCTCCATATCGATCCCAAAAGTCCTCTAGGAATCATGAAAAAGTTTTATATACATAGGGTGATCATAATAGGTATACTCAGTAGGGACATAACATATGCCTAAAGTTAACATGAGAAAAGAACATACTAATGAACCAGTGAAAAAATATGAAAAACACACACACCAATATAGGTTATCTAACCAAACCCACCCCACCATGCCTCAATCAGAAAATCATGCATTCAATATAATAATATAACACTTTGATCATAGAAAAGAAAGATTCCCCACATCCTCTTCCCGGCGGATTTTCTGCTCTTAAACCCCAATGTAAAATGTACTATGCTCCCATCCCTTACAAAAATATCACATCACATTACATACCACCCACATACACATGGGCCAAACATCACACCACATCACACCACATCACAATCTCATGTGTAGACACCTTGGACACACACAACCACATCACATCTCTCTCATAGACACCTGGGCTAACTCCTCACATATTTCTTTTAGACACATGAGACAATACATCACATCCCACCCATAGACATATAGACCAATACTTCACTATTGAAGTAAGATTGGGGGAGAGATGGTACCAATCCATCTATAAGCCTACAATCCTAGATATTTGAGAAAAACCCAAAACTCAGAACCTATGAACGTTGGTTAGGTTATCAAACTCAAGTGGGGAACATATAAAATAACATAAAAATGCATGATATTTTGGTAGTACATAATACCACACAAAATGGTTCAAATCAGAAACACTAGTGAACACCACATCACCACCACCAAACCACACATCAACCATAACAACAACTACCACCACTAAATGCAACACACCACACAACCACCACACAAGCCACATAAAATTCCACTTTTCACTAAAAAGTTTTACCACATTTATTAATTAATAAATTTACTACACACATCCATTTACATATTATTATATTCAATTACCAACCCATTCATTTATTTATTTAATTCAACATCATAATTTATTCCACTTCTACCTAGGAAACTAACACACCCACACCAAAAAACTATCACTACAACAACACACATCCACCATCATTGTCACATTACATCGCCCACAACATCTCAAAAAAATAACAACCACAAATCTCATCCATCACAAAACAACAATATCCATTTACCACAACCACTATGCCACAACCTTTTCACAACAAACACTATGACACATCCTCTATGCCACAACCTCTGTGCCAAAACCATTTCACCACAGCCTCTGTGCCACAAACACTGCGTGACAACGAATATGCCACAACCACTGTGCCACAACCTCTGTGCAACATTGAAAAACTACTTACATCACTTCCATTCCAACCAACCACCACATCATTAACCCACCTACCACACAACCCAGTCAGTCACTAACATCACCACAAAACAACTACAAGCCAAAAAATCATCATAAAAGTACGAACACAGACAATAAAAACACATCTGGAATCAACATTTATTTAGGGGATTTATCAAATATCTTCTTAATTCAGTATGGGTATTATCAGGCCAATCAGAATGTCTATGGGAAATCAATTATTAGCTAAATATTAATTCTTTAACCTTTTATTCAAGTGTGGTCACACAACAACACAACAAGATTCATCACAACATAAAAACTACAACACAAACAAGGATTCCAACTATTTTATTTTTATAATTGGAAATATGAATGACTAAAAATCATAAAAAAATATATCAAATCAGTAAAATAGGTGATAACTCCCCATACCCATCAATTTTAGACAATCTATTTTATTATATGATTATTATGACCCTTACTATTCACCCAAATATAAAAAACATGCAGATCCCACACATAGCATGTAAGAGGGTGTGAAAAATGATACCCTACCTCAAAGAGGATTTTTGATCTCAATATTCACTATAGGTTGGAGAAGAAACTACTTACATACCATAAATTCTCACAAAACCCACATATCAACCTACACTACATCAAAGGGTTTTCAAAACTCAACCCAAAAATCCTATTAAACTAAAGAAAAACAACCACGATGAATCCACAAGAGGAGAATAAAAGAAAAATCACCAAGTAAAGGAGAATAACTCACCATAGATCGAAGATGGGGAGCTAGTGATTGATCTCTGATGAATGAATCCCAAGATGCTGGAGAGAGGACAACTGAATTGCTTGGAAATGAGACGGGGCACTATTGGGTGTTGTATTTGGAGAAATTAAGAGCGCTACAAAATTTTATAAATATGAATGATTGTGAATTTATATAGTGTGTAACCTTTACATGTATTGTAAATGTTGTGTCTCAAGTCCCACTAAAAAATTCATTTCCTCAACCATTTAAATCCCAAATTTATTACAAATCTTATAACTCCCAGTGAACCATTCTTCAAAATCCATGAAACTTCCTTTAACAACATATAAAATATAAATTAAATATATTTATCTTGAATTAATTTTCATAATATCCTAAACCTCTGGTATTTCTCTAGTCCTCCTACGAGCACCACAAAACCTTCTCAAGCCTCCCTAAAACACCTCCAACACCTAAAACCGAAAAAGTAACGAATCAGAAGGGCACAATACATTACACTAATCTTATTTTTTGAGGTTTATATATGAACCTTTTGAAATGTTTTATCATTATTTTATTTATTCTCAGGATATTTAATGTTTCATTTAATTTTATTATTTCATGGGGCTTACGATTCAAAAGTTACCAAATCTTGGAATAGATTTTCTGCCTCAAGTTTTATTTTATGGGACATATGTTATGTTATGAATCTATATTATTTTATGAGGTGTTTATAAATCCCATTTAACATGTCATATCATGAATTTATTTATTTTCATGATATTTTATGTTTCATTTAAAGTTATTATTTCATGGGTCATACGATTCAAATGTTACCAAATCATGTAATATGTTTTCATTTCACCTTTATTTTCATGGGACACATGCCATGGTCAACACTTGTTTCTTTTTTGTGGTTTATATACTTCCCATAAATGTAATTTATGATTTTCACATGAAAATTATGGGATATTGATATTGATCTAATGCTTATTCTTTTATAGGGCTTAAGATTAAAAATTTACCATAGTAGTAATGGTTTTATGATGTAATCTCATTGTTTATAAGGATCGTTTATGACTACAATTCTGATGATGAAATCTATGACATACCTCCCAAGAAACTCATGATATTTATTATCCTATGGTTATTTCTATTAAATAAATGTATTCCTTTCATTTTCCTATCTGTTGGTCGGAGTGGATACTCAAGAGGGGGTGAATTGAGTTCCAATTAAAATTTCTGTTAAAATATTTATCTTAAAATCCCTCATTTAAAAAGAACGTTAAACTGTAGTGAATTTGTAAAACTATAAGGGTTCAATTAGGTTCTCAAAATATTGATTAGATCTCAGTTAATTTAATCAAAAGATTAAATTAGATTTTGAAACTAACCTACTAATTCAAAGTAGTTAAAAACACTATCTAGATTAACTATCAAAGTAAATTTAATAAAATTGTATTTCAAAGTAATTAGCAGCAAAAAATAAAGTATGTAATATACTTTTGACTTAATCTAAGATGAACATCAGATATAACCAAGAGGTTCAGTCTCAAGCCGAGACTTATTCCTCTCAAAAAATTTATATAAATTTGATGCACACCTTGGATCGGGGTAAACAACAGTACAAATACTGTTCAGGTACTAAGACCTCTACCACAGTTATACGTGGGAAAACAAAACAACAACACACTGGTTGTCCAGGTCTTACTTTCACTCTACCACTATTCACAGTGGGATACAAAAGAGTTATGGAAGATTTTTGTGAGGATTTAGAGATCCTGTAGTTTAGCATATGAGACAGTGTGTGTATAAAATATACAGAGCACACACACTGCTCTATATGTAAATAAAAGAATCATTAAGAGAGTAGATATGAGTTTAGAATGCTCTAGTGATTTGAAGTGAATCTATGGACTCCTTTGATTGGTCAGAAATGCTTCTGAGTCCTTCTCTGTTTTTTTTTTGGAAAATAGAGTGTCGTTTGCTTCCTTGGTTTTCAAGTTCAGCTTGATCAGCTTGAGTGTTTGAGCAGCTCATTGTAGTTCTTCACTCCTTGACTGAAGTGCAGCTTATGTTCTCTTCTAGAATGAATTGCTTCATGTATTTCCAGAGTTCTTCGAGTATGGATGTAGTCTTTCTGTAGGAACCACTATAAAAAAATATTTTTCCCTTTTTGTGCACACTTTTTTCATCTTCTTTTGCATGACATTTATCCTTCCATTTATATATTTCAACTCCGGTAATGGGAATGATTAAATTTTCATGGGTACTAGGTATGGTTCCCTGACAGTCCAAAAATTGTCATTAAATAACATTAATTGCATTAAAATCATCAAATATGACCGTCTCTTAATAAGTAAATAATGTTGACAAAAGTAGAGTTTAGGAATCAGTGACTGGTAAGTCTTTCATCAGTAGCATTCTATCGGTAGATGTTTAATGATGGACTTTGTATAGTAGTGAGCTCCCATCTGTATCTCTTTGTCCTTGTAATGGTAGCTCCTTGTATCAGGAGTTGTTACTCTGTGTATCAGTAGCTCTATGTACCAGTGACACCTTCTATTGGTAGCTCTAGATCTATCGGTAGCTTGCTTGTATCGGTGGCTCATTTGTATCGGTGGCTCGTCTTGTATTCATGACTTTCTGTATCGATAAACTTTGTATCTATATAATGTTCATATCGGTAGCTTCGTTCTGTACATGTGATTGTGTATATCGGTAGACTTATCAATACTGGAAGACTTGTTCTATTGGAAGCTCAACTTCTATCGGTAGCTGTCTGTATTGGTGGACTTGATCTATCAGTGGCATGTGCTTACCTGTGGACTTATACATACCGATAGCTCTGCATATCGGTGACTATGTCTATTTGTAGACTAAGTACCGATAGATCTATATCAGCAGCTATAAGCATATCAGTTACTTAACACTTATATTCTTTATGTAAAACATATCCAATTGAGTTAGAATTATTTAAAAATTCATATAAATATAGATAAACAATGATTATCATATTTCAAAGATTATTGTAAAATTATTATCAGCTTGATAATAGAATTTCATAGATTTAAAGAATTAATATATAGATAAACATTATTTAGGATTATCAATGTAAGTTAACGAAAAATTGGTATTATCAAAGTATGTGAAATTATAATTGGGATTATCAAAACAGGTGAGGTAAAAAATCTCCCCCTTTTTGATAATCACAACTTATGATATTATATTCCAAAAATAATTAGTAACGTATCAGAGGATATTTCATTAGATCTAATTATATCAAAGAAAAAAATGTATTATAAAACATATTGAGCAAAGATAAAATATAAAACAAATGTACCAGAGTTAAATGAATTAGGCTCATAAAAGATAGTATTACTCCCCCTTTGTCATAAAAAATGTCAGTTCTCCCACATATATGTTTCCCTTAGATAGTATTGATCCCCCTTTTTGATAATTAAAAAGTGGGACAAGAAGGAAATACAGGATAAGAGAAGTAACAGAGGGTAAAAGAAAGTAAGATCACATATATTTCTTGGAGTAAACAGATACAAAGAAATACAAAAATAAAACAAAAAATACAGGTGATTCCTATCAAAAATCTTAGCCACTGATCAATCCACATACTCAAGATGAGATTAACCCTTGGGATCAAAAGGGGGTTCATGTGTGGTAGAATCAGGTGGAGGCTTAGGAACACCAGAGATAATCAGAGGTGGCTGAGCTATTGAAACTATTCCTGGCCTATACTGTGTACCTCTCTGAGTGATCATAGGAGTAAGTGATGTACCAAATTTTTGTATACATTTCCATATATATAATTGAAGATAAAAACATGTTTTCACCAAATATATGTTGTTTTATGAACATATTCTTTGATTTTGGTGATCCTGTTTACTTTCATGAGCTTTCTGGCTAAATACACGAATCAAGGGAAGTCTGTGAAAATTTTGAAACTACATGGTGTGTACTTTTATACACACCGAGTACATGCAGACAGAGACACAGACCAAAGGAGGGAGAACACGCCCATGTCACCAGGTAGAAGATACACACCATCTATGGTGGCGCTACATGCCGTGTACTACATTCTAGAAGCGGTGGTTGCTGAGAAAAGTCTATGCACCCATGTGGTCGTTGAAGGAGATAGGTGTGTTTCATTTCTACACATTGTGTCTGCTATTTTAGAAGGGGCTGGCGGCTAAACATATGATACTACACTCCGTGTATGGCGGCGCTACACGCCGTGTACACTCAACCACCAGGCGGCGTCGTGTTCAAAAGTCAAAGACGACGTGTTAGGCCACCTTCTAGCGGAGAAATTGGTGCCAAAACGCGTTGATGAGAAGTACACGACGAGTACTTTCTATACATGCCATGCACTTTATTTTTCTATATAAAGAGTCCTTGACCTACTGATTTTGGAGTTTAGAACCCATTGGAGGAGAGAGAATCTCTGCTACAACCATTCTCGAAGCCACTGAGGTGCCGTCCTTCCGCTATTCCACCATTCCACCTTCTGACACCTTACCTCAACGCTTACACTACGAATTCATCAGGTATCATGTGTGTCGTTTCTCTCCTACTTTCTATGTGTAACTAAACACCTTATGTTGGGGCTGTGGATGAAGGGATCATAATTTCTGTGTTGTTTTATATAGTTGTGTTTGCTCATTCTAATTCATCTTACTCTTCTTAATTCACTGTCAAATATAACTGAGAATTCTGAGCCGGACCAAGGGAAGAATTCTCATCAATACAAAAGAAAAGTAATGGTGAAAACATCCATGACCTTGGAAAGATTTCACCAATTCAAATAATGGACTGAACTCAATAAATAATTAAGAACGCTGACTACCAGACCAAGGAGTCAACTTCTCTAATTCCAAACAAGAGGAACCGGACCAAGGAAATCTTGTAACAAAATGAAATCTAAAATAATGAATTATTATGAACAACACAACCATTTAAAAAACCTGTATAAAAACTTCTTAATCACTATAGCAATGATGCATCTTTTATTCTCATTTTAAACACTTTAAATTCACTTGTTGTTTTCTTTAAAACTGTTAATCAACTCTTCAAAGTAAAACAATATAGTTTTAATTCAAAAAAAATCAAACCAATCAACTCTAAATTCTGCATGCTTCACTTAATTAAGTATTAAATCAATTGAATTCATGCACGGCATAGTTCCCTGTGGATCGACCCCAAACTTAGGCTATACTAATGTTATAATAATGGGTAATTAATTTCGGATGCATATAACTTCATTCAACGACAAGTGAGACCAAATTTTTTGTGTCGTTTCTGGGGAACAGCTTTGGTTTTAGTGCTAAAATTTAAATTGTGTTAATAAGTGATTCAAGTGAAAATAAAAATAAAAAATTATCAAAAATCACTTTTCTAATCCCATTTCAAATTTTGTCTTTTTTTCCCTTTTACGCCTGGTTTTTAATTTTTGTGTTGTGTAGAACCTAAAGTGTATGATCAGATGTCATTCAAGATCCAGAAGCACCAAGTCTTTAGAATTAGTTCCGTTTGACCTGGAGATTGAATGGACCCCACTTCAATGTCGGTGTGCATAGATAGAAACTCACAACCAGAAACCACCACCCATGGCGAACACGGAAGAGGGAGCAACAACCATGGATGCTACGGCGGGTTAGCAGTACCAGGATCAGCAGCCTCTCGTTGCTGGTCCACCGGAGCAGGCTCCTGGAGAATTCATGGAATTCCTCCTGAGGGATTACCGACGGCTATCGCAACAACTATTTCCACGACCTTATTTCTCCCCTTAGGAGCAGCAGTATCTGCATCCTCAACCCCTCAGCAGATACCTCCAAGACGTACTCTTATGAAGTATGAGCTTCCATCGATCCACGGAGCTGATACGGGCATCGTCCGTCCTCTGGTCCAGGCCCAGCACTTCGAGATCACGCCTGCTATCATGCAGCTGATCCAGAACACTATCCAATTTCGAGGCCTGGCCAGCGAGGACCCGAACGCCCATCTGTCCAACTTTTTGGAGGTCTATGACACATTTCGGTACAATGGTGTGTCCGAGAACGCCATACGTCTTTGCCTATTTCCCTTTTCTCTACATGAAAAGGCGAAATATTGGATCAAGGGGTTGCCACGAAGATCTATCCTCACCTGGGAGGAACTATCCTAGGCGTTCCTGTCCAAATACTTCCCACCATCGAAGATGGTGATGCTAAGGAATGAGATCCATAACTTCCAACAGTATGGCTCCGAGTCGTTGTACGAGTCCTGGGAACGCTTCAAGGAGATGCTATGAAAATGCCCCCACCATGGACTCCCACTCTGGATGCAAGTCCAGACCTTCTACGGATGTAACACCCCGAGCTTCCACGATACGCTTCTCATTTAATAATGCAATAGCTTGCATTGTACGCAACTTCGAGTTCTAAAACACCGTGACTAATCAAAGTAGCCGTTATGAATAGTAATAACCACTTTTTAAAATTATAGAAATTTTATATTTCAAATTGACTTCATTTTTGGATTCGGAATATCAAAATTAGCCTATGTTGAATTTTTGGTATTTTTCTGAGAACTTCTAATTTTTTATGAATAGTGAAAAATACTTAAAAACAACTTTTTTAATAAAAATAATTTATAGTGATAAATTATACTATTTAGTGGTTTTGAAGTATAATTAGAATATATTTTTACCATTTTATCCAATGGTTTTCATTAGAATTAATTTCACTTTGAAATTGGACTTAAACAATTGTTAATTTTTTGATATATATTGTTTCTTAAAAACACGCTATTTGTTGTGATAGCGGGAATTAATTATAAAATTAATTAATGAAACTTATATGTTTGGAATTTTTTAAAATAGAAATCAATTTTGAATTCAGAATATCAATTATAGCTTAGGGTGAAATTTTGGCATTATTCTGAAAAACTTCAATTTTTGATGAATAGTGAAACCACAAAGTGGTAGTTAAATAACTGATTTTTGGTTTAAATGAAATATTACTACTTCTGTGTTTTGATTTTAAAAAATCCAACATACATGGTTGTCATTAAGAAGTAAAATGTGGTTCAATGAGATTAAAATAATTTTTGGTGAATAGTAACTTTTAAGTTCTTAATCGCGATTAGAGGTAATTAGTGTAGTTTAAGGTAAAAATAATGTTTTAATAATATGAGATGAGCATGACACATGTCCTAACCTCATTGTATGTGCCATGGAAGACAAATAAAATCCATGGGTCAACTTGGGGACCCCATGGATCCACTTTAGATGGAAAATGACATAAATACCTTTTATTTAATGTTAAAGTAAAAAATGACACAAACATGAAATGTTTTACTAAAACAATTTTTACATGGGGTTATACAAGTCATATTTTTGACTATAAATATTCATTTGAAATCTAAAAATATTTCCTACATCATAGTATTTTTTTTATAATTTTTATACATTAAAAAAATTAAATTATTTATGACATCTTTATGGTGCAGCGATGACCTCATTATTTAACACTTTTAATAAAATGAAAAGATAATGTACAATCCAAGTCTTACACTTGTCCAAAGACTATTGTATGGGTATATTTCGAACCCTTATCACCTTATCCACGAATTATATAAGTGTGGGACCTTTAGAATCCGAAAATCATTGTATAATAATGTAAAATTCCCTAAATTTCCAAGAGTGCCCCTCCTCTCCTCTTATAAAAGGCCCCCACCTCTACCACCTCATTCACACTTTCAAGCCATTTGGATCGGCAAACCTCTTCCCAAATACCCTCCCAACTTCCCTCCCTTACTCCTAGAATCCTCACTTTGGGTAGAATTATTCCCAAGGAAGCCTTTGGCTCAAATCAAAAAGAGTTACCCGATTTTTAGGTAATGTCTTCTCTAATGTTGTTTTGTTTTATTTAGCTTCTACAACCAATTAAAATCTTTTTATTCATTTATTATGTAACAAAAACAGTATCCTAAATATACTAGGATGTTGTTATAAGAAGTATTCAAGCTACACTTACACACACCTACATTTAATGGTTAAAGAACATACTGTTTCTGTGGATGGCGAATTTCTGCCTCACGAAACGATGATTGTTCAACACTCATATAACACCTTAAAAGGTGGACATTAAGATGTAACTATATTTATATATGATATATAATATGTTTATTTTTTTACTTATTCTTCTGTATTTCTCATTTATGGCATACTTTATGATTTCCATTATGGGTAAACGCGATAATTTCATTTTAGGAAGTGCGGACTACCGCCCCCTCAAAGTGATTTGAATCGTTAATGCCATATGTGGGAAGTATAAAGGATGGAGTAAATGGTATTATACACTATATTATACTGGAATTATATTATACATTTACATCATTATGATTTCATTCCATTAAATACGAAATAGAAATGAAAGTAGCATTCATGCGTACGTACGGCTTACCGTCTCCATGAACGGTGCATTTCATTTCATACCTCTAAATGTTACGTAATATTATAAATGAATGTATATAGTGTATATATATATGATATATATGATATCTACATCATGAATATAATTCTGGATATAATGGATATTTAACCACATGAACAACTTGTAATTATAAGAAGTTTATTTTTGACTCAAGTACCAAAGATCGACAAAACGACCGTTATTAACATAAATAATTACATAATGTTCATAACATGGTAATAAGTGATATAAAAGGAATAATGAACATGAAAAAGGTTCTTAAGTAAATATAAATTAACTCTATTTTATTATTCAGGAGGTTAAAGAACGGTCGAGTCAGGACAAAACACAAGGTAAGGGAACTTCTTAACCCAATTTCCATTCTTTGGGTTAATCTCCTACTTTCAAATTATATCATGATATTATTATGTCCTATCTTGTAGTTGTACTTTCTTTATGTGTAATTATAGTGAATACACATAATATATCTATTTTATTTAAAAAATTATCTTTTTAAAGGACTTCGTCTCAATCTCCTTTCATTGAGGCATATTTGGTTTTATACACAATTTTCTTTTATACGGTGTATAAACCCCTTTGACTTTTACGTTTATTCAAAAGGAATATTTTTTATAAGAAGCGTTTTACTAAATGGAAAAAAGGGAATGTTTTTATTTCCGTACATATGCGGTGACAATGACTTCTCTACCGCCGTGGCCATTATTTGAGTTTCGACTTCCTCTACAAGCCATCATTTTTTTTAATGAAAAATAAATACAAAGTTTTAACTTTCTTTTATTTTGGTATTGAAAATGGTTTTGAAAGAGTTTTTAGTATATCAATGTGTTTTATTGATATCTTGTGATTGAAATGTGGAAATGTTATGTTTCCTTTATGCATGTTTTATGTGATACGATTTTGTTATGGTTTATGATACGTTTAAACCTATTCATATGAGGAATGCATTGGACTTAATAGGTGACGGGTGGAGCCTGCTATAGCTCCTCGATGCATCGGCAGGTCTCATGAGACAAACTAGTGTCTTGGCACGAGGCCTTGACAAAATATAATTTGTGGTATTGGCACGAGGCCTTGGCTACGTGCTTATGATAGTCTGGCATTATGCATTCCATCATTATGAAAGTGGTTAATGATATTTCATGAGATTATTTGACCAGTAGAATATCCATGTGAAGAAGTAAATGTCATTATCTCGTTTTACTTTTTCCATATTATGTTGATGTTCAAGTTTAAAAGGCTTTTGTTTTAGTTATACATTGCCTTAAATGTTTATGTTTATTTATGAAAGCTTCCGCAATATTGTTATCCTTACTGAGCATCTGAGCTCACCCCTTTCAATGTTTTAATATTTTCCAGGATGTGAAGAAGTATTTTATGAATGACTTGCAGGGATAGTCAGAAGAGGATATGAGTGTGGAATATGAAGAGTTTGTTATTAGTTTTTCACTTTATGATGTAATGTAACATTTATGAATGTATCTAGTGTTTCCAAGGATACTAAACTAATCGGTCTTTCGAGACTTGATCTTTTGTGATCATGCCAATGTTACGAAGTAATGCACCGACTCTGGGTAGCTAGGGTCGGGGCGTTACAGTTGGTATCAGAGGCAGTTTAGTACTAACCTTGGAAGCTAGATTTAGATAAACTCTGATTAGAGCACATAGCCCAAAGATAGACTTTGAGGATTAGTATAGAAGAACTTCCTAGAATTTTGTTATTGTAGAGATTTTGTGAGTTTTCCGAGCAATACATCCCTGTCTAGATACGAGCAGGTAGAGGCGGATTTGGCACAGATGTACCTACGGTTAAAACCTGAAAACACCGCTTTGAGCTAGACTCGAACGGGAACTGGTGCACGACAACGGGCCTTGCTGCACTCTTGGTTACGACACTCCCGAGGGATATGCTTAGGATAATTCTCGTTTTCTTTACAAACCACTATGAACGGTTATGAGTATATACTTCCTCAAAGAAAACATTTTTATGATTATGGATTATATCCATAAATAGTTAAATTTATGTTAAGTATTTTATAAGTATGGAATTATTTATTTTGATTCATAAACTAATCTAGTTTATGCCATTGTATAGAAATGGTGCCTAGTGGAAGGAATGGAAACCGTATCAATGCACGAACTCCGTGTAGGGATTGCCCTCCTGCTCAAGATAATTATTGTGGATCTGGAGATACAACTAGTGCTGATCAACTTATTACCATACTGGGAAAACTCACTCAGGTTATGAATAATAACCTTACTCGTATGGAGCACCCTGATCGGCAACGTGGAGGATCAATTTTATACCGCTTCATGAGGCAACAACCACAAACATTTAATGGGGGTACAAATCCATTAGTAGCTGCACAATGGATAAACTCCTTAGAGAAAATATTCCACGCCTTGGGGAGTAGTGAAAGGGAAAAGGTTATCATAGCAGTTTACCGCCTCACTGGAGATTCTGATCAATGGTGGTCATTGATTCAAAACAAAAAGGAAGATGATGACATATCTAATATGGAATGGAGGGAGTTCAAAGATCTTTTCTTAGAAAAATACTTTCCTCATGACCATATAGAAGATATGGAAAGGCAATTTCTGAGTCTGAAACAAAAGGAGGATGAGATTGTCGCAAAGTATGAGGACAACTTTACAAGGTTAGTGAGGTATGCTGCAGATTATATATGTAACCCAAGAGGTAAGATTGATCATTTCTTTGATGGGATAAAACCATTTCTCCGTCGAGATTTTGTATCACAATCATTCTCAACATACGAAGATATTGTCTCGTGTTCTATCAAGACAAAAAAGGAATTCTCTAAGTCTTATGACAACAAAGTAAAGTAAGAGAAGAAGAGAACGGTGGAACAAGATACAGATAAAGGGAAAAAGGGAAATTATGATTTTCCATTATGTGATAATTGTGGGAAGAATCACCCTGGTACTTGCCTAAAAGGAATGGTAGTTTGTTATAAATGTGGAGAAAAAGGTCACCAGGCCCGTGATTGCAAGGGAATGAAAGAGGCTATCAATGTTGAATGCTGAAATTGTAGGGAAATGGGGCATTATGCAAATGAATGTCCTAAGCGTCAGGGAAACGTACCTCAGAAAAGGCCAAGGGATCAAGGAAAATCTTATGCTGTTACTACAGTTGAAGCAGAATAATTAATGTATTGGTGCTTTTGGACTCTTGGATTATATTCTGGTTATTAGAATAATGTGATATATATATATATATATAAGTATTGTACTGTAGTACTTGTTGATTTCAGTAAGGTTTTAATATGATGAAGAAAATCATATTTTTAGTATGTGACAAAAAGAGAAACTTTAATTTGTTTGGGGAATCTGATAAATTGATTTTGGAATTAAGAGACCTTTTAGAGAAAGTCTGGACAGAGGTATTTTGGATAACTATAAAGGTTGGAGTGGATTAAGTTGATCTTTGGATAGTATTGTTTATGGTTAAAAAATTTATGAAGATTATTTTTGGAATATTATAATACTATAAATTTAGGAAAAGGACAACCTGCAGGGTGGGGCATAACCCGTTGCGTCGGACAAAGCTGCAGGAATCGAACCCACAATCATAGTGTGGCAGGCCTTTATTTCCTACCACTAGCCTACAGGAAGTCCCTGGTTATTAAAAAATAATTTTACTAATCTAAATGGTATGTTTTAACATTTGGAACCTTATACAATTAGGATAAGTATAATATTTTTGAGTTCTATTATCTTTTTGAGTGAAAGATGAGTTGAAGGTTGAAACTCTAATTGTCAAGCATAAATATATATATACCTATCTCTAATTCAATGAATAAATTAATTCTTAAACTTTAGTAAAGAGATATTAAAACAGAAAAATGTTTTATCCTAATACCTTATGTCTTGTTGAACTGATGATATTATAAATCAACATAGATTGAAGGCTTTGAGGCCCTCAATTTGACAGTTGATTGTAATTGATGACCTCAATCACTCCATAAAAATATTTACGTTTTTACCCCAATTATATTTCTCTAATTGCCACCAATATTCTCTTAATTGAGATCATAATTGGGTGGTGACTTTTTCATTTCCCTTTCCCGCTTATTAAGGCTAAATTTTATTAATCTTATTTCCGATGTGGGTTTTCCACAAAGGTATTTTCTCTTTTCAACCTTTTATTTTCAAAGAAAAATTTCAAATTGCGAGGATGCAATTTATTGAAGTAGGGGAGAATGTAACACCCCGAGCTTCCACGATACACTTGTCATTCAATAATGCAATAGCTTGCATTGTACGCAACTTTTAGTTCTAAAACACCGCGACTAATCAAAGTAGCCATTATGAATAGTAATAACCACTTTTTAAAATTATAGAAAATTTATATTTCAAAATGGAATTCATTTTTGGATTCGGAATATTGAAATTAGCCTATGTTGAATTTTTGGTATTTTTCTGAGAACTTCTAATTTTTTATGAATAGTGAAAACTACTTAAAAACAAATTTTTTAATCAAAATAATTTATAGTGATAAATTATACTATTTAGTGGTTTTAAAGTATAATTAGAATATATTTTTAACATTTTATCCAATGGTGTTCATTAGAATTAATTTCACTTTGAAATTGGTCATAAACAATTGTTATTCTTTTGATATATATTGTTTCTTAAAAACACGCTATTTGTTGTGACAACGGGAATTAATTATAAAATTAATTAATGAAACTTATATGTTTGGAATTTTGTAAAATAGACATCATTTTTTAATTCGGAATATCAATTATAGCTTAGGGTGAAATTTTGGCATTGTTCTGAAAAACTTTAATTTTTGATGAACAGTGAAACAACTAAGTGGTAGTTAAATAACTGATTTTTCGTTTAAATGAAATATTACCACTTCTGTGTTTTTATTTTCAAAAATCCAACATACATGGTTGTCATTAATAAGTAAAATGTGGTTCAATGAGATTAAAATAATTTTTGTTTAATAGTAACTTTTATGTTTTTAATCGCGATTAGAGTTAATTAGTGTAGTTTAAGGTAAAAATAATGTTTTAATAATATGAGATGAGCTTGAAACATGTCCTACCCTCATTGGATGTGCCATGGCCGACCACAAAAATCCATGGGTCAACTTGGGGACCCCATGGATCCACTTTAGTTGGAAAAGGACATAAATACCTTTTATTTAATGTTAAAGTAAAAAATGACACAAACATGAAATGTTTTACTAAAACAATTTTTACATGACGTTATACAAGTCATATTTTTTACTATAAATATTCATTTGAAATATAAAAAGATTTACTACACAATAGTATTTTTTTTATAATTTTTAGACATTAAATAAATTAAATTATTTATGACATCATTATGATGCAGCGATGACCTCATTATTTAACGATTTTAATAACATGAAAAGATAATGTACAATCCAAGGCTTAGACTTGTCCAAAGACTATTGGATGGGTATATTTATAACCCTTATCACCTTATCCACGAATTATATAAGTGTGGGACCTTTAGAATCCGAAAAGCATTGTATAATAATGTAAAATTCCCTTACTTTCCAAGAGTGCCCCTCCTCTCCTCTTATAAAAGGCACCCACCTCTACCACCTCATTCACACTTTCAAGCCATTTGTCTCGACCAAACTCTGCCCAAATACCCTTCCAACATCCCTACCTTACTCCTAGAATCCTCACTTTGGGCAGAATTCTTCCCAAGGAAGCCTTTGGCTCAAATCAAAAAGAGTTACCCGATTTTTAGGTAATGTCTTCTCTAATGTTGTTTTGTTTTATTTAGCTTCTCCAACCACATAAACTCTTTTTATTAATTTATTTTGTAACAACACCAGTATCCTCAATATACTATTATGTTTTTATAAGAAGGATTCGAGCTACACTTACACACACCTACATCTAATGGTTAAAGAACATACTGTTTCTGTGGATGGCGAATTTCTGCCTCACAAAATGATGATTGTTCAACACTCATATAACACCTTAAAAGGTGTCCATTAAGATTTCACTATATTTATATATGATATAAAATATGTTTATGTTTTACTTATGCTTCTGTATTTCTCATTTTTGGCATACTTTATGATTTCCATTATGTGTAAACACGATAATTTCATTTTAGGAAGTGCGGACTACCGCCCCCTCAAAGTGATTTGAATCGTTAATTCCATATGTGGGATGTATAAAGGATGGAGTAAATGGTATTATACACTATATTATACTGGAATTATATTATACATTTATATCATTATGATTTCATTCCATTAAATATGAAATAGAAATGAAAGTAGCGTTCATGCGTACGTACGGCTTACTGTCTCCATGAACGGTGCATTTCATTTCATACCTCTAAATGTTACGTAATATTATAAATGAATGTATATAATGTATATATATTATATATATGATATCTACATCATGAATATAATTCTGGATATAATGGATATTTCACCACATGAACAACATGTAATTATAAGAAGTTTATTTTTGACTCAAGTACCAAAGATCGACAAAATGACCGTTATTAAATTAAATAATTACATAACGTTCATAACATGGTAATAAGTGATATAAAAGAAATAATGAACATGAGAAAGGTTCTTAAGTAAATAGAAATTAACTCTAGTTTATTATTCAGGAGGATAAAGAACGGTCGAGTCAGGACAAGACGCAAGGTAAGGGAACTTCTTAACCCAATATCCATTCTTTGGGTTAATCTCCTACTTTAAAATTACGTCATGATATTATTATGTCCTATCTTGTAGTTGTACTTTTTGTATGTGCAATTATAGTGAATACACATAACATATCTATTTTATTTAAAAAATTATCTTTGTAAAGGACTTCGTCTCAATCTCCTTTCATTGAGGCATATTTTGTTTTATACGGTGTATAAACCCCTTTGAATTTTATGTTTATTCAAAAGGAATCTTTTTTATACGAAGCGCTTTACTAAACGGAAAAAAGGGAATGTTATTATTTCCGTACATATGCGGCGACAATGACTTCTCCGCCGTCGTGGCCATTATTTGAGTTTCAGCTTCCTCTACAAGCAATCATTTTTTTAATGAAAAATAAATACAAAGTTTTAACTTTCTTTTATTTTGGTATTGAAAATGGTTTTGAAAGCGTTTTTATTATATCAATGTGTTGTATTGATATCTTGTGATTGAAATGTGGAAATGTTATGTTTCCTTTATGCATGTTTTATGTGATACGATTATTTTATGATTTATGATATGTTTAAACGTATTCATATGAGGAATGCATTGGACTTAATAGGTGACGGGTGGAGCCCACTATAGCTCCTCGATGCATCGACAGGTCTCATTAGACAAAATAGTGTCTTGGAACGAGGACTTGACAAAATCTAATTTGTGGTCTTGGCACGAGGCCTTGGCTACGTGGTTATGATAGTCTGGCATTATGCATTCCATCATTATGAAAGTGGTTAATGATATTTCATGTGATTATTCGACCAGTAGAATATCCATGTGAAGAAGTAAATGGCATTATCTCATTTTACTTTTTCCATATTATGTTGATGTTCAAGTTTAAATGGCTTTTGTTTTAGTTATACATTGCCTTAAATGTTTATGTTTATTTATGAAAGCTTCCGTAATATTGTTATCCCTACTGACCATCTGAGCTCACCCCTTTAAATGTTTTAATATTTTCTAGGATGTGATTAAGTATTTTATGAATGACCTGCAGGGAGAGTCAGAAGAGGATATGAGTGTGGACTATGAAGACTTTGTTATTAGTATTTCACTTTATGATGTAATGTAACATTTATGAATATATCTAGTGTTTCCAAGGCTACTAAATTAATCGGTCTTTTGAGACTTGATATTTTGTGATCATGCCAATGTTACCAAGTAATGCACCGACTCTGGGTAGCTGGGGTCGGGGCGTTACAACGGAGGACTTACAATGAATACCATGTCCATAATGGACGCTACTGCTGGAGGTACGGTGATGTGGAAATCCCCTAAAGAGTTATTCAGACTACCGAAAGACATGTCAGCAAACAGATTCTAGTGTCACTCCGAGCGGGGGACTCAAAAGCATGGTATGCACAATATTGACACTACCACTATGTTAGCTGCTCAATTGGATGTTGTGTCCATGAAAATTGACGCATTGAATCTCAAAGGAGCATCTCCAGTTCATGCAGCGAACCATCCAGCATGCGACGACTGTGGTAACAACCACAATCATGGAGAATGCACGAGACATTCATCTGACCCTTCAACAAGCGAGGTGATATTTTTTGCTCAAAATCGATGGGGCGAACCAGTACCAGTTGTACCAGAACCCGACATGGTGAGATCAACAGAATCATGGCTTGGGAAAATAGTAGAAAAACCCTCCGCCCTAGTGACTGCCCAACTATAATCAACCTCAGTACCAGAATCAGTTTCCGAGATAGTAGTTCCAGCAAGGTTCCTATCAGCAGCAAGGGTACCAGAACCCTCGGCCGCAACAACAAATGCAGCAACCACCTCCACCACCTGCCCAGCCATCTCAGTAAGAGAACACACCAAAGTTAGAGGACCTGATGAATAAATTTATATCAACTGCTGAAACGAAATTTCAGAACTAGTAGGATTCCATCCGAAGCCTCGAGAATCAAATTGGATAGATAGAAAACCAGCTATCAGGGAGGCATCCCGGTACACTACCGGGAAACACTGAGAAGAACTCGAGGGATGAGGCCTATTCCATCGTGCTCTGGAGTGGAAAAGAGCTCCAACAGAACCAAACAGCATAGCCAGGTGCACCCACACCCCATGATGATGAAGAACATACCAATACCGACCCCTCCTCTTCCAAAATCCCAAAGAAGGAAGATTCACAGAATTAAGGGAATGAGTTAGTCCAAATATTCAAGCCTGCCTTAACCTTTCCGGAGAGGTTGAAGTAGAGGAAGATGGACTCCCAGTTCAGCAAATTCGTGGAGGTGTTCAGAAATCTCCACATTAACATACCATTTGCGGAGGCCCTGACACAAATGCCTACATATGCCAAATTCATGAAGGAAATCCTCTCAAATAAGAGGAATATGGAAGATTTGGGGGTTATTACACTAAAAAAGGAGTGCTCCATAGTTGTCCAGCATTCAATTCCTCCCAAACTCCATGATCCAGGTAGTTTCACCATTTTTTGTACTATTGGATCCTGTGAGTTTGGAAAGGCCCTCTGCGACTTAGGGACCAGCATGAACCTCATGCCCCTTATAGTTTTCAAGAATATTGGACTCAAAGAGCTCAAGCCTACCCGTGTGTCCCTTCAACTTGCTGATCGATCCATCAAACAGCCGAAGGGGCTACCGGAGGACGTACTGGTCAAGGTGGGTAGGTGGATCCTTACCACTGATTTCATCATCCTAGACATGGGGGATGACCAGGAAGCACCTCTTATACTTGGAATAACTTTCTTGGAAACTGGGAAGGTACTGATCGATGTGCACCAAGGAGAGATTATTTTTCAGGTAGGTGATGAAAGAGTTTCATACAACGTCCTCAAGGCCGGAAAACATGCTTCCTTGTCAGATCATGAGGACTGTTATACAGTGTCCACCATGGTTAACCATTTTAGTGAAAAATGGTATGATCTAGTATGTTCTTTTACTTCAAATAATTTAACTATTCTAGATATTCTATTAGAAGAAGCGCCAGAAGACTTGCAATTCATAGAAGGCCAGGGTGAACACTATTGGCAGTGTGCAGTTTTTCTTGATAGTTAGGAATGAGACAAGGTGCAACCACTTGCACCTTCGATTTTAAAGGCGTCTGAACTCGAACTGAAGCCTCTTCCATCTTATCTCAAGTATGGGTATTTAGGACCCAATCAATCTTTTCCTGTTATACTTAACGTAGAACTGTCACAGGACCAGGAAGATGCACTTCTGCATGTTCTCAAACAGTGGAAGCACGCTATTGGGTGGACAGTCACTGAATTGAAGGGCATCAGCCCTACCATTTGCACTCACAAGGTGCTACTTGAAGAAGGTTCCAAGCAATCTCGACAACCACAATGGTGCTTGAATCATCCATGAAGGAAGTTTTAAAAAAAGAGGTGATCAAATTATTAGATGCATGCATCATCTATCCCATCTCAGATAGTCTGTGGGTGAGTCCCCTCCAAGTGGTACCCAAAAAGGGGAGTATCACTATGATTTCAAATGAAAAGAACGAACTCATCCCTATACTCACTATCACGGGCTGGGGAGTCTGTGTGGATTACCAGAATCAGAACGATGCCACAAGAAAGGCTCATTTCCCCTTGCCATTCATGGATCTAATGCTAGGGAGACTAGCAGGGCACAACTTCTATTGCTTCCTCGATGGTTTTTCTGGCTACAAACAAATCTCCATTTCTCCAGAGGATCATGAAAAGAGCACATTCACTTGACCCTACGATTGATTTGCTTATCGAAGGATGTCTTTCGTCATGTGCAGTTCCCCCGCCACCTTCCTGCATTCTATGTTGGCCATCTTCCACGACATGACGGAACACATCCTAGAGGTATTCATGGATGATTTTTCCATATACGGAAAATCATTCACCAGTTTTTTACGGCACCTAAAGCTAGTTTTGGAACGATGTGAGCACAATAACCTAGTTTTGAATTGGGAAAAGTGTCATTTCATGGTGCAAAGTGGTATAGTCCTTGGCCACAGAATTTTAGCGAAGGGGATAAAGGTGGACCCATTGAAGATCAAAGTCATTTCACGACTACCTATACCGAATTCCGTCTGAGCCATCCGCAGCTTCCTGGGGCATACAGGTTTTTATAGGCGGTTTGTCTGCGACTTCTCCAAAATAGCCCATCCCCTCACTAATCTTCTAACCACGGATGCCATATTTGAGTTTGATGAGACATGTGTCAGATCTTTTGAGCATCTGAAGTAGCACCTTGTGGAAGCTCCAGTTATGATTTCTCCTAAATGGGAGGAACAATTTGAGGTGATGTGCGATGAAAGCGACTACGCAGTGGGAGCAGTCTTGGTCTAGTGACTTGATTGGATTTTATGACCTATCTATTATGCCAGCATGACGCTCAATGAGTCATAGATCAACTACACCACCATAGAAAAGGAGATTCTTTCAGTGTTTTTCGCATTTGACAGGTTTCGTTCTTACTTAGTGATGTCTAAAGTTATTTTTTATACTGACCATGCAACACTAAAGTACCTAATAAACAAGAAATATGCGAAGCCCCGCTTGATCCGCTGGGTACTCCTCCTCCAATAATTCTTTCTTGAGATCCAAGACAAAAAAGTGAGTGAGAACTTCCTAGCATACCATATCTCCCACCTTGAGCTACCTCATTTGGAAAAGGAAGAAGATCAGGAGATCAGGGAGGATTTTCCTAATGAGTACCTATTTTCGATCAACGAATCACCTAGACCATTGTATGATGATATAGCTAATTTTCTGGCTACATGTGTCATTCATCCTAACCTCTCCTTCCAGCAAAAGAAAAGATTTTTCTATGATGTGAAGAGGTACTTCTGGGAGGATCCTCTTCTATTCCGATCCTGTAGAGATGGAGTGATCCGGCGCTGCATCCCTAAGAATGAAGTTCATGGTGTCCTGGAGTTCTGTCATGCCTCACCAGTAGGAGGACATCATGGGCTCGACCGTACCATAGCTAACATCATGTAGTCTGGATTTTTCTGGCCCACCAGGCATAGAGATGCCCGGGCCTTTGTTTCCTGTTGCGATCGGTTCCCGAGGACCGGTAATGTGGGACATAGAGCCGAGATACCCCAGCACCCCATCCTGGAGGTCGATATTTTCGATGTTTGGGGCATAGATTTCATGGGTCCCTTTCCCCCATCTTTTGGGAACACTTACATCTTGGTCTGTGTCGACTACGTCTCCAAATGGGTGGAATCCACTGCTAAAGCTCATGACACAACCAAGGTAGTCATAAATTTCTTAAAGAAAAATATTCTTAGCAGGGTTGAAGTTCCACGAGTACTGATCATCGATAGAGGGAACCACTTCGACAACACACTGATGAGAGGAATATTGTCGATGTATGGAGTAAATCATCTGATGGGGACACCATATCATCCCTAGTCCAGTGGACAGGTAGTGCTCTCCAACAATGAGCTCAAAAAGATCCTGGAGAAAACAGTGAACACTTTGCGGAAGGACTGGTCCAAGAAGTTAGATGATGCCTTATGGGAATATCAGACTACTTTCAAAACACTACTGGTAATGTCCCCATTCCACCTTGTCTATGGAAAGCCCTGCCATCTGCGAGTAGAATTGGAACACAAAGCCTACTGGGTCCTCAAAGCCCTAAATTTTGATCTGAAGGTAGCTGAAGAGAAATGGAAGTTACAACTGTCGGAACTAGATGAGATTTGATTAGAGGCATACAAGAACACCAAGTTGTACAAGGAGAATACAAGGGCCATTCACGACCAGATGATTTCACAAAAATCATTCCAACCCGGTGATCATGTAATTCTCTTTAATTCTTGTCTTCACTTATTCCCAGGGAAGTTAAAGTCATTATGGTCGGGACCATTTCACATTGTACGCATATTCCATCATGGTGCGGTAGAAATTTCTGGAGAAGATGGTCAACCATTCAAGGTAAACGGGCAGTGGTTGAAATCTTACCATCCTACAGACAACATGGTGGGAACATTGTCCACCAAACAGCTCAGGTAAGCAAGGTAAGAAGGTCGAGCCAACGACCTAAAACAAAGGCGCCTCCTGGGAGGCAACCCATAGGTTACACGCCATGTCCCACTTATATACACGGTGTGTACTTATCTTTTTAATATATATTCTTAATAGTATAAATCTATAGAATAACAAATAAATAACTACGGTTGATGCCGGTGCTGATGGTAAAGTCACTGGAGTTTATTCAAAGTCATCCCCAGTTCGAATCCTCCTGACCTACCTTCGGCACGGGGTTCCTACTTTTTATTTACACAACATGTGTGGTATTTTCCATATATATATATATATATATGTGTGTGTGTGTGTGTGTGTGTGTGTGTTTAATAAAACCCATGATGGGGATGGACCAGTTGGCTGGAATCGTAATCCAGTTTCAAAAGACCCGGGTTCGAACCCCAACAACCGTCCCATCTCCATCATTTGTTCTTTTAATAAAACCACACGACGTGTACTCCGATATACACCATGTGCGCCATAATTTTTAATATATAAATTAAAAACATTTATAAAATAAGAAATTACATGTGGGTGATGTTGGCGGATTGGCAATGTCTCGACACTAGGTTCAAAAGACCCGGTTTCAAATCACGCTAATCTCTCTGCTTCACCCCCATACTTTCCTAAATAAAAACCACACGTCGTGCTTTTCTTTCTTTCCATGTGTATAGGCTGTATAGAATAAATATATATATATAATAAATATGAACAATAGAACAACCTTTTCTCCAGTGGTTGAGGGCTTTCATTCGGAATGGCCGATCGCCGGTTCGAAACCCGCCCCAAGCATCGGACCAAGGGTTGTACTACTCTTTTTCTAATTTTAAAACACACGGTGTGTATTTCCCGATATACATAATGTATAGGCTTATTTATAATAGAATTTGTAGATATATCTATTTTATTTTAATTATTAATATTAATTATTATATAGTTTTTTATAATAATTATATTTATTTATATAATTAAAAAAATACACGGCATGTAGTCCAAACATACATGCCGTGTACCTCGCCTATATAGGCCGTGGGCCACCCGGCTTCAGCCCGTGTCACGTGGCTCCCCATTTCTCCCCCTTCTTCTCATTTCTTCTCCCACACGACAGCCGTAACCCCATCTCTCAGATCTGTCTATTTGGTGCGTTTCATGCCATGATTTCTTTCACATTGTGATCCTCAGACAAGGTAAGCCATTCTACACCCTCTATTTCAAAATTTCTAGACTCGTTTAGGGTGTTTTTCAGATCGGCTAACCGTTCGGCTTCAGCCAGTACACAGACACGAAATGAAGAACACACGCTGTGTACTTATGTACATGGCCACACATGAAATACTTCGAAATTTGAATATACACGTTGTGTATGTTTGGTATACATTGTGTCCTTTTCATCATGCCCGAGTACACCTTTGCACACGACCTCACAAAAAATTTTCATGTACACGGTGTGTGTGTGTTTGGTACACACTATGTATATCATTTCCCTTCGCCCCTCCAAATGTGGCACATAACATGACCTGTCACCCCATGTTCCAGAACACAGCCTGTATGTTCGGTACACGCCGTGTCCTTTATATCTTTAGCTGGCCCATGTCTCCCATCTACACTACATCTCACCCCATGTTCCTATACACGGTGTGTGTGTTCGGTACACGCTGTGTCTTTTAGATGTTTAGTTGGCCTGTGTCTCACCCTCTACATGACCATGTTCTTCATGTGCAGAACACACCGTGTCCTATACCTACACGGCATGTATTTTTTTCTTTGAACTGATAAAAACATGGTCGTGTCACTTGTACCACACGACCACCTACACTTTGAGTGAAGATGGTGTGTATGTTTGGTACACGCTGTGTACTTTTCCATGGTCTGTTATTCACACTCGGTGTGTCTGTCCAGAGAACACGGGGTACTCTACATTTTTTACTACATACCGTGTACTCTAGAGTACACACCGTGTACTTTTATTTTCCAGTTTTCTCACATTTTCTTTGTTTTGTTTTCTTTCCTCTTTATTTTTATTTTGTTTTGTTTTTTCCTTCTATTTCAGGATATGGAAAATCACGATCCTTCTCGTGGGAAGCGGCCAACCTCCGCCACTGAGGGCGAGGAGTCCATTTATCATTGGATCTGACTCTGACCTCCTACGCAGCTGGACCCATATGATACAGTCTCTGAGCTCCCTCCATTGGCCATTCTATCTCCACTTACTCCCTCATCAGAGGCCAGGACTACTTTTGCTGCACCATCTTCCACTTTCCCTGCGCTATCTTCATCAACAGCTAGTCCCTCTTTGAGCTAACCTCCCACCGAGCCACCCTTTATGTTGGCCGATACACCGACAAAGCCTGCCGTTGCTGCTGCACCGGCACCTGGGCTGGAACCTGCATTTGCTCCTTATCCTTTCATGGTATTCCTGGCCACCAACCTCGCATACGACAGGGTCTGATGCTTCTCTCGTCAGCTGATCCCATTGAGTGGCCGGTACCTTAACAGCAGCATTCCGCAGCAGCTCGGTATTTGGGACGAGTTGGAGACACTTCTCGGGCACACCTCGCTCCTCGATATTTTCCAGGTCAGCACTCCTGTGTTCCGTGATTTATTTTTGGAGTTTTCGGCCTCGTTTGAGTTTGATGGAGCGGAGTACCAGGAGACACCTGGCGATGCAGTACCTATAGTTCGATTCCGGCTGGGAGGCCGACGGTTTTCTCTTACCCAGACAGAGTTTGGCCGAGGGTGCAGCTTTTACCCCCATCCTATTCCCCCACCCCCTATTTCTTCCTTGACCCAGCCAGAGCGCTTTGACCTCATTTCCATGTGGCGGGAGATCGCTGGGCCTGACCACCGATACTCCCCCACTTCCCATAAGATCACTCTTATAGCCGACCTCGTCCTTCGCTTTTCCCATTGGTGCTTCAGCGCCATCCTCTTCCCACGCCATGAGGATATGGGGGTCATGACCAGCTATGACATGGAGCTTCTTACCTGTGTCATTCGGCACGACTACCCAGACCTCCCCTATCTTGCCACTTCTTATTTCCACTCCATGATTTCCGGCCATCAGGGAAACCTAAACGGCGGGTTTTACACCATCCGTATTGCCCACCACCTAGGGGTATTTGAGCCCTCTTTACCTCATGACTTGTTAGGTTCACCCCAGCGGATGGACTTTCTCATGGTCATTCGCATGGGATTGGTCCAGAAATAGGGGGTGCCTACATCCTTGCTCATGCTTGAGCCCCACCACTTGATGCCCCTCCTGCCCCAGCTGCGGACCCTATTCCTCCTTCCACACCCCCTCCAGCTTCTCCACCTCACCCACCTCCTACTAACCCCACCTCTTCTGACCTTCCTTCTTCTGTCCCTTCACCCACCCCTATCCCCACACCCTCGGTCGATCTTTCCCTTTCCCACCGCCTATCCATGATAGAGCAGGTCTTGGGTCACTTGGACAACCGATAGGTTCAGATAGAGCAGCAGTTCATTCATATCATCGGCCGCCAGGACACCATAGCACTCCATTTGATTCATCTGGATGGATATTGGGACCAGATGGAGCAGTTTTTGGTGCATATTGCTCAACATCTTGGTGTTCCACTGCCTCCGCCACCAGCCTCTATCTCCGCTCCTGGCCCATCTGCTGCTGCTCCACTTCCCTCTCCTGCACAGGCCACAGATTCTATTCTACTGACTATGGTGAGCCCTGATTCTCCCACTTCTGCTGGGCTAGGGCCTGCTGCTGCACTACCTTCATCGAGTCTCGCACCTGCGGCTCCTAATTCTTCAGCACCCCTTCCCGATGCTGAGTCAAAGCCTCCCACTTCCACGCCTCTTGCGCCATCTCTACCGGAATATTTTGTACTTGATGATGCCTCCCCTGAGGCGACCCCATGATTGTGACATTTTTTTTATCTTATATATCTCTTTTGTCATTTTTTGTGCTGTCATGTTATGCATGTTTGCAGTTTTTTTTCTCACTAGTCACAGGTATCATGGAGCACCTTGGGCATCACTTTTCACAAGGGGAGTATTTTTCCATTTCTATTGTCTCTATTTTTGGATTTACTTCTTCCACTACATTCCCTAAATTTTCTCCCTCATATCTCCCCCTAGCCCACCATTTTCCATCATATTGCAGTTGGTGGACCATGTGCAGTATTAAGTGTGGGGGAGGATCTATCTCTTTCACCTTAGTCTTTTCCCTTAAATTACTCTAGGAGACATCATTATTAGATTCTATATTTGAAAATGTAAATAAATTTTGGTTAATCATCCTTATAAATGCATAAGTTATCCGTAGAAACTTTTTGCGGGTTGCATGCTTATTTTTATTTTTGAGTATTTTAAAATGATTGCTGATATAGTTTCTATTGCAACTTTTCATCCTTGATTAAATTACATTGATTAGGCTAATCATTTATATGCATGTCATGACCTGATTGTCCCTTTATTATTTTTTCCACTCCTGAGAGGTATTCTAAACCTTTTTTTTGTGTTTCTTTTCTAATACCCTCTTTATTGAGAGATTCTTAGGATATGAATCACTACTAGAATTTTCAATTTTTTATTTCAAAACATGAAGGAATTTTTGAATTACATTAAAATGATTGAGGCATTAGATTGTTTCAAACCCTTTATCTTGAGACATACCCTACATTTAATCTTCGTTAAGCCCATAGAAGCCATGAACATCCTTTATAGGAAGCCAAATTACAGGCCTATTTCCCTTCCTACCCTATTTCTTTTTAAACTTTGCATGATTCTTCATTTGAGATTTAAAGAGGGAGTTGGAAATACATGGCATATTTTGTGCAAAACCATGAAATAAAGTGTGGAGGAGTGCCTCTTGATTATTTGGGGTAGAATGGGTTCCAAACATCTACTCATTGTATTCATAAGTGTTTCCCTTGTGTTTTGTTAAAAAAACAAACAAAAAGGGGACCTTGTGCTTATTTTATCACGAACCCTAATTGCCTAAGGAAGATGGTGACGATTACAAAAGCATTTGACTGAGCTTGTGAAAGAAGCATTTTCAGTGATATTTACATTGAATATCATGCAATTTTTTTAAAGGAATTTTCCTTCCTTTTTCTAGCCTCAGAATTTATTTTCACATCTGAACCTACCAACCCTTAGCCATAGAGGCATCTGAACCTTACTGAAAAATCCCTCATGATTTTTTTATTTCAGTTTTTCTGAAGTAGAAAACAAGGAATCTTGCAAAACTATGGATAGAGTGTTTATAACTTAGATTGAGCATAACTTTTAATAAAAATATCTTGAGTGTGGAGTGTGATTTTGACTGGTAAGGTAAATCATCAAGTGGCATGCTTATTTTTGAAAGGTTCAAAAATGTATTGAAAGAGGATGAGAATAGTTAATTGCATTGTATACGAGGCATGATTTTAATATCATATGAATTTAATTTGTTTGTTCCTTTTAGAATTTTTCCTCAGTAACTTTAGCAGTTATACATTTGATTAATTAAATGCCTTCCTTTTTAAAGTATAGGCTCTCTTAATTAGATATTGAGATTTTGCTTGAGGGAAAGAAAATGACTAAGTGTGGGGGAATTTGATGCACCCAATTTGTGTATACATTTCCATATATATAATTGAAGATAAAAAACATGTTTTCATCAAATATCTGTTGTTTTATGAACATATTCTTTGATTTTTGTGATTCTGTTTACTTTCAGGAGCTTTCTGGATAAATACACGAATAAAGGGAAGTATGTGAAAATTTCGAAACTACACGACGTGTACTTTTATACACTCCATGTACATATAGACAGGGACACATATAAAAGGGGGGAGAACATTCCCATGTCACTAGGTAAAAGATACACGCCGTGAATGGCGGCACTACAAGCTGTGTACTACATTCTAGAAGCGGTGGTTGCTGAGAAAAGTCTACACGACGTGTTTCATTTCTACACAACATGTCTGCTATTCTAGAAGGGGCTAGGGGCCAAAATTATGATACTACACGCCGTTTATGGCGGCGCTACATGCCGTGTACACTCAAACACCAGGCAACATCGTGTTCAAAAGTCAATGATGGTGTGTTAGGCCACCTGCCTGTGGAGAAATTGGTGCCAAAATGCGTTGACGAAAAGTACACGGCGTGTACTTTCTATACACGCAGTGTACTTTATTTTTCTGTAAAAACAGGCCTTGGCCTATGGAATTTGGAGTTCAGAACCCATTGTAGGAGAGAGAATCTCTGCTACCACTAATGCCAAAGCCACTGAGGTGTCGTCATTCTGCTATTCCGCCATTCCACCTTCCGACACCTTACCTCAACGCTTACACGATGAATCCGTCAGGTATCACGTGTTTCACTTCTCTCCTGATTTCTATGTGTAACTAAACCCCTTGTGTTGGGGATGTAGATGAAGGGATCGTAATTTTTGTGTTGTTTTATATAGTTGTGTTTTATTGTTCTAATTAATCTTACTCTTCTTAATTCACTGTCAATTATAAATGAGAATTCTGAGCCGGACCAAGGGAATAATTCTCAAAAATACAAAAGAAAAGTAACGGTGAAAACATCCATGACCATTGGAAAGATTTCACCGATTCAAAGAATGGACTGAACTCAATAAAGAATTAAGAACGATGACTACCAGACCAAAGATTTAACTTCTCTAATTCCAAAAAAGAGGAACTGGACCAAGGAAATCTAGTAACAAAATGAAATCCAAAATGATGAATTATTATGAACAACACAACCATTTAAACAAACTGCATAAAAACTCCTTAATCACCACAACCCAATGCATCGGTTCTTCCTATTTTAAACTCTTTAAATTCAATCGTTGTTTTCCTTAAAACTGTTAATCAATTCTTCAAAGTAAAACAATATATTCTTAATTCAAAACCAAAAAAATCAAACCAATCAACTCTAAATTCTGCACGCTTCACTTATTTAAGTATTAACTCAATTGAATTCACGCACGCCATAGTTCCCTATGGATCGGCCCAGAACTTATACTATACTAAAGTTCTAAGAATAGTTAATTAATTTGGGATTCAGTCAAAAACAAGCAAGACCAGTAAGGCTTCAGATAGCTTGGGCTGGAGTCATCTGAGCATGAGAAGTAGTAGAGGCAGAGGTAGGTAAATCTGGAGGTATAATCATTGGCTGAGCATCAACATGCAAGAAAGGAAACAATATATTTCTAAAATCTATAATTATTCCTACTCCTCTTTCCATGATAGAAATGAAATCGTCCTTGTTTTCCATGAATTTGTCTAGTGCAGGTGTCAACTCTCTGAGCTTGTAGACTTGTTCTCTGAAGGCTTGATAGACTAGTGGTAGCTTCATGTTTTCTAACAGAATCTTGAGATGATTATTGAGATGATTATTGGTATAAAAACTTTGGAAATAGTAATCTACCTTGTCTTTCACTGCTTTTTGAGAAGAATAAGCTTCTCGCATATAGTCTTGAACAATATTCATGATATCTCTAGTGGTATCTCTAGTAGAAGTCACCACTTTGGTCAGATCTGATGAGTCCACAGAGCCACTAGTTGATGTTGAACCAAGATCCTCCTTCATCAAAGCTCTAATATGATCCAAATACACTAATGTTTTGGAAGAAAGAGAACCAAGAGAGAAGGTTACATTTTCCTTGAAACTCTTATTTAGCCCACTAATATGATTTTGCACTGCCGAGTCTTGGGCACTGATACGATTCTCCACAGACTTTTTAAATCCTTCAAAAACAAAAACCATAAATCTCACCACACTCTTTACATAAGCCAAATCCTTGTATGCTTGGGTTTTTGAACTCATATAGGATTCCAGAGAGACCACTGATTGCTTTAGAACTTCAACATCCTTTGTGAAGCTAGTCATCTGATTCTGGAAAGCTATTACTTCATCTGTTATCTCTGCCACAAAGGATGATATATTTCAGCCAAGAGAGAGTTCAAAATACTTTTCCATATTTCTCATCTCTTCAAAAAAGTGATTCTTTAACTCAGTAACACAAGCACTCAATGACTCTTTCAGCTCATCCTTTAAGGATGTTAAGTCATCCCTGGTGATCATATTAGCAGGTGAAACCGCAACAGGTGATCTTTCAGACACTATACTGGCCACAGATTCATTCATAATCGATTGAATAGATGACACTAGTGAAGCTTCCATTTTCCTTATTTCTTCCACAAAACAGATTTTGAGATCAGACTTGAGCTTATCCAGATCATGTGTTCTGACCACATCTTGAGGTAATATTTCAAACTGAATATCATAATTAATTTTTGGTCTCTGAAGGGATGTCTCATTATCAGAGTATGGATAATCTAATCCACAAACTACAAACCCTGGGTCCTCTACCTAGACTTGAAAATCAATAGCCACTGAAACACTTCCAATCCTGGTTCGATGCTCCCCCTAAACTGGTACATTCTCTTATATGGAAACAACATCATCAACAACTCTTTCTTCCTCAGAAGAATCTTTCACAACCATCTCTATTTATACAACATCATGAGGTTCCTCAGTAATAGGTAAAGTTCTATCAACTTCATCAAATTCCTCAGTAGGCATTCGGGAATGTCCAATCAGTGGACTAAGGCTCAAGCTGACATAAACAGATGCTTCACTTGCATGAACTTCTTCTTCATATTCTCAAGCAGCCTCTTCCTGGTCTGCTTTCTGTTGGTCTTCCTCATCCACATGTTCCTCTTTATTGATTATACCCAAAATAGTTTATGTACTAGGTAGGTTCAAATAATCACTCTCCTTTTATTGTGATACAATTTCAGGAGTTGGGCTAGAAGGAAGGTCTGGATCTCTTCCATCTGCTACCGAGGAATCTTCCTCTTCTGAGTCATCACTATATTGTAGCACTTCTACATCAGGTCCCAGACCTGGATCCCTCACATCCTTAGGACTTGATGGATGATCCACAAGATTGAACTTATCATATATCTTCTTATCATCAGTAACCCACTATCCTCTCCATTGGTTCTCATTAATATTCATGTATTTACATACAGTTCTTGTGATACATAAGTTTTTTCTTACCACTATTGTATCATCCTGAGACTCATCTAATCCTTTTACCTTAATCATTACTGAGATCAACTTGGAGAAGACTAAGGCTTTGGTCTTTGATTTTGTCCTGGTTATATCCTCCATTTGAATTATTAGCATCCTGACCAGATTTACTTTCACACCATGTCTCAAGAGATGCAACAGATAGGTATCTTGATATCTAAAATTTACAAAGTCCCCCCTCCTTGGAATTAAAACACGCTGAACAAACATTAACAAAAATCTGTTCTCTCCATCCATTTCAGCAGCCACCACCTATCTTTGCTTTCCATTACCGGTGAGCTCTTCTAAGGCAGTTTCATAATCAAATATGTCACTTGTAGGTGGTACTGATCTTGATAAATATCTAGAAACACCTTTGTGTGGAAACTTCAGGCATTTTTCCAATTCAATAGATGAAAAAGATATCAACTTTCCATTCATGACAGATACCATTATATTCTTGACTTATGATTTCTCAAACTGAACATAATCATATAACGGTTTTACCATCTTCGGATAGTAGGGTCCATTTTTGTTCGAAAATCATTCTACCCACTTCTGATCTTCTTGTACCTCTAGAACTAGCGATTTACTAGACAACAACCATTCCACACATAACTCTTTTTTGATCACAATAACTCTATTTTGCAAATGCGGGTTCACTGGTCGCCTCCCTAACCTTTTTCTACTAACACTACTAATTCCTTCAGGGTATGTATTCTTCTTCTTCGCATTCGGCTCATCAATGTAATCTCTGACATTAGGCATTTTTGTTTTTTCCATTTGAGGAACTTAGGGTTTTCATGAGATTTGGGAGCTAAGTCTTGAGGGAAAAGGGGTTGAGGTTGATCGAGAAGTAATTAAGACATAATTTTATCATTTAGGAATCATAAAATAAATAATTAAATTATAATAAGTAAAGTATAAATGATACATATTCTGGCAGCAGACAAAAGTTTAAAACAATGCATACTTAATGGTAGGGTATATCGGTGAGGTTTCATACCAGTGAGGTATATCAGTGATCTATCATTCCTAACTCATGTATAACATAACTTAACCTATCCGAACATAAAGGTTTGGTGAAAATTTCAGCTAATTCATGTTCAGTACTTATAAATTCAAGAGTAATATCACCTTTTTGGTAATGATCTCTTAAGAAATGGGGCCTTACATCAATGTGTTTGGTCCTAGAGTGAGATACAAGGTTCTTTGAAATATTAATTACACTAGTGTTATCAAAATTTATTGAAACATGCTTAAAATCATATCCATAGTTCAAAAGAGTTTTTTTTCATCCATAGAATTTGTGCACAACAACTACCAGCAGCTATATAATCTGCTTCAACAGTGGACAAAGAAACTGAATTCTGTTTCTTACTACACCAAGATACTATGTATTTTCCCAATAAATGACATGTTCCAAATGTGCTTTTTCTATCCAACTTGCAACTAGCAAAGTCAACATATGAATAACTCATTAATTCAAGAGATTAACCTTTTGGATAAAACAAACCTAAATTTTCAGTATGTTTAAGATACATAAAAATTATTTTAACAACAAGAAAATGTGATTCTTTAGGATTATATTGAAATATTGCACACATATACAAATTAAAAATAATATATGTTCGACTAGTAGTAAGGTAAAGTAAGCTTCCAATCATACCTCTGTAACTTGTTTGATCCACTGGTTTCCCAGTTTCATCAATGTACAATTTACAAACAGTACTCATAGGTGTATCACTTTCCTTAATACTATCCAAACCAAAATGTTTTTAAAGATCCATTGTATTTTTACGTTGACTCAAGATAATACCTTTTTCATTTTTAAAAACTTGAAATCCAAGAAAATATTTGAGTTCTCCCATTAAACTCATTTCAAATTCAATTTTTATACTCTTTGAAAAATTAGTACATAAAAAATGTTTAGAAGATCCAAAAATAATATCATCAACATAGATTTGTACTATCAAAACATCTTTATAAATTCATTTAATAAAAAGAGTTGGATCAAAAATCTCTTTAGTAAAACCTTTTGAATTAATAAAATTTATAAGTCTATGAAACCAAGCTCTTTGAGATTGTTTCAGACCATATAAAGCTTTTGAAGGTTTAAAAACTTGATTTGGAAAATGAGGATTAGTAAATCAAGGTGGTTGTTCAATAAAAACATCTTCAATTATAAAAACATTTAGAAAAGAACTTTTAACACCCATTTGATATAACTTGAAATTCAGATGAGCAGCATAGGAAAGTAGGATCCTAATAGCTTCTAATCTAGATACAGGGTAAAAAGTTTCCTCATAGTCTATTCCTTCCTCTTGACTATAACCTTATGCAACTAACCTAGATTTGTTTCTAATTATATTTCCCGATTCAACAACTTTTTTCTAAAAACCCATTTAGTTCCTATGGTCAAGGTGTCCTTAAGTCTGTCAACCAATTCCTAGACTTTGTTTCTTTAAAATTGATTTAGTTATTCTTGTATATCCATTACCCAAAATTCATCATTGATTGTGTCATTGATATTTTTAGGTTTTAACTGTGAAATAAAGGCTTGATGTTCAACCTGATTTCTTAGAGAAGCTCTAGTCTGTGTCCCTCTATCAAGATTACCAACAACATCATCCAAAGGATGATTCTTTAGAATCCTAGTCGATCTAGTAAAGGTAGGACTAGAAATTTCAGGTTCTTCTCTAGGTTCGGGTTCACCAGGAGTAGATTCTAGAATGTTTCCAGAACTTGTTGTCTTTACAGTAGGTTTTTTGATTTTATCATTAAGGCCCAGAACTGACAGATCTTCTTCAAGATTTTCAAGAGAGGACATAGGTTCATGTGGATCAGTATCATCAAACTTGATATTAACAGATTCTTCCTCACATTTGGTTCTTTTATTGAAAACTCTATAGGTTTTGCTAGTTAAAGAATATCCTAGAAAATTTCCCTCATCACTTTTGGAAGAAAAATTGTCAAGATTATCCTTTTTATTGAGAATAAATACTTTGCAACCAAAAAATATGAAGTAATTAACCTTAGGTTTCCTATTTTCCCACAACTCATAAGGGGTATTTTTGAGAACGGGTCTAATAAATACTCTATTGATAATATAACAAGCTGTATTTACAAATTCAGACCAAAAGTAAATTGGAAGGTCATACTCATTAAGAATAGTTCTTGTAATTTCTTGAAGGGTTCTATTTTTTCTTTCTACTACACCATTCTTTTGAGGTGTTCTAGGGGCAGAGAAATTGTGACTATATCCATTGCGTGAGCAATAAGATTCAAACTCATGGATTTCAAACTAATGACCCTGGCCACTTCTCAAGGTCTTAATCATAATTCCACTATGTTTTTTTTACAGACTTGGAGTATTTAATAATGTAAGAACAAGCTTCACTTTTGTGAGCTAAGAAGTATACCCAAGTGTATCTAGAAAAGTCATCTTCTCGGACATATACATAGTGCTTCCCATTTAAACTAGAAACTCTATAAGATCCATACTAATCCATGTGAACCAACTCGAGAGGTTGAGAAGTTGAAACTTATTTCTTTGATTTAAAAGAAACATTATTTTGCTTTCCATTTTGACAGGGATTACAAACTTTATCAGCTGGGAATTCAAGTTCAGGTAAGTCTATAACTAAGTTTTTTCTAGTCAGTTTTCTAAGTGAATGAACATTTCAGTGTCCTAATCTTCTATTCCATAGCCATGACTCTTTATGAAAAGCATTTAAGCAAGTAATATTTTGTTTGGATAAGGAATTTAAATCAACATCATAAACATTTTCATTTCTCAAAGCAGAAAATACTAAAAAAAATTAGAGTTAAAAAAATTACAAGAATAATTTTCAAATTTAACATTGAAACCATCATCACATAACTGAGAAATACTCAAAATATTATATTTAAGTCCATCAACAAATAAAAATTTGGAAATTAAAACTGAAATAGTGTTACCAATCTGGCCTAAGACGATAATTTTTCCTTTAGAGTTTTCACCAAATGTGACATGGCCTCCATCAAATTTGATTAATCTCTTGAAGCATGAGTAATCTCAAGTCTTGTGTCTTGAACATCCATTGTCCAAGTACCATAACTTCTTATGGGAAATGTTCAAGGAAGTCACCTACAAAGCATATTTAAACAGAAAATGATTTTCCTACACAGATTTTCTTGGGTCCAGAAAGGTTAGCAATCAAAGCTTTAGGTACCTAAATTTGTCTCATGGGTCTCAAATAAGTTACAGAATCGATGTATTTTTAAATATAAACCATATTAGATCTATAACCATATGAATAACAAGTTGAAGCATATGAATTTCCAGAACTAGAACTAGCAGCATTCTGTCCAGATTTTGGAATAAATCTAGTTTTAGTAATCTATCTTTTCCCAGGCTGATAGCAGATTCCAGTGTTATATTTTGTTGCCACTTGTTTTCCTATCATTTGTGTAAGTGTATCTTTTCCATTTGTTAATTTTTCTATGTCCTTCCTAAATTTATCATTAGACAATTTCAGTTCAGTATTTTCCTTAAGTAATTGAGCATTCTTTTCCTTTTCTATATCAAGGGAGGATTTAACAAAACTGGTTAGAGCATGATGTTTCTTCAAGGTCTTATATTTTTCCTTAAGATCATTACAGGTTTCTTCTAGAATATTACAATATTAAAATAATTCTTCACTAGAAATATTTTCTGATTCAGAATCAGAATCAACTCCAAAATAATATGAATTTAAAGGAGTATCCAATGTTACCTCAGATGTATTTTTCATGAAACACATATTAGCTTTTTGAGATTTTTCATTCTGAGTAGAATCAGAATCAGTTAAACTGTCCTCTAAAGCACTCAAAGTTGCTTTCATATCTTTCTTATACTTATTTTACTAGTATTCATGTTTCTTTTTAATCTTCAATTTTGGACAGTCAGCTTTTACGGGTCCTTTCCTTTTGCACTAATATCAGACAATATCTTCACTTTTATCAGGCTTCTTCCAGTCCTTTTTCCAATAAACTTTGTTTTCATATTTTCCTTTGTAATTTTATTTTCTAAAGAATTTCTTCTTCATGTAGAACTTCTTGAATCTTCTGGCTATTTGAACCATCTCAACATCACTGTCAAATTCACTCTCATCACTTCTTGAACTATCACTTTCACTTTGAATTTTTCCTTTGTCTTTACTCTTTGAAGTAGATGTCTTGAAGGCTACTAACTTCTTCCTTGGTTAATCATCCTCTTCTTTGTTTACCTTCAGTTCTCCCTCATACATCATAAGCTTACCAATTAATTCTTTAATAGGAAGTTTTCTGATGTCACACGATTATCTAATGGAAATAGATGTGCCTCTCCATCTTTTAGGCAGACATCTTAATATCCTCATGATATGTTCTTTTGGTGGAATAGATTTACCAAGAGAGATCATAGTGTTTAAAATCTCATTGAACCTAAGATACATGTCAGAAATCGGTTCATTAGGCTTCATTTTAAAATTATCATATTTAATAGTGTATGTGTTCAATATGATTTCCTTGACATTGGTTGTTCCCTCATGAGAAATAGACAAAGTGTCCCAAATTTCATAAACAGTTTTATAAGAAGATAGTCTGTAAAATTCCTCATCACTTAAAGCACAATACAAAGCATTCATTTCTTTGCAGTTATTATTGTAGGCAGTCTTAGTAGCTTCATCCCAAGTATTTCATTCAGATTCTAGAATCTTATATTCAGTGTCTATAGCAGTCCAGATGGTGAATAACATACTCTCTAAATGAATTTTCATTTTAAGCTTCCAATGGGCATAACATGTACCATTAAAGAAAGGTGGCCTATTTGTAGAAGAAAATTTTAATCTATTGTCCAAAACTAGACTTTAGAAAATATATTTAATGAGATAAAATTTAGAACTAATAGAAATTTACGATCTTTGAGATACAAATAAAATCACAGTTGAAAAAATAGAGTGTTTAAAAAACCTTTAATAAACAATAAAAACCTCTGATACCAAACCTTGGTCAGAGTGGATACTCCAGAGTGGGGTGAATTGAGTTCCAATTAAAATTTCTGTTAAAATATCTCTCTTAAAATCAAATAATTAAAAACAAAGTAAAACTGTAGTGAATCTGTAAAACTGTAAGGGTTCAATTAGGTTCTCAAAAGATTGATTAGATCTCAGTTAATTTAATCAGAAGATTAAATAAGATTTTGAAACTATCCTATTGATTTATAATAGTTACAAATACTTTCTATATTAACTATCAAAGTAAGTTTAAAACAAATTTTATTTCATTGTAATTAGCAGTGGAAACTATAGTATGTAATATACTTTGGACTTAATCTAAGATGCACAAAAAATATAACCAAGAGGTTCAGTCTCAAGCTGAGAGTTAGTCCTATCAAACAATATATATAAATTTTATCCACACCCTGGATCGAGGTAAACAACAGTACAAAGACTATCCAGGTACTAAGGCCTATACCACAATTATAAATGAAAAAAACAATAGCACACTGGCTGTCCAGGTCTTACTTGACCTCTACCACAATTCACAGTGGGATACAAAAGATTTATGGAAGGTTTGTCTGAGGATTTGGAGATCCTTCAGTTTAGCACAGGAGACAGTGTGTGTATAAAATATACAAAGCACACACACTACTCAAAATGTAAATAAAAGAATCATTAAGAGAGTAGATATGAGTTTATAATGATCTAGTGATTTGAAGTGGAGCTCTGGACTCCTTTGATTTGTCAGAAATGCTTCTGAGTCCTTCTCTGTTTTTTTTGGAAAACAGAGTGTCAATTTCATCCTTGGTTTTCAGGTTCAACCTGATCAGCTTGAGTGTATGAGCAGCTCATTGTAGTTCTTCACTCCTTGACTGAAGTGCAGATTATGCTCTCTTCCAGAATGAATTGCTTCATGTATCTCCAATGTTCTTAGAGTATGGATGTAGTCTTTCTGTATGCACCACTTTACATCAATCTTTTTCCATTTTTGTGAACACTATTTTCATCTTCTTTTGCATGGAATTTGTCTTTCCTTTTATAGCTTTCAGCTCCGGCAATGGGAATGATTACCTTTTCATGGGTATTAAGTATAGTTCCCTGAGATGCCAACAAATATCATTAAATAACATTAATTGCATTAAAATCATGAAATATGACCATTGATTGATAAATAAATAATGTTGACAAAAGTACAGTTTAGGAATCAGTGACTGGTAAGTCTTTCATCAATAGATTTTTGTCGGTAGATGTGTAATGGTGGAATTTGTATAGCAGTGAGCTCCCATAAGTAGCTCTTTGTCCTTGTACCGGTATCTCCTTGTATTGGTAGCTGTTACTCTATGTATTAGTAGCTCTATGTACCAGTGACTCCTTCTATCGGTAGCTCTTGGTCTATCGGTAGCTCGCTTGTATCCGTGGCTCATTTGTATCGGTGGATCATTTTGTATTCACGACTATCTGTATCGGTAAACTTTGTATTGGTAGCTTGTGTATATTGGTAGCTTCGTTCTGTACCAGTGATTGTGTATATCAGTATACTTATCAATACCAAAAGACTTGATTTATCAGTAGCTCAGCTTTTATTGGTAGCTATCTGTATCAGTGGACTTGATCTATCAATGGAATGTGCTTACCGGTGGACTTATACATACCAGTAGCTCTGTGTATCGGTGAGCTTTTCTTATCGGTGACTATGTCTATCGGTAGACTAAGTACTGGTAGATCTGTATCAGTTGCTATAAGCATATAAGTGACTTAACACTTATTTTCTTTATGCAAAACATATCTGTTCGAGTTAGAATTATTTCAAAATTCATATAAACATAGATAAACATTGATTATCATATTTCAAATATTATTTTAAAATTATTATCAGCTTGATAATAGAATGTCATATATTGAAGGAATTAATACATAGATAAACATTATTTGGGATTATCAAAGTATGTGAAAGGATAATTGGGATTATCAAAGTATGTGAAAGCATATTTGGGGTTATCAAATTATGTGAAAGTATAATTCGGATTATCAAAACATGTGAGGTTGACACTATCTTTATGTATTCAATAGATCAAAATAATGTTTGTAAGGAAAACCAACATTATTTCTCTCTTCAGATGGAAATAATTTTCCTTTTATACCCATATTTTCTAAAAATGTCTCAATGATTTTTTTTGTTATTCCAAATTGATTATATAAAGACATTTTTACTTTTGGTTTACTTTAAAAAAATTGTTTAAAATATAATTTCTTTTCATTTTTCAAATAAGGGTCTTTGAATTTTTACCTAAAATGTGAAAGGAATCTTTGTTTTAATGTGTACGACATTAAAGATAATTCCTAGTGTGATGGATTCTTAATGATTTAAAGCGTGATTTACATGTTTCAAATGTTATTTTAAAATAAGATGTTATATTTAATATTTATAAAAATTTTATATGTTAATTTGCAATATCAAAGTGAAAAGAATATTTTCCTTAAGAAACGTTCCAACTGATATTCCAAAATAATTTTCTATCTAACAAGACATCCTATGATGTAACTTAATATTTACTGGGGATATGATTCAAGGATATCATTATTATCATTTCTCAGGATGGTTTATATTTATAATGAAAATATTTTTATGAAACCCGTTCCATTTCCACAGGTTATGCTATGATGAAACAATGAAATGTTTAAGAAACCCATTTCTTTTTGTGGGTTTTGAGATGATGAATGATTTATAATATTATGTAACAAATATATATGATTTTAATTATGTGATGGGTGGGACCTATATCTCTTTTCAATATAGTGGTTAAATATTGATATATCATGGGATAAATAGGATTTGAATGGGGAGTGAAACTAGTTTAATAAGGTACTCTGTCCACTATGAAAGTCTTTGGAGTGAATCCAAACTACTGTGATGGTTTAGGGTGTGAACTCATTCCACAATGATAGTTTTGGAAATTATATTTGAATATTATGTAAATTATTTTCTATGCTATTTGTATTCCAAAATTCCTTGTCTTTTGTCAATGCTATGCTTCTATTGCCCAAGTTATTTGATTCCTTTATGACTCATGACTTATGAATTGTCATGATTTATTACAGATCTCAATATTATTATATATGATATGAAATTTATGGTTTTAAAATGTTATTCTCATGATCTCATACCCTTATTAAATTTTTTATGCTGATATCTCCCTTGTTTACCCTTACTGAGCATCTAAGCTCACCCTTTCTTACGTTTCCTTTTTCCAGGTTATGAAGAAAGGTACTCTATATGATATGTCTAAGAAAGGTTCTAGTTATGAATAAAATAGTGAGAGATAATGTAGTTCACTTATAAAATAGTTGTCTATGTATCCAAGATTCCAAATAAACAAAATCTTTATGGTTGTCATGTATGTTTTTATCACAGGAAATGAATATTCATCTCTTAAGATGTAATATCTAGGTATAAATATCTTAGGTCTCTATAGTTGGTATCAGAGGAAATATTTAGTTAATATTTGGAAACTAGGATGAGAAAAAATTAGTGACATACCTAAGTATCTGTATAATTATAATCCTAAGGATAGTTTTAAGGATAAGTCCAAGTGTAGGAAAACATTCTAGAATTTTGGTGAAGGATAGAGCGAGTAGTTTTCAAGGCATTATATAATTTCCTAGATACTATAAGTGAATGCAGATATGGAATAGTCATAACTTTGGGTAATAACTCCAAAATATGTGCATTTTTATTTGAATCGATTGTCACCCGGTTCATTACATTATGCCTTGCTACACACATAGTTTGAAACTCTGAAGGGATTTGTTTTAGAAATTCACAAACTCTTTATGAAGCATCATGAAGGATTTGAATAGATGATGACCGTGAATGACATAGGGTAAACCTAAGGAATAATATATTGAGATGTTGGTGTCTTGATTTAGAAATATTATGAATGATTTTTTATGATTATGTTGTTTCCTATAATTAATATTACTTCTTACACTATATTTTTTGGTTTTATTCAAGAGAAGGAACACTACTACAAAACAGGCATTTAACTGCACTGGTATTTATCAGAACTAGAAAAAATCACTAATAAATTGCATCTTTATCAATGATAAAGAAAGAGCTGATAAATTTAACCTTTTATCAACACTTTATTTTTATCACTAATAAAGGATACCCATTATCAACGCTTAATTTTTAGATCTGATAAAGGGTACCCCTTATTAGTGATATATTTTTAGCACTCATAATGGAATCCTTTATCAGTGCCTTTTTAGCACTGATAAAGGTCTAGATAAATAAAATGAAATAATGAAATAAATAAAAAATAAAAAATGAGTTTATTAAAAAACAACACAACTTTTATTAATTAAATTTTTATTGATAAAAATGAATAAATTGATAATACTATATAAATATTTTAAATACTAATAAATAGTATGTATTAAATATATTGATATATGAAAAATGAAAATTAAACAATATAAAATTAAAAATAAGTAAATTGAGAAAAATATTAAACATTTTATTAATTAGATGATTATTTATAATGCTAATAAATAATATATATTAAATATATAAATATATATTAATGTATATAAAAATGATTTTATATAATAAAAAATATTATTTATGCTTTACATTAAATAGTAATATATTTAGTGAATAATGGTTTTTAATTAAAAATTAATATGAATTGAAAATATTGACTAATTGCATCAAGTAATGGACATAATTGAATGTAGTATGATTTTTTAATTTATAACCTAGATCAAACATAATATATTGATTTCACATATATGTAATTAATGAATTTTTATATATATACGCAAACACACAAATATTGTTTTTGGGAATTTAATCAATTTATTATATATATATATATTAATTTACTATGTTTTAATATTTTCAATATGAATTCTTCTTTATTTCAAAATATATCCATTTTTAATGAATTATATTAATCAAACTTATCCAAATTTTCAATATTATACTCATTTTTAATCAATCAATTTTACCCATTTTTAACATGCATGAACTTAAGGTTAAATATTCATTAATAATGTAAAAAATAAATTTGTAAACAAATATTTATAAATATATATATTTATAAATGCACATTACTATTTTTATACATTTATAATTAAAAATAAATAAATAATATTTTTAAAAATAGTATTTATATAATTATAAATAAATAATTATAAAATTGTATAAATTTATTTAAATAATGAGTATACATACTATGTTTATATATATATATAAATATATATAATGATATAAAAATATTATTTCTTAAAAGAATTTATGTAATTTTAAATAAATAATTATATATTCAAATAATTATAAAATTATTATATTTTAAAAAGTATTATTATATATATTATAAATATATATAATAATTATACTTATTTTAAAAAAGTATTATTTTTTAAAAAAAAGTATTATATTTATTTGTCGGCATTTTTTAGAGCTGATGAAAATAATGATTTATCTGCACTGAAAAAGTGCTGATAAAGATTCATTTTATTAGTGCTTATTAACTTAGCACTGATAAAAGGTATCTTTATCAGCACTTTTTTTTGAAGCACTGATTAATGTATGACAATATATTTTAAGAACCCCAACCATGTGAACCAGTTCGTGATATCCTAAGATCTCCATGGAAGAGGCCTATTTTCGATGCCCCTCTTTATTGAATCCAAGATCGAATCTAGGATGGAATCAAGGCTCCAACTATTCCAAGGATTGAATCAAAGCTTCGAATGATTCAAGGGTTGAATGCAACCACAACATGAATGAAATATAGTTTTTTTGATATCTCTTGTTTTCCTTGGTTGTGCACTAAACCTTTTCATCCCACATCCGTGTTTCCCAAGAAGTCTATTTTCAATATCCTATAATAATAAAAACTGAAAATTCATTATTTTTTTGATATATTGAAGTATAATATTCACTGATATCATGTGGGTCTCCTTGGTACAACATTAGTATTGTGAGACTTGATATATATCAAACCCAATGTTGGTTCATGATGTTGTAAGTTATAGCTGGCTCCTAATACCTATATTCCATGAAATCAACCACTTTTAAATCATAAAATTTTAAAAAATGAATCCATATATCATTCGATGTTTTCATTTTTTTGGAATATTACATTGCAAATCACTTTGTTTATAAAATATCTAACATTATTGGAGTCTTATATTATGTCATGCATCAATTGGAACTGGGGGGGGTTGAGTGAGGAGAAAATGAAAATATAGGGTTATCCCCTTATATTTTAATGGTAATTATAGAAGTTGTTTCCAAAAAAAGGATGATGAAATATCTGACACATGGAACAACTATATAAAAAATGTTAAATGATTTTTTCCCAGGATAATGAGCAATAAAATATGGTGTAAAATTAATGGATTTATTTATGATGGCTGTGAACTATTTAATGAGGCTTGGGAATGATTTAGGGGTCAATGGGTTGGCTTCCATGGATCAGTTAGACATTGTTTTCTTCAAAAAATAGTTTCATGGCATTGATGGAAAGGCTTCAGAGAGGATGGAATGAGCCTTAGTATGTGATAAAGGCTATTAGTGTATCTGGACATCCCGAAATAGATCCAGATATGAGGGGATTAATATCACACAAATAGAATTGGTTTCTAAGGTCAATTTTATTTTTATTGAGTTGGTTCGGTTTGGAAAGGGTTGGTAGGATTCCCCTACCTTGAGGTTGCTCATCGTGGGTAACTAGCCTCAATCTATTGGAATTGGTCACCTAGGCCATTGGGTGAGATGGTTGCCTCATCCCATATGCCCCAAGCATAACATAGATGCCTCGTGTGTTATGGGAAATATCAGGGGTGGTGGTGTGATTCGGGACATAGTGGGCTCGGCTATGGCTACTTTTGCTGCCTCCTATGGCATTGGGCACTCACTACAGGAATAAGAATTGGAAATGCTCCCTATCCTCCACCTCAAGTAGATTAACATCACCCTTGGTGCGGTGTAAACTGACTCTATCATCATCTATAACTAAAAACATGTAAGGGATCCACACCTTGGTCCATCACTTATGTCATCTGCAAGAGTCGTAGCCTCATGGCTTCTCACCTGGACATCCTTCATATTTGGCGAGAGGGGAACAAGGTAGCTGATTATTTGGATTCCTTTTCAACCCATGGTTCACATTTCATCTTCTCTCTAGACCTCATTTTTATAACTCCTAAAGGGGAGTTCTTCACTAGAGGGGATTCTCTTGGGTTACTTTACATTATCCCTTGGGATCTTTTCTTGTTTTTGTTACTGTTTGATAGATATACTTGAAAAATTATAGATTAATTATTTTTATGATGATGATAAGATAAAATATTAACAATTATTAATGTAAATTTAATAAATAAGTTTTAATATAATCTATTTTGTTGAAATAAAAATTATTTTTCATGGAGAAAATAATTACACCTTAAGATTCCCACTTCGAGTAAACTTTATTAGTTTTGATTTAATAATTTGATGGAATGCTATTTTCACTTTGTATTCTTAATTCTTTTGAATTTTATGTTTTACTAACATAAACTTAAATCCATTTCTTATGTTTTTCTAGTGGTAATATTATGTTCCAAAGATATGAAAATATCAATTACATGATAGAAAAAAATGTTTCATTACAATACAATATGATAAACTTTTATGTAGAGAGTTTTATAGAATTAGGGAAAAAAATAACTAGAAAACTCATGTATTTTTAAACTGATGGACATTTTTTGGAACAATATACGCAACAACATGATCCACAAGAATCCTTCATTATTATTATTCAGATCAAGCTTCTCATTTCACATTGTTCTTATTTGGATCAAGCTTCTCATACATAGATTTGATCCAATTATCATCCTTATCAGCCTCTGCAAATGGTTTAGTCTGTACTTAGAAAAAATGAGGTTTTTAGTAGAGACTTAATCCTTCATGTTTTCACTAAAACTTTTAGATTCCAACGAAATTTTATTCATTGATTTCATATTTTCTTGTATTTATTTTTGTTGATAAAAATATATCCATCTCAAAAATGAAAACCCACTCATTAATACTTCTTAAAAATCACTTTATTTATTTCATCACCCATATAATAAAAATTATGTATTTTTAACTTTAATCCATCTAAAAACATATCATTCGTTAACATTTCCTATTGGTTCCACCCTTAGTAATCTCTGATTACCATCCATTTTATTCACACAAATGGGAGGCATTCACCTTTGATAATGAATATCTTTTATGTATTTATTTAATTATTATAAAAATTGAATATTTTTTGAACCTAATAAGATATCATTATTTTCTCTTGGATAATTCAAAGATTCAATCAAATGTATCTTATTTTCTCTTCATCCTCCTCACTCGTTGATTGATTGTTTGGAAAGATATATTTGTATTTTTATGATCATCATTATTTCATTACAATTGGAATATCCCTGTGGTCAAAAATGTTTTCATAGTAAAATCATTATCCATATAATTAATGTATTATTTCATATTTATGTTTAATTTATTTATTTTTAGTGTTTATCATATAATAATTTATTTCTTATATAAGTGGACTCATTTGTTCGATTTGGGGTGGTTTTTTCAAAGATTCCCATGCACGTGAGGGATTGAAATTTGATAAAATGGTTGAGATAATGTCAATAAAGAAATGAGTCAATAATGAATAAAACAATTAAGAAAAGGTAAATTCCTACTACTTATTTAATTAATTTTGTCATCATTTTATCTACTATTTTTAAGTTAATTTCGTCATCATTTTTATATAATAATTATTTATTTTCCTCATAGTTCTATTTTGAAGTCATATTCTTATTTCATCAATCTACAATAAGCCACAAAATATATAAAACTTTCCTTTCTTCCATTGCAACCGTGTTTTCCAAATTCATTTCCTTTCTTTTTCAAGCTGCTAACACTACATATTGATTTTATGTTGTTATCCAAAAAAATCGTCTCGCTATTGAAATCGAAGAAATTATAGAAATATCATGTTCCCATTGTGTTAACTTCTTATGATATAATGGGCACATGAGATTATTATTCTCTTATGACAATCAATAATGAGAAAAAAATTCCTTGTAATAACATTGAGTCAATATGTTGTGTTGGAAGTTTTACATAGAAAGATAATGGAAACATAGTTACATTGGTAGTTAGGATTTCTTTGAGATTTTGGGACGTGTAATAATCAACCTCACCTCAATCCTACACATCTTGTGACAAGTATGACTCAAATAACTTATTTTTATTTAAATTTAACATGAATTTTAGTAAAAAGAACATGTGACGTACTGAAAATTGATCAAACATATTTAGATTATTTGGATGATTTATGAAAATGATGCATATGTAATTTTGGATTTTTAGGAAGTATCCGCACTTAAATTCAATACATGGTGTGACTGTTGTGACTCAATGTTTTTGTTATCAGTTTAAAATTGAATGTTTAGATCAAAAAATGTCACTCACTAAAAACAAAGCAGACATGATTGTATATTCTTCATAATTCACGACATCAATTCATAAGAAAGTTTTTATATGTAGGAATTGGTATCATGTAAAACTGATACATGATGTGATACATATAGGTCAATGTGTGTGTTTCTAGTTTAAAATGGAATTTTAGTAAAAAAAAGAAACATAATCAAAAATGAGAAAATAGATTCAGACTATTTTGATACTTTATTATAGAGATCTATAAGCCATTTTAAACATGTAGGAATCATCCGTACCATAATCCAGTTCACAGTGTGACCAGTATGACTCTAAGAGTATATTTATTTTTTAAAAATGACATAAATTTTTATAAAATGGAAAACTAAACTACTCAAATATGAGAAAACACATTCATATTGATTTGATATTTTAGTAAAATGATCCATAAGTCATTTTAGATATGTAGGAATCATCTGTACCTCAATCAGACAAAATGTGTGGCCAGTATGACTCTAAGGGAATCTTATTATTTTAAAATGACATAAATTTTAATAAAAAGGACAAATGACCTACTCAAAACTCAGTAAATGCATTCAGATTTCTTTTATACTTAATATAAATGATTCATAAGTCATTTTTGAGGTGTATGAATCAACTGCACTGTCATAACCCATCCCCCAGGGCCCATTCCATTAATACCCCAAGCCTTCCTCTTGAAGGCTAGAGACTAGTGACTAGCATCAGAGGCATCAACTTGGAAGTCATAGGCATTTTCCTGAGTAGTTGTATGCACACACATGCCCAACCAAGTCTCACACACTGAAAAGGAAACAAGTATCACTATAACAAAGTTGAGTACAAGTAAAACTAATATAAGTTGGACAAAATACAACCCAACAAAAGATCTGAAAACCAAAAAGTACAAAAAGTGAACTCTGATGTCCATCCCTAGAAAACGCCACATAATTGTGAGAGTAGTGGAGATACTAGAAACTAATGCAGAATGTACTGTCCACCTAATCCTATTGGGCCCCGCCTGAGCCTGGGCCACCAAGTCCACCATGGTAGCATTTGTCGATATCGGCTCCCTGAGTGCCCACTACTGAAAAAATAACCTATACCCATGGTTCAAAACTATGGGTATAGTCCCCAAAACCATGGGTATATCCTATACCCATTGTTTTGGGAACCGTGGGCAACCAAGGCTTCGGGATAGGTTCCAAACCTATACCCACGGTTTTCCAAACCGTGGGCATAGCTTTTTTTACCACCATGTCAAGGCCGTATACCCTATTGCCATGATGTCAAAATATTTTACCCACTGTTTGAAAACCATGGGTATATATTTTTATTACAAGAAACCGGTAACTGGTGTTGAACCCGAAACCTACATTTCGAAAGTAGAGAGCTATACTAATCATGCTATGCCACTTATGAGTATATTCATCTATGTTTTTTATATATTAATCAACATCCCTATTTGAAAAAATAAATCAAGTGGGTTTTGAACCCACATTTTTATCTTCACGAATTCAACACCTAACCAACCAAGCAAGTTTGGTTTTATATTAAAATATATTCATTTATTTTAATATATTAATTTCACTACCTGTATTATAAAAAAATGCGTTCAACCAAATTCGAACCTATGACCGCAGAGAAAAATGCACAGAATCTAACCAAATAACCTAGGAAGATTATATATTCATATATTATTATCTAGCTAAATATACTAATCATAATCGTGGGTATAGAAGGAAAACACATGGCGATAGGTTTTCCCACCAAATAATTTTTGTGTCCCACAGAATTTATTTTTTCCCACCATAACACGGGAAACCTATACCCACGGTTTTATAAAAGCATGGGTACATGTATTCAAAATAAAATTCTTATACCCATAGTTTTGGAAACACCGTGGGTATAGGTCTTGAAATGTTTTTCTATACCCATGGTTTTGACCAAAATTGTGGGTATAGCTATATTTTTCCCCATTGTTTTCCAAAACTGTGGGAATATGTCTTCAAAAAATAAAACGATTCCCACTGTTTTTCCTAAAACCATGGGTATAGGTGACCTATACCCATAGTTTTTGAAAAACGTGGGTATAGGTTCCCATGTTACCCCTATACCCAAGGTTTTGGGAAAAACCGTGGGTATAGGGCTATTTTCATGTAGTGAACTATGGGTCCAGGTCTACCAAAGTATCTTTTGAAACGTCGATCATATGCTCCAGAAACAACACGTGCAGGTGAATCCCATGAAGGAATGTGAATCAAAATAAACAGTTGGGACCCCAAAACAAAAAGTAACTCTAATACATTAATCCTTAAAGTAAATCATGAAACACGAGACAACTCACACTATATATACATTTAGGGTAGTGATAGAAGAATCATCAGTCACATCATTGAACACCTCACCTACTAGATAACTCCTCCTATATTGAGAATAGTGGGCCTTCCAAGTCATATAGAAGTGATTACCACTAACCTTTGACTACTTATGTACACCTCTATATCTTGTACCGTGATCCTGAAAAGTCCCACATAAGTGCTTCCCACTAATCTTGACAAACTGAGGTACGCCTCTTCATCACGTACCGCAGGCCTACAAAGTCACACAAAAGTGCTTACCACTATGGGCTAGAAAATTCACATAGAAGTGCTGCCCATTGGGCCATATTCAATTCACAAAGATTCTAAATTTTTCAGTCTTCAAGTCTCAGCCAACCGTAGGGTTCCGTACATAGCACGCCTGGGAGAATCGCTCGTCAATCCATTCATCGCATCTCAACTTCCACAAAATCCTCCTCAGGGAATGCTGATAAAACACAATTTTATTGAATATTTTTTTAATAATAAATGATATAACTTCCTCAAATTGTTCTAAATATGTTAATTTATAGAATATTTGGGATTAGATCATTAATTTCAAAATTTGATGGAAATTACATTTATACCCTTTTAAAATTCAGTGTAGTATTTCAGGTATAAATATTTTTTTGAATATTTTTTTGACTTAAAATTTTGTAATTATGTTCTATATTTAATAAGATACAAATTATATTTAGGACATGGGAGTTGGATCATCCATTTGAGTGGATTAAATAGGCCATGAAGGCAAATTTGGAATAAACTATCCAGATTGGACACCACTTCACCATTTGAACCGTATCGTCTTCATGATGAATCGGATTGGCACAAAATTTGTATAAACGATCTAGGACATGATTATTCACAAATAAAACATCCACAAGGCTATCTTATTCGTGAGTTTTGGAGGCCAACTATGCGGTGCAATTGGGAATAAACAATTTCCCAGAGTTTCCCTTTCATATTAAAAAACATTTTGTAACCCTAGACCTCCAAAAATATATTTAAAGGATGTTTTAACTCTTTGGGAGGGTTGTTTGAAGATTTGGGAAGTTTGGGCCGGAAGGTTGGCTCTTTAGAAGATCTCAAACCTCTTGGATAAAGTGAGGCCTCATGAAAAGATCTCTTCAAAGAAGGATCTCCTCTCCCTCCTCCTCTTTTTGTTTCTTTGTTTTCATGTTTATAACTTGAATTTAATTCAATTAATATTCTATATTATTATATTTTAGTCTTTTTATTCTTTTTTATGGTGCTGGAAATTAATAGTGTACTCAATATTGGGTGTTATTCAATCAATCTGTTGCTTATACAAAACGAATCCACAATGACAACTCCACCCATGGAAGAGTGATTCCTTTCATAGTTGATATAATCCCTACTCCATTCATTTATTAATGTTGAATCCATAAACATACTGTAACTCATAAATTGTGATCAATTAATTAAGGTTTAATTTATAAGTAACTTGATTGATTTTCAGTCAAATTCGTGGAAAGACTTGTGTAAATCGTGCGAATGAAACTTTAACTGCAAAATCCAATTATCTTGGGAGAGAATTGTAGTTTTCAAACATCATCCCCAAAATAAATTAATTATACATTGTAAGGATTAAAATTTTCCCTTAATTACCACTTACCACAACTTGGATTTTGGATCACAATCAAAGTAGGGTGTTGTGATTGGAGGTCCCAAAGTTAACCTCAAGATCATTTTCACAAATATTTGTAGATGTGTTAATTTATATAGGGTTTGGAGGTTAAAAAGATAGGGGATCATAATTTAATAAACTATAATTATATGAGATAATGATAAATGAATGGTTAATGAGTTAGATTAGATCAACTACATCTTCTCATATAAGTATTTTTAAAGAATTTGTCTCTTTGATTGTTGCTTTTTATTTTCATATTTAGTTTATTGTTCAAAAAATTACAAAACAAACCCCACATAATTATTTTCATTTTTTGAACTATTTTCATACCTACATTAAGCCTATTTATAGTTGTTTAATTCACATACTTCTTTAGATAATGACCTAGGTCCGCCACTATGTTGCACTTTGTAAAATAACAAATAAATATCTTTGAGAGCATGTGTGACAACACTCATCAAATTGATGTCGTTTCCGGGGATGCAAGTGTTTATTCAACTAATTAGAGGTACTTTTTTCTATTATTTTATCCTTTTGCCTTATTATTTCAAATTTCCCCTTTCTCTCATTTTTTTCTTGTTTTTATTTCATTCTTTCCTCTCTCTTTTCTTATCTTTTGGACCATCAATTGAAAAGTATACTCTTGTTATTATGGTCTATTAATATTTCTTTACCAATTTTATTTGATTTATGACATGATCCCATCCTAAGGATATCCTTGATCTAGACCCCAATATTGAGTGCAACATTAGAGATCGAATTAGATAGTCTCGGTCTATAGGAAGTAAGGACATTTACCCAACTAGAGAACTCATATACTCTAGTAATTTTGAAATTGTAAACTCATTTGAAATGAATATTAAACCAAACCCAATGGCTGAAAATAATAACAATGAACTCAATAGGACAATTATAACGTTGGATACGACTGATATTAATTATCAACCTTCATGCATTGCATATCCAACTCTCAAATGAGACTTTAGGTTAAAATCTGGATTAATTCACCTACTTCCAAAGTTTCATGGATTATCTGGTGAGGACCCCAAAAACACATTAAAGAATTAAATATGGTATGCTCGATAATGAAACCAAGAAATGCCTCTAAAGATCAAATACATCATAAAGAATTCCAATTCTAATTTTATGGAACTGTTATGGATTGGATGTATTATTTACAACTTGAAGATGTAACTTGTTGGAATGATTTGAAACATCTTTTATTATAGATATTTGTTCTAGAATCAAGGACAACATCCATCCAAAAAGAGATCTAAGGGATTAAGCAGGTGCATGGGGAGTCAATTTATGAGTATTGGGAAAGATTCAAGAGGTTGTGTGAAAGCTGTCCACATCATCAAATCAGTGAGAAAATTCTCATCCAGTTTTTCTATGAAGGACTCACAGCTATGGATAGAAGCATGGTGGATGCTTCGACTGGAGGAGAATTGTTTCACAAAACACTAGTAGTTTCACATCTGTTGATTGACAATATGGAACAAAACTCTCAACAATTTGGCAATCGAGGTACACGAAATGTTAGGAGAGTACATCAGGTAAGTCCATCTTATCTTTAAAAACATTTAATTGATACTAAGTTGGAATAATTGACCACTATGGTGAGGTATATTACTTTATCACATAATACATCCCAACCCCCTCCTTTAAGGCCCTCTTTCATTTTCACTAAGATAAGCCATCCAAATGACTGTTTCCCCCAACTACAATAAATAGATGACTGTGTAGTAGTGTTTCCTTGAAAAATGTATCAACAAAAACAACCAACACATCCCCAGAAGAAGTATGATCCATTTTCACCAACATACAACCATGTATGGAAGGATTAAGTGGACATGAGGTATGGCTTTGGACAACAACAAAGGCCCCCTATTTCAACAAAACATACAACAGCCTTCGCCTTACCGGTAGAGTTTCCAACAACCCTAGAAGAGATTTGAATCCCATGCATCAAAAAGACAACAATAAGGGAATACCTAACCAATGGTAGATTCTAACAATGATGACCTTTTGAAACAAATTGTTCTTAATCAAAAAAATGAGTTGAAGAGTCAAGGTTCGAAGCTGAGGGAGTTGAAGACTCAAATGATCCAGATTTACACTACCCTCCATGAGCTGGTAAGTATGAATTCTAGAAATCAACCTTCCCAACCTACTTCAAATCCAAAGGGGAATACCAGTTCCCTCACATTGAGAAGTGGGAAGAAAACAATTGATACATCTGCACTTGTTGTTCCACCGGTATTCACCTCAACTCCAAAGAATCCTTATTCCATACCAACATAATAGAATCCAAAGGAGAAAGACAAAGGTATGAAAAATATTGATTATGTCCCTCTTATTCCCCTTCCCCTTCTAAAGAGGATTGTTCAAACTAAGAATATAGTTAAAGAGGCAATGAAAAAGTAGGTTTAGGAAACATTCAAGCATGTAGAGATAAACATTCCCTTGATTGAGGCCATTAATAAAATCCAATGTTATGCCAATTTATTAAAAGAAATTTGTACCAATAAAAGTGGACATAAGGGAAATTAGAGGATCAATATTGGAAGGAATTTATCAGCGCTCATTAAAAAGACTCAAGTAATGCCAACAAACTACAAGGATCCATGTACATTCACCATCCCATTCACCATAGTAAAGTTACACTATTCTAATGCTATATGTGATTTAGGATCTTCTATAAATGTGATTACTCACTATTTATTATCTTCTTTATAGGTTGGGGAGTTGAATCCAATAAGAGTAGTGGTGTAGTTGGAAAATAGTGATACATCATATCTAGTGTATATCCTTGATGATATACTTGTTATGTTAAGAGACATGATCTTTCCAGCATACTTCTACATTCTTAACATGGAGGATGATCAAGTAAGTTCTTGTGCTCTAATTTTATTAGGTAGGTCCTTCCTAAAAACTAAAAAAAATCATAAATGTCCAAGAGGGTTCACTTTACATGAACTTTGGAGATGAAGTTATGATATTCAATGTTATAGACTCTATGAAGTACCCCTCAGAGGACCCTTATGCTTTTTTTATCTTTCATTTTGAACCACCAAGTAAAAAGTCCATGGAATTTTATTGTCCTATGCTTAGGGAGATTATGAGAATTGGTTCTAGTTTGATTTCTAAGAGCACATACACGCCCATTGATAATGAACAATACTATCTTAGATTTGATTTTGAAATAGATTCATATTCTAATTATGATCATCTGAACTCTGATTACGATATGGTTGTTGAGTATACTGGTGGATTTGATGAACTATTCTTTGATTTTGATGGTGTCTATTCTAATACTAATGCTCCTTGTGCACATATTTCAGTTCCTTCACTATCTCCATCCATAAAACACCCCCTATATTGGAACCGAATCCATTTCCGCCTAATATCAAATACTCATACTTGTTGAGCGGTAAACGATTACCTGTTATCATTGCTAAAAATATCTATTTTGAACATGAAAAAAAACTTTTGAATCATTTGAGGGAGAACATCATGGCCATTGGGTGGACCTTGGGTGACATATCAGGTATTAGACCCTCCATTTTCATGTATAAGATTCTTTTAGAGGATGGTTCTAAACCTTCTAGGTAGCCACAAAGGACACTGAATCCAAATCTTTTAGAATTTGTCAAAAAAGAAGTTGAAAAATTACTCAAATAAGGTATAATTTATCCAATTTCAGATTCACAGTGGGTAATTCCTATTCAGGTTGTGCCTAAGAAAAGTGGTGTTACAGTGGTAAAAAATGATAAAGAGGAGCTAGTTCCAATGAGGATGAAAAATATTTGGTGATTTGTTATTGATTATAGGAAACTAAATCAATCCACTCGCAAGGACCATTTCCCCCTCCCATTTATTGGTCAAATGCTTGAGAGACTAGCTGGGAAGACACATTATTATTTATTGGATTAACTTTTTGGATATTTTAGGTTCCTATAGATTTGGAGGATTAGGAGAAGACAACATTCACTTGTCCATTTGACACATTTTCCTACAGGAGGATTCCTTTTGGAATTTTCAATGCCCCAGGTACCACTACGGGAAAAATGAGCAATTGCGACGGGGGTATTTACCCGTCGCAAATAAGTAGGCTTTTGCGACAGGATTTCTTTCCCCGTCGCAAAAGAACTGGCGTGCGTTGCGCGCCAATTCGCGGGAAAACTATTTGCGACGGGGGAATATTCCCGTCGCAAATAACCGACGGCGGTAAAAGGTATTTGCGACGGGAATATTCCCCCGTCGCAAATAGTATGTCCGCATGTGGTTATTTGCGACAGGTCCCGTCGAAAATAACTATTTACCCGTTGACCGTAATAAATGTCGGCTAAGGTATTTGCGACGGGTCCCGTCGCAAATAATCTAACCTATAAATACCCCCATCCGTTTTTTTCAAAACATTCTCAAATTCCATCTTCTTCTTCTCTCAAAGTTATATTTCTAAAGTTCAGTTTTTCTTCAGTTTAATTTTTTTCTCCGGAGCTGATATTAAAGTTTTGAAGAACGATCAGAACAGATCAATTTTCAAGGTATTTATGTTCAATTTAATTTAATATTTATTTTTTATTTTTTATTAGTTTCAATTATTCTTAATTAGTTGTAATTTAATTTTGTTTATATTTTTTTATTACTTAATAAATTTAAATTATTAGTATTGTTCATAGTTAATAGTAATTAGGAATAATTAGTAATAATTTTTAATAATTAAGAATAAATATTAATAATTAGTAATAAATACCAATAATTAGGGATAATAACATTATTAAATTATTAGTCTATTTTATTATTAATATTAAAATAATATAATTTTTTGTATATATACAGTTCTCGTTTCATCTGTGTGTTTGCTGTCTTCACATGTATTATTTGTATGTGGAGATAGAAAACCCACAGATGAAAGAAGAACTGTATATAAATTAGAAAAATATATTATTTTAATATTAATAATAAAATATACTAATAATGTTATTATTTGTAATTATTGGTAATTATTCCTAATTATTAGTAATTATTCATTTAATTACTTATAATTAGGAACAATTAACAATAATTATCAATAATTAGGAATAATTAGTAATAATTACCAATAATTAGTAATAATTACCAATAATTAGTAACAATTACCAATAACTAGTAATAATTACCAATAATTACCAATAATTAGTAATAATTAGTATTAATTACCAATAATTAGTATTAATTACCAATAATTAGTATTAATTGTCAATAATTAGTATTAATTACCAATAATTAGTAATAATTACCAATAATTAGTAATAATTACCAATAATTAGTAATAATTACCAATAATTAGTAATAATTACCAATAATTAGTAATAATTACCAATAATTAGTAATAATTACCAATAATTAGTAATAATTACCAATAATTAGTTATAATTACCAATAATTAGTAATAATTACCAATAATTAGTAATAATTACCAATAATTAGGAATAATTACAGGTAAATAGTAATAAATAGTAATAATTAGTCATAAATAGTAACAATTAGTAATAATTAGGAATAATTACCAATAATTAGTAATAATTACCAGTAATTTGTAATAATTAGTAATAATTAGTAATAATTACCCGTAATTAGTAATAATTACCAGTAATTAGTAATAATTACCAGTAATTAGTAATAATTACCAGTAATTAGTAATAATTACCAGTAATTAGTAATAATTACCAGTAATTAGTAATAATTACCAGTAATTTGTAATAATTACCAGTAATTAGTAATAATTACCAGTAATTACCAATAATTAGTAATAATTAGTATTAACTACCAATAATTGGTATTAATTACCAATAATTAGTATTAATTACCAATAATTAGTATTAATTACCAATAATTAGTATTAATTACCAATAATTAGTATTAATTACCAATAATTAGTAATAATTACCAATAATTAGTAATAATTAGTAATAATTACCAATAATTATTAATAATTACGAATAATTAGGAATAATTAGTAATAATTACCAATAATTAGTAATAATTACCAATAATTAAGAATAATTACCAATAATTAGTAATAATTACCAATAATTAGTAATAATTACCAATAATTAATAACAATTAGTATTAATTACCAATAATTAGTATTAATTACCAATAATTAGTATTAATTACCAATAATTAGTAATAATTACCAATAATTAGTAATAATTACCAATAATTAGTAATAATTACCAATAATTAGTAATAATTACCAATAATTAGTAATAATTACCAATAATTAGTAATAATTACCAATAATTAGGAATAATTACCAATAATTATGAATAATTACCGGTAAATAGTAATAAATAGTAATAATTAGTAATAAATAGTAATAAATAGTAATAATTAGTAATAATTAGGAATAATTACCAGTAATTAGTAATAATTACCAGTAATTAGTAATAATTTGTAATAATTAGTAATAATTACCAATAATTAGTAATAATTACCAATAATTAGTAACAATTACCAGTAATTAGTAACAATTACCAGTAATTAGTAATAATTACCAGTAATTAGTAATAATTACCAGTAATTACCAATAATTAGTAATAATTAGTACTAATTACCAATAATTAGTATTAATTACCAATAATTAGTATTAATTACCAATAATTAGTATTAATTAACAATAATTAGTATTAATTAGCAATAATTAGTAATAATTACCAATAACTAGTAATAATTAGTAATAATTACCAATAATTATTAATAATTACCAATAATTTGGAATAATTAGTTATAATTACCAATAATTAGTAATAATTACCAATAATTAGGAATAATTACCAATAATTAGTAATAATTACCAATAATTAGTAATAATTACCAATAATTAGTAATAATTACCAATAATTAGTAATAATTGGTAATAATTAGTAATAATTAGTAATAATTACCAATAATTCGTAATAATTACCAATAATTAGGGATAATTACCAATAATTAGTAATAATTAACAATAATTACCAATAATTAGTAATAATTAGTAATAATTAACAATAATTAGTTATAATTAGTATTAATTGCCAATAAATATTATTAATTACCAATAATTAGTAATAATTACCAATAATTAAGAATAATTACCAATAATTAGTAATAATTAGCCATAATTAGCAATAATTACCAATAATTAGTAATAATTACCAATAATTAACAATAATTATCAATAATTACCAATAATAAGTATTAATTACTAATAATTAGTAATAATTACCAATAATTAGTAATAATTACCAATAAATAGTAATAATTACCAATAATTAGTAATAATTACCAATAATTAGTAATAATTACCAATAATTAGTAATAATTACCAATAATTAGGAATAATTACCGGTAAATAGTAATAAATAGTAATAATTAGTAATAATTAGTAATAATTACCAATAATTAGTAATAATTACCAATAAATAGGAATAATTATCGGTAAATAGTAATAATTAGTAATAATTAGTAATAAATACTAACAATTAGTAATAATTAGGAATAATTACCAGTAATTAGTAATAATTACCAGTAATTAGTAATAATTAGTAATAATTAGTAATAATTACCAATAATTAGTAATAATTACCAATAATTAGTAATAATTAGTAATAATTACCAATAATTAGTAATAATTAGTAAAAATTACCAATAATTAGTAATAATTATTAATAATTACCAATAATTAGTACATTATTTGTATATTTTATTATTAATATTAAAATAATATAATTTTCTATATTATATACAATTCTCTTTTCATCTGTGTGTTTTCTGTCTCCACATGTAATATTCGCATTCTTTTTCAAAATTATCAACCCACTCGCCAATGGAGAGGTGAAAGTGAATGCCAATATTACATGTGGAGACAGAATGTTAAACACACAGATGAAAGGAGAATTGTATATTATATAAAAAATTAGGTTATTTTAATATTAATAATAAAATATACTAATAATGTAATAATGTTATTATTATATAATTAATGTTTATGAAAAAATTATATTAGTATTATTAAAATAATAAAAAATCAATATAATATTAAAATTATCAATATTTGTAACATGTTTTGCTTTATTATCAATATATTCAATCTTTACTTAAGTGTTTTTTCTCACAAATTATTTAAAACCAGTAATGCTTTTATATTTTATAGAGAAATATGGAACAACGAGGTCGTCAAAAATCATTATTAGGTGACCGCATATGGATAAATCAACGTAGAAATCCAAACGGTTCTGGTTTAAATCCAGTATATGTTGAGGGTGTGGAGACTTTTTTATCATTTGAGGAATCAAATTCAGAATTTGTTTCAGAAGGAAAAATAAAATGCCCTTGCAGAAAATGTGAATTTAGAACGTTTGACACATTTGACAAAGTGGGAGAACATCTCTTGCGTTTTGGTTTTCAACCAGATTCTGTTTTTTGGTATAAACACGGTGAACGCAGTTCCAGAGCAGGTGATACCAACTTGATTCCGGATCCATCCCGGTTTCAAGATTTAGTACATGATATTGTAGGTTCATCTATTCAACATACAGAAACTCCGGCTGATATAGCTTCAAATCCTGAGTTGGCACCTTCTAAATTTTATGAGTTATTGAAATCTGCTGAGGATGCATTATATCCTAGCTGCAAGATGAGCAAATTAGAAGCAGTTGCGAAATTTATGGCTATCAAATTAGATAACGGAATTTCAAACACCTATTTTGACCAGATATTTTCTTTGCTGAAAACACTGTTACCCAAAGGAAATGTTTTACCTGCAAATTACTATGAGAGTAAGAGGCTGGTTCAAAACATGGGACTTACTTTTCAGAAGATTCATGCATGTTCAAATGACTGCATTTTATATTCTGGGGAAAATGAGTCGTTGGATAGTTGTCCTACTTGTGGGCAACTGAGATATAAAGAAGGACAACACGAGAAGTCTGATTTGATTCCTGTAAAACAGTTGAGATATTTTCCTCTTACATCCAGACATCAGCGTTTATTCATGTCTAAGAATACAGCGACAATGATGTCATGGAATAAAGAGAATATTTCAACCGATAAAAGCTTGAATCATCTAGCCGATGGTGATTCATGGAAAAATTTTGATAGAGTGCATCCATCATTTACTTTAGAAGCTAGAAATGTTCGACTGGGCCTTTCTACTGATGGTTTCTGTCCGTTTGGATCTTATGGTAGTCAGTATTCATGTTGGCCTGTTTTTTTAACTCCGTACAATTTACCTCCATGGACGTTGATGAAGGAGACATATATCTTTTTGACTTTACTAATTCCAGGACATCCGAAGAAAAATATTGATGTTTATTTGAAGCCATTGATTGATGAATTAAATTTATTGTGGAGTACTGGTGTCAGTACATATGATGTTGCAACGAAACAGAATTTTATACTGAGAGCAGCATTGATGTGAACAATAAGTGACTTCTCGGCTTATGGGATGTTATATGGTTGGAGTACACATGGTCAGAAATCATGTCCTTACTCTATGGGAGAGAACAAAGCATTTATGCTCATTCATGGAAAGAAACCTTGCTATTTTGACTGTCATCGCAGATTTCTTCCAGCTGATCATCCTTTTCGCAGAAACAGATCTCATTTCAGAAAAGGAATAGTTGAAAGGGATGGACCTCCAAAAATGCTATCAGGTTCGGAGTTAAAATCAGTTGTATTTTCATTACCTCCCATCACTTTTGGTCCCACAATAAATCAACAGAAAATTTCTGGTTTTGGGAATGAACACAATTGGATTAAACGTAGCATATTTTGGGATTTTCCATATTGGTCTGATCTGTTGGTCCGACACATGTTAGAGGTCATTCATATTGAGAAGAACTATTTTGATAATTTGTTTCATACAGTTTTGGATACGCCAGGAACGAGCAAAGACAATGTAAATGCACGTTTAGATCTTGCCCAAATTTGCAGGCATCCAGAATTGGAACTATTTGAGAATGTCAGAACAGAAAGGTTACTGAAACCAAAAGCAGCTTATACACTGTCTAAAGAAAACCGTTTATTATTTTGTCAGTGGATTGCAGATTTGAGACTTCCAGATAGCTGTGCTTCTAATTTGGGTAGATGTGTAAAGAATGGTCATATTACTGGATTAAAAAGTCATGATTTTCATGTTATAATGGAGAGACTTCTACCTATTGGATTAAGAGGTCTGTTGAATTCTGTGATTTGGGATTCCATAAGAGACATGTCTCATTTTTTTAGGAAATTTGTGTGGCTACGGTAGATTATGATGCTCTAGGAAAACTTGAAAAAGATGTTGTTGTAATTATATGTAAACTGGAAAAAATATTTCCGCCCTCTTTCTTTGACTCAATGGAACATTTGATGTTACATTTTCCATATGAAGCCAAATGTGGAGGTCTGGTACAGTTTCGATGGATGTACCCATTTGAAATATGCATGCAAAAATTGAAAAGAAAAGTACGTAACAAAGCATATGTTGAAGGATCTATTGCATAAGCTTATTTGCAAGAGGAAATATCTTTTTTCTGCTCCCATTATTTTGAATCTGAGTATCCTTCAAAACACAACCGAATGGGACAGAACGAGAGGAATATTGATGAAATCGACAATCAATTATCTATTTTCGACCAGTCAGAGCTTGGTTTTGGTGGAGTTTATGAACGCTGGCTTTCAGATGATGAACATCAGAGAGCTCATACGTATGTTCTGCTCAACTGTGAAGAGATGACATCAGTTGTACTGTAAGTGTTTATATCACTTATTCTATCATTTATGTTACAGTAAATAACTTTTGTTTTTATAGGTTGTATGATAATCATATCAAGAATCAAATTCCACAAATTACAGCAGCTGCTCTCGATGAACGTCGACTGAAAAATTTCTCTCAGTGGCTTCAAAAACTGGAAACATAAATTCTTTATCTTTTAGCAACTCATTCAATGTATAGTTTACTATATTGATAATTATTTCAAAAAAATTCAGGTGTCTCGACATGCTGATAAAATTGACAAACGGCTGTGTGTATTGAGTATCCCACCTTCCAAACTTGTTAAAACTTATAATGCATATGTGGTGAATGGATTTCGATTCCACACAGATCCATATGGGGAATCGAAAAAAAAAATGAACAGTGGAGTTAGCTTGAGAGGATCTCATCATCGAGAAAATGAAGTTGACTTTTATTGCATACTTGATGAAATCATTGAACTCTGTTATCTTGGACAACATTACATAACCATGTTCAAATGTCGGTGGTTGGATACAGAGAGAGGCGTGCGTGTTCATCCGACTCATGGAATCATCAATATTAAATGTAGAAGTGTTCTCGCAGTCAATGAACCATTCTTATTGGCTCAACAGGCATATCAAGTTTATTATGCAAAGTACTGTGCAACATCAAGAAACTTGACTGATTGGTGGAGTATAATAAAAATCAAAATTCGAGACAATCAGTTTAGTCAAAGTGAATGTGCTTTCACTGATGTGCAAAGAATTGAAGTTTTTCAAGAGATTACTCAAAATCTATATTTTTTACAAAGAGACATGAGTATCGATGACGACACCCCACATTTAAGAGTTGGTGATGATGATGATGTTAATGATGTCACATATGAATTTGAAATGGTAAGAGATGAAGCAACTGTAACTCGAATGGATATCAATGATGTTGAGGAGGAATATGAAGATGACATTGACATATATGAAGATGATGATTAAGATTAACAATGATAGCATTCCATGGTATTTATATACAATCATAATATGTATATATGTATATATGTATATATATAATAGTAATTATCAATTATTTGCTAACATTAACATTTTATGTTTCAGATGGACGAGGCCACATTTCGTGAGTTGGCGGATGCTGACCTGACTTTCGATGCGGATGCATTGCTGACAGATGACCCTCAGCCTGCAGGCGCTCCAGGGAGTACGCGGAGGGGGCGCGGTCTTGCACGATTGATGATTCCTGACCCCGTCCCCGAGCGACGTCCACGTCTGGGGTTTGATCCACCCACACGGAGGTGTGATAACCTGTGTGATAACCTGTGGATTTGACTATGATTTCATTAATCTATTCACATAATAAATGTTTATTATTTTTTTAGTTTTCCGCATTAGCAGTCGGACATGGCAGCGATATTTTGCGCAACTATTTCTCTCAGCCGTGGACCACATGGGAGCAGATTCCCATTGATGTGCAGCAGGACATGTTCGGCCATTGGTTGGTACGTACGTAAATAAATAATGTTTATTTTGAAAATTATTTAATTTATAACTTGATATTTTGATTTATTTGTAGGTTTTATGGTATCCGATCGAGGATACCATGCGTGACGCCATCCACGAGGCATGGGAGGTGGCCATGCGTGATTGACTTCGTCAGTTTTTGCACAATTTAAGAAAAGCTGCGATGAAGAAAGAAGGAGTGTCAGATTTTGAGGAGTCATGTAGAGCACACCGACCAGAGTATATTTCATCCCATGTATGGGATGGATTATGTGCGCACTGGTTGAGTGGTGCCTTTCAGAGGAGATCATCGGTGGGGATGAAGAATCTGGGGAGACAGGAGGTGACTCATCGAGCTGGGAGTCGTTCTTTCAGTACTCATAGACAACATCTGGTACGTACATTATTTATAAATATTCTATTATTATATTAATTAAAATAATGTATTAATAATTTATTAATAATTTATTTTTTTTATAGTTTTTGCGACGGGATACTATGCCCGTCGCAAATACTAGTATTATTAATAGTTTTTATTTTTTAAAAAAAATAATATTTGCGACGGGATACTATGTCCGTCGCAAATACTAGTATTATTAATAGTTTTTTATTTTTTTTAAAAAAATAGTTTTTGCGACGGCACCGTCGCAAAAACTATTTTAAAAGTTTTTTACAAAAATACGGAATACTATTTGCGAGGGGGGAATGACCGTCGCAAAAAAAAAGGCTTTAGCGACGGGCCCGTCGCAAATAAGTGTTGTTACGACGCTGTTTTCACCAACAGGCTATTTGCGACGGGACCCCGTCGCAAAAAGACATTTGCGATGGGATCCCGTCGCAAATGCCCCGTCGCAAATACCTGTTTTTCTAGTAGTGTACCTTATAGAGATACATGGTGAGTATTTTTTTTGATTTTAAAGAGACCTTCATGGAAGTATTTATGAATGATTTTATAGTGTATTTATCCTCATTTGATGAATGTCTAAATATTTTGGGAAAGGTTTTGAATTGATTTATTTATAAGAATCTGGTCTTAAACTTTGAAAGATTCATTTCATGGTAGAGAATGGTATTTTCTTAGGGCATATAGTGTCAAAACATGGGATAGAGGTTGATAGATCTAAGATAGTCATGATTCCATCCTTACCCTATCCTTCATGTGTGAAGGATATTAGATCTCTCCTAGGGCATGGAGGATTTTATTAGAACTTCATTAATGATTTTAGTAATATTTCCCTTCCTTTATTAGGATTACATCAAAAATATTCGGATTTTGTATTTTGATGATTCATGTAGGGTAGAATTTGATGAGATGAAGAAGTGTCTGACCACTCCATCGATCTTATATCCCCCATAATGGTATATTACTTTTGAAATTATGTATGATGTATCCAAATTTGCAGTTGGAGCTGTCTTATCATAGAGGGTGGAGGGACGTTCACATGTGATTGCCTATGCATCAAGGACATTGGATTCAGCCCAATCAAACTACACTAACATGAAAAAGGAGTTTTTATTGTCATATTTTCTTTAGATAAATTCCAATCAAATTTATTGGTCTCTAAAGTAGTTGTATTTTTAGACCATACAAATCTGAGGTACCTTTTGAAGAATCCAGACGCAAAGGCAAGAGATATCTGATGGATGCTCCTTATTCAAGAATTCTATATTGAGTTGAATGACAAGAAGGGGTTATAAAACAAGTTGGTAGACCACATGAGTAGGATTACTCGTGCACTAGAGGCTAACATCTTGGACCAAGTACCCCTTGAGGACACTTTCCACGTTGAGAATCTTTATTCCATCTCTGGTACACATCCTTGGTATGATAATTTAGTGAACTACCTTATTGAATCTTAAATCCTAGAAAATTTAAATAAAGATCAAGACAAAAATTAAAAACTGAGTCTCAGTATTATGTGTGGGATGATCCATACCTATGGCACATATGTAGTGATCATGTTAATAGGAGGTGTGTTCCTGGTCATGATTTTGAGTCTATAATGAATATTTTTTATACACTTTCATATGGAGGACACTTTGGACCCCAACAAACAGCTAGGAAAGTCTTATACTCTATATTATATTGTCCTATCTTATTCAATGATTCCCATGTGTTTCGTAAGTCATGCTCTTGTTTCCAAAACAGTGGGAACATTTCTAGGAGACACGAGATGCCCCAACAACTGATACTATTCTTTGAGATATTTGATGTATGGGGCATCAATGTTATGGGTTATTTTCTTAGTGCATTTTTTTTATATATTTTGGTTACTATTGATTATGTGAGTAAATGGGTGGAGGCTGAGTCCACCAGGACTGTTGATTCTCATGTTGTTGTAAACTTTTTCAAAGAACATATTTTTTGTAGGTTTGGAGTTCCAAAGGCTATCATCAGTGATCAGGGGACACACTTCTGCAATCGGAATTTGTCTTCCCTTTTTCCGATGTATAGGGTGGCACATAAAACATCAGCACCAGACCACCCTCAAACAAATGGACAGGATGAGGTTTCAAACCACGAGTTGAAACACATTTTGGAGAAACCTGAGCATCCGAATAAGAAGAATTTGAGAAAGTTCTTGGATGATTCCCTATTGGATAATAGGAAAGCATACAAGACTCCCATTAGTATGCACCCATTTTGGATTGTCTTTTTAAGGCCTATCATCTTCCCATGGAAGTCAAGCATCGAGATTATTGGTCTATAAAGAAATGAAACATGGATTTTGGCCAAGATAGAATTTAATGGAAGCTCCAAATTCAAGAGCTTGGGGATATTTAATTGTCCACATATGAGAACTTAATTCTCTTTAAGGATGGATCCAAGATAACTCATGATAGAATGATCCGACAAAGGGAGTTTCATGTTAGAGAGAAAGTCCTTCTATATAGTTTACGATTGAAGCTGATTCCTGGTAAGTTGCGTTCCATATGGTTGGGTCCTTATATTGTATATAATGTCTTTCCTTACAGTGTAATGGATATCATGCAAGAGGAAACTATAAGGAGCATCAAAGTCAATAGGAAATGCTTGAAGAAATACATTGAGGAACTTTCTACTGATATAGTGGATTTCATCACACTGTATGACCCCATTATCACTTCAGCATATCAGGATATTCCATACCCTTTCACATTTATATTATTTACCTATTTAAAATTAGGTATTTCATGTGCACATATCATTTCATGGGTTCACATTTTGAAAAATGCAATAGTTTAAGTGTGGGTAGGGGAAAACATTTTGGAGTAGATATTTAGAATGTTCTTTTGTGTGTTTTTCTTGTATTAAGGGTTTTGTTAAAATTTTCAAAAAAGAAACAAAAAAAAACACTAAAACCAAAAAAACCAAAAACATATATATATCATGTAACATTATCATGTGAAACATATGGAAAATGCATGTTTTTCAAAATTAATTGTCAGAATGATAAGCTTGAGTCAAATTTCATCATCAAGGGTTGTTTTTTTTTATTAAAATGGAATTTGTCGATGATATGATTGGTTATGTCATAATAAAAAATTTTAGATTTTGACACCATTCATTGTGATTTTTGTTATTGGTAAATTGTTTCATAATTTCTCCACACATCTTTTCACACAATCATGACTTGTGAGTTTCTCTTAGCCAATTTATTGTGTATTTAGGTTAAGTAATTATTTTAATCTCATAACATGGTCTTTCCATACATTCATTTCACTTCAGATCATTTACATTACTATACCAGATTGACGTATGTGTGTGAACCTAATATCTCACTACTGTGCACCCTAAAAAACAATAGATATATATATATATAATGAAAAATAAAAAAACAATAAATATGGGAGTGAAGAAATGTATAACATGTGGGGATATTTAGTTTGGGGGCTCATGGTTTAACTTCTAGGAATGATAAAATGAGAGGGTTTTGGAATTTGATTGTAAATGATGTTGAATGGGTTCAGTGAAATAGAAATAGGTAAGAAGAATATTTTTTATTGAACTAAATATATTGGATAAATGGTGGAGGGACAAGCTTGAAATGATTGACACACACACGTGGGTAAATAGTGGCATGGTAGACCCTTGTATTATTTTTCTTTGATTAGTGTTATTAATATCACTAGATTTTGTTTTGACACAACCTATGATAAAATGAATTTAAAATTTATTGATATTTAATCTTTATTGGATTCTTACTTTGCCTATTTTTCCCCTCTGGATTGTGGAATATGAACATGCATATCTTATCAAAAAAATAGTTTGGAAGACATGATATGATGTTTTTCCTATGAGTGAAAATGGGTAAGTGTGGGGGATTTGATAAAGCACAATTTTATAGAATATTTTATTGATAATAAAGGAAATAATTTCCTCACATTGTTATAAATTTGTTAATTTATAGAATATTTGGGATTAGATCATTCATTTGAAAATTTAATGGAAATTTCAGTTTTAACCTTTTAAAATTCACTGTAGTATTTCAAGAATAAATAATTTTTTTAAATTATTCTTATATAATTTTTTTTAATTGTGTTCATGACTTAAAGATCTAAAAAATATATTAAGGACATGGGAGCAGGATCTTTCATTTGAGTGGATTAAATGGGTCATGAAGACAAAGTAGGACTGAACTTTCCAGATTGGACATTAATTGACCTTTTGGGACATAAATTCTTCATCCAGACTTTTGTTGGGCCCAATTTAGAGGGAATATCAGGGACATGATTATGAAAAAATCATACTCTTAGAAGGACATCAAATTTTCATGTTTTGGAGGTCAAATATGTGGTGCAAGTGGGATTAAATTTTTTTTCTTCTGAATTTCACTTTCACATTTAAAAATGTTTTGTAACCCTAGCCCTCAAAAAATCTATTTAAAATAAGTTATCACACTTTGGGAGGGTCGGCCAAGGATTTGGGAAGTTTGGGCTGAAAGGTTGGATCTTGAGAAGATCTCACACCTCTTGGATGAAGTGAGACCTTATGCAAAGATCTCTTCCAAGAAGGCTCTCCTCTCCTTCCTCCTCTTGGTGTTTCTTTTTTTTTTCATGTTTGTAACATAAATTTATTTCAATTAGTCTTATATATTATTCTATTTTAGTCTTTTTATTCTTATTCTTGGTGCTGGAAGTTAATATTGGACTCAAGATTGGGTGTTACCCAATTAATCCATTGCTTATAAAAAACGACTCCATAATGAAAACTCCACCCATAGAAGAGTGATTACATTTATAGTTGATATAATCCCCAATCCTTTTATTTATTTATTCTGAATCCATAAACAAACTGTAATTCATAAATTGTGATCAATTAATTGAGTTTTAATTTGTAAGTAACTTGATCGATTTGCAGTCGACTGTGTGGTTAGACATGTGTAAATCGTGAGAGTGAAACATCAACTAGAAACTCCAATAATCTTGGGATAGAATTGTAGTGTTAAAATATCATTCCCAAAATAAATTAATACTAAAATCTAATTAAGATATGTTTCCCTAATTTAAAACTAACCACAACTTGGATTTTGGATCACAATCAAAGTAGGGTGCTCTAATTGAAGGTCCCAAAGTCAACCCAGGGATAATTTTCACAATTATTTGTGGTTGTGTTAATTTTCATAGGGTTTGGAGGTTAACAAGGTTATGGTATCATAATTGAATGAATTTTAATTATATGGGATATTGATAAATGAATAGTGAAGGGGTTAGATTAAATCAACAACATCTTCTCATATAAGTGTTTTTAAATAATTTTTCCCTTTGATTGTTGTATCTCATTTTATTATTTAGATTACTATTTGAAAAGTCACAAAACAAACCCCCCCATATTTATTTTCATTTGGTATGAACTGTTTTCTTACTTCTAGAAAATTAATAGTTGTTTAATTCACTTCATGCTTGAGGGAACGACCTATGTCAGCCATTGTACTTCACTTAGTAAAATCACAAATAAATATTTTTGAGAGTATGTGTGACAATTCTCTTCACATACCGAAATATCCGCCTCATCAAGAGGTTCCCAAAACTAAAAACAGCTCATCAATCAGACACCCAGTTTGCAAGTTATTAGCATTTTAGTCAACAGGGGCTAGTTGTGTTTGGGTCCGGTCCGACCCGGTCGGACCAACCCGGTCGGACCAACCCGACCAACCCGGCTCGAGGGTACCACATACCTCAGTTTAGTTATGAATGACTCGACCTGACCCAGATCAGGTCTAGTTTGGTCCGATCTGGCTTGGTCATTGGGCCAAACCCAAAGGGATTCATTGGGCCCGACCCGATTTGGGAGAGGGTCCAGCCCACTGGGTCACCTGGAGACCCGGTCTCATCTGTTCCGACCCAAAGGGCATGGTTCTGGAATATCTATGCGGTTCTGTCCTACTAGGAAAGGGTTTGGCCCGCAAGCATGGGTCTGACCCAATCCGCTGGCTGGGGGCATGACCTGCCAACCCGAAGACCAGCCGTATGGGTTCCGGTGGTGCACGCTTGGGAGGTGGTAGCTAGCCGTGTGCCCTCCCTACTGGCCTCGTAGATGCGAGGCCTTCCTTCTACCGTAGTTAAATGACTACGGCAACCAGATCATCCGGGTGGCCCACACGCGGGTCACCCCTCCACACAGTGCCCTCCTGGCACTGTGTCACCCTGCGGCTTGCATAGCCACTTGGTCGCGGCCTACTACCACCACAGTGTGCCACTGTCCTCCACCTGCGGCCATTGCCTTGGGTCACTGGATTTTCTCCGGTGGTCTGTTTTCTATTATGATAGTGCCTATGGTCTCCAAGGAATTTTCTCTTTACCATGAAGTTCTCAAACCCAGTTTGTCGTCAATTTAAATGTTTAGCCACAAAGAACAGACACAATGGAGGGGCTTGGGCCTTTGTTCCTATCAGCCCGCACCCTCTGCATTAGAAGTTTATAATCATCAGAAGTCTTGGGATTTTAGTCCAATCAACAAATGATAATTTCAACTTCGGTTAAAGAAAATCCCAAAAAATTACCCTCCCACATAAACACACAATTTACGGATCAACCTTTTCATGGATTGATCTGAGTTCATCATTTCTATAATAAGAATAGGGAAGAAATTTCACAGATTAAACCCATGCCTGTTTGACATTTTTTTCCATAGCATTACATCCTCAAGGTTTCAAGATGTGGACATCATTGGTCACTTTCATATCCGTTCTTCGAGGTTCATCAAAAATGTTTGAAGTTCACAGTAATTTTTTATTATTCATTGGAGAGGAAGTTCATCAGAGTTTCATCACAGAATACTTGATTCCTAATTCCCCCACTCTCCAGCGTGTTGGTTCGATAGAAAGAAACACACCACAATGTTCTTTTTACATTGTGACATTGCGTCATTATGCTTTCACAATGACCCATTTAGGGGATTCCTTAATTGCACCTCGTCTTCACCTTGACACTTCACCGCAACGTCGCCTTCTTCCACTCACGGGTGCAAAAGAAAAATAAAATAACTTTTTAATGTTATTTTATTATATTTTATAAAAATTAAAATTTTCATCTGACCCTTTCTGGTCGAAGTTTAGTCCATTCTAGGTGAATCACAGCATTCTGAATTCAATGGTTCCGTAAGATTTTCGATACACGCATTGGTTCAAACATTAGAATAACCTACTCACACGTTTACTCACGTGAAATAAAAAAGTTCAAAATTCTATTTTGGGCTCACTGGCCCTATGAATGTCATCCCGTTAGAGCTTGTGGTCTCTTAATAATTCCACATAATTAAAAAAAATTAAATGGAATTTATGAGACATTACATTCTCCCCTCCATAGGGCTTTATGTACCTGAAATCAAAAACAAAAACTAATCAAACAGATAGAGGTATTGAGAAAAAATCTGAGCCTCCCGCTCCCATCTTCTCTCCTGGAGATTCCCATCCTTCCATCGAACTCACACTAGAGGAATTGACCACCCAGATAGGACCTTCTCCCATTGATCCTCTATCTCCATTGAGAACTCTTCAAACGTCTCCCCATCATCAGTGCTCAGATCTCCCTAGTCGATGACATGCGATAGATCATGCACGTATCTCCTCAATTGGATCTTGTGGAAAAAATCATGCACCTAGTGCATTTATGGGATAAGATATAGGCAGTATTCCATCTTTCAAACTCTACTTAGGATTTTAAAAGGTCTGATGAACCTCAATGATTGTTTTCCACCCCATCCAAATCCTCGTAATCCTCATTGGGGTGAAACCCAAATGAATACATGATCAACCTACTCAAACTCCAAGGGTATTTTTCTCCTATTGACATAATAATTATGTAAACTCTGTGAAGTCGTAATCCACTCCTAGATGATCCGCACCTTCTAAGTGATATCCCATACCAACTCTGGACCTATGAGTGATGAATCCCCTGGTCTGTCTAGCATAGGGGTGATCTGCAAGGCCACCCGTAAATGGCATGAAATGGTTCCATGCCAATGGTGGAGTGATATCTATTGTTGTATGAAAACTCTACCAATGGTAGGTGGTCCTCTAATAGTGGCCAAAATCCAGGACACAAGAACGTAGCTTGTCCACTAGAGTCTGTATGGTCTGTTCCGTCTTACCATCTGTCTGGGGATTAAAAGTTGTGATCAAGCTTAGTTGCATCCCAAATTCCTCCTATAATCCCTTCCAAAAAACGAGATGTAAAGTGAGCATCATGATCTAAGATGATCATAAAAGGCTCCCCATGAAGCCATATTATCTCCTGGACGTAGAGGAACCCCATGCCCTCTACTGATCCTTGCTCCCGGATGGGAATTATGTTAGCAAACTTGGTGAGTCGGTCTATGATCACCCAGATAGATTCATGGCCCCTGAATATATATGGTAACACAGTCACAAATTCCATCGAGATGCCATCCCATTTCCACTCGAGTACCTTGAGTGGCTATGCAAAGCATTCGGGAACCTGATGCTAGGCCTTCACTTGCTGACAAGTGAGGCATCGCGAAATGAACTCGGTCACTTATTTCTTCATCCCTAGACACCAGTACTGATGTCGAAGGCCTTGGTACATCTTTTCCACTCTAGGATTTACCACTAATGGGGGTGTACTGAACTCCTTCAACACCTCCTCTTGAAGAATCACTGGCACCACAGTGCACCCTCTGAAGAGGATGATGTTCTCCCCACCTATTGAAAATCAATTAGGAGGATGTCCTAAGGATAAATGAGCACGTCAGGCCTCTCAGTAAATATCCACCAGTTGTGACACCCAGAATCAGTGTAATATTGTGGGAGGAACATTCAATGAATGAAGTTAAGAAGCTCCACCATCATCCATTAAGGTTATCTGCATTGTGGCTAACTACTCTGTCACCTCACTCAGCTGCTGCAAACTGGACCTCCTATTGATCACTTCTACCACCACCTTCCCTTTTCTAGGAGTATAGAATATCTCAAAGTCATAGTCATGGAGGAACTCTATCCATCACTATTATCTTAGGTTCAGGTATTTTGGGTAGAATATATACCTGATAATATTGTGGTTAGAGTACATCGTAAACCATCAACCCATCAAGTAGTGCCACTACATCTTCAAGGAAAAGACCACTTCTCTTAACTAAAGTGATTGGTCGTGTAGTTATTCTTATTCTACCTCAACTGGTGTGAGATTTAGAGGATTAGTACTCGATACTACATTATTACAAAACCCATTACGATCCCTGATGCGTCGTAGAAAACTTCATACCCAATGCCCTCCTCTGGTAGTCACAAGATGGGGGCAAAATTCAGTATTTTCCTCAGCTCCTCGAATCACTACTGACATGTCTCTATCCATAAAAAGGGATTCCCTTTCCATGTCAATGCTGATAATGGTGATTCTACTCTAGAATAGTTGGGCACAAACCTCTGATAGTAACCATCCAACCCCAAGAATCTCTGCACCTCATTCATGCTCCTGCACAACTCCCAAGCATGTACCTTTGCTATCTTCATCAGATCAACTGCAACCCCAGCCTCTGAGATTGTGTGTCCTAGAAAGGGGACCTCTCATATCTAAAACTAACACATCAAGATCTTAACATAAATCTATAGCTTTCAGAGTGTATCCATGACTATCTGTAGGTGTGTAGCGTGATCCTCCTCTAACGCTGAGTACACCAAGATGTCATCAATGAATACCACAAAAAACCAGTCAAGGTAAGGATGGAAGATCTTATTCATGAGTCCCATGAACACTACTAGGGAATTAGTCACAGTAAAAGGAATCACCAAGAGATCATAGTGGTTGTACCTGCCCCTAAAGTATGTCTTATGTACATCCTCATCCCATACCCAAAGATGGTGATAGCCTGATCTAAAGTCTATCTTTTAGAACCACTTCACACCCTTCAGCTCGTTGAAGAGATAATTGATTCTCAGTAGTGGATAATTGTTCTTCATGGTCCCCTAGTTTAGGGATGAAATTCCATTCATATCCTAAAATCCATGTCTTCCTTCTTGGAAAAAAGCATCGGGGATTACCATGGGGAAACATTGTACCTTACGAACCCCTTCTCATGCAAGTCCTCCAGCTATACCCTCTGCTCATGAAGCTCTATACGAGCCATCTGATATGCTGATGTGGATATAGGTGTCATCCTGTGGTATAGGTTGATGAAAAGGTTTACTTCCCTATGAGGAGGTGGTCCTGGAACATCCTCAGGAAAAACATCCTTGTACTCATCCACCATAATAGGAAATCTTGGACTCCACTCATCCACCATACTAATTGTGAGGCTAGCCAACTAGTGAGTAATTGGATAAACTTTCCTCTAAGAAAGTCTATCCTATGCTGTAAGGGTTTACTTCTCACTGGTGAAGGAAAACCTGGTCCCATATCCATAGAAACACTGTACTATAGGCCTAAAATAGTTGATCTGAGCATGGATAGTGGATAACCAGCCTATACCCAAGATGATGTCGTAAGGCCTCGATGTAACTACTAGGAGATCCTAGCCAAATATCTTACCTCCTAGAGTAAGCTCACACTTCCATCACGAGTGTGTAATCATCGAATCCCCTCCCGTAGAAGTGTTTAACTTCAAGGATTGAGCCAATGACTCCACCATAATCTCTAAGATCCAAATTAGAGCAGTGGAAAGGAAGCAGTGACAAGAACTAATGTTTATAAGAACTGAAGCGAGGGTGGAAAAGACACAGATCATAGCTTAGATCATCTTTGGAGTGTTGTGGTCAAAAGCTTCTGCTACCCGAAGCTTTTCTCCCCCTTATCCCCCAAATCCTTGATGTCGGGTTGGACCACTTGGGGGGTGGTGATAACACCTCAAATCATCACCCACCACCTGCTGTTCAGCCTGCTCCCCTGCCACGTCTGCCGCCCTGCGGACCTCCTCACTCAAACTGCTACTTCAGCCTTAGCGTCCCTTGACCATCTGTTGGTCATCTGTACAACAGGTCAGTTAGTCACGTGATTTTTGTCCTTACCCACCAATTGGAAGAAAATTCTGGTTCCCAGTTAAATCCCTCTGCTCTAGGAGCCCCACACTGCCGACCCTGAGTCTTGGGGTCGTCCTCTGAATGACCTGGCCTTCTTGGGCCTTTGAATCTACTATCTACTACCTAATGAAGACTCTTCCACCCAGGGTCTATTGGTAGCTCTAGCTGTAGACGCCTACTCCACCAAGAAGATCTCTACCAGAAGGGCTCGCTCCAGCACCCTAGCTTGAGTAGGGATACTGAGATACAACATTGATGCCCAGATCTTCCACCTGATTCCCTGATCAAAGGCATGAGCCCTAAAGAAAGGGTCTCACACCATATATGTAGAGTAATGATAATTCTATGTGAACCTCATTGAGTAGTCATCCAACATCATGTTTCCCTTCTATAGGTGAAGCAACTCCTGAATGCACACACAACACAAGGTCGCAGGAAAAAACTCTTCCCGAAAATCCACTTGAATTCTGCCTAGGTGAGGGCTGCCTCATTGTGCGTCTGGGTGGCCATGATCCACCATATCCATGTCAAGCCCTGAAAAAGGCTCACTGCTAAGATATCCATCTAGTTAGGCAGTGTTCCCAATGAGAGGAAGACCCACATCACTGACTCCAACTAGTCCTTAGCAACCTGAGGATCTGTCTCTCTCATGAACTTGGGAGGTCTCTGGCTCAGAAACTCATGCAGGGAATTGAGTCTATGCACATCCTCTTCTGGAACCACTGGCAGTAGATGCTGACCATCGGGTGGTGGTAGCACTGATGCACCACCCAGTGGGAAAATATCTTGAACCGTTCCTTGAACGAATGCCTCATCATTAGGCGAGTTATCCTCACGACATCGTATCAAGATTCTAGATGGTCATACATGCACAGGCATCCTAAAATAGCCCAAGATGGACCAAGATCAAAACATTATACCTGGTGAGAATAATATTATTCAAAAGAACATAAATAGATACATTTTAAACCAATTTTTTCATGTATTGATCTGAAAAGTGGAATTCAAGGTCCTGGTGTATGGATACGTCAGCTGCTGAACCAACACTAGACTCCCTAAATCTAAAAGTCAGGCTCTCAACACTTAAAAAATGTTTACCCAAAACAAAAAAACAGGCTCTTTGTCTTTATGGTGGGATCAACCACCCTCTAATACCACTTTTTCATCACTCTTCACCTGGGGCCCATGTCATGACTACCCTAAGATATCCTCTTGAAGGAAATGGGATGGAGACTAGTTCCGAGGGTGTCAACCTACAAGTGGGAGGCATTTTCCTGAGTACATGTACCCACACACACACCCAACCAAGTCCCACACACTGAAAAGGAAAAAATTATCACTAAAAAAATCTAGGTACAAGTACAAATAATATAAGTGGGCCAGAATACAACCCAACAGAAGAACTGAAAATAGAAAAGTATAAAAAGGGAACTTTGATGGCCATCCGTGGAAAATCCCACCTAATCATGAGAGTAGTGTAGCTACTGTAAGCATAAGTAGAAAATCTATTCCACCCAATCCTACATTGTCCCACCTGGTCCTAGGACACTAAGTCCACCATCATAGCATCCATTGGTCCTATCTCTCAGAGCACCTCTAGGTCCAAGTCCACCAAACTATCTGTCAAAACATCGATCGTCTGCATTAGAAACAACACATGCGAGCGTAGCCCGTGTAAGGGTGAGTAACATAATACTCAGTATGGACCCTAAAAAAATTAAATACCCCACATGTGGGCCTTACTAGTCACAGATAAGTGCTTCCCACTTTTTGGGAATCCTTAGGTACACCTCCTCATCATGAAATGTGGGACTTCAAAGTCACAAAAAAGTGATTCCCACTAATATTGGCCAAATGAGGTACACATCCTATCACGTACTGTGGGCCTGCAAAGTCACATAAAAGTTATTCCCATGGTGGGAATGAAAATTCACATATAAGTTCTACCCACTAGGACATAGTTGATTCACATAGAGTCGAAATTCAAAAGTCTTCAGGTCTCATCCAACCACTGGGTTCCTTACGTAGCACACTTGGGATAACCACTTTTCAAGCCATTAGTCGCATATGAACTTCCACGAAAGCCTCCTCAGGTAATGAAAAAATATCCTCCTCGCATAGAGGGTATGAACTCCGTAAACGGATCATCAATCAGATGCTTGGTTTGCAAGTTATTAGTGTTTTAGTAAACAATGGTCGTTTGCATCTGGGTCTGGTCCGACCTGACCAAACCGACTCGGGGGTCCCACATACCCCGATTTAGTTGATACTGACTCGACCAAACCCGATTCGACTCTGAGTCAGTTGGTTCTAGCTTGTCCAGTGGGCCATGCCCAAATGGCTTCGCTGGACTTGGCCCGGTTTGGCCGAAGGTCCAGCCCTCGGGGTCGCCCGACGACCCAGCCTTGTCTGGACCAGCCCGAAAAGTGCAGTTATTGCCTTCTGGAGCAGGTCTAGCCTGCAAGGCTCTTGTCCAGCCCACCAGAGTGGGACCAGGATTGTGTTTCAGCCCGCTAGTTGGGGGCGCGGCCCACCGGACCAAAGATCGGCTGCACAGGTGGCTAGACGTGCACACCTGGGATGCAATAGTCAGCCGCATCCCCTCCATGTTGGCCCCACAAACACGAGGCCTTCCTCATACCAAATTGAAATGAACGTGGATTTCAGCTCATTCGGGTGACCCAGATGTGGGCCACCACTACACGCGATGCCCTCCTGGGGCCACGTCACCCCACTAATGTCATATCCAACCGGTCGTGGCCTCCTGCCATTGCGGCACCCCGACAGTCCCTTCAGTGGGAAATCAGAGTTGTTATGGTGGTTTGTTTTCCATTTTTTCAACACCTATGGTCTTCGAGGAATGTTATATTTACCATGAATGTCTTGAACCCAGCTTGTCATCGATTCAAATGTTTGGCCAAAATAGACACAAGTAGTGGAGGGGATCGAGCCTTATTCTTATCAGCCCGATCTCTATGCGTTAGAAGTTTATAATCATGGGAGGTCCATGGATTTTATTCCAATAAAAAAATGGTAATTTCAACCCCAATTAAAGAAAATTCAAAAAAATGTTACCCTCTTGCATAAACACATGATTCGTGGATCAACATGTTTTTGGGTATATCTGCGTTCATCATTTCTATAATAAAGATGGCGAAGAACATGAAAAAAATAAACCCCATTGAAGCTCCTTTCCATCACAAATTTTAATGAATGGAAAAGGGGAATACCTTAACCACAAAGAGATTAATCCTTTGAATAACATCAAAAATTGACAAAGGCATGAACTAGGAACCCTTTAACCATGGGTCGCGCAAGTTTCATTATGGTCACACAAGTATACTTGTGCACCACATATAGGTCGTTCAAGTCACTTGAGCGCCCTATTATTTTTTCACCCAAGGTCCTCACGTGGCCTATAAATACCCCTTGTGGGCCCCCAATTTTAAGGATGAAAAATCCAAAACTCGGATTCAAGCTCTGGTCTCCCAAGTCTCCATCTAAAGTCTTCTGAACACTTCTAAGGTAATTATTTACCTAGAATGGATGTTATAAAGAGTCAGAATAAGGCCTAAGAATTAGAACTCATCAATACTTACATGCCTAATTGTCCAGACCTTAAGGGAAGTGATGAAACTTGCACGCCACCTTTCCCTATTGAGGAAACCTGCATGCCACCTATATGAAAGCCTCTAGGGATCATACTAAGGGCTCCAATTCAAAGTCACCCAAGTATCACTTCACAGGTTCTTTGTCGCCCAAGTGAACATATGTCGTGCAAGTATAATTTTGCGACCAGGACTTGCGTGCCAGACCAATACTTGCAGGCCTCCTTCCAATTCACTTCCTTTCCTCAAATTCACCTCTCCTATTCAAGATTTAGCCTTCAAGAACCTCTTCAAATCCATTCATGGCATGGTTCTTTTGTTGGCTTCCTTATCTGAAAGGAATTATGTGGAACATCTCTCAAAACATTATGATTTACATAACTTTATGTCACTAAGGTTAGAGATTTCCTTCATTCAACATCATCCTTTAAGATGATATGATATTTAATCTGGGCATACTCCTTAGGAGTAAGCCCCAAGTTTCCTAATCTTGGAATCCTCCTTAGGATTAAGCCCCAAATTAAGAATCTAAATCTCCATAAAGCACAAATACTTTTATCGACCCTATTAATGGGATTATTCCTTAGGAGTAATCCCCAAGTCCCCCCTAATTTGGGAATCCTCCTCAGGATTAGGCCTCAAGTTAGAGTATCCAAATCTTCATAAATCATGAATATCTTTATGGACCTTGTTCCTAGGCTTCTTTTCGGGAGTAAATCCTTGTCTTCACCTACTTGTGCAGTCACACATACATAAGTCTATTATCATTCCTTGTGACCACATATTTCATGGCACAAATTGTCAGGTTTACTGATACCTCTTATTTCTCACTCCGAGCATCACTCACGTGATCTTAGAGTGTAAAAATAACCACGAAACATCTCTTTGGGCCATTAATCATACGTAAGACCCACAATTCTTAATCGTACTACGTGGACTTTGATCTCTGCCTTAAAAGTAGAGTACGTAGGAAGCCTTTCTATGTTTCAAGCCTATCACCCATTAATTCTCATTCGTCCCATATGATGTTAAACTATATCTTAATTCCCCAACTACGTGGGTTCTGATTCCTCTTTAACAAGGATACCTAGGTAGCCTATCTACGGGTACGATACCAACTCTGAAATAATCCTTGTCCTTCTGAATGAAAATAAAATTCAAGTGCCCCACTGAGTGCCTTTAAAACCAGTATGGTCATCATAATGACCACGATATTTCTATATAATGTGTTGAAGGATACAATTTACTAAGAATCTCTAGTAAATACGGATTATTCTCTATCGATGAAGAACCTCAAATAAATATAAAAGATTCTATAAATCCCATAAATATCAATCATAGATTGAAAGATCTAAAGGAAGAACTCATTTTGATGCTTGGTAAATTAATAAGGATTCACGAACATAACTCAAATATATAAGAGAGTCCTGTAGTAGACAATAATTTCCCCCAAAAGGTTTGATGAGTCTGACCTCCCATCCTCTTGAACAATGAAATTTTTTAAGTCTCATCAGTTCACAACTAAGGGGCACCTAACTTCAGAAAGTTGGTCTAAATGGATATAGAATCATTGGATGTTTTTGGTTCTATGAATAAACCCATTAGAAACAGATTGGAATGTTTGAACCTTAAACAAACACGGTCATCCCCATTTCCAGAAGAAACAAAAATGATGAACCCAATGTGAATCCTTAACCATGTTAAATGATGTTTTACTAATTTGTTAGGCCCCTATTTAACTTAATGTGAGGGCCAAAAAAACAATCAATAACATATGTGCTCATAAAAAAGTTGTAGTGGCCGGACTTATCTTGATTATTCCTGTTATATCAAATAGGCACTCTTTTCCAAGATCTCTCTGCATTACAGAAATGGATTCTTTAAAGTTCCCACCTGTGAATGCCTCGACCACTACTCTTATTGGATCATTTTCCGCTCTGAGGACGACATCACCTACTCAGCATCTTCAATGTTGGGTTTCAAATGCATTGGTTATGAAATACTGTCAACACGGTACCATTCTGACTCTGGTGGCCGCTCGACAAGACCTCCATGTTAATAATTCACCCTGGTTGTCCTGACAGTGACAACCAGTGATCAAGAAGCAGGTGGTGCCAACACCCATTTCCAAATGTTTCAGGTCGTTATCCTCGGAATGCAACAACCAGTCCCTCCCATATTACAGAGAGGTGAATGAAGAGGTTACTCAAGGCCTCGGTTCAAGAAAGAAGGTGTCCTTCCTGAGGACACTCACAAATAATCACCGCCAGTCTTATGCGGTAGTGCACCATCGACATGATGAGTGTATGACCTCTAGGTGTTCGGCTCAGGTTCCTCAGACCCGAGCATGCAAGACGAATCATCAGAGGAAAAATTTGGACAACAGGGAGTAGGTTCTTACTTCTTCCCCCTCTGGAGAAGTCCATCAAGCTAACTTGATGACAAGCAACGAGTGGGCACACATATCCTTCCATTCTAATTCCGCTGTCTAGCAGACTCCTCTAGAAGCAAACCACCAATCCTGTCAGGAAATTCTAACGGAGTACTATAAGCTGGCACAAACACCTGTTCATAATTCATCAGCCAGTCAGCAGGCTCATCTGACTGCATCTAAAGAATCTCACCCACCAAATATGGTAACCACCAACAATCACAAATTCTGTCAGTAGTCTCGTCTGCCAGTATTGAAGGAAATCCATCAACAATACTTTATGGGGAATATCCACCCGGCACATAAACCTGCCAATGTTCATCAAGTCTGCTAACAGTCTCATTTGGTAGCACCCAGAGAAGTCAGTCGGAAAGCTCCGATGACAAATTCAGAGCAGTCTCAACTCTCTAACCCTATGCACAAGTACTATCAATATCCATTGATAGGAAAAGGAGGACATGATCAGGCACATACACCTACTCTAGACACATAATGGACTTATATTCCTGTTCCGGTAGCTAACGTCACTATGCACATTCTAACAATGGTGAAAGAGCAGAAGAAAATCCCTGCCCATATTCTGGATGCCTGTAAGAATATTATAATGACTTTAGTAGCATCACAGGGAAGGAATCATAATTCTATCCATATTAGTGTAGTGACTCATCAACATGTCACTTCAGAATAGAAACACACCTCTTTACCAGTACAAGAGGGTTGTGGGGCATACTCCCCCATATCATACGGACAATCAAGGTGGGCACATACACCCGATTTGAATGGAGATAATCAGCCTAACCTGACCATTTCTCTTGATAAGGCACATACAACTACCCATAATAAAAAATTTCATCAAAAAGTGGTTTCCAAAGTTAGTAAGAAGGCGTCTAAAAAAAAGACCCGTCCAACACAGTTGAGAAATCAAGAGATAATATGCAATAAGGACTTGCTTGATGCTTCAGTTCTTGATGCACTCAAACAATTATCTGTTGCAACTCAAGATTCTACTCTCTCATTTCCCAATAGTGGGAACAATAATTCCAAAGGTATTCATCCGAAACTTCCTCATGAAGGCTTGGTTCATGACAGTTCGGTTGATCTCGAAGTATCATCTTCAGATGAGAGTCACGATAACCCTTTACATGGCCAGAAGATCAAGGAGAAAATGGTTTCATCTTTTACTGTAACCCACCATGGTGGTCCTCCCCATGAAAATGTATTTATCTACGAAAGTCCTCTCCACAGTAGTAATACGCATTGCCTGGAAAATTCTTCAAAGGATAATTTAGTAATGAGAAAGCCCTATTATCTTGAGCACTTGCAAATGTGAATCTAGTCATGTCTGATGATTTACCGCTAGCAGGTGAAATACTTTCTCAATCACAAGATAGCCTTGGGTGTAGGTTATTATCTAAACCTCCCATGGGTCATTCATCTTCTAATTTGATAAATGAATTCTCTACCAATCATGTTGAATCTGATAAAGCAACAATGAATCACAAGCTTTGGTCTAATCAGGTAGAAGAATCTTCATCGAATGATAAGGAGGAAGTGCTGAATATTAGAAAAAAACTGGAAAAAGGTGAAGTAGCAGTCATGTTTTTGGCCTTTGGTTGACTCTCAGTATGATATTATAGAAATGTTGATGGAAGATTGTATTCACGATATTCATCTCAACATGTGGAAAATTCTTTGTCACTTAAAAGAGAAAATATTATCTTATGATGAATATGAAAATCATGTTAAGATAATAGGAGGGTTGCAACACAAAATTGACTTGGCATCTCTCTCAGTTTCTCGACATCCAAATATTGAAAAGAAGCAGAGAGCCCTTCAGTGTTCATGTCTTGGTGCAATAAAAGATTGCATCAGTTAATTACCAATGCCCTATCTGGTATTCATATCAAGGGATGGGGTGTTCATTGAGCACTACATTTCACTATACTCTCTAGTCAACAAAGCCCGCCAAAAGTTTTCTCAGGCAATTTTATTGCCCATGGCCAGCCACAGATACCTGGTTTTGTGTGTAATCAAAGGCTTTCTCAGGAACAAGCCTGAACTAGTTCTTCTCATTGTTAGGCATACAAAGGAAAAGTTGTCGAATTACTCTTGCATCAAGCAAATGAGAATATCTAATAGGCTTCTCATTTAGAGCATGCACATCATCAGGTGATAGAAGTGTCAGAAATCATCCAATGGTAATTTTAGCCAGGTGACTTGAGTGGATGCAGGTTGATGCATCCGACCAATTTCCGAACTAAAGTCCACAAAATTAGAAGAGCTTTTAAGAAGGTCTCAGATGTAGCAGCTCAAGAACCACCTCAGCTTGCCAGACTAGGGACTCTTTCAGCTCAACCCTTGGGCTCAATAGATGGGATTCAGGGAGTTGAGTAGGGAAATCAGGAATAGCCCCAGTCCACCGGATGAAGGACTTTTTAAAATCTTCAATCTCTTCTTCAGTAAAATTCAGCCTTCTCTCGATTAGGGAAGAATCCACAAGAGGAACGCAGAGCCGACTTATCCGGAGATTCCCTCTAAATTACTTTTCATCAAGAAGTTCCCGAGGGATCAACTCAACCAAGGGCAATGTCTCATAAAGGACATAGAAGAAGTAAATATCGCAGAAATGTCGATAGAAGGGATGCAATGCATTATCCATCAATAAATTTCATCAATTCCATTGTCACTGATACCCCAGAACATGAGGTTCACTTAAAGGAATCAGATGAGGAAGTTCCTATTCAAGATGATGTACACATAGAGGCAAATGAAGAAGGTGTGCATACACAAAATCAAAGGCTTACCCAGAATCTAGGTATTCCTTCAAATAACCAATTCCCCCCTCTCCAAAATGCGTCCAACAAGAGTAAAGGAAAAAGTTAGGTCACATTCCACCCTTCCTCTAGAGAAGGTCAATCACTCTAATTAGAGGAAAGGTTCGCACAACAAGAAGAATAAATGAAGGAGTTAAGGAGGTTGAATGCAGAACTAATCCAAAGTAGTCTTCCTCCTAAGTGTGATGGAGTTAGTTATTCAAGGGAAATCATTGCATATAATGAGATGGATCAAGAATATCATCCTTTAACAGTACACCCTCACAGGTCCAATCCTTGGGGTTATACACAACAAAAACCAGTATTGCTACCATCAGTTACAGTACCAGTCACCACACCTGTCCAAACATCAGTTATTGCACCTGCTCAAGTCCAAGCTCAACCATATTTTTCTCAAACGTTAATAACTACCATTGAGTCATTAACAGCTCAGTTGGAAGCTATGTAAATAAATCAAGCACAAATTCAACTAGAAAATACATTTTACCCTGAATGGGTGGATGAAATTCTTCCCCCATCAAATTTTGAAAATACCACATTCCCAATTTTTAATGGTTTGGGAGATCCAGAACCACACTTAACACATTTTGTTTCTCATTGTGATCCTATGATGGGAAATCCTCAACAACAAGAAGTTGTTAAGCTCATGTGTTTTTTATAGTCATTACAAGGGCCTGCTTTTTTCTAGTATACATGCTTGAAATCTTGGTCAATTACTGGGTGGGAAGATCTCCATCAAATATTTCTCCTTCAATTAGGCCTCAACACTGCCAAAGATGATAGTTTTACATCTTACAGATTATAAGCAAAGGGAAAATGAAAGTGTTTTTGATTTCATTGCTCGCTGGAATTGATTAACATATTCCTTAATCTTAGAACTCCCTCAAGAGGAATTGTTTCCAATATGTGTGGTAAATTTGCGTGATGAATTACACACACCATTGATCCCTGTGAAATACACAGTAGGGTCTCGAGAACTTACTTCAATCGCTCAGCAGATTGAATACTCTCTTATAAGGACTAAGGCTAAAACTCATGTAATTCCATCAGTTCCAGGAAAGAGAATTGGGAAAGAAGATACTGCTACGGTTACGCTTAAACAAGCACCTGTACCTGATTTCACTTCAAAACCTTCATTATATCAAAGGGCTCTTCTTATTGAGTGTCAAAAACAATGGCCGCCTCGTCAAAATGATCAAAGAGATAAAATATGGAAACAGTTTGAAGATTTGGAGAACAATGTTTATTCTTTCCAGAATGAAAATGTTCCTGGCTATTTTATCTCAGGTATGGAAAATAATCCGGTTCAGTTTCCAAGGCCCAAAATGCCGAACAAGGAAAAAGCTGAAGACCTCTCTAACTATTGACCATTTCATCAGATGTTGGGGCATCCCATTCAAGAGTGTCTCGTCTTCAAAGACCTCCTGAAAAAGATGGTGGACTCTGGACATGTAAAAAGGAAAGGTTCTTCAACCCAGGTAGAATGTGATATTTCTACTGATCCGGAGGAAGAAGGCAAGTGACATGATTTCCAAAGCAAAAATGCACTGAAATTTTGATGATTTGATGGTCAAGAAAATTATCAACCGAACTCATGCCATTTTTTGAATGCAATTGAAGAAACCAATTGTGTCTTCTGCTATGAATGCCACAGCAAAACCCCCTTCATTAGAAGGAAAATCTTCAAAGAGGCTGCATAATTCAAAGAAAGAAGTGCAGTCAGAAGAAGATGAGTTCGTGTCAAAGCCTAAGTTGTCTTTGAATCTGGAAGATTTTATGCCATCCACTTCAAAAGCATGGGCCCCACCCCATAAAACGACATATCCTAAACTAGCTAATCAGGAAAAATCTTCATCAGATAAAGATTTGATCTTTGGTTATTTTAACATGATTCACTTAACAGATCCGTATGCCAGTCGCAGTTTCGATCGTGATGAGCCTGAGTTCCCTATATCAAACAGATGAATTAAAGTGAGTTCCAAAGGTCTAGGATACAGGGAAATATGTGGATAATTTAGAAGACATTAATCCAATCCTACCCCTGCTAAAACTATATATGCAGTAGAAACTCGTGGAAAATCCCTTCAGCGGGCTCAACAAGAAAAAGATAGTTCTTCCACGCATGGCAGATTCCATCCTGGCACATTTATTTTGGAGGATCGGTTAGAGGTTACACCTTATTCCTCTCATAAAATAAATAGATCTAGTCGGTCTAATCTTCCAAATCCAGGAGTATTTACAACCCCTACTCTGATACAAGATGCATCTACATCCAAAGAATCAACTTCTAAGGCAACTGCTAAACCACATGTTCCTATTGGGAAATGTAGACCTTTGGACCAAAAGTATGATGTCTTAAAACATTTGTCCTATGTACTAGACAATTTATCAATTCTGGATGCCTTGAATCTATCAAAGGATCTTCAGGAGGCACTCATTGAGGCTTTGTTGGTCCTCAAGAATTCGAAACTGAAATTTTTGCGGCTGAAGTCTATCATATAGAGAATGATCCTGCAGAATGCCATGCAGTGATAGATTTTACAGATGAAGATGAAGATGATGTTGTGCATGGACATATTAGAACTTTGTATTTATATGATATGATCAATGATATAGACATCCGATGAAATTTCATTCATAATGGTTTAGGATTCAACCTCATCCCTATTTGTACACTTCGTCGATTAGGCCTTACCGAATTTGATTTACCTCCTTCTACTTTGATGTTGCAAGGATATGATAAAATTGAACAAGAACATCTGGGTGAGATTACACTCAGAACTCATTTTGGAGACCTTGTATCCAATTTATATTTCATGCTTGTTCGTCATGACACAACTTTCAACATTTCTCTTGGAAGACCTTGGCTACATCAACATGCAGCTATACATTCATCATACCATCGATGTATCAACTATTGTTTCAATGGTCAAATTGGGACATTGTATGGTGATAAAGCCCCATTCAAAACATGTGAATCTCAATACATTGAGGTATAATTCTATCACATAGAGGGAAAGGAGATATCCACAACAAAAGAGGTTATCAAAATTAATGCTCTATATGGTTTGGAAAGGATTCCAGTAAACCCATTCATACAAGTGAGTACATATTATATGTTTCCTATCAGTCAAATTGATAGGATAGACCCAAATCCAAATACTCTTATGGAAATTTCCATAATGTCAATTATGACAACCAAGATAGATAGGATGGTAGAAGTTTTTGATACATTAGGAAATGATGAAAGCTCAAATGGAGATGTCTTCATTTCATCTGTTGAAATCCAGTAATTCTATACTTCATCAAGTAGGACAGAAGGAGTTATAGCATTGTCAGAGATGAATGATGATGTCGATTCTCAATCCATCATATCCTCTTTATTACCCAAGGAATACCCTTCATCATTAATAGGGTCAGAAATGGTATTCTCTTCTTCAAGATGTTCAAATTTTAACTTCTCTCTCGATCATGGAAATTATTCTTCATCATCTAATATGCAAGTAGAAACAAAAGAAGTAACACATATCGAAGAAGAAGAGGAAGATCTCAGGGATTCTTCTCTAGAATTTGAAGAAGATATCTCTACCACTGTGGATGAACTTAGAGAAATAAATCTGGGTACAAAAGAAGATCCATACCCCACTTTAATTAGTGCAGCCATGACTCTTGAAGTACAAGAAATGTATATTTCATTTTTAAAGAAATATCAAGATATATTTTCTTGGAATAATACAAATATTTCAGGGCATGATCCTGATGTTTCTATACATCATTTGGGTTTTCTAGAAGAACATTGAGGATTCAATCAAGCCGCAAGAAGAACACACCAAACTTATGCCCCCAAATTGAAGTTGAGGTGGATAAGCTTATCAAGGCTAACTTCATTATAGAAGTTCAATATCCCAAATGGATAGCTAATATTGTCCTTGTGAGAAACAAGAATGGACAAATTAGAGTTTCCATTGATTTCAGAGATCTTAATCGACATTGTCCCAAGGATGATATTCTAGTTCCGATCACAGAACTCTTAATTGATGCAACATCTAGCTATGAAGAACTTTCCTTCATGGATGGATATTCTAGGTATAATAAAATCTGAATGGCCCTAGAATATGAAGAATATATAGCCTTCAGAGCCCCTCAAGGTGTGTTTTGCTATTGGGTAATGCTTTTTGGCATGAATAATGCAGGTGCAACATATCAACGTGCCATGCACCATATCTTCAAAACCATTTTAGGGAAATTTGTTGAATGTTATGTGGACGATTTGGTATTTAAATCCAGACCACATTCTAATAATTTGGCTGATTTTGAAATAATATTCCACAAACCTCAACAACACAATTTGAAGATGAACCCCTTGAAATGTGTTTTTGGGGTAACTTCAGGAGAATTTCTCGGCTTTGTTGTACGCCATTGTGGTGTTGATGTTGATCCTGAGAAGACAAAGTCAATCCTTAGTATATCACCTCCTCGAAATTTCAAGGAATTGAGAGTACTTCAAGGACACTTGGCCTATATTCGGATTTTCATCGCCAATCTTGTACAAAAATGTTTACCGTTCACAAAATTAATGAAGAAGGGAGTTACATACCAGTGGACTAAAGAATGTCAAGAGGCATTCGATATTCTCAAGAAATATCTCTTGATTCCACCTATATTAATGCCACCTATTGAAGGAAACCACTTATTCTTTATGTGACATCTTTAGAGTGATCATTGGGTGCCTTCCTTGCCCAAAATAATGATGCTGGGGATGAAAACAGGCTTTTCTATCTCAGTCGGACTATGATTCTGATAGAAAATCGATATTCAAGTATTGAAAAGTGCTGCCTAGCGTTAATCTTTTCAGTTCAGAAATTGAGACACTACCTGCAACACCATGAGGTCCAATTGGTATCTCGCAATAACCTGCTCAAAATTTTCCTTATTCGTACAATGCTTACAGGACGATAGTGCCGCATAGTTTAGTGTCATGTAGTAGGGAGAAAAGAAACGTACATAGTTTAACATCATGTGGGATGAAGGTGAACCAACATGAAGAGATGTTTTTTGGGATACTTCACGGATCAACATCGTATGAGATGGAGGTGAACCAACATGAAGAGATTGGTTTTGTGCTTCTTCACAGAGCAACATCATATGAGACGGAGGTGAAATGACGTGAAGAGATTGGTTTTGGGCTTAAACCTCAAGAGGTTTCCTACGCACACAACCTAAAATGAAAGGATCAAAGTCCATATAATTAGATTAATAATGAATTAGTGATCAAGTTGTACTTGTGGACAACTCGAAGATGATGTTGGGACTTAGGCATGGTTAGAGGCCCAGAGAGGGTGTTATGGTTGAAGCTTACTCTAAGCTCACACGAGTCATACTCGGTGTGAGAAACAAGAGGTAACAACAACCCTAATGATTCACAGTTTAACATCATGTAGGACATATAAGGGACTGGACATATTTTAACGTCATATTGGACAATGGAGGGACTATGCAGTTTAAATTCCTACAGTGAGGTCTATGGGGACTATGCAGTTTAAAGTCTTATAGTAAGGACTAAAATAGTTTAAGGTCATATTCATGGACCAGTGCTGCACAGTTTAGCGTCATGTGTCTAGGGAAACATAGTTTAACGTCATGTTGAACGAATATGTATTTGTGTTACACAAAATACTTCTTCAAGAATCTTGCATTGGTTGGAGTCGTGATGAGTTCTTCATCCATTGAGATTAAAGAATAAGATCCATTGGAGTAGACCTTATGTATTGAGTAAGGTCCTTCCCATTTTGACTCAAGCTTTGGAGGTTTCTTTCCTAGTATCATTGGAGTTATGAGGACCAATATCAATTCCCCTTGAATGAATGAACAAAGACAAACTTTTTTGTTGAAATATCGTGCAATTAAATTCTGATAGACTTTCATGTGGTGCAGGGTGCACAATCCTTTTTCATCAAATTGTTCCAATTCATCCAATTGATTTCGAGATTATTCATCTGTAGATGACTGATCACAAATGGCTACTCTGAGTGAGGTTAATTGAATCTAAATGGGCAATACTACTTCTGTTCCATATACCAATGAATATGGAGATGACCGCATAGTAGTGCAGGTGGTGGTTCGAGAAGCCCATAAAGCATGAAAAAGTTATCAGGACATGATTTCTTATCTTTATCCACCATATTTTGTAGTATGTTTGAAAGAGTCTTATTGTAGGCATCTATTTAGACATTGGAAGCTATGTGATACTGAGATGAATGTTTGGATTTGATGTTGTATTCTTGATACAACTTCCTCACCTCAGATAAACTTTTTCATGCTTTATGGGCTTATCGAACCACCACCCACACTGAAACACGGTAAACTACATATTCATTAGTTTATGGAACATAAGCAGTATTGTCCATTGAGGTTCAATTACCCTCACTCAGGGTATCCATTTGTGATCAGTAATCTACAGATGAACAATCTCAAAAGCGATTGGATGAATTGGAATGATTAGATGAGAAAATATTGTGCACCTTGCACCACTTGGAAGTCTATCAAAATCGAATAGCACAATCTTTCAACAAAAAAGTTTGTCTTTTTTCATTCATTCAGGGAGAATTGGTATTGGTTCTCAAAACTCCAATGATACCAGGAAAGAATCCTCCCAAGCTGGAGCCAAAATGGGAAGGACCTTATTCAATACATAAGGTCTACTCAAATAGAGCTTATTCTTTAATATCAATGGATGGAGAACTCATCACGACTCCAACCAATGAAAGATTCCTGAAGAAGTATTTTGTGTAGCACAAATACCCATATGTCCAACATGACGTTAAACTGTGTTTTCCTTGCTGCAAGACTTTAAACTGCATAGTCCCTTACGTCCAACATGACGTTAAATTGTGACATCCTTGCTACATGATGCTAAACTGTACAGAAGTCCCTTACATCCAGCAAGACATTAAACTGTATATTTGTCGAGCCATGCATATAACCTTAAAATATTCACACAATCATCCAACATGATGTTAAACTGTGTCCTCTTTTGTTCTTACTGCATGACATTAAACTGCATAGTCCCCCTTTCGTCCAACATGACATTAAACTGTATTGTCCTCATCGTCCTAGATACATGACGCTAAACTGTACATCACCCCAACATCCAACATGAAATTAAACTATGGTAATGTCCCTAATAAATCCAACAAGATGATACACTGCATATCCAATGTCCTAGCTACATGATGCTAAACTGTGAAGCACTCGACCAACACGACGTTAAATTATGTCTTCCTCACTATACGACGTTAAACTATACAACCCCTCTTTTGTCCTTAGTGCATAACATTAAACTTCACAATCCCCCTTTCGTCCAACATAACATTAAACTGTATTGTCCCCATCATCTTAGCTACAGGATACTAAACTTTATAACACCCTTATTTTCCAACATGACGCAAAACTGTGTTCACGTCCAACATGACGTTAAACTATGTCCCTATATTTGTCCTACAAGATGTTAAATTGTACTTCTCATTCGTCCTACATGATGTAAAATTGAACAAAGTCCCTTAATATGTCCTACATGACGTTAAACTGTATTTTGTCCCTGCTACGTGACACTAAACTGTGCAGAACCAATAGTCCTCACTGTAAGACATTAAACTGCATAGTCCCTTCTTATGTCCTACATGACCTTAAACTGTGCGTCGATAAGGTTGTTGCTACCTCTTGTTTCTCACACCGAGTATGAATCACGTGAGTTTAGAGTAAGCTTCAACCATAACACCCTCTCCGGGCCGCTAACCATGCCTAAGTCCCAACATCATCTTCGGGTTGTCCTCAAGTACAACTTGATCACCAATTCATTCTTAATCAAATTACACAGACTCTGATCCTTGCCTTCTAGGTTGGGTACGTAGGCAACCTCCCGAGGTTTATGCCCAAAACCAATCTCTTCACATTAGTTCACCTCCGTCTCATACGATGTTGATCTGTGAAGTAGCCCAAAACCAATCTCTTCATGTCGGTTCACCTCTGTCTCATAAGATGTTGATCCATGATGTATCCCAAAACGAATATCTTCACATTGGTTCACCTTCATCCCACATGACGTTAAACTGTGTACGTCTCTTTTCTCCATTCTACATGACCCTAAATTGTGCGGCACTATCTTCCTTACTATATGACGTTAAACTATACAGTCCCCCATGTCCCTCAACTGAGAGGGAATCATCATTGACATTGATCTCTAATCATGTCAAATTTCAAAGACTACAAGCATACATGGTAATGCCCAAACTTTCAATCTTGGGTCAAACCATCATTACACTAAAGTCCCCTTTCACCCTTCACTTTTACGAACCAAATCTGTAAGAGGGTATTTCAAGAACTACGTATGTCTTGATTCCCATCCTTATGAGATATGCAGGAATGTTCGATCATCCATCGAATCCAGCCCCAAGTCTTTGGGCCTAACCCCAAATTCCACTTTCAGTCCCTTAGCAGAAAAATCCCCTATGAAAACATGAATGTGTTATGAAAACCCTGGTCTTCATTCACATCAGGTTTATAAAAAAACACAATGTGTATTCCTCATTATGGTCCAAGATCTATGACCCTAAACTAAGATCTCCTACACTGTCGTCCCACATGACATTAAACTATATTTCAAGAACTATGTATGGATTTATTCCCATCCTTATGGGATACATAGTGAAGTCCAACACCTCAATTCAGGACCCATCCACAACATGATTATGGTTAGCATTGGTTTGTGTATCACCTTCATGCATTGGAAAATGCCCATTTTGACATGTCATACTCCTAACCTTAAATACTTCCAGATCTCCATTACCCTTTTCTTGACTTCTGGTCACAAAATGTGTGATACCCTGGAATTTTTTTTCCTGACTATGCAGCACGTTCTCTTAGGCGGCCTTGTATAAGTAGTCTATATAACGGACCTGTCAGCCAAAAGATACTATTATTTGACTATGCCGCCAATGCCCTTAAATGGCCCTGTATAATTCAACCCCCTAACAGGTTTGTTAAATAGTGGTAATTTCATTCTTGGGAGGAAAACCTTTTTTTTCATTATTGGTCTTAATGACAATATGTAGGGATCCGCAAAAAAAATAGCCATCCTTAACATATTGGTCCCATAATCTGAAATTATTCAAGTCTATGGATTATATTTCCCTTCTCTAAGTTTGGGTCAGACCTTCGCAGGAGTGATATTCATCCAATTCTTTGACAATCATGATTGGAAATATCCTCTCCATATTCAAGTACCCCTATCCATATAGCAAACTCTATGCTTTGGAAGATTTGAATCTCCATAAAATTGCATTGGTTTTTTTAGCAATAGAAAAGTAAAATTTCTGAGAGTTCTTTTGCCTCATTATGCAGTACGTGCCCCTAGGTGGACTTGCATAAGTAGTCTACATAACAGACCTATCAGCCAAAAGATGCAATTATTTGACTATGCAGTCAATACCCTTAAGTGGCCCTGCATAATTCAACCCCCTAACGGGTGTGTTAAATAGTGGTAACTTCACTCTTAGGAAATACATCCTCTAATGCCTTTTAGCACTTTTTTCATATCACTCCTCAGATTTAAAAATTCTTAAGTCATAGTTTACATGTTTTCCCCCAAACATGAATATGTTAATATGTTTTCAGATAAATTATCAAGGAACTGAGTCAATTTTAATCCATTCGGTCAAAGCTATTTGACCATAAACATTAGCCTTTTTATGTCCGACATACATGACTATAAACTGCCCACAAAAGACAAGGGAACTCTGAAAAAAAGTCAAGTCCCAGCTCACTAAACATACATTTTGTATGATTTAGGTAATATTGAGAAATTAAAAGATGCAATGTTTGTAGGGTTGTTTGTATCACCCTAGAAAAAATAAAACTATGCTTACTAGGCCCATTGGCTTAGGTAAAATTTTCAATCTGTTAGCTAAAGGATGCAGGTACAAATTATTGAAGATGAAAGTGTGTTTCATTGATGCACAAGAGTTATAAGGACCTCCACAGACTGTAGTCTCTTCTCTTTTTCAAGAATTACAAGAGGATTTCTACATAACTCTTCATTTGATTTACGACATCCAAAGCTTCATCAGTATACACTTGAAGTTCATTCACTCAACCAGCTTCACTCTTTTCAGCTGGATGGAGTGCATTATTGGAATCTATGATGGATTTCATACCATTCGTTTGAATTCCTTCCAGTGAATTGTTAAGCTGGTCAAGTTCCCCAGTAACAACATCTAACTGTTGCTGAAGGTGTATCAGCTGGACAACTTTCTCCTTGATCATATGCTTCAGCTCCTTCAACTTTGCAGCATGATCAGCCTCAGCTCGGGACACCGCAGCCTCAAATTCACTAATATTGGCCAACAACCTTGTTCTGGTGAGATCTTGACGGTACCTTTTCTTTTGATCCCTCCTTAAAAACACTTGTTTCACCGTGTCATGGATCTCTTGATATCCAAAACCACCAAGTCCTAGCATGATGAACAAGGATGACAGTCGCTTGATCTTCAAAGATAGCTCTTCAAGAGGCACTTCAGATATGATCTTCCATATATTCTTCCATGCCTTGCTACGTGAGAATTGGGACCCCTTTTCTACCTTCGGTTCTGATTCAGCATCACTATCACAATGAGGAATATAGTCCGAGATTAATGCACTTAGAGAAGTGCCATGTTCTAATCCTTCCCCCCTGAACCTTGTTACTTCACTTTCTATTCCCATTGGGGCGGAGGCTGAGGCTTCATCTCCAGATCGAGCCACTGAAATTGATATCCCTGCATAGTCAATTGAATGTTTTAGTTAGTTTCAAAGGATAAGTAAAGTTGATTAAGCTGTCTTGCAAATTAAGTTCAGCCATAAATTTTATTATCTCTTACCCAATGGTAGATTAGCAGCATGGGAAGGCTCATCCCCATATTTACTAGATTCAGTAGGATTTTTAGGATGGGTTTCAGGAAGCTCTACCGGGTTAAGATCCACTTGATCTAGTGTCTTTGCAATAATAGGGTTGTCTCTACCCCCTTCAGGCATTGGAAGATCAACAGCTTGCTCAGATAAAACTACACATTTCAACCAATCATGGCCAAAGATGTAATAAGAAATTTTTTAACAGGACGAAGGATAACAATCACGTCCAAAATCATCTAAATAACATGGTAATTTAACATGATCTAAAATTTCTTTAAAATATGTGCCAAGTTTCATCGTTTCATCAATCGATATCTCAGATTCCTGGTTAGTCCCACTAGTGGGAGCATTCGATGCGTCCTCTTGGCGACCCTCATCCTCCGGCCTCTAACCCCGGACAACTTCTTCAGATAAAATTGCGGAGTCAGTTACAGTGGCCGCCAAATATTCTGGTGCTGGTGTTGAACCTAAAAGTATCACATAATGGAAGTCAGTTGATGTTTTCATTCGACTTTCTATGAAGTATTTTTAAATTACCAGAAGCAGGCTCTTCTCTCCTTCCATCAGTAGCATGAGCAATACTGGGAACAGACGCTGGCTCTTCTTCAGGAGCAGCCAAGGCAACAAGAATTTGTGACTGTTCACCAGCACCCTCCATCACCCACAGAGGAGGGTCAGTCCTCTCCCTCAAAGGGTAAATCGAATAATCCCCAGAAATCCAAACAAGTATGATCAATATTTTAATGATTTAAGATTCATGACTATCTAAAGGACTTACAACTATAGATGAAGCATTTAGTTATGGACTTCTTACTTCAATGTCTTTACTTCTTTGGATTTTTGGGTCTGTTGACACCATCACCTCCAAATACAAGTATTTGAAAGTGAAAAGCCCTTTCTAATTCCTCTTCCATGGCTTGCCATCCTGGAGATACCTCGCCTGGCTCTCGAGGAGATTCAGTAGCTCTGATGGCAGTACCACCATACTGTGGTGAAGGAACCTCAACAGTTCCTTTCTTTGCAAGCTGCAATATGAAGAAAGTAATTTCCTTGAGTAACAAAGCTTTAACTGAAATCAAGTTTCAAAGTAAATATGGAAAGATACTTACATCTTCAGGAGCCACGTAATCGTGCCACTCCTCATCTGTGGAAGTACCAGTCCCCTTAGTGGTGCCATGATCCATCATTTCCTTCACCTACTTTGTGATAGGAATGGAATCATCAATGGAATATATGAGCATCTAAAGATCTCTCATGTAAGCCCGCACCTCATCGAGGTTATCCTCGAAATGGATATCAGTAGAATCCTGATGATTCCCTACTCCAAGGATGTGTAGCCCTTCACATAGGTCCATCCAGGTGGTTTCAGCATCGCAATATAAAATCCGCCATGTCTGGACAACCTCTAGTCCTAGATATTCAGCATGTGAACCAGAAGGCTGTGAGGAGGGTCTTATAATCTTAGACTTCAACTTCTTCCCAGCTCCTGCAATCACAAATAAAGGATAAGAAAATGAAACTTGTTGCCCTATAAAATAATGGTGATTAAATTTCCTCAATGAAGTAACTCACCAGGAGTCAATGGAGTGGGTCTCTTGACTCTAGCAGGAGGATTATATACGGAACAAGGCCACTTTGACACATGTCGTGCCTCATCATCCCCATCTTGGGAATCTGGAGAATCCTCCCCGGGTGAGGAACCCGGTGAATCAGCTCTGGATGAGGAAGAGCCACCTTCCAGACGAAGGGTTTCTTTCCTGACAGTTCTCTTTCTTGTCCCCACCCGAGGAGCCACATGATTTAGTACCCCTTCAGGGTATGATGCTACCCATTCCTCGGCATACCATGTAGTCAAATGACTCTTCGCGCTAGAAAATAGTAGATCAAACACTACCCCGGTCTTCTCCACAGCTGTCAGCAACCAAAGTTGTTGGGCAACCATTGGATGTTGCTCTGACCTGACATGCACAAGAGGGGATACAACAATCTGCTGCAGACAGTTGAATTGGAATGAAAATCTGTATAGAGCATAAGCCTTGCATACAATATCTCCATCAATTCTGGTTTCTAATACACCATCTCTACAAGCTAGCATGTATGACCTAAATTCTAGGTTGGTTGTTCCATCATCAATAAACCACCCGGTTGGAGGGTTCCCATAAGGAAAGAAACGGAATTCTCTGAACATGCTCAGCCTCACCTTCATATCATAGGAGTTGAGGGGTAACGGAAAAATTCCAGAATATGCCTGCACTGATGGCCTAAAAGAACTTCTAGGAACCTGTACTCCGCTTTGTACAACATCAGTCCTAAAATAAGTGGAGATCCATCCCAACAAAACTTGGAATGGTCCCACTATTATCAAAGAAGACTTACCCATAAAGACATGGAGTAAGCTCCTGTGAATCTTCACCAAAATTGGGGTGTCAAACCCAACCATTTTTCTTTCAGTGAACTTGGATGCAACAAAGAAGGTTCCTGGCCTAACGCCTCCCTTCGAATTCCTAACTGGAAAAAGATAAACACTGAGCCATAAGGCTGAGAATCCTGCCATACGGGTCTTCCCTGGGATTCTCTGATCCACTTCATACCCCCACTTTTCAAACAGTCCCGCTTCCAGAGTAGACCAGAATATGCCAAGAGCACCCCTATTATCTATTCTGGGGCAGCTAGGAGGACAAGTACAGGTGGGCCCCTTCTCCTTCTTCTTGGTAGGAAACATATCCATCCACTCCTCTAGATGAATATCCTTTCTAGAATGAGTTTTGGAGGTCTTTGAATTCTTGAGCTTGTGGAAAATTTTCAATAATTCTCGAGCCAAAGCTGGAGTCATCTCCGGATCATTCTAGGTCACCTTGGGGGGGGGGTGAATTCATCATACATATCACCAAAAATTAGAGCCATCAAGATCTTGAAGACATCCAAAAAACTGATGCCTACTTCTCCATGAGTCAGATGGAAAGAATTGGTTTCTGGGCTCCAGCGGCTGATTAGCTCCAGCAAATAGTTATCATTTCTGTAGACATATGTTTTCTTAGCCCAGATGGATTCATATATTGTAGCTCCCTCCAGATGTTCAACAAAATCTACACAGGTTTGTTGCACCCAATATGCCCACATCCAAGTCGGCTTCACACCTCCTCTAGGACGGAAGTCCCAAATCTTCTTCCAGCCTTTGGATTTATCCATATGAGAATTTCAGAAGATTGAGGGATAACAATGCGGCTGCAGATCAGGTTTGTGAGGTTTTAGATCTGGGGAACAAGGGCTATGATGCATTATGTAGGCCTTCTCCACTATTCCAGCATTAACAAATTATCCTCCAACTGAGACATTTGCTGAAGAAAAGTTGGTGTATGTTCGAAACCAAGAATGTTGGAGATAGTTTTTCGGCTCTAGAACGTTGACTTCTTGCAGATGACCATGTCCATATAAAGGCACGTAAATGCTCTGTGGAAAATAATGATGATACTTCTTTAAGTACTTGGCCAAATCTACGAGAGTGCTGTCGCAGATATCATAGTAATCATGCCCAATGATGTTCATCATGTCATCAATCTTCTTGTTATCCAACTCATCAGCTGATTCGATTCTTTTGGGAGCCATTGAATCTGCACAAACATCAGATAATTAACTTTTAATTAAGTTGATATTTCATAAAAATTGTGAAGAAATTTGAAAAAATGGATATGTCATTAAGGCGCACAAGTACCATATTGGCGTGAAAGTCCAAGATGGTCTCGCATGTTTTACCGTGGTAGTACTGGCGCGCAAGTCAGAAACTCACTACAGAAGCGCGACATGAACATAAGCTCTAATGAGCAGAAAGTAGAGTCACTTGCGTGAATGAGATCCCACCTATGCAATGGGATCAAGGTGCTTTGAAAGCCGGGTGCTTTGTGCGATAGTGTCACCAATATTTATAGGTGAGGTCGTACCCCTGTGCATCGGACCCTGCGTGCTAGAAGCCTACCTATGCGCCTACTACTTGCGTGCCACGGTACCTTGTTTCTCATTTTCCTCAGAGTCAAATCCTATTTATTTTTCAGATCCAACTATGAGGGGGGACTTTGGTTGATACTCTTTTCCATCACAATGTTTAATGAAAGGAAAAGGGGAATACCTTAACCACGAAGAGAGTTATCCTTTGAAGAACATCAAAAATTTACAAAGGCATGAACAAGGAACCCTTTAAACATGGGTCACGCAAGTTTCATTATGGTCGTGTAAGTATACTTGTATGCCACATATGGGTCACACAATTCACTTGCGCGCCCTATTCTTTTTTCTCCCAAGGTCCTCAGGTGGCCTATAAATACCCCCTGGGGGTCCCCCATTTCGAGGACAAAAAATCCAAAACTCAAATTCAAGCTCCGATCACCCAAGTCTCCATATGAAGTCTTCCGAAAACTTCTAAGGTAATTATTTACCTAGAATGGATGTTCTAAAGAGGAAGAATAAGGCCTAAGTATTATAACTCATCAATAATTGCGCACCTATGTGTCCAGCCCTTAAGGGAAGTGATGACACTTGCGTGCCACCTTTCCCTCTAGAGGAAACTCGCACACCACCTATATAAAAGCCTCTAGGGATGATACTAAGGGATCCAATTAAAAGTCTCACAAGTATCACTACATAGGTTCTTCATCACCCAATTCAACTTATGTCACGCAAGTATACTTGCACGACCAGGACTTGCGTGCCAGGACAATACTTTCACGCCTCCTTCCAATTCACTTCCTTTCCTCAAATTCACCTCTCCCCTTCAAGATTTAGCATTCAAAACCCTATTTAAAACCATTCATGGCATGGTTCCTATGTTGGATTCCTTATCTGAATGGAATTCTATGGAACATCTCTCAAAAACATGTGATTTACATAACTTTATGTCACTAAGGCTAGATATTTACTTCATTTAACATCATCCTTTAAGATGAGAAGATCTTTAATCTAGGCATCCTCCTTAGGAATAAGCCCAAAGTTTCGTAATCTGGGCATCCTCCTTAGGAGTAATCCCCAAATTAAGAATCTAAATCTCCATAAATCACAAATACCTTTATGGACCCTGTTAATGGGCATCTTACTTAAGAATAAGCCCCAAGTCCCCCCTAATTTGGGCATCCTCTTTAAGAGTAGGCCCCAAGTTAGAGTATCCAAATCTCCATAAATCACAAATATCTTTATATCTCGTGTTTCTAGGCTTATTTTCGGGAGTAAATCCTAGTCTTCACCTACTTGGGCAGTCACACATACATATGTCCCACATCATTCGTTGTGACCGCATCTTTTGTGGCACAAATCATCAGGTTTAATGATACCTCTTGTTTCTCACTCCGAGCATGACTCACATGAGCTTAGAGTGTAAAAGTAACCACGACACATATCTTTGGGCCATTACTCATACGTAATACCCAAAATTCTTAATCGAACTACATGGAATTTGATCTCTACCTTAAAAGTAGAGTATATAGGAAGCCTTTCTAAGTTTCAAGCCAATTACCCATTAATTCTCATCCGTACCATATGACGTTAAACTATATCTTATAATTCTCGAACTACGTGGGTTCTGATTCATCTTTAAAAAGGATACGTAGGTAGCCCATCTGAGGGTATGATTCCAACTATGAAATAATCCATATCCTTCGTAATGACAATAAACTTCAAGTGCCCCACTGAGTGGCTTTAATACCAGTATGGTCAACATAATGACTATGAGATTTCTATATAATGTCTTGAAGGATACCACTGACTCCGAATCTCTAATAAATACGGATGATTCTATATTAATGAAGAACCTAAAATACATAAAAAAGATTCTCTAAATCCCATACATATCAATCATTGATTACAAGATCTAAAGGAAGAAATCATTTTCATGCTTGGTAAATTAATAAGGATTCACGAACATAACTCAAATCTATAAGAGAGTCCCGGAGTAGACAATAATTCCCCCCAAAAAGGTGTGATGATTCTGACCTCCCATCCTCTCAACCAATGAAAATTCTTAAGTCTCATTAGTTCAAAACTAATAGGCACCTACCTTTGGAAAGTAGGTCCTAATGGAAATAGAATCATTCGATGTTTCTAGTTCTACAAATAAACCCATTAGAAACAGATTGGAAAGTTTGAAACATAAACAAACAAGGTCATCCCCATTTCCAGAAGAAACAAACCCCTACTTCTTTGATGTTTTTTACGCAACATTGTATTCTCAAGGTTTCAAGACGTCGACATCGTTTGTCACTTCCAGCTCCGTTCAATGAGGTGAGTCAAAGATGTTGGATGTTCATCAGCATTTTTCATTATTATTTAGAGATGATTTTTATTAGAGGTTTGTTATATAATCCTTAAAATTTAATTCCACCACTCTCCAACACAATTGTTTAATAAAAATAAACACACCACAACGTTTCTGTTACACTACGATGTTGCATCACTACACTATTTCATTTATGAAACTGTATAGCAATTACGCTTGCAGAATGATAAATTTAGGGGATTCCTTAATTGTGAATCATATGCACCTCATTTCCGCACTGCAGTGTCATCATCCACTACACAATGGTGTGAATGAAAACTAAAAAAACTTTTTAATGTTATTTTATTATTTTGTTGAAAATTAACTATTCTGTCTGACCCTTGTTGGTAAATGTTAAGTCCTTTCATGGAAAATCCTGATATTCTGAATTCAATGGTGCTCTATTATTTTCAATCCATGGTCCAATTTAAAAGTTATAAAAACCCACTCACACGTTTACTTTTGCGAACTAAAAAAATTTCAAAATTTGGTTTTGGGCTCACTGGTGCTCAGAATCACATGCTGTTAAAGTGTATGGTGTCATAATAATTCCATATAATTAAAAAAAATTACATTTAATTTACAAGAAATTACATGCACCTCTATATGATACATGTTGTGACCGATATGACTCAATGTGTTTGTTATCAGTTTAAAATTTACAGTTTAGCTCATAAAATATCACTCATCGGAAAATAATAAAATGTGATCATATTTTCTTAAAAATTTATTAAAATGATTAAAAACTCAATTGGGATGTTTAAGAATTAGTCTAATATAAAAACGATATATGATGTGATTTTATGAGTCAAATTATGTGTTTCCAGTTTAAAATGGCATTTTAGTAAAAAGGACAAGTTATGTACTCACAACTAAGTAAATGAATTAATATTGTTTTTATAATTTATAAAAATGATCCATATGAAATTTGGGAAATGTAAAAATTATCTACACCTCAATCCAATTCACATTGAGATCGATATGACTCTAGGTGTGTCTTTTTTATTTAAAACAGACATCAACTTTAGTAAAGGTTTACTCACCTACTCTAAATTGGGAAAATGAATTCATATTGTTTTGAAACTTTAAGAAAACAACCCATAGTAAATTTTTGATGTGTAGGAATCATCCTTACCTAAATATGATACCCTATGTGTCTGTTATTACTCAACGTGCCCATCAAAAGTTTAAAATCAACAAATTAGTTTAATCTGGGAAAATGCACTTGGATTGTCTTTATAACTTAGGAAAATGATTCATAAGACATTTGTGACGTGTAGGAATTGATATCACATCAAAGTGAAACATGATGTGATTGGTCTGAGTCAAACTACATTTTTTCAGTTTAAAATGGATTTTTTGTAAAAAATACAAGCGACATACTCTCAATTGAGAAAACATATTCAGATTATTTTTATACATTAGGAAACTGATTCATATGTAATTTGACTCATGTAATAATTATCTGAACCTCAATATAATTAACAGTTTGATAGATATGACTTTATGTTTTTTTCAGTATATAAGTATCATTTTAGTTTAAAAAATTCATCACATCACAAAAACTAAGAAAACAATCCTAGCTTGTTTTATCTTAATTTAAATTTTGTATTTGTACATTATTTTTCTAATTTTGTTATGTTTTTGGTGTTGTGGTGTGCTATTATAGAACAATGCACAGGTTCTACATTTTGCTATTATAGAACACTATATTATGCTCCATTATCAGTGCTATTTTAATCAATGATAAAATAATTGGGAATTTAATCTTTCTCAAGTAGTTAGTGCTTATCTAGCACTAAAAAATGATATTTTATCACTATTAAAGGAATATTTTGTAGTAGTGGAACAAAAAGGAACTATGTTAATGTTTAATATGATAGAAAATGTGTTGATGAGAAACAAAATGAGATGATGACTGGAGTGAAGTATGTTTTGATTATTCCTAATCATTTATCATGATACATTATTAAAAACGTTCACCTAAAAACAACTACTAGACTCATGAAAGAAGATAAAATGCAGTTTTTTGAGAGATAGGGTGGTGGAGTCCAAGGAGGAATGAAGAATAATTTTAATATATGTCAAGAATGTAGGAATAATAAATCAAGGGAATGTTTAAAATGGATGATACTATGTTTTATGTGTGGATAATAAGGTAATAGAGTATGAAATTTCCAAGAAAAAATAAAAAATTCACATAAGTCAATTTATGAGAATAAGGGTTTCCATATGGAATCATTAACAGTTGAATGTTTAAAATATGGGAATTATGGGAATCATACAAACCTTTGTCCTAGGATGAAATATCATGAAGAGGATTAAAAAACATTTATGAGTAAAGGATTTTTTTGTTGATGGTGAATATAAAAAAATGCCATATGAAAGGAAAGAGGTATTAATAAATAATATAATGAAGCCTATTTAAAGTTTTACGAATGTAGTGGAATTTGTGAAGAGTTTATGTATTTGAATTCAAGAATTATGTTATACGAATTATCAAATATATAAGGATTTTTCTATATATATTTTTTGTTAAGGATTTTAAAGAATATGTTGAATGGTAATGATGACCTAGAAAAGATATTTAATTATAAGGTGATATTTTATGTAAAATGAATGACTAAGGGTAATATATCCCTTAATATATTGCTAATGGTGAGATAATGATTATTAGTTTGAAAAAAATAGATGATTGATATAGATAGAGTAAATTGGACAATATTGACGAACTTGTAATTAATTAATTATTTAATGACAACATGGTTATATTATCATTTATTATGTTTACAACATTTTTAGATTTATGTAATATATTAAAAAATATATGGATTTAATTAATAAAAGAGGAAGTATGTCTGTTTCTATTGAGGTTTTTTGGTAATTTTGATTATTACCATGTTTCATGAGAATATATGACCAAGGTATTCACATATTTGGTATGTAAAAAATATGATATACTTTATGATATTTTGGGGATTAATTTTATATTGATTTTGGGAAATTTAGTGACGTTATTTATAAAATTTTGAATTTTTAAGGGTCTTAAGGTTATCCATTTATGAAATTGTTTAAGGTAAACATTGGATGATGTTTTATATATTAATGTATTACTTCACCATATAAAAATTTATGCATATTTGAAAACCTCTGATAATAATTTTGGTTTTGATGATAACTAGAGTTATTAGGAATAAATTAACATTATGTTATGTGTCTTATGATATGTTAGTGATTTGGGAATGATAAATTAATATTCATTTCTTATAGTAAGATATGAAGTACAAATTTATCAAATCACAAAAAAGGATGAAAATTTTCTTATGAAATGGAATGAAATAAAGTAATTGTATTTTATTGTTCTCTCTGTCTTGATAGTAAAAATTTGAAAAAAAGTAAAATAATTGTGAGGTAAAAATATAATAATATTAATTTTACTTTTGATGAATCAATTTTTTTTCATCATATTGTGTTGATGTCATTTTTTCTTCCTCTAATACACATTGCATCACCACCACTCACATTGTGTTGTAATCCACTACTGTTGTAGGGAGAGCTTAATTCAATTACACTATAGGTTGTTTTTGTGCTATGGGAATCTATGAATGGGGATGATCAATACATGCATGAAGAAATTTTCATTATATGGTGATCTTGCATGGTGGGAGGTCTTTATTTAGTATGGTATCTAGAGTTTTAGTTGGAGGAGATTTACATCATAGGTTATTTCTTTCACCATGGAAATTGAGAAGAAAGGATTTTCATTAGTGTGTGGTTGTTGAATGAGGTATTTTAATGTGCCATAAGTGAACTGTAGAGGAGATAAACGACTTGTAGTTTTGATATTTATGGTATAGGTTTTCACTGTAGTGTAGAGGGTATCATTGTGGAAGTGGATCATTGGTTTTATTCTATGATTTCTGCATCTCAACACCAAATTTTCATTCTAGTGTGGATTTATGAAGGAAATTTTCCCCTTAAGAACAACTATTGCACTACAGAATTCATATCTATACTGACATATAGTGTTAGAAATTATCTACACACACAATATTCAAAAATATTTTATACAATTTATTCATGATGTTGTATGATGGTAATACAACTTATTTAGGTGGATTTTTAATTGATGATTAAATTTATAAAAGAAGGGGAGATGTGATAATGATTTGAGATTGGTAGATGGAGATATATTGGTAGATATTTTCTCCAAATAGGATCAGAAACATAACTTTTAGTGGATGGAATCTTGCAGAGTTATACCATTTCACTATAATTTAAATTTCTATTAGAATTTATAGGTTTTTTTATTTTGTTTTATTTCACCTCATCGCTATATAGGGAGGGAGGATAGTGTTGTAATAGGTTTTTTCAATTTAAGGGAATTGGTTTAATTGAAGTATAATTCTTCAATAGTTTTCAGGATTAGTTTCTCACTCTCATTGTATTCTCTCTATCTCATATTCTTTCGAATGGGAATGATTATTGGCTTTGTTTAAGAGGGTTCTTTCTATTGTGAGTTCTAGAGAGAGATCCATCACAATCATTGGGTTATTTATTATTCTATATTTAGATGTAATTTTACATTACCCACCTCTTTCGTAATCTAGAGCACATGATCAGTGAGAATGTGAGATGAGGAGGATAAAGAGTGTTTACCCTCAGAAATTTCTCACTAGGACTTAATTATTATAACTTCATGATTATTATCACTTCTTTTCCACTTTATCATTTCATGAACCTAAAATTGATAGATCCATTATATTCCATCACTTAGTTTCTTCTAGGTTAGTAAGTTGTTACTTTTGTTTCAAATTATAATTATTTCTATTGAGTTATATTTACTTCCTAATCTCTATGGGTTCAACCTTGGGGCTATCATTCATTTACTACATGATAGTACACAAAGGGAATCGTTATTTCCCATAGGTCGAATAAAAATAAAAACTTATTAAAACTTAAAATACGGAAATTTAAAATATAGTATTATGAAAGTTCAAGGTAAAAACCATATAGACAAGGAATTATTTAATTTAGGTTTTCAAAATATTTTACATATTTTTATTAATGAAATTGGTGAATAATCATATTAGGGTTTTGGAAATATTTTGAAGAAATAAATAATCAAAAGATGATTAGATTGATTGGTTTTAAATCAATATTTCAAAGCATGCAATGGTTTTGTAGTTGTAGGATTTATATGAAATTGGATTTTAGAAAATCTGTCAATTAATCAATGTTTGGAATTATATTATAGATTATTTAGATTCAATTGTCATGGAAACACCTCCTTAATGTGGTAATCCCTTATTTCCCTTGGTCTCGTAATTTAGGGTTTCATCGAATCGAATTCGTCTCAATACAATATTTAAACCCAATTAACCAAAATTCTAAAATGGGCATGAATAATTTAGTGTAATTAGTTACACAATATATAATTTTAATTTCATATTAAAATAACAATTGTCATGATAAAATTAATATAAAGGGATTGTAAATTTAATTAATAAACTATGGAAATCCAAATGCATGAATAAAAACAGGAATTAATTTAAAAAACACACTCCCACTTTGGATAAATTACACTAGAACAAGGTGATTTTAACCCCTCATCCTACTAATGATATTATAAGAGAGATGGAAAGAAATAAAAGAAATAATAATGAAAAATAGATATGAACCTTGTGAGGAACCTTCACAACACAACTTCTCACTCAAGCTTTGGTCTTCAGACCCCCTTGACAAAAATATTTTATCCCTCTATTAATAGACTCAAAATGGGATCATGAAACAATTAATATCATTTAGGATGGGTTCAAAGGTATTAATATGTTGGTCCTAGGTTATAAAATAGTTTGAAACACCTTAATACATTGAGTATAGCTGTTTCTAGGCCATCCCAATTTTTTCCCCATGTTTGATCTATTCACCACTTGTAATTGGTTCACCATATGTAATCTGTTCACCATATGTAATATTTTCACCATGTGTAATCTGTTCACCAAGTGTAAATTTACATAGCATATAATATATACATAGCCTATAATATTTACACAACATGTAAATATCCATCCCCACCTATTTTCTTTGGTTTCAACCCCTAGAAGCATCCCATTTACATTATTCATCATGGGAATCCATATTTTAGTGGAAGTCATGGTCAATTTTGGATTATTTCTTTCATTTCACACAAAAAAATTTATCTTTCCCAATACAAACAATTATAATAAATATTTGGGAAACAATTAATCATTTATACATCAAAAGTGATGCATTTAAAAATCAATAATCATACATGAAATGGGCTTATAAAAATCCACCACACTTCAAATCAGTATTTTTCTTAAGGATGGAACCTCAACATACTACAAAGGATGCTCACCATAACATGATTTAAATCCAATTTAAATAAATATAATTGATAAAATGTAAAGTTAAATGTTTGAGAATAACATGTAAAGTATTTATCAAAACATCATTTTTCAAAGAATAATGATCAAAAATGCATTTTAATTTCCATTTTTGAAATATCCAAGCCTTTTCATTCATCTGTTTTCATTTTCAATTAATTACTAATATACATATGCTTTTTAATTTACCTCATATGAATTTATGCACTCATCATCATGGTATAAATGAATATAGTGATGCACATACTTCAAGAACATGCCACATGCCATTGGTGTACAAGGAATCTGGCATCTCCACCACATAAAGATATAACCAAAAATATTCATGAGGGTTTTTTAATTTGGTTCAAATGAATCTAATTATTTCTGGTAGGTGATTAAATGATGTAAAAGTAAGTCTTATAAAGTAGTTTTGACTCTAAAGTTTAATTCATGATATAAAAAGAAAATTTCAATATAAATCTCCCTCACATATATAATTTCGGTACCCTCCCAATGTTTAATGTGGTCCAATGATACATGTAAGCACAATAAATGAATCATCCAATATTGATATATTTTTATTTTCCCCCAAAAATGTATTTAAGACAAATCTCACATCTACCACCTAACCAAATACACACAAAATATCATCATTCAAGTAATGGTTATTTTTTATCCTCCCAAGACAAAACAAAATTTTATTGCTTATTTAATTATTTCTTATTTATTTTTTTAGATTCAAAGGTGAATAATAAAATACAATGAAAAATATATGGCCTCCCATAAGATAAAAATGAAAAAACCATAACACACTGAAGAATCCCACCACCATCATTATTATTTTAAATATCATGAAAAACATATAGAGGAAGATAAAATGGATAATGTATTCTTGTAATTTTGCCCATTTCTTAATAAGTATGTTTTTAGATTCCATGTTCTATAAAAAGGATTAATGCAAGGTGCATCCAAGGATAAAGGGTTAATAAAAAATTCTTTAATCATGTAAAATGGGATTAAGTTCCGTCATAGGTTTGATATGATGCAAAGAAAGTTATAGAAGAGAACATGCCTGAGTTTCGTATGAAATATACTGTATAAATAACGGGAAATATTGGGCTTTGAGGATGTATTGGGAATAAGATGAATGGTTTATAGAAATAATCATGGTAATTCATATGAATAATTAAATTAATTAATGAAAATATTAAAAATTCAAAGTATGACCAAATTATAGGAAAAATTAATTTTCAGTGATTAACATGATCCTCAAATCATGATTTTTCAAACCCTAATCTGCATTATTATCTCTAAAAATTATTTTCAAAATTCTTCTTATTCAAATTTATTGGAAAAGGAATTTAAATTCATGGAGTGGCCATTATCCTAGGTAGTTTTCGTCTCATAGTTTTGTTTATTAAAGAAAGAATCAAGTGCATGGCCAATGAGCCTGTACCCTAGTGGTTCAGGCTCTTGCTTGGCATCTAAAAGACCCAAGATCAAATCTGAGAAGGGGAGAATTCCTGAGGTACAGTAGCAGGGTATTGTAGAAGCACTGCATCACATCACTGTAGCAGTACTGTAGCAGCGGAGGACTATAGCAGCGGCAGCATTGTAGTGGTGGAGGGACTGTAGCAGGGAACTGTAGCGGCGGTGGTACTGTAGCTGCCCAGGTACTGTAGCAGTACTATTCACCGAGGGGTCCTTTGGGCGAAAAAATGGGCTTTCTAGCCCTGTATACAGGCCACTTGGCCTTGGGCCTTCAGGCTATGTAATGGGTCACCCTCTACCCAGTCTAAAGAGGTCTTTGCTTTAATAATAAATTGAGGCTTCGGCCCCAAACTTTAAAAAAAAGTGCGGGCATGAAATTTGTAGTAAAATCTATAAAATAGTAGAATGTGGGGAATAAAGTAGAACAATTATGAAATGAATATTTTACTAAACATTTTAATTATGCTTTGAAGTTGGATATATGGGTTCTACCTATACTAGTTCATGATGTGAATCAGTCTCAGGACGTGTAATTGTCTTACAGTTTCTTCTTGTACATTTTGTGGCTTTCTTCTAGCCTTGGTCTTAATGGTATTACAAAAATAAAAATATTCTATTGAATGTATATTCCATATTCAATTAATTTTGAATGATATTGGGGTGAATGAATACAAACCACTAAAAATAGAAAATAAATAAATAAAAACAAAAAACTTGGGTTTACTTGAAGAATTAATTTTGTTTAATGTATTTGGATCAGCCTTACCTGCCACAATCCATTTATTAATTTATTAAAATCCTCTTTTGGAAAAGTGGGTACCAAAAAAAACATCCACGGTCACTTAGTCACACATATCCCCCATCCAAACCACACACCACATTCAAAATTCAATATTCCCACATTCAAATTTCAAAACTAAAATATAGAAATACCGCAAAAATCAGAATCGAACCACGGGATACCCACCTCAATCCACATCACAGGGACCTCGAACAGCACCTCAGAGCCATCATCATATCACCGGCAATAAATCACATCACCATCACTGCCATCATGCCTTCACAACAACCAAGACACTGCCCTCATCACCGCAACACTGTTGACAGCTTCTCCAGCATCTGCCCCTGAACGTAGAAACCCATCATAGTAATGATTCGTTACCCCCTTTCACCAAAACACCATCATCATCATCGCCAGAGTTGAACCCAACCTCGCTATCAACGATCGAAATGTCATCACCGTCAACCTCCCAATGTATGATCAGAATCACATCCCAAAGAAACTTAATGACCTCCCCACAGCTCCACCTCAGAGAGAAAGGATGGCCCCTAGATCTAGAGCAGAGAAGAAACAGGCTTTTGTAGGAAAAAAAATAGCTAAAACCTCTGTGAACATTCGACGTTGAAGAAAGAAATCACTGGCACAGTCGTAACAACCGAACAACCAGCAGAAAAAACAGTATACCAAACCCATTTCAAAACACTCCCAAAAAGACTGAACACCACATCAAGGAAGGAATCAAAGCCAAAAACAGAACCAGGGAAAACCTGGAGATCCCTTTTATTATTCTCTAAAGAGATGAATTATTTCTGATGGCAGTACTTGCGTGATCTCCATTGGATAGATCCACCATTTCTTACCCATTCCTGGTGAACTAAATAGAAGGTCATATACCATTGAAACCTGATGTCCTCTATCAAATGTGGTGGATTTAGTTACTCTTATATTTTTAGAGGTCTTCCACTTCAACTTATCTTTATTCTTTTCAATGTTTTTAAGTTTATAATCTTCTTTCACAAATAAATATATCTCTTATACGCCTTTAATTTCAGTGACACCCTTAACTTTTTGTGTTTCTTATTCTCCAAAATCACTGTCCTCTCTCGCATTGTATTTCTCCATTTCCTGGTGAATGTTTAAACATATTTGATCACATCCAACTCTCATATTGTGTTATCCACTTTGGACGTTGATCAACACATGTCCAATGGCTAAAAATGATCTCCCCAGAATGAGTGGATTTTTATCCTCTTCTATATCCAACACTAAATATTATATAAAAAAGATAAACTTTCCCACCATGATTAGAATGCCTTCGATTAGTCCTCTTGGGGATTTCACTGTTGAATAAACTAATTGATGAAGTAACATCATTGTATTCAATCCTTCCATCCCCAAACTATTGAAAGTAATGTATTACAAGATATTAAAAATCACACCTAAGTCACACAATGATTTTACACATGTTTTAGCTCTGATAAATATGGGAATCAAAAAGCTACATGAATCATGTTGCTTCATAGTCCGGTCCATTGATACCTATAATAAACACTCTCATATAGGTGGAATGGTGCCAATCTCTTCTAACTTCTTCTTATCAATTACCATCTCTTTCATGAATTATTTATATGTCTGCATGTTTTTGAGAGCCTTTACAAAAGTAATATTGATATAAAATTTTTTAAAGTGTTTCAAAAACTTCCCTTTTTGTGTCATTATTCCCTAGAACCATACTTTATACAAAATGAAATCTTAGTTTTTACTATGGTGGTTCCTCTTCACCTTCTTATTCCTTTGTATTTTCAACTTCTTTTTCACTTTCTCTCATTCGTTGTTTTCTTAAAAAATTCATACTAATTACTTGTGTTTTATTACAACTTCTAATAAGTACAACATTTAAATATACACATGGTCATACTTCATGGAATCCCAGTAGTAATCTATTGGGTCTCTCTCTATGCTATTCAAAAATTTGGCCAACTTGATACTCAACACTCTACAATCCATATTATTGGTTCATTGATTTTTCTTTTATTTTATTGAGTACAACCCTAGTTGTTTTCATGTATATAGACAATGTTTCCTCTAATATATGGACCTTTCATGTTAGTGTAGTCCCTTACGATGATTTTTCGTGTTCATCTAGCATTATTTGATATACATATCCCTGTTGTTGTTGAGCCTTCAAACCTAAAATTGATTACCATGATTTTAACCAGTATAATTTTTGTCTTCTAACCTTTAAGGTTTTGTTGTTGTCTCATAATTATTAATATCTTATTGTTAGTGATTCCATATGTTCCACCATCTATTCATTATTTTTGATTGTGTGAATTCCCTTTCATTTCATCCCTTATCCTTTACACAAAACATTATTGATCACAATTTCATCCAACATGATATAGATTTCTTCAAGATACTTCCTTATCATTGATCCTTCAATTGTATCAATTATAATTGAGCTATTTTCTTGTGAAAAAACCCTTATAAAACTTTGGGATTATTAGTCATAGATCTATACCATGATGGGGGAATTTATGAGTCATATATTTAAGAAATTATCCTAAAGAGTATAGTGATTCATCCTCAAATTGGAATAAGTTTATAATCTTTACTCATATGTCTATTGGCTTAGATGGTGGAATGAATTGAGAATGAAATATCTTGTCTAGCTCATCCCATGTAGTAATGGAATGTACATGAATGGTTTGGATCCAATCTCAATATCACCCGCATAATAAAAATCACAATAGATGGTTTCTTACCGCATCGATTAAAAAAATTTGAATTTGGAATGTGTTGTAGAGATCAAAGAATCTTCCCAGATGTGTGATTAGATCTTCATGTGGTAGTTCAGTAAATTTCACATTGTTTAAGATCATAAAAAAATTTGTAGTCTTGATATCAAAGTGGTTTTCTATAGTGTGTGTGAGTGGGGGGGGGGGGTTGATAGGATACTCATTTTCAATCCTTCATTTAATGCCACACGTAGTCTATGAGAATATATAGTCTTAGATTTCTTTGAAGAATAGTTTTAGAAACTTGATTATTATAAGTACCAGCCATAGTTGTAGTGAATTTACTCTATGGGATTGATACAAAATGTGGTGTCAACTTGATGATTTTTTTATCTTTGATCAAGTGTAATAGTTGTGTATTAATGATTTTAATCTCTGAATTTCATCACAAAAGACCTAACAGAAAAAGAGGAATTGAAATAAATCAACATATTTAAAATTAATGTTCAAATCCTAAAAAATAAAAATCAAAAGTCCCAGAAAATGATGCTAGTTTTGAAGGTCCCAAAGGGTGTCATTATTTTCCTCAAGTCTAACAAAATAAAAATTTTAAAAAATTAAAACTAAACTATAAAAAAATTTAATATTGGGAATGATTGAGGTGAAATCCATAGAGAAATAAAAATAGTTTATTTTGTTTTTCAAAAGATTAGATTTATTTAAATTAAATAAAGAGGTAAAGAATTAGATTAGTGTTTTTGGAAATAGTTTTCATAAAAGAATAATTAAATGAGTCATAGATTGAGTGGTTTTAAATCAAGTTTTGAAAGTGTGTCAGGGTTTCGTAGTTTTAGGGTTTAGATGCAATTGTATTTTATAAAATAATTTTCTTAAACCATTTTTTGCATTAGATTTGAGATGAGTTGGATCCAAAGTCATTGTATCCCTCCTCGATGTGACAATCATCAATTTATCTTAGTCTATTAATTTAGGGTTTCCACCAATTAGGTTTGTCTTGATAGCATATTGAAACATGACTACACTAATTTAGAAAATTGTCATGCACCATTTAGGGTAATCAGTTTCATAATTTATAATGTTGCTTTCATATTCAAACACCAATGGTAATTATAAAAGTAAAATAATGGGATTGGAAATTGATTTACAAAACTATGGAAATTTAAATACATGAATTAAGAAAAATGAATAAATCCAATAAAACATTCCCCTTTGGATACATAACCCTAAAATGATCTGGTTTTACCCCCTCATCCTAGTGATGAGAGATTAAGATGAAAATAAAAATATAAAAAAACAATAATGAAAAGTAAAGATGAAATTGGTGATGACCCTGCACATTGTAGAATATAACTCTAATATTTGGTCTCATGATCCACCTGATAGAAATAACTTGATCATTTATTTATATACTTTATATGGGATCATGAATCAGTCAATAAAATTTATAATGGGTGAAAATATGGTCATAAGTGGGTCTTTGGTCATAAAACAAGTCGACACTGCTTAAATATCGAATCTTTCCATTTCAAGGTTGTTTGAATTTTTCACCACATGAAATCTATTCACCATGTGTAATATGTTCATTAAGTGTAATATATTTACCACATGTAAATTTACACAACCATTAATATTTACACAGCCTGTAATATTAACATAGCCTATAATATTTACCCATCCTGTAATATTTTTACAACATATAAATTTCTCTCTTATCCTCTTTTAATCAGTTTCGACCCCAAGAATCATCCCATTGACATCATTCATCATTGAAATACATCATTTAGAGGAATTAATGGATGATTTTGGATGATTTTTCTTATTTCCCACAAAAAATTGTATCTTTCCAAGTATGAACAATTATATTAAATATCAAAGAAATAATTAATCATTTATACATCAAAATTGATTCATTTATATATCAAAAATCATGCATGATATGGTATTATCACTACTCTCTAGTGGTTTATTGTTTTATGGCTTTTTAAATTATTATGTGGTATAATCTATGGATAATTAATGATGCTCTGTGGGTGGTCATGTTTTTAGAACTGTTTCTAGAGACCAAGGATAGAAAAATTTGATTCAATAGTTTAAGATAAGTAGTTTTAATAACCTACTTTATTTTTATATATTTGATATTATTTTTTTATTATGGATTTAATTTTAATTTTATTTATTAAATTGGTTGTGAAGGCCAAAATCCAATTTATAATAAATGTGAATGAAAAATTTTCATTTCTCATCAAGGACCTTTCACATAAAATTGAAAAACATATAAGGATATGTTGTAAAGAATAATGGATCTCACAAATATTCCCAAGAAAGGATGAGGAATTACTCCACTGCTTGGAATTTTATTTTTAGGAGGCACGTCATGATTTAGATAAAATGGTCAAGGAATACGATAAATCAAGAAAAAAAATCAATTTCGAAGATGGAGTTGAGGAAGTACTTTAAGAGATGTCCAGGAGTGATGTTGTGTCTAATGTTTAATCTAGGGTAACCCTTGTTTCTAATTCTAATGTTGAAACTAAATTTAAAATTATTGTGTATACATCCAAGTCACAAATTGGCATGGGTGGAAATAAGAAGAAAAAAAGAGGGAGAGGGGATGAAAACTACTAAATTATGGAAACAATGATAGACATGGTAGATGATAAGTATATTAATCCTGATGGAATTATCAACGAATAACCTCAAACACCATCTAAATAGAAGCTTAAAGAAAAATAAAAGGATGAGTATGATGTGCTGGCAACTAAAATTGAGGAGATTAGTTTGTATTTTTAAGATAAGTTTCCAAATTAAGAGGAATATAAGTTTAACTAAGTTTGTAAAATAATAAAATTGTTTCCTCAACTATCCAATATATAATGTTCTCTAATTTGTTTTTAAGAAGATAAGATCCATCATGTACGAAATACCAAATTAGTCTTGGATCAATCTATACTGTGTAATGCTTTTTTATACTCTTATTACTTGGGAAAATGATTCAAGGTCGGTCAAAATGACCTTAATTAAAGGAACTTCATGGGAGGAATATCTAGTTTTTTATAAGACTTTAGGAATTAGTTTTTTGATTTATATTTTGTTTTATAGTTTATTTTCAATCACTTTTATCTTTTTTATATTAATCAGGTATATAACTTGAGTTTTCATTTGACTTTTACATTTATTGGTCCATTATGATAATTTCACAAAATAATAAAAACAAAAGATAACTTCATGGGGAAAGGGTAGTGGTGCTTTAATAATTTAAATTTTTACTCCATTACATGATTAATTTATATTATTGTATTTAAAAGAAAAAATGCATACCCCACCTTAGAGTTTTCCTATATTATGATAAAAACATTCTTTGGAATCCAGTGATTCCATGTTTTTTATTTAGATGTTGATAAGAATAAATGATTAAGATGGGGGATTTAATGATTATAGATAAGTATAGGGGTACAGATTTGATGAATCATATCATGGGGAGGTTAGTTAATTCATGTAGATGAAATATCCTTCCCCATGTTTCATACTTTGAATTTCTGAAATTCATGTCGGTCGATTTGTTATTATTAAGCATTCAATGTGCTATTGACCAATATCATATTTCACCCATTAAAGATAAGTTTCTAATCTATATTTTTCATATTCTTTTTAATGACCATTTTGTGGGATATACTTGATAAATTTTTATATACTAGAGAATTCATTGAATATTGTCAAATACATGATTGAAAAAAATAATTTTTAAAATGATTGAGGAATATCTTATTTGAGTCCTTTATACTTAACCAACTTTGACATTGGTATCTTTATATATGCCTATAGAATCCATGAATACCCATGTTAGTGAAGATTCAAATTACAATCCTATTTTATCCTTCCTACCATTGTTCTTATTATTTTTTCATGATTTTAAATGTATCAATTTTGTGGAAGATATTTTCTATAGTGAAAAATGGATGTTTCTCATTAAAGACACGATATGGGGTGTTTCATTTGGTATTCTGAAATATTCATGAATGAATTTCATTATGATTTATTTTTTATTAGATATGTATCATTATGATTTATTGTTTGAAAATATTAAAAAAAGCATGATTTGAGAAAATGTGTGAGGAAATATTTTTAAAAAGTGGGTACTATTCTTTTTATTCATTATTTAGGTTTCTAAGCCTACTTTGAATATGTTAAGTGTGGAGTGATGAAATTATTATTTGATTAAGAGTCATTCATTAGGTTTGATAGTTTTTTATCATGCATATTTATCTATAGTGAACCTATTTATTGAGCCTTAATTGTTTTTCATAGTTTACCAAATTACCTAAAGCCTTATAGAGATTTGAACCTAATTGTGAAAACCTTAGGATTAATTATGATATTTGACTTTTCAATATAGATAATTTACATTTCTTTCAGGACTATGGTAAAGAGAATATACTTGAGGGAAGTGAATAACTACATTTAAAATTATTACCTCAAGTAATGAGAAAAAATAATTCATAGTGGTGAAGATCAAAAAGGTGGCATGCACACTAATAATCAATTAAGATGATTTTATATAATTTTAGAGAAGTTTATAAATATTCAAAAGGGGAAGAGTCAAATATATAATTGACTTAGCTTTCTTAAATAATGAGGATTTAGAAATATATATTTTGTATAAACTTTGAAATATGTTTACTCACTGATAATCATATTATTTTCTTTATAATTGTTTTTGAATATTGGTTTCATGTGTGGAAATTTGGTTTTTGTGTAGATTTATGATTAATGTCAAGATTTATCATTGTGTGGTGGATTTGATAACTATATTCTATGCATAAAATTTTCAAATAAACATTACTACATATTTGGGTTTATTTAGCACTAGCCTTTATCTATAGTAGAAGAAATAACTGAAAATGGTTTCCTTTTATCAATGCTAAAAAATGATGATAAGACACAACCTTTATCAGTTCTTTTTTTAGTGTTGATAAAGGGTACCCTTTATCAGTGATTGTTTGTAGAACTGATTAAATTGGTCATTATCAGCACTAAAAAAGTAGTAATAAACTATATTTTTATTAACAATAGTAAAAATCACTGATAAATGGTAGCTTGTATTTGTGCTAAAAAATTCACTGATAAAAGATATCCTTTTTCAATGCTTGTATTTTAGTTCTAATAAAAGGGACACTTTATCAGCCCTTTTTGATAGTGTTGATAAAAGGTACATTTCATAAAAAATCTATCATTAAAAAACATATATTAATATATAAATATATATATATATATATATATATAATATTTTGTTAAAAATGATTTATAGAAGACTGAATATGAATTTACACTTAATATATAATATATTTAGTGAAAATTTATTATTAAATTATTAAAACATAATATTAATTAATAATTTTCCAATTATTATCGATTAATTTTCATTTAATAAAAATATGATGACATAAAAATTCAAAATATGAATGAATGATCTAAGATAAGTTAAAAACATGACTTGAAATTTAAATGGTTATCACTTTTGATCTAGGTGTCTATTTGGGGTCTACCGCATATAAAATAAAAATCTTCAAAGAGATATATTTTTTGATGATTTATGGGGCCTAGTCACTATATTTTTGAGGTAAAATGCCTAAAATTTATCAGAAATTGAGTTTTTAGTTTAGATACCCTCATTTTTTATTATTTTAAGGTCCAATGTTTTTTCAGGACTAGATTCTTTGATAAAAAGTTTGAATTTTTTACTTTCAAATTCTTATAAGGGGTAAAATTGTATTTTCCAATAGTAAATGATTTGAGAGAATTTTTCTAACAACATTAGTTTATTCTGAAATAGGGCATTTACCCTAGGACCTGAGTTTGGTGAAAATGGAAGCCATTCAAATTTTAAAGGAATAATTAATAATAAATATTTAATAAATTAAATATTAATTTATTCATGAAGTTTCATTTAGTAATATCATTTGAATAGGGCATTGGATTGTGTTTTTTTCTTCTTTTTTGAGTTCATAATGAGGAATTTTTCATTTGTGAGGCATAAACTCAAGTTGGGCGCCGTGGTCGTTCCTGAGGCCCTGTTTCGTTTCTTCTCTCATTCTCCCTTTACTTTCTTTTTATTTTATTTTATTCATTTCTTCCCTATATTCTGACGCACATCCCTATGGATCGTATTTCTCATGTTTGAGAGTGAAAAACATGATATATATAGAGGGATAGAGGGAGAGATAGGAATAAGCGTATCGCTGCGGATCGTGGGATGGGCTGGATCGTCGTGGGACAACCGTGGATAAAATAAATGGGTAAAGATTTTGAAGACTCCTTCTAAAGGTATTACTTTATTAAGTTTCACAGTAAACACCAATTGTTTAACCATTTTATAGTTTTGATCCTCGATTATTCTTTCTTGGGACCACCTTGAGGCTGATCTACTGCTTCTGAGGTGAAAATTGGGGTTTTAGGGAAATTTAGAGGTTTTTAATCTAGGAAAACACATCTACATGACATGTGGTTTCGGGAACACAAGTCATGTGTTCTTCCTTTTTGGGAAATATGAATTTTTATATGTAAACACCATGTATGTGGTATACGTGTTGTGTACTGGTACTCATCTGTGTAGCCGATTACCCGAGCAGGTTTCCTATATAAGGGGAACATGTATTATAGAGTATACAGTCAGACCCCATGTGGGCCACATGCTATTTAGAAGTACATGACCTAGAAAAATAAAGGGCATATCTAGTTGAGGTACATGGTAAGGTACCCTATGTAGTGTACACACCATGTACCCATCTTACACACCATGTACTTGGGTGTTTACATTCCTATTCTAGCCAGAGTACTGGCCTAGGTGGGGCTTTGGGAGTACATGCCATGGGCTCAGGGTGACACACTATTTATTTCCACATTCTTAACACTCTTTGGGGTTTTCATATAATTTAACCTATTATTATTAATTTGACCAATTAGTAGTTCATTCTGAGTATCATTTCTTGCAGATCACGATGGTAAGACCCATCAGGTGGTTTGAGGACTCTTAGGTGGAATTTTGGGATTTTTTCCTAATATATAGTTTATTCCTCCAGTAATTGAATCCATATTTCTCTTGAAGGTGAGAGATTTTTTATGAGATGAGCCATGGTATATCTCTCTAGACTGTTGTTTCGTAGCTTTTCCCTTGAGGGCGTCTCCCTTGGGAGATGTTCCCTTCTGGACCAGAGGTTTGGAGACTAGCTTCTGAGGATCCCTTGTAGGATTCCATTATTTAGATCTCAACCTAGTGGATCCCATGTAGGATGCCTCTATCTTTGTCATGTCACCAAGGGTCCTCTGTGGGATACCTTTTATTACATGCTGACCTATGGAATCCTTAGTAGGACCCCTTTACCAGTTTATCATTCAGAGGATCCCATGTAGGATGCCTCTTTCTTCATACTATATTGAGAGGGCTCCCATAAGGACACCTTTTCTTATGTTCCATTTGAGGATCCCCTATATGATGCAACTATTGACTTTACCTTAGAGGATACCTTTCAGGATTCCTCCTTTACCTTTATAGCAAAGGATCCTTAGTTGGACACCTTCACTTATTCCTAAACTTTGAGGATCCTATATAGCATTCCTCCTTACCTTTTTTGATGAGGATCCCCAAGTAGGATTCCCTTTTTGTGTTGTCACTTGAGGGACCCATCGAGTTCCAAAATTTTCACGGACCCTAAGCTAGTATATTATGTTTTTGTAGAGATGGTAGCAGGTGTCACCTTAGAACCTGTACTGAACTGGTAAGCCCATGGAGCTGTTGTAGTAGTGTTGGGTTTAGGTGTTTGGACACCCTCACTCTTTTGTTTATTCTTTCAAATGTTTATTGATGTGGTAGAGATGTTTACCAAAGGTCAATTTTGGTTGGTGGATGTTGAGCATAACACAAGGCACCTTTCTTTCTATTTGGGATTCCCGAAAGTTCTTCCTCATATATCGATTTTGAGCCATGTTATTTATGATATTTACTTGTAGACCTAGGGTTAAAACCTGGGATTGGGCTATTGATATAGTATATTTGATTATCATATTATTGGTATTTCCATAGGTTCTTCCTATTATCCGGTTGTTGAGCCTATGATTATGATATACAAGCATGGACTCTCGAGTAATGATATTATTGGATGATTCCTATCTTCCGGGTGATGAGGATGATTATGCACTCCTCTTTTTGATATATGATGAGGATAATTACACTTTCCTCAACTTCTGTTCTATAGAGGATGATTACACTCTCCTTGACCTGTGGATTACAATAAGGATAATTACGCTCTCTCTGATCATTTACTTGACCATGGTGTTGGGCATGGAGTCTCACATTGTTGGATACCCAGAATGATTATGCTATCTTCGGTGGTATATATGATTCTACTCCACCTTATTTGATACTCTAGGATTGGGAATGGTGTCTCAATAGTGATTTCTCCTTTCAAATTTTGAAAGGGTCAGATCATTAGTGATTATCCATGTTCCAAATGTTGGGACCGCCTATGGACCAAGACCTAGGGCTCAAGCAATATACTGAATTTAAATGGATTGATAACCATTATGTCTATATTAGTATTGATATACAAGATGTATAGATTAAATAATATATAATCCATGATTTTAGTGATTGAGTCAAGTACGGGTGAACCAAGGTGTAGGAAAAGTATCCCCCTGTGGAAATGTTGTTTTCTCATAGATATTTCATGGCATTGGACAAAGAAGGTATATGACAATTGGGATTATGAACCCAAATATTTACTTAATTATAAGAAGTTTGAGTGGAATCACATCTAGATAAAATCCTTTTCATAGGATTCCCAGGAGATTGGGATTACAGATCCAAGTATCAACCACTAATTAGTTTTATGATTTTTCATTCACCTTTCTCATGAATATTCATATTTATGTATATATGTAAAGTTATGGGACTATAAATGCATACAAATATATATATGGAATCCACGTTGGAACTTTCCAATTGACTGGGATTATGGACTTGGCGTTTGAATGTGGTTTCAAGTTATTTACTTTAATTATCTGTACAGTTGTGTCTCAGTTAGGGAAAGCACATTTCTTTTGCAAGCACTTATAGTAGAATAATTTATAGGTACATCATTGGGGTGTACAAATGATATTATTTTTCACCCCTACACGTGCACCTCAATGTACGTTTATAATTTATGTATACATTTAATGTTTAGCACATTTGTATGGAGGATAGGGATGAGGCATTGAGTTGCATGTTTGAGTGGAGCTACTCATGTGGGTTCTTCTGTTCAGGATGGTGCAGTTCAATAGTGTCTAGAGACAAGGTATGTGGTCTAGCTCTTATTTAGTTGTAGATACATGTACTTTTCATTAGTTATTTTATATTCCTATATCTATATTTTCAGCCCAGTGGGTGGATAATGTTGTATTTCTGACATAGTTGTTTGGGATTTTATATATTTTCATTTATTATTATAGCATGTTCTATTTTAGTTTATTTAATTCTCATGCACTATTTTTATTTATTGTTTTTTAAGGTACATAGATATTTCCTCAATTTTATTACTCTAATATGAGTGTATAGTCTCCCCACAATACCACCTTATTCCCTCACTGGTAGTTGTTAGCCTTTAGCGCATGGGGTGGCACACTTGAGGCTTTGTAAACAACCAACTCGAAGCATGATTTCAGTGGAATCTACGGCATGATGTTACAAGCTTATTTTAGAGATATTATTTTACTATTATTTACTATTTTGGATATGGTAGATATAAGTATTATAAATGTGTCAGAACCTGTGATGGATATTGGATTGGTGTGTTGAGAACACCTATTTTGGTAGGAATTCATAGTTTCTAGGGTATATGATTGCTTTTTTGATCTATAATGTTATAGTTGGAAATGACTTTCACCTTGATCAATGCATTTGTTGTATGAATGTTTTTATTTATTTTGGATCTATGGTTTTTAGCCCATTGGAAAGAGGCTAGAGAGAGATTTTGACTCTTGCATGACACAGGTTAAAGGCATATCATTCATCATATTTGTCATATGTAATTCTCATCATATAGGCGTGATAGTGTGTGTTTTTAATAATGAATGGGGCCTATTGAATTGTCCCTACTAATATATATATATATATTTCCTTATAGTGGAAGGTAATTTTGATCTATGTTGACGAATTTATGGTGAGGTTGATGACTCAGTCCTCATACACATGAGGTTCACTGACCCTAGTAGCTCAATATGGAGTGTGATTCCCTTTTGTTTTACCCATTATAGGTTGTTGTTTCTCAGGTCTTGGTTATCTAGTCGGATCACAGTGTATGATGCTGATGGATACTAAGTCTTATCTTGTGAACTGGACCTCAAGGGGGTATTAACATATATGAATGCCTGGTGAGTGTCAGTTTAGTCACTTTTTCTATGTTGGTATCATGAGCTACATGGAGAAGTTCTTTATGAGGATGCTTAGTGAGGTTCATGACCTTAGAAGATGATTTCTTAGTGTTAAACCTCATAGTTCATTATGATCTCTACCTTCCTTAGATAGATTTAATCTATTGGGCTAGGTGGTTAGACCTTGTGACCCAATTGTGAGACTTGATCTATAGGGAAAGGTGGGAGGACTATAGACCCTTATTTTTGGCTCAGACCCTTGTAGGTCGATGTCCATTTTGATCAAGGGAAACCTACGTGAGAGAAATTATAAAATGTTTTTAGATCCCTTTTAGGCAATGGGCATTGTTATATGATTTTTTTAGATCAATGCTGGAAGGTTCTCGAGTTGCGTTATATGTATTTTTATGCTTTCAGTTTTTGATGAAGCACCGAGGATGTTTGTTTTTCAAGACTGTGTTAGAAGAGTATAACTTTTCAGGTGTCTAGCCTAGTTGAATAATTTTTTTCACTATTTTTAATGTAGTTATAGAATGGGTAGATGATCATTATTGGAACAATGTTGGGTGATGAGCGGTTAAGGAATAAATCTTGGCATATGTGAGGTGCCCGATATTGAAGAGGAGTTCCTAGCAAGATTTTTAGGTAATGAAACTAATGGGCCATGTAGAAAAGTCATCTCAGACTTGTAATGGATGACTTACTAGAGTACGAGTTGGGTGATAAGGTGAACACTATTTGTAGGTGGTATTATTTGAATATAAATTTTTGAGTGGATAAGTGCGAGCCGAGGACCGATTGTATCAAGACTAATTGTGGGCTTGGTTGATAGGAGTTGTCGTTAAAAGAGAAATGTCCCTTTGTGGTAGAGGGGATATCAAAAATGACTGGGTACCACATAATAGTCAACCTATGGCTAGACGTAGGCATTATTTGTTCAGATATATAGTATCAGGTGTTGGTTAAAGGAGGGTTAGCGTGTTTTTGGTGAGCGCTGATCAAATAGAGTTGTATATTCCTTTCTATGGAAACATGGATAAATCCTATTCGGAGATGATCATGCTCTATCTTGAATTTATCTTGAGTGCTCTGAGAGAGAATCGACCATACTCCAAGAATATTTTCTTTTAAATTTATTCCCGGTTTATGATCGAAACTTGTTGAGGTTATGCTTAAGGAGCAGTGTAAGGTAAGACATAAGATGAGTAGTACACCATTGGTCTTATGAGGGTAGTGACCCTTGTTTCATTTACAATCTGGTGTTTTCCATGAGATTTTGAGCTCAGAGTGAATTTTGAGAAGAAAATAAGGGTATTCCTTTAGTGGGGAGTACAAGATCAATCACAGTTAAATGCATTCTGTGTAGGAGACAGTTGATGGATGTATAGGATGGATCATTGGATAATCCATATAGCTTAGTTGTAAAGATGATTATGTTGAGAGAATGACTACTTGTCTCACCACTAGGATTCATAGGGATGATAAGGATTCTGGTTGGGAGATTATATGTCCTGTGTTCTTTCTGAACTAGAATTTTGAGCAAAAATTTGAAATTTTTTATTTCAGATACTTTTAAGGGGTAAATGGTCTTTTTCACCTAGAAAATGATCCCAAATAATTTTTCTGACCACCCTATTTGCCCCAAAATAGAGTTTTTACCCTATTATAAGAGTTTGGTGAAATTGTTTTCCTCATATCATAATAATTAATATTTATTATCCAAAAAAATAAATATTAATTTATTTTTGTAGGTTCATTCAGTCATATATTTTTAATGGAGCTTCAGATTGAGATTTTTTCTCCTCCATTGAGTCTAGAATGGGTAATATTTTCTATGCGATGCATTAAATCATGTTTGGCACTAGGATCGGCCCATACCACCGTTTTATTTTAATTTTTTTCTTATTTTTATTTATTTTTTATTATTTTCAACCTTTCTTTTTGGGATTCTCATGCACACCCCTATGGTTCCTCCTACACATTACCTAAAGAGATAAAATTGTGTTTGGAGATAGAGAAAGATAGAGAGGGGAATAAGGGTACCACCATGGAGGTTGGGACACCATCATCTTGTGACTACCATGGACCATCAAAACGGATGAAGCTTTAGCAAATTCCACCCAGAGGTAGTATATTTTTATGTTTCATGATAAATCAATGTTTTTTTTCCTATATTATAATTTTAATCCACAATTATTATTTATTATGACCACCTTGATGGATGATATAGTACTTTTGGGGGTGACAATTATGGTTTCAGGGCGATTCATATGTTTTATATTCGAGAAAACCCATATACATTGTGTGTGGTTCAGGGAACATAGGCCATGCATTCTTCTATTTTGGGTAAGATGAATTTCTGGATGTACACACCATGTACTAGTACTCGGTATTGTAGCCGAGTTCCCAACCAGGTTGTATGTGTAAGGGGAACATGTCGTGGAGAGTACATGACAAGACCACGTGTGGGCCACACGCCATGTAGAAGTACATATCTAGGTCAAATACATTGTTAGAACAATAAAGGGAAATCTGAAGGAACCCCATGTAGGGTACATTCCATGTGATTTTCTTATATTCCATGTACTTGGGTGTTTACATGCCATGTCCGGCTGGAGTACACGTCCAGTTGAGACTTTGGGAGTATACATCGTGTGCTCAGGGAGACACATCATGTACTTACCCTTTCTCAACCCTCTTTGGGGCTTTCGTATATTTTTTCCCATGACTCATAATTGGACCTATGAGTTTTCCATTTTGAGTATATTTTCATTTATATCATGATGGTAAGACCCATGAGTTGTTTTTAGGACTCCTCGGCAGTGTTTCAGTCTTTTTCCTAATAGAGAGTTTCTTCCTACAGTAATTGAATCTTGTTTTATTCTGAGAGTGAGAAATTTAATCTGAGATGTTCCATGTGATATCTCTCTAGACCATTGTTTCATATCTTTTACCTTGAGGAAATATCCCTTGTGATATGTCCCCTTTTATCCCTGAGGTTGTGAGACTAGTTTCCATGGATCCCTTGAAAGATTATTCTATTTATGTTTCAAACTATAGGATCTCTTGTATGATGACTCTATCTTATTCCTATCACCAAGGGTCCTCTATGGGATGACTTTGCTTACATGTTGACCTTTGGAATCCCTAGTAGGATCCCTTTTCATGTTTATCATTTAGAGGATCACATATAGGATGAATATTCCTTCATACTTCGTTGAGAGGGTCCCCTGTATGATTCATTTTATTATATACTATATGAGTATCCCTTATTGGATGCCTCTGTTGATTTTTCATTAAAGGATCCCTTGTAGTATTTCCTATTTACCTGTATATATAAGTATCTAAAGAAGGATTATTTTCTTATGCTTGTAATTTTAGGATCTCATGTATTATTCCTCCTTACATTTTTTTCTAAGTATCCTGAGTAGGATACCTCTTTTGTATAGTGACTTGAGGGACAAAGTGGGTGCCCTGATGATGACCAAAGCTGAGCTAGTACATCAGTTTTGGGTAGAGATGATAGTGGGTTTCACCTTAGAACCCATTCCAAATTGGTAATCCCATGGGGATGTGGAATTAATGTTGGGTTTAGGCATTCAAGAACCCACACTCTTTTGTTTAACCTTTCAAATGTTTATTTTTGTTGTAGTGATTTTTAATGGTATGATTTCTTATTGGTGTCTATTGTGCCTGATATGAGGCATATTTATTTTCTTTTGGATTTCCATACATTTTTCTGGGGATCTGTATTTTGATCCATATTATTTAAGATTTTTAATTGAATACCTAGAGGTACTACGTAGTATTGGGATTTTGAGACTGATGTTATTAGGACTTCTAGAGGTTCTTACTGGTATTTGTCTATTGAGCCAATAATTATGATATATGGGCATGGTGTCCCTAGCAATGTTACTCAAGGATGATTCCAGTCTCATGGGGGATAGTGATGATTCTTCTCTCCTCTATTTGATATATTAGAATGATGATAATGCTCCACATAACTTGTGGTTGATAGTGGATGATTATTCTCTCCTCGACCTGTGGCTTATGATTGGGATGATTGCGTTCTCCCTGATTGGTTACATGTCCATAGTGTTGGGCATGGCGTCTCACATCATTGGATACCCATAATTATTATGATCTTTTGGATGGTAAGAATGATTTCAATCTCCCTTATTAGAGACTCCTGGGGTTTTCATGATGTCTCACCAGTGATTTTTTCTTTCAGAACACCTAAGGGTAATACCCTTAGGGATTATCTGGGTTATGAATATCAGGACTGCCTAAATACTATGACCTAGGGCTCAGACATAAGATTGGATTTATATGGATTGAGAAGCATGGCATCTAGCTTAGTGACCATTTATAGGATTTCCAGATGTACTTAATAAAAATTAACGATTTAACTGATTGGAGGCGAGCACATGTGAACCCAAGTGTCGGACATGTATCCCCTTATGGTGACATAGCTTCCTCCGAGATATTTTCTGATGCTGGATGAAGTAGGTATATATTGATTGGGATTATGAACCAAGAGACCATATTAATTATACATGCCTTGAGTGTCATGATGTTTAGCTCAAATCACTTGCACAAGAAGTCTAGGCAATCAGGATCATGGACCCAAGGATCGACTACTAATTGGTTTTATGATATTTCATTAACCTTACTTGTGAATATTCATATTTATGTATATATGTATAGGTATGGGACAATAAATTTACACACATTTAGATATGGGCCTCAGGGTAGCACTTTCCCAGTTGACTAGGATTACATTAACGAAGTTAGACTATGGTTTCAGGTTATTGTCTTTGCTTTTTCTTTTCAATTATGTTTCGGTTAGGAAAATAAGTTATCTTTTGTATGAAATTATATCAATATATATTATTCATCATTGGGATAGCCTACTTGGAATATTTATCACCCTACACATTCACATAGATGTACATTTGGACCTTATGTATAATATTTAGGTTGAGCATAGTTGCATGGAGGATAGGGATGAGACCCTGAGTTACATGTTTGAGAAGAGTTTCTCACGTGGGTTCTTTTGTTTAGGCTGGTGCAGTTCAATATTTTCTAGTGACTAATTATATTGTCTAACTCGGAGTTAGTATTAGAGCCCTGTACTTTTATTTTGGTTTCTTTTATACTCCAATATCTTTATGGTCAGCCATGTGGGTGTCTAGTGTTTTATGTATGACATAACTATTCAATTTTTGTATATTTCATTTATTATTATAGAATGTTATATTTTAGTTTATTTACTGCTTCTTCACTCTATTTATTTACTATAGTATATGATATTTTGTTATTTAGACTATTTTATTAGTCTGATTTGTGGTCATTGTATCCCCATAATACCACCTTAGACTCCCGTTGGTAATCAGTATCCTTTGGTTTACGGGGAGACGTGCTTTTGGCCTCATAACCAATCGGCTCGGAGTACCATTTTAGTGGCATCCGGGTCAGGACATTGCAAATATTCGTTGGGATTTCAAATTTTTTTAGTAGGTCCTTCTTATAATTTTTTAGTGGCGACTGAATTTATTCTTTGGGATTACAGTCATATAAATATTATGTTATTTGAATTTTTATCCTTTTTTATATTTTAGTTTTGTTTATAACTAAATATATGCATGATTTGTTATATTTAGATATAATGGATAAATTTTTCAAATAAATATTTAATCATATTTATGTAATTTTTTAAAAATATATAGACTGTATTGAAATACATTTCTATTATTCATTTTATTTAAAATAAAAATTTATCCATTTTATTTACATTATAAAAATTCATTAATATATATATATACACAAATACATGTCATTTATATATATAAAAATATGTTTTTCAATAAAAAAAGTATATTTATGTATATATTTTAATATATTTAATTAAATACATATATGAAATTATTTATTCATGTATGTCTGAAATATAAATGTGTTTGTGTGTGTGTAAATAAGTGTGTGAGTGTGTTTGTGTATCAGTATTGTGTACATATATCATATATAATTATATTTTTAAAAATATATCATTCTCACTATCAAGAGACCTAGGTTCAAAACAGGGTGGAGGCGAATTTCTGGGACTATAGCAGTATTGTACCAGTCACTGTAGCAGTAACTGTAGTAATCATTATAGCAGTCACTGTTTGGTACTGTAGTAGCTGGAACTATTCACCTAATTTGGGCCTTCGGGCCACCGGTTTGGGTCTATGGGTCTCAAGGGCCTTCATGTCATCAAAGGACTTCTGGCCACAGGGCTTTCGGGCCAAGTAGACCCTAGAGTATCCTAGTTCACACAGAACAAGCCCTAGAAGAGGATCAAAGCAACAAGTGTAGCAGCCACCATAAGAAGAGCTAACCAGATTGAAAGAATGAGAGGGTATGGCAGCCGCCATCAAGACCAGACACCGTGTAACTTTGTATGGGGAAATGCTATCCAATCATCAATTCAAGGTGGGGAGCTAGGTGATCAATGACGTAAAATCTAGGGAGGGGCAGTTCAAGTGGGCTAGGCCTACGGGTCATGTATTGGGCATGGTATGCCTCTGGGCGTTCAGGTCATGTATTGAGGGTCAGTCGGGCGTTGTGCCTTGGGCCTACGGGTCATGTACAGGTTCCCCTTTAACCCTTAAAAGGGGGATTATGCATAATAAAATAAAAAAAGAAGGCCTTCAGGCCATTCGGGCTATAAATATATATAAAAATATATAGACATGTAAATATATATGAAAATTATAAAATTTATATCTAAATATATAATATAGAAACAAATTTAAAAAATATATGAAAAAATAATTATATAAAATGATGGGAGAAAAAAAATTCAAGATTTTTCCCATTATTATTTGAAGATGCCCATAATTTCACCCAGTTCTTGAGTAAAATCATGATTTTTGTGACCCTTTTGTACCTTGGACTTAATTGTATAACTGGGATAACTAATTATTTTTAATATATGGAAAGAGTGGTGACCCCAAAATTTGTTTGAATCTTATCATGACTGAAAATAAAAAGGTTTTCACTTTGAAGATCATTGAAAAATTGAAAAGGAATGGAGTGACCATGAAATTTATTCTAGTTGATCAAATCATCAATGGAATTGAAATTGCATGGATCGACCATTACATCCATTCTTATGGTCGATGTACCAACTGATCCAATGAAAAATATATCTACTGTGTGACAAAGGAAATTGACCGTGAGGAAAAAAATTTCTACCACCATAGAAATTTGACCAAGGGGAGTGACCCTGCCTTTATATTTACATCGATATTCCCATAACCAAAAAAATTAGACATGGACCTACCATAAAAAACATCTTTACCTACTCTCATAGTTGATCAACTAGATCGAATATGCCGCCTTTTTATGCCCACAACAGAGATAAAATGTATCAAAATGGTGGGATATAGGTGAACCGCCATTCCATGGGATTCACGACACTAAAATGATCAAACGAGCTCCACATCAACCACAACTAAAATCTAATCAGGTAATCCATGATTGAAATTGTCATACTCGTGCTATTGAAGAATTCAAATTCCACCCCGTCATGAAGGAGATCACCCCCTGACACAACCAAAGCCACACATCGAAGAACCAAACTCCCATCTTAGGCTTTGAGATCAAGATGCTCTATTTTTCATGCTCATTCCATCGCCTGTAGATACAACCTCATAATTTTGATAATGTCATTAACCTATCTACTGGAGAGTATGAATGGAGCCAAATCTTGAAGGAAACTAATCAGTATCTGAAGTAGAAACATACACCAATGTTTTGGTATGAGCATGCCATTTGAGAAGCTCAACTAGCTATTAAATAAATAGATTCATGCAGAGTGAATAATCTAGATCTAATTTAGCTCACTAGAAAAAAGAACTCTACTAGTGATATCAATGCTAATGGTTTAAAATGGTTCAAATTCACTGGGCAATGATGGAATGATTTGAGTTATAGATTCTCTTGATGTAGTATAAAAGAGAATAAAATATTGCATGACATAATCTTGGGGGAAATTAATAAAAATCATCTTTTTCTAAATCTAGTCCCATCAACCAAAGGACCATGTCAATGTATGTCTAGGAAAATGATTTAAGTCCATAGGCCAAGCATGTGAAACTCCACATGTGACACTTATAGCGTCAACTGAAGGTGTGGAACAAAAAATTATCTCCCCAAAAATAAATACTATGATTTATTGTGGAAAGAGGGTGAACTTGTTTGGGAAAATTCTTGTTTCATAGAAAAATCATCACAACCCCTGATTCCAGTCACTTGTTGATCATACAACAAGTAAGAAGTCACAAATTAGTTCTAGAAATAAAGTTACATTCCTCAATAATTGGGAGAATTGAGGTGCTTCATAATGTATTGAGAGACCCTAAGAATTATAATTTATATTTTGTAGTGTTTCACATTTCTAGGAAGAGAGTATTGATAATGAAATATGTGCCAAAAGATTATTCAAAGAGGACACAACCATTCAAAAGTGAATCCAAACTCAAACAACCCAAAATAACTCTAAAGGTTATACTTTATGATACCCTATTGTGAAGACCCCTCCATATCTACAAATTAATGAGCCCCTGACAGTACGCTCTGCTAGTCTAACACTGCTCTACAACCATGCAAAGGGATGATGCAATGCTTTGGGAGTCTAATGCAGCAGAAGTCATCCAAGAATCCCCCACTAGATTCGCAAAAATCTTCCAAAAATCATCAAATCCGTTGCCTATAAATATCTATCTCATTCTAACCTTTACACAATGGTTACCCAACCCTTCAACTTCCAAATTACTCCCAATTCACGAGGCACCTAGGCATCACAAACTAGAAACAAAATATATCATTCTAGGTATACTAGATTCTTGAAACCCCATCCCATATGTTATTAGATACCACCACCTAATGTGGGTATGCCTTTCATGAAGGTCGATTCCATTCTATAAGGAATAAGGCCCTTCAGGGTAATTGAGGCTTCGTGAATAATTAATCCTTCACGAAACACTCATTTCCCTTGCCAGGGCTTCATCTTGAGGTAGAGTCACCATGTTTCATGAATCTACTAACCTTCATGAAGCACCTGAGCTTCGTGAAGAACCCCTATGTGAGGAACTATACTTTGAGAAGCCCCTCTCCTGGGCCTCTCCCTGTCACCTATTCACGAAGGTTGAGTTCTGAAAGCTCCCACATCTATCTAGGATCAGTTCAACTACACTTCAAGTCACCATGTGACTTGTGACACATATTCTTGTGGCCTAATCTATTTCAATTGTAGATCTATATTCCCATTTTTCTTTTTCTTCTCGGAATATGCACAATAACACCTTTTTCTTCTCAACATACGCACGCAAACATGTACCTTGTCATAAAAAACTGCTACACTCCATTCTAGCTGGGCATTTCTAAATCCATTCCCTACAGAGAGGCACATGAGTGGTGGTTATGTAAGCCCAAGGTGTGAGGAGTGACTCCCACACATCCGATCTACATGACGTAAAACATCCTATCACCAAAATATTCAACACATGATGTTAAACTATGGTCTTTACTGGTGTGGAAAAATGAATGTTGATCCATGTGTGAGTAACATGGGATGGTCCCAACATCTCCTACCCTCACAGAGAATGAGATCTTCCTTAAATAGAATTAGATCCTCCCCAAATGGAATGAAATTCTCCCCACACGTAATGGCATTTTCCTTGGTCAGCTTCCATGCATAATCCCCACACCATCAGTCATTGGAGCATCTTTCGCGACACGAGAATTAGGTCTACCAATTCCTCTTGTTTCTCACACCAATGATGACTCCTATGGGATTATAGGTTTGTAATGACCATGAAACCCATACACCTTTTACAGGAATCCCGCCTAGAGTAATCCCTAATCATACATGCTCTATATTGGCCTCTTCCAAGCATAAACCCCAATCTTTTCCCATTTTGGGAAGCCCATGTGCAAGTCCCAATCAGATGGGCCTCCTATTTAGATTTAATCCCTAATTACACATTTTGAACTACATAGACATTGGTTCCCAACTTAATGGGATATGTAGGATGCTTTCCTGGGTTCCAAACCCATCATTTAATCCATTCCATTACATCCACTCTCAACAATCCATCCACATCCACCCTGATTTTTCCCGGGTCATTACATCCTGGTATGATCATGACATCCACTTGGGATGCCTTTAGGTGTAATCCCCAACCACACCATCGTTTCTACTAGTAGCACTCAGGATGCTCCCATGCGTAATAATAGCACTATCCAACCAAGATAAATCCTCTTGTGAAGGGAAGTTTCCATGTGTAATCCACATACCATCCCTCTCCAATACCCCTTTTGCGGTGTTAGTGTCCTTACCACATGGTGAAAAACTACATGGAACGGTCCTGTTACACAACCTTAAACTTGGGCATTGAACTACATGGGGTTTTATCCTTGTCTTCTAAGCAGTTTATGTAGGATGCCTTTTTGAGGTTCAATCCCCACCAATGGAAAACCGTGGTGTCCCCCTCCTAGGGGCACACCTCCCTGATCCACTTCCAAGGGTGTCCCGATCAACCTTCAAGGTGTGACATCTTCCCTTTATGGGACACACCTCTCTAGTCTGCCTCTAAGGGTGTTCATATCCATCCACCTTCATGGCGTGACATCTTCTCTTTATCGAACACACCTCCTGGGTATGCCTCTACTAGAGTCTTGATACATCCATTGATAAACCATTCAGGTGATCCCTCATAGGGTTGTACATCCTTGATTTTCCTCCATGGGGAGTTCTTATTAGACTCATACCATATTTGTAACATGTTAAACTCATTACTTGTCTTACACTACTACCTCATTATAAACATGGGATGACTAAGGTGAAATCCTTGGATGATATGTTCATACGACATAAACTACCTCATTCTAAACATGGGATTGCTGACGTCAAATCCTTGGCGGATATTCCATTAGAATCAGATACCTCATGACTGACATGGGATGACAAGGGGTTCTGCACCTAAGATGCCTCCATGAGATGCCCTCCTATAAGGACGAATACAGGTGACCAATGTTCCTAACATCCAGGCATGCATGCGATGACCAATATGAATACTTTCCTAGATGAAGGTTTCTTCCAAATCAAGACCCTTTGGAATATCTATAAAGAAGAAATGTAATTAATTTGTGTCCCAAAAGATATGGCATCAAGAATAAGTTCCCATAACATGACTTATCTCTATGAGGGATACCCAGATTATGTTACTAGTTCTAAGGGAGAATCTATGAAAGGAAAAAATGATATCCCATCACCCCATTTCGATGAAGGAGTATACATCATCATTGAAAGTGATGAATATTTCTCACCATTTTAAAGTGGGAATACAGAGAAAAAAATGAGATGCCAGCGTGCTTTAAAATGATGTGAGGTGGCCGCTCCCTGGAGGAATTTTGATAAACAGAAATGGTGAACCTGATGTGAATCTCTTCTCCTCAGCATGGGAATAATTGAATTTTGATATATCAATATATTATCATGTCAATGGGTCAATCTATCTATCACCTAAACCCAATAATAAAATAGCGGTCCTGACATGGAACTGACCAAAAATTGGGCCAGCTAAACATTTCGAATTTCAGTCTTTGACATCGTCAGCGTGGATCCCTCTCATTAATTATAGAATATTGGAAGATGTTGGGGATTGGGAATTGCTTCCATTTTATCCATATTTATAGTTGAATAATCATGCTTTGTAGGACCCAATCTATAAAATATTAGCCACCCAATTCCTACAAACATAGGGGTATTGGAAATGTCAATGTCACAATCCCGCACGACTCTACCTCCACCAAAAATTCTCATACAAGTACAGTTATCAGGCACCCATGACCCATATCAACATCATAGATCATTTATAGTATGGAAATGGATGCACTCGTATGTCGGTACGAGAGTGAGTGGGTCATTCCCATGAGATATATGACCCTACAGGACCTAGAGGCTTATGCACCTCACTAACACTGCGCACTCAAGGGCCATATAAGGATCCACTTCTCCCCACTCCAACAGTGAATAACTTCGGGATCCTCTATCTGGAGTTATCATATGACTATGTCTCCTACATTAAGGAGGTGGGGGAAGCCCGAATCACTACGACTATGAATAATACCTGAGATCCATCAAGGATGGTTCCCACTGGGCCCTGTCTTTGCCATTAATAACCAATCATCTAGGATTATGAACATTTAGATTATATCATTTATCTAAAAGACCCAGCTTGAATGACCTAATGCCAATTCTGGGTGCAAGCATAGGAGGATTCCTGATAAGGGGAATCATCATCCACAGCTCCATTGGATCCTTCCTTCGCAGGTTTATTTTTTCAGATGCCTGCTACTATAGAGAAGGGACCCATCATTTCCTAGTTGGGATATAGACCTCATCCTTGCTACATATAGGCTGGGATGAATATTTCAGTTGCTGACATCATCATAAGACATTATGAGGTAGCCATTGTTGATGATATTTAGTATATAGGCCCTAACTATACTATATACAAAAAGAGTGGAGTTCCTCCCCACTCTCACACTCAAAATGGAGGTCCTATTAATGTTACCAGAATTAGTTAAAGTGGAGATCCTCCACACATCATCGACATCAAGTGCAGAGGTCTTCCCGATGCTCATGGTTGCTAATATGGATTTCCTCCCTATGTCACAGTCTGTCAGTGATAACGTCTTCATCATTACATTACCAACACAAGTATAGGTCCTCCCCATTCTAGTACTGACATAAACAGAGGTCCTCCCTACTTCTTCATTGATCTGTAATGATGTCCTCACTCTGCTATCAACTAATCCAACATAGAGTCCCTTACTATGTAACAATAAACCAGTGTGGAGGTCCTGCCCACTCCTTCTAAGGAAAACATAGAGGCCCTCCCCATGTTTCAACCAACCAAAGTGGAATCCCCCCCCCCCACAAATTTAGTAACCATTATGAATTTCCTCCTTGTACTCATGCTTCTAAACACAGAGGTCCTCCCCACGTCTAGTTTGATTAGTTAGAAAGCCCTACATGCACTTCAATCCTTCAAATCAGACGCCCTCACCACACTCACATCCAACATAGAGTTCATAACCATGTTTCCATTGACCAAAGTATAGGTCCTCCCTAATACATCATCACCCAGAGTGGAGGTCCTCCTAACTCTCACAACAGTCAAAGCGGAGGTCCTCCCTACTTTGATGGAAAATAATATAGAGGACCTCCCCATATCCCAAACAATAAAATTTGATGTCCTCCCCATGACTTAACCCACCAGTACGGAGGTCCTCCCCATGTTTAATAACTTACATTCCCCAAATAACTATCACATGATATAAGGAAGAACTAACACCGTTAAAGGTAGAATTCCAAGAAGAACCAAGCTATTTTCAATCCCATTCGCTTCACAAGCCCTGAAGCAGAATGCGATTAAATGATAGATCCTTCACTGCATTCTTCTACATCGGATTCTAGGGTAGGATCCAGGCATGTGATTTTTTTCATCCTAGAAGGTGAGATTCACATAATTCTCAAATCCATCTACATGTACATGCATGAGGGGGAAGATTTGGCTCCCTTCCATGGTCTTAGGATGTAGTCTTACCTTTCATTTCCAGTTTCATTATATATCAATACCTAAGACTAGAAAGAGTTATTATGTAATTTAATAGATGGATAATATTCAGTATAATTTCAATTGAGTTCCACTACCCTCTCACATGTGGCAGTAGTGAACACCCAGTCTTATAGTGAGGTAATGATCTGGTTCGTACCTCCATCGAGAGATTACCCAACATGAAAAAATAGTTAAATTAGGTAGAAGTTTATCGACTCTCTAGTCCCCTACTACATTGATCCACATCATTTCCACCTCCAATCTCCCATAAAGCATTGATCACAGTAGGTTTTACAGTCTTATTTCACCCTTACAACACTTTATTAAACGTATTTTGTGTTGTAAATTCCAATTATGATAAAATAATATAACTTACAATTTGATTCAATTATTAAATTTTAATCTCTAATAAAAACATAAATTTTTCTAGTTTTGAGGATTTCATTTTAGGAGGAGATGATTTAAAGGGTTGTAGATGACTCTGAAAGAAAAATGGGCCAAAAAGCATGGAAGACTAATTATACTTGTCCACTATTTTGCACATTTTGAGATAATAATACATCAAAATGGTAAAACAAATTATGAGATGATCCAAAATTAATTGTAATAAAACTCATCTCATGACACCAAATCCTAATTCATCCATCTACTATTCCATCTAATCTGATCTGTCCTGGGATCTGAATCTGCATGAAGTAAAAAGTTAGGTTCTATGTATTAATAATATCTCCCATTAAAGATGTTTGATCAGTACCAAATTTTGACATGAATGTTTTCAATAGGACATGAAACAACTAGTATATTTTGCTCAAGTCAATATATGGGATTTTACCAGTTTAAAAATGAGATAAAAGTGGTATATACAAATATGGCTGGCGAAAACCACCATTTATTAGGGCTATAAAAGGGCACCTCAGGCACCTCATTTTCAAGATTGGACAAGTAGGGAAGGTCTGCCATTTTTGATTTCCATAGGATTCTCCAAATTCATTTGGAGATTATGGATCTCCTTATCCTTATAGGGAGATCTAAAATGAACATGGAGATCCACCCAAGGTTCCACCTCCTCTTGATGTTGGGCTAAACGACAAGAGTTTGTTTTGAGGGAGATACACACATGTCAATAGAGTTACAATATATATATTAGATAATTTTTTTAAATTTGGTCGTTTAATCATTTAATTAAATTTATCTTATAGTATTTCATATTTGAATACTTGTTTTGAAGCACATGATTGACATGATCTTGATTTCTATTTGATCACTGTGGGGTTTTGAGCGCATGACTTGGGTTGTTCTGATTGGAAAACATAAAACTCATTTTCTCACCAAATTTTTTGATAATTCAATCTAATTTGGAATCTTTTATTCCATGAATTAGTTTTATACCATGGAAATATGATTGTTATGGCAGGTTTTGGTTCTTCAATCATTGATATAAAAGCTTAGGAATTAATCAGGATTCCAATTAATTTCAACCAAAGAGTTTCTCGAAACCAGAATGAATATATAAGAAAAATTAACATAAAATGTGTGATGTTAAATAAAAAAAACCCATTTACAGAAATTTTTCAAAATTCACTTGGTTTTTCAACTATTAAACTCTTTAAATTAAGTTATTTTGTAAAAACTATTTTCACCCCCTTAGTACTTTTTTTATTACAAATGGAAAATCTAAACCCCTAACATATTCTTTAGAGATGACTTAGGGTCTACCCTATTCTATAAAACCATCTTTAAATCATAATAAATTTGATGTTTCATGACAACGCGATCAAAATTTGTCCTCATTACCAGAGAGTGATTACATTTTTAGTGTGTGTTTTTATTATAATTTTGTAAATTTTGTGAATAATTATTTTCATTATCTTAAACCATTACATATATTTTTGTGTACTAATTCTTTTATTCTTGTGTATTTTTTTATGTTGTTTTCTACTTAGGTATATTTACCTCATTTCTAACCCGAATCAGTGAGGATCCTACGTTAGTGATACTGAGACACATAGAAGAACCCTTTGACGGAGGAAACCCCAAACCCTGAGACTTTTTGAAACCCATATTCTTATGGAACCAAACATAAAAATGATATTTACTTGTATAACATGTATGAAAATAACTAAAAACTAAAATAAATAACCTTACCATATGTAGATATCCATCCTGCATACATTCAAATACATGGTCAAGAACCTAATTTGGAACTAAAATTATGTTTAATTAACTTATTACCAAGATTCCATGGTTTGGATGGAGAAGTCACACTTAAGAATTTAAAATAATTTCAAACTCTGTCTTCAATAATAAAACCTTATAATGTGGATGAAGATAAAGTAAAGATTAGGGAATTTTAGTTTTCATTAGAAGACACTACAAAATATTTGCTATTTTATATTAATTACCAAATTAGAGGTCGGGTGGACATGAAATGTCTTTTTCTAGAAAAATATTTCCCAACCTTGTAAACTAAAACAATAGGGAAAAAATTTGTTGGATCAGTCAATCACAAGGGGAATAAATTTAAGAATACTGGGAAATCTTTAAAGGACTTTGTTCAATTTTCCCACACCACAAAATAAGTGATCGACTTTTAATACAATATTTTTATGAAGGTTTAATTCCTATTGATTGAAACATGATTGATGATGATGTGGGTGGGGCGCATGTTGATAAAACCCCAAACACTACAAGGAACCTATTAGGGCCAGAAATGTTTTTAAGGGAAATCAAAATTATCTCATGAATTGGAAAAGGAAGCAAAACAAATCGAAATAATATTTGAAGGAAAGTTTTTTAATGAAGTGAAAATGGAAATGGAAAAATCCAAACCATGAAGTGTGAAACCCTTCATGGATCAGTGCTCCACATAGATATTGACTTTGTGAGATGCCCATGAACTAAACAGTTCATGGGAGAAAGATAGTGACAGCAGTTCCCTGTAAAAAAAAATCATTTGCGGGAATGAGGCGGAGAAATATACCCCAAAGAGGACACCCCCATACTCAAATGGTTCACCCATGAACCAAAAAAGTCATTTGCATGACCAAGGTAGTTATTCTCACGTCCGAAAATAATGAACCCATTCCCCCATTTACTAAGTCATCAGTACACCAGGTTTCTTTTATGGCCTTCCACAAAAGGGGGATCACAACCTTATCATAGACGACTAGCTATGTCGGTACACATTTACTCACATATCAATAAATAGTGATTGAGGGGAGAAGAGGGAGGATGGTAAATCACGAATCGGAAAATTGAAGGATTATAGGAAAGAAGTTCAATTGATTGATATCTTTGCAAATGACAGACTCCTTTGATGATTCCTCATAGGTAAAACCCCACCGCATAGCATTAATAAAGAGAAAAAACTAAAATTGGAAGTTTAAATATATAAAATACTCCATGGGAATATCTCATATGAGGCACATAAAAAAATTTCCCCTTACAACTAGGCATACCACTTTGAAAAACACTATGCCGGAGAAGCCCTGCCCCATGTAAAAATCATTATATGGAAGGAACATGAGTCAGTGCAGATACACACTACGTAGATGTAACTTGGACCCACATATAAAAATGCTACACAAACCAAACCCAAATCGCATTCCACAATGTTATGTGGAAATCCCTTTACCAACATAGTAGTCCCAACATGAATGAATCCCCATCCTGTGTGATAAAATGCTACACAGAACGAGGTACCCTAAGGCATTCCACTCTCAAACTCCAATCATTACTTTATATTGCATCAGTGGCCCACATGCTAAACCCTATACGAACCAGTATAACTACATGAAAGTAAGAATGAATCTAAATCCACCGGACATCTATGAAAAAATCATGGGGTACACAAGATTTCCCTTTTGGGTTTACATACTCATGGTAAGTGGAGTCTTATTGGTTACTTTATTAGTGAGGAAGACCCTCAGAATGAACTTGAGTTTACATTACCTTGGTAATGAGGGTTTTGAACTTGGGATACTGACATGAACCTCCCCTTTCCAGGGATTAATGGGAACTACTAGCCTTTCCCTTCAATGATATCTAATGTGTTAGATTTTTCCCTTTTCCCTTTTCCCTAGAACTAATTACAGGGCACTCCCACTGAGGTAATCCCCTAGCCTTTCTTGTAGTATGTGTCACCCACACTCCTCTTTGCCTTTGACCATGATTTATTTGTATAGATCACAAAATATGACTATCTAGGATATGAAAACAATAGAGGAATTGGGAACATTCAAATCCCACCACTCTCCCTTTGGGCTCCAATGCCATCTACAAACAGATGAAGTGGGATGTTCGATCTTCATATCGACTAAATCCTTTTTTTATCAGATAAAAAATGACTCACATGATCTTAGAGGTTGGTAGTGATCATGAAATCTATATGGTCTCAAATAATGGGCCTTATCCTTAGATATGAACCCCAATTTAAATTCAAATGGGCCTCCTAGAATTTGTAATCCCTAATCAAATAACCTCAAATGGGAAACTCCCATGCATAATATGAAATCATGTTACCTTAATGGGAATCCTCTAAAGTTTAATCCCTAACTCATACCAATATCTCAGGGTTTTGATTCACAACTAACTAGGACATGTATGAAGCCTCTATGAGGTCCAAACCCAACCCCCAAATCACTCAAATGTTATTCATGGAACATTTTAAGTAAGTTCATATCCACCTAGGAGACCATATCTCTTATGGGTATCTCAGGTTGTCCCAGAATAAGTCCCACACCATCTTTATAAAGTAACCTTTCACCTGGATGTCCTTGCCACAAGATGTTAAAATTCATGGTAAGGTCATTTTCACATGACCTTAAATGGTTATGTGTCTAGTAAAGTGAAAATTAACTACATGGGTCTTGATTATTCACACAATTATACATATAAATCCCATATTATAGGATCGACCCTTACATCGAAAACAACTCCCATAATCCCAAGATGATGATAAACTCTAGAGCGCCATCCCATATGGAATAAAACTACTGTTGTCTTAGTGAATGAATAAATAATACCTGATTTATTCATAATAGGTTAACATTGATGGAGAACCTCATTTACATACTTATACTTCCATATATGGAAAACCACAAATACATTTAGATGATTACAAACCCATACGTAATCATGATCAATTATTTCTTTAGGGGTAATCTTCGGACACATGCTTGAGAATGAACTAAGGATTAAAGAACATCTGATCATATATTAAATCTAAAATAGAGTCCTAGAATAGGTGATATTTCCCCCATAAATGGTGAGATGATGTCGAGTTCCCATCCTGTCGACCAATGTGATTTATTAAGTTTCATTGGCCAAATCATCTAACAAATGCATTTTTTTGGAAAAAGGTCCATGAATCATGGATGTGAGAGCTGTTGGGTGTTTCTGGATCTGCAGAAAAACCACTTGCTGACCATTTAGAAATGTTATGATTGAAATCCGTAATTTCACACTAGATAACCCCTTTAAATAAACTCACTCGGACATAAACCCATAGTCGTCAGAAACATAATGGTAACCCTGACGTAAATGGATTAACTGTGGACCCTCCTTCACAATATATCAAGGATATTATACCCAGTCTCTATTGGACCATAATTATCATCAAGCACAACAATTTATTGAAAAAATGGGAATCCTAATGTAAATATATCAATCATGGAACCTCCTTCACAAGATACAAATGATATACTAGCCAGTCCCCATCAAACCAATCTTATCATCGAACACAACATTTTCTTCAGAAAAATCGTAAACCTGATGTGAATATTTAACTAAGGAATTCTTTGGAACTTCCATCAATCTAATGGAATCCTAGAAGTTCTCATAGATGTTAATGTCAACAAACACACTGACTGCGTCCTCTATAAAGAAAAGGATTATATTTCCCACCAAGAATAATCATCATTAGGTCTCAAATGCACTTATCTATGAGTACCAGCAGAACGGTAATCTCTCAAAACTTGTGGCAACAAGATAGACCCTCTAGTTAGTGAAAAATCACTAGACTCTTACCCAATAGAGGCCAGCTATCTAAAACTAGGTAGCTCCACTAGCCATATTCAATCCTTTTTGAGATCCTACACTCGGAACATGACAACAACTATCTGCCATAACTTATAGAGGTAGGTGAAGTTGTCACCAATAAATTCATCCTAAGTGAACAGAGGTCCTACTCAAGGTCCCCTATTGGTATATGTCACTGATGGCACTGTGCGACATAATATCTTCAATCTGAGGAGAATACAACTCCAAGTATCATTGTTCATGGAATACGAACTATGTTCCCTCAAGATGCCCTCTAAGGGAAACTAAAAAATAACTAGGAACATGTTATCATGCTATTGACTGAGGAAGAGATCCATCATGAATATATGGTGGCACGCTATGAGAAGACATATATTCCTGCTCCCTCTTTTGAATTTCACCATGATGATAGTTTGTAAAATAATGTTCAAGCATAAATTATAACTACTACTTGCCAAAATGTTCGCACAAGTATGGAACAAATGTATATGCAGATAAAAATTCCCACTAATGAGCATGATAATTTTTATCCAAATAGGGAAGAAAATTACAGGAAAGCATATATCAATACTAATGAAAATGACACCCATTATTCAATTATAGTGGTAACAAAATATAAGAAAATGAAAATACAGAATTACACACATCAAGCACATAATCCAAATAGGGAATCAAACTATGGGAATACACATATCCATACTAATAAAAATGAAGCCCATCAGTCAAATATTATGGAAATAAAATATACACAGGGTTAAATTCTTATAGATTCATATCAATACTATAAGAAAAATACAATGACAAATGAGTAGTTGTAAATTCATGCTCACAAATATGAATACCATCAGTCAAATATAATGGAAAACAGAGAAAATAACTAGTGTATACCAACTACAAATCAAGGGCGGAATCATTCATCTTCCCCGAAATAGTAGAATCACCAATACCCACTGAAAGACCATAGAGGATCAGATCAGGCACATATTCCTACTCTGACATTATAAGAGCCATACATACCAATTCCATTAAAATAAGTCTCTCAACACATACTTTTAATGATGGATGATCAAACGGTAATTCATGAACATATCATCTAGACCTATCAAGACGTAATCAAATCCACAAAAATATCAAGGATTCGAGCCCAAAAACCCATCTCCCTATGGGGGTGACTCATCCAAAAGAAAGGATAGTCACTCCAGTGTAAACTTGCATTCCATCTCTAGTCTAGGAGGGTTTTTGGATATATTACATGATAAATGGGAATGTGTATTTGGAAAAAATACTCATTCCAACTAGGGGAAACTAGTCCATTGTGGTGGCCACTCTATGGAATGCATATATTCCTACCAAAAATCAGGATTCCCATCAGTATATCCCAGCGGAATCACAGGGGCCACTCAAATAGGAACCCATATATGATTGTTCTTACCAATATCATACAACCATTGTATCCTGTAAGATAGGACCCAAGAAATGAAATGTGACAATAGAAAAAATGAAAAATGAGAATTTCATTCATGAACTTTCTCTACTAGAAGCTAGAGTTTTTGATGCTATCAAACACATATCAATATAGGCTCAGGATCCTACCAATCTGTTACCAAATTACTGAAGCGGTATTAGCAGTTGTGAATGTTCTCCCCACAAAAATGTTACAAGTAACTCTGAAGGTCCTCCCCAGAGTAGGTACCATGGGGTACTACTTCGTGGGAAAGAAATGATCGATCATGAGAGACTATCTCATGATGAGAGTCATGGTAGCCCTCCTCCTGTCCAGAATATCGAACAAAATGAAGGTCCTCCCCTTGCTTGTGTCTTCCCAAATGGTCCTCCCTAGTGTATATGCTGCAAAAATTCTCTCTGCATTTGGACATCAGGCTATGATGGTAGTCCTCTTCATGATGGAATTCATTGACCCCCACCACCACAATGAAATCAAGAAAGAATAAGGTCCTCCACTTATAGTATTCCATCTAGAAGTTCCTTCCCAGGATGCACACCACAAATATCTCCATGCAGACAAACACCAATTTGTGTTGGTAGCCTAATCCATAACGGAATAGTTTACAAAGGTCCTACCTACAATCATATTTTAACCAAAAAAAGTTCACCCACATTCCAATTTAAACATGATTAAGCCATCATTTTCTCAACCACTTGAAAAAATGTGGTCAGACATATTAGATGCCTTATCAATAACAAGAGATGTCCTTTATAAACTAGAAGATGTCTTGGGGACACATTCATCCTCTGAGCCACCTCATGCAATTCACATATCAATGATATCCATACGATCACCACTACATGTGACAAGATCATCAGGAAGTTTCCAAATTTGGAAGATCATTTAGAAGAGTCTATGGAAAAAGAACAAATTAATATGTTGCTCGTGATAAGAAAATTTTCCAAGGATGACATACCAATTATGTTTTGGCCCATAACCACTTATCAATTCAACATTCTAATGGAATTTTCAGATGAATTCATACATAACATTTGTCTCAATCTCCGAACAACCATCCACCACCTGAAAACGAAACAATTACCCTATTATGTGTAGGAAGACCATGTACAAATATTGGAAGAGATACTCCATCAAATCGACTTGAAATCCCTTTCATCTGTGTGACCTCCATAATCAGAGAGGTGGAAAAATGATATTGAACTGACCTAACTCAATGTGCTATATATGTTTATTCTTCTAATAATTGCTTCCCAATCTGATATTCGTATCTTGGGATGGGGGAGCACGGAGCGTTGCACTTCACCCCATGTCTCATCTAGTGGAACCCATTGGAAATGAAATCCTATGATGTTGTCATCCAAATGAGGTTATCAAATGAAATACCTATTCAGGAAATGCGGAATGGAAAACAAGAACCAACATTGAGTATGTCTCAAAAGAATTTGGTTCGATGAGAGAAATCTATTGAAAAACTCCTTAATTGGGTGACTGAGAACATTCTTCAAGATTCTTATTTAAGTTAATCCAATAAACATGAACGGATAATTTCCATAAAATAAAATAAGTTATGTGTAGACCCAAAACCATATCAGACTCAAACTCAAATGGAAAAGAATGATATTAGGAAAGCGAAAATGACATAAACACATCCCTTAATACGGGATGAGCCCCATACCATAGGGATGGGAGGCATTTATAATAGAAAATGATATTAGACCATCAAATCTAGGATGAGGAATCATAAAAAGGGAATGGGATAAACCCCATCCCATAAAGCTGGGGACATTTTTACCTTAATTATGTGCCCATTAAACCTCGGTCTTCTCCCTCCATGGGAGGACAGAAAGTGGGGAGGTCAACTGATCTATCCCATCTTGTGATTCATTTCCCCCAAAAGGGAGATGCATGAAAATATTTCTTAAAGGATCCCTCTGAGTTACAATTCTTCAATAAGCTCAAAAAGAATCCTGAAATAAAAGAATAATATCCAAAAAAATGACACAAAAATCTCTCCCACCATTCAGTAGCTGGTACACCACCTAAAATGCATTACGCATCGGTGAACATCATGGAGGTCAATCACTCGAATCACACAAAAAATAATTAAAATTTACAAGAAAAAGGAGAGAATGTTTCTACCTAGAATATGATCCACATTGAACCCAAAGGCGTGCGTACTCATAACTAGAGGTCCACTGTAAATTTTTACACTCCCTTAGATAATACCTCATTACCTCATTCGTGAATTTCTAATAAAGTGAAACAAAAAATAGGGTCACATATGATCCACCTCCTCCTCCCAATGAGACTGAGTCCCTCACGCTCGATGAAATATTTTCTTGAAAATAGGAAGAAATGAAAGAGTTATGTAAAATCAATGCCAGTTTTCTTCAAGTAACCCATCGTATGAAAGATTCTCTTAATGTTCCTCTAGAAAATACTCAACGTACACTTATAGAATGTATACCTCAGTCCTAAGCATTTATCCTAAAAAATGTAGCAAGGACAAAATGTTCATCCAACACAGTGACTTGACCATTAGTCTACAGAAATATTATCCCATAAAGAAATCAAGATTTTCCTCCACTAAGGAAACAACCAGAACAATTTCATGAAAATCTATAATGGATACCCCCGGTCGGGGATCCACCTTACATAACAACAGTGCTGACATGAAATTTTTTTCCCATGTTGTACCTACCAAGCTCAAGTTCAAAAGAAAAATTATAGAGGGATTATTAATATCATCAAGTAATTAGATACTTGAATATAATCCATGGATGTATAGAGTTCTCTAAGGCAACCAGAATATAAGCCTTACCTCGACTAGGTGAGTAATGTTCTACCACCACCAAATTTTGAGAACCTTGTGTTCCCAATATTAAATGGCTTAGGTGACTTAGAACAACATATGATGCATTATGTATCCTATTGTGATCCCATGATAGGAACCCCAAAGGAGAAATTAGTAGTGAAACTAAAATGATTCGTTTGAATTATACATGGCCCAGCGTCTGTATGGTACACCATTTTTCAGCTTAGTCAACAATACGGAGGGAGGATCTCCTGCAGTAGTTCCTTTTCCAATTCAGTTCATCCCTGTAGAAGACAATAGTTAGTAAACTCATGAACTAAAAATAGTGTGCGAATAAGAGAGTTTTAGATAATGATTTTAGATAGAAAGGGTTGACTAAATCCTTGAACCAGCTGCTCCCCCTGGATGAGATGCTCGCTATATGCATCGATAGCCTCCGTGACGAGTTGTAAATTCCCATCATCCTACTGAAATACACAAGTGGGTTCTGGGATTTATCTTCCATTTCCCAAAGAATTCATGATTAATTACAATTAACTAATCTCAAATATCAGGAAGCCCCACCAGTCTCTAGAAAAAGGGTGGGAAGAGTTGAAGCACCTTCTATTATGCTTAAGCAATCGCCTTACACCAGTGCCAACTCCGAGAACTATACCGAATCATGCTGGACTCCATGGATGTCAAAATAGACCTCTTCCTAGAAAATATGAGTGGAGGTGACCCAGGATAAATCAATTTGATGAATAGTGAAATAAAATTTACTCTTTATGAGTTGATAAAGTTTGTGGTTGTTTTATAGCCACCGTGAACTATAATCTTCTTCATCTACTAGTGGAAAAGGGGTTAATGAAGTAGCTCTTTATTATTGACCGAATTATTCTCCTCCCTGCTATATAATGGGAAACACAATCCAGGAGTGCTTCATCTTTAGAGACCTCCTACAAAAGAAGATAGATTCCAGGAAAGTAAAATTGGGACCACAACCACAGAAGTGGAATACATCTACACTACTTCCCCTGATGAGGGAGATAAGTGGAAAGAATTTGTTTGAATTATATCAAAAAAGTTAAATAGTTGGATGAATATGAAGACAAAAAAAACAAAATCATGGAATTCTTCTAGCATAGTTGAAGCAACCAACTATACCTATAGTTTCTCCTATTGAAACATAGTTTAAATCCTCAACACTACAACACTCCATAAGCCAACCATCCAGAAAGAAGTTTGAAAAGAAAGGAAAGGAATAAGTGTAGGAAGATGAACTTGTGTCAAGGGAAAAATGGCCTTGAATTTCATAGATTTTATTACATCATATCTAAAAGAATGGGCACCACCCCACAAAATGACACCACCAGAAGCAGATGATCAGGTAGATTTATCACAAGAAGTGGAGTTTATTTTTGGATCCATTAATATCATTCAATTAATTGATCCCTTCTCTGATGATTAATATGTCTATGAACCTGAGTAATTGCTGCCTGATTGGTGAACTAGAAGAAGCGGCTGTAGAAGCTGAGGATCCCAAGAAAGATGCATCCATGGTAGAAACAAAGATTACTACCACACCCCTCTCAAAATATCAATGTTTTAGAAACTCATGGAAACTCGCTTCAAAGGACCCAATGGGAGAAAGAAAATTCTTCCCCACTGACCACTATCCACTCTCTCATGATCATTCTAGAGTACCATTAAGAAGAATAATTGGTGTCCAATTACCCTCAACACATGGGAAGAACTAACCTGCCCAACCCTTAAATAATTGAATCCCCTTTTGCTCTTGTCTCAAGATTCTATCCATCTTCATATAATGATCAATACACTAAATATCTTGTGAAATAGTTTCCCCAAGCCGAGAAGCACCTAACCTTAGACCAGAAGTATGATATTCTAAAGAAATTGGCATCATTTATACCCAAGCTATGAATACTGAAAGCATTGATTTTGTCAAGTGACTTCATTGAAGCACTCATAAAGGCTTTTCAATTCCCCCAAGAGTTTGAATATGAAGTGGTTTCCAGGTAAGCCTATTAGATAGAAATTGATCCAGCAGAATGTCATAGTGTTATCTCATTCATGAATCAAGATGAATATTCCATTATTTATGGAAACATCAATCCATTGTATGTGTCCATCAATATAAACAATGTTGATATCCAAAAATACTTTATTGAAAATGGCTCTATATTTAATCTCATTTCAGTGTGAACACTTTGATGATTGGGATGAAATGATTACAATCTATTACATTCCTCTATAACTCTCTAAGGTGATGAAAAAGCTGAGTATAATCCATTGGGTCAAATTATGCTCAATACCTAGTTCATAGACCTTATGGATGACTCATAATTTCTTTTCATATGAAAAAAGCGGTCTTAAATGTCTTACTAAGAAGAACCTAGTTTCAGCAGCATGTAGTTGTTCCCACTTCAACCATCAGTGCATCAAATAATGAATCAATGAAAAAATTGGTACGTTATGCACTGATAAATCCCCATTAAAATACTATGAGTCACATTATATCGATGTGAGACTCTATAAAGGTTAAGGGAAGAATCCCCTGATTGATGGTATTGATTAAGTCACTACCCCAAATGGTCTGGAAATAATCTTAACAGACCCCTTCAAACAGCTTAGTGAAGAATACATACTACCCATCAATCAGGTTGGGTGTACGAGTCTGAGTTTAGAGACATATTAAATAGTATTCAATATTGCAGTCCTGGCCCCTGAGTTCTAAAAAAATGGGGGAATCTATTAACACCAAAGATGATGGTGAACGTTGGGATGGAAATGACCTAAAACCATCCTCACAACTTCATAACATCCCTGTCTCAGCCACCTAGGAAAATAAGAAGAAAACACTATTTTATCCCTTCCTCCACCCTCTTCAAAAAATCCCACACCATCAGACATGTTGGAATAAGTTGTTTCATCCTCTAAATGTAAAGATCTTGGATCCTATCCAAACTATATATAGCTCATCTAAAAAACATTCCCTAACAGAAAAAGAAAACGAAAATTAAAATGAGTATGGTGAAGGGGAATAGGATCTTAGGTATTCCCATATATAATTTGAGAATGGAGTATATACCACCATCAATGAACTAAAGTAAATCAATATGGGCATGTAAGAAGACCCATGACCCACCCTGATCAGTTTATCCATGTCTTACGAGGAGTAAGAGTTGTAAACCTCTTTCCTAAGGAAGTATCATTTTGTTTTTTCCTAGAACTTGATAGAAGTTACATTCATTGATCTTGAAGTGTCCACTCATCACCTGATACTTCTAGAATATCATAAGGGTTATAAATAGGAATCCAAAATGACTCACCCGAAATAAGGTACCAAAATAGAGGCTGAAGTGGAAAAGCTCATGAGAGCCAACTTTATTTGGGAAGTTTAATACTCCATCTGGATGTCCAAAGTAGTCCCTCTCAAAAAGAAAAATGGACAAATTAGAGTCTATATCTATTTCATATTTCTCAATTGGAACTATCCAAAAGAAAATTTCTCTGTCTCGATCAGAAAATTTTTGATCGATGAAACTACATGATACTAGGCTCTCTCTTTCATGGATGAATATTCAGGATACAACCAATTATAAATGGATTAAGAAGATGAATAAGACAACAAAATTAGGGTTCTATAGGTAGTATTTTTATACATGGTATTGCCCTTTAGTTTGAAGAATGCCGACTCCACATATCAATGTTCCATGCATTGAATCTTCATGCCTTTCAAAGGATTATTTTTTGAATGGTATGTTGATGACCCGGTGGTTAAATTTTGACAACTATCAGAGAAACTATATAATCTTGAAATAGTCTACAAAAAACTATGATATCATACTCTAAAAATGAACCCATTGAAATGTACCTTCAGGGTTACCTCAGGTATGTTCTTCATCGTCTTCATACACCATCATGGCATCAAAGTTGACCCTGAGAAGAAAAAGGATATCAATGACATGTCACCACCTTATAACCTAACTGAGTTAAGGGGACAACAAGGAAACATGGACTACATCTATAATTTCATTTATAAAAATTAAGGAAAATATTTTATCTTTACTAAGTTGATAAATGAAGGGGTTGAATATTAGTGGACTAATTATTGTCAAGAATCATTCAAAAAACTTAGGGAATATCTATTAGGACCACCATTGATAATGTCACTTGTTAAAGGAAGACCACTCATATTGTATTTTACTTCCTTGGAGCTATCCCTTGGTTTCTTCCTCAAGAAAAAGAATGACCCCAACAGTACAAACATTTTTCACTATCTTAGCCAAACCATGACCGATGCTGAGACTCGTTACTCAGATATCAAGAAAAGTTGTTTGGAATTAATCTTTGTCATCCTCAAATTGTTTCATTACCTATAGGATCTTGAAGTCCACATGGTCTCTCATATCAACCCACTTAGGTACATTTTCAACCGTACAATGCTAATTGGATTTTTTCATGGGTGGTGGGAATATCACAATAATTTGACATACATTTCATGCCTTAGAAATCCATCCAAGGTCAAACATTAGGATATTTCCTAGCATCAAACCCCTAGACTGAAATTAATTCCCAAGAAGATGAACTACCTAATGAAGAGTTTATATCTATAATGTTAGATCCCCAAATATGGGAGATTAATTTTACAGTGCATATAGAATCCCAATAGGTAAAAGGATAAAAGGCCCCGAGCTTAATAAAGTGGGGGTCAGGAGTTGTACTCAAATCTTCATAAAATGAGCCCCCTCATTAATCCTTCCTATTTTTAGAGGGGTTCACAAAAAATGAAGTAGAATATAATGCACTCATTGAAGGGAAAGATCTAAAACATCAAGTAAAATTGAAAAACAGGAAGGTAAAAGGTGATTCAGAAATGGTGATCAAGAAATTTAACGGTGATTACACCATTTAAAAGGAAGAACTAATCCATTCGTTTGATCATGTTTGAGGACTGATAGAAGAATTACCCTAAAATACAACACTAACCTATGACCCTCATTCAAAAAATCCCTAGGCCATTGCATTGGAAAATGTAGCCACAACTATAGATGACCCAGATCAGGATAAAACAGTAATCAAATTTGCACATCACCGAATGGTTTTTCCATTTGTTCTGGTCGACATAGAAGAAATCATTGAGATCATCGCCACCCCTGAAGTGTATGGTCCTACCACTAGCTCGATGAATCCCATTGTGAACTATCTGAAAAATGGATAACTCCCCCCAAATAGAGCTGGAAGGGAGTAAATATGGAGACAAGAAATTAATTTTGTTCTATATGATGTCACAAAACAAAAAAAGGCCCTCTATAAGTGGGGCCTTAATGAGGTAATTACTAGATAAATTGATGGAGAAGACAAAACTACCATCATAAAGCAATACACATTGGATCCTATGGTGAAAATCAATTATTATCCAAGATTTCTGATCAAATTTAAAGGCTTGGATACTACTATCCCACTATGATGCAATACTACACTGAATTCACTAAGAAGTTTCATTCCTACCAAGTCAATTTTAATTTCATCCACCATCCCCTAGAGTTACTTCAAAAATCCAAGTACTCCTAAACACATTCTATATGGATAATAGACATTGTGGGACCATATCCTCCAGCTACGGCTCAAAACGTTAAGTATATCCTCATAGTGAAAAACTTATTTTCCAAATGGGTAGAATATGTACCCCTAAAAGAAGTTGAGAAAAGAAACATTGTCAGCCTTGTGAAAGCCGACAAAAACAAAAAATTTGGTTTCCCTTACACCATATTAATGTAAAAAGGCACCAACTTCTATTCTAATGAGTTAGAGAAATTATATCAACAATATTGTATAAATTCCAATCGTTCATCCCACTATCATGTACTGACTAATAGTCAGATAGAGGCCTCCAACAAGACCGTATCAAATATACTCCAAAAAATGGTGGATAAGGATAATAGTTCGAGGTCAGAAAGGCTCCTCCATGAAATGTGGGCCTACCAGATCATGACCCTTACAACTACGCAAGAAGCCCTGTATTCAATGGTGTATGGGCATGGGTGGTCCTTCCAATTGAACATCAACTTCCCTCGCTTCGTATTTCCATCTGTGATCAATTATACATATATGAGCAATACCAAAATCAAATAGATGAATTGGAATGGCTCTATGAAATGATATTTCATACCTTGAACCATTTTGAAGTTTACAAAAACTGTATTGCATGCGCCTTCAACAAAAAGGTTCACCTCCAGTCTTTCCTCAAAGAAGAAATGGTGATGGTCCTCTAAACTCCAATGATACTTGAAATGAAACCTCCAAAATTAGAACCAAAATGGGAAGAACTATTTTCAATACATAATGTATACTCTTATGAAGACTATCAATTAATTAAAAAGGATGCAAAATCCATTACAACCCCTACCAATGAAAGGTTCCTAAATAAATATTTCATGTATGCAAGATAATTTTTTTTATCATGTTAAATTAAACTACAAGGTGAAAATAATTGATGTATAATATTAAAATGAATTGAATGAATATCCTAACAACATGAATTTAAATATTTCTACCCTCATCCTAGATAGACGATAATAAGATGTTCATATGGTCCAAACTCTATGACCGTCAACTAAGAGTTATCGTCTTAATCGCAAGATGAAAAACTACATGATACAATAAGCTCGTCCCTTCATATCGGTTGACCAGGGTTCTTAACACAAGATGTTAAACTACATTGAATATATATTCCTAACCACATGAAATTAAATGGTATGAATATCATCATTACAATCAATGATCCTTCTCACTTGATCCATTTTTGTGTGGGAGAAAGATGAAATGTCCCTATTCTTACGTGAGAATCATATCTACGTAGGAACAATCTATCTCTAGAACTACGCGTGGATTGATTATTGGTCCAATGAGATACATATTGAGACCGAGAATATGTGTCCTGGGCCTATCCATGAGTAATGAAAAAGATGTCTTCTTATTCATATGGTTCAGACCTTCATGGAGAATCTATATTAGAACTACATACGGTTTGATTCCTAGACTCTCAAGATACGTAGTGGCACCAAGATTTCATATATCAAGCCCATCCACCATCATCAGAAAATAATAGAAAATGACCCCCATCCTTTCATATAGGACAAACCAATACAGAGAGGTTTTTATCCAAGAATTATGTCTGGATTGATTCCCATCCACTTGGGATTTCTAGAAATGATCAATGGCCACATATCGAGATCATTTAAAGATACATTCAACCTTCCATCCCCTTAGCCCGAGTTTCATTATGGTGCATGTGGTGTGGTGCAGGGCCCCTTGGATCCTCATTAATTATGGCTTATATCATATGTGCTATGAGTTTCCCATTGGAAAATTTATTCTCTCTCTGTCCTTGCAACACCTTGTTAAATTGTGTCACCAACATCTTAGTTGCCTGGAGATAAACTGAACATCACCATTAAGATGACCTCACCAGAAATAAAATCACCCCTAAATTGGTCATAAACCATTCCATGTTCAAAAATTCTCATCTTCTTATGTACGACCCATGTCTGCACAAGGATACCTCTATAACTATGTATGCATGGATTGTCATTCTAATAAGATATGAAGAGACATCTAGGCCCGATATCCTTTATCCTAGTAACAAAAAGGGAACTATACCTATATGATTTTTTTAAAGAAATCATAAAGTCATGTCCACTATTTAGGGATCCATAAAATAAACTGAAACCCCTTACTTATGAGTTAGATCTATGTAAGAGATTTCTTAGTTCATGGACAATCAGTGCTGATATATTTCTTACGTTCCAATAAGTCCCCCTTCCATTCATCTAACTCTCTGACCCGGGGAATTTTGGATCTTTATAAACCTCCATGGACATCATAAATGGATTTTTAGTGTCTTGGGGACACCTCTTTTTAACTATGCGTAATATTCCTTGGTTGGATTTGCATATGTTACCCAGAAAAAGTCCTATCAACCAGAGACATATTATTCCCTAGGAGAGGTTTTTCCTACCTTCATATTTCCAAATATATCTTGTTCTTGATATCATTCCTACCGATCTAAGTGTCCCTAGAATCTTGTTTTATACTTGAATTCCCCCTCATTCCTTGAGAACGTGAGAATATCACAGCACGTTTTTCCTTTAATCATTCACAGTTTCTATGGAAATTCATCCCTGCAACATGACACTGAACTATGTTGTCATCATCCTAACCGCAAGATATTAAACTGTATGTCCAAATTCATAATCACATGACATTAAACTACATGATACGAATTACTAAATGTTTATTTATTACAAATAATATTGGATATGTATAAATGCATGGATATTTATATTCTCATTCAGCCACCCTTAAAATCCAAAATTCCCCTTATTGATTCATGGGTCAGACCTACATGGGAAAACATTAAAGAACTGTGTACGTATTGACTCTTTCCCACACAAGATATGTGGGGACAACACAACATCATATTTAGGGTCTATCCACGAGACATAAATGTCCCCACTTTTATTGTGTATAGGTCATACCTGCACAAGGAAATTGAAATACAATAAAGCATGATTTACACTATTTTCATATGAATTAAATAAATCTACATAGGGGAATCTAATGTGAGATTTTCCCCATTGGTGAGTTCATACCGTCAAAATAGAAAATTACCCACTACCTTGCATGAGATAGATTTTTTTGGGAGAATGTAATACATGAAATTTTCCTACTACAAGACATTAAACAACATGGCCAATCTTTAATCCATGTGCATAGGTGGGTCCCACATAGGGAACCTCCTCACACCTGTGTAGGGGTAAACATCTCTATAATATTCACTAGGAAATTTTGAAATGAAATGACCTAATTTAATGTCCAAGAACCATCCTTTTATGAACCACACTATGTTTATAGAAATATTTGAATCTCCATATCCTTCCATGACAATAAGAGATGGTGGTTCAATGTCCTAGGTACACATCTACTTGAATATGCACAATATTCCATAATAAAACTACATAAGTTATCCAAAAAAATCTTATCAACCAAATACAATTTCATCCTCAAGAGAGGATTTTACTGCATGCATATTCCCTATAATGTTTACACCCCTACTAATCCTTGGATAGGAAAACCTCCCAATATTACTATGTACACCCCTTTCCCTCCTTGACACCTAAATATGGAATAACATTATTGGTAAGATTAACAAGAAAAGGGTGAATCATTTACCCCTTTCATCAAAATAGAGTGTTAAATCCTAAATTCTAAAGCAGTAAGGCACTAACTTGCACCACCAATGTTCCTGTTGCACGATGTTAAACTGCACCATGTCTTAACCCTAATTTTCACAAGACAAATTCATGTAATAATTATATCTCACTCATGTTTCAAAATTGACATAGATTCCCACATATGATTCAAAAAGAAATACTTTAACAATCCAATCCACGTGGTATTGAGAAATACGAAGTCCCATATACCACCTAGCCATCAGAAATGGATGGTCAATGTCTTAAGGAAACCTTTTCTTAATTATATACAATATAACCCAATTAGATATGTTTATGTTTCCCACAAAAACAAAGGCCAGTAAACCAGAGAAAAAATTGATCTCAAGAGAGGATTTCTTACCTTTCTAGTCCCTCCTGAAAAACATCCGGTTAGAAACCATTTTTATTGTTACTCCTCATGTACTTTCTCTATATAATATTTTAGATTTAGAAATCATAAAACTAGGTTCAGGAAAAATCCCTAACCCATGTCTAAAAAATATTAGTGCATTCTTCACTAATAAACCACATTAGGGCCCTTTCCCAACAATTCATAGTCAAATATGTTCGACCTAAAACATTATTAAGGATAGTATAATGTGTATGAATTCAATCTTCCAATGAAAAAAGATGTGAAACTCACCAGGTTGAAAACTAATAGAGGGAACCCTGGGTAAAAGTTGTGTATCAGCTCTCTCGGTCTACACATTATTTGGATTAGCCAAACTATCAAGCAATCAAAAATCAAAAGACACCAATATTATTATTATGAAAAACCACAAAATGGATCCTAAGAAAAATTCAAGTTATAATTGTTAATCACACCCAAAATTGGATTTATCCAAAAATTAGGGTTATAATGGAAAAGACAAAATGTTTTTAGGGATTTTAATGAAACCCTAGCAACAGATAAAGTATACTGTCTAAGTCCTTCGGAATAGGAAAACATTAGAGCATTATCTGATCTTTCATTCAAGCCAGGATCACTTTCAATATCGAAATTGAATCATCCAAATCCTGATCAGAACCCATTCTGATGTAAAAATTTTGTTTGGTCCTGAAAACTTTTCAACGGAAATCAAAATTATTTCTTGAATTGAGAATGGGAGGAAAAAAGTGAAAGAAGAGTTAAAGAAAAAATGTTTAAAGCAGAAGAATGGAAAACGAAACAGCTATACCACAAAGTGTGAAAAACTTCATGGATCACTGTTTCGTATAGAGATATACTTTGGTAGATGTTCAAAAACTAAACAGTTTATAAGATAAAGACGACGATGCCAGTTCCCTGAAAATGGAATCGTCTGTAGGAATGAGGTGGGGAAATCTTCCCTACAGACGACATCCCCAGTGAAATAAAACAGTTCACTGGAAAGGAAACATTTATGGCTCCCCAAAAAAGAAATTAATTCATTTGTGGGATAGAGTTAGTGATTATCTATGGAATCCCTCCTTTTTATTAGATAAATTTCCATTACATTTTACAAATAAAGGATCTTTAAAGTCTTGTGTCATAGAAATCAGGAGCATAATACTTGAAAACATAAAACACTATTATAAATCCACTTGAAAATCCCCTTGAAAATATCATCCAATGTACAAATAAGGAATCTAGTAACCTGGAGACATACATGAAAGGAAAGGGTGACCAGAAGGCCTAATAAGGAAAGAAAGGGAACCAGTTTACTTGTGATATCAGTGAGAACTTGATGAAAAACATAAAGAAATGAGCAATAGAAGTAGAGGCACATCATAATGAAAAGAACTCGAATCGTAACATGGATATGTGGACACACAATTTAATTAATAAATTCATGAACATATCACCAAGGTTCATCCTCAAGGTTTCATAAACATTACCAAGGTTATTCACCAAGGTATCATAAAACTTGTAATCTCTAGTGATTAAATTATTTACCCAATGCTTTGGAGCACTATCATGTAGAAAACATAATATTAAGTTATTTGAATGTGATCCACATAGATAATAATAATACAGTTCATAAATAACCCATATAGAGTAAAAGAAATGGGTTTCATGTCAAAATCATGATGTTTTAAAAAGTACTTAAAAATAAGATCATTATGTGATTTATAAACCATGGAAAGGAAGTGAGGGTTAAATGTATGTAAATTCTAGATTCAAATGGATCAATTTTATGTCTTCATGAATATATTTAAAAGTTAAAATAAATTGGGTATTCACATAAAAAATAAGATAATTTCTTGAGAAAAAGAGAGAGATTTTGAGACCAAAACTCTACTGCATAACGACTACGATACATATTTTTATAAAACATTAATAAGAGAGGGGAAATGGGTCACCCACTAATAAATAACTTATAATAATGTATAGTGAAATAATAAAATATAAATAACATCATGGTATGGATATTTTAATGACATGCCCCATGATAAAGGAAACTTGAAAGAAAAGAGAATATGCGATTTCTCTTACAAAAAATTCGACAGCCTAACGACGTCAATAAAAAATTCAAAAAATCAGTTGATGAGAGAAAAAAGGGTCTCTCATAAATTTTACATGAAATGGAAAGTAATAAGGATATATAATAACATACCCCAACATAAGAATATGGAATCTAGAAGACATAACATAAAGGAAGTCATGATTTAAAAGAGGAGGGTGAAAGGCTCCCTTACCGTGAAGAGTAACTTCAAAAGCTTGATGGTTGGGACCTTGGGAGTCTTGATGGAAGATTGGGAGGCCTCCTTGGGAGGTAACAATACCATATCTGATTTGATGATTAATTTTTAATGAAATTAATGAAGGAATGGGTTGGTATTTATAACAAAAGTGATGGAATATTTTAATTATTTCTTAGGGACACCTCATCGGTGGTATTTGAAAAACCATGGGCTTGACCTTGGTATTTTCCCATGTTATTGTCCAATTGGGACACCTAATTAAATATATTAATATTTTCAAGTTGAACAGAATTATTACATCATTATTACATCATTAAAGATGTCATTAATCACATCAAAACTCAAAACTGTATTTTTACTATTCACTGAAAAAACACATTATAAACCTCTCATAAATTCACCCTAACCTAATATCAATGCTCTGAATTCAAAAATGAACTCAATTTTAAGAAAATAATTTTCTAAATATTTTTAATTTTTTAAATAAAATCACAATTCGTTTCAAAATAAAAAATTTAAAACAATAAGTCATTTTGTAACACCTTGAGAAACCAATCAAGGTCCCATAACATTATCCTATAACCATAAAACAATAAATTAACAATTTATGATTAAATTTTATGAAAATAAATTTCCATTTTAAAATATAAAATTAATTATAAAATTTTAAATAAAATATTTATGACATACAAAAATACCAAAACTTATACAATGATCATTTTTTACTTTTAAGATGTCTAAATTTTATTTATACATTCATGGGTGATGTTTCTTTTTTTTGGAACATTTACTATTCATTTATTTTCATTACTATTCATAAGCGTAAAATTAGTATTCCAAAGGGTAAAGTAACTATTCACCAAAATATTATTTTGATCTTATTGAACCACATTTTTTCCTCTTGATTACAACCATGTGTGTCCAATTTTCGAAAATCATTTCATAGAAAAAGTTATTTAACAGTAAAATTTATATTCTATTCATAAAAAACACTATTCATCATACACTATTCATCTAACAAAATAATATTTATAAAAAATTGATACATCTTAGAAAGCATCTAAAAATTCAGCCTAGATAAATTTTGACATTTGAAATTCAGAAAACATGTTTATTTTACCACAGGAATTCTCTAATTATGAGAAATTTATCTTTTAAATATAAAAATAATTATTTATTAAAAATAATAGTGGATAGAAAATTAATTCAAATATTTCATAGTGAAATTTTTGACACAATAAATAAATAAATATTTTATCATTTAAATTTAAAAATGGTTTTTTAGTCATAGTATTTAATTAAAATAATCGTTATTCCATATACATTAATTTTTTGAAATAATTATATCATTTATGAAAACTACGATTTGGGTCTGATGTAATTCGATGTGATTCTATTATAAAATATACTAAAACGTTATTATGAGGAAAGAGATCCATGAATAAAAGAAGTTATTTTTTTGGGTCGTTTCATTCTTCCCCCTTAAATTAATCGCATCCTCAAAATTTTCTGTTATTATAAATTTAATACTTTTATAAAACTTATCATTATAATTTAACTTCATGTCTTAAAAAATTTTATTCTTCAACAAAGAAGACATTTTCTATAAATCCTTCATAATGATTCATAAAAATCTTGTGACTAACCGAACATATCCCCCGAGAGTGTAAAAATAGGAGTGTAGAAAGGACCATTGTCATGTACCAGGTTACCTTAGGTCAAGACCAAAACTTCTTGTCGAAGTTTTCACTCCTAGGTTCATCTATTCCAGAGCCACATCTACTTGTTTGTATCCAGAAAAGGATTTATTTGTTTGGAAACCACTTACTTAATATTTCACCAAAATACTAGGAAGTGTTCCAATATTTAATTATTTATATAGGGTTCTTCCTAATGTTTTCATATCATAATTTCCATAAATAACTAAACTATCACTGGATACCAATTATGGAATCCCTCATTTTTATTACATAAATTTCTATTACATTTTAAAAATAGATAATATTTAATGTCTAATGTCTTGTAAATCAGAAGCATAATATATGAAAAAAAAACTTGTAAATACACTTGAAAATCATCTTGAAATTTTCATCCAATGTACAACTACTGCATCTCAAAACTTGGAGACATACATAAAAGGAAAGGGTGATCAGAAGGCCTAGTAAGGAAAGCAAGGGAATCAGTTTACTTGTGATATCAACAAGAACTTGATGAAAAATATAATGACATGACTAATGGAAGTAGAGGAATATCATAATGAAATTAACATGAATAATAACTTGTATATGTGGATACAACATTTAATTTATACATTCATGAACATATCACCAAGGTTCATCCCCAAGGTGTCATAAAAATTACTGAGGTTATTCACCAAGGTATTGTGAATCTTGTAATCTCTGTAGATTAAATTCTTTACCCAATGAATTGGAGTGCTCTCAGGGTACACCCTTAATATGTATTTATTTTAATGTGAGACACATTTATAATAATCATACATTTCATAAATAACCCATTGAGAGTAAAATAATTGGGTTTCATGTCAAAATCACGATGTTTTAAAAAGTACTTAAAAATAAGATCATTATGTCATTTATAACTCATGGAAAGGAATTAAGGGTTATATGTATGTCAATTACTGTCACACCCTAATCTCGGATCCCTATTTATTTTATGTTATTTTTATTCTTTTCTCAGTCTCACACCATTTGGATGAGGATTAGTTGTGTCCAGGTTTGATATTATTGATGTTTAATGTTTTGGTGGGCCTCAGGCTCGTGCGCGGTCACCACACCTTTAGCGGCTGTCGTGTGTTTGGTCCTGGTGAATGCATGGTGGCACGACACTTCAAATAAATACTAAATTAAATATAAAAATTAAGATAATTTAAGAAGGAAGATAAATAAAATTTTATATCGATAAAACAAGGTTAATGTTTAAATTATAATAACGAGAATATGATTGCGCAAATGGTAATATTACTATTATTTAATTTGGTAATAATACTATTATTATTAAATTTTTATAAATATAATTAGTATTTAAAATTAAATGTAATAAAAATTGTCATTTTAATTATCATTAATTTTTTTATTTCTTTTTTATTAATGTTATTGTTATCTTTTTACTATTAATATTTTACTAGTATTATTATTATTATTACTTAAAACAAAATGGATAAGGAAATAATTATTATTATTTGTTTTATTAATATTTATTGGTTTTATTATTAATAATATTATTATATTTTTTTATTGTTTTTTTAAACCCTAAATCTACCCATTCTCATTAACCCACCCCCCCCCCCCTCCCAGGTCGCAAGCCAACCTTGAGCCCCCCTTTCCCCATTGCTCTTCCGTGCCGGGAGCCCTCTACCAGGCCCTCACCTCCTGCCACTCTGCTCGTACGGTGCAACCTTCATCTGGAGCGGCTCCCCCTCCAAGTCTGACGCCACTTCCCTGTCCAACTCCCGCCTCCCCACTCACCTCTCTAGTGCACCCCCTACCCTCGGCTGCCTCCTGTCGCGCCGTGCTCTGGCAGAGCCTCCTCCCGCGATGCCACCCTTCTTCCACGACCATCACATGCTCCTGCCCACCTGAAGTAGACCGACGACATCCTCATCTTCCTTGGTGGTTTTCCTCTCCGACACCGCCTCCCTTCCTCATCTAGCTGGTGTGAGGTTGTGCCTCCCTTTCCTATCCAGACGACTTGAGAGCCCCCTTCCCCTTCTGCTTGGTGAGACATACTAGTAGCGGCCCAGTCCCCTCCTCCCGTCACAATGACCCCCCCCCCTTTTACAAACTTTTCCAATGAACCCAGAACCCTCTTGTTCAATGCCTTTGTCCTGCTCCAATGTGACAGTGATTCCTCTTACTGGAAACCCTTGCAACTTTTGGTATAACATCATTTCTTCATTTTGGTTTTTTTATCTTCATTGTGACCAATTCTAAAAGATTTAGGTTGTGTTCGCACATTTGGTTTGGTGTCTAGGGTTTTCAATTGGCCCACAGAGCGATGCACTTTCCTCTGTTGTGGTTCTGTCGCTCTCACATGTGTTGAGGTAGGCGTCTAATTCCCTTTGCTCCCAATTTCAATTCACGGGGTCTTGTGTGTTGTTATTTAATTTCTAAAACATGTTCCACACATTTATTATGTATTTAGTTTATTTTTAGTAGTGATTTCGTGTTGGTTAAATTCATCAAAATTTCTTTTATGTGCATGTAAATGCCTCACCTTTTGGTCTTAAATAATTGGCATCTCCCTTTAAATGGTATTGTTGGATATCTTGGGGTGTGTTTGGGTATAAATACTTTTGGTAGCATTTAATTTTGTGGTATGACGTGTTCATTTGGTTTAAGTGAGTACTTAGTACGTTTGGTCATGTGTTGGTCCTTAACACCTTATTTTTAGGTATCTTTTGTTGTTATAGTGAATTTATGGTCAAAGTATGAGGAAGCACACACACACACCTAAGGTATGTATGTATCTATATATATATATATCTATATATATCTATATATATCCTCCATATATGTATTCCCTCATGGTGCTGGGAATACATGCATTGGATTATGGATATATGTATATATATATATATAGGTAAGTGCGTGAGAGTGCAGGCTGATTTCGAGTGGTCGCCAACCTTTTTGTCAAGTTCTGAAGTGATCTTCAAGAACTGGTTCTTCCTTGAGGTAGGCGAATCCACATTTCCCCTTTTTAAAATAAGTCCATTCAATGCTTTCATGTTTTTAATAAATTCATTTACTAAATTAGTAACTTTGAAAAATAATTGGCCAACCTACTATAGTGTTTTCTTGTTTTTTTGGCTTGTTAAAAAGTAGTTTGTTACATTATCTTCTAGGTTGGGAAATTAGTCTGATTTGGTAATATAGTTTTTTTAATGAACTGTTTGATTTGTTTATGGAATGACTAGAGAACTGTTTGTGTTGCTTTAAGTGTTTTGGGAAACATGGTTTTAATGGGTTCTTTAAGGTTTAACCATTGGGTTCAAAACATGTTTTGGGGTTTAGCGTTGTTTCAGAAATGGTTCATAAATGTTTACTATTTTGTCATGTTTTTGTAAATGTTTGTTTTGGTATGTGTATGTTTTCATGAAAGGATATTGGCACGTTTTGGTCCATCTGACCATGTTTGTATGAAATGATGTTTATTACTTTTTTGGAACCATTTCTAAATGTTTTGGTAAATGGTTGATGAGATAAACCTAAAGGCCAATTTGGTATTTTAAATTGTTTGTTTACAAAATTTTTGATGTGTGTGAATTTTATGAGGCCCGTTTGATATATTTAAAAATGATTGTTTAGAAAAACCCTTCTTTTGTTCGTTCCCTTGCCTCATCTGTCGATCATGTGACAAGAGGGTCCTCGGTATGGCCCTCCTATTGATAATATTTATTTTAGGGAACGAGACTAACATTGAGGTGGTTTGGGTGGTTCCAGTTTGTATCATAAATTGGATTATATATATGTGGATTTTTTTTTGAATGTGTGGAACACCTCTTTGTGAACATAGCACATAAACATAGCATAGAAAGGGGGTTTAATGAGAACGTTTGATGCACTAGTTTAGAATATGCACTAGCTAGTGGCCCCTAGTACGAATTATACTCTTCTAGGGGATTGGGCCCCTTAGTTAGTCCATGTAGGGAAACACCAGGCGTTAGGGAATTATGACGTCATCGAGAGTAGGGATGCCTTTAGGATAAGTCACATGTACAGTACGTTCTGGTCTTCCTCTAAATTCCTAGGTTTTCCGTGATCCTTTGATATGAGCACTATTAGTACCATTTCCTTTTCTGTGTCTGGAATCATAACCCTGAACTTGGTTTTGGTGTGTTCTTGGAAAAGGTTTGTGTGTAAGGTTGGTTTTATCATGAACTTCAAAGTAGCTGTTTTGGAAAAGTTTGTGTGAGCCGTTCTTTTGTTTTATTTTCCTTGTTTTTGAATTATAAGGTCCATGGGATTGTGATTATTAATTTTTGAAATGCAGTGTAAACATGAAAACCTTATTTTTATAACTGTAGTTCAAACTAGTATTTTTGGGCTATTTTGGGACAAGAAAATTCATGGATTCTGTGGTTCACTTTTGGCATTCATACTGAGCATTTTAATGCTCACGCCTATCTTACCTTTTCAGATGTAGGTTTAGCTATTTGTTTCCGGTTCTTGTTTTTGCTTCCCATGCTAGGCAGACTGTTAGTTGTTGGAGGTGAACAAGAGGTCACATAGAGGTATGTGCAGTCTTGTTTTCATGATGTGGCTAGTTTTATTTCTCTTTATTTAATCCTTATTAATTTATTTGTCTTCCTTTTTTGGGCCAAATCATTCCCACCTATTTAGTTTTGATTCCCAACACTAGTTGCCATCCCGTGGGGATCGGGAACTCCCCTCGGGCCATGCTGCGGGCTGGCTTGGGTGACCAGTTCAGGGTTGACCCGGGTTGGTTTGAGACAAAATGGTATCAGAAGAGGTAATTGTTATTTTGGGTGTCTAGTAAAAGGAGATTATGACTGTTGGGTCTCAGGAGGTAGGTTATGGGTCGGTGCCTGATCACCACCGCTCCTGAGGAGACCTGAGTTACCAAGGGTACTTCGGGATTTGAGTCTTTTATCTTTGGTTATTTCGGATTGAGGGATGAAAATGGGAGCTAATCAGTTCACATTGCAACCTTACATGAGGTGGGGACCCATGTGGAGTCCAAGTGCCCGGTTTAAGGTCCTCTTAGTGTTATGTCTTACTTGGGGCATGGCTCACCACCATGTCACTGGGTTAGGCACATACACTAGTTCCTCATTCCAATGGTTTATAGTTGGTTGTGTATTATTTTGAACTCAGTTGATGTGAGTGTGTGTTAAAATTGAAATTGATTTTTAAATTTAAATGTGTTACTTTTAATTTGTTTTGAAATTAGTGAAGTGAGTTTTTAAAGGGAAAGTGTATCGGGTTTGGAAAATTTGGTATGTGTTGGGATTGGGTAGGGAAATGAAGTGTTTGAACATTTTTATCCTTATGGAGGGTCACACGTGCGTTGGTATGTACGGAGAGTACATGGGAGAACTTTTTTGTAGATGATGTGAGGGAGATTGAATGAACACACATGTGACAGTACATAAGGTTCCATAGGTGAGTTTTATAATTTTAAAGAAATGATGGTTTTTGAAAATTAATTTATGCATTTATTTGTATATGTTTTGCTTATGGGCCAGTTTCCCTTGTCTTGTGTAGTTTCTTTGATTTAATTTTGGCATGATGCCAGTTTAGATGGAGTTTTTCGTGTTTTTTTGAGTATGCTTCCTAGAAAGCCTCCAAAATTTGTTAATGATTTATACACAATTCTCAATTCTTTTTGTGTGTTGCCTACTTATTGAGGTAATTGAAGTCTATTAGAGGTAGTTTTATAGTTTGGGGAAGGTAGTGTGTCTTTGGGTTGTTGGGAACTCCCAAGGTAGTTAAGGTTCGTACCATCCCAAAGTTATTAGATGGTTCAATTGTGGACTAGTAAATGTGGGATGTCTCATCATCGTTAGAGTCTTGGGTGTAGCTGGTGGGGGTCGGCTCTTGTGAAGATTTCTCTTCTGGAAAGGATCTTCTTCTGTACTGACTCCCAGGTTGTGGGACCATTCTCTCTCATGCCACTAGTCAGGCCGGTTTAGGCATTCTAGGATGATTTTTCACATCCCTCCGAAGTCTTCCTACCGCGTGACTATTCGGGCCACCATGGATAGTTATGAAAGAAGCTTCATTCAGGAGGAAGGAGCTAGGGACCGGAAGATACTATGAGGTAGAAGATATTTTATCCATTAGAGCCCCAGCCACAGGTCTCATGGTGAAGCACGCGCACAGTCAGGAGTTGCCGAGGGTGTGTGAATACTCGGTTCGAATAATGTTTTCAGCTTTGGGATGGAAATATATGAAATTTCCTTGTTTGATTATCGTCGCTATCATAATCTCATCCTTTTTGTGGTGGTGTGATTAGCATGTTCTCCCACAATCCAAGCAGTCTTATCTACTCATTGTGTGGTTTTTAAATTGTTCAGTCTCTTTAAATGGTGTGGGTTGTGAATGAATGGACCTATTCTGATTTTGTGATGGTCTCAACTGTGTTTGTTAGGGGGAGGATCGTTTCATGAAATTGATTGGAGGTGTTGAGTTAATTATTCATCGTTATGTTACTGGGTTGTTTCGTAGCAGGTTTTCCAACAAAGGCTCACGTGTGTTATTTGGTCCATGTTGGGAAAATGAACGAGTTTGGTTTGAGAGTTCCCGCATTGGACCCCCTGGGGGGGGGGGGGGGGGTTGTGTGTGTGAGTTTTGAGGGCTTCCATGTTAGTGAATTCTTGTGGTGGGGAGAACCCTCCCATGTTCTACCCTCAACTTTGGGCAGTGATTGCTTATAAGTTGGTCGGGTGTGACGTGTGTTGGTAATTGTCACCCCAAGACTCTCAGATTCTTCGGGTTTGGTTTGGTCATGGACTCTAGTTGTGTCAACTGTTGGCTTGGTGACTTTCTGGGGACAGAAAGTGTCTACGGTGGGGAGAATTGTCACACCCCGATCTCGGATGCCTATTTATTTTATGTTACTTTTATTCTTTTCTCGATTTCGTTCCATTTGGACGAGGATTAGTTGGGTCTCGGTTTGATATTTTTTCTATTTGATGTTTTGGTGGGCCTTGGGCTGGTGCTCGGTCCTCGCACCATTAGCAGCGACCATGTGTTTGGTTCTGGTGAATGCGCGGTTCCACGAAACATCAAATAAATAAAAAATTAAATAAATTAATTAATTTACATTAAGAAGGAAGCTAAATAAAATTTTATATCGATAAAACAATGTTAATATTTAAATTATAATAATGTGAATATGATTGCACAAACGGTAATATTACTATTATTTAATTTGGTTATAATAATATTAATATTAAATTGTTATAAATATAATTAGTATTTACAATGAAATTTAATAAAATTTATCATTTTAATTATCATTATGTTTTTTAAATTTCTTTTGTTATTAATATTATTTTTATCTTTTTGCTATTAATATTTTACTATTATTATTATTAGTTAAAATAAAATGGATAAAGAAATCAAAATTATTATTTGATTTATTAATATTTAATGGTTTACTATTAATATTATTATAATATTTTATTATTGTTTTTTAAAACCCTAAATCTACCCATTCCCATTACCCCCTTCCCAGGTCGCAAGTCAGCCGCGATCCCCCCTTTCCCCTTTGATATTCCACGCCACGAGCCCCCTGTCAGGCCCTCACCTCCGACCACTTTTCCAGTCCGACACAACCATTGTTTGGTGCGGCTCCCCCTCCTGGTCTGATGCCACCTCCCTATCCGGCTCCCACTTCCACGCCCGCCTCTCTACGTGCACCCCTACCCTCGCCTGCCTCCCACCGCGCCATGCTCAGACATCGCCTTCCACCTACGACTCCACCCTTCTTCTGCGACCAGCACCTGATCCCACCCCCTGTAGTAAACCGGCATCCACCTCCTCTTCCCTCGAGGTTTTCCTCCCCGGCACCGCCTCCCTTCCCCGTCCATCCAGTGTGAGGCCATGCCTCCCTTCCCTATCAAGCCATCTTGAGAGCCCCCTGCACCTTCTACTTGGCACGACCCACCAACACTAGCCCACTCCCCTCCTCCTAGCGTGACGAACCCCCACCCCCCCTTCAACAACCTTTTCTGGTGAACCCGAAACCCTCTAGTGTAATGGCTTTTCCCTGATCCGAGGCGACTGTGGTTCCTCTTATTGGAAACCCTTGCCTCTTTTGGTATAACTTCATTTATTTATTTTGGTGTTTTTCTCTTCATTTGAACCAATTATAAAAGCATTGGGTTGTGTTCGCACATCTTTTTTGGTGTCTAGGGTTTGCAATTGGACCGCGGAGTGATGATATTTCCTCTGTTGTGGTTATGTCACTCTCACATGTGTTGAGGTAGGAGTTTCATTCCTTTTACTCCCAATTTCAATTAATGGGGGTTTTTCTATTGTTATTTATTTTCTAAAACATTTTTCACACTTTTATTGCACACTTAGTTAATTTTTAGTAGTTATTTCATGTTGTTTGAATTGATCGCAATTTTTTTATGCACATGTAAATGCCTCACCTTTTGGCGTTAAATAATTGTCATCTTCTTTTAAATGGTATTGTTGGATATCTTGGGGTGTGTTTGGGTATAAATCCTTTTGGCAGCATTTGATTGTGTGTTATGATGTGTGCATTTTGTTTAAGTGAGTCCTTAGTACTTTTGGTCATGCGTTTGTCCTTACCACCTTATGTTTGGGTATCTTTTGTTATTATAGTGAATTTATGGTCAACGACCGAGGATGTTCATGCACACGCGTAAGGTATGTATGTATATAATATATATATATCCTCTAAGTATGTATTCCCTCATGGAGCAGGGAATACATGCATTTGATTATGGATATATGTATATATATATAGGTATGTGCGTGAGAGTGTGGGACAATTTCGAGTGGTCTCCGCCCTTTTTGTCAAGTTCCCAAGTGTTCTATATGACCTGATTCTTCCTTTGAGGTAGGTGAATCCGCATTTTACATTTTTAAATTATTCCCATTCAATGCTTGCATGTTTTTAATAAATTCTTTTACTATATTAGTATCTTTGAAAATTAATTGGCCCACCGGCTATAGTGTTTTCAAGTTTTCTTTTGGGGCTTGTTAAAATTTATTTTGTTTTATTATCTTCTAGGTTGTGTAATTAGTCTAATTTGTTAATATAGTTTTTTTAACAAACTGTTTGATTTGATTATGGAATGACTGGTGAACTGTTTGTGTTGCTTGAAGTGTTTTGGGAAACATTATTTTAATGGGTTCTTTAAGGTTGAACCATTAGGTTCGAAACCTGTTTTGGGGTTTAGCATTGTTTTAAAAATGGTTCATAAATGTTTATTGTTTTGGCATGTTTTATTAAATGTGTGTTTTGGTAAATGAATGTTTTCGTGAAAGGATATTGTCATGTTTTGGTCTGTATGAACATGTTTGTAAGAAATGATGTTTATTACTCTTTTGGAAACATTCCTAAATGTTTTGGTAAATGGTTTATGGGGTAAACCTAATGGCCCATTTGGAATTTTAAATTGGTTGTTTACAAAAGTTTTGATGTGTGTGAATTTTATGAGGCATGTTTGACATCTTTGAAACTATGTGTTTGGGAAAACCCCTCTTTGGTTAGTCCCTTCGCCTCGTCTGTCGATCATGTGGTAGGAGGGTCCTTGGTATGGGCCTCCTTTTGAGAATATTTATTTTATGGCATGAGACTAACCTTGAGGTGGTCAGGGTGGTGCTGGTTTGTGTCGTGTGCTGGATTATATATATATATATATATGTCTTGTTACTTGAATGTGTGGCATACCTCTTTGTGAAAATATCACAAAAATTTAGCATAGATAGGGGGTTTACTGAGAATGATTACTGCACTAGATTAGACTATGCACTGGCTAGTGGCCCCTAGTATGGATTATACTCTAATAGGGTATTGGGAGCCTCAGTTAGGCCATGTAGGGAAACACTGGGTGTTAGGGTGTTATGATGTCATTGAGAGTAGGCATGCCTTAAGGATGAGTCACATGTATATTAAATTCTTTTCTTCCTCCGAGTTCCTAGGTTCTCCGTGATCCTTTGATATGAGCACTATTAGTACCATTTCCCTTTTTGTGTGTGTAATAATACCTTTGAAATTGTTTTTGGTGTTTTCTTTGAAAAGTTTAGTGAGTAAGGTTGGTTTTAAAACGAACTTCAAAGTACCTATTTTGGAAATGTTTGTGTGAGCCTTTCTTTTGTTTTCTTTTCCTTATTTTTGAATTATAAGGGAAAAGGAATTGTGATTGTTGGTTTTTGAAATGCAATGTACACATGAAAACCTTATTTTTATAACTGTAGTTAAAACTAGTATATTTGGGCTATTTTGGGACTGGAAAATGCACGGATTCTGTGGTTCACTTTTGGCATTCCTACTGATCATTTTAATGCTCACACCTATCTTAACTTTTCAGATGCAGTTTCAGCTGTTTGGTTCAGTTTCTTGTTTCGTCTGCCCGTGCGAGGTAGACTATTAGTTGTTGGAGGTGACCAAGAGGTCACATGAAGGTATGTGTAGTCTTGTTTTCTTGATGCTGCAAGTTTTATTTCTCTTTGTTTAGTATTTATTAATTTATTTGTATTCCTTTTTTGGTCCGAATTATTCCAACCTATTAAGTTTTAATGACTGGAACTAGTTTCCATCCCGCGGGGATTGGGAACACCCCTTGGGCCATTCCCCGGGCCGGCTCGGGTGAGCGGTTCAGGGTTGACCCGGGTTGGTTCATGACAATTACAGAATAAAATAGATCAATTTTATTCCTTGATTAATACCTTTTTAAATGAAAATATATTGGGTCTTTAGTTAAATAAAGCAAGAAAATTTCTTGAGAACAAGAGAGAGCTTGTTAGATGAAATTTTTTCAGCATAATGACTACATAACATGTCTTTAGAAAACTTTAAGAATAGAGGGGACAAGGGTCAACCACTCCTAAATAACTTATAATAAATTATTGTAATATAATAAAATAGAAATAAGATCATGTTATGTATATTTTAATGACATACCACATGAAAAATAAACTACAAAGAAAAGTGAAAATGTGATTTCTTTTACGAAAAATTCGACAACCTAACGACACCAATTAAAAATTTAGAAAATAAGTTGATGAGAGAGGAAAGGGTCTCTCATAAATTGGTCATGAAATTAAAAATAATAAGGATATAGAAGAACATACCCCAATATATGAAGATGTACACTAGAAGACATAACATAAAATAAGTCACGACTTAAAAGAGGAGGGAGAAAGGTTCCGTTACCTTGAAGAGTAACATTGAAATCTTGAAGGTTGGGACCTTGGGGGAATTTAGGGAATCTTGGGAGGACTCCTTGGGAGGTAGGAATAACATATAATCATTGATTATGAATTTTAATGAAAGTAATGAAAGAATGGGTTTATATTTATTGCAAAAGTGAGGGAATATTTTAATACTTTTCATGGGACAACTCATCAGTGGTATTTGAAAAACCATTGGCTTGACCATGATATTTTCCCATGGTATTGAACACTTGGGAAACCTCATTAAATATATTTCTATTCTCAAGTCTACTAGAATTATTACATTATTACTACATCATTGATGATGTCATTAATAAATCGAAACTCAAAAGAGCATTTTTACTATTCCCCGAAAACATAACATTATATAAAAATCTCATAAATTCCCCATAAACTAACATTGATTCTCTGAATTCAATAATGGACTCTATTTTATGAAAATAATTTCTTAAATTTTTTTAATTTAAATTTTAAATAAAATTATAATTTATTTTAAAATAACATCATTGAAACTATAACTCAATTTGTAACACCTTGAGAAATTAATCAAGGTCCCATAAATTTATCTTATAACCATAAGAAACTAAATTAACAATTTATTATTACTTTTTATGAAAATAAATTACAATTTTTGATTATTAAATTAATTAAAAAAAATTACATAAAATATTTATGACATACAAAAATACCAAAACTTATACTATGATTATTTTGTCACATTTAATATGTCTAAATTGTATTTATACATTCATGGGTAATGTATCTCTTTTTGTGGATGATTTACTATTCATTTCTATTCATAAGGGTAAAAATACTATTCCATTGGGTAAAGTTACTATTAACCAAAAAATAATTTTTATCTTATTGAACTACATTTTTCACCCTGATTACAACCATGTATGTCTGAGTTTTGAAAATAATTTCACATAAAAAGTAATTTAATAATAATTTTTTTATAATATTAAAAAAATACTATTAGTAAAATATTATTCATAAAAAAACACTATTCATCCAACACTATTCATCAAATAAAATACTATTTATAAAAAATTGATACTTCTTATAAAACTTCTAAAAATTCACCCTCGATTAATTTTTACATTTGAAATTCAGAAATGATGTTTTTTGAACAACAATAATTCTCTAAGTATGATAAATTTATCTTCTAAATATACAAATACTTATTTATTAAAAATAATAGTGGATAGACAAGGAATACAAAAAATGCATAGTGAAATTTCTGACACAATAAATAAATAAATATTTTATCATTTAAATTTTAAAAAGGTTTTTTTAATCATAATATTTAATTAAAATAATAGTTATTAAATATAAATTAATTTTTTATAATAATTATATAATTTTGTAAAACTATGATTTGGGTCTGATGTAATTCTATGTGCTTCTATTTTGAAACATAATAAACAGTTATGATGAGGAAAGAGATCCATAAATAAAAGAAGTTCATTTTTACAGGTAGTTACATTATCCCCTTTATAGATGATGAACTTGTACCCCCACTGACTTATTCATCCACATGTTGGGTTTCTTTCTTGGGCTTCCACAAAAGAGGGATTGCGTTCTCATCGTAGAAGAATGGATTCATCGACACCCAGTTCTCTTCTTCACTATAAATAGAGATCGTGGGGAGTGAAGGGAGGATGGGAAATTGAGAATCATAAAATCAAATTATTAAAGGATGAAAGACCAGGAGATCTATATCTCTAGAAAAGGAAATAATATTTGATGATTCCATGTGTCCAAAACCCCACCGCATAATGTTTAAAAGTATAGAAAATTAAAATTAGCAGTCAACGTAATTAAAATCTTCCAAGGGAATATCCTCCAAAAGATGTAGAACCAATGGCCACCTTACAACCATCCATCCCGTGTAGAAAAACCACATTGTGGAGGAACCGTACCCCACATAGGATATAACTACATGGGTGGAACTTGAGTCCATGTCGCACAACGCTACACAGATAGAACTTGGCCCCACATAGCAAAATGCTATGCAAACTGAACCCAATTCTATATACCACCAGGGTATATGGATATCCCCCTTTCCCATGTTGTAACCCCCCTATATAGAACAATCCCCAACTTTCATGATAAAATGCTACATGAAATGGGTACTATAGGGCATTGCACTATCTGAACCTGATCATTCCCTTCCATTTCATTTGTATCCCCCAAGGTATCCCCTCTAAAAACCAATCTAATGACATCAAATATAGTCCTCCTCAAAATACATTGGATGTCTATGATAAAATCACGGGGCACACCTACGCGACCTTATGAGTTTACATACCCATGGTAAGTGGAGTCATGTTGGGAACTCTATTAGTGAGGAAAACCCTTGTATTAACCATGAGTTTACATTCCCATGGTAGCGTGGGTTCTGACTTTGGGATACAGAGGTGAACCTCCCCATTCTAGAGAATATGGGGAACCACTATCCTTAACCATCGATGTGGGACAATGTTGAATGTTCTTACATTTTCCCTAGAACCAATTGTAGGGACCTCCCAATAAGGTAATCCCATAACCTTTCTTACATGAGGTGGCACCCACACTCCTCTTTTCCCTTTCCCGAGATGTATTCAGATAGATCTTCAAATTTGACTATCCAAGATATAAATACAATAGAGGAAATGAGCACATTCGATGTCCCATCTCTCTCCCTTTGGGATCCAATACCATCTATCAGTATATGAAGTGGGATATATGATCTTCAGATCCACTACCACCTCTTGTTTCTCACACCAAGCATGACTCATGTGGGAAAAGTGGTTGGAATCAATCATGAGATCTTTATGGTCCCAAAGAAAATGAATTCTCCATATATTTAAGCCCCAATTTCAATTCATGTGGGCCTCCTAAAAGTTTTAAGACCTAATAAAATCACCTCAAATGGGGATCTCCCATGTGTAAACCCTAATCATTCTCCCTTAATGGGACTCCTATAAATTCTAAGTCCCAACTCACACCATACTATGTGGGCTTTGATTCCCAACTAACTATGAAATGTAGGAAGCCTATCTAAGGTCCAAACACAACACCCAAATCATCATAATGTTCTACAGGACATATTTCTGGTCGGATCATAACCACCAAGAAGACTATAACTCTTCTGGTTATCTCAGGTTGTCCCAGCATAAGTCCCACACTATCATTACTAGGTAACCATTCACCTGGATGTCCTTAATGCATGACATTAAACAACATGGTTGGGTTATTTTAACATGACCCTAAAAGGTGACATGTTTAGTAAAGCGACACTGAACTACATGTGTTCTGATTCCTCTCATGAGAATATATAGGATTTCCATCCTTAGGGTTCGATCCTGACTACAAAATAGCCTCATCACCCAGGATGATGATAAACTATATAGTGCTATCCTTTATGGATATAAACAATATTTGTATTGGTGAACCAATAAATAATTCATGATCTATAAATAAAATGGTAACATTGATGGAGAACATAGAATACATATATATCCTTACATCAATAGAAAACCTCGGATACTAAAAAATAATTCCGAACCCATCTGTAATCATTATCAACTACTACTATAGGGGAAATCTGTGGACACATACTTCGGAATGAACTAAGGATTTGTGAACATATGAACAAATCATAAATCTATAAAATAGTGTTGTAATAGGTGATAGTTCCCCAAAAAAGGGTGAGATGAGATTGAGTTCCCATCCTCCTGACCAATGTGAGTTCTTAAGTTCTGTTGTCAAAATCATTCAATGAATGCATGCCTTTTGAATTATGGTTCGTGAATCATGGATGCGAGAGATATTGTGTTTTTTAGATTCATGAACAAACCCATTGGAGACCATTCAAAGATGTTTTTATCCAAATCAGTAATTTATACCTAGATAAATCCTTACAGTAGACCCACTTAGACATAATCATGTATTCTTCAAAAATATAATGGTAACCCTAAAGTAAATGTCTTAACTTTGGAACCTCTTTCACAAGATAAAAATGATAAACTGCCCAGTCCCCTCCAGAGCATTCTTATAATTGAGAACAACATTTTCTTCGAAAACCTAATGGTAAACCTAAAATAAATGGATTAAATGTGGAACCTAATTCAAAATATACAAAGGAAATACTTTCGAGTTCCCATAATACCATTCTTATAATCGAGAACGACATTTTTTTTGAAAACAAACCCTCATTGAGAACATGGCGTATAACATTCAACAATTCAGTTCAAGGTTAAATGTACCCATTCAAGGTGTCCATAAGGTGAAATGATTCGAGTTTGATAAGAAGGTAGACATTATTTTTGAATATTTAAGTACCCTTCTCCAACAAATTTCTCTTTCCCAAGGGAAATCCCAATATCCCCCTCCCATCCATTGTGGTATCTATTCTATCAACGCCCACTATTCTGACAAATTCCCTCAACTGAGAGAAACATCTAATAGTTGTGATGAAATATTTCCAATCCACCCCTATAAAAAACCCATTAAGAAAGAACCATACTATCAATACAAACCTAGGTATAATGAAAACTAATACTATAGGCAATGGCGGATTCAAACCAACCTCAATAACCTTGTAACCAACTAGGGAAAGTATTCATCCACCACTACAGCCTAGAAATCCTCAACCCCCAAAAAGAAGTTTCCAATAACTCCTCCAAAACATGATCCTATCCTAGAAGTAATGATGAAAAAATGGATGCAAAAAAATATCCATTTCCAATAAACCACTCAAGTAGACATACAAAACCCAAAAACCCAATTAGGCAAACTCACCAACTGTGTTGGTGAAATCCAAAGTCGTGGGTTAGGTAAACTGCCCTCTCAACCACTATTCAACCATATAGATAAAGAAAATTCTAGATCCTTAACCCTTCAGAGTGGAACACATATTAAAATCCAAATGAACCCCATATTAGAGTCATCCCATCATAAAGAAACCACCATCCCAACCACTAAGAATGGTCCAAAAGAAGAAAAGAATTGTCCTCAGAATAATACCATGAAATAAAAGAGTGTGTATTTGGATGAGTCTCATAGTATAACCTTCTCTATTACATTTACCTAAAGGAACAACCAACCAAAGAAACAAAAATAAACTGATCATGATAAATATATTTTGTAAACATTCAAAAAAGTTCAGGTTAACATCCCATTGATCGATGTCGTAAATAAAACTCCATGATACTCAAAGTTTATCAAGGAGATGTGTAATAACCAAATGTGAATTCAGAGTGATGAAAATGTGATCTTGGGGAGGAATGTATTTTCATTAATAGATCTATCACTTCCCATCAAATTCAATGATCCAAGAACATTCTTGATTCTATGCATCATTGGAGAGTATTTATTTTCTGATGCCATGATTGATTTTGGTGCCTATATAAATGTGATGCATCACTCTTTTTTATCTTCATTATAGGTTGGGGAACTAAATCAAACTAGAATTGTTGTTCTACTAGTAAATCCGAGTACCACACACCCCATTGGTGTGTAAGAGGATATTCTTATCGGGGTGAAAGATTTAATAGTTCATACTAATTTTTATGTGCTTAAAATTGAATATGAGAGGATGAAGAGACATGACCCAATTATATTGGGGAGTCCTTTCTTGAAAAATAACAAAACCATAATTAATTTCTATAATGCTTCATTATCTAGAGATTTTGGTGATGCATTTTCCACTTCAAACATCCTTGATTCCATTAAGCACCACTCAGAAGAACATTACTCACATTCAATTAATTTAATTGATGTAATCCCTTCCCATGAAAAACTTCTTGTCTTTCCCTTGAACCCCTTTCCATATTTTCATCTTGATATAAATTATAGGTAATAAATCATGTATTAAATGTTAATTTGCTCTAGAAAAATGTCATGTGTGTTTATTAATTGATGATTTCTTAAGAAGAGAGGATCTCATGACCATAAATGATATTATTATGCTTCTAAAATATAATTCCTCATTTGAAGATGTTACAATAGAATAGTTAGATGATATTAGTAACCTCTCACTTTCACACTAACTCCCATCAATCCAAAATCCACCTGAATTTTAACATAAACCTTTGCCTAAAAATTTGAAATATTCATATCACAAGAATAGAAACAAGCCTCATGTCTTCATTGCAAGTTAACTCCCTCCAGTGATTGAATTGTCGTTTCCTATCCTCTTGAGTGAGTATAAACAAGAATTGGGATGGATAATTTCTATAATTCCTAGTATTTGACCATCAATTTTCACAAATCACATATTATTAATTGGTGAGGTTGAACGAGTGTGGTATGGACAATGTCAAATGCAGTATAACCTCCTAGATGTTGTTAAAAATGAATAAATATTATTTTCTGCTGAAATCATTTACCCCATATATAACCGCCAATGTGTTAGCCTTGTGCAGGTAGTTCCCAAAAAAACTGTTCTAATAGTAATAAAAAATGAGAAAAATGAATTGGTTCCAAACAGTGTGTAGAATATTTTTCAGGTATGTATAGACTATCACCGGCTAAACCAACACACTAGGAAGGACCATTTCACATTTCTATTTATTAACCAGATGCTAGAGAGGCTAGTGAGTAAGTCTATCTACTTTATTCTTTATGGGTATCTTGGATACAGTCATATCCATATCACCCAATCGGATCACGAAAATACAACCTTTACTTTCCCCTTGGGAACATTTCCCACAAGAGGTTGTTATTTGGCCTATATAATGCTCTAGGTACTTTCCCATGATACATGATTAGTATTTTTTAATATTACCTAGAGAATTTCATGTATGTACTAATAGATGATTTCACTATTTATGGGTCCTGGTTTTATCAGTATTTAGGTAGTATTGGTTATGTCCCACATCACTATATTGAAAATAATCATGAATTAAATTATGAGAAATTACATTTCATGGTATGAAAAGATATAGTACTTTGGAATATCATTTATAGAGATTGTATCCAAGTAGATAAATAAAAAGTATATTCCATTCCATCCATACCTTTCCCAAGGAATGGGCAGAATATGTGATATTTCTTAGTTCATGCTAGATTTTATCATCATTTAATTCATGACTTAATTAAGATTTCATTATCGCTCTTCTTCTTAATACAAAAAGAAAAGGATTATTTTTGATAAATAATGTGAGGAATATTTTACAAAATATAAATAGAGTCTCAAATCACCCTAGGTAATCCAACCACTTCAGTGGGATTTACCATTTTCACTCATATGTGATGCCTCTGACTATGCAGTTGGGTCAGTCAATCACAATGGGTTGATCAAACTCCACATGTCAAAGCTTATTCCTCTTGAACACTATAACCTAGATAAGAAAACAACATCCCAAATAAAAAATAATTCATTTCCATTGTGTTTTATTTGGACAAATTTTATCATACATTTTAGGGTCTAAATTCATTGTGTTTTTAGATCATGCATAACTTCGGTATCCCCTTAAGAAACGAGAAGCCAAAGAAAATCTAATTCGTTATATACTCATAATTCCATAATTTAGTCTAGAAATTGGGCACAAAAATGTGGTAGAAAATTTAGTGATTTATTATATCAGTAGGATCCTTTCATCCTAGGATATTGAAGCGTCCCCATGTATTCCCATGAGTGACAAGTTTTCTAATAAAAAATTGTATCAGGTGTAACATTTTATTCCTTAGTATACCAAAATAGAAAATTATTTGGTAGAATCTTCGATTCCCAATGAATTCAAAAAAATACCAATATGTACATATAAAACATTTGTCTCATTGGTATATTCTGGATAACCACGACATTCTGCGCACATGTAGTGATCAAGTACTCCGAAATTGTGTTCCCACTAGTGATTTTTAGTCCATCCTTAGGTTATGTTACACTATTTCTTGTGGGGGAAACTTTGTTACCCAATGGACTGCTCATAAGGTCCTCGATTAGAGACTCTTTTGGTAAACATTATATTGGGATTCCCATGATTTCTATAAATCTTTATTTTGTTGTAAATCAATGGGTAATGTCTCTAAAAGAAATGAAATACCACAAAAACCCTTATTCTTCTTTGAAACATTAGTTGTTTGGGTCATTGAATTTATGAGGCCATTTACCAATTCTATTGGAAACTTTTATAATATTATGATAGTTGATTACGTGTCAAAATGGGTAGAAGCACGACCAAGGAGGAATAATGGTTGTAAGATATTTGTGTAAATTTTGAGAACCCAAATTTTCATTTGTTTTGTATTACATAGGTTCATCATTAGTGACCAGGGTTCTTATTTATATTACCAAATAATGCAATCAATTTTACATTGGTATGGGTTTGGGTATTGAGTGTCTTCCACTTATCACAAATAAACTAATGGTCAAACCGAGGTTTTAAATAGAGAGCTAAAATTAATTCTTGATAAAACGGTTCATCCCAATAGAAGAGATTAGAGTCCTAGACTCAATGATTCATTATGGGATTATTGTATCACATTTAAATATCCCATTGGAATTTCACCCTATCTTATTATTTCTGGAAAGAGTTTTCACCTCCATATTAAGAAATATCATTGAGACTACTTAGACATTAATTAATACAATTATAATATTTCAGGTGGAGTTTCTCAAAAAAAGATACACATTTAGGATTTAGAGTAAATGCGTAGAGATTTACATGAGAACTCCCAAATTTATAAGGAGTGAACCAGGCTGCCCATGAATGCCTCATCCTTCATCATCCATTCCACATTGGGAAAAATGTAATTATTTTTAATGATAGGATAAATCTATAGACATGTAAAATTTATTCCCATTGATTTGTCATATACACTGTTACTAATGTTTATCCATCCAATATTATTCAAGTTCAAAATAAGAAAACAAACAAACATTCACTATCAAGGGGTAGGAGTTGATGAACTTCCATGAATCCATTTCAAAGTCCCCAATGGAGGAACTAAAAGTTAAAAAAGAAACCTACCAATGACACCCACCAGGTTTTATCCTTCCTTCCCACATTTTCTTTTATTATAGTAAGGACATAGCATACTCTAGGAGTAAGGGATGGGTAAATTCCCAGGTTAGTTAAGAAATTTCATCATCTTTCTAATTTTTCTCTTTTTTACTACTTAAATAGTATTATTACATGTCCCCTCATTTTGCACCTAAATTTTGTGCCAGAATATTCATTTTTTCCCACTTATTTATGTAAATTATTGATAATTCACAAGTAATTTTCCTATTTAATGTTATTTTAACATTTAAAAAAAATCCGTGATATTTTTTTTATTTTGGCCTAAATTTAACATTGTGGTGTGAATGTTTCTTGTTAATTGGTTGTTTTTTGATCATATAAATGGTTTTATCATTTTGAATACTTTGGGAATAATAGTACCATTTGTGTGAGTAATTTATGGGAAACCCATGTCACTTAATATATCCACATATATTTTCACCCAGCTATGAAGTGTGATTTATTCTTACTCAATATAAGGTAAATATAAGTTAGGTAGATATTTTTTAATATGTTTTAAAAAAAATTAATATGTTCATCCTTTATCTGATTTTTTATTACTGTACGAGATTGACCTTTTTATGTGTACATGTTATTTGAAAGTTGCATTCCCTAAAAAAATAAAAAATCAATTTTTTATAAAAAACACAAATACAAACATAAAAATAAGGGTTGTGTCTTGGGAAGGTAAAAAAACTCTTCATAGAACTTTTATTTTTTTATAACTATTACAATTAGTGTCATGAAGAGATCAAAAAAGGGTTGAATGATGAGTGTGATATTTTTTTTCTAAGTTCATATTTCGAATAAAAAAATAATAAAAATAAATGAGGGGAGTAATGAAATTTAAAAAAATGTGGATATCTAGGTCAGGAACATAATTTTTTTCTTCTAGGAATAATTAAGTTAATGAATTTTTAAATTTGAATGCAAAGATATAGGGTATTGTTTTGTGGACAAATTCATTTAAGTATAATAATTTTAAAATAATCTATATTTACTTGATATAAAGTGGAAATAATATCATTAAATAGTTATCACACACACCAGTGAAGATTTAGTGACATTTTTTACTTTTGAATTATTTTCTCAAATTGGTAGATTTTTTCTCCTTTAATTTTCATCTGATAAAATTTATTAGACATATCTTTCCATGAAATATTATAATAACTCCTTGGTATGATTTTTTTTAATTTATCAAAATGTTTTTAGGAATAAAATTTTCATTAAATTTTAAATCTTATTAAAATTGGGAATATCCCCATTTATAATTTCTGTAAATGTGAGATTTTCTAGTAGTGAAAATGTTTAGGTGTGGGGTGTGATCTCACTATGATTCACTATTTTATTTCACCCTTACACCACTGTAATAAACTATTTTTTTATTGTAAATTCTAATTATTATAAAAAATTTAACATCCAATTTGATTCAATTATTTAATTTTTATCACTTTGAAAAATAGATATTTTACTTGTTTTGGTGATTTAATTGTATGAGGAGGTGATTTGGAGGGTCGAAGATGATGCAGAAGGAAAATGGGCCAAACTGCATTCAAGCCCAAAGACATTTGTCCACTATTTAGAACATTAAAATAAATATGTGTATCCAAATGGGATGATATTTTGCAGAATTATCCAAATTTAATTTGGATACAACTCGTCTCAATATACCTAATCCCAATTGATCCATCTACTACCCCATCTGAACTAATCTATCCATGGAACTTAATATACATGAAGTAAAAAAGTTAGGTTTGGTATTTTTATAATATCACCCATTCCAGATGTCCAATGGCTACCAAATTTTAAATTAAGATGCTAAATAGGGAATACAATAACTATACTCTTTTTTAAAACTAGATATATGGCCGTTTATTTGTCCAAAACTGAGATATAAGTGCTATATGCATATTTGGATTACAAAAAACACCTCCCATTTTGGCTATAAAAGGGTACCTTGGGAACCTCATTTGAAAAATCAATCAATGCGTAAATTAATTTAATTTTTTAGTTCCACTAGATTCATTTCTCCCCTTGGAGGTTATGGATATCCCTCTCCTGATTGAGAGATCTGAAATGAAGAAGTAGATCAACCCGACTTTCCTCCTCCTCTCAATGTTGGGCTAAATGTGGGTGTTCATTGCGAGGGAGATACACATAGGTAAAGGGATTTCCGATGATTATATTAGCTAATGGTTTCAATTAATGAGGTTATTAAAACATTTCATTCTATGTATCCTACATTATTTTATATTTTAATGCTTGTTTTGATGCATGTGATTTATATTTTCTTAATTTGTAATTGATTTGTGTGGGGTTTTGAGTGAATGAAATTTGTTGTTCTGATTAGAAAACATAAGAATACTTTTTCACCCACTTTATTGAGATTTAAATATTCTTTGTAAGCTCTTATTACATAAATAATTTCATGTCACTTATAATAAGATTGTTATGTCATGGTTTGGTTCTTCAAGCACTGATATAAACTCTTGGGAATTAATCAGGATTCCAATTAATTTCAACCACATATTTACTCCAAACCTAAATTAATATCTAAGAATAATGAACATGAAATTTGTGTAGTGAAATCACAACAACCCCTTTATCCCATATTTTTCAAAATCCACTAGGTTTTTAAACTATAAAATGATTTAAATTTTGTTATTTTCTTAAAATTAATTTTAAATACACCCACATATTTTAGTAATGTTTATAAAAAATGTACACTCTAAACCCATAAAAACTCATTGAGAGATTACCTAGTATCTTCCTACTATATAAAAAAAATTTAAATTATAATAAATTAGATTTATCATTAAAATGTGATAAAATTTTGGTGCCATTGTCGAGGAGCACTTTGGTTTTTAGTGTGTGTTTTTATAAGTTTTTTTGTCAATTTTATGTATATTTATTTGTTTTATCTTCTACATTTACATATATTATTGTGTTATAATAATATTTTTCTTGTTTAGGTTCTTTTAATGTTGAATTATTTTCTTGGTGACTTACCTCCTTTAGAACCGGTTCTGGAGAGGATCCTACATCAGTGAAACTAAGACACACAAAAGAACCCTTTGAAGGAGGACACAACACACCTTGATACTTTCATAAAAACCTATTCCTCTAGAACGGTGCTTGAGACTAAACATAATGTGTATAAAATAGTTAAAAATAACTGAACACTAAATTAACTAACCTCACTATATGTGAATATCCAACTCACATACATTAAAATACAACAAAAATCACCTGATTTTGAACTAAAATCTGGTATAATCCCCTTATTACCATGATTACATGGAATGGCTAGAGAAGACCCACATAAGCATTTAAAATAATTTCATTCTATGTGTTCAACATTAAAACCTACAAATATGGATGATGAATTAGTAAGTATTTTGGAATTTAATTTTTCATTAGAAGACACTACAAAATATTGGCTACATTATGTTAATTCCACAATTAGAGGTTTGGTGGACATGAAACACACTTTTTTAGAAAAATATTTCCAAGCATCTTGAACTGCAATAATAAGGAATGAAATTTTTCAGATAAGACAATCACAAGGGGAAACATTTAATGAATACTGGGAAATATATAAAATGATTTGTTCAAGTTTCACACACCACCAAATAAGAGATCAACTTTTAATACAATATTTATATGAAAGTTTCGTTCATATTAATAAAAACATTATTGATGCTGCTATAGGTGGTGTGCTAGTTGATAAAACACCATTCACTGCATGAAACCTCATTGAGAACATGGAATAGAACATTCAAGAATTTTTTTGAAGGTCCAATATACCCATTCAAGGTGTCCACAAGGTGAAACGTTCTGAGATTTTGAAGAAGGTGGACATGATGTTTGAAGAGTTAAGTACCATTATCCGACAAAATTCTCTTTCCCATGGGAAATCCCCATCTTGTCCTCCCTTAAATAAGAGAAACTTATGAGAGTAGTGAGGAAATCATTCCAGGAAGCTCCTATAACCAATCCATTAGGTAGGAACCAAATTATCCATCCAACACTAGGTGAAAAAAAACCAATCCTATAGGTAAGGGGGTATTCAAACCATCATTAACAACCATTTTTCCAATCAGGGAAGTGTAGTCATCCACCACCACCACCCTTAAATAATAAACCACCACAAAGTACTTTCCAACAAACCCCTAAAAAGAACAAGCATAACCTAGAATACATGATGAAACAAATATACATAAACAATATCCAATTACAAAAAACCACCCAAGAAAACATATAGGTCCTAAAACCCCAATTTGGCCAATTTTCTAAATCAGTTGGTGAAATCTAAAGTCACGGGTTATGTAAACTACCTTCTTAACCACTATTAAACCATAGGTATAAGAAAAATATTTGTGTCATCCAAAATAGATGTGGAACAAAACTTAAAATCCAAATTAAACCTCTATTATAGTCATCCCCTCTCGAGGAAACCACTATCCCAACCACTAGTAATGGTTCAAGAGAGGAAAAACCTTGTCCTAAAAAATATACCACCAAAGGAAAGATGTTTTATTTTGAAGAGTTGGCTAGAACAACCACTAATATTCCATTTCCTTAAAGTTCCACCCAACCAAAGAAAAAAAGAAGCTGAACTTAATAAGTAAATCTTGGAATATTTCAAAAAAAGTATATGTTAACACCCCTTGATCGATGCTATGAAGAAAATTCCACGATATAATTTTTTTTCAAAGATATGTATAGACACCAAAGGAAAATTTATGTAGATAAAAAGGTGATATCAAGGATAAATTTCAAAGAGTTAATATAGACATCACTTCCAACCAAATGAAAAAATCCTAGAACATTCTTGATTACATCCACCTTTGAGGAGTATTTCTTTTCCAAAACTATTCTTGATTTGGGTTCCTCTATAAATGTGATGCCTCAATTTATTTTTTCTTAATTACTAGTTGGGGAACTAAATCCCACAAAAATTGTTGTTCAAATAGAAAAATGAAGTAAAACACACCCCAATGGTGTGTTATAGGATATTTTTTTGAGAGTGAAAATTTTAATTTTTCATACTGATTCTTATGTGCTTAAAATAAAATATAACATGATGAATGGAAAGGCCCCAATTATATTTAGGAGGCCTTTCTTGAAAATTTCAAAAACCATAATTTATGTTCATAATGGTACATTATCTATGGATTTGGGGGGTGACATTTTCCAATTCAACATCCTTGATTCCATGAAGAACCCCTAAGAAGATAATTTCACAGTTTCATTTTATTATATAAATGTACTCCCTTCCCTTAAAAAAACTTCTTGTCTTTCCCCTGATCATTTTTATATGTTTTCAACCTTGATAGAAATTATAGTTAATGAATCATGCATTAAATGTCGTATTGGTCTAGAAAAATGCCATGCATATTTATTAATTGATGATTTCTTGGGATTTGAGGATCCCATGACCATTGATGATACTGCTGCACTTGTAAAAGCTCATTACTCATCTAAGGATGCTACCATTGAGTAGTTAGATGAGATCAACAACCACTCAGTTTTATATTAATACCCATTAATCCAAATTCCACCTAAATTGTAACTTAAACCACTACCTAAAAAATTTAAATATTTATATCTTGAGAATGTAAACATGATTCTTGTAATCATTTCTAGTTCACTACCTCCAGATCTTGAATTGTGGATACACAACCTTTTAAGGGAGTACAACAAAGCATTAGGATGTAAAATTACATTCACAGTATTATCCCATCAATTTTTATACATCACATATTGTTTAATGATGAGGCTAAACCAGTGAGGTGGGCACAACTTCAAATAAACCCAAACATCCTAGATATTGTTAAAAATGTGGTAATAATTTTTTTGGCTATTGGAAACATTTACCCCATATCTGACAGCCAATGTGTCATTCCAGTGAAGGTAGTTCCCAAGAAAACTAGTCTAAAAACAATTAAAAATGAAAATAATAATTTGGTTCTAACCCATGTGCAGAATAGTTGGTATGTCTCTATAGACTACCACCGACTAAACCATAACACTAGGAAGGAAAATTTCCCATTTTCTTTTATTGACCATATTCAAGAGAGGTTATTGTGGAAGTCCCACTATTGTTTCCTTGATTTTTATTTTGAATACTTTGATATCTATATCTCCACCATGAATCCGGAAAATATTACTTTTACTTGCAACTTTGGCACATTTTCCTCTAGAATGATTCCATTTGTTCTATGTTATTCTCTAAGTACATTAAAGCGATGCATGGTTAGTATTTTTTCAGATTACCCAGGGAATTTCGTGGAAGAATTCATGGATGATTTCACTATTTTTGGATCCTCTTTTGATCAGTGTTTGCTTAGTCATGGTTATATCGTACATTAATGTATTTAAAAGAATCATTTATTAAATTATGATTAATTTCATTTCATGGTGTACATGTTATAGTACATGGGAATGTCATTTTCAAGATGATATCCAAGTATATGAACCAAACATTGATATCATTTCTTCCCTAAAATTACCCAGGAATGTGTGATCATTCTTAAGTAATGTTGGATTTTATCATCGTTTTATTAATTATTTTAGAAATATTTCACTTCCCCTCTCACGTTCAATTAAAAAGAAAAAGAATTTATTTGTGATAAATAATGTGAGGAATATTTTAAAAAACTAAAATAGAGTTTCACATTACCCACATCAATCCAACCACCTTAGTGGGATTTACCATTTGAGCTCTTGTATGAAGCCTCTAACAATGCAATGGAGGTAGTGTATCACAATAAGTTGATCAAGCTCCACATATCATCGTCTATGCCTCATTCACACTAGATAATGACTAAGTAAACTACACCAAAAATGAAAAATAATTCATTTCCATTTTTTCTACATGGATAAATTTAGGTCAGAATATTTATGGTCCAGATTCATTGTGTTCTCAGATCATGCATTCCTCCAGTATCTTTTTAATAACCAAAATCCAAACCATGTCTCATTTGTTGAATGATTTTAATTCATGAATTTAATCTAGAAATAAGAGATAAAAAAGAAGCATAGAATGTGGTTTTGGACCATATAAGTAGGATCCTACCATCCTAAGACATTTAATCGTCCCCCTGTATTCCTGTAAATTTCATGTTTGCTGATGAGAAATTGTACTGAGTACGAGATTCTATCCCTTTGTATGAAATTTTTTTAAATTATTTGGTAGTGTGTTGTATTCCTACTTATTTTAAAATAAAACTTGACCATAAAAAAAATTATTACCCTTAATACATTTGGGGTGACCCCTAACTTTGAAGAACATGTAGTGTTCAATCCCTCAGTTGTTGTGTTCTTGATAGCAATATTCAGTTTGTACTTATGTTCTGCCACGCTCTTTCTTGTGGGGGCTAATTTTTTTCTCAAAGGACTACTCACAAGGTCCTGAATTATGGTCTCTATTAAAAAAATTATTTCAATATGCCCATGGTTTCTTTAAATCTTGTCTCCATTGTCAAAAATTGAGTAATTTCCCTAAAATAATTAAAATGGAACAACAACCCATTCCCTTCCATGACATTTTCGATGTTTAAGGAATTGAATTTATGAAGTCATTTTATAATTTCTTTGTAAACTTATACATTCTTCTGGATATTAATTAAATGTAAGATTGGGTAGAGTCCTAATCTACAACGATCAATGATTCCATGAAAATTGTGGAATTTTTTAGAACCCAATTTTTTTTAGGTTTGGATTACCTTGGTTTATCATTGGTGACCAGGGTTCTCATTTCTACAACCAAATAATGAAATAAATTTTGCATTCATATGGGGCCGATCATCAATTTTCTATCACAAATCACCAATAAAACAATGATCAAGAAGAATTTTCAAATAGATTGGTAAAACAAATTCTTGAAACAAAATTCATCCCAATTGAAAATATTGGAGTCTTGGACTTGATGATCCATTATGGGATTATCGTACCACCTTTATAAATCCAATTGGAATGTCACCATATCATCTTGTATTTGGAAAGTGTTGTCACATTTTTATTAAGATAGAGTACCAGGCCTACTGGGTGATTAGTCAACGAAATTCAAAACTTTCTGGTGTAGGTGCTCAAAGGAAGTTATAACATCAAGAGTTTGAGGAAATATGTAGAGATTAATATGTGAAATCTCATATTTATAATGAGTTAACCAAGGATTACCATAACTGCCTAATACATCATCATAAACTCCACATTGGGAAGAAGGTCATCTTTTTCAATGGAAGGATTAAGTTTCTTCCCGGTAATATTCTTTCCCACTTGTTTTTACATAGACTATTACTAATGTTTATCCATTTGGTTTTGCTCAAATTTATAATAAAGAAACAAAAAAAGTCACTATCAATGGGGTTTGGTTGAATAACTTTCATGAATCCATTCTAAAGTCCTAGATGGAGGAAATAAATGTTTAAGAAGAAACCTACCAATGGCACCCAAAAGGTTCTATCCTTACCAAATATTCTTATATTATAGTATGGACAATGCATACTCTAGGTGTATGGGATGTGTACATTATTAGGTTAGTTATGAATTTTCATCATATTTCTTCCTTTTATCTTTTTTGCTAGATGAATAGTATTTTTACCTCCCCCCATTTCCCCCTCACTTTTGTGTCATAATATTCATTTTTGATGCCTAATTAATCTTGGAAATTATTGATAATGCATGAGGAATTTCCCTATTTCATGTTATTTTATCTTTTAAAAAAATTACTTATAAAATATGTTTTCTGGTACGAATTTAACATTGAGGTGTGATTTTTTCTAGTAAATTGTTTGTTTATCAATTATATAAATGGTTGTATCATTTAGACTCCTTTGAGAAGAATGGTACCCCTTATGTGAGTAGTTTGTGAGAAAATTGTATCACTTAATATATCCACACATGTTTTCACCCAACCATGAAGTGAGAATTTTTAATAATAAGTAGATGGTAAATATAAGTTAGGTTAATATTTTTTATATTTTCAAATTGTGTTTTCCATATGTTCATTAATTATTCAAATCTCTTAATTACTGTATCGGATTAACCTATGCATGTGTATGTATTATCTGACTATTTCATGACCTAAAAAAATTAAATAAAAAAACAAAAAATAATAAAACACAAAAAAAAACACATAAATATGGGATGTGTCTTTTAAAGTTCAAAAATCACTCGTCTTTGACCTTTGATCTTATTATAAATATTACTATCTGTTTCATGAGGGGATCAAACAATGGTTTAGTGATGAGTGTGATATTTGTTCCAAGTTCATCTTTTGAAAATAAATAAATGGGGGGAGTGATGAAATGTTCAACATATGACGATATATATGTCATGAGATTAATGTTTTACTTCTGTGAATAATTAAGTGAGTGAGTTTTGAAATTTCATTACAAAGGATGTTGGGATAGTTTTGTGGATAGAATCATTTAAACATATTTTTTTTTAAAATAACTTATATTTACTTGATATAAAGTGGAAATAATATAATTAAATGGTTATCACACACACACACACCTAGTGAGTTAGTGACATTTTTTTTACTTTTGATTTATTTTCTCAAATTTTTATCATTCATCTCCTTGAATTTCATTCTAATACAATTTATGAGACATATTTTTTCCATGAAGGTAGAGAATAACTCTTTAGTGTGATTTTTTCTTTGATCACATTATTATTAGGAATTAAATTTTTATTAATTATTAAATATTCATGAATTTTGGAATATCTCTATGAATATTTTTTGGAAATGTTTCCTTTCCAAAGAATGAAAATGTTTAGGCATGGGGTAGTGATCGCAATGTGATTCACTATTTTATTTCACCCTTACACAACTGTATTAAGCTGATGGTGTATTTTATATTATAATTATTACAACAAATTTAACATCCCATTTGATTCAATTATTTTATTCTTATCACTATAAAAAAGATAATGTTTAATTTTTTTTGGTGATTTCATTTTAGAAGGAGGTGATTTGGAGGGCCGAAGATGATACAAAAGGAAAATGGTCTAATCTTCATGGAATCCCAAGGACACATGTCCACATTTTTTCACATTCTGACAAAATCTGTGAATCCAAAAGGTTTTAAATTTTTTGTAATGGTACAAAATTCATTGGGATACAACTCATATCAAGACATCCAATCCAAATTCATCCATATCATGGCCCATCTAAACTAATCTATCCAAGGAACTACATTTTCACAAAGTCAAAAGTTAGGTTCTATATTTTGATAATATCGACCATTCTAGATTTAAAATTGCCACTAGATTTTACATGGAGATAGTCAATAGTATGGATAAAAACTATAATCTTCTTACAATTCTATGTATGGACGTTTATTGGTCAAAAACTAAGATAAAATTGGTGTAACCAACTATGGGTGACCAAAACCACCTCCCATTTTGGATATAAAAGGGAACCTTGGGCACCTCATTTGAAATATAGACCAAGGAGTGAAGTGCTGCAATTTTTTAGTTCAAAAGGATTCCAATACTCCCCATGGAGGTTATATAGATCTCTATCCTCATAGGGAGATCTAAAATAAAGAAGGATATCCAACAATGTTTCTAAATCCTCTTGATGTTAGGCTAAACGTTGTGTGTTGGTTGTGAGGGAGCTACACACATGTAAAGGGAGTTCTGATGTATATATTAGCTAATTGTTTTGATTAATTTGGGTGTTAAAAATTCAATTCCATCTGTATTATGTTCTTCTATATTTGAATTCTTGATTAGATTCATGTGATTGATGTGATATTAATTTCTAACTAGCCAGTGTGAGGTTTTGAGTGGTGACTTGTGTTATTATGATTATACAACACAAGAATCTTTTTTTCACCGACATTCATGAGATTTAAATCCAATTTGGAAGCTCTTATTCCAGTTTTTAGTTTTGGACCTTGGCGATACGATTGTTATGTCAAGGTTTTGTTCTTCAAGAATTGATATAAAATATTATAAATTAATTGGGATTCTAATTAATTTCAACTAAAGAATTACTCTAAACATGAATGAATATATAATAAAAATGATCTTGAATTGTGTGCAGTGAAATAAAAGGAACCCTTTATGTGATGTTTTTCAAAACTCACTTAGTTTTTCAACTAATAAACTCTTTAAATTAAGTTATTTTCTTAGAACTCATTTAAAAACCCACCCCTATTTTAGTAATTTTTATTAAAAATGCACACTCTAAACACATTAATGCTCCTTGAGAGATAACCTAGGACATACCCTACTATATAAAATCTTATTTGAATAATAATAATTTTGATGTGTCATGACAACATAGTCGCGCACCAATTGAAGCTTGGTCTCACCAGGAGTAGGTTCCAACTTCTGATCAATAATGATTGGGGGATACTTTGGATTTCAATTATTTGTCCATGATTTTTTGGACAAATGCAACACCAAACATTGATATCCCAGAATCTCTCACCAAGGACCAGGTCACGTGCTTTCTTTGAACTATATAGATGATTTTTTTTCCTATTTGACCATTAGTTCATCTACCTAGGGATCTGGGAGCACTTCGATGATATCAATCAGCAGTGCCAAATGGTTGAGTTGGAAGCACTCCCAGTGGATCAACACCTTTCTTTGTTCAACTACCACCATACCCTCTAATATAGATGCGTCCAAAGATTCATAGTTTTGTACATAATCATTGAATAAGTGTCTCAACATGTGATGATTTGAGTATGGGGATAATACATTGATCTCCATTTCAGAATTATCCTACATCAGCTTAACTAACAAAATGATATTGAGAATATTCACCCAGGTATTGCTATAGTGAATATAGATGTCCATAATTTATCTAAAGATGGGGACAATAGCATTTGATCCACTAAGGAAAATATTCTTCTAAGGAAACATAGTATCAAGTGGACTCTCATACAGGTGTTTGTGATCTCCTGTAAAGGTAGGTGCTCAACCTCGTGGAGCCCTCTACATCATTTCCTATTAGTCAGAACAAAAAACAAGGGTAAGGAAAATCATGAGTCCTCCAATACATATAAATTCATTCATATGAAAAAGGTTTATCTTGCAATAATCTCCTTACATTAAAAGGTTTCGGATCATAAGAGGATCATTGATGAACTCCTTACTCAGTGACATCAAGATTATGGTGCTCCTTAACGGGATCATGATCCTCCTCTACTAGCAAAGTAGGGGAAAATACAATTCCTTCTCGGTTAGATGATCCCAATTGATATTGTTGATCCTGCTCATCCAAACATAGTAGTGGAGATAACCTATGTCAACCGACCAAGGTATTTGTCACCTAATTCATCTGAGCAGCATAATAACCTTCCTCAAGACCTGGATCGAGATAGTCCTCAAGCTGTTCCATGAGCTTCCATGCCTGCTTATCAGGTTGATGAGCCTATCAACACATTGGGGGTCAGGTATTTTCTTCAAGATGGGAACCCCCTCTAAGATGATATGATATCCATTCTCCCCATATTTCTTTAATACCTAGAAAGGAGGAAGGTGTAAATACCACATGATGTAAATTCATATCCAACATGCATGGATGACATGAGAGAACCCATATATTTTTGGAAATCCTACCTTATCCTCTTTAAATGAGATGTGAGAACCATTACATAATTTTTCCCACTTTATCTCAAGGTGAAGACCGATGTTGGGAAATTCAGAGCAGTAGGAGGCCACCAAGCATAGATGTTTTGTTCAAATATTGGAATGTCCTATGTTTTTCTGGTACATCCAGTTCCCATTGGGTTTATTTCTTTTTGGGCGGACCTCCGAAGGATGTTTATATACTAGTTCAACTCCACCAATTACATTACAAGAATTTTCGACCTCTTTAAGTGAAAACAATTGTCTGATGAGATCATCACAAACTTTTCCTCCTGGTGGAAGGGACTCATGTATTTACTAGATATTTTTTATAACATAAGAAAATCTACTAATGATGTTCATAGGTAATTTCAAGACTAAATTGGTCTCTACCCTCATCACTCAGAACAACCTAGGTGGATTTTGGGATTTCTCTGACTAGGCTCAACACCCGAAGAAATATTTTCACATGGTCAAGTAAGCATGTTAATGTCCTCTTACAGCTCCTACAAGAAGAAAAAAACAAGGATAATACTATTGTAAAAATAAATTTGGAGGCCCCACAACATTTAGGGTTATTTACCCCTCCTCTAAAATATCCTCACTGAGTGGAATGGACTTATCAAGATCAACATATCCCATTGCATAATTGGTAGGAATCGCCTTGACAAGCCCATCCACCTCAATGAGAGAGTTTGGATCCAGCCACTCATCAAGATCCATCCTATCATTAGGGGTAGGAACCTAGGGTTTCCTTTCTAGATTAGAGGAACTAGACATACTATTTTTAGGAATCCCAAGTTCATGGTTTTTTCATAGTTACTTAGATCACGGGATTCTGAAGCTACTAGATTTCAACAAAACCCTTGATGTTGATCTCACTGATCACTCGAACCATTGTCCTTACTACCAAATCCTTGTATATACCATTAAATAGATCTATGTGTTTAAAGATCGACTTCCAGACCAAGTGAAAAAAGGTGTAGCCAGGTTGGGTGATGACCCGACACAGGTATCACACATCTTTACTGAGCCTGAAAAGGAAAAAAAAGTTCCATTGAATGGAAATAGGTTTATAACCAAGAGATTAGAATTATGATGATTGGTTGGCATAAAAAATAGTTTCCTGCACCAATGGTGTTATTCATGCTTTCTTAGGCCAGATCGAAACTCCGGAAGTCACTACGCCTTCCCAGTTATTACTTCTGCATCCACCTCCAATCCTTCTTTATCTCATAAAAGTAGATACCAATAGCATAAGTGAAATTAAATTTCTTTGCTGGTTCTAGAGCTATCCTAAACACTTGATGAATTCATGCCTCTATAGTTGAAAATTTCACCCAATGCTCATCCCACATTGGAATATTTCTTCGATGATGACCAATAGTATGCATCTTTGAATTCCATTAAATTGATGGTACCTTTATAGTCCCTGAGGACGAGGAATATTAATAAATACCTACAAGTTACCGAGGCCAACGTCATCAAAGAAGTATTTTTGGTCATAAAAAATGATGCAATACTCAGGCCAGTGCTTCAAGCCATGATATAAAGGCTATTGAAACTAGACAACATGTGTTTCATAGATCTCATTATTTTCAATCCTTCTATCCCTCTCCATCTAAAATTTTCCACAACTGACCATCCTTATTGACCATGCATAATAGTTGGGGTCACACCAAGGTCAGACACAACTAACCAAATCTTGGCCTCTACCATATGAAGGTCTTGTAGTAGTGGTTCTGGGAGAATTATCTTACAATCAGTAAAAAATTTCTAGGACCTGCCATAACCCAGTAGTTCATCCAGAAGATCCTATCATACCTCCATCTATATAGAAATCCCATACGGGAATAAATTTTTGTTTTCCATAGAAGTATGATGTTTTGAGGAACCTTTCCATAATTCCTACAAAGATATCAATTCTCTAGGCCCTATGCCTATCAAAAGAGTTGTGAGAGACCCTTGATGAATCCATATAAATCCCCATCTAGTTATAAACAGAGGTAATGGATTCATAGAGCTTTTATGTTGTGTAAGTCAGGAAAGAAGAATATAAACCCATAATATAATTATTTTGAGAAGATGAGGGATCCCTCATACAGGGGTACATCCACCCATTTTTCATCATTGGTCAGCTCAATGGCATGGAAGTGAATCTCTATCTAGTAAACACAGGTTGTAGGATCAATATCATATCGTCTCGAATGCTCTGCATGTTGGAACTCACTGAAGCAATCTTGATCCACTATGACATGAAGATCCAAGGTTATGATAGGACTAAGAAGAAACAATGTGGAAGAATACATTTGAAGACTCAATTCATAGGTTGGTCAGTAAATTCTAGGTTCATGGTTGTCTCATAGGATATCACCTAAAATGGCTTGATGAGTAGTCTCTAGCTACATATTCATGTAGTAGTCTCTTCCTTATATCACCATTGACTCAAGTACTCCCTCATTGGTAAAGAAGGTTTGACTCAGGATGATTTATCCCCCTTAGACACTTGTGAATACTACTATCTAGATTTTTCCTATCAGAAAAACAAGTAAAATCAAGTTCAAACAAAAAAAATTTATCCCATGACTATTGTGGTAAGACTGTGGATTGATTTGGACTATGATTTCATCCTTCCGACTCACCAGTATTAGGCTATGATGATAGACTTGTGAAATTTTATTGTCATCTTCAGGAGTAAATGTTGTTGTATGCCTATGTAAAAATAACATTGTAATATTACCTTATACTCTTAAAAAAGGCAAGGACCGAGTGATAACAAAATATCCTACCCTTGTGAGGTATTCAGATGTTCTCCACATGGCTACAACTGCACATCACACACACTTGTTATGTCGATTCAGGTTGAAATGACATAAGACAACCCACCTCTATTGCTTTGACATCCAGAACAGACCTTGTGGTCGAAGGCCTATTGGAATTGGGACGACAACCTCTTTTACCATGGTCTCAACACAGTAGAAATTCCAATGTGAGGATTTTGTATCCGCATAAGCAGGTACTAGTGTTCCCCTAGAATCAAGTGGCTCAGATGAAAATCCTCCTACTGTAGATTTCCCTACATCAGATGACGAAATGGATTAGGAAGACCCTCCTCCCATATTCAAAGAAGGTGTCTCCACCCCAGTTGATGAGTTGGTTTAAGTGAACCTTGGTATTGAAATTTATATGAGGTGAATGCTGATCAGTTTTACTTTTCCACTATAGGAATGGAAGTAATACGTGGATTTTCCAAAGCAACATCATGATGTATTCTCTTGGAGTTATAATGAGATCATGGGACTAGATCCTTAGGTCTTTGTCCACCATCGTGGTCTCCTGGTGATCCATCATGGGTTCAAGCATCCCCTAAGAAAATTTAACCTTATCATGGTGTCATGGTCATGGAAAAATCTGATAACCTTATCAAATCCATCTTCATCAAGGAATTATAATACCCCATGTGGCTAGCCAATATCATTCCAGTCAGGAATAATAACTGTTAGATCAAAGTATGCATCGAGTTCTAGATCTCAACTACCACTATCTGAAGGACGATTTCCCCCTTCTGATGATAGAGTTTTTGATTGATGCCATAGTCGGGTTATGGTCTCTCTTATTCATAAATGGATATTCTGGATACAATAAAATCATAATGGATCCTGAAGATGAATAATTTATTGCATTTGGATTACCTCAAGGGACCTTATGCTATCTGGTAATGTCTTCCATTCTGAAGAATTTAGGAGCTTCTTATATATGATCCAAGAACCATATCTTCAAACTAATCCATAGGACTCTAGTGGAATGATATATGGAATAATTATTTGTCAAATACAACCTTCATCAAAACCATTTCAGAGAGCTCCAGGATGTTTTTGGATTCATTTACTCTCGACATCTAAAGATGAACCATAGAAGTGTTCCTTCGGTGTTTCCTCTGGAAAGTTTCTTGGTTTCATCATCAGATGTAGAGGCATCGAGATAGACCAGAAGAAGATCAAGTCCATTATCTAGATGCCTCCATCGGGCTACCTTCGGGAGCTCTGAGGCCTTTAAGGCCCCTAAAAATACATAATCTGATTTATTATGAATCTATAGAGAATTTATAATCCCTTATCCTGCCTCATGACAAAAGGTAATGTCAATCAGTGGAATGAAGAGTTTCATAACTCTTTTGAGGAAATAAATTTAGTATCTTTTACAGCCTCTGATTCTGATGCCACCCATCTCTAGGAAGCCTCTATTCCCCTATGTGACTACCATAAAAGGATCTCTCAGTGACCTTATCTAGTAGAAGAACAATGAAGGTAGAGAGAATATTTTATACTATCTAAGCTTCATGATCCTATACATAGATTCTAGACACTCTCCTATCATGAAGAGCTTTCTCATGCTATTTTTTTTTTGAGTTCAGAAGTTATGAAATTACTTTCAACATCATGAGATATAGCTAGTGTCTCATATGGATCTGCTAAACTAAATCGAGAATCAATCAATGTTGACAGTCCATCTAGTTCACCAGGTAGTGATCCTTTAGTAGTTGGACATCGGGTTTATTACATAGAATTATTTCAAGGGAAAATCATTGGAAGACTTCCTTACTACCCATCCAGCTCCTGAATAATTTCCTCTTGATTTTGACTTCCCAGATTAGGTCATCCTCTTAGTGGATATGGCTATTCCCTATTGGTAAGTTGATTTTTATGGTCCTCCTAGATCCTAGAAGATAGAAGGATCGACAATCCCATGATCAATAGATTAGGCCAAATGATCATCTTCAACACTCATTCACATGCTATTATACCATACTCATTCAGGTTGTTAGAAGTATAAACCAACAATGAGGTAGAGTATCATGATATCATTATCGGTCTCGAGATGGATCTTGAGATTGGTGTATACCACTTTCATTTGAAGGGATAATTTGAGTTAATAATAAATAAAATCAATGGTTATTATTTCATTAGAAATCCAAAACTCATTCTATTTCTAGAGCACACTCACCAATTGATGGTCTAGTTCCTTGATTAGCCATAGGTGACTTAGGTTCCCCATCCATAGAACGTTAGAGCCAATTCCTTTTCCAACTTAACCCCCTCTTTTATAGATCCTTTCTAGGATGATCTATTCATTCATGTGGTGAATCAAAGAGTCATCACACATGTAATCATGGATGATGAGGATTGCAAATGGGTAAATCAGATGACCACTGATGCTTCCACATTGGTACCTCCAAAATACCCTCGGATTAGAGGTAATATCTGATTGGAAATCCCCTTTTATCGAGTATCTATTTCATGGAATTATATTACTAAACAAAGACAAATGTGAGAGAATCTATTAGCATTTGGCACAATTCACCCTCTAGAGTGAGACTCACCTTGAGAAGACTCTATACAAAATTGGGTTTGATGGAATTAGCGTGAGTTGCATCCAATGATATGAGATCTTCTTGTTTTTGTGGTAAGTTCATTTTGGGTCCTATAGTGCTCATCAGTCAGAGTTGAATCCCTCCCACCAAATTCAAAGGATGGGTTACTTTTGGCCCACTTGGGTATATTTCTAAAATGAGTTCTCCAAAAGATGTCATGTGTTTCAGATCCATTCCAACTTCTTGGATCGACCTCTAGAGCCCCTCCATACGACCAATTATTTTTTCCCTTTTTAATATGGGGACATGATATTGTGGGACTATATCCACCTATAACAACTTTCCAATGTATGTTCATTCTGGTCATGAAATATTTCTTCTTCAAGTGGGAAGAAGAAATTCCTCTTAATTAATTCAAGGCATCAACAGTGGTATAATTTGCGAGTTACCATATAATTCACAAGTTTGGATTTTATCACACCATCTTCATGAAAAATGACACCAACTTCTAATATTCCAAGCTAAATAATATACACACCAAGTAAAACATTTAGTCTAACCATACTTCTCACTACCAAGCACATGAAAATGGATAGATTGAAGCATTCAATAAAACCATCTCAAACATTCTAAAGAAGATGGTGTTTCAAAATAATAAGAGTTGGCCATAAAATCTTCCTAATGCTCTCTGGGATTATCAGATGGAAAATCAAAATTCGAAAGAGGTGACTCCATATTCCCTAGTGTATGAAGCAGAACTAGTCCTGACCATCGAGACTCAATTTCTATCACTCCGAACAACTATCTATGACCAGATGATGCCAAAAAGAATGGTATAAGTCCTTCTAGATGAGTTGGAATCCATTGAGGAAAATAGGATTTGGGCCTTTCAAAATCTAGATAGGCATAATAACAAGATATATAGAGCATTTAACAAGAAAATTTTCCTTCTTTCTTTCCTCCATGGTGACATAGTGTTAGCTCTCAGGACGCTAATGATACTTGGCAGGAAACTGCCAAAGTTGAAACAAAAATAGGAAGGACCCAATATTATTTACAAGGTCTATCCCAATGGTGCGTACTCTTTTATTACTATTTATGGAGTGTGCATCACTCCTACAACTAATGTGATGTTCCTGAAGAAGTACTTCAAATAAGAAGATACCATCATCCCAGCAACATGATGTTAAACTATGCTTTTATAGACTAAGAATCACAACTCTAAACAAGGTGTAAAACTTATTGAAAATGTATGGTGTGGAATCAAGACCCCATGGTCCTCATTAACATTGGGTTTTTAACTCTTTTATGCAACCTTAACCATTTCAAGAAGCCCTTCCCCCATGGTCCAAACACTATGACCTTAAAATAAGATCTCGTGTTCTAGGTGACACAACTTTAATATGTTTTCAGTAGTTACAAGAATTATGGCCTTAAATTAGTTTTATACCCTATTGTCAATGTTTTTCAACTTTAAACTGCATATCAATATTCCAATAATCATGAATTTAAACTATATTTAGGCCTTATTGGGATTATCTTGTATGGAGGTAGGCCTCCTAGCCCCCCATTCATGTTAGGTTTTGATACTTCGCCACCCTATGTGCATTCCTTTGAAGCAAGTCCCATTATAGTCCGAATTATATGACCTTAAAATAAGAACCATGTGGTCCAAAATATAGGACCATACACTAAGATCCGAAGTCCAAATATCACAAAATTAAACTGTATATGGGTTTTCCTTGAGAATGTGGTGTGCGACATGGGCCTCTTTAACCCCCATTCACATTGGGATTTTCCATTCATGTGATGCATATCCCTTTTTGGATACACCCCATTGGTCCAAACTCTATAACCTTAAACTAATATCCCTCATGTTCCATGTGGCATGACCATAAACTATCTATATTCTGTCCAAGAATTATGATCTTAAACTATTCATATCCCCTACAGTCCAAACTATATAAATTTAAACCTCATATGATAGAATCCGTAAATGTATGAAAATAATCATATCATCACCATAATTTTCTTACCTGAGTGGATATTTTTTTTATAATTGGTCATCTATTGTTTCATGTTCGTGAACTATGTGTGTCTTGATTCCTGTCCTTAGAGGATACGTAGCGACGCCCAAAAATTTTGTCTTCAGGCCCAGACACATTCTCATCATCCCTTTGGCCCATTAAACTTAGCTTAATCTGGGAATCGTGACTTTAAATTGTGTATATGTGTTCCTTGGGAGTGTGTTTTGTTGTGTTGGGTATCCTAGTACCGTCATTCATGTTGGTTTATAGGTATCACACAATGCACGTCCCTTCTAGAACACTTCCTCCCCATCGTCCCTATAATATGACATTGAATTGTTTGACTGAATTTCATATTTCATAATGTTAAATTGCATAACAATAATCTTCCTATCTATATGAAGATAAACTAAATAGCGCTCTTGTCCTGTCCATTTGATGATAAATTGCACATCACCCAAATTTTATAAACTAAGAAGATTTCACCATTGGAATCATTCATCTATAGTTAAATCTTCAAGAACTACATGTATCTTGATTCTTGTCCTCATAGGATAAATAACAACAACTAGATTCTAACACCCTAGTCCAACCACCCCAAAAAAATACCCCCTCCATGTGTGCAGGCTATACCTATGAAAGGATCCTTTATTTCAAGAACTATGTGTGTCTTGATTTATATCCTTACAGGATACGTAGTGATGCCTTGGAAATTATTCCTTTCCCCTGTCTATAATTTAATCAACTCTCCTTCACTCTTAATACCCATTTATGTCACTCTAGGCCTCCTCATACCTTAGTTACAACAAGCGCATTGGTCTTCTATGATACATATGATTATTTTAAGGTTTTATGTTCCCAACTCTATGACCGTAAAATAATATTTAACATCCTCAATTCAATATGATAAACTAAAACCCTACCTTGGAAATGTTCATTATTCCTCACGAAAATCGTTAGATTCCTATGTTGCCTTATTAGAGAGGATTTCCTCCCCCAGTGTTGGTCTCTCACCATGTTGTTTTTAAGAACTACATGTGGATTGATTCTTTTCTTTATAGATGCATAAATATTCCCATACATTTGTTTTTGTTATAAGTTTCAGGTCTATCAAAACTTTATCCCCTTATCCTCAGTTATGCCCCTGAAATTATGACCTTAAAGCATATTAAGATCATCTCACAGTGTTTTTGTGGTATGTGGTCCTCCTAGACCCTCATTAACATTGGGTTTTTCCTCCTACATTATGTATTCATACCACTGGAGAAAATGTTTTCTCTATAGTCTGTGCATTATGACTTTAAACTGTATGTGACACTTCCCAAAAAAGGTGTGGTGTGGTGTAGGGCCTCCTAAATCCTCAATCACATTGAGGTTTCACTCTACCACACTACACATATTCTTTTTTAGAGGCCTTCTCTTTAGTCCAAACTCTATGTCCTTAAACTAAGATATCATGGTCCATGATACATGGATTTAAACTGTTTTATTTTTTCTATGTGATATGACATAATGCTATCCAAAAGGCTTAGGTTTGAATCCGACTTCTTGACAAGCCCCATTCCACACATTGAGTGTTTATTGGTTTGGATTTCCATAATATTTAAAATCCATATGGTCCCTCTAATAGTGATATTACCATTACATTTTTAGATCACCTCCCATCCTGGGGAAACTCCCTAAATATCTTGTGGCATGGTGCATTCTTTCTTGGTCATCATTCACATTGATATCCATATATTTCCTAGTACTTGTATGGTATCAAATCCACTTTAGGATCGTTAATGTTGGGTTTACTTCCTCTGTGGTGCAGCAGTACACTTGAAATATAAATTTATATGGTCCAAACACTATAAACCCCAAGGTCTAGGTAACACGACCTTAAATAGTGTACAACATCTCTTTCACATCATGTCAAACTGTGAGAAACCTCCCAGTGGCATGATATTAAAATGTGAGTTTATTCATGATCAAACAAAGTTAAAAGGTACAATTTTTCATCCGTACCATATGAATCTAAACTAAATTTATGATTTCGTCACCGTATGACCTAAAACAACTTTTCTATCATCCTTAGTTTCATGGCGTAAAAATGGAAAACGTGTCTCGGCCTCACCAGAGAGGTCCTCATCCCGGATGCTAGTAATATCCTGCATTGCCCTTGCTTTTTATATCACTCAAAATTCAAGATAGTGCTCCCATACAAGAGGGTTTTGATATTTTTCAGGCCAATACTCTTATACCTATGTGTTCTAGTCCATAGTGGTGTAATTACAATATTGTTTGAGTCCATTAAAATGTTCTATCACTCAATTACCACTCTTCACATTTCCCTTATTTAGATCCCCATCCTCTTCCATGTTTTATGGGACCCTCTAATGGCTTGGTCTCATTCCATTTTTTCTCACCTACCATTATGGTCCAACATTCTAAATGGCTTCAGATGACATTTTGAGACAGGTTCTATGTTTTGAACTTGGACAATAGTCAACCCTCATTTATTTTTACCCATTCCTGATCAATGGTAGGGATGATGTGTTTTGAAAACGATCCATAGTTATCATATATCTCCCTATTACTGACCTTGTGTTTTAGATATTGGGCACTGTGATTCACACTCCACATTCCCCTTTTTTCGAGTCAAATCTATCTCCCTTAGTGTTATCTCATCCGTACACTAGAAAATGTTGAAGAAGAAATTTGGTTGTTCTAGGAACCCTATTCTATAACCATAACCTCTCTCATCATGAGCATTATTTGTGTTCAGTAAACAATAGAAGACCCTGAGTGTTTGGGGACTATCTGTTACTCGCTTATATATGATCAATCATGTGGTCATCCCTTATTTCTCACACTAAGCATGGCCGACATGATATTAAGGGTTGATCATTGTTTGTCTTGAAAGTTTGATAGATGCACTACTGGAAAACTAACATATACCAACAGTTTTGAACCGTTGGTATAGGCCTCCAAACCGTTGGTATAGCCTATACCAACGGTTTGGAGAACCGTTTCCATGTAAACCATTGGGATAGGTATATACAAATGGTTTTGCGATAACCGTTGGAATATAACTATACCAACGGTTTTGGAAACTGTTGGTATAAGTAATATGAAAATATATACCAACATTTATGGAACCGTTTGTATATGTATTTCAAAAAAAACATTCGCTAGGATTTGATCCTAGGACCCCTAGTTTATCATTGAATGACTTAACCACTAACCTAACATGACTTCTGTGAAAATAATTACATAAATATATATATATATATATGTATTTTCATAATTATTTTTAATTTTGATTTATATAATGTTCTTGGTATGAAGATATGATAAAAATTCTCAGGACCTATACCAACGGTTGTCAAAACCGTTGGTATAGGTCTATACAAATGGTTTTGACAACCGTTGGTATTGTTCTTGATTCTGGAATTCATTTTGGTCTGAAGGTTGATTTCTAGGGGTCCTTTCCCAACGATTTTGGAAAACCATTGGGATAGGTGTCCACAAAGTGGACTTTTCGCAACGGTTTTCCAAAACTGTTGGGAAAGGGGTCCACAAAGTGGAATTTCCCCAACAGTTTTACAAAACTGTTGGGAAAGGGTATACCTATCCCAACGGCCACAAAGTGCACTTGTCCCAATGGTTTGGCCAAACCATTGGGAAATCCATACCCTTTCCCAATGGTTTTCCAAAACCGTTGGGAAAGGTGGCCACAAAGTGGTATTACCAAATGGTTTGGCCAAACCGTTGGGAAAAAGGACCTATAACAACAGTTTTTACAAATAGTTGGTATAGAAGCATTGGGAACAGTCATATTTCCAGTAGTGATGTGTGATAATTAAATTAGAAAAAATAAATGTTTCCATGAATGTAAGAAAGTTTTAAATTAGACAAACAGGTTTTGATATTAGCATGGACATCAATATATTAGAGCCTCTTACGAGTCCTTGAAAATTTTTCCCTATAGCTCTCCTCTAATGATCAAATGATTCAGCTCCAAAAACTTTTGATTCATGGACTCTAGGGTATCATACTGCTTCTTTAGCTTTGTTTCCTCCACATCATCTACCCAAAAAAAGCTAGTCGGCCTAGATCTATTCCTGATTTTTTCTGGTATGGATATCAGCCACTTGATATGTCATCTACCATATCTTCTCCTCATCCAACTGTAGGCCAACCTTCTATTGGATTATGAGTTCTGATTGAGTATCAATGAATTTGAAACACACATCTTTTTGTTCCTCTAGGTGCTGGATCTTCTGATTTACTTCGTAGTGCTTCTAGATTCTGTAAAACTTCACCTAGTTCTAGACGAAATCCAATTTTTGGATTTATTCCTGCACTCACTTGGAAAGAATGTCGTGAATTAGTTCCTAAAGACCTCTAGCATCCATCCTACCAACAAAACGTTTTCACATCCAATGATTAAAATACCCCATCCGGCCCACTATCTGTAGTTCTGAAGTCTGATGGATGAAATATTGGATGCATTTCCATGACCTACACTGGATGATGTGGTTCTCTTAGACTGCCTCAGATTTAGAATCCACCATCTCTTCAGGTGATGTAGGATCATAATTTGAAAAGTTAATAAGAAGTTTGGTAGTAGGATCCTCCTTCAGTATCATGTTAGATGGGATGGAACCTAGATCATGAGGTCGGTCATCCTCACTTGATCCCACCTAAAAACTATGGTCTATGTCAGCCTTGAGTTCTGCCCCACCAATGGAGTCACTTACCACCACAACAGACTGTTGACTTGAGAACACGACCTAATAATCTTAGATGATCAACTCTACATGGACCAAATCCCATTTCAGAAAAGGGACACCGGATTCCCTGACCTATTTTAATAGTCACGAGTGTACTACCTCCATCACTATTCATGAATGGAACATGTCAGTCAGTCTGATCAGATCAGATGAATAACTTGACATGGACTAGTACCCCTGTCAAAAAGGGACCCCAGATTCCCCAACCTCTTATGACATCCAAGAGTGCAGTACCTCCATCACTATTTAGGAATGGAACATGTCAGTCATAATGACCAGTAAAGGATGATTAAGACTCTGTGAAGAAAATAAATACTTATGGGAGATGAGTAGTGATAGATTGATCTCCCATGTTCCCACCATTGTGATTACATGGTGTCTCCCCCATAAATGAATAAACGATCTGGAGATTCAAAGGTGGTATCCCTGATCTCCTCAACATCAGTCGGGAAACCTACCACTTTTATCTCAGGTACATGCCACAAAGCATGCTCCTCCACACTTGCAGTGCACCACCATCCCCACTAGCAGGGGTCCCTTGTTCGAGATTATCAAATATAGACCAGGTTTTAGTAAGAGGATCTACATAATAATCTAGCTAAAGAAAAACATGGGAATATGAGTTAGATCTTACATTGAAGAGTTTAGGTAACTATCCTATAGAGGCTATGATCTCACCACTCTCACGGGGTCTCCATTCATAATTCTCACCTCCCTAAAATTTGTATGATTTCTCTGGAAAGTGAGCATACACGGCCAGCTCAACTACTGATAGTTAGGGGGAGAGGTCATTTTTAGCATCACCCTCTACTAGTATATCAATAGACACACATTAAACTGAGAATGAACTAGGTTTTCTAGTTCCATAATGTACCAATCCCTATCTTCCTAGGAGATGTGGAAATGGAACATAGATTAACTAATCCCACTGAGACATATCGCTCATCTGTTAAGATGATAACACATCCCAAGAATGTCATAGAAATTCATAATGATGTCCCACTTGTCCCAAGCCTAAGGAAAGGTGGTGTCATCGGAAATGTCCATGTGATGTAACCAATTTCATAGATATTGGAAAACAATAATTTGGAATTACCCATTTGTCTCCCCATCCTCCCAGATTCACATGCCCAAGAGCATTGGGAATGATGTTACTTTTCCTAATTTCTTTTTCTCTTATCTATGCAGGCCCATGAATAGATGATTCTGCTTCTGTTTCCCTGCCCAAAGATATTTATCTGTCACCACAGTGCCCTCCAGCCATCGCTCTACCCCAACACCATGGCGGAGGGCTCACCGCTTCATTGGTATGGATGGTCCACTACATTAGAATTACCCCCTGATAAGATATTTCCTATCACTACATATAGTCATGGGGTATCCCGTACATGAAATTGGATGGTGGAATCTTATTCTACATATTCTAATAATTATGTGTGAACATTATACAAATCATCCTCATCATTGAAGGATGGATCTCATGATGCACCTATGAGTACACCTTTGAGTCAAAACTTTTTAGTTACCTAAACTACCTCACAAACTAGTGTGGGTTATATGGATCATAGTCCAACTTGCAATCACACCTTTCTACTAGTACTCTACCTTGGAAGGTTGAGAGATATGATTAGTGCTCTTAAATCCCTATCCCATAATCGGTCACCATCCCCATTTTCTAGTGAAATGGGTGAAAGGTAAAGAAATCCTCTAGCTCGACTGTGTTCATCACTTCTATAGGAGACATATTGAAAGGGAATCTTCCTATGATGATCCGAATCTTTAGAAAAAAAGTTTTTTGGGAGGGGAAATAGGGTATATATTTTTTACCCCTTTGTGTGCATCAAAATAGAAATACAGAATGTTTAATGGTCCACACAAGCACTGCAACATCATCCCCAAGATAATGATCCAAAGTACCTTGTACAACTTCACCAACATTGGGATTTCAAGATTTAAATGTTTCGATGTTTCCATCATTTCCACCATTATGAAGGTGATTTTCCACACCCCCATGTGTGAATTCCTTATTGTGAGAATCTATACACAATTGAGCACCATGATGAATCCATCCAACCTAACTATTGGTTGAGGCTTGATATTGAAATTTTATTCCCAAAATTTCTATTGAATTACATCAAGGATCCTCTAGTACGATACCTCCTGGACCTGTTGGTACACCCTTGGACATGTGAATGACCTCATCGATAATTTATTTTCTATATCATCACCCTTGGTAGGATCCTATTTTGGAAATTTCATGAAATACTAGAAGCATTTATTGAAGTGGACATCCCTTATCCACGACTTCACTTCATCAGTGCCTTACACCAGGTCCAACAACACCTTTGACAAAGCAAATAGGTGCTCCTAATCTTCCCACATATTCTTTGTAGGGATAATATTTTCATACATGACCCCCTTGATTGGGATTCCAGATTTCTGATGAAAGTACCAAAGTATGATAACAACCTCCCCATGATGTAGGTGGAATGTGTTGTTCCCTAGAGATAGGGTGAATGAACAACCCAAGCATGATGTTGTTTGAAATTTATTCCCTTTGAGCATCATCAAAAAGTAATTACTGATAAAATACATAAGAATCCATTGAGTTGATGACTTTTGTGTCTTCCAAAGATGGTTCATGGAGGTTATTCACTCAGCTTATTCATAGAGTTCGATTTGTGGATGTCTGAGTTACAAACATTGCTTCATAAAGAAGTGGTTTACAGTGTCTAGTTATCTGAGCAGAATTCACAGATAAAAATCACATAAGTATTATTAGATGAGAATGCATCCATGTAAAAAAGTTCACAGAGGTAGTTTTCTTAAATATAAGTGATATATTGAGTTTTTATTAGCATAAATTAAGGTTACTTTAAGGGCCCCACATGAACTATTTATAGGCATATGACAATCTGTGTTTCATGATAACCTTTTCATAAGATATCCCCACATTTTATCATTGTGAGTGAGCACCACAAATGGTTTTTATGAAAGGGATCATATTGTCATATTCTCAGTAATTCTACCTCATAATTTGGCCCTCCATTTCCTATCATATCTCATTCTTGGGGAATTTGTTGGTGCAAAACTTTTTACAATGGGATTAGTTAAGTAGGACACAACCATTAAGGAGATAATGAAAGATAAAATGGTCAAAAACACTCTTAAGGGTATTCTTCAAGAATCCATTCCATGAATATCCCTCCATCCCCACAAATGCACATGGCCCAAAAGGTACTCACTGTGAGCCTACCGACACTCCATGACCACACTAAGGGTTGACGGTATACTACGTGACTATAACACAACTAAAACCATTCTTGAATAACCCATCTACTTCATAAACCACTTCCCATCATCACAAAACCCGTTTCCTATAAATATACATCTCCTTCTAATATATCGAAAACGGTTACCTAAACCATTGAATTCTAAATTACTCCCAATTCATAAAGCACCTAAGAATCAGAAAATAGGCCAAAATGGATCATTAAAGGTATCCTAGCATCAAAAAATACACTCCCATATGTTCTTAGATACCTCTACCTAAAGTGGGAATTCCTTTCATAAAATCCTACGCCCTTCATGAAGGAATAAAAACCTCTAGGGTGCTTAATGTTTTGTAAATAATTAATCCTTTTTGAAGAACTCCTTTCTCAATATAGGAATTATTCTTGAGGTAGGTTCACTATGTTTAATGAATAAATATGCTTCACAAAGCTCCTAACATTAAATAATCTCTCTAGATTCATATAGAACCCCTCTGTGAGGCCATATTGTTCACAAATCCCCTCTATTATAACTATCCATACTGGCTTTGTTCTACTAACACCTCTCCACGAAGGTTGAGTGCCTGATGCTCCCACATCTATCCAGGACCGCTTCAACTACACTTCAAGTCCACATGTGCCTTATACCACCAATTAATATGGCTCACTCAACTTCAAGTGTTTCCTGATATTTTCATTTACTTTTAATTGTAATCATATGTACGCTAATTCTTTTTGTTTCTCAGCATAGACATGCTAATGTGGACCCCATGATCGACCACTCCTCCACACTGATCCAACTTATAATTAATAAATTCATTCCCTTCTTTGAGGTTCATGGGTGGCAGTTATGTAATTCCAATAACTGCGGAGTGATTCCCACACGTCCGAGTTGCATGACCTAAAACTTACCATCACCAGTTTCCTCAACACACGATGTTACACTATAGTCTTACTCCGTAAATAAAATGCATGATGCTCTATGTGTAAGTGGCATGATATGGTCCCGACATCACCTACCCTCATTGGTAATGAGATCTTGTTCATAAGGAATTAGATTCTCCCCAAATGGAATGAAATTCTTTCCTTAGGTAATGACATCCTACTCTGGCATCTTCAACACACAATCCCCACACCATAAATCATTGGCACATTTTTATAACACGAGCATCAGGTCTACCGATTCCTCTTGTTTCTCACATAGAGCATGATACACGTGGGGTTAGAGGTTATTAATGGCCATGAAACCCATCCATCTTCCAAGGGAATCCATCATGAATTAATCCCCAATAATACATCGTCCCTATGGACCTATTCCACATGTAATCCCCAATCATGTCCCATTATGGGAAACTTCTATGTGTAAGCCCCAAACAGACGATCTTCCCCCTTAGTTTTAATCTCTGGTTCCCCTTTTTTAACTACATAGACTTTGATTAACAACTAATTGGGATACTTAGTAAGCCTATCTTTGGTCCCAAACCAATGGTTCATCTATTCTATTCCATCTGATCTCAACACTCCATCAACATCCATCCTGATTTTCCTTAGACCACCACATCCCGGTAAGATCATATCATCAACATGGGATTGCTTTTGGAATATGAACGTTCCACGTTATCACTACTCCTAAAATAACCCGTGCAGCGCCCATGCATAATCCATACACAACCCAACCAGGATCAATCCCCTTGTAAAGGGAAACTTCTATGTGTAGGCCCCATACCATCCCTTATTGATTCCCCTTTCACAGTGTGAGATTCCTTTCCACATGATGTTAAAATTCATGGATCGGTCCTGTCATAAGACCTTAAAGTGTGGTATCAAACTATGTGGGTTTTAATCCCAATATTCTAAAAAATGTATGTATGATGAATCTTTTATGTTCAATATTGAAAAATGGTAAACCTTATTGTTCCCATAACAGGGGTGCACCTCCCTGATCAACCTCCAAAGATGTCGCACTAAACCGTCATGGTGTGACATCCACCCTTTATGGGACACACCTCCCCAGCTTTCCTCCAAGGTAATTAAGATCCGTCCTCCTTTATTTTGTGACATATTCCCTATATGTTACACACATCTTGGGCCCACATACATTCGCGTCATGATAAATCCCTTGGTAAAGATTTTAGGTGTAGTATCCTAGGGATGTACATATTTGATCCACCTTTATGGGACATTCTGATTAGTATTATCCCATCTTTGCAAGATATTAAACTTGCGAACAGTCTTACACTACTACCTAATTTTAAACATGGCTTTATTGAGGTGAAAAACATGGAAGATATGCGACTATGGATTCACATACCACATGATAAACATGGGACACATGAGGTGAAATCCATGGAAAATATTCATTAGGAATTAGATACCTCATGACCACCATGGGAATCCATGGGTTTCACACTAAATATTCCTCCATGATATCCCCTCTTATGAGGATGAATACAAGCAAGCAATGTTCATAGATTCTAGACATGACTATGATTCCCAATGAGACTACTCTTCTGACAGAAGGTTGTGGTCCTATCAAGACCCTTTGGAATGAAAATTTAGAAGCAGTGTAATTAACTTGTGTCCACAAAGAGAGGAAAATAGTTATGAGTTCCAAAAAAATGACTTAACTCTTTCAGGGGGACTAAGATTAGGTGAAAATATCCAAGAGATAATCCATGTAAGGATAGAATGACCTCCCATAATCATGTTTCAATAAAAGAGTATACATCACCGTTGAAAGTATTTCTTGTCACCCACCATTGGAAAGTGAGAATACATGGAAATAAAATTCAATTCCATAGAGAGACCAAACAACATGAGTTAATTTGTCCCCACCCAAAGCATTAGAAATATATAAATTGGCTTTAAATATCTCTCTAATGGATTTTGTATTCTACAATCGCTCAATAATATCTCAGTCTCTCATTTTATATTTATTTCTCATTGTAATAACTCTGATGATGACACACTATGTCATTTATGGTCATGCCAAAGAGAGCATCTTAATTCCCACTGTTAATGAATTTTGATCGATCAATTTTCATATTAATCTCTATGTGGATAGTAATAAATAAAATTTATGAGGTGTTTCTTTTTTGTTTTGGATTTCAATTTATTCTACTCATTTTTTTGATTTCACATATAAGGAACTTGGAAATAAATTACTCTATTTGATAGCAAGTAGTGGTATAATTTGAGGGTAATCCAAGATATCTAATTACCAAGATTGAAAAGGATAGGGTATATTATAATCATCATATTTCTACATCTAAACCGAAATAAAAGTATAATAGTAATAAATGAGATATCAATTGACTTGGGGAAGAAATGAGAATAGTTTAATAATGATTTAAATAAAGAATGATGGAATTATCTATTGTGCGACCACTATTATTTAAATTGGTTTTAAAACCAACCAATTTCACCCATTGTTTTAAACAATTTAAAACCCACTAAAAAATATTTTAACACTCCCAGAATAACATACTATGTAGAGAAAAATTGAGTCACACTATTACTACATTTTTATTGGGTTAAAAAACATTTTGTTGAGTGCCCCGTGATAGGTGCACATAAAAATTGGCTTTGTATCTTGGGAGGCTAGTGTTTTTTCTTTAATTTTGTTCAATTTTTTTTTCAAATGACCATATATAGTTCTTCTATTATAATTGGTTTTGATCTTGAGGTTGATAGAACTCTTCTCTCAGGAATTTGAAAACTAAAAATCACCGAACCAGTAGAAATAGAGTTTTCACCATTATTTTGTCTAAATCTCCTCCTTTAGTTTCTTCTTCCACCAGAGCCAAAAAATGAATTAAAAAACTAGATAATAATCTTCATCAAATAAAAATTACTCTAAGAGAAATGTACACACCAAATTTCAATATTAATATCTAAAAATTAAAATTAAATGATAAATAAGAATATGAAATCAAAACTTGAAGGATTCAAATGCGGTCTAATTTTCATGAATTATCTGTTGAATAACACAATAAGAATATGAGAGTTTCAAATAATTTTTCAATGGATTTAGAACCATAAGATTCATTGAGGTTAAAATTAACTGTAAGGCTTTCCCCATTTTACTTTATTGGGGGGCCAAGTAGTGATTTTGCAATCTACAACTTGGATAATTCACCCCAAGGGATGAAATATAGAGAACCTTCCTATGGATTTTTTTAGCTTCAAGGAGTACTCAAATAAGAAAAGATATATGTGGAATCTAACAAGCACCTAAAAACCCTCTATCAGTTTAGGGAAAGGTTCAAGAAACTAAACACAGCCTACCCACACCAGCCATATAGAGAACATTATTTATTGGTATTATTTTATAAAGGATTAATGGATAATAATAAAAAATCACTATATGATTCATTAGGATGAGAGATAATTCATAAATCACCAATGAAAGTAAGATAATTGATCAAAATAATTTCCAAAAATTCCAAACAATTTGGAATGAGAACTAAAACTAGAGGCTTTCGTGAAGTAAAAGGTTTCAAATAACATTTATTAGAAAATAAAATTAAATAAAATAAATCTTTAGTGATATATCTATATGTGAATAAATTATAGGATTCATCACCCACCACATACCCAAGGGTACTATAACATTTATATATCTAAGTGAATTTCCCTGATGGATTGCCTCAAGTTCAAGGGACTACAATCTATGATGCCATGTTCCATAGGAAATTACATAACCAAACAATGGGATAATAAGGATTAATTGATTTTCCAATAATCAATTTTGGGATGGGAGCCAACAAAAACAAAGTCCACCATTCCAGCAAGCATTCTAATAGGCTATCTAATAGATTTTTCAAACCCATTAATTCTACGGTCTACATTTACAACAATCCACATGTTACCAACAAGGAATAAAAAAAGAAACATCTATAAATAACAGAATGAAACAAGTACTATAATCTCAAAATAGTCAAAAAAATACTCTCACCACTCACGTCTTAGAGCTGAAGAAATTATAATGACAATTCATCAAGATCATAACCACCATCAATAATATGGTAAATCAAGGTTCGGGTAAGCTTCCAGATTAAATATTTCCTATCCCTAAAATAAATTTTAGTTATATTATCCTGTGTGGTGAGGAGTTGAAGATAATGATCACTTACCTATAAAAATTTAATCTAGAGGTGAAAAACAATATCCACCTAATCAAACCTCCTAAGAAAATGAACTTGATGAGTAATCTTTGAAAACACCCCCTATAAAGAAGGAAAAAAGGTAAATCCAATATGGAATATCTAGATTCACCCCAAACTCCCTTCCTAGAAAGGATATGATACTCCATGAAAACCAATGATGAATTATTATAACAGAATATGTTGTGAGTGTTCAAGAAAGTGAAGATCAACATCCCTCTCCTAAAATCCATCCATTAAATTCCATGGTTTAAAAAATGTATAAAATATATATGCACTTGAGTAAGGATATTTTGAGGTAATGAAGAGGTAATATTAGGTAATAATTTTTCTAATCTTATTACCACTCAAATCCCTCATAAATTCAAAGATCCAGGTAGTTTCAATATCCCCTACACTATTGATAAGATGCCTTTTTAATGCATTTTGTGACTTGGGATTCATGATTAACATAATTCCTTATTATATTTAATAATCTTTGTAGATGGTAGAAATTAAACCCACTCATGCGGTTATGAAACTAACCAAGGAAGCCTCTTACTACCAAATAAAATTTCTTGAAGATATATTGGTTAGTGTACATGGTTAACCATTCTCTATTGACATCCACATTCTCCGCATGGAAGAAGGATAATGTAAATATCACTGTACAATTATTTTAGGCTAACCATTAATAAATACCACTTAAACCAACATAAATCAAATTTAAGGCACCCTTTCCATGAATTTGGTGACGAAAAATTCAATTTCAACATCCTCAACTCAATGAAGCACCGACATAAAGAGCATTTTATTTTTACACTATAAAAAATTTGATTTAAATTGTTCTCCTAGAGAGGAATTTAATTTTTTATTACAAAATTAGATTAGGATAATCTATAAAGACCATGAAACTAGTAACCTAGATCTAGTAGTTAAATTATTACCTTAACATAAGATAAAATCAATAACATCCCAATAGACCAAATGGTTTTGTATTCTTGGAAAACCAGATACATACGTTAATTTAAAATTAAATTTTAAAGCATATAGTACAATAAAGTGTTTTCTTCAAGAACACAAAAATTTATTCTATTATAACCCAACAAATCAATCATACTATATTTCTTGGAATACTAGGGAAATATAAAACATATGAAAAGGGTGAGATTAAATTCTCAATAGGGGTATGCGTACTGTCGAAAATTTCATGAATAAGTAAGCATAAAAATATGGAAAGATAAACAATTGAAACACATGTCATTTAATCAATAAATTTTTAATGGTACGGCTGTAATAAAGGATGGTCCAATAATTTATATAAATAATCAATTGAGATAGAAACTTATACATGGATATTCTAACTAATCGAATAACCACATGGACCTAAATAACTAATTTCATAATTATGGAATTCATAATGTCATACATCTGAAACTTAGAATCGAGGCCTCAACCAAGACATATGAAAATACCATCAAGGCCTTGTGTTATAATATTTACATAAATGGGTAAGGACTTATCTAAAACTCAAGATAGTTTGTCACTTGAGACCTAACAACGCATCAAAGAACTATAGTTGACCCCACCCATCACTTAATAAGTCCAATGGATTCCTAATATGAATAAATAACACAACTAAATCAACATTCCTTAACAAAATCAATAACTTTCTATATTGGAAGAACAATTCATATAAAATATAAATATTTTCCCTAGTTAAACTAATCATAAACCATAAAAGGAAATATGATAAATGGTATGATTAGAGTACATCCTCCACATAAGATTAAACAAATGATGTTGAAAAATATTAAAATAATTAATGAGACTACTTGTATATTTATTTATGAAAATACTCTATTTACATTGAAAATAAATTTTAAAATCTAAAAAATATGCACGTAATAAAGCTATAATTTTATTTGAAAAGAAACTTGTAAAATCATTAAATAATATTTAAGTAATTGTGGTTTTGTGAGGGAATGAAATTTCATTCAGGTTGTGTATGTTAACAAAACATTCCTTTCAAACGTTTGTAATAAAATTCATAATATACCTCGATCATAAAATGACATGAATATTCATATTAATTTTTTTTGTAAAAAGAAAAAAATGGTAAAAATAACTTTAAAAAATAATTAGAGAATACTAAAAAAAATTTAAAAATATTTTTAGAGAACATGGCTCTAGAAGATAAATATTCCTCAATTGAGACTTAAAAATAAAAAATCCTGAATAATTATGAGATTGTGAAATAATCCCTTACCATTTGGGTTTCTTTTGAATCGTATGCCCTTTGAAATAAACATCATCAAATGAAAATTTAAAAACCATAAATAAATATATATTCATGATATAATATATTGAAGTGGTAGTATATACCACACACAAAATAAATAAGTAGTGAATATGACATATGTCAAATAGAATTAAAAGTGAAATGAGAAACTCTTACCACATGTATGACTTCATTCATATGTGTACCAACCTATGGTTTAATATATATATATATATATATTTATTATAAATCTATTCCCTAAATATATATATATATATATATCATACCATTTATGATTTATTTCTAATATTTTATCCCCTTTTATTAATAATTATTTATTAAATAATTGTTCCGGGTGATAAATGCTTCGTTTTTTATATATATTTTGAATTGGTAGATTTGGTCTTTATAATTATATCATGGTTACATCATGTAAATAATATTATCCATGATATAAATATTATATATATTCAATATATAAATATTTATAGTCATCCGTATAAGATAGATGTAAAATAATGAATTACATCGTTCATGGAGACGGTAGGCTGTACGTTCACGTGAATGATTTTTTTTCACTTTTTGAATAATGAAAAGATATAAAGAAGAAGAATAATTAATATTTTCATAATCATATTTATTTCCTAAATATGATACATAATTATTATTTTAATCTTTATAAATAACCAATTAAAGTGGTGACGAAAAATGAATTACACCACTATGTGGAGACAGTAAGTCGTTCGTATGCACAAGCGATGTTTTTGTTTTTATAGGATGGGAAAGATATGGAAAAGTGTTTTCACAAAATAATAATAACATATAAATATATTTATAATATTGGATTTATTATTCGATTATGGTTACAACTCTTTAAAATGGAGTAAAAGAATAAATAAACTTGAAAGAGTGGATAAGGACGATTACCACTTCTTTTGTGGACTCCATTTAGACTATTATTATGGGACCTAGGGTTTCTATTTTGGAAGTAACAAAACCTCAAGGACATTTATAAGAAGTTTTGGAAGATAAATAGGTATGGATTGGTTGATATATAAGGATCAAAGTTATTTAAATTAGGAAGGAGAAACCCTTTTATAATGGAGGTGAGGGGCACTTTTGGAGTGTCATAAAAAATTAAAAAATAATAGGACTATTCAAGAGACAATTTTTTCAAAATTATAATTAATTTGAACTTGGGTATTATATGGTAAAAATTTCATCAACCACGAAACTTTAGTCAGTTTGATGTGCTATTTTAATCCTTTACTTTTGGTTTAACATTTTAATTACCCTATTTTATCTACAGTGGTGACACCTTTTTTTACTCTTAAAAGTTAATAATTTCACATATAAGGTAACTATTAACCCATGAATGGATATGGGATGAAATTGTTTATCATATATTACCCTAATTTTCAACATTCAATTATTTAATAATTTTTAAATAATTTAATAAAATATTATTTTGATAAATTAAAATTATTGTCAATTTAGACACTATTCATTTAATTTGTCTTCAAATACATGAAGAAAAAGTTTAAAATAGAATATAATTAATTTATACAGCACTATATGTCACATTTATCTCTAAAATTCATGGGAAAATTTATATATTCTAAATTATATCACTTTTAATATATTTAAAATCATAATTTTTCTATTAATTAAATTAATACTGCATTACCATTATAGAAGCATTTAAGGGTATATTTTTATTTCTAAAAATTATAAATATATTTATATCATGAAAATAATTTCATTAATTAAAAAATTGACATTTAGTTTCATTCATATATTAATTTTTTACCTATGTGGACACATAAGTGATATTAAAAACAAAGAGAGTGACATTTTGTAACTTTTTTTATTTAGATAATATATAAGAACTTTTCCTACAAACATGTCCATAAAACAACCTGATTGTGAGAGTAATGTGATATGGGTAGAATTAAATTCATATAAAAATAATTATGATGTAAAATTATGGACTTATCAATTAGTTTATCAAAGATTAACCCGGTTTATCATTTATCGTGGTGATAAATTTTACAATGGTTACAATTCATAATGCCTAAAAGTGAAAGTGAATTATTTAATAAATTTGAACTCCTAATTTACAATATGGAATAAATTTTATCAAATTAAATATCTATAAAGGTCATAAGTTAATTTGAAAATAAGTGACAAAATGTGATGAAAAATGACTTTTTAAAAAATACATTTTTTCTTAAAAATATATTTTTTTTGTATAAAAAATGTTTTTATACCAAAAAAAATTATAAAAATGTTTTAAATTATCTTAATTGGATTATTAATAATATCAGAAAATTATTTTTTTTCTTTTAACTTTTTTTTAAAAAAGAATGGTTATGTTAAAAGGGTTGAAATAAAATATAGTTTTCAATAAAAAAGAGTATTTTTCACTATTCACTAGAAAATCAATCACTTCACAAAACTCCCTAAAATTCACACTAATAATATTTTTATATGATTATTTAAAAAATTAATTTCATTTTATAAAAAAATACATAATCTGGGGAAAAGATAATTATATTAGTTTTTCCTAAAAAGTAATAAAATTCATTTCTGAAGAAAACATAGAAAATGGATGTACTAATATTTGAGTGTTTATTTATTAATAATTAATCAATAAAATGGTATTTATTAGTGAAATTATATATATATAATAATATTTTTTATACTATTTAAACCCACCAATTTTAATGTCTTGGTTACAATGATCTTTTCAAAATAATAACATTTTAATAGTGTATTGCAGTTCTTTTAAGCTCAATGTTGGATGTTATATATTATATAGAACATATAATTAATTTAAAATATATAGGTTGAATTCACCTCAATATATTAAAGAAATAAAATTTATATAAAAAGAAACATACAATAAAATTTTGGGTATTACATAATCATTAGAAACACCCACCCTTATTGATAAATCTATTTTAAAAAATGAGCTTAGTCTGGAGATAGTTTCGAGTGATGATTAGTTTGAAGAAAATGATGAAATTTATTTTGATTACATACTCAAATATGCTACTAATATTTATATCTTACATGTATAGGTGTAAAACTAGGATAACAATGAGATGGAAACATCTATAGAAAACCCCATGTGTAAGAATTAAAATTGATGCCATCAAATTTAAAATAAGAATTTTTTAAATGAAAAATTGAAACTAAAAGTTATAATAAAAAATAACTTAAAGAATATCCAAGAACACTAACTGATGAAAGAAGTTTGGAATGCTACCTCGTGAGCCTTTGTGAAATCGTCTGAATCTGAGCCATGATCTCCGACCTCGCCCTCCTCCAACGGACTCCCTCCTCCAGCCTCATCCTCCCGAGAGGAGTCCTCTGATTCTTCCAGTAGGGGGAAGCGTTCCCTTAGATCGGTGGCCGATAACTGTGGGGGGACCGTTCGATCCCGCAGTACCCTCACCCGTTCTGTCATTGGGCGAGGGACACCACTGTAGTGAACGTAATCCACCAGCTCATCCAAGTATTGCTCTGCCTCTGCCGGAGACACCATGAAACCAGCCCTGACTGGGCCTATTACCGGTAACTCCATCCTGAGGAGGTTCAAGTGTGCCCCTATCTCGGGTGGGCTGAGGAATTTCTGTTTGACATCCCAAATGTCCTAGGATTCCGGGAAGACGGAATCCTCTGCCATGTCGATATGACGCAGCCGCTTCCCCGGGGCCTGAGTGGATATCCTATGAAATCTCCTCGGTGGTCTCCCCTCCAGATGAACCTACTCTTCCGGAATCACCAGATCTGCCGCTGCTGCCAAACCCTCGGCCGGTGCGGGTCTCGCAGCCACGGAAACCCCACCACCGCGAGAGGCCCTAGATGCCCTCTGACCCTGACCTCGGGATAGTGGAGGCCCACCGTCACCAACCCGAATAGTTGGCTGCTTCAGCATCTCACCAGGGTAAGCAGCCTCCCAACTAATGATATACTCCCTCACCAATCTGACAGCGACGGTGGATGGAGGCAATGCAATTCGCATCTTCCCATCTTCCCGTGTGAACATGAGCCACATCTGCCTCATCACACACGGGTTCTCCTCGTGACGCACCTCCTAGTAGACTTGTGGGGTCAGCCGCTGGAGGCATCAGAACTACCTCGCAAACCGATGCGGGGTGTACGGTTCACAGAGCGGCTCATGATCCACTCGTGCCACCAAAACACCACCTCAAAAGGCCAGGAGGTAAGCCCAGTGCTCTTTCATTCCCTGCCCATCGTCAGTGAGTATCCTCATCGGCAATGGGAAGGGGTGGAAATTAAACTCATCCGCCCTCCACACCCAGTTCAGCACTATCGGCACGGTTAGTTTGAACGGGAAGCTCCAGACCGCATTCAGGATGGAGGGGCGAAAGTTTGATCCTGGCGGTGAGATAGGGTTTGGATACTCATAGATCCCCCTGATGTGCACCGCAATCCACCCATACATGAGGTGGAAGGGCTCGCATATCCTTGGTGGCTTTTTTCCCTCGCTAATGTGCCGCAACATTCTGTACAACTTCGAAAGCATTGGGATCCCCAGATTGACCTGCTACCCCATAGCCAGCATGGACGCCATGATAAACGAGTTCTGCCGCACCCCCATGCTGGTATCCCTCACCGGTAGGATCCAACCGCAGATGAGAGCCGCAATGAACACCGCCAGCCTGACTATCGGCTGTTGTTTAGTGCTGACACTGAAACCCCAAGTCTTACATTGGCTGTCTTCCAAGAATCGCCAATACAAGTGCTCTTTACCTCGTTGGGCTGCCCTCGGACAAGTTCGATGCCTCGGAGGGAACTCTCGATTCTCTGGGAAATTCAGGAAGCACTTGAATCACTTCTTAAAGTGGACATCCCTTACTGCCTCCTTGTCCTCTCCAGGGACGAGTGCCATCAGTACTGACACCAGTCGCGACATTTACTTTGTATCCTCCCACGGGCTCATGACGGGGAGGAACTCATCATACATGGCCCCAAGATCGGAACCCCCGAAATCTGGTGGACATCCCACAGGCTGATTCCCACCCCCCCGTGGTGCAGGTGAAAGGTATTGGTCCTAGACGACCACCTTCTCAAAAATTCTGGCATCAGTAGATTCAGTTGGTAAATGCGGAATTGTGAGGCCCATGCCGCCTCGTATAAACCCACTCTCCTCAGCTCAGCCCCAAACTCCTCGCATGAGGCACCTACCCCGTAGGCCCAAGCCCAGTCATCAATAAAGTTGCTGCCCTGGCACATGTCTCACCCATCGAACCACCCTTTCTTCGAATCCTGCAAAGCCGCCTTCAGCATGTTACGGTAGAGAGGAGGGGACGTCTCCGGTGGCAGTGGCTTCCCATCAATATTGTTCACATGGTTGTAGAGATAGTCGGCAGTGATGGGTGTAAAGTCCTCCCACGCATTAACATCAGCCGCCCTGAACCATTGGTGCTGACATGGCATGATCCTAAACCAGCAAGATGGTTCATCCCTACTCGCCTCAGCGATGAAGAAGTCATCCCTCAACCCGAAGCCATAAAATGGTAGCTTCTTGCACTAGGGTAATTTTTCTGACCCTCCGATAGCAGCTATGTCAAATAAATGTGGTCCGAGTGACTTCGGACCATCTCCCAAAGGCCCGGACAGTTGGCCATCTCATCCCGACGGGCAGCATCTGCAAGCACCCCCAATAAAGATTCTCGATGAGCCATTTCAGTTCCGGCAATCAGAAAAGAATTTTTTCAGAATGAATCGCGAAGCTGGATCATGAAGCCGGCTCACGAAGTTCGGTTGCAAGACCAAGCCGCGGAGTCTGACCTAGGCCGGAAAATAGGAGTTCGCTTGGCACGGTCGCGGAGTCGGAGACTCGCGGTTCGCCGTGAAGCTCGATTCACGGAGAGTAGGTACGGAGTACGCGGAGCTTCGTGAAATCGAGAGCACAAAAAGACAAGAAAATCATGTGAATACAAAAGAGGTCGACCCCCAATTTATAGGCGGCGACCCCGAAGCATTGCGGCATGCCTCGCCCTCACGGAGCATCACGGTGCATCCGGATCCGTGGCCCCGGTCAGCACCGCGGGCCCCCTTCATGAAGTCGCATCGTGAACCGCAGACAATTTTGGCGATTTTCCCTCAGACTTTGACCCTTCAACCCTCCGCGGCTCGAAGTTTGAGGGGGGGAATTTTTTAGCGCCAAAATATTGCATGAAAGGAAGGTACGAAAAAGAAGTACCGCACGCTGCCTCGTGAAGCACCGACACGAAGCACCCCGAGCATCGCGGTCCCGCGAAGCTCTGAAGGTGGTACCTCTCAGCGAATGGCCTAACATTTGTGAGCGCATCGCGAAGCACCCGAGGCGGCATGGGAGTTCTGCTTCGCGGTGCCCCTTGCCTATAAATACTGGGTTCCCCCTAAGCCCAGGGGATGGACGATCCAACCATTTGGCTTCTCCTCTCCCGAATCATGAAGCACACTTTGCCCCGAGAGTCATGAGATCCGCAAGGTACTTATACTTCACGAGATGCCTTCGCTTTGTCTTGTTTTTATCCCCTCTTCCGAGAGGGATGCCCTTCGCGAAGATCAAGGGAATTCGTGAAGGAGGTGGATTCCCAAGGGAGCTCGGGTCGCCGCAGAGCGTTTATGCATCGCGAAACACCCATCCTATACTAGTGATTCCTATGCTAAGGCAGGATCGCTACACATCGCGAAGCAGACTGCTTCGCAGCACCCTGCTTCGCGAGGCACCTCCTCTTCACAAGGTAGTGCTCCGCGAATACTATTCCACTTCACGAAGCACCCTGCACTCACACCTTTGCCCCATGCTAAGGCCAAGGCACTCAACTTCGCGAAGCACACTCCTTTGCATTGAAATTCCCCTTACTGTGCGATCCTCCAAGTATGCACGATGTGATTTCAAAGTCCCATGGACAGTACCACTCGTAGCGTTGCTTCGCCTAATTCTTCTTCGCATAGGCACGCTAACGGCTATTGCTTCTCCACATAGTCATGCTAACGTGGACCCCTCGATGGTTCGCTCTACGACCCCCCTTGACTATGATCATACTGGTACCTTCCCTCCCCCAAGGAGAAAAGGGTACCAGTTATGTAAGTCCTAGGGGTCTGGAGTGAACCCACCTCGTCTGAGCTGCAGGACGTTAAACTTCCAAGCACCACATCCCCAACACATGACGTTAAACTGTGACCCGACCCCGTGCCTCGCACGAAGGGTCCCCCTAGCTCGGACATTCTTTACGCCACTCGTCTCCATGGGAGTGGAATCACTCCCCCCACAAGGGATGATATCCTCTGTATTGGAGAGGAGGATGTCCATGGGAGAAGAGCAACCACCTTGGTGTAAGCCCCCCTAGTCCCTCAACGGATGGCTGCACCCCTGCATCTCCGTACTTCCCCACTACCAAGGTCAATGGAGGGCGCGATAGGGAACAAGCCACCTCCCATCATTGGTACCAAATACCTCTTTCGCTGCGCTTTGCCACACTTTGGGCCTCCATCTTGGAGTATGTACCAGCACCAATGGTCCGCCTAACGCGTAAGCCCCTCTTCGCTTCTCATGGACGCACCCTTCACAACGTGATCATCAGGTCCTTTCTGCCTCTTGTTTCTCAAACCGAGCATGACTCATGTGGGCTTAGAGTAAGCATCAGCCATGGCAATACCCTCGTCCATCATGACGTTAAACTGTATACCCTCATCCAGTATGATGTTAAACTGTATCCCCCCATCCAACATGACATTAAACTGCACACCCATTTGAACTTCGAGGTCTTTGATCCATGTCAAGGCATGGTACATTGGAAACCTATACACGGTTCAAGCCCACCCATCATCTAATTCACATCATGTTCCACTTGCGTCCAACATGATGTTAAAATGCATTTCAGTCCGATGGAAAGTCGTTGTGACCACCCGAACTACAAGGACTTTGATCAATGTCAATGCATGGTACATAGGAAGCCTCCCTGAGGTTCAAGCCCATCTCCCTTTGGACCAAGGTCCCTCCTTCCTCACATCGGTTCGCCAACACCCACCATCCGAACTATGAGGACTTTGATCCATGTCAAGGTATGGTACGTAGGAAGCCTTCACGAGGTTCAAGCCCACCACTAGTGGACCCCTGGGTATACCTTCACGTCGGTTCACCGAAGAAACCCTTTGAACTACGAGGTCTTTGATCCATGACAACGCATGGTACATAGGAAGCCTTCCTGACGTTCAAGCCCACCACCCATCGGACCAAGGTCCTCCTTCATGTCGGTTCGCTGACGAAGCCCCCCTTTGTACTACGAGGCCTTTGATCCAAGTCAAGGCATGGTACGTAGGAAGCCTCTATGAGGTTCAAGCCAAAATCTCGTCATTTATTCACGTCAGGGTTCATCTTCGTCCAGTATAACTTTAAACTACAATACAGTCCAATGGAAAGCCGTTGTGAGAAACCTAAACTACGTGGTCTTTGATCCATGTCACGGAATGGTACGTCGGAAGCCTCCACAAGGTCTATGCCCACCACTACTAGGACCCCCTGGTCCTCCTCATTCACGTTGGCCTTCCGGTGTCCAACCTAAACTACGTGGTCTTTGATCCATGTCACGGCATGGTACGTAGGAAGCCTCTCAGAGGTTCAAGCCCACCACTTGTTGGTCACTACAACCTTCTTCACGTCGGTTCATCCACACCCGAGCAGCCTAGTGTGTAAGCCCCACACCATCTGGACTAAGGTCCACCTTCACGTCGGTTCGCTGACGATGCCCATCGGACCAAGGTCCGCCATCACGTCAGTTCGCTGACGCATCAGACCAAGGCCCACCTTCATGTTGGTTCGCTGACGACATCCATCGGAACAAGGTCCACCTTCATTTCAGTTCACCGGCACCATCCCGAACTACGTGGACTTTGATTCCCTGCCACTGGGATACGTAGGAGGTATCTTCGAGGCTCAACCCCAACTTCACAGTCTCCCTTGTGATGGTCCCTTGCCATTCCCCCTCCACTTCATTCATCCATCCATCATGCACCCTGATTCTCACCCGGACCATCATATCCCAGTGAGATCATGTCAGTATGCTCCTCTTCACAACATTCCGGAAGCCGCCCATGGGTTGGCACCGATATCGGCATCCCTCGTTAATTTGATTCACTCCAGCTAGTGTTTTAATTAGGTCGGCCCATCCCCGCTGGACGTTAAACCTGTGACATACCCTATGCTAAACACAGGAAGATGAGGAAAACCTCAGATATATGTCTGTGACATAAAATTCCGCGCGCTCGATGTGGGATGCCTCGGGATTCCACACCCTCCAGAAGTCCCATGACAAGGGACAAAAGACAGACATGCCAGTTCCCCAGCATCCAGACACGCTACTGATGCCTAGACATGACTACTCCCCCGACTGTAGGTTACAACCATGACCGGACCCTTTGGAATGTCCTGACAGAAGTAGTGTAATTAACCAGAATCCATGGAAACATGGCACTAGGAAGAGTTTCACGAACAACGTATTAAATCTATGAGGGAGACCCGGACTATGTGATGAGTTATGAGGAGGAATCCACAGAAGAAAGAACCGACATACCATCATCCCATTTCGATCAAGGAGCATACGTCCCTGAATAAGGAGCGAATGCTGCCCGCCTTTGGAAAGCGGAAATGTGGGGAAACAATGCAGCGCGTCCTCCTCCATAGACGGACGGATGCGCGTGCCCCGACGAAAGTGTCGAAAACAGAAACCTTTCATTGGTTGGTGTTGTATTGATCTCTTCATCAATTGAAATCACAGAATAAGCTCCATTAGAGTGGAACTTGTGTATGGAGTAAGGTTCCTCCCACCTTGGATCAAGATTTGGAGGCTTCTTTCTTAGTATCATCAGATTCCTAAGGAACAATAACAATTCTCCATGGAGTAATGAACAAAGGAAAATTTTCTTGTTGAAAGCTCGTGCTATCTGATTATGATAGACACCCATAATATAAAAGGTATTCAATATTATTTCATTCATCCACTCCAACTCGTCTATTCATTTATAGGATTGATCATATGTGGATAGACAATCATGTATGGAAACTAGGAGTGATTGAAACTAAACCTCAATGGAATGAAATACTTCTATTCAGTATACCAGTGAATACAGAGTCACTCACATAGCTATATTGGTTATTGTCTGGTTAGACCATAAGGCATACAAGACCTTGTAAGACCAAGAATTCTTATCTTTATCTACAATCTTCTAGAGTATGTTTGATATGTTTTTTAGAAAGACTCTACCTATCCATTAGCCACTAAAGGATATCATGATGAATGGTTGGATTTGATGGTAAATATTTTACACCTCAAATGAACAAAAATTGGTTACATTGTCGATAAATATGGTATGAGGGACACCAAATATTATAATGATGATTTATATGATGAAACTAACAATGCTTTTTGACCCCTATTTCTTTAAGGGGTATTCCCTTATCCCACTTGGTGAAACATTGGTACTAGTAAGGATGTCCTTGAAATCCCTGACTGTAGTTGAGGGGTATGACCCCACTACATCCATTCCCCACATGGAAAATGGCCATGAATATTTGGTTGTATGTAGAAACTCTTGAGGTTGTTGGACTAAGTTGGCCTGAACATAGTAAGAATTAATTGTTTTGTTAAATTATATGAAACCCTACTTTAGTGATGGAAAAAAATATCCAAGACTTTGAATTTGATTAGAAATCCCATATCATGACTGGTGCACACCACATGCTCCTCTATGATAGCTATAATCCCTTCTCCATCAATTCATATGAGACTAATTCCATGAAATCACCCCTTGTAAAGGATCTTCTAGTGATTTAGTCAATGATAAAGGGTAAATTTGACTTGTCGTCGTCATATTTTCTCTCTTATAGATCTATCCAGTAGAAGCACGCCATATTGAGGATATTCTATAATGGTAATAATATATACCTTGGTTGGACGATACGGCTTCGGAATGGGACTGATTTTGTTAATATCATCTATTTTGGTTTGAAAAAAGTGATATTATGTGATGATGGAAAATAAAGATGACTGTTTCATCCCAGTTTGGATCTCCTAGAGTTGTGGCTAAATTTTCCAATGCATCGGCCTGAGAATTTTGTGATCATGGGACATAATCAAATGTTTTATTTGTGTGAATTTCTACCATTAACAATGATTCATCCTGGGAATTTAGTGATCGTGGGACATAAGACAATGTTGGCTCTGAGGGAAATTCTTCAATTTACCCTAAAATATAATCACACAAGGGGATTAACTCTTATTTTATAATTTCATAATAACCATTGATTTTGTTGATTACCAACTATGAGTCACCCTTCACCTCTAGGTGATTCACCAGCACTTGGAGTGACAATTTTAGGACTACAATGAGAGCCTAATATTCTAACTTATATTTGATACCAGCTTTTGATAACTGTAAAGAGCATGAAAACACTTCCTTCTATAGGGAGATAAGAACAATCCATTACCCAACTTTGTTGAGATTAGGGTATTCAATTTTTTTCCCCATTGTACTCCTAGATGCACCATCAAAATAAATTTCTGATGCTTGGGGGTTGTCCTAAATAGATAATACCTCTTCATCAGGTAATTCTATATCTAATGATGTACACTATGCGGATGGATTCTTATTGAGGAAATCTAATATAGACTGGCCTTTTAAATATATTTGAGGAAAAAATCTTATATCTTACTATTGCATAATAAATTCCCACCATTCCATATGTCATGTAAACATAGGGATACTGATGATAAATTTTAGTGGGTTATTGCGAGAAAACGAGTGGAACTCGTAATGTTGTAGATAGTGACTTAGCTTATGAACTGTGAAGATTGAAGCTAGGAAACTCTTCTTAATATCTGAATAATGATTCTCTGCATCGATCATTGTTTGAATGATATAATAAAGTCTATTTTCATTCCCATAATTATACTTCTACATAAGAAAGGTTCCCAGTAATCATTCTAGGGCCATTACATATAGAAAGAAGATATTTACTTCTACAGTTGACATTAACACTAGTGTTCTCAATAGGTATTCTTGATCATATCAAATGGTTATTGGTATTCAGAAGTCCATTGATATGTGACCCCCTTATTCATCAATTTGGTAAAGGGTAAACTAATTCTTGACAGATTTTTTATAAAGAACTGAATGTACACCAACTATCCTTAGATTCCTCTCAACTATTTTAGATTTTTAGGAGACATAATTACAAGGATAGCTTCTGTTTTCTTAGGATCAAATTCAATGATGAAATGGAGTAAAACCAAGATGATAAATTTTCTATAGGTTACCCTGAATGAAGATTTAAAGGGTTTCATCTTCAGGTTATGTTGTCATGGATTTTTGATGATGGATTCCAAGTCATAATGGTGGTGAAAAAAATTATGACAATTGAATAATATATCCTCAACATAACATTCAAAAAACTTCCACATGAAGGGTTTGAATATGCAGTGCATTGAACTTTGATATGTGTAATTGGAATTATTCAATCCAAAGGGAATTAACCAATAGCAATGTAATCACTGGGGGATCTGAAGGCCGTGGGTTTTGAATATTATAGGTCCATATGAATTTGGTTATACCCAAAGTATCCATCCATGAAGTAGAGGTCTTGATAACTAGTTGTTGAATCAATAAATAGTTCTGTGATTAGAATCAGAATGTCATATTTGGGAAAATACGAGTTGGGATCCCTAAAATTAATTCAAACTCTAATTTTCTCATTCTTCTTATTCAAAAGGAAAATATTCGGAATTCATTTGGGATATTGTATCTCTTGGATAAAGTAATCCTCAATGAGTTTGACCACCCTAGCCTAAATTTTGGAGGCATGAGTTGGGTGGGTCCATCTGTATGCTTGTTTGTATCCCCGATCTTCTTCTGAAAACACAAGTGATGGGTGTCCACATTAGGATCGAGATCTAACATATTTTTTTTAGTTCTAACAAAAAATGTCCCTATTTTATTTCAGGAATGTAGTATATACCCTTTGTTTTTCATGGTCCATGGTCGCACTAATCAGATTTCATCATGAATCATACTCTATTACAAGGTTTATTTATCTAAGTTCATCCAAAGTGTCAAAGATACCTTCCTCAAATGATGGAGGGGCATACCTTAGATATTACTCTTCTTTTAAATACTCATTAATTATTTCATTTTCATATATCAGATAAGTAGGTGATGAAGCAAGAATTTTTTATTTAAGTGGGGGGTATCATCCATTGGACATCCAAAAGATGTAGTACTCATTTATGGATCAATCAATGATGAGGGAACTTTTTTAAGTTAAAAAGGGAAGACATGATATTGATAATGATGATCCCTATCCTTTTCCATTAGTATGACAACTTATTGTAGCCAAGATGATGAATAAAATAATTGTTCATGATCTAGGGTTGGATTGAAGGACTTTCCATAAAAGATTAAGTTACTAATTAGAGGGTCAATGACTTATCCTATGCTATCAAGTTATGTTTTTTCAAAAACAATTATGAAGATGATGATTTTAATGCGGTCCTACCCTTTCAATTTGGTTGATGGGAAGTGCATATTCTTCCTTGAGATTCTTTAAAGGATTAGCCAAATCACATCAACACCATTCAAGGCATTGAATTTTTTAACATAATATTCTGTGGAATGTTTTCCTCCATTGTAATAGAACCATGCATCAATGTATTATGAATCCCAGTATTTGAATTGATCCTCGTCACCATAAAATGTCCCAAAATATTCCATTGGGAAAATATTTTCAAACATTAGTGGTATAATGAAGGAATGAGAACATGCTGATGTATCCAAGGTCTTCCTAGAAAAAACATTGAAAGATATATCCTACTAAACAATGATGAATTCTAATTTAGACATGAGATCCCCAAACTTCGTTCTAAAAATGACCTTGACATGAGTTTCTTACTCACTTTTTTCATGTCATTGTAACACCATAGTGGAGGGAGACAAGTAGGATACATTAAGAACTAGTTGGTAAGGTTTCTAGACTGGAATGAGGTTTCCCCCTAATCCATTGTGAAAAAAAGATCATTAGATATCAATTTCATTGATCCTGCTAGATATACACAAGGGTCTGAAATGTCCTCACATGACTACATCTTCATCTTGGTCTATGAAAGAGATAATCACATGTAATTTCATGGGATCATTCACTACTTGATATACCTCAATAATGGAAGCCTTGACATCAAATTCCTAATGGATTAACAAGGCTTTGATGAATGATTCCCGAAGGTCTTTTGATAGACTCACATCATCCAGGATTGATAACATAGTAATTACTAGAGCTAGTTATTTCAAGAAGTAATATTATGATCTAAAGGCCTAAGTTTTCCCACATTAGGGTGTTCTTTCACATGATCTTTGGGATCTGATTTTCCAAATGTAGATGAAGTATACATCAGAGTAGGAGTGGTAGTGCTTTCAATTTTGGTGGTTTAGGTTTACTAGGTCTTCCCAAACGACTGGGTGGATTGGAAAATTACATATCCTCCAATTGATCTTCTTGAATTTTTATGTCAGGGATGATCCTATACTATATGGGGAGATTACTGTGTTCCTTCTAGGATCATTAAAGAGATCTTCCAAAAGTTTTGGCAACATAGATTATTCAAGAAGGGGTGTGGTTAGAGTAATGACTTCTGGAATGTCCATGTCTTCCTTTGTAACCTCTAACTTGATGGCTTCTTCCCCTACATACCCATCATGTTTGAGGAATTTTTTTTCATGATCTAAATAATAATATTTTAAAGGATCCATGAAGTGGATAAAATTAATAAATACAAATATAAACCCATCATCTGATGAAGATCTAGTCTGACAAGTTGACTCTTTCTGTGTCATTTGGTGGGGCGTTTCCCATTCTTTTGAGATTTTTGGAATGATGTTTTCTAAGTTCAAGGAAAAAATTAGCCTTGAAAAAATATAATATTCTTACATATGAATCTACCTTTATATCCATGTTTCTTCTTGGTGGATTATCTTTCATAGGATTGGGATTTTGATGAAGATGGCTGTACTATATCGAAAGTTGATGAAGGCACAGTTGTTTGTTTCAACTGGGTTTAGATAATAGCATGAGCCTGGTTGATTGTTTTCATGTCCATCCAATCAAAAAACGTTGGTGATCCTTTTCTAAAAACCTCTTTTCATTTGTTTTCTTCCTTTATATTAATTTAATAAACATACACAACCTAAGAATGTGACCTTTTAAGCTTCACTCTCCCAAAGGCCACTATCTTTTATAGGAGGTATTTAAAGACAAAACAATCCTGGATGTGGTGCCTCAAACATTCTTTGGAAGGGGAAATAGTTTGGTAGATCTTTGTCACCATATATTTAGGACTCCTAGGGCTTTGAAAAATAAGATATTTTACAATGCTGAGATAAAGTAGCTGGGGACATGGTCCTTTAAAAAATAATAGACTTTATTTTCATCAATCCAAACCCTTTTTTCCTTGATATCTCTGATCATCATGATGAGGTAGGAATAGTTATTGACGCATAGAAGGTGGTGCCTCATGATATGGTACATGATTTGAGATAGGAGTGGGTAAAGGGGCCTAATTTAGTGTAACTATAGAGTCATATACATTCATTTTTCTCCTTCGTTGAGTTGATGTAATTACACAATATTTTGTTCTAGTCTCTATAATGGAATGTTATATCATTTAAGTAATTAATAGAAGATCCTAAAACCCTCATGTGTATTTTATATGGATTAAAAACATGTGAAATTAGATGTGATGAGATTTTATACACAAATGGGTAACAAAACTTCTTGAGGGAGTTGTAGGTTCAAGGAGTATGTCAATCCTTTCCACCAAGAAATGAAATATGAGAATCTTTAATTCTGAAATTGTTTTCAGTTTTGAGATTGAAAACCATCAATTTCTATATTGTTGACCTAGAATGGGAAATGAAAACTTGAAAAAGGTCCTCCCATCAAGTAATTAACTGAGCCTGTAAGCTTGTGTACCACACAAAGGCTGGTCCTTGCTGCAATTGCACAAAGAACCTACTATTTACCAGCTTATATTACTTAATTCTAACCATCATGGGATCACAGTGAGAGATGAAATGCATACAATGTTGTTCCAGGTCTCCCAAACCATTGAAGATTGGAAATGTATGATTCTGAATGTTCAGCGGGGGAGGATTAGGTCTACCAATTTGGGGTAAGCCATCTTTTCTAGATGTATCAGAGCATTCCATTTATCTATGTCTTCAAATCAAGAAATTAGTGACTCAATGGTGTTCATAATAATTTGGGGAATGTCATGTTGATCTGAAGCCTCAACATATATAGCAGTTCAAGCCTGAATGGGTGCAATGACCAGTCGGGCCATTGGTTGTGGTACTACTGGTACCAGTCATGGGTAACCAGTATGCAATGGACTATAATGATGTGATTGAACCTGCTCTAGTTGTATAACGAAAAAAATGTAATTCATGATCTGCTGACTTTAGATTCAAATATATTAGTGATTGTTATCCTATATTGAGCGAATGTTCTATACCTACTTCAGTTTCTACGAAAAAAATTCTTTATTGAAGTGTGCCAGTTGGAGGTGCATGTTCAGGATCTGCTTGTCAAACCAGTATTGAAATAGATCTTCCTTGGAGAATTTTTTTCATTGAGTCTCCTTAACAATTCCATCCCCACCTACTAAGTGAACCTTTCCTTCATAACGAGGGACATAACTTCTCCAAAATGGATGTGAGGTACAATTTGATTCTTACCTTTTTCCTTATTTTGATGAGGTAAAGGTGGATTGTTTAAGGGAGCTATATGATTTAAGTAAAACCTATGGTTTTAGGTGTGAACATATCCTTCAACTATTTTAGGGTGGACCACATCATAAACCATAACTTCATCATATAAATATTTCCTAGAATCGACCTTGTGTTATATATAATCAATGTTGGCAGCATTGTTGACCTACACTAAAGAAAAATGTTTTAAATTAACTATATTAGTGCCTTTTTGAGACTATATTCTTATGAAACCTCCACGAAGCCCTCTAATTTGTTGATATTCTAGGAGCTGTTTGGTGGATGGTAATATGAAGATAATCTATGGATAATTTAGTTGTATGTGTTTCATGTGATGACACTGGATCATGGGATGGGAAAATAAAAGGATTCACTATGTAGAATCTTCCCTAAATATAAGAATATTGATTCTCTCCAAGGAAGAGATTTTTGAGGTGAATAACCCCTCAGCCTAGAGGGTTGGGGCTATTCTAGTTCTGCATTAACAACTCTTCAGGCATGATTTGCTAACTCCAAGGTTTGGGTTAAAAAATATCCTAGCCCCACAGGCTAGAGTTGCTCCCGAACTACTATGGTTGATACTACAATGGGTTATCTTTAGATTTGACAGATTTTTGTTTGAACATTTACTGGGTGCATTATTCATCACTCGCTTAAATTTCCTATTTTTGAAGAACATTGTGATATTTCTAATATTTTCACAATCTGATGGATTCCATCCTCTAAGTGGGAGGCATGATGAATATTCTCATATTATTGACATAAAAGTATTTCAATAGCTATCTCTCTTCAAGACAGATGTTGTAGAGATTCATTCAAGTCATATTATTTTTGGTTAAATCCTCAGTCGTGAATAGATTCTGTATGTTGTAGTCGAACTGGTGCAATGACATTTCATGAAAATACCTTTTGCTAGCTTTGTTGATTAGGGATTTTAGGGAAATGAAATTACCAATGTTCACCCCATCACCTAATATGAACACCAGATGGGGTATCTGTAATCATTTATTGAACCTCATTTGTTTTAATAGGATTGTGCATTATAGGGATCCTTTCCATTTCTCGATATTTTGTTTTCTCTAATCCTAGAGTGATGCCAAGTCAATTTTGAATTGCAACCCTTTTATTATCATAACATGATTTATATATTAATCATATGGTAATAAATTTTCTTTTAAGTGGAGAATAGTTTTCCATATGTTGAGGTGGATGTCGTACTTTCAATTTTATGCCAACACCTCTGGAATACTATATTGAGGGGTGGCCAAAGGCCATAACCTGACTAGTATTTCATCCTTAGCCAATTATTTCCTAATGTTTAACAAATCTTCTTCATATTTCACCCAAGGTTCCTCAACCTATTTTGACTAGAGTGGAATCTGACTAAATATTTTACTAGAAATAATGGGATAGATTGGCATTTCCACTGATACATTGGAAGGAATGTGACCTAAGGGTGGTTCAGAGAATGAACACTACCTTGGGATATCTTCTTGTTGACAAAGGATTTCACCTTATAGTGGAAAGACATCAAACCTAACAGACCTTGTGTTTGCAAGACCCTCAATATAGGAGGTATTTCTTATCATTACATTGCCAATTGGATAATTATTTCGACAATGTGAATCAAAACTATAGAGAGAAAATCCCAATAAACACCATCATGGGGAGGACCTCTATGGTGAATTATATCAAGGGGTAGACCCTCTTGATCATTCATTATATGACCACAGGGAGGGTTTCCTTGGATCTCATTAAGATATAGGCTATCGAGATTGAATGAATCATTATCATGAAGCAAGCCTTTATGATTAAGTGTATGATGAGGACCTTCAAAATAATTGCTAATACACCCATAATTTGGAAGTAGGAGGGTAGGATCATATGCTAATATAGATAGATGTTTGTGGTCTTCAAGAACTCCAACATTAAGAGAATCTAGATCATAGATCAAATATTGATTTTACCACTAGGTTTGATGAGGATTCTTCTTAGACGCCTTCTTATGTGTAGTTGGGGACACTTTCAGGGAGAAGTCGTCATAATGGGAATGTATTTTTTCTTACCTTAGAGTGACCATTGGGATAGGCGAATTACCACCTATTTATGTGGCCGTATGTTCCTGATCATATTATCCATATAATATGGGGTAGTTTTCTTCATGACCCTCCTAGATGGGATAAGAGGTATATATCTTCTCTGGGGTGACTTGCTAATGAGCTACCCCACTTGTAGGGATAGAGTTCCATGTTAATCCCTTGGGTACTACTATTGTTTCTGTTATGTTATCCTATCATTCCAAAAGGATATGAGATGGTATTTCTGTATACCCTTTCACTGTTTTCAATATATTCTTGGTAAATCATGTGAATGGAATGGTTATATATGGAAATTACTTTTTGAAGTTGATGTACGTTCCTACCCCTATAACCCTTTTCATGTTATTAGATACAAGATGTACAGATGTGTGGGAGAAGAAAGTTGAGTCTTCCCTTTTCTTACCGTCGGGTAATTTTGACTAACTCTTCTTGGTGATGCCATATGAGGTTTTTGGAATGCATGATGGGTGTAGGTGGGTGTATATTTCTACTTTCAGGTTTCCTCCGTATTTCATTGGTGGGATCCTTTGAATTCCACCAGGCGAGTCTGTTGGATTGCGAAATGAAGGCGGGTGGCTGTATGATCTCGATCACTATTTTCCACCAAACTGGGTTGGTGGGATTCTGTGGTGGGGGAACAGGTGTGAACCTACTCCCTTTTGGACAATTTTTTCCTTGATGGGCCATTCTTTTTGTACTAGTCTGAGGGACCTAGATGAACAACCATGAAAAACACCCTCATCATGTTGAGGGTTAACTGTTGTGCAATGTTGATGGTGGTGATTGCAGTTAGGGGACCTGTAGAACTAATATCATGTCTCTGAGGTGTGTCCATAGGTGACCTTCTATTCAACATCCCACAGATATAGTGGGGGCTATTTTTTACATTCTAGGGATAGACTTTCAAAATTACTAATGATGAAGGTTGGTGACATCTACTTCAGGACCACCGGTCACTATTGACGAAATGATCAATGAGGCTTAGTGAGATGGAGGGCATATCGTGCAGCCTCCCTGTTTGGGATAGTAAAATGCTGATGGTACTCCCTATCCATCACATTAGGGAGCCATTATTGAACATGTTGGGTTGTCGATGGTTTCCACCACATGGATGAAGATATGGAATGAGTGGCTACTAGGGAATTCATCAATGAGAGTGGGAATGAGTCGATTGTATTGTGGGGAGTTCTAATAAATTCCTACAATATATGAAAGATATAAAGACAATAAAAATATGTTAGGGAATAATTTTTTTGGATGAACACATGCATGATTGATTTCTGTGTCTGGACCTCTTTTGTTAAAGTGAAAGGGACATGAAATATGGGTTACACTACCATCTTGGTTAAGGATTCACGTCGGGTTCACCATTTTTTCTGATGGAAATGAGGCCTTTGTTAAGAAAACACTATTTAGAAATGGTTTCCAATGAGATTTTTTGTGGAACAAAAATATGAAATGATTCTATATCTGACGAGACCTACATTCCAAAGGATGGACCACATTAGGTGTTTTGACCAACAATGCTTAAGAACTCACATTGGTCAACCTGAGGGAGGTCAGGCTCATCACACCATTTTGGGGGGATTTATATTATATTTTCGGACTCTCTTATAGATTTAAGATACGTTCATGAGTCATTCATTAATTAAAAATCATGATGTGGGTAAAACAAGATTATTAATTAATTATTTGTGTGTATAGATCTTAGATTAATCTGTATGTATTTGAGGTTCCAACAAAAATAGAGATATCAATATATATATATATATATTAGGTTATCAGTTGACGGTATCCTCTTATGTACTACATATAGATTCCTTATTCATTATTATGATAATGCTGGTTTTCTTGTGACACGGTGGGGTACTTTGGAATTTATTGTTTTCTAGGGAGATGAAGGTCACTCTGGAGTTTATCGTCATCAAATGAGATGAGAATTGTATGGATGTTGGGATCAAACCCATAGAGGGTATTCCTACATATCCTTCTGAAAAGAATCTAAACCCACATAGTTTGGTGCATTCTTATTGGGAAAATCATACATTTTAAGCTCATGTGAGAAGGAACCAACCATACAATTTAACTTTATGTGGCAAGGACATCTTGACAAAGGTGCCTCGTCAAAGTTTAGTGTGGGACTTATATTGAAGTAGGTCAGAGAAACCGAGAGAGATGTTGATTCTAAGGTTGAGTTAAACCCATGTGGGAATGTTGCCCATAAAGAATAAGGTTAATTTGGTGTGTTAGGTTTGAGCCACAGAGAGGCTTCATACATATCCCATTTGGATAAGAATAAAAGCCCAAGTAGTTCTGTGAGTCTCACAGGGAAGTACAGCTCATTGGGATAATTATGTTGGGGATTATTTTTGAAGGGGAAGCCTTTATAAAAGGTGTCCTTGATGGACATTTTATCTTAGGTTTTCTTGGAGGATTATTTGGCGACTAAACCTAAGGAGGAGGCCCATATGATGGGTTGTGGGGAATACTCCTAAGAAGGACACCCTGATAAATTCATGGTTATGATTGGGACTAACTTTTGAGGAGAATATCGATTGAGTTAAGGCCTTAGATAAGTTTCCTATATATCCAAGTTACGGAAAGAATCAAAATTCTTAAAGTTCATTAGGGTCACATGGATCGTGCGGATGTCTTGATCACTACTATCCTCTAAGACCGTTTGAGTCATGCTCAATGTGAGAAACAAGATGAAGTTGAAGATCTAAAAAACCACCCAACTTTCCCTCTCCATTGGTGAAAGAGTAATAGGGAAATGGTGAAAGAGGCCAAGGTTATGATAGTTCCATCTCTTCACATCACCATAGAAAGGAACGTTGATTAAGGATTCAGTGGTAGAGATGGTCAAGATTGTAACCACCTACATGAAAGGATATGGGTTTACTCAAGGAGGGATTCCCTAAAATTGGCTTCATAGTGTGGTGAAGATCTAATTCCATGGTAAATGGAAAAGAAAGAATTACCCTCACCCTCCCTACTAGTAACTAGAGGATACAGGTCATAGAGATGGGATGGGAAGGACCTGGTCCAAACCCTTATCCTTCATACATGGAATTCCCTGAATCTTTCCCCACATTAGGGTCACTCATGACAAAAGATATATAAATACACCTGTTCCTTGTGGATCATAACCATCTGGTAGGACAGGTGAATGAAACATCTAACTGTAGAAATAAAAATCCACATGGGATACACTCCAGAATGCCTTTTACCATGGTTTTGTAAGGCAAGAGGCCTTAGTGGAGGTTTTTATTAGATTGATCTATCAGAAGAGAGACAAATGAGGATAGGGTCTTCCATGGATGGAATTGAAGAAGGCTTGATGAGTGGATCACACAGGTTAGAGGGTAGAAAAAACCAATGGGATCATGAAAGGGATGATTTAGACATGAAGGTCTAGAAACACTAATGGTACCTAGGGTTATGTAAAACCTGTATGACTACACTTTGGTGAGGCTTTTCTTGAACCTTCAAGGTTATACATAGGTATTCCTATAAGTAATTCACATTGGTCCATGTTTGAGGAAGGGGGCCTCATGCTAGTCTTCATTAATCATGGCTGGTCATCGTGCCTGTGTTGTTTGTATAAAACCATGTGAGGAATTTATTTTCACTATTTCCCTTTAATTTCTTCTTATTTAGTTGTTAGAGAACTACCTAGAAGGTTATAGAGGGATTGAGAGAAGCACTAGGGTGATCTATGCATCTGATGGCCTTTTGGGAATTCATTCCATATAAACGAAGACCCAGGGTCCTATTTATATTCAAATATGGGACCCTTGGCGATGGAGTATCCTCTTGCAGGTGTTTCACACAGGTTGGCCATGTAGGGTTCTGCATAAAAATCTTGCGCGCCGATGGTACTTTGAGGGTGTCTTGTGAGAATTTCCTTTGGGGATTTTTCAAACCTTGACCTATTTCATTTATTTCCTTATCTTTTCCACACTGTATTTCCATTTTTCACCTTTTAATTAATTTTACAAAATTGAGTTTCAAAAAATTGCCCCCACATATTGTATCTGATCTGAAAGAGGAGGGTATGATCCGGCGGAAAAGGGATAAAAATAATGAATGGTTCACACAAGGTGTTTGTTTGGGGATTCTATGCTAGCTATTCACTCATGTATTCTATGTAGTTAGAGAACATACATGGGTCATGTTGAAAATATTTCTCACCAACAAATAGGGACCCCATTTTTACGAATATATCTTATGATTTCAAGTTTCCAGGTCTCTCCGTGCTATTCTCCTACTTAGGTCCTCTACAAAAGTTCTTTCACTAAAGATCTCATTCATGGAGACACTATATGTATCTGGCTACACGATGCATAGTCTTGGGTGAGTGACTTTCATGGGGATCATGAACAATTCTCTTGTGTAAGGAACTTGTGTGATGAACTTGAGTGACCCACTTTCATGAAATAATGTATTTACCAAATTTACTTATTGTCTTGGATTTATTCCAAGTGAACCTACTTTGAAATGAGTTGAATGATTTTTTTCATGTTCAATGGTTCACATGAATAATCCAGTTTCTAATGAACATGCTATCAATTGAATTAAATAGAAAATTAAATCCATAGGGCATGACTATTATGACATCTGTGACACTACTATTTCTGATCTGGTAGGGTATTTGAAGAAATATCACAACGATTTTCTGAAGAGAGACTATCTTCCACTTTATTGTCATGGATATCGATGGGAGTTTCTCACACCAGCTTCAATAAACTACCTCCCAATATCTTGGTTTCAATACCACAAGAATTTTTCATGTGCCAAATATTTTGGAATGGGTGCTTACATCAACGCCGAGACATCATCCCTAACCTGTTTTATGCATCATTTCCAATGTGGTCCAGATATGAAACTACATACAGTTGAACTAAATATTCATTGTTATTCATCCATATTTATAGGTTCATTGATAGACCAATCAATGGGATGGAAGAAATGTTGGGACTTTTTAACGGGAGAGATTATTAAAACGTCATGGATGTGGGTGTATTAGGTGTTCAAAGACTATGAAAAATTTAATAAGGATCTAGAAGATGTTGGAATTTATAAAGTAGTGTGGGTAGGGCAGACTTATGTTTATATAAATGATGAGTTTGTTATGAAACTATTGAATTGGTGGAGTCCACAGAGGAATTATTTTCATCTACTACATGGAGAAATTTGTATAAATTTGTGGGATGTTCAAAAAACATCTGAGGATCCGATCCTCGGAGATATATAAGAAACATGAATCCCTTAGAGAGAAATGTTGGTTGAAACCAATATGATTCCATATTTACTACATGAGATATTGAAAATAGCTCATGATATTAAGAAGGATGACCCTATCTCAAAAGAGGATATTCATCCTGAGGCATGGATTGACATTTTCTTGAGGAAAATTGAGAATTCCCCACATTCAAGCATTCAATGAGCTATCCCAAGGTGGTGAAGAGAAGCATACATGACACCTTCTGGTCGATGCAAGGAAAGGGAGAATTTGATAAGTGTGGATATGAAATCAAGCCTAAAGTCCCTTCCAAGACACATCTTATGGGTTATCTAGAAATGTGTCTCATTTTATATTTTCTACTTGTCCATGATTCTAAGGTAAAAATAATGCCCAGAATATTAATTATAGAAGCCAAGATGGAAGAGTATATGTTTGTGGAGTTGGCCACCCACATTTTGGAAAACAACTATATGAGTATGCTTCATATTCATCTAGGGAAAGATAATTTCAGAATTTTGAAACTGTTTCAGGTCTAGTGGGGATGGATCATGGCCCACTTCATAACTTACTCTTTTTAAATCAAGATAAAGGTGATCAAAAGTGCGTTCTAACCATATGTACAAGATATATATGGTATTCCTCATTTTTCATTAAAATCACATGAAATATAAACAATGTTGAGTTTATTTAATGATTTAAACTTCATTAACCATGGAAATGAACCCATAGGGACATTTATTGATGATAGGAAGGCTAGTATTATGCTCAGGTCATATATTATGGCCTTCAAGGATGGTGTTTTGGAAACCAGGATTGATGGTGAGATTATATGGGAGGATTATGATCCATATCGGTTTTCATGATAATTCTTCTTCCTAAAAAAATATATGTATCCCGCCTATGCACATGAAATTAGAAAACTATTTGATTGTAGCTCGATAGTTGTGGATTCTCATAGCTATGGAGTTGATAGAGGTGGTGATCAACCTTCCTACAGTGAATTCAACCAGTGTGTTGACCTCCTAGTATGATGAGGATTTTATTTCATGATACCTATAAGGTGTAATGGAAAAATATGTTCATCGGGTTGGGATAAAGTGGTGGATTAGGAAGGGTTCCCGTAATTTATAAGGTGCTTCATCTCCTTCAGAAGCTGCATCATCTGTGATAGAGAGTGAGGATGACGAGGTTCCCATCTCACCGAAACAAACTTGTTCAATGTATAAACCGCTTTCCAAAATAAAAAGGTATACACCAAATGATATTTTACCGAGGAGTTTTAGTCATAACTGTCAAGAGGAGTCCAAGGAACAATTTTCTCATCCACCATCTATAATGGAATGTGTTGGGAATCTCGTGAGATCTTGGTCTGCTATATCATCCTCACAGTAGGCCAAAATGTATTCAAAATATGTATAACCATAGTTAGTACAAACATTGTAGGACCTATCTTCTAATGATCTAATTGTGTGCTGCATCCTATGTTCAAGGATACAGATTCTAAGGATAGGAGATCCTTAATCCCCGCGTAATATTCTCTTTTAGGATAATCCCCCTGAAGTGAAGATTCATATCTAGGAGCTAGAGATGTTCATTTATTGAAATGAAGACCATGTTATGACCATGAAGAGGGTGGAGAATATGACAAAATGAGGTGATGTTGAAGGGATTGATCATTCATCTTCTTTGTAATTACATCACTTTTTCAATCCGGAAGATGTATGTTCTCTTGTTCTCATAATATTTTATGATTTTCCTTTATATTTCAGCCAAAGTGTCATTGCTAAAGCAGAATACCATCTTAATTTTATTTTACAGTGGGAAAGGGGGAGATCATTCAAGGTTCCATTTCCATAATATATTCCTGGTGGTACTCTGATTGGGGTTACTAGGTCACCCCCTGAACCGAGAGAGGTATCTCCAGGCCGAGAGACCATGGACAATGAAAAAAAGGAGAATTTCCACCTATAATACGTATTTCTTGAAGAGGTTTCAGTTAGAACTCCATATAAATAGATGAAGAATAAGTAACACCAATTGGTGAAATCCTTAGCTAAATGGATTTCTAGTACTAGTAAGTTATCTTGGTGTCACTTATATCTATCTAGGAAAAGGGTATAAACTTCCTTGTATTATAAGAACTCATTCTATTTCTTCCCTCAAGGGACTTATGAATGAGCTTCCAAGAACTGACAAAGGAATTTAAGACCATGTATGGATCCCTATGAGTGAATTGGTTCCCCCAACTGAATATGCAGTGAGGGTCAAGGATGCATCATCTGATACTATCACAGCTCCTTTCATTTAAGAGAGGGAAGAAGATTCTGGCAATGTCGAAGGTATTTAATAAAATTTCACATGATAATGACTACTTTCAACTTATGCATTAATTCAGTTTCAAGTCATGCATCGTAAGATCCTATGCCGACTACTGCTAACCCTACAACTGTCACCAAGGAGGCTGTTTGTGGTGTCAAGTCATTAGAGGAGGGTCATGAAACAAATGATCCGAGTTTTACCATAGGTGATATTAATACAAGGATTGGGATGTCAATAGAATCCTTGATAAATATTTATCTTCCTTTTGAGGAAATACAGGAACATATTAATATTCCTACTTTATAAGAATTTGGGGTACTATATAAAGAATCAAATGGACATGAGTCTTTATTTTCAGTCTAATATACTTTTTTATGCTTGATTCCCTCATCTTGACTTCTTGTAATGCATATATCCATCCATGGAAACTGTTATATTGACAGTTCTTGGAAAATACATCAAAAAAAATATTAATCCCACTATTGAGGATGATCTAGCTTAGGTGGACCCTGAAAAGGATGACACACAATTGCCTGATCCTGGTTAGACCTAGGGGAGTTCCCCTTATCAAGTGGTGATAGTTTAAACTGCTGAAGCTGGGAATACTAGGGTGGAATCATCCTAGGTAGCTGACCAATTTTATGTTAATAGTCACAAAATATTATGATTGTTCCCCATTATTTCTATTATTTTAAAGATAAACACAATTTTAATTCATCAATTAGGATGATCAGCTTCCATGCCTAGGTTTTTGGGAGAAGATCCTATATCAGCTCGACAAGCATTGGAAGTCATGGAAGCCAGTGTTCGTGTCACGACCCGTCCTCGGGGCCCGTGCCGTGACAACCCCAAGCACGCCTTCCATAGGCCAGGGGTTGGCGACTAGCACCAAGGTGTAAATCCTGGTAAAAAGGGAAGGCATTTCCTTTGTAAAGTAAACAAACACCACAGAGCAAGAAAGCAGTAGAAGTAAACACTAAGTAAAAACAGAGTACAACTGTAAGTACAGAAAGTAAGTGGGCCAGTATACAAACCCAAGCTGAAAGTAAAGTACAACTGGAAAGGGAAAAACAACAACTGAATGGTAAAGCTGCAATGACGAGTTGTCCACTGGGAATCCCACCTGAAGGGTGGGTACAGAAAGGCCTCCACTGCTCATCGGGTCCATACTACCACTCTGAGTATGTCCCACCCAGTGGTCCACCTCCAGGTACCGTCCTGCTCCGCAAGCCTCCACCACGATCAGCGTTGTCCATCGTCTGCAACCAACACAACATAGTGCGGGCATAGCCCATGCCGTGTTGAGTATAAGCTATCCATTAGGGACCCCAAGACCCCCTAAGGTCTCCCAAAATCCACAAAGGATAAACCACAAAGGAATGATACAATCATGAAGTAACAACCGAAACATCTTAGGTATATTTTCATACATATACCTAAGTCATCAATTCCAAAATGCTCCAACCTTCGAGCCCAAGTACAACCCAGTCCACACAGGAAAGCAAACATATTCCACACAGGAAGAAAAATGTAATCCACACAGAATAGTACAACAAAATCCACATAGGAATGCAAAATGTAAATCCACAAAGGATAGCACAACACAGTCCACACATGAATGTAAAACAGGATTCAGCTCACACAGGTATACTTCTTCGAAAGACAATAGAGATGATCAACGATCCATCTAAGTCATCGTACCCACAATGGATCTATAGGTAATAACCCCTGCAAAGACCCACACAGGATCGGACCCACACAGGATCGGTAGCACTGATCCACACAGGATCGCTGAGTGTTGTAGTCGTCGTCGTCAAATCCACTGAAGATCTCTGCACAGTCGTCGTCGCAGTCACAGTAGGAGTCACAACCAGCTCAAGGTTTCCCTCACACAGCAAGCTCGTTCGGGAGGGTCCACTCCATGAGCCGAGAGTCTGATACATCAACTGACACATAGTCTAGAGTTGATGTATCCAAAAGTTCTGTATCGTCAACAGTAACTCAACGTCACAGACAGCGCGTCAAACGGACACCCGTTCTGAGAGTTATTGGCTTTTTCGTACCAGGGGCCCGATTGGTTTCTAAGGCAAAACCAACCCGACCGTACTCCACCTGCATTCAAACCTCGGGCGGAGTAAGCCAAAAGATCCGTCTCACAAAGAGGAATCCAACAAAGCCGATGGCACGTCAATCGGACGTCCGAAGCTCAAGATATGAGCGTTTCTGCTCTGAGGGCCCGGTTGGTTTCGTGTATGAACCAACCCGGCCGAACTCAAAGTAATCCGAAACCTTGAGTGCGATATACTAAAACGACCGTCTCGGTTCAAGGATCTCATCGCAACTGACGGTGAGTCGATCGGAGGTCCGTAGCCCATGTTATGGGCAAAAGACCGAAGACGGTCCGAAAACAGGGGTTTCGGGCCCGGACCGACCCGGCCCGAGACCCCTCGGTCAGCCCGAATCGGGTCGACCTGCCCCGGGTTCGGTTGGCCCGACCCGGTGTGGCCCGGCTTGGCTGACTGGGCAGGCGGCCAGCCCGATCTGGGCACAGCGCGCCCAGCGCGCTGGCTAGCTCGGCCAACGGCCGAGCCTTTGGAAAAGGGGGGGGTGGCTCCTGCCCCCTGGTGTAACCGCCCCCCCCCCCCCATTTAAGGGGGCCATTTTGTAGGCCGGCCGGGGGGATTAATTCCCCCGGTTTCTCTTTGTCTGGCTGGCCCGCACCGGCCGACCGGTTCTGCCGACAAGGACCGGCGACGGCCGGTCCTTCCTCCATCGCCGACAGCAGCGGCCCGGAACCGGCCGCCGGTCACCCGCTCCGCCGCAGCCCGGAACCAGCCGCAGCTTGGTTTTTCCGGCGTGGTGCGATGGCACCGCGCCCCTCCACCGCGGCCCCGATCCGGCCGCAGCGTCTTCGGTTTTCTTCGACGCGGCGCGACGACGTCGTGTCCTTGTTTATCTTCACGGCACGGTGCGACGGCGCCACGCATTACTTGCCGTGTGATTCCCGCATGGTGCCACGACACCATGCCATTCCATTCCAAACACAATGAATCAAACAAGGATAAAGGAGGAAGGTCGGCCGTGTTTGTGCGGTCCAACCCCCACTCATTAAACGGTATCATTTGGTCGTATTTTCACGAAGAACGACAAAGTGATAAACACGAACAAATTAAATAAACAACCCCTACCTTGATAAAAGAGATGATGAACATCGGCGTCGCGAAGCGAGGATTCGAAGACGTTGACGGAGAATTCGTCGCGGAAAACCGTCGCGGAAGAGATGTTGTGGAAGAAAAACATCATGGAAGAATACGTCGCGTTGCAGGTCGGTGTCGCGGAAGACGATCTCCAAGGGCTCGGTGCTCCACGTCAGAGATCGTTCGTTCTTCGCGTTCTTCGTCAAAGGGAATGAAGAACTCAAGACTTCCTTAGATTTTTCTCTAAAAGCTCTCAAAAAACTAAACACCAACCCAAATAAAATAAGTTCTCATCTTATTTTATTAACACAACAATGCTTTTGAAATTTAAGTGTCTGAATTCCACATCAACTCACCTCATTAACTCCATAAGTTATTAAACGTAAGTTAACAAAATTAATGGTGAGTTGAGGGTGTTATAGGATATGAAGGGGTGGGGTTCGTGTGGGACCCACAAATCTCATAACCTCCCAAGGGAGTTTGGGTAGTTACCCAACTTCCATTCCAAGGATTATACACTTAGAGTAAAAATAAAAATTGTTGTTAAATTTTTTTTTAACTTCCAAAAAGTTTATTAACATCTCTCGTGTAAAAGAAACTCCGGATTCAGCGTTCCAAAGAAATTACTAGTGCTATGGTTACATCGGTGCCCTCAGAATTCGATTCCGAGATCCGGTTCAAATGATAGGAATTCCTGCTCGTTCGTTCACTGAACGTACCCGAGCTAAACTTCGGATAGAAATTCCGGGCACACCGGGCCTCAGAATCAAGTGTCGTCTAAAACTACGTTCTTGTAAAATTCCAATGAAAATTATGAAAAACTTTCCCTTGAATTTTACGTGTCTTTACACTACTCCCACCTCAGGGCTTTATGTCCCCGTAAAGATACATCGAAAACTAGGGAATCAAATGTGGGTACTGAGCACGCATCTGAGCCTCCCGCTGCCAAATGCTCTCCTGGAGGTTCCCGTGCTTCCATCTAATGCGCACTAGAGGAATCGAACGTCCACGTAGGACCCACTCCTGTCGATCCTCAATCTCCACTAGGACCTCCGTAAAAGTCGCCCCATCATCAACGTCTAGCTCCCCATGGTCAATGATATGCGTCGGGTTGTGCACGTATCTCCTCAGCTGAGATACGTGGAAGACGTCGTGCACCCGGTGCAACTGAGGTGGTAGAGCCAGATGATAAGCCAACTCTCCAATCCTGCTGAGGACCTGGAATCGTCCGATGAAGCATGGAGACAACTTTCCACCTCATCCAAATCTCTGTAATCCACATCGAGGTGAGACATGCAAGAAGACGTGGTCACCATCCTCGAACTCTAGTGGCCTCCACCTCCTGTCAGCATATGACTTCTGCTAGCTCTGAGCTTTCCTCATCCGCTCTTGGATGACCTGGACCTTCTCTGTCGTGGCCTGGACCATCTCCGGTCCCACAAGTGCTGACTCCCCAGGGTCTGTCCAGCACAAAGGAGATCTGCAAGGTCTTCCGTTCAACACCTCGTATGGTGCCATCCCGATGGTGGTGTGGTAGCTGTTGTTGTACGCAAACTCCACCAAGCGTAGGTGGTCCTCCCAGCTGCGACCAAAGTCGAGGACATATGCACGGAGCATGTCCTTGAGAGTCTAAATGGTTCTCTCCGTCTGACCATCCGTCTGAGGGTGAAAGGCTGTGCTCAGACGTAGCTGCATCCCGAACGCCTCATGTAACCCCTTCCAAAGCCGGGAAGTAAAGCGAGCATCACAATCAGAGATGATAGATGAAGGCACACCGTGAAGCCATACAATCTCTGGAACGTAAAGACGTCCCAAGCTCTCCACTGAGCCCTACTCTCTAATAGGTATGAAGTGACCGAACATGGTGAGTTGGTTGACAATCACCCAGATGGAGTCGTGACCTCTGGAAGTGTGTGGAAGTCCAGTCACGAAGTCCATAGATATCCCATCCCACTTACACTCCGGGACCTCTAAGGGCTATACCAAGCCTGTTGGTACCTAGTGGTCTGCCTTGACCTGCTACCAGGTGAGGCATTGAGAAACGAACTCTACCACATCCTTCTTCATGCCCGGACACCAGTGCTATCGTTTGAGGTCCTGGTACATCTTCGCCACTCTAGGATGTACCGCCAAAGGATAAGTGTGAAAATCTCTCAGCACATCCTCCCATAAAGCTACTGGTACCAAGGTACATCCCTTGAAAAGGATGTTGTGCTCTGCTCCAAAGGAGAAACCATCATGTGCCTGCCCTGAGGAAATCTGTGCATGCCGCGTCACACAGTCAGCATCCCCACGATGTGCCTCTCTAACCTGCTGCAGTAGTGGAGGAGTGAATATGAGAGACTGAAGGAAGGCTGCTCCATCTCTACCCACAAAGGATATCTGCAAAGAGGGTAGTTGCTCTGTCGCCTCCTTAAGTAGCTGAATGCCCGTCCTCCTGCTGAGGGCATCGGCTACCACGTTCCCCTTTCCTGGAGTATAGACTATCTCAAAGTCATAGTTCTGGAGGAACTCGAGCCATAACCGCTGTCTCAGATTCAGATCCTTATGAGAGAAGATGTATCTAAGACTCTGATGGTCAGAAAAGACTGTAAAGCGCTCACCCATCAGGTACTGTCGCCATGTCTTCAGAGCGAAGACCACTGCTGCTAACTCCAGGTCATGGGTAGCGTAGTTCGGCTCATGCAGCCTCAACTTTCGTGATCCATAGGTGATCACTACCCACTCCTGCATCAGGAGACATCTGAGTCTGGTCTCTGATGCATCGCAGTAGACTATGTACCCTACTCCCTCCTTAGGCAACCTCAAGATAGGTGCGCTGGTCAATCTCTGTCTCATCTCTTGGAAGCTCTGCTGACATATGTATGACCACACAAAGGGTTTCCCCTTCTTCGTCAAAGCTGATAGTGGTGCCGCAACTCTGGAGAAGTCTATCACAAATCTATGGTAGTATCCAGCTAGTCCTAAGAAACTCCGCACCTCCAACACGCTCCTGGGTGGCTCCCAGTCTAGCACTGCCTCGATCTTCGCAGAATCCACTGCAACTCCCACCTCAGAGATGATGTGTCCCAAGAAGTGGACCTCACGTATCCAGAACTGACACTTCGAGAGCTTTCCATAAAGCTGGTGCTCTCGGAGTGTGTCTAATACAACCAGTAAGTGGTAGGCGTGATCCTCCTCAGTCATCGAGTAAATAAAAATGTCATCGATGAAGACCACGACAAATCGATCGAGGTATGGCTGAAAGATCCCGTTCATGAGGGCCATGAACAATGTAGGAGCATTGGTTACGCCGAAAGGCATAACCAAGAACTCATAGTGGCCATACCGACATCTGAAGGTCGTCTTCTGCATGTCCTCGTCTCGAACTCTGAGCTGATGATAGCCTGACCTGAGGTCTATCTTTGAGAACCACCGTGCTCCCTTGAGCTGATCGAAGAGGTCATCAATCCTCAGTAGAGGATACTTGTTCCTCACTGTCACCTGGTTCAGGTGATGATAGTCGACACAAAGTCACAAGCTCCCGTCCGCCTTCTTGGCGAAAAAATTGGGGAAGCCCAGGGTGAAACACTGGGTCGGATGAATCCCTTGCCCTGCATGTCCTCCGACTATACCCGTAGCTATCGAAGCTCGGCGGGGGCCATTCGATATGCTGGAGTCGATTTCAGGGCTGTCCTGGGGTATAGTTCATTATAAAAGTCTACCTCTCTGCGAGGAGGTAGCCCTGGAACGTCGTTGGGGAAGACGTCCGCATACTGATCCACCACTGCAGGAAAAACAGGACTCCGCACGTCAACTGCTCCTAGGATGAGGCTAGCCAACTGATGAGTGATGGGTTGTCCTCTCCTCTGTGAGAGTCCATCCTAGGCTGTAAAGGATCCCTTCCCGCCGGTAAAGGTGAAACTGCTCCCGTCGGTGTGTACACATCACACCTTGCGCATAATACAGTCAATCTGTGCATGGACCGTAGACAACAAATCGAGGCCCAAGATGACGTCGTAAGGCCTCGACGCTGCTACAATAAGATCCCAGCAAAAGCTCTCGCCTCCTAGAGTAAGCTCACACTACTGGAACTAGTGCGTAATCGTCGATTCTGCTCCCGTAGGAGTCTCTATCCATAAGGATCGAGCCAACAGCTCTGTCGGAATCTCCGAGCTCCCAACAAGGGTAGTGGCTATGAAAGAGTGACTCGATCCTGTATCTATAAGAACTGCAGAAAGGGTGGAATAGACATAGATAGTACCTCGAATCATCTCGGGCGTGCCGTGGTCATAGGCCTCCGCTTCCGGGAGTTGTTCCTATCTCTGCTCGCCAACTCCCTGTGGTCGGGGTTGACCTCCTGGTGGTGGTGGTGGTAAACCCTCAAAGCGTCGCCCACCACCTGCTACTCGGCCAGCTCCCCTGCCTTGTCCTCCTGCTCCCTACAGACTGCCATGGTCGACCCTCTGCCTCTGCCTCGGTGGTCCCTCAACCGTCTGCTGCTCCTCGGCATGACGGGTCGGGCAATCACGAGCCATGTGGCCCTGCCCGCAACATGAGTATCACTGCCTGCCTCTCAAAAGACTGGCTCCGCGCTGTGTGTCCCGCAATACTGAGACAATGTCCTGAGGTCGTCTGCCTGAGGGTTTGGTCTGCCTGGACCCATGAGTCATCTGTCAACTGCCTGCTGCAGAAGACTCTGCTACGTTCCGCCCTGCGGTGGGACTTGGCGCTGGTGTAGACTCAGCAAGAAAGCTCTCGATCAAAAGGGCTCACTCCAGTACTCCAGTCTGAGTCGGAATGCTGAGGGAGATCAGCGATGCCCTGATCTCATGTCTCAATCCCTGCTCAAAGGTCCGGGCCTGGAAGAATGGGTCATGTACCATATCTGTACAGTAGCGCGAGAGATCGGTAAATCTCACTGAGTACTGGGCAACTGTCACGCTGCCCTGCCGCAGCTAATGAAGCTCCTGAATGCGCACCGCACGGAGGGTGGCTGGAAAGAAATCAGAGAGGAAGAGGCTCTCAAAATCCTTCCAGAGAAGAGATGCCTCATCGTGCACCTGGAGCATCAAGCTCCACCGTCGTCCTGCTGTTGCGTGCAGTAGGCTCGCTGCGAGGATCACCATGAGGTCTGCTGGTGTTCTCACTAACGTGAAAACTCTCACCACTGCCTCCAGCCAGTCCTCGGATGCCTGGGGGTTTGTCTCCCCGCGGAAACTGGGCGGTCGCTGGCGCTGGAACTCATGTAGTGCATTGAGGCAACATGCATCGTCAGCGGTTGGGTCTGGAAGCATCGGTGGCTCAGCGGGTAGAGCTACCGCCGGTGCCACTGCTGACAAAGGGCCCTGCACCGAGGCCTCATCACTCGGTGGGCTGTCGTCACGCTCAACTCTTAGAACCCTAGCTGGCTGTCATCGTGGGGCCATCCTGAATAGGAAACAGGTGCGCCATGGTTAGAACAGTATACCTGGTGAGCTGATACAAATATTCAAAAGAAAATTTGAAACACACATGCAATCAATGTTTTCATGCATTAAGTCGGAAATCAGAAGTCAGGGTCCTGGTGTATGGATACGTCGGCCACCGCACCAACACTGGACTCCCTAGACTGATAACCACACCCAATATGCTTAACACTATTGCTTCACAATGAAAAGATCATAGTCCGTGGTAGAACCGAACTCCTCTGATACCAATTTTTCACGACCCGTCCTCGGGGCCCGTGCCGTGACTACCACAAGCCCGCCTTCCATAGGCCAGGGGCTGGCGACTAGCACCAAGGCGTAAATTCCGGTAAAAAGGAAAGGCATTGCCTTTGTAAAGTTAACAAACACCACAGAGAAAGAAAGCAGTAGAAGTAAACACTAAGTAAAAACAGAGTACAACTACAAGTGCGAAAAGTAAGTGGGCCAGTATACAAACCCAAGCTGAACGTAAAGTACAACTGGAAAGGGAAAAACAACAACCGAAACGTAAAGCCACAACGAAGATCTGTCCACTGGGAATCCCACCTGAAGGGTGGGTACATAAAGGCCTCCACTGCTCCTCGGGTCCAGCCTACCGCTCCGAGTACGTCCCGCCCAGTGGTCCACCTCCAGGTACCATCCTGCTCTGCAAGCCTCCACCACGATCAGCGCTGTCTGTCATCTGTAACCAACACAACGTAGTGAGGGCATATCCTGTGCAGGGGTGAGTATAAGCTACTTAGTAGGGACCCCGAGACCCCCGATGGTCTCCCAAAATCCACAAAGGATAAACCACAAAGGCAATATACAATCACGAAGTAACAACCGACACTGCTTAGGTATATGCCCATACATATACCTAATTCACCAATTCCAAAATGGTCCAACCTCCGAGCCCAAGTACAACCCATTCCACACAGGAAAGCAAACGTATTCCATACAGGAAGCAAAACGTAATCCACACAGGATAGCACAACACAATCCACATAGGAAAGCAAAACATAAATCCACACAGGATAGCACAACACAGTCCACACAGGAAAGTGAAACAGGATTTAGCTCACACAGGTATACTTCATCAAAAGACAATAGAGATGATCACTGATCCATCTAAGTCGTTGGACCCACAAAGGATCGATAGGTACTAACCCCCGCAAAGACCCACACAGGATCGGACCCACATAGGATCTGTAGGTGTTGGGTCACACAGAACCGCTGAGTGCTGACCCACACAGGATCAGACCCACACAGGATCGGTAGCACTGATCCACACAAGATCGCTGAGTGCTATAGTTTTCGTCGTCGAATCCACTGAGGATCTCTACACTGTCGTCGTCGCAGTCACAGTAGCAGTCGCAGCCAGCTCAAGGGTTCCCGTACACAGCAAGCTTGTTCGGGAGGGTCTGCTCCACGAGCCGAGAGGCTGATACATCAACTGACATATAGTCCGGAGTTGATGTATCCAAAAGTTCCGTATCGTCAACAGGAACTCAATGTCGTAGACGGTTCGTCAAACGGACGCCCGGTCTGAGAGTTATTGACTTTTTTGTCCCAGGGCCCGGTTGGTTTCTAAGGAAAAACCAACCTGACCGTACTCCACCTGCGTCCAAACCTCGGGCGTAGTAAGCCAAAAGTTCCGTCCCAATAAGAGGAATCGAGCAAGGCTGACGGCACGTCAATCAGACGTCCGAAGCTCAAGATATGAGCGTTTCCGCTCCGAGGGCCCGGTTGGTTTCGTGTACGAACCAACCCGGCCGAACTCAAATTAATCCGAAACCTTGAGTGAGATATAATGAAACGACCATCTCGATTCAAGGATCACATCGCAACTGACGGTGCGTCGATCGGAGGTCCGTAGCCCATGTTATGGGAAAAAGACCGAAGACGGTCCGAAAACGGGGGTTTCGGGCCCGGACCGACCCAGCCCGAGACCGCCCGGTCAGCCCGAACTGGGTCGACCCGCCCCGGGTCCGGTCAGCCCGGCCCGGCCCGGTGCGACCCGGCCTGGAGGACCGGCCATGCGGCCGGCTCGGTCTGGGCACAACGCGCTCAGTGCGCTGGCCAGCTCGGCCAACGGCCGAGCCGTTGGCAGGGGGGGCACCTGCCCCACTGGTGTAACCACGCCCCCCCATTTATGGGGGCCATTTTGTAGGCTGGTCGGGGGAATTAATTCCCCCGGTTTCTCTTTGTCCGGCTGGCCCGCACCGGCCGGCCGGTTCTGCCGACAAGGACCAGCGACGGCCAGTCCTTCCTCCATCGCCGACACCGGCGGCCCGGAACCGGCCGCCGGTCACCCTGATCCGTCGCGGCCCGAACCGGCCACGGCTGGGTTCATTCGGTGCGGTGCGACGACACCGCTCCCCTCCGCCGTGGCCCTGCTCTGGCCGCGGCGTCTTCGGTTTTCTTCGACGCGGCGCGACGGCGTCGCATCCTTGTTCATCTTCACAGCGCCGTGCGACGGCGCCGCGCATTACTTGCCGTGCGATTCCCACGTGGTGCCACGACACCACGCCATTCCGTCCCAAACACAAATAATCAAACAAGGATAAAGGAGGAGGGTCGGCCGTGTTTGTGCGGTCCGGACCCCTCTCGTTAGTCGGTATCATTTGGTCGTATTTTCACGAAGAACAACAAAGTGATAAACACGAACAAATTAAATAAACAACCCCTACCTTGATAAAAGAGATGACGAACGTCGGCGTCGCGAAGCGAGGATTCGAAGACGTTGACGAAGATTTCATCGCGGAAAACCGTCACAGAAGAGACGTCGCGGAAGAAGAACGTCGTGGAAGAAGACGTCGCGTTGCAGGTCGGTGTCACGGAAGACGGTCTTCGAGGGCTCAGTGCTCCACATTGGAGATCGTTCTTTCTTCGCATTCTTCGTCAAAGGGAATGGAGAACTCAAGACTTCCTTAGCTTTTTCACCAAATGCTCTCAAACAACTAAACACCAACCCAAATAAAATAAGTTCTCAGCTTATTTTGTTAACACAACAAGGCTTTTGAAATTCAATTGTTTGAATTCCACATCAACTCACCTAATTAACTCCATAAGTTATTAAACTTAAGTTAACAAAATTAATGGTGAGTTGAGGGGGTTAGAGGATATGAAGGGGTGGGGTTTGTGTGGGACCCACCACCCTCATAACCTCCCAAGGGAGGTTGGGTAGTTACCCAACTTCCATTCCACGGATTATACACTTAGAGTAAAAATAAAAATTATTGTTAAATTTTTATTTTTAACTTCCAAAAATTTTATTAACTTCTCTCGTGTAAACGCAACTCCAGATTAAGCGTTCCTAAGAAATTACCAGCGCAAGGGTTCCATCGGTGCCCTCAGAATTCAATTTCGAGCACCGGTTCAAAAGATACTAATTCATGCTCGTTCGTTCACTGAACATACCCGAGCTAAACTTCGGATAGAAATTTCGGGCACACCGGGCATCAGAATCAAGTGCCGTCTGAAATTGCGTTCTTGTAAAATTCCAAAGAAAATTAAGAAAAACTTTCCCTTGAATGTTACGGGTATTTACGGTTCGGAAGGGAGTATATTTTGGAACGTCTTTGAGTGAACTAATCCTAGAGTACATTTCTCCTTCTAATCATTAATATGAATCATATCCAGATTTATAGAACTCTATCTATATCTTATGTCACAAGGCCTTGTGGGATATATGGAATATATTCTCTGAGATTCCCCATGAGGACCTTCTTTCACTAATCCAAAAACTTTTAGTGGTGTTTATCATGTTGGTATTTGGTGGGTTTTATTATCATCTAATCCAAGATGTTGTGAAGAATAATTTTAGTAGGTGAGAGAGAGAGAATAAGCTTCATCTTGATATCATAATGTGAAAATAGCTAACCAAAATTGATGACTTATTGGGTACTTTATCCCAAATAGATGCCAGTCATAACACAAATCTAACAATATTCAAGTAGAAGTTCTAGGAGAAGATAATACAAGTTTCTCACCTTCATAATGAATAAAATATTACTCATGGGAATACAAACAACTTCACTATTCATTGGGAGAATCCCAAATAGAATGGTTAAATTCCACTACAGCTAAAATGGAAGCACATCATCACGATGAGGAGGCTGAAGCTGGTCAAATGATTGATCTTCAACAAATAGATGATGGGGATCAACAGGCCATTCAACAGATGAGGAGTTATATTAAAGGACACTAGTAATATTTGACAGAGAGAATCTATCTTGTGGATGTTCCTTTGCTGGATTTTCTTACTTATAAATGAAAATAATCTTGTTTATAATCATCTATGTCTTCATCATTACTTCATTATTGTGATCATAATGTAATATTGAAACAAATCATCCTGGCAAAAAGTATATTAATTTATTTTAATCACAGAGATGGTATAGGGAAATGCTCAAATTTTTGTCTAAGACATCGGGCATAGTGAGCATAGTCTGACTATTTCTAGGGTCATATAGAAAACCCTACAATATTTATATCTTCTATGTAATCACCCTAATATTTATAATACATAGAAAATGAACGAGACTCAGTGGGTGAGACTTTCATTTTTTCTTAGGCAACCCTTTTTGGGTTCTCATCCTAAGTGATTTTGCATCTTTTATCTTTTTCTATAGTTTAAAGTCATGAAAACTAGACTAATGAAACTGGTGTTTATGTCGAACATATTTGACCTTAGATTTTGAAATAATTACCCAAACAAGGCTTGTGGGTCAAAGAAGTTCTGACATTATTCCAATATCCACTAGGGAATTTTGAGACACAATTATGTGAATTTTGAATCTAAAACATGTAATTAGGGAATAGAGGAGGTCTCTCCTGAGTACGAAGCTACCAATGGTTAACAAACCTGTTATATGGGATATTTTATGCATGAACAACTGTGGGACATACTTTGTAGTCTAGTATTTGTATCCTTAGGCTGAGAGACCTGTTATGTGGGTGACTAATTCAAGGCCTATTGGGGTACATACTACATAGTCAGGTAAATGAGTACCTAGGAATTCTGAAATTATATTGCTGATGGACAAAAAAAGTTTAATATTTGGATATATCATGATTATAATGGGTGGATTTTTTTAAATAATGATGTATGAAAATAAAGGTATCATCATTATTGGAACATTATATGAACGGGAAATTGATCCTACAAGAATTTGGAGTGTGATGAAGGGTTAAATTTGTTAGATAACCAATGTTAGGGGAGAATTCCCCTTTTCAAAAATGGATGAAAGCATCATGTTCTTTCATGTCGTGACACTAAGACATTGGCCATGTAGTTTAACATCATACGACAAGGACATTAGGATATGTAGTTTAAAGTCATACCACAAAGACATTATACTATATAGTTTAAATTCATACTATATGAACATTATTCTATGTAGTTTAAAGTCATGCAACAATGAAATCACGGGGGATCTTAATTTAAAGTATTTAGCTTCAAAGAAAGGTTTTATGGTTCTCTAACTCTTTATAATCTATCTGTAATTTTTTACCATGTTCATGTGTGAGTGGAAAAAAGTTAGATTTAACCTGGGGATCTCAGGATTTGAAAAGTGGAATGGGTAAAAAAGGGCTTATGACATTAGAGGAGGTTTTTCCCAAGCATGAATTGATTATTGGTTGAAAAACCCATTATGAGGGATTTTTTATGCAATTCCAGCTGGCATAGGTACTACATAGTCAAATAATTGAATCCTTTGGATGATGAACCTAAATGTGGGATGTTTTATGCCATGATAACTGAGGTACATAATTCATAGTCATACAAAATACTATTCAATAATTCGAACATTCTATAACTAAAATATGATTGAATTTTTTAGTTAATCGGATTTCTGCAAGTACAAAGATTGGTTTTTTGGAAGGGGAAAGGACCTGAACACAGAAAGAGTAATTGGCGTCAAGATTTATCAAGAATGCGGGGAAAGAGGTTTCCTATGTAGGTATGATCCACGAACAAGAAATAATTTGGACATGTAGTTTTAGGTCGTATTACTAAGACCATAATTTCATGGACAAAACATGGGATATGTGCTACCTTATCAGACCATGGTCATTTCTGTATACTTTGGACCTGGAGGCGGAAACTGTAAACCATGGTCTTGGAATTCTTTTGATTAGGAGAGAAGAAATGGGAAGCATATTCAAGGGATGACCATTGGATTTGAATCATGGGTTCCAAAAAATCATTCTCAAATCATAAAGATACAAAAGAGGATTCTACCCAGGGAGAAATTACCTCTATTTTAAAAACATGTTTTAGGGTTTGTTTTATGTAGGGAAAACAGGGGAATGTAATGAATAGTAAAATAGTGGAATCCTTTGGCTAAAAAACTTATTATGTTGGGGGTTTTATGTAAGTCCATATAGGGAATGTACTATATAGTCAGGTGAAAGAGATCTCAGGTATGAGACATTCTGCTACCAAAGTATGAGGAAATATAATGAAGTTTTGAATGTATTCAAGATTAGGAGTATGAAATGCAAAATGGGAACTTTACAATGCATAGATGAAGTGTTTGGATCATTATTGGACATGATTTTGGATCCCATTGATTATATCAAATTCATATATCGAAGGGGGACATATCTTGTTTTTTGGTGGAATATTTAATGAGAGGATGCAAAATAAAATATCCTACATGGATATTTTGTTTTAATATAGGAGAGGAAGAATTTTTCTTTACCCCATGGTTAGGAATATAATTTAAGGCCTATTCATCACTACATATATTAATGGGATGGCAATAAATCCATACACAGTTATCTGGGTACCATGTAGTTTAAAGTACTGTGGAAAAGACATTATCCATCCAATTTAATGTCATGTGGTAAGAAAAATGGTGTCTTGATGTGAAGAGTAATAGAATAATATTGTTGAACCATGGAATATGGTCCAAGTATTACTATGTATAGTGTCAGAGCAATAATCAAGCCTTGTGTAGTTCTTAAATAAAGGTTCCACACCCTAATTGAATTCACAAGTGGGGTATAATGGTTTTTTAATACCATATCACACATAGGATGAGAACTCATATTAAATATCCTTGTGTGGATCTTAATCATATATTAGACAATAGAGGCATTACATGCATCATGTTGTGGCTAGGACAAAGATTGAATGTATGGACGTGACTCCATATCTTATATGTGTGAGAATCATGCCACATATAGTTATTAAAGAATTATATATGTTATCATAAATTGATAAGGATGTGGGTGATTCCGATGTGAAAAGTAATATTGTAGCTGTACCAGGGTGTAGGACCCTTGCATCATTACATATCTTGATGAGGAAAGAATCAAGACACATGTAGTTCTTAAGAAGATCGTGACGTTTCTTTTCATGTGACGAGGACATATGGTGTTAAATTTATGTTCTTACAACCAAGGCCATTGATAGAACCAATGGTAATTGAGAAACGTTATTTATGTATATGACTTATTTACCAAATAGTAAGACCATTTAATCTATGCTTTTTGTGAGAGATGTGTGGTAACTTTTTCATCTACAACACAACTATAATAAAAGTGATGGATAGGGGCATTTCAATTATCTTGTGTCTAGGACAGGAGATATAATCAAAGTGCCTCTATGTATCTTTGTGGGATTATAATAAATCCATATGCAGTTCCTTAAATCCCATGAAGTTTAACATCATGTGGTATGGATGAAGATGAACCGACATGAAAGGAAAAAAATATTTCAGTTTTGACAAGGCATAAGACCTTTGAATGACTATTTATATTGATAGGGAAAGAATCAAGCCACACATTGTTTTTAAAAATCATCCCTGTGTAGATTTGATCCATACACACATGGAGTGGATGGTATTTTTGTTGTAGTCAGGGTTGGATCCAAGATTGTAAACCTGTGTATCACTAAATATCACATTAGAATGAGAATCAAGCCACAAGTATTTCTTGAATATGGTTCCCACACCAATAGGGATTTGATATAGGGAAGAAAATTTAATATTTTCTAGAATAAAGTATGAGCCCAAGACACTGGATAATATTGGGATCGGGCCATGTGTTTGTGAATAATTCCATGTATAGATTTGGTTCATAGATTGGGAAATATGGGAATTTTTTTATGGCTGTTGATGGACCTGAGATTGGATATCTGGGCACCACTATATATATTGTTGGGGAGAGAATCAATAAAAATATAGTTCTTTACATCTTGTGCAGTTTAACATCACTAGGTATGAACATTATAATTCCACAACATTCACCTGCAAAAGGGGATCAAGTGCCACAATGAATTGGAAATGATTTTTTAGGGATTTCACATGGGCTGCTACATTATTTTTAAGTACCATAAGGAGCTTCCACCTATGGTATTTTTCTGGGTTTTATAACATGAAATGAGGGATATGTTAACCATATAGTTTAATGTCATTTGGAAAGGAAGAATGGTTTTTTTATTTTCCGGTCATCCGACAAGGACCTAATTTCATGAAATTTATCGTCAGGCAACAAGAGAGACGACACAACATTGTTTAAATCTATTTAGTGTGCAATTATAAGGTCCTATGAAGTTTAATGTCCTGTATCTAAGATGAACACTTTGTGAAAACATAATGTACCGCTTCACGAACCTTGCATCAGTTAGAGTTGTAACATGATCTACATCTATTAAGATAATGGATTAAGCTCAGTTAGAGGAGACCTTGTGTATGGATTAAGGTCCCTCCCACATTGTCTCAATATTTTTCTGCCTCTTTCTAAGTATCATCGATGTCCTTACAACCAATACCAATTCTCCTTAAAGGAACGAACGAAGGTGTTATTTCTTATTGAATGCTCATGATATCCGATTTTTATATCCTTCCAGGTGATGAAAGTTATTCAATGTTGTTTCTTCCATTTAATCCCACTCATATTTTCATTTCTATGATTTCTCATATGTTGGTATATGTTCACATATGAAAACTCGAATTGATGGCAACTGAACCTCAATGGGAAAGACTATTTCTGTTCCATATGCTAGTGAATACGAAGTCGCTTGTGTATCAGCACATGTTGTACTTTGTTAAGACCATAATTCATGTAATAGAAAGTTTTTACAAGGCTTATTATCTTTATCCACCATCTTCTGAAGTATTTTTGAGAGGGTTGTGTTGAAATTCTCTCTTTCCATTAGCGACTTCAGCAAAATGGGATGAATGGTCAGAATTTATTTTGTACTATTGGTAAATATTTTCAACCTCAATAAAATATAGATTGTTTCCAATGTCTATAAATATGGTTTTAGGGACACCAAATCCGGAAATGATGTTACGTTTTACCAATATAACAATTATTTTGGCCCTAATTTTGTTTAAAGGGTAATGCCTCAACCCATTTGGAGAAAAAATTGGTAGTTGTATGTATGTACTTGAACTAATTGACTGTAGCTATGGGGTATGTCCCAAATACATCCATTACCCATATCAAAAGTATCCATGAGTATTTTATTGTATATATAAACTCTGGAGGTTGGTGGATGAAGTTGTCATGCACTTGGCCTGAATGGAATTTCATGGTATGTTCTGTGAAATCTTGCATCATTGAAGGCCATAAAAATCCAAGCCTTAGAATTATTTTAGGACGACTATATCCTAACTAGTGTGCACCATGGGCCCATGAATTTACTTATTCCATGATATTCCTTGCCTCTTATCCATCAATTAAACTGAGAATAATTCCCTCAATGTCTCACTTGTAGAGGTTTTTCTGTTGATTTAGGTTGGGAAAAAGGGAAAAGTTTACATCTCATTGTTGAATTTTCTCACATATAGATCAATATAGTGTATTTCCTCCATCTTAATTATATTCCATGATGTGAATAATGTATCCCATGGTAAAACCATATGTATTTAAAATGGGAATGAATTTTTTAAACTCCTTTTTTTCTGGTTTGAACAAAAGGTGATACCATGCGATGATGGGCAATGATCATGACTGTTTCATCCTAGTTTGGATCTTCTAGGGTTGTGGAAACATTTTCAAATGCATCATCTTGGTTGTTTTGTGATCGTGGTATATATTAAATTGTTGTCTCTCTGGGAAATTACACATTTAACAATGCATTGGCCTTGGCGTTTTGTGACTGCGAGATGTAAGATAATGTTGGATCCAAGAGAAATTCTGTTATTAAACCTCATAAATAATCAAATAGGGGGATTATATCCTCTTTTTTTAAGTCATAATATTCCTTTATTTTCTTGATTAGAAACTTTGAGTCACCCTTCACCTTCATGTTATTAACCAAAAACTAGAGTGATAATTCCAGGCCTTCAATGAGATCCTGATAATCTACCTCAATGTTGGTACCACCTTATAATAATAGGAAGGAGTATGGAAACACTGCCTTCTCTGGGGAGATTAACACAATACCTAAGTGAAATTTATTGAGATTAGGGTATTACATTCTCTTCCCCATTGTAATCCTAAACGCACCATCAAAATACATTTCCCAAGTTTGGGGGTTTTCTTGAATAGAGAATACATATTCATCTGGTAATTCTATACCTAATGAGTCCCTTTTGTCGATGGATTATTAGTGAGGAAATCTACCAAGTCCTGACCTTTCATTACTTTATAAGAAAAAAATTCTATATCTAACTTATTTTGAATAAATTCACACCATTCCTAAAATCCTATAAATATAGGCCAAATGAATATAAATTTGATTGGGTTATTGTGAGAAACCAAGTGGACTTCGTTATGTTTCAAATAGTGTATCTACTTATAAAATGAGAAGATTAAATCAAGTAAACTCTTCTCTATATATGAATAATGAGTCTCTTCATCGCGCATGGTTTGATTAAGTTAATAAAGGTTTTTTCATTCTTGGATCATTCTTCTTAAGAAGAAAGTTTCCCAATGATCATTCAAAGGACATGACATACAAAATGAGAATATTTCCTTCTATAGGTGGCATTAACACAGTTTGTAGAAAGAGGTATTTTTTGAGGACATCAAACACTTTTTGGAAGTCATTTTTTTATTGATATATGACCCCTTCTTCATCAATTTTGATAAGGGTAAACACTTTCCATCCAAATTTTCTATAAAGAGCCAGATATAGGGTACATTTTCTTGGATTAATCCCAACTCTTTTAGGTTTCATGGAGGTGAAATGCTAATGATAGATTTAGTTTTATCAGGATGAATTTCTAGGACATGATTGTGTACAACAATGTAGATTAATATTTTTGAGGTTAACTCGAAGGAACAATTTAAGGTATTCATCTTTAGGTTATGTTGTTGCGGATTTTTGAAGAATGTTTCTGGGTCAGCAACGTGATTGGAACATTACTGAGACTTGGCTACTAGATCATCAACATAACATTCGACAAACTTCCTTTCGATAGGTTTGAAGATTCGGTGCCTGGCATATTGATATGGGGAACCAAAATTCTTCAAGAAAAATGGCATTACCCAATATTAAAGTACTCTCATGGGGGATCTAAATACCATGGTCTCCTCATTTTATTAGGCCATATGAATTTTTTTTATAATTGGAGTATCCATCCATGAAGTATAGGTATTGATAACCAAATTTTGTATCAATCAAGAGTCTTGTGATTGGAACCGATAAGTAAAATTAGGGACAATTCCGGTTGATATCTCTAAAAACAATTCAGTCAATAATTTTCCTTTTCTTATTATTCAATCATAAAATATTGGCTGGACATTTTGGATACTATACTTATCAGATAATGTAAACATTAATGATTTTTTCCACCTCAGCCTCAATTATGGAGGCATGAGTTGGGTGTGTTTGTCTGGCTGCTTGTTTTTATCCTCGATGATCTTCTAGAAAACTCAAGTGATGGGTGGACATCTTGGGATAGATACCTTGAATCATTGTTTAGTTCCAAGAAATAACCTCTCAATGATGTTTCTGAAAGGAAGTTTATAAATCCTATTTTTCTGGGGCTATGGTCGCACTAAACAAAGTGGGTTGTGGATCATTCTATGTTCCCAGATTTATTTCTATGAGATCATCAACAATGGTGGAGATAACTTACTCAAATTATAGAGGGGTGTTTCTAATATATTACTCTTCTTCCTCTTCCTCATTCATTACTTAATTCACCTTTATATGAGATGTAGGTGATGAAACAAGAATTTATGATTTAGAGGGGGTCATCATTTGGACATCCAGAAGATAAAACAATAATTTTTAGCTAATTCAATGATGAGGGAACTTTTTATTGCTCCAAAGGGAATAAATTGTATTGAGATTGAGAATCCCTATCCTATTCCATTAGTATGAAAAAATATTCCATTATAGCTGATGAAGTTGGGACTTGTTGAATCTCTGGGATGGAATGAAGAAATATCCATCTAGGATTTCATTACTTCTCATAGGGTAAATGACTGATCCTTTCCTATCAGGTTCAGTTGTCATGACTAACATTATTTATGCTGATGAATGAGTCTTTCAATGAGGGCATACCATTTCAATTTGGTTTATGGGAAGTATATATTCTATACAGAGCTTCTTGAAATTGTTAGACAAAATCATCTTGAGACAATTTAGGGAATTGATTCGAGAAACATCATCTACCACAGAATATTTTCCCCCCTTATGATAGAATCCTACATCAATATGTTCTGACTCATAGGATTTTAATGGAGCCTTGTCTCCATAAAATTTCCAAATTTTTTCATTGACACAATATTTGAGACATTGTTGTTATGATGAGTAAATGGTTACATGATGATGTAGCCAAGGTCTTCCTAGAAAATCATTGAATTTTGTATCATGTCGTACAACCATGAATTATAAGTCAAACATCAGAACCCCAAATTGAGTTCTGGGCATGATATCTCCAAGAGTTCCTTTATCATTATTATCATATACTTATAACATCAAAGGGGAGGGATACAAGTGGTACTCATTTAGACCCAATTGGGGAAGTGTCCCGACCGTAATGCGGATGACCCCTGAATAATTAGCAAAAAATTCTTGTTAAATATCGATGTCATTAATCATGAAAAAATATATACAAAGGTATGATTTGTCATTTCAGGACAACATATTCATCTTGGTCTGTGAATATGATAATCACATGGAATTTTGGGGGATCATTCTCTCCACGATATACCTCAGTAGTAGAAACCTCGACATGAAGTTCCTGAGGGCTTGATGAGGCTTCAATGAGTTCTACCCATAGGTCATTTAATAGACTAAGAGAATTTAGTATTGAAAAATTAGTCGGTACTTGGGATAGTAGTTTCAAGACATCACATTTCTGATCCAAAAGGCTATCATTTTACTAGATAATCATTATATTTCTCAAGAACCTTGGGATCAGATATTCTGGATGGAGATGGACCGTCCTTAAGAGTAGGAGATGGTAGTGCTTCCACTCTTAGTGGGTTAGGTTGGATGGGTCAGCCCACACGTCTGTGTGGATCGAGAGATGACATATCCTCTAATAAATATTCCATAATTATTATGTTAGAGTGTATTATATCATTCATAGGTATATTACCATGTTCCTATTGGTCTATTTGAATATCTCTTCCATGAGTTTTTTGTGTGTAGACGGTTCAAGAAGGGGTGTGGTTTGAGTGTTGACTTTTGATATGACCACAAATTACATTGTAACCTCAATCATGATAACTTATTTGCCCAGTTCCCCAGTTAATTGTGATAACTTTAGGTTCATAATCAAAAAAATAATTTTAAAAGGGATCCATTAATTGAATAACTTTAATAGATCCAAATATTAACTGCTCGTCTGATGAAGATTCAATCTGATAGGTCAACTCTTATTATGCCATTTGGTGGGGTGGTGCCCGTTCTTTTGACTCAGTTTGCATGAAGTTTGATAAGTTCATGGAAAATATTGGCTATGACAAAATCTCATACTATTTTTTTTGCTTCATACCCTTCTATCTGTGTCTCTTATTAGAGGATTGGAATTTATAGGATTGGTCTTTTGATGAAGTGAGTTGTGTTGTAGTAGAAGTGGTGGGAGGCGTAGTTGTCTATTTTAACTGGGTTCAATGAACAACATGAGTCAGGTAGATTTTTTATGGACAATCCATTCACTAAACCTTTTCTCACTTTTCTCCTTTACAAATTTCTATTCTCTTCCCTTAGTTGGATTAATAGTAGGAAAAAACTACATGAGCATGAAATTTTTTTAACTTCACTTGCGCAGAGTCCACCATCTTTTGCAGATTTTCTTTAATTTTTTTGGATGTGGTTACGCATTATTTTGTGGAAGGGAAAATGATTTGTGAGATCTTTATCACCTTTTGTGCCTATATTATTGGGATTTGGAAGCTTAACTTAGTAGTTTTCCAATATTTAGATGAAGTATCTAGGGACTTTCTAATTTCGAAATAAATAGACCTCGTTTTCCATATCCTGAAACGGTTTTACCTCTAATCTCTCTAATCATCTTGATGATGAGGGAATTGTTTCTAACACTTAGGAGGTTTATATGCATGATATAATGCGTGCCTTGAAATAGGAGAGGGTATATGGGCCCACTTAAGTGTAACTATATAGGCCTATGATTTTCATGTTCTCCTTCCTCGAGTTGATGGAATTGCTCAAGCCTTAGATCTGGTCTCTATAATAGAATCTTATACATATTGAGGAATTTTAGAAGGATTCTAAATCAAAACTTTCTATTTCCTAGGGATTAATGGCGTGCACAATTTGTTGAAAACATTTTCTTCCCAAATTTGGTTACAAATCCTTTTGAGGGAGGTGTAGGTTCAAGGAATATGTCAATCCTTTCCACTGGGAAGTGAAAATCAAGACTCTTTCATTCTCCCATTGTTTATAGTTTCTAAGATCAAAGACCTTCATATTCTGCAATGTTGAATTGAACTTGAAAAATGGAGGTCCTTCCATCTAGTATTTTATGTAGCCTATAATCATATATCCCACAAAAAGTTTGTTCCTTGCAGTAATTTTCGAAAGAACCTATGTTTTTTTCTTTTTTCTCGTGAGTTGTACCCATCATGGGATCATAATGAGAGGTGAGATTCTTCAAATGTTTTTTAGGTCTCCCAAACCATTGAAGGTTGGAAATGTATAATTCCAAAATTTTGTATGGGGGAAGAGTTGGGTCAACCCATTTGGGGTATGCCTTATTTTTTAGCTGTATAGGTTCACATCATTCTCCCATACCTTCCAATCAAGCCGTTAGTGACATAATGGTGTTCATAAGAATTCAAGGAATGTTAGACTGATCCAAATCCTGGATTGTTGTAGAGGCTGGAGCCAGAACAGGTGCCATGACCGGTTGGTCCATTGGTGGTCATACTTCTAGTACCTGTCATGGGTAACCAATAGTGGCTGAACTATAAGGATGTTCCTGAACCTTCTATGATTGTACACCCAATAGAGATAATCCTTGATCTGATGCTGCAAGATCCAAATATATTGGTTGTTGGTATCCTAAATTGGGAGAATATTCCAGATCTTCTTCAGTTTCTGTGACAAAACTTCTTTATTGAGGTGTTCCAGCTGGAGGTGCAAGTTGAGGATCTTCTTACTGAACCCATCTGACAAGAATTCTACCTCAGAGTAATTATTCAATGAGTCTCCATAATTATTTAATCTCCTCCTATCACTGTGCGAACCTTTCCTCCAGATTAAGGGACTCACCTTTTCTAGAAGGGAGGTGATGTAAAATTTGATTCTTACCCTTTTCCTTCTTTTTAGGAGGTTAAGTTGGATTGTTTGAGGGAGTGACTAGATTTAAGTAAAACCTATAGTTTTGAGTGTACACACCTCCTTAAACTAATTTAGTGTGGAACACATCATGAACCATAACTTCATCCTATAACTCTTACTCATAATTGGCCTTGTGTTCTGTAGAATCAAAAAGGGTAGTGTTGATGACATTCACTAAACAAAAAGGAATTATGAGCACTCTATTAGTGACTTTGTAGGACTGTCTTCTTTTGTGCCTTTAATAACACCTTATCATCTCCTTTAATAATCTTCTAGGAACTATTTGGTGGATCATAATATAAAGATAATCTCTGTAGAATTTTTTTTATGTGTTCCAAGTGATGAAACCAGATCAAGAGATGGGACAAACTAAGAGGACCCACTATGCGACATCTTCCCTAAATGGGATAATACTAATTGTTGTTGAGGAATAGATTTTTGAGGTGAAAAGTTCCATATCCATGAGGGTCAAGGATGTTCCTATTCTTCTTTCATAGCCCTTTGGTAATGATTAGATAACCCTATGTTTTATGTTAAAACATACCCCAAACCCATGATACGGGGTTACTCCCAAAATGTTGTGGTTGATACTACCACGACTTCTCTTCTGATTTTACATATTTTTGTTTGAACATGGTCTGGATGCATTTGTTAATCACTCACTTAAATTTCCAGTTTCTGAAGACCATTGTGCTATTTCTAACATCTGCACATTCTGATAGATAAAATCTTCTAATAGGGAGTCCTGATCAATTTTCTCACATTCTTGATGAAAGTGTATTAAAACATTCTACTCTCTTCTAGCCCGGCATTAGAAATATTCATTTAGGGCCTATTCTTATTGATAATACCCTAGGTCGTGAACATATTCTGTTTGTTTTATCTGTCTTTGTTCTATTACATTGCATGACATTGCTTTTAGAGGGTTTTTTTGATAAGGGTGTGTGGTGAAATGAAATAATCCATGTTAACCCCATCCTCTAATACAAACACCAGATGGGGAATCTGTAATCAACTGTCACATCATCATTAGTGTGATGATGATTTCGTATTGAAGGGATCCTTACTATTTCTCAATATTTTGGTTTCCTTATGCTAGTATTTATTCCATGTCAATTATGTGCTGCAACCCTTCAATTAACTTGATGTGATATTGCTATTCGGCATAGGATAATTCCTTTTATTTTAGGTCATGAAGAGTTTTACATATGTTGAGTTTTATTTCTTCCATAAAATCATCTGACAAAACCTCTAGAATGTAATATTAAGCTGTGTTCAAAGGCTATAAAATTACTGGTATGTCCTCTTTAACTAGTTATTTCATCATGTTTAGCAGATCTTCTTCATCTTTCATTAGAGGTTCCTTGACATAGTCTCAACATAGTGGATATATCCTGAATGTTTTAATAGAAATAATGGGATTGGATGGGATTTTCACTCCTATATTGGAAGGAAAGTAACCCAAGGGTTGTTTAGATAATGATCGATGCCTTAGGATGTATTTTGTTTAAGAATTAATTTCACTTAACAGGGAGAATCCATCAGATATGATTGACATGGTGTTAGAAGTCACCTCATGATAAGATGGATTTCTCATCACTACATTTACAATGGGATAATTCATTGGACAATTTGAGTTACTAATGTAGAGAGAACATTCATAGAGAACTCTATCAGGGGGAGGACCACTACAGTGGATTAAAATATGGGGAAAACCCTATTGATTCTAGTCCTTATATCCTCATTGACGATTGTCATGGCTCTTATCAAGAGATAGGATCTCAATATTGATTGAATATTTCTCATCAAGAAATACTTCATGATGAAGTTTACAACTATGACCTTCCAAATTACTACATCTAATCCCATAATTTGGTAATGGGATGGTAAGATCATGAGCTACAATAGAAATATGATGGAGGGATTCATGAACTCTAGTGTTAAGAGTAGCGTGATCATAGATCCTATCATAATTTTACTATCATGTTTCATGGGGATTTTTCTTCTATGGATTTTTATGATAGATTTGGGACACTTTCTGGGAGAACTAGTCTTCATGGGAAGGTGTTTGTGCCTACCTTGGAGTATCCATTGGGATAAGACAATTTCCTCCAATTGAAGTGAGTTTTTTTTACCATTCAGATTGTCCATATAATATGGGAGATTTGTTTTGATGGAACTCTTGGATTAGAGTGGATATATATATATTGGATCTCGGGTAGTTTTCTAATGATATATCCCACTTTTGGGGACATATTTATGTGTTCGTCCCTCATGCACTACTATCGTTTCCATTATGATATAGCCCCTTACATATGTAGTATAGGTGTATTTTTCTACTCATGTCCTCCCTTTCCTATTAGTGGATACTGACACTACTTGTTTGTGGTGGCAGAAAGTTGAGTCCACCCTTTGATTACCGTCGAGACTTTCTGACTCATTTCTCCTGGTGATGTCAAATGAGGATATTGGAAATATTGATGGGTGAAGGCCGGTCTTGTATTTAATATTGTACATTTCCAACATATTTGGTTGGCAGAATCGTTTGAATGCCACTAGGTGAGTCTGCTGGCTGGCTGGATGAAGGCAGACCCATGTATGTGCTTACTCACTATCTGCAAGAAAACTGGGTTGGTGGAATTTTTCCGAGTGGTAAAATGTGTTAACCTTATCCCTTTTGGCTATTTTTCATCCCTGATGGGACTTCTTGTGTGTCTACGTCTAAGGGACCTGATCTAGACAACTATAGACAAAACCCTCATCATGATAAGGGTTAACTATCGCCAAATGTTGGAGGCGACAATTACTGGTAGGGCCCCTTGAGAGGGACACCCATGTCTTGAAGGTCAGTACATGTGAAGCCTTGGGTTTATCTCCCTAAAATATGTTAGGGACTATTTATCGGGTTTTAGGGATATACTTCTAAAATGGTTGAAGATGGTGGTCGGCGTTGTCTGCTTCAGGACCACCGGTAATCCTTGAGTAGATGATCAGTGGGGCTCGGTGAGCTATAACGCTTTTTGGGTGGCCTCGAAGGTCAGGATAGTACCCTTATAATGGTACTTTATAACTATTGCATTGGAGAACCAGCATTGAATACACTGGGTTGGTTATAGTGTCCCACACTTGAATGAAGATCCAACTAGAGCGACTGCTAGGGTATTCATCAATGAGGGAAGGAATGATTCCATTGTATTGAGGGGAGTTTTAAAAAGGGTCTATAATATATGATAGACATACGAACAAGAGAACCCTGTTAGGGAATAATTTTTTTGGATGATGAAAGGCATGATTGATTTCCTTGAATTTCCCTCCTTTATTGAAGTGAAAGGGGCTTGATAGATGGGTTACACTATCATGTTGGTTAAGGATTCATGTTGGGTTCACCATTATTTATTTTCGATAAAAATGCGTCCTTTAATAGGGAACCACTATTTCTAAATGGTTTCTAATTGGTTTGTACCTAGAACTAGAAACACACAACGGTTGTGTATCTGAAGGGACCTACTTTCCAATGGGAGGTACTCATTAGGTGTTTTGACCATTGATGCTAAAGAACTCCCATTGGTCGAGAGGATGGAGGTTGAGATCATCACAAAACTTCTGCGGAATTATTACTTATTACATGAATCTATTATAGATTTAATATATGTTCATGAATACTTCATTAATTCCAAAGAGTGATGTGGGTCAACCCAGATTAGCAATCAATTTTAGCATGTATAGATCTTAGAATCATCTGTAAGTATATGAGGTTATTCATCAATGGATATATCTATATGTATAAGATTTTCTCCATCAATGGTATCCTATTATGTAAAAATTAGACATTCTTTAGTTGTTAGTACAATAATTCTAGTTTTCTAGCCACATAGTGGGGAACTATATAGTTTATTTTCATCTAGGTAGATGAAGGTCACTCTAGAGTTTATCTTCTTCTAGGGAGATGATATTAGTTTTGATGTTGGGATCAAACCCATAGATGGGAATCTTACGTATCCTTATGAAAGGAATCATAACCCATGTAGTTCTGGTAGCTTAATAGGGAATATAATACCTTTTAAGGTCATGTGATAAGGACCCAACCATATAGTTTAACGTCATGTGGCAAGGATGTCTAGGAAGAAGGTTCCTAGTCAATTTTTAGTGTGGGAGTTACACTAATGTATCTAAGAGATCCTGAGAGAGATGTGGATTCTCATGTTGAATTAAAACCTATTAGGAAAGTGGATTAGAAAGAATGGGGTTGATTTGGGGTGTTGTGTTTGAACTTCGTGGATGCTTCATATATGTTCCATTTGGATGGGAATAAAACACCATGTAGTTTAGTGAGTCTCGGTAGGGAATATGGCCCTTTGATAGAATTAAGATGAGAAATATTCATAAAGAAGATTCCTTTATTAAAGGGGACCATGTTTGAGGTTTTAACTCATGTTTTATTGGAGGATTATTTGAGTCTTACACCGAAGGAGGAGGCCCAATGATGGGTTGTGGGGCTTACTCTTAAAGAGGATTCCCTAATGAATTTGGGGTTATTATTGGGACTAACTTAAGGAGGATGTCCCTTGATCTAGTTTTTTATATAGGTATCCTATATATCCTAGTTAGAGTAGTAATCAGAGTTATTATAGTTCAATTGGGTCACATGAATCATACAGATGTCATGATCAACATTAACCTATAATCCCACATGATTCATTCTTGGTGTGAGAAACACGAGGAAGTGTAATATCTAAAAAACCAAATGGTTTTACTTATCCACCAGTGGAAGAGGAGGAGGGATATGGTGGAGGAGAATGTGGTTATAAACTTCTTTATCTTCAATTCACCATGGAAATGAATGTAGGTGAAGGACACAATGGTAGAGAGGGGAAATACTGAAAAATCCTACATGAAATGCTTGTTTCATACTCCCAGGGAGATGCACTAAAATTGGTTTCACATCAGGATGAGGGTATGATTCCTTGTTCAATAGAAAATCAAGACTAATCCTCAGCCTCCCCACTGGGAACTAGAGGCTCTAGGTCCTAAAGATGGGAAGGGAAGGACTTGGTCCAAAAACTAATCCCCTGGAATGGTAATTCCCCAAAACTTCCCCTAAGATAGGGGTCCTAATGATCATATATTTACAAATATAAATGTTCCCTGAGGATCCCAACCATCTTGTAGGACCCATGCGGGAAACCTATGAGCATATAAATAAAAATCCAAATGGAATACACACTAGAATTATTTTTCCAATGGTTTTGTAAGTTATAAGGCCTTGGTGGAGGTTTTGATTTGATCCCTCTATAACCATGGGAGACAAAGGGGGATATGTCTAGTCATGGACGTCATTAAATAAGGCCTAATTAATGGATCGTATAGGTTGGAGGGTAGGGAAAACCAATGGGATCTTGAAAAGGGTGACTTCATGCAGGAAGTTATGAGAGAACTAATGGAACCTAGATTACTACACATGGGCATGGCATTGGTCGAACCTTCAAGGTTCTCCACATGTAATCTAAGAAGTAATTTGTGCAAGTCTCTATGTAAGGAAGGGGGCCTCACATTAGTCCATGTTAATCAGGTTTGGGATAATTTCTTTCATAGGTGTTATTTTTTTAAAACCTCTAAAGGAATTCAGGTTCATTATACCCTTTTAATTCCGTCTTCATTAGGTGTTAAATAACTACCTAAAAGGTTACAGAGGAATTGAGCAAAACACTAGTCAATCAGAGTGTTAATTGGACATCACGAAATTCCATATGTATAAATGAATACCACAAGGTCCTATTTATAGAAAAACACGGGACCCTGGGTAAAGGAGTTATCGTGCGTAGGTGGTCCGTGCAAATTGGAAATAGAGGGTTCCACATAAGAAGCTTGCATGGCAATGATACTTTGAGGGGGCTTGCGTGAACGTCCCTTGGGGACTTTTCAGACCTTGAACTTTTCCACTTCTTTCTTTCACTTTTACCTAAGGTATTTCCCTTTGTTTCCTTTTCATAAATGTTAAAAAATCGAGTGTCAACAGTATGATTCCTACATGTCACATTTGAATTAAGGATCGTGGTCCTAAAGTATCCAGACAACACAAATGTGTTTTCTTAGTTTTGAGTATTTCACATGTATTGTTTTCTAAAATGTCAATTTAAACAAAAATAATACACTTAGATTCACCCGAATCACATCATGTGTTATATTTAGGTACAAATGATTGCTAAATATCACAAATGACATATGGATCATTGTCATAAAGTATCAAGACAATCTGAGAATGTTTTTTTTTGGGTTTGAGTATGTGGTGTGTGGTTTGATGGGAGACTGATTCCTACATGTTACAAATGTTTTAAGAAATTTTTTTCTAAAGTATCAAGATAATTAAAGCATGTTTTATTGTTTTTTAGTGAGAGACACATGTTTTGAACAAAATTTTAAAGTTTAAACTAATAACAGATACTTTGATTCATAGCAAGCACACCATGTATCAGATTAATGTTTAGTTGATTTCTACATGCCACAATTGACTTATGGATTATTGTCCTAAATAATAAAAAAAATTCATATCATTCGATTAGTTTTGAGTATGTGATGTTTGATTTCAACTAAAATGTCCATTTTAAATAAAAAGACATACATGGAATCATATTGGTCACAGTGTGCTTCAGATTGCGGTGTTTAATATTCCTAAACATCAAATAAAGACATATGGATCATTTTCCTAAATAATCAAAAAAATTAATGTGTTAACTCAGTTTTGAAGAATTTCACATGTCTTTTTTACTAAAACATCAATTTAAACTAATAACACTAACATTATGTTATATTAGTCACATCATGTGTCGTTTTGATGTGAGAATGATTCGTACACATCACAAATGTCTTATGAATCATTGTAATAATGTCTCAAGAAAATCCAAGTTCATTTTCATGGTTTTTAGTGTGTCATACATGTTTAAGAAAATTATCAATTTTAGACTAATAACAGACACATCGATTCATACCAGGAACACCATTTATCAGATTGAGGTTTGGGGGATTCCAATATATCAAAAATGACTTATGAATGGGTTTTCCATAGTATCAAAGTAATCCAAATGTTATTGCACAATTTTGAGTTTGTGACTTGTATTTTTGACTAAAATAAAAATTATAAATAAAAGGACATATTTGGAGTCATACTGATCACACTATGCATCATATTGACATTCAGATGATTCCTACATGTTACAAATGACATAAGGATCAATGTCCTAAAATATCAAGACAAAAGAATGGGCATTGTTGGTGTTGAGTATGTCACATTTATTTTTTACTAAAATGTCAATTTTAAATGAAAATACACAATTTGAATCATTCTAGATACATCATATGTCAATTTTATGTGAGACTGATTCTTACACATCACAAATGTATTATGAATCATTTTCCTTAAGTATCGAGACAATATGAGCATGTTTTCTTAAATTTTAGTGAGAAACATACATTTTGAATTAAAATTAAAATTTTAATCTCATAATAGACACTTTGAGTCGTAATAGGAACACCGTGTATTAGATTGTATAGATACTGATTTCTATACATTAAAAATAATATACGGATCATTTTCCTGAAGTATCAAAACAATATGAATGTGTTTTATTTATTTTGATTATGTGATGTGTGTTTTGAACAAAAAATGTCAATTTTAAAGAAAACGTCACTATTGAACTCATGTCGGTCAAACCATGATTCAAATTGAGGTTTGGATGATTCCTACATGTCACAAATAACTTATGAATCATTTTACTAATGTATCAAAATAATATTTAATAATTTTAATGGTTTTGAGTATGTCAAATGAATTTTTTACTAATATTTAAATTTTAAATAAAAAAGGAACACTTGCAGTATTAGATAAAAATGATAAGGAAATTATGTTAAAAAAGTAGATAAAATAATGAAAATATAACTAAAGAATTAGTTTGAATTCATATTTTCACGATTCATTTATACAATCATGACCCATTTCCCATTCTCCATTATTTTATTTTCAGCCTTGAAGTACAATCCGTGACACCCCAAGATTTTATGAGATAGATTCTTTTTAATTTATTTTATGTCTTGTGATGGAAGCTATACCAATATTATCTTTCTCTATAGAAAACACCATATTAGTTTTTAGTATTTGAAACTATATTTTTGGCTTGTGTTGCACACAATTTCAAGTTCATTTGATAGAATTAATTTCATGCAACAATGGGTATAGATTTTTTATTCAATGTATAAATAAACTAGGTTTAGATTATATTATAAGCAGTACCAAAGAAATCTAACACTACACGCAACACTGACTTGCCTTGTGTTACTCTCAAGAGAAACCTTCTTCGATAGTTTGTGTTGTATGTGATACTGAGTTTCACTAAACAATGATATATTATTAAAATATTATAATTTTATGTGATATAAACTAGCCGTTATGAATAGTATTAACGAAATTTTTAATTTTATATCATTTTAATTCATCTTAAACATTTTATTGAACACAATATGAGAAAAGAATCAATTTTTTGTATAAAAGAATTATTTTTTTTTTAAAAAATCAATTTTACCGTCTTTGGATGGAGAACCCATTTTAAATCTTGTTTTGACACGTTTATAAGTTAAATTTGACTAAATAAACTTCTTATTTGGAATCAAGATACAAAAATTTACTTTGGATAAAGGTTTTATATATTTCTGATAACATTCTTATTTTAATGAATAGTGAAAATACGCTAAATTTTAATTAAAAACAACTTTTTTCATCGAGATAATTTTTATGATTAGAATATTACATTGAATGGTTTTAAAGTATAAATAGAATAAATTTTTAACATTTAATATAATGTATGTCATTAGTATTAATTTTACATTGAATTCATATGTTATAACATTTTAATCTTTTTTAACGTTTTACACAAAAACCTGTTTTTACGACATCGACATTAATTTTAATATAATTAATACAGATTTTTTCTTGAATTTTGAGTAATGAATTAAATATCTATAATTAGTAGGTACAAATTACTATAATAGAATGATTTTTATTTTTTGGTCATAATTAATAGTAACTTTGGTAATTATTTTTATTACCATGGTTAATGGTAAATCGGGTAATTAAGGGTAAAAAGAATATTATAAAATTACTCTACCACCTACCAAAATTAAATTTTATGAATAAAGGTAGAACCATATATAATATGGGACGGAATAGATTCATTTCATGGTCTTTTATTCCTAGAAAATGAAGTAATTATTATTAAAACAAAAGAATGTGACAACATGTCACTCTTTTATATCTTATAAGTGTAATTATTTTATGTTAGTGATAAAATTAATACAACATCACAAGTAAATAATAAATAGGAAGGTAATTAAATTAACTACATTATGTAAATTTATATATAATTTTTATATATTACTTAATTATTAATAATGATAACACAGTAGTGATGTAAAAATTATTTTATTAATAGGAATATCAAATAAACGATTTCAAAAATATTAAATGAAATATCATATGAACTCATTAAAGTGATCCATGAATTTTCTATTTTACTATGATATATTATGATTGTATTAAATATTTTTTTTTTGAATTTATCTTTTTTTAGGAATTTATTTAAAGTCTAATAAATGAATTGTAAAAAATTGACACTATTGACATTATATGAACAAAACATTTTATTTAAATATTTAAAAATCATAAAAATATTTAAAAATAATAAAGTGATACTTATAAGGTCTAAAATGTTATATATTATAAATTTATGGTCAATTAACACCGCATAAGTAAATATTAATTACCATTAAATATTAATAATGTTATTACCAAAATTAAAAAAATAAGAGAATTACTAGGTATCAATAAAAAGGATAAGGTTTAATTTAACCCAATAAGTTGTACAAAATTTATCATATATTGAGATTACAACCCTATCTAATCTTATATTTTAATTATAGACACTTTTGAGGATTTTGAGTATGACTTAAGTTTATTATAAAATAATAGTTTTCAGAGTTTCCTAAAGTGCCCCTCTCCTCTCTTATAAAAGGGCACCTCCTCCCTCTCAACTTCACTCCATTTTAAGACTTAAAGATCATAAAACCCTCCCCATTTATCTTTTAAAATTCATTAGTATCATTATATAGGTTCTAGGCTTCTTAAAATACAATCTCTAGTGCCCTAAGATTAAAGTCAAATGAGGCATGTCAAGGAAGAGGTAATCTCTTCTACCGATTCTTTCAAATTTATTTCTTCTACAACTTTATCTTATTTAGTTGTTTCATTATTATATAATAACATCAGTATTACTCATATATATACTTTTTTATTATAATTATGAAACAATACAATTTCACCTTCTATCCATCCTACAAAAAATGAAATCACCACGAGTGCGTACGTACCGATTACCGTCTTCATGCCGTAGTGTAATCTGTTTTTCACTGCCACCTTACTTTGATGGCTATAATGGTGGAATTAATAAATTTATATGATTTTTATTAAATGATACTAATTCTGAGATATTTTACACCATCTAATTCAATACCGTTCAATAACTATGGCAATGATATCATCTCTCGTGCATACATATAACTTACAGTCTCCACGATGCGATGAGATTCATTCTCTATGTTAACCATTGAATAGTGATTATGAGGTATATATTATAAATAATCATTAAATATATGAAATAATAATGCTATTGGATATATATATATATATATAAATATAAATATTTTTGTGTCATTTACTTACTTCCATCCAATTCAATAATGAAATGAAAATATCGTTCATGCGTACGTACGACCTACCGTCTCCATGAACGATGTATTCCTTTTCACACACACACACACAAACACACACACACAGAAACATATATTTATAATGAATATTTAAGATTTATATAAATCATGTTTTAAATTTTGGAAGTAATTAAATCACGATCCATGTAATCTTATGAAGAATAACAAGTCCAAAAACGTACAATAAATGAAATGATTATTACCCAAAATGTTGCTTTAACATGGAGTTAAAAAAATGAACGGGTAATATAAATTAATAATTGAATAATATATGATATCATAAATATTATTATGGTTATGTTACAATTTAATAATATGTTTAAACCCACTATACAAGAGTTTCAGACACAAATGGAAGAAATCAGACCTAAGGTAAGTGAAAATTCTACAATCTCATTTTTATCCGATATTGCTTATACGTAAGTATTTACTGGGATTATATTTATCATACATGTACATTATTTCTATAAATTTATTTAATTTTTTTTAATATTATTCCATGTTTTTTTAAAGTCATTTTTAAAATTTTTTGACTTTTACTACATGGTATGGAAGGAATCTTTCATTTGTTTACCATACGAGGTACTTTTTTGACATTTGCATCAAAAGTATGAGGATAATGTTTTTGTTTAAATTATATGGTATGAATGGATTTTTAAGGTTTAATGAAACCTTATTTCCAAGAATCTTCTTCTACTATATTTCTAGTTTATTTTCAACTAAATTTGTTTCTTTTAAAATTGCGTGGCATTTTAAGAAAAAAACGTTTTTGAAGAAGAAAGGATATTTTCCTCAAGAAATAAGTTAAAGTGTTTTATCATAATTATTTTCCATTTAAGATGACATAGGGTTATGTTTACATCCCTATTGTTACACTTCTTTGATTTCAATACGATGGAATTATTTTCATGACGCCCATTTATCATATATGGATTATGTTATGAGGCATGATGTTTAAGAATCCCATTTTATTACATGGGTTATCATATGATGTATGATTTATGTGGAACACATAATAATGGATTCATTATGATATGGGTGGGACCTATATATTAATCCAATGCATTGGGTAAAGATTTATATCTCATGAGATAGACATGGCTTGAATGGAAGGTAAATCTAGTTTAGTAATACATGGCTGGAATGATAAGTAAACTCGGTTCACTAATGGATTTTCTCAACTATGATGGTGTTGTAAAGAATTACTTGGGATACCATGGAAATAATAATATGTTATTAATGGTTTTCCACAGTTACATGTTTTATTCCCATGTTATTTTTTCACGACTAATGTTCCTTTATCATATATGCCTTACGTAATTCCAAGATTTATTTCACGACTCAAGATTTTGATGTTTAAACTATATGTTCATGTTTTTATGTTCAAATGTATATTGTTTGTTTCATTTTATCCATGTTTACCCTTAATATGCATTTTAACTCAACCTTTATATATTTCCTTTTCCATAGGATATAAATAAATGTTTTAGGTATGAAAACAAAATGGGAAGATCTGTATGGGAGATGTTGAAGATCTTTCACAATTTTAGACAATTATGTTCCATGTTTTCAAAGACACTAAACTAATACAATCGTTGGGAATGTTTTTGTGTCTTGTATTAATTATTCTGAAAAAGAAATGTAATGTCCATGTATGTCAATATTGGGTCTCTACAGTTTGTATAAGAGCGATGGTTTAGTTATCCTTTGGAAAATATGATGTGAAAACTTTAGTGAGATCCCTAGAGATATTTATAATGTATGTATAGGGATGTCATTAATGGTATGTCTAACTATATATTATAGTCCATGAATTATGGTAACAGTCATGAATAAGCTAGGATTAAACCAAATATGTTAGATATTTAATGTACTCCCCATTGACTATGTTGTTTTCATATTAGGATTTTTGCCTCTCACAATATTATTTTTGGGTTTTAGAAAATGGCTGGAAACAGGAGGATTCATGTTAATGGAGAATATGACAGACAAAGGAATGATAATATTCATGAGTAACCAAATGAAACGAAAGTTTGAAGGGAAAACACCATTATTATGCCTAATCATCAATCTCATAATATGATCGACAATATCAACTTTGGTGAGTTTCTGGAAGTACCTAATAAATGAATGATGGAGTTTCATGGTGATCATAGAGGAAAGAGAGTTCAATTTTACCCATGTAAATCATTAGGGAAGATATATCAAGGATAATGTTTCAAAGGAACTAGAAGATGATTTTGTTGTGGAAAAGAAGGACACAAAGCCATTAATAGAAAAGGAAAAGGTTATGTTAACACAATGGACATGGATAATGGTATTATCAAGACATCAACAATGGTTAAATGTTTTAAATGTGAATTTTACGTGCATTGTAAAAATCGATGCCCTAAGGGAAAATATCATGAAGATAACTAGCACAGTCGTATGAGCAGTATTTATTTGGATGATGATGAAGAAACTACAAATGGTAAATGATATGAAATATGTGTTGAGGAATAAAATGACGAATCTCAGTCAATGGTTTAAGAAGGTAGTATAATGATTGCATATTTATCAGGAGTAATATTGTGTAAGTAATTTAATGGTACTATGGAATAAAAAACATCTAAGCATTGATACACTATTGTTTTTTTAATTATTTGAATGTATATTTTGAATTTTACAGGTAACCATGAAAGGTTATTTGGATATTTTTAGAAGGCACATGATATGCACATAATGAAAGGATAAGAAGATAATGAGACGTTTGATAGTATTAATGAGCTTATGAGTGATATAATGAGAAAGTGATATCATGGTTTGATTATATATAATTATTCATATTTTGGTTTGTGGAAAGAGTTATATTTTTACATCATTCATGTATTCACTATGGTTCTATGGTAATTCATGTTTCAAGAGAATACATGAATAAGGTATTCACATGTTTGGAATGTGAAAACCAAGAACTACCTTATAAGATATGGGAGATAAATGTTATGTCGATTTAGTTCACCTATTTATAAGTTTTATATTTTTTAAAGGATTATAATGGTATTAATTTATGGATATTATAAGTTATTTATCATTTTAACTTTGTTAGATTAATGTATTATCTCACTATAGGAGGACTTTTTCTTATTTGATAACCTATTATAGCCTTTTTATTGTGATAGATGAAATGACCTATCATTCTATCACATGATCTTCTAACAATTCACGAATGAAAAATTCAACTTCATTTATTTAATAAATTAAGTGGAAATTGTTCAAGGCATGAACAACGGTGAGATTGTACCAAAATCAAGTAATTATATATTCTCATGAAAAATTCTTCAACTTAAGGGAAATGATCTTGAAAACCAAAAATGTTATCCTCGTACCCTTCTATTCAATTAATCAGATGGTCCCTTAAATCATCGTAGATTTATGGATTTCTAGAAGTTAACATTCTCCAAATGTTATTTTTTATCACTATCCATCAAAAATTAATGGTTAGATTTCTCTTCCATATCTATGTTTTCACTTCCCACCTATGTTCTCCTACATGGAAACCTAGTGATGATTTAATTTGGGTAGCTGTTATGTTTGTAACTATTTTTTTGAGATGAAGTTTTTGTATTCTATTTTTACGATGTGGGTTACCATGAAAGAAACATTCAAGCAGTAAACTATTTATAACCCCGACAAATTTCGAGGGCGAAATTCGTTTTAAAGAGGGTAGAATATGACACCCCAATATTTTATGAGATAAATTATTTTTAATTTCTTTTATGTCTTGTGTTGTATGATATACCAATATTATATTACTCTATATGAAACACCATATTAGCTAGCAGTATATGGAATAATATTCTTGGCTTGTGTTGCACACAATTTTATGTTCTTTTGATATAATTCATTTCACGCAACACTGAGTATAGATTTTTTTCAATGTATAAAAAAACTATGTTTGGATTATGTTATATGAAGTTCCAAATAAATATTTCACTATACTCAATACTAACTTTTCTTGCGTTACACATAAGAGCGACCTTCCTCGATAGCTTGCGTTGTACGTGATACTGAGTTTCACTAAAAAACAACAAATTATTAAAATATTATTATTTAATTGGTTATAAACTAGCTGTTATGAATATTATTAACAAAATTATTTATTTTATATCATTTGAATTTATTGTACACATTTTTTATAACTCAACATTGGAAAAGAATCAATTTTTTGGATAAAAGTAGTATTTTTCAAAAAAAATGCAATTTTAACTCCTTTTGATGGAACACCCATTTTAAATATAGTTTTTACATGTTTATAAGTTAAATTAGACAAAATAAACTTATTATTTTTAATAAATACATAAAAATTTACTTTTTATAAATTTTTGATATTTTTCTGATAACATTCTTATTTTGATGAATAGTAAAAATATGCTAAATTTTAATTAAAAAAACATTTTTCATCGAGATAATTTATATGATCAAAATATAATATTTAATATTTTTAATGTATAAATAAAATACATTTTTATCTTTAAATATATTTTAGGTCTTTTTCATTAGTTTTACATTGAATTCATATGTTAAAACATTTCAATCTTTTGCAATGTTTTACACAAAAAACTCTTTTTTTTTCAAAAACGGGATTAATTATAAATTAATTACTGAAAGTTTTTTGTTTTGAATTTTGAGAAATGGATTCCATATTTGGAATCATTAGGTCTAAATTATGTTAATAGGATACCTTTTATTTTTTGGGCATAATGAATAGTAAGTTTCGTAATTATTTTTATTACCATGGTTAATGGTAAATCAGGAAAGTAAGGGTAAAAAATAATATTATAAAATTACCATACCACATGAAAAAATTATATTGGATGAATAAAAGTCAACCCATATAACCTAATGTTCATAATATATTAATTTCATGGATTTTTTCCATGAAAATGATGTAATTATTATTAATACGAAAGAAAGTGACAACATGTCACTCTATTATATGTTATAAGTGCAATAATTCTAATTTAGTGATAAAAAATTTTTAATATTAGAATGTAAATAGAAAATATAAATCTAATTAAATTATTTACAACATTTTCATTTATTTATAATTTTTAGAGATTAATTATTTATCATTAATGATGACACAATACTGATGTAAATATTGTTTTATTAATATGAATATCCCACACATGGTTTCAAAAATATTAAAATAAATATCATATGAACTCATTAAAGTTATACAAAAATTTTCATTGTGAATATTACATGTTAAGAGTGTATTACATATTTTGGATTGAATTTATTTTTTGTGAGGGTTTTATTTAAAGTCTAATAAATGAATAGTGTCAAAATTGACACTATTGTCATTTTATGAAAAGAAAAATTTATTAAATTATTTTAAAATCATAAAAATATTTAAAAATTAAAAGGAGAAATTTCTTAAAGTATCCATTTATGTTCAATTAACACCACATAAGTAAATATTAATTACCATTAAATATTTTGGATGTAATTAAGAAAATTAAAAACAATAATAGAATAACTAAGTGTCAATTGAAAAGATATGGTTTAAATTAAAAAAATAAGTTGTCTATAATTTATTAGTTGATGAGATTAAAAAACTATAACATCTCATATTCTAATTTGGGACACTTTGAAGGCTTTCGGGTAGGGTTTTATTTTGTTATAAATTAATATTTTTCTAAGTTTCCTAAAGTGTCTTTCTCCTCTATTATAAAAGGGAACCTCCTCCCTCTTATCTTCAATACATTTTAAGCCATAAAGTTCATCAAAACCCTATAAATTTATATTATAAACTTCAATAGTTATATTATGTAGGTTCTAGTATTCTAAAAGGACCAACTCTAGTGCCCTAAGAAAAAATTTAAATGAGGCACGTCAAGGAAGAGGTAATCTCTTCTACTAATTCTCTCAAATTTATTTATTTTTCTACTTCAACTTCTTTAGTTTTTTTATTATAGATTTATAACATCAGTATGAATCATATAATAATTATTTATTATAAATGTGAAACAACCCTATATCACCTTTTATCTATCCTATGAAAAATGAAATCATCGCGCATGCGTATGTACAAATTACCATCTCCACGCCATTGTGTAATATTTTTTCACCAACACCATACATGGATGGGTATAATGGTGAAAATAATAACTATATATGATTATTATAACATTACAACAATTCTGACATATTTTACATCATCCACTTCAATACCATTCAACAACTATCAGAATGATATCGTCGCTCGTGTGTATGCACGACTTACCGTCTCCACGACGCGATGAGATTCAATCTTGATGCTAACCTTTAAAGAATGATTACAAAGTATATATCATAAACAATCATGAAATATATGAAATAATAATGCTATTGGATTTATCTATACATATATATGTGTCATTTACTTACTTCCATCCAATTTAATATGAAAACAAAAACAACATTCATGCGTACGTACGACCTACCGTCTCTATGAACGGTGTATTTGATTTCATTTATATATCTATTATATATATATATATTTATATAATAAATATATAAGATATATATAAATAATGTTTTAAATTCCTTAAGTACGTAACTAATGATCTAAGTAATCATATGGAGAATAACAAGTCCAAACATATACAATAAATGAAACGATTATTACCCAAAATGTTTCATTATCATGGAATTTTAAAAATGAACAGGTAATATAAAGTCATAGTTGAATCATATATGATATAATAAATATTATTATGGTTATTTAAAAAGTTAATATAATGTTTAATCCCACTAAACAAGAGTTTTAGACACATACGGAAGAAATCGGACCTATGGTAATGGATAATTTAGCCATCTCATTTTCATATGAGATTTCTTGTACGTAAGTATTTACTAAGGTTATATTTATCATCCATGTCCATGCATACTAAAAATTTCTTCTTAAAATGTTTACTATGCTTACATGTATGTTTAAATTGAATTTTTAACCATTTTTGACTTTAACTATATTGTATGGAAGGAATCTTTCTTTTGTTTACCATACGAGGTACTTTTTTGACATTCCGAGAAAGAGTACGTGGATAATGTTTTTTGTTTAAATTATTCAACATGAATGGATTTTTATGGTTTCATGATACCTTATTTCCAGAAATATTCCTCTAAATTAATTCAATTTTATTTTAAACTAAATTCTTTTCTTTTAAAATTGCGCTGCATTTTGATAAAAGAAAATGTTTTTGAGGAAGAAAGGATATTTTCTTCACGAACATAGTTATAGTGTTTCATCAAAATTATTTTACATATAATATGACATAGGGTTATTTTTATATCCCAATTATTATTTTTATTTGATTATTTTATGATGTAATTATTTTCATGAAGTCCATTTATCTTATATAGATTATGTTATGAGGCAAGATGTTTAAGAATCCCCTTTTACTACATGGGTTATGCTAAGATATATGATTTATGTGGCATACATAAGATTGGTTTCATTATGAGATGGGTGGGACCTATATCTCCCTTAAATTAATTGTGTAATGATTTATATCTCCTAAGATAGACATGAATGGAATGACAGGTAAATTCGGTTCAGTAGTACATGGATGAAACGACAAGTAAACCTGGATTAGTAATATATTTTTTTCCTTTATGATGGTCTTGGAAACAATGCATTGGATATTGTGGAAATAATATTATGTTCTTAATGGTATTCCACAATTACATGTTTTATTCCCATGATAGATTATCATTATTAATATTCTTTTATGATCTTTGCCTTACGTACTACCAAGATTTATTTCATGACTCATGATTTTGATGTTTAAAATTTATGTTGATATTTTTATGTTCAAATGTATATAGTTTGTTTTATTTTCTCCATGTTTACCCTTAATGAGAATTTAATTTCACCATTTTTATGTTTTCTTTTCTCCGGGATATAAATAATAGTTTTAGGTACAAAAACAAAATAGGAATATCTTTATGGGGTATATTGAAGATCTTTCACAATGGTAGAATATTATGTTCCAGGTTTACAAAGACACTAAAATAATACATTATTTGGGAATATTTTTATGTCTTGATTTAATTATTCCACAATAGAAATGTAATTTACATGTATATCAAGCTTGTGTCTCTACACAATCTCTCATAATCATGAGTAGCTTTTAACATGTTACTAGTTATGTCATACTGGGAACAACATTTATTGAATTAATGTGTGACGGATTCATGTGAGTTAAACATGAACTATGAATTGTTTTCCTAAAGTTTAAAAAAATTGAAATTTTCCCTCAATTTTAGGTTTTTAATGTGTGTTTTTAACTAAATTGTAAAATTTAAACTAGAAACATAAAACTTCAGTCATACTAGACATGCCTGGTATCAGATAGAGGTGTGGTTGGTTCCAAAACATCAACCCATGACTTTTTATTCTTAAATTCATTCATCATTTGGATTAATCTAACAATATTGTTGTTTGATAACACTTAATGTTGAATTAATTGAAGAATAAAAAAATTCATCTTTATGAGTGCATCATTATTTCTAAGTGAATAATAATTTTACAAGTGTGGATTATCTGTGTTGACGAAGAAATTTCTTCATGATCGTTATGTTAATTATCAAAATAAGCATTATAAAAAAACAATAAATAAATTTACTAAAAATTATGGTAATATTATGGGAAAATTCATAAAATAATTAGTAGGAAGTCAACTATTCATGATGACTTTATATAATATAACACCATGTATACTTCCTATTTTTTTCTAAAAAAATCTATTTCCTCTTGGGAATACATGAGCTGTTAAAAGTCTTTGTAGTACTTGAAAATATAAATAAATAAAGGATTATTAAATATTTTTAATTTAATTTTAAGTATCATTATAAATACCTCTATGAGGATTCTAGTTTATTGACCGAATACACTATATTTAATAAATTTGAAAAAATAATAACCACATCCTTTTCCATTAGTTTGTTTCGAGAAATAATGAACCATTGATAATAATAAGTAATTTTTTTATATGTGTTTTGATAGGGGAATGTTATTATATATACCATAATACTTATCTAATTTTAGAATTTGACAAGAACTTTTTTCTAATGGACAGTCCTCATTCCATGATTTTGATACTATTTAAACATCACCCTATCAATATTTTAGTTAAAACATAATATAAAATATATAACTTTAATTTTATTTATAAAATGTTTCATATAAGGACCCAATAGTAAAAATTACATAATCTAGATATTTCTACTATATTTCACTTATTTACATTCCCAAATATCTTTTTGGTTTATAATTTTATAAATTTACAAGATAATTCATACATATCAACCCAAAAACATACAACATGGGTTCCAATAAAACAATATCGATTTATTCCAAAAACATAAAATTGTAAACACAAAACAACAACATGATTTCTTTTACCGATATTCAAAAACTTTAAATTGACTTCCTTATTTCTGTTAAACATCCTAATAACCTGTCAAAACATTTAAAAACATGGGATGATAATAAAAATATTATTAAGGGATATAAAAATAAGGAAAGAACCCATTAGTCTATGAATTATTATAATCATATGATATCATTTTCATAGATACAAAATTATCACCCATATATAAATACTTTTTGAAACATTATATTTCCATAAAACATTAAAGAACATATATAAAACCATAAGGGTATGAGAATTACTAATATTGTAATCCTCACAGCTACCTTATGATTTGTAACCCTCATGACTAACTTATTGTATAACCATCGTGGTTACAATTGGAGTAACCATACAGAAGACCTCCAACATACACATAAACAATGCATTGGAGGGATATATAGGTCCTAAAATGAAACATAAAAAATTCCCAATAACCATAACATAATCATAAAACATGATTATTTTCACAAAAACATTTATTTTGATTTTTAAAAAATAAAAAATTAGATGAGGATTTTTAAAGGAATGTCCTTTACAAAAATCATATAATTGATGTAAAAATTAATAAAATGGAATAAATATGTGTATATAATCTAAATCCACATAATAAATAATAATATAAATGAAATTAATTACACAAATGATCTGGGTAGTACCTAATTAATGATGTAGAAGGTTAACCCAATGAATGGAAATTGAGTTAAGAATTCCATTACCACAGGTTCATCTTACATAAACTTTGTTTAAAACTTTTGTATAATGGTTAAAAGTGTGTTATTAATATTTTAAATAAACCTATTCATATTTACAACACCTTATATGATCATTTCATAACATTAATCGACCAATTTATTAATAAAAATTTGTGATTTCCATTATTTTAGGTGCGTTCTTCACATGATTTCCATGGTTGATTCGTAAAGAATTTTGTTGTCATATGGAATATAAACTCCAAAAGTGGGATGAAATTGTTTTAATATGTCTGAATAATATTAATTATACCATAAATCATTAGGGTATATGGTATGAGTATGAATCATTAGTGATATTGTTTTAGATTATTTTGGTGGTTCTTTAATAATCAAAATCTTGTTTCATCATATAAATTTAATATTATAAGTTAATTACATATCATAAGAGAGGTAATATCATAAAAATTACAATTTTTTTCAACTATTCTATTTTACAAACTTATATGAAGGAAATAAAATAAAATTAAATACACATCATCCACGTTGTCAGTAAATCGACAAATCCCGAATAATTATTTTTAGAATAAGAGGGGAGAAATGAGAATAATTAAGTTGATGAATTTTACATAAACATGATAATATACATAATATATAATATTTTTGAGATTTCAAGCCTCTTGGATAAGGGGAGGTGAAGAGAATATAATAAATGAAAATAATTGAAAAAAAACACAAGAAAATTAAAGAGGATTTTTACCTCTTGATCTCTTCCTCTTGAGATCCTCCTTAAGGCCTTCGATTTCGGACTTTTAATGAGACCAGAAGATCTTGGACATGGGAGGGACTATTGGGATGGTGATGTTATAGAATTTGGACAACTCTAAAATGTTTAGAGGTGTGAGAGGAGGAGAGGGGGGTGGGGTGGTATTTATAGGGGAGGAGAGGAGGGGGTTTTCAATTATTGTAATCATTATTTTATTATTTTTGATAAAGTATATTAATATTATTGATTACCATGAAAAATACTATTGTCTGTGAATGTGATTTCACACCAATGACCATTTATATCATCCATGACTTATGCATGATGCATAAATTCATTTATTTATCATTTTTCATAAATTATCGCATTTTACATTTCACTAAAAAATCAAGTATTTTAGAACAATCCCAAAAATTCACCCTAACCATTTTTTAACACCTATAATTAAGAAAATGATCTCCATTTTATTAAAATAATTTTCTAAATATGAGAAATATATTTTTTAAATAAAATAATAATTTATTCCAAAAATAACATTTTAAAAACTACAACTGATTTTATATCACATTGAAAAAATAATCAAAGTCTTCGAAATTATTAGAAATAAATTCATTGGTGAGGTTAATTTTCATTTGTTCATATTACTATTAATAAGGGTAACATTACTATTCATAAGGGTAGGATACTATTCACTAAAAATTAAGTTTTTGCTATCATACTGCAAAAAACTTACTGATCGCAACTGTGTATGTCCGTTTTCTGAAATTCAAACCTTAGATGTGAAAAAAATATTCAATGGCTTGTTTAAAACTATTTCCATAAAAAAAGTGACATTTTTTAAAAACTTAGTGTTTTGTTCATTTCAATATATTTTTAAAACCATGGGGGGTTATATTCTCCCTTCTTTTTTAAAATTGTGTACTCACAATTTTATTTACTTATTAAAAAATTTAGGGTACATTTCCCTCAATGAATATTCAAATTCCCACATTGCTTATTCCACCATGTGGTTTCTCCACAAAGAAATTACCTGGGAGATCACCTCAGTTAGCAATGCTTGTTCTCTTCGATCAATAATATGAACATATTTCTATGCATAAGAATGGTACTATTCTAGCTGAACTGCTTCATAGCTCAAAAATGAGATGAATCTGGCACATACTGTCTCAACATCAAAACCTGAAAAACATTTTTTACCTGAGATAAACTCAAAGAAAAATATACTCTATAGAAAAATGGTCCAACTCTCTCTACGATTTCATAAGGTCCAATAAACTATGGACTCATCTTTCCCTTCTTTCCAAAACACTTAACACATTTCCATTGTGAGATTCTAAGAAAAACATGATCACCTACCTTGAAGGAAAAGTATTTCCTCCAATTATCTACATATCCTTTCTTCCTATTCTATGTTTTCCTCATGTGATGTTGTATCATATTTACATTATAAAACACTTCCTCTACTAATTCGGGTCCCATCATCTTCCTTTCTTCGAATTTATCCCAAAAAACTAGAGTTCGATACAGCTTCACATATAACACCTCAAAAGGTTCGATCTATATACTTGAATGAAAACTGTTATTATAAGAATATTCAATTAAATAAATATTTTGATCCCAAATTAGCTGGTAATCCATTGAACAAGCTCAAAGAATATCCACCAAAGTCTGAATTGTCCATTTTGACTTCCTATCTGATTGAGAATGAAAAGTTGTATTGAAATTAAATTTTATTCCCAAAAACATCTGAAGGACCTTCCAAAAGTTAGAAGTGAACATGGGATCATAGTCAAATAAAATGAAATGATTATCTCCTTGTAACCTGACAATATCTTTGAGGAATAATCAAGAAATCTGATCCAAATACATAGTATCAAGAATAAGAAGGAATTTTGGAGGTTTATTCAGTTGATCAATAATAACCCAGATTGCACTGTTACCACAAGATGTTTTTTGTAGTACCACAATCATGTCCAGGGATATATTTTCCAATTTCGACTATGGAACTGGTAGAGGCTAAAGCATCCCCTTCGGTAAGAACAAATTTGCATTAACCCGTTGAAATGTCCAACATATCATGGGAAAATATGAAATATATCTTTTTATTCCATCCAACCAGTAATACTTACAATTTTCTCTACACGTCTTTGTGTAGCTATGATGAATTGAAAATGGAGAACTATGAGCATTTAACAAAAACTATTTATTCAGTTGAGAATCATAAGAAACACATAATCTATTTACAAATCTTTGAACACAATCTTTATCAATGTTAAATTCTGGTAACATACCCATTTTAACAAATTCTACATTTTTCAAGAACTCCACATCTTCTTTCTAAAGTTGCATAATTCTTCCTAAAAAAGATGACTCTATAGAAACCTAAAACCGAATAGAAGAATTTCTTGCACCAACAACTTCATAGCCAAAATTCATCAAATCATTAATTAAAGGGTCATGTTTTATCTGTAACATGGTTAATGATGAATGACGTTTCCGAATAAATGAATCTACCCCATTTTTTGATTTAATAGGATGGTAATTGATAGTGAAATCATAAAATATTAACAATTCAAGAAATCTTCTCTTCCTCATGTTTAATTACATTTGAGTGAATATATACTTCAGACTTTTGTGGTCGGTAAATATTTTACATTTGGATGCATATAAATGAGGCCTACAATGTTTTAAAGAGAAAACCATAACTACTAATTTCAAATCATGTGTGGGGTAATTTAAATCATGAGGTTATAATTGTCTTGAAGTAAAAGAAATTACCAGACCATTCTACATCAGAATATAACCAAGTCCCTTTATTGAAGCATCATTGTAGATGAAAAAATCACAATTTCCAAAAGGATGGGTCAAAACTATAGAATTCACCCATCTTCCTTTCAATTCGGGAAAACAATAATCCCATTCTTTTGTCTAGATGAATTTAACTACTTCACAAGTTAACATAGTCAATGGACTAGATAACCATGTAATGTTTTCAAAACAACATCCAGTAATAGCCTACCGAACCATGAAAACTATGAATATCAGTTATATTTGTGGGTCTTATCCATTCATCAACACCTTTTATTTTAGCATGATCAATAGTTATGCCATCTTTATAAACAATGTTACCAATGAAATAAATTTTTTTCAATAAATATTTACACTTTCTGAATTTCCCATGCAATTTATTTTCTTTTAAGTTTGAAAAAAACCCTTAGATATTTTTCATCATCCTATTTACTTATATAATATGTGGGAATGTCATCAATAGACACAACCAAGAACTCATGAATTATTTTATTCATAATATCCATAAATAAATAAGGTTCATTAGTTAATCTAAACAACATAACAACAAATTCATAATAACCATATCTAGTTCAAAAATCTGTATTTAGGATGTTATCCTCCTTCATCGTCATCTGATGATATCCATATCTCAAGTCAATCTTGGAAAAATACAAAGCTCCTAAGAGATGATCAAAAAATTCATCAATGTTAGGACATTGATACTTATTATTAATAGTAATGTTATTAAAAGTTATATAGTCAATGAAAATCTCATGAAACCATACTTATTTTTAATAAAAAAGGAGCTCACCATGGTGAAGTGCTAGGATGAATGAATCCTTTATCAAGAAACTCCAATAACTGATTTTTAAATTCAAGAAGTTCCACTTGCGAAATTTGATAAGTAGTATTTTAAATTGTGTTAGAATCTAGAATTAAGTCAATTGTGAATTTTACTTCTAGACTAGGTATAACATCAGATAAATCATCAGAAAAAACATCAAGATATTAATTTACCATTGAAACATAATTAATATAAATAGTTCCCTGGTTTTTAAAAGTATGAGGAAGATAACTCTCATATACATATTTCAATAGTTTCTCAGCTTCCTAACATGTTATAAATAGTATGGGTTTGTTATTATAATCAAACTGAAACTCTTTCTAAAAAAACTTCTTTATCTCCAAAATCAATCTTAGCATGATAAATAGAAAGAAAATTAATACCCAGAATGACATAAAACTCTAATACTGGAAAACAACAAGGTTTTATGGTAATGTATTTCCATATATAACAATATGAATATTCTTAAATTTTATTTCTATAACATTCCCCCGAGTGTTTTAACCACAAGTTCTTGTCTCATTTCTTGGGGTGAAATTTCTATGTTACTAGAAAACTTCTCAGAAACAAATGAATGTGTAGCCCATGTATCAAAAAAAACATTATCATAATCTGTGTAAATAAATAATGTACCTGATACCAATTCATTGGATGGCTTGGAATCTACTAATGTAGTTGTAAACGATCTCACTATAGCTTTCTACTTATAGTCTGGCTGCTTTCCATCACTCAGCTCTTTCTTTGGGAAGACATTTTTATAATGACCCATATCACCACATTTTAAACACTTTACATTTTTATTATTAGGATTAGTCTTAGTATAATTTTAATTACATTCTAGGGAAATATTTACAAACATACCACATAAAAAATAATTCTTGATTTTGGTGAGGCATTCCCCAGGGTGTTTTTTATAGAACTTTTCACAAACTGGAAACTAAACTTTCTTACCATAAGATTTATTTGATTGAATCTTACCCATTGATTTCCATCAAAAACTCTTCTTCTGTTTTTCATCAATGTGAACATAAACATCATAAAACTATATTTCTACCCTCCCATCACATCATAAAAGATTTTCATAACTTTTTAATTCTTAAGAGTCCAATACCCTTTGGTATTTTGGCTTCAATAATGAGTAAAAGTGATTGATTTTTATATCAAGATCCTAAATAACAGTTGAAGCATACCTTTTCAGTAGGGTGTAGTTTTCTTCAAACACGACCATCGAATCTTTCTCCTTTTGCATCAATTCAAGGAATTGATTCTCCATCTGATGTCGAACCATAGCAGGAAAATATTTTTCAACAAAATGAATTTTAAATTCATCCCACAATAAGGCTTTAATGTCCTCTCTATCCCTGATATTGTTTATAATTAACTATCACTAATCAGATTCACCTCCATGACGATAAATTAAAATGCTATAATTTTAATTATATGAACATAAAATAGTATTAAATATATTTTCATGGGATTAAATTGATCATTCATCATCTACTGTGTCATAAGAATCACTAAAAGGAGGAGGGTGTTGCCTCATTGTAACAGCCCAAGATTTTATAAAAAATATTCTTTTTAATTTTATTAATGTATTGTGTTGTACGCTACACCAAAAGGAGCTTGCACAACACGCATCCTTGACTTGCCTTGCATTACACGCAATCGCGACCTTCCTCGATAGCGTGTGTAATACGCAATACCGAGTTTCATTAAACAACGATATGCTATTAAAATATTATTAAAACTAGCCGGTATGAATAGTAATAACCACTTTTTAAAATTATGTAAATCTTATTTTTCAAAATGAACTTCATTTTTGGATTCGGAGTATCGAATTTAGCCTAAGGTGAAATTTTGGTACATTTCGGATAACTTTCATATTCTGATGAATAGTGAAAATTACTAAATTATAATTAAAAAACAACTTTTTTAATCGAAATAATTAATAGTGATAAATTATTAATTGGATTAGTTTTAAAGTATATTTAGAATATATTTTTACAATTTAATACAATGTTGGTCATTGGATGTAATTGCACATTTAGACCAGACATAAACAAGTGTCAATCTTTTGATAGATAATTTTTCTTAAAAACACGCTATTTGTTTTAACAGCGGGATTTAATTATAAAATTAATTAATGCAACTTCTATGTTATGAATTTGGTAAAATAGACTTCATTTTTGAATTCGGAATATGAAATATAGCTTAGGATGAAATTTTGGCATTTTTCTGAAAACCTTCATTTTTTGATGAATAGTGAAACTACTAAGTGGTAGTTAAAAAACTGAATTTTTCATAAAACTTAATTTTACCGCTTCTGTGAATGGAATTTCAAAAATGCGAGAGACACGGTTGATGTCAGTAAGTAAAATGTGGTTCAATGAGATGAATTTTTTTTTGGTGAATAGTAACTTTTTACTTTTATTTACCACGGTTAAAAGTAAATAGGGTAATTAAGGGTAAGAATGATATTAATATTACCCTAACACATGTCCTAATTCTATTGGACAAGTGTATCTCGACCAAAAACAACCTTAAGTGTAAAATATTATCATTTAGGCCCACTTGGATTAGATTAGGACATTTATTATTATTTAATTCAAAGAAGAGTTAAAAGAGTTAAAATCAAAGTTTATTCACTAAAACATTTTTAATATGGGGTTACACATAAGATAAATTAGACTATAAATATTCATTAGAAATCTAAAAAGCTTTCCTACATAATGATATTTTATTTATAATTTTTAGACTTTAAATAAATTAATTTATTTATGACACAACGATGATGCAGTAATTACCCTTTTAAGGAAATATTAACATAATTGATGTTATAAATACTCAAATGAATATAATTTGAGACTTTTTATGAATTACACTAATTTTCTAGGTTACTATGATATATTAGTGTTTATTTAATCAACTTGGTTCGAACATATAATTCTGTTACGACTTTCAGAAAAATCATATATCAAATAGTGTCAAAATTGACACAAAATAGTTTTTAAATCAAATATTATATTATTAATTGTTATTTTATTCCTAAAAATATAAGGTTCGGCCAAAGGACATAGCTAAGCATATATATATTAATAATAAACAATTTGGGGTTCGTTTGGCATGTTATAGTAAGTGTATTAACCATATAGTGAAAGAAAACAAAAAGACACGGTAAAAGTTAAATTATTTAACTTAGAGTTAAATCTAATTGATAAGGTTTAAATAATAACCTAAACTTGTCTAAATCCTATTGGTTGATAGTATTTCGACCCATCCCTACTTTATCTTCGAAATAAGACCCTTTGGAACCATTGTAAACCGATTTTTACTTTAATATAAAATAATATTTTGAGATATTCCTAAGGTGCCCCTCTCCTCCCTTATAAAAGGGCACCTCCTCCCCCTCCTTCTCACACCAATTTGAGCACTCAAGCTCGGACAACCCCTTCCAAAAATCTCTTCTCCACTTCCCTAGAAACATCCTAGAGGTTCTGGTCTTCCTCAAAGACCAATTTTAGTTCCCTAAGAGGAGGTCTCCAAAAGGCGCTTCAAAGAAGAGGTAATTACCGTTACCAATTCTTTCATCTTTATTTCTTCTTCCACTTCTTCTTCTTAGGTTGTTTCATTATGAAGTAATAACATCAGTACCACTCATATACTGATATGTTATTATAAGTATGAAACAACCCTATTTCACCATCTATCTATCCTACGGAAAAAGAAATCACCGCGCGTGCGTACGTACGGAATACCGTCTCTACACCGTGGTGTAATCTATTTTCCACCACCACCTTACATGGATGGGTATAGTGGTGTAAAGAATAACTATACATAGTTATTACAACATCATATTGATTCTGATATATTGTATAATCCACTCCAATTCAATTCAATATTTATGGAAATGATATCATCGCTCGTGCGTACGTACGGACTACCGTCTCCACGACGCGATGAGATTCATTCTCCGTGTTAACCATTTAAGAATGATTATAAAGCATATATAAGAAATAATAATGAAATATATGACATTATAAAGCTACTGGAATTATGTATATATATACATATGTATGTCATCTACTTACTTCCATTTCAAGACAATAAGGAAAGGAAAACAGCGTTCATGCGTACGTACGGACTACCGTCTCCATGAACGGTGTTTTTAATTTTATTTATCTACCTATTATATATATATATATATATATACAGAATATATATGATATATAAATCATATTTTATATTCAGGTAGTATGTAAATCATGATATAAGTAATAATAATATCAAGAACAACAAGTCAAAACACCTACGATAAATGAAACGATTTTACCCAAAACGCATCATTAACATGGAATTTACAAAAGAACGGGTAATATAATGTCATAAGTGAACCATATATGATATCATAACAATGAATATGATTCTGTAATAAGTCAATAACATGATTTAAATCATTATACAGGAGGTTCGGACACTTACAAAGCAAGTCGGACCTAAGGTAAGGGAAATATCACAATCTCATTTTTATCCGAGATTGTTTATTCGTAAGTATTTACTGGGGTGTATTTTGTCATCCACATCCATGTTTCATCAATATGTAATATTATTTCCATTCATCTACAAATGTTTAAATCCTATTTTACCCTTCGGTGAGTTTTTAGTAAAAGATATGAAAGGAATCTTTTGTCGTTTTTTCGTACGAGGTACTTTTTGACTTTTCCGACAAAAGTACGAAGAATGTTTTTTTTAACTTATACGGCATGAATGGATTTTTAAAACATTATTTCAAAGAAGCTCCCTTTACAAGTATTCAAGTTTATTTTTAATCAACTTCTTTTAGTTTAAAATTGTATGACATGTTAAGAAAGTAAAAGTGTTTTTGAAGAAGAAAGGATATTTTCCTCAAGAATGGAGTTCAAGTATTTTATCAAAATTATTTTCCATCTAAGATAATAAAAGGGTTCTGTTTTTATCCCTATTATTACATTGGTTTGATTATGTTGTGATGGAAATATTTTTATCTTATATGATTTGTTTTATGATGTCATGATGTTTCAAGAATCCCATTTTGTTACATGTGTTATGCGATGATGTATGATTTATGATTATGTGGCACACATAAGAAAGGATTCATTATAAGATGGGTGGGACCTATATCTCCCTCCAATGCATTGGGTAAAGATTTTATATCTCATGAGATAGACAGGGCTGGAACGGTAGGTTATACCGGTTCAGTGAAACAGGACTGAAATGAGGGTTACTCGATTCAGAAAGGGACATTGTCCACTAAGATAGTCTTGGCAATTAGTCTTGACTAACAAGAAATGATTATCTATGATTATTTGTGTATGCCACAAAGTTTCATGTTTTAAGTTATGATTATTGGGATTACTTTTTCACTGCCATGATTTATCCCATGATTATGAAATTATGCTCTCTTTTGCAGGTTATGATTTCCAAAATGTTATGTTCTTATGAATATGATGTGATTGATATTTATTTTGTTTACCCTTACTGAGCATTTGAGCTCACCCTTTTATGTTTTCTTTTCCCCAGGATATAAAGAAAGGTTTTAGGTAAAAAAGAAAAAAAAGGAAGATCTTTATGGGAGATTTTGAAGATCTTTCACCACGATTAGAAGATTATAGTCCGAGTTTCCAAAGACACTAAACTATTACGGTCCTTGTGTGTGTGTTTTTTTAATGTACTAAGTATTCCGCAAAAGTAATGTAATGTCAATGTACGTCAAGATACGGGTCTCTACAGTTGGTATCAGAGGAAAGGTTTAGTCAACCTTTGGAAACTAGGATGCGAAAACGTTAGTGAGATCCCTAGAGATATTTCTAAGGTATGTCTAGGGATGTCTCTAAGGTTAAGTATACGTATAGGTTATAGTCCTAGAATTTCTCTAACGATCTTATAATTTAACCTAAGATGTTAGATATTGAGGGTACTACCCCTTTATTATGTTGTTTTCCCTAGCATGATTTTTTCCTCTCACACTATTCTTTTGGGGTTTTAGACGATGGCTGGAACCCGAAGGAACCGTGTTGATCAATGCAATGGACAATGCAATGATTGTCCCCCTGAGCAACCAAACAATATGGGAGCTGGAATGCAAAATCTTGTAGCCATGCTCACACAACTTTCTCAAGCTATGAATCATGCAGGACTTCCAAACGAGCAAAGGAAGGAGCAACATTCTGTTGAATCCTTCATGAGGCAGCGTCCGCCTTCTTTCAGTGGGTCTTCTGATCCATTAGTTGCTGAACAATGGATTAGTACTACTGAAAAGATATTTTCAGTTCTTCAATGTTCTGAACATGATAAGGTCATCTTAGCAGTATATCGTTTGGAAGGTGAAGCTGATCAATGGTGGAATCTTATCAAGAATACGAGGCAAAGAGATGAAATTGATTCCATGGAATGGGACGAGTTCAAGAACTTGTTTTTCAGTAAGTAATTCCCTCGTATTCTTCGAACGAAGATGGAGAAGGAGTTTCTTGAACTAAAGCAAAAGGATGATGAATCTGTTGGTATATACGAAGCGAATTTTACAATACTTGCAAGGTATGAATCTGGCATTATCATCCAACCTGAAAGTAAAGTTGATCGATTTTTCAGTGGCTTAAAACCAAGTCTTCGAAGGGCATTAGCTATAAGAGACTTCAGTAGCTATGAAGAAATTGTGCGTTGTGCTATCAAGGTAGAAATGGAAGTTGGTGTTACATATCCATCTCATGGTTTTGACAAGAAACGAAAGATGGAGTTCAAGGAGAAATCTCAGAATAATGGTGAAAAGAAGATGAATATTTCCTTATGCACAAAGTGTGGAAAGAAGCATGGTGGAGATTGTCTTAAAGGGACAAGAAAATGTTTTAAGTGTGGAAAAGAAGGTCATCGAGCAGCTGAGTGTCGAAGTAATGGAAAAAGGGATTCTAATGAAGTGAATAAAGCAAACACTGCAGAGAACACACAACCAACACTTCAATGCTTCAAGTGCAAGGAGATGGGACATTATGCCAATAAATGCCCTAATCCAAGGGTTAGTGATGATCGACATGAGCAACCGCTTAAGGCAAAGGACAAAGGGAAGTCACATGCGATCACTATTGGCAATGTTGAATATGACAACGATGTGGTGGAATGATTAAGTTTTTATGTAATGGGATTCCAAAATAATGTTGTATCATGGAATATTGGAATATTTATGTATTGGTCTAATGTGGTATTCAAAGTGATTGAGATATTATGCGCATAATGAAGGGAAAACGAGAAAATGAAATGTTTAACAGTATTCATGAGCTCATGATTGATATAAGGACCAAGTGATATCATGGTTTGAGTATATAGAATTTTGAGGATTTTGGTATGTGGAAAGTGTTAACTTTTAACTGCATTCAAGTTTTCACTAAGGTTCAATGGGTATTCAAGAGAGTACAAGATTAAGGCCTTTGAATGTTTGGAATGTGTCCAACAAGATATATCTTATGATATATGGGGATCAACGATGGTATTAAATCTCTGGTAATCGTTTTAACTATGTTATGAGAATGGACTGCAGTATTATGGATAGGACTAAAGATTGTAATGGATTATGTTGGACATAAGTTAGTATTAAGGATAGAAGTTTTTTTGATATTATTGGATGTTATAGTAATATAGTTTTAGAAAAAGGACAACCTGCAGGACGGGCGACAGCCCATCGCTTCGGACAAGGCTGTGGGAATCGAACCCACAACCGAAGTGCGACTGGCCTTTATTGCCTACCACTGGCCTACAGGAAGTCCCTGTTTAGTAGAAACTAGTTTTATTATATTAAGCAGTATGATATATGAAGTATAAGTCCATTTTAGGAACTATATATGATTAATCTCACTATAGATCGACTTATGTATATAATTTTTGCTAACCTTTTGTTTGAGACAGATGGAATGACCCGTCATTCTATCACATGATCTGCTAACACTTCACGAATAACAAATTCAACTTCATTTATTTAAGAGATGAAGTGGAAATTGTTCTAGGCACGAACAATAGTGAGATTGTACCAAAATAAAGAAAGTATTTATTCCAATTCAAATTTTCAACTTTCGGGAAATGATCTTGAAAACCAAAAATGTTGTCATAGTGATCTTATACCTGATGAATCGGATGGTACCTTAGATCGTCACAAATTTATGGATTTGTGATTATTGTCTTTTCCATAGCCATGTTCTCTACCACTCTCCATCAGAACATGATGGTTAGATTTCTCTTCCATATCCATATTTTCACCTATGTGGAAACCCAATGATTAGTTTATTTGGGTAACCGTTACGTTTCATACTTTTGTTTTTAAGGATTGGTTTTGATATTCCTTTTTACGATGTGGGTTTCTATTAAAGAAACTTTCAAATAGTAAACCATTTATAACCCCGACGAATTTCGAGGGCGAAATTCATTTTAAGGGGGGTAGAATGTAACAGCCCAAGATTTTATAAAAAATATTCTTTTTAATTTTATTAATGTCTTGTGTTGTACGCTACACCAAAAGGAGCTTGCACAACACGCATCCTTGACTTGCCTTGCATTACACGCAATCGCGACCTTCCTCGATAGCGTGTGTAATACGCAATACCGAGTTTCACTAAACAACGATATGCTATTAAAATATTATTAAAACTAGCCGGTATGAATAGTAATAACCACTTTTTAAAATTATGTAAATCTTATTTTTCAAAATGAACTTCATTTTTGGATTCGGAGTATCGAATTTAGCCTAAGGTGAAATTTTGGTACATTTCGGATAACTTTCATATTCTGATGAATAGTTAAAATTACTAAATTATAATTAAAAAACAACTTTTTTAATCGAAATAATTAATAGTGATAAATTATTAATTGTATTAGTTTTAAAGTATATTTAGAATATATTTTTACAATTTAATACAATGTTGGTCATTGGATGTAATTGCACATTTAGACCAGACATAAACAAGTGCCAATCTTTTGATAGATATTGTTTCTTAAAAACATGCTATTTGTTTTAACAGCGGGATTTAATTATAAAATTAATTAATGAAACTTCTATGTTATGAATTTGGTAAAATAGACTTCATTTTTGAATTCGGAATATGAAATATAGCTTAGGATGAAATTTTGGCATTTTTCTGAAAACCTTCATTTTTTGATGAATAGTGAAACTACTAAGTGGTAGTTAAAAAACTGAATTTTTCATAAAACTTAATTTTACCGCTTCTGTGAATGGAATTTAAAAAATGCGAGAGACATGGTTGATGTCAGTAAGGAAAATGTGGTTTAATGAGATGAAAATAATTTTTTGTGAATAGTAACTTTTTACTTTTATTTACCACGGTTAAAAGTAAATAGGGTAATTAAGGGTAAGAATGATATTAATATTACCCTAACACATGTCCTAATTCTATTGGACAAGTGTATCTCGACCAAAAACAACCTTATGTGTAAAATATTATCATTTAGGCCCACTTGGATTAGATTAGGACATTTATTGTTATTTAATTCAAAGAAGAGTTAAAAGAGTTAAAATCAATGTTTATTCACTAAATCATTTTTAATATGGTGTTATACATAAGATAAATTAGACTATAAATATTCATTAGAAAGCTAAAACTATTTCCTACATAATGATATTTTATTTATAATTTTTAGACTTTAAATAAATTAATTTATTTGTGACACAACGATGATGCAGTAATTACCCTTTTAAGGAAATATTAACATAATTGATGTTATAAATACTCAAATGAATGTAATTTGAGCCTTTTTATGAATTCCACTAATTTTCTAGGTTACTATGATATAGTAGTGTTGATTTAATCAACTTGGTTCGAACATATAATTCTGTTATGACTTTCACAAAAATCATATATCAAATAGTGTCAAAATTGACACAAAATAGTTTTTAAATAAAATATTATATTATTAATTGTTATTGTATTCCTAAAAATCTACGGTTCGGAAAAATGACTTAGATAAGGATATATATATTAATAATAAACAATTTGGGGTTCGTTTGGCATGTTATAGTAAGTGTATTAACCATATAGTGAAAGAAAACAAAAAGACACGGTAAAAGTTAAATTATTTAACTTAGAGTTAAATCTAATTGATAAGGTTAAAATAATAACCTAAACTTGTCTAAATCCTATTTGTTGATAGGATTTCGACCCATCCCCACTTTAGCTTCGAAATAAGACCCTTTGGAACCATTATAAACCGATTTTTACTTTAATATAAAATAATATTTTGAGATATTCCTAAGGTGCCCCTCTCCTCCCTTATAAAAGGGCACCTCCTCCCCCTCCTCCTCACACCAATTTGAGCACTCAAGATCGGCCAACCCCTGCCAAAAATATCTTCTCCACTTCCCTAGCAACATCCTAGAGGTTCCGGTCTTCCTCAAAGACCAATTTTAGTTCCCTAAGAGGAGGTCTCCAAAAGGCGCTTCAAAGAAGAGGTAATTACCGTTACCAATTCTTTCATCTTTATTTCTTCTTCCACTTCTTCTTCTTAGGTTGTTTCATTATGAAGTAATAACATCAGTATCACTCATATACTGATATGTTATTATAAGTATGAAACAACCCTATTTCACCATCTATCTATCCTACGGAAAAAGAAATTACCGCGCGTGCGTACGTACGGAATACCGTCTCCACGCCGTGGTGTAATCTATTTTCCACCACCACCTTACATGGATGGGTATAGTGGTGTAAAGAATAACTATAAAAAGTTATTACAACATCATATTGATTCTGATATATTGTATAATCCACTCCAATTCAATTCAATATTTATGGAAATGATATCATCGCTCGTGCGTACGTACGGACTACCGTCTCCACGACGCGATGAGATTCATTCTCCGTGTTAACCATTTAAGAATGATTATAAAGTATATATAAGAAATAATACTTAAATATATGACATTATAAAGCTACTGGATTTATGTATATATATACATATGTATGTCATCTACTTACTTCCATTTCAAGACAATAAGGAAAGGAAAACAGCGTTCATGCGTACGTACGGACTACCGTCTCCATGAACGGTGTTTTTCATTTTATTTATATACCTATTATATATATATATACAGAATATATATGATATATAAATCATATTTTATATTCTGGAAGTATGTAAATCATGATATAAGTAATAATAATATCAAGAACAACAAGTCAAAACACCTATGATAAATGAAACGATTTTACCCAAAACGCTTCTTTAACATGGAATTTACAAAAGAACGGGTAATATAATGTCATAAGTGAACCATATATGATATCATAACAATGAATATGATTCTGTAATAAGTCAATAACATGATTTAAATCATTATACAGGAGGTTCGGACACTTACAATGCAAGTCGGACCTAAGGTAAGGGAAATATCACAATCTCATTTTTATCCGAGATTGTTTATTCGTAAGTATTTACTGGGGTGTATTTTATCATCCACATCCATGTTTCATCAATATGTAATATTATTTCCATTCATCTACAAATGTTTAAATCCTATTTTACCCTTCGGTGAGTTTTTAGTAAAAGATATGAAAGGAATCTTTTGTCGTTTTTCGTACGAGGTACTTTTTGACTTTTCCGACAAAAGTACGAAGAATGTGTTTTTAACTTATACGGCATGAATGGATTTTTAAAACATTATTTCAAAGAAGCTCCCTTTACAAGTATTCAAGTTTATTTTTAATCAACTTCTTTTAGTTTAAAAGTTTATGACATGTTAAGAAAGTAAAAGTATTTTTGAAGAAGAAAGGATATTTTCCTCAAGAATGGAGTTCAAGTATTTTATCAAAATTATTTTCCATCTAAGATAATAAAAGGGTTCTGTTTTTATCCCTATTATTACATTGGTTTGATTATGTTGTGATGGAAATATTTTTATCTTATATGATTTGTTTTATGATTTCATGATGTTTCAAGAATCCCATTTTGTTACATGTGTTATGCGATGATGTATGATTTATGATTATGTGGCACACATAAGAAAGGATTCATTATAAGATGGGTGGGACCTATATCTCCATCCAATGCATTGGGAAAAGATTTTATATCTCATGAGATAGACAGGGCTGGAACGGTAGGTTATACCGGTTCAGTGAAACAGGACTGAAACGAGGGTTACTCGATTCAGAAAGGGACTTTGTCCACTAAGATAGTCTTGGCAATTAGTCTTGACTAACAAGAAATGATTATCTATGATTATGTGTGTATGTCACAAAGTTTCATGTTTTAAGTTATGATTATTGGGATTACTTTTTCACTGCCATGATTTATCCCATGATTATGAAATTATGCTCTCTTTTGCAGGTTATGATTTCCAAAATGTTATGTTCTTATGAATATGATGTGATTGATATTTATTTTGTTTACCCTTACTGAGCATTTGAGCTCACCCTTTTATGTTTTCTTTTCCCCAGGATATAAAGAAAGGTTTTAGGTAAAAAAGAAAAAAAAGGAAGATCTTTATGGGAGATTTTGAAGATCTTTCACCACGATTAGAAGATTATAGTCCGAGTTTCCAAAGACACTAAACTATTACGGTCCTTGTGTGTGTGTTTTTTTTAATGTACTAAGTATTCCGCAAAAGTAATGTAATGTCAATGTACGTCAAGATACGGGTCTCTACACTCATAAAATATTTTCCTATGTCATGTTCCTTTGTGGTAGCTCTGGTTGTTCTCTTTCATGGATTCCACATCCATTTATTTCATATTCCAGCTTATCTATTACCATGACAAACTACTTGGTTACAATTCCCACCATTCCCAATTACGGATTCAGAAAGATATCAGCCTCTTGGTTCCTCCCAACTTCATCCTACATGTTTCTTCTATGGAAAACCATTCTGAACAGACATATCTTAGATGAAGAAACATGGTAATATTTTAATTATATACTATTTAAACACAAAAATAAGGTAAAAATCATATATTGTATTTTCTTAACATCATCCCAACCCTTAAAGTTATCTAAACCGTGATCTGGTACCAACTATAAGGACCCGACCATAAACATTACATAATCTATCTATTTCAACTAGATTTCACTTCATTACATTCCCAAAGATCTTTTTTGTTTTATAGTTTTATAAATTTAGGAGATAAATCATACATATCAACCCACAATCATACAAAATGGGTTCCATGAAAATAGTATCCATTTATTCCAAAACATAAAAATTTTAACACAAAACAAAAACATGATTTCTTTGAGAAAATTTTGACGCTCTTTTCCATCACAGAGTCTAACAACTGAAAAATGGAAATACCTTAGTCCAAACTAATTCATCCTTCCGAAGAAACATCAAAAATTGACAAAGTCATGAACAAAGATTTTTTTACACTTGGGTCGCGCATGTTTCAGCATGGTCATGCAAGTAGACTTTTGCGCCTCATATTGGTCGCGTAGGTGACTTGAACGCCCTAAGTTATTTTCACCCATGGTCTTCAAAGGCCAATAAATACCCATGTGGGCCCCCCATTACGCGAGGAAAAAATCCAGAAACTCAGATTTGAGCTCTCGGCGCCATAGTCTCTTCTCAAAGCCTTCTGAACACTTCTAAGGTAATTTCTTACCTTGAAAGGAAGATCTAAAGAGGGGGAACCTGGCCTAAGTGTTGAAATTCATCAACACCTGTGTGCCTAAGTGTCTAACCCTTCAGGGAATTGAAGACACTTGAGCACTGCCTTATCCCTTCAGTAGAACTTGTGCACCACTCATTTAAAAGACTTTAGGGATAATACTAAGGGCTTGAGCCAAGCCTCTACCAAGTATTACCCTATGGGTTGACCGTCACGCACACACACCTGTGTCACGCAGGTATACCTACGTGACGAGGACCTTTGTGCCCAAATAGGACCTGCGTGCCTACCTTCTTTTGGGTGCCCCTCTTATCCATTCATCTCTTTTCTTCAAACCCACCTATCCTATTCATGATTTATCCTTCAGAATCCTCTTCAAATCCATTTATGGCATGATTACTTGGTTGGATTCCTTATCTAAAAGGAATTCTATGGAACATCTCTCAAAACCTAGTGATTTACATATCTTCGTTTCACTATGGTTAGAGATTTCATTTATTCAACCTCATACTTTAAGATGAGAAGATCATTTTGGGAATCCTCTTTAGGAGTAATCCCCAAGTCCCCTATTCATGGACCTCCATTCCCGAAGTAAGCACCAATCATAATTTCCTAACCTGGGCCTCGTTTTCAAGAGTAATCCCTAGTCTAAGTCCCCAAATATGGGCATCCTCTTTAGGAGTAAGACCCATGATCCCAAATATGGGCATCCTCTTTAGGAGTAAGCCCCAAATCCCAAATTCCTTAACTTGGGCCTCCTTCTCAAGAGTAAGCCCCAGTTCTCAAGTCCCCTATTCATGGGCCTCCTTTTCAGGAATAAGCCCCTGTCATAATTTCTATTAACCAGTCTTAACTTTTTTTGATTTGGGCTTCCTTATCAAAAATAAAACCCAATCACAAGTCCCCTTCTAATTTAGGAATCCTCATCAGGAGTAAGCCCCATGTTAGAGTATCCAAATCTCCATAAAGCACATATACCTTTATGGACCCTGTTCTCAGGCTTCTTCTCTAAAGCAAGTCCTTATATTTCCCTATTTGGGCAATAATACATATATAAGCACCATATCATTCCTTGTGACCACATATTTCATGGCACAAATAGTCAGGTTTACTGATACCTCTTTTTTCTCACACTGAGCATGACTCACGTGAGTTTAGAGTGTAAAAGTAACCACGACACATGTCTTTGGTCCTTTAATCATACGTAAGCCCCATAATTCCCTACCAAACTACGTGGACATTGATCTCTACCTTAAAAGTGGAGTACGTAGGAAGCCTTTCTAAGGTTTAATCCCATTACCCATTAATTATCATCCATAACATATGACGTTAAACTATATCTTAAATCCTGAACTACGTGGGTTCTGATTCCATTTCTAACAAGGATAAATAGGTAGCACATCTACGGGTATGATCCCAACTCTAAAATACTTCATGTCCTTCTGAACGACAATAAACTTTAAGTGCCCCGCTGAGTGTCTTTAAAACCAATAAGGTTATCATAATGAACAAGAGATATTTATATAATGTGTTGAAGGATACCATTGACTAAGAATATATAACAAATACAGATGATTTTATATCGATGAAGAACCTCAAATACATATAAAAGATTCTCTAAATCTCATACATATTAATCATTGATTCTCAGATCTTAAGGAAAGACCATTTTCATACTTGGTAGTGTAATAAGGATTCACGAACATAACTTAAATCTACAAAGAGAGTCCCAAAGTAGACAATAATTCCCCCCAAAAAGGTGTGATGATTATAACCTCCCATTTTGTCAACCAATGCAAATTCTTAAGCCTCGTCGGTCCACAACTAATGAGCACCTACCTTTGGAAAGTAGGTCTAAATGGATATAGAATCACTAGATATTTCTAGTTCTATGAATAAACCTGTTAGAAAATGATTGGAAGGTTTGAACCTTAAATAAACAAGGTCATCCCTATTTTCAGAGGAAACAAAAAATGGTGAACTCGACGTGAATCCTTAACCAAGTTAAAATGATGCTTTACTTATTTGTTATGCCCATATTTAAACTCAATGAAAGGCCCAACAAAACAATCAATAACATATGTGCTCATCCAAAAGATATAGTGGCCGAACATATCTTCATTATGTCTGTTATATCAAACAGGAACTCTTTTCCAAGATTTTATTCATTGCAAAAATGGCTTCTCTAAAGTTCACACCTGTGAATGCCTCTGCTGTGAATACCTCTACTACTACTCATGCTAGATCATTGTCCGCTTTGAGGACGACATCACCTACTCAGCATCTTCAATGTTGGGTATCAAATGCATGGGTTAAGGAATACCGTCGACATTGTACCATTCCAACTCTGGAGGCCACTAGAGAAGCCCTCCAAGTCAATAATTCACCCTGGTTGTCCGGACAACAACGACCAGTGATCAAGAAGCTGGTGGTTCCAACCACCATTTCCAACTGTTCCGGGTCATTATCCCCGAAACGCAATCCCCATTACCTCCCATATTCTGGGGAGGTGAATGAGAAGGCCACTCAAGGCCTTAATTCAATGAAATAGGAGTCCTTCTCAAGGGATACCACCAAAAATCACCACTAGACTCGTACGACAGTGCGCCCTCCACATGATGAGGGTGTCGTCTCCAGGCGTTCAACTCAGGTTCCTCGAACCCGAGCAGGCAAGAAGAACCACCAGAGACGACGACCGGTCAACAGTGAGTAGGTTCTTATTTCTTCTATTTTTGGAGAATTCCACCAACCTAACTTGGAGGAATGAAACGAGAGGTCACCCACACCATTCCGTTTTAATCCTGCTGTCCAGCAGACTCGTCTGACAAGAACATGCCATTCCCGCCATGAAATTCCAGTGGAGTACTATAGAAAGGAACATACACCTGTTTATAAATTATCATATAGTCAGTAGGCTCGCCTGACTACATACGATGAAACCCACCAACCCAATGTGTTGACAACTAGTAAACAGGCACATACACTTACTTACACTCATCAATCCTGCCAGCAGTCTTGTCTGCCATTATTGAAGGAAGTTCATCATCCATGTTCGGCGGATTTAAATCAGCAAGCACATACACCTTCTGTTATTGATCAAGCCTACCAATAGTCTTTTTTGGTAGCACCTGGAGAAGTCAATTGGAAATCCCTAATGACAGATGGGAGGCAGACTCAACTCTTTTCCTCCACACATGAGTACTGTCAGAATTCACTGACAGGAAAAGGAGGATAGGAGCTAGAACACACACCTACTCCAAGCACAGAATGGAGGTATATTCCCATTCTGGAAGCTAAAGTCACCGAACACAATCTAAAAATGATGAAGAAGGAGATGAAAATCCTTGCTCATATTCTGGATGCCTGCCAGGATATTATAACAGCTTTAGCAGCATCACAGGGAAAGAAATGAAAATCTATCCCTACTAGTGGAGTGACACATCAACATATCACTCCGGAACATATACACACCTTTGTTCCAGTCCAAGAGGGTTTTGGGGAATACTCACCCACATCATACAAACAACCAATTCAGGCACATACACCTAATTTGAGTGGATATAATCTGCCTAACATGACTATTTATCTTGAACAGGCACATACACTTGCCCATAATAACCACTTTTGTCCAAAATTGGTTCCCAAAGTGAGTAAGAAGGCATCTAAGAAAAAGACTCGTCTAACACAATCAGGAAATCAAGAGCCAATCTGTAATAAGGCCTTGATCGATGCTGGAGTTCTTGATGCACTCAGACAATTATCTGTTGCAACTCAGGATTCTACTCTCTCATTTCCCAATAGTGGGAACATTAATTCTGAAGGGCTGCATCCGACACTTCCTCGTGAAGGCTTGCTTCATGACAGTTCGGTCAATCTTGAAGTATCATCTTCAAGTTAGAGCCACTTCAACCCTCTACGTGGCCAGAAGTCTAAGGAGAAAGAGGTTTCATCTTTTAATGTAACCCACCATGTTGGTCCTCCCTATGATGATGAATTTAGCTGGGAAATTCCTCTCTGTAGTAGTAATTCACATTTCCTGGAAAATGCTCTAATAGACAATGTAGTGACGAGAAAGACCTCTTATCTTGAGGCACTTGAAAATGTGAAGCCAGTCATGTATGATGCGTTACCACTAGCAGGTGAAATACTTTCTCAAGAAGGAGATAGCCCAGGGTGTAGGTCATTCTCTGAACCTCCCCTAAGTCATGCATCTTCTAATTTGGTAAATGAACTCTCTACCAATATTTTTGAATCCGATGAAGAAACAAGGAAGCACCAACTCTTTTCTAATCAGGTAGAACAATCTTCATTTAATGATAAAGAGGAAGTGATGAATATGAGAAAACAACTAGAAAAAGGTGATGTCCCAGTCATGTTTTGGCCATTGGCTGACTCTCAGTACAACATTCCAGAGATTTTGATGGAAGGTTGTATTCAAGATATTCGTCTCAACATGTGGAAAAATCTTTTTCAATTGAAAAAAAATATTATCTTATGATGATTATGAAAATCATGTCCAGATAATATAAGGGTTACGATGCCAAATTCATTTGTCTTCTCTCTCAGTTTCTCGATATCTGAAGGCTGAAAAGCAGCAGAGATCCCTTCAACATTCATGCCTTGGAACATTAAAAAGATTGTGTCAGTTATTTTCCAATGCCCTATCTATTATTCAAATCAGGGGATGGGGTTTTCTTGGAGAACTACATTTCACTGTACTCTCCAGCCAACAAAGCCCACGAAAAATGGTCTCATGCAATGTTATTGCCCATGGCCAGCCACAGCCAATTGGATTTTTTTGTAATCAAAGGCTCGCTCAAGAATAGGCCTCAACTAGTTCTTCTCAAAATCAGCATGTAGAGAACACGTTGTCGAATTACTCTTGCATCAGGGCAATGAGAATATCAAATATGCTTCTCGTTTAGAGCGAGCACATCATCAAGTGACAGAGGTGTCAGAAATCATCGAACTGTCATTTGAGCCAGGTGATTTGAGTGGATGTAGGTTGATGCATCCATCCAATTTACAGACTAAAGTCTATAAGATCATAAGATATTTTAAGAAAGTCTCAGATGTGGCATCTCAAGAACCACCCCATCTTGCCAGACTGGGGACTCTTTTAGCCCAACCCTCGGAATCAGCCAATAGGTTTCGAGGAGTTGAACAGGAACAACCCCTGTCCACCGGACAAGGGACTTTTTCAGATCCTCAATTTCTTCCTCAAGGAAATTCAGTTTTCTCTCGATTAGGGAAGAAGACACAAGAGGAAAAAAGAGCCGAATTATCAGGAGATTCCCTCCAAATTACAGTTAGTCAAGGAGCTCCCGAGGGATCAATTCAACAGAAGGCAATGTCTCATCAGGGACATGGAAAAAGACAATATCGCAAAAATGCCGATAGAAGAGATGCAATGAGTTATGCATCAATAAATTTCATCAATGTTGTTGTTGATCCTCCAAAACATGAGGCTCACTCAGAGGGATCAGATGAGGAAGTTCCTGCTCAAGAGGTTGTACACACAGACGCAAATGAAGAAAGTGTACATACACAAAACCAAAGGCATACCCAGAATCTAGGTATTCCTTCAAATAACCCACTTCCCCCTCTCCAAAAGGGATCCAACAAGGGGAAAGGAAAGAATCAGGCTACGTTTCACCCTTCCTATGGAGAATTCCAATCTCTCTCGTTAGAGTAAATATTTTCACAAGAGGAACTACAAGAAAAATGCCGTTTAACAGCAGTTTTTTGGTGGCAGTTTTTGAAACAGCCGTGAAATGCATTTCGGGCCACCATTTCGCGGCGGTTTTTAAACCGCCGCGGAAAAACCGCCGCGAAATGCAAAAAAAAATTATTTTTTTATTTTTATTTATTTTTATTTTTTAAAAATTTTATTCAAGGATTAGCGGCGGTTTCGGTAAAACCACCGCGAAATGAAATGAAAAAAATAAAAAAACACTAGAAACCCCGAAATCACTAAAACAACCATAACTTTTGATCTGGGCGTCTGTTGAAGTGCCACGACCAGTCAAATCGAAGTTCATGAAGAGATCAAGAGGCACATATAATCAAAACCATGAGACGGTCTAAGGTGCATAAGATATTAGAGTTATAAGAAAGATGAAAAAAGTTCTCCAACTTCAAACAGCCATAAATTTCGCTCCAGGTGTCCGTTTGGGCTCTACCACATATCAAATCGAAGCCAGCAAAGAGATCTACGCACCAATTCGACACAAGCAAGCTTCTGTCGTGTTTTTCGACCCCAAAAACTCCTTCTAAGGCCTCCAAAACCCCATTTCCATCACCGGTGTCCCGTCGAACTTTTCTTCAAAGGGACCTAACTTTCGATCCGCGTGTTAGTTCCACCTCCTCCACCTGCCAGATCATAGCTCATTCCATGAGCTTCAGTTTGACTGGTCGCAGAGCCCACATTCACTCTTAGATCATATGTTATGACCTTTTTAGTGGGTATCGGGTTTGTTTTGTTTTTCAATGCCTCATTTCTAGCACTCGTTCCACGTCAGCTTTTTTTAAAATGGTCGTAACTTCTGATCCTCCTGTCCATTCGGTCACTTTCACCTTTCAGGTTGAAGATCATTTCAGGATCATTGATTTGACAGGTCGCGGGTCTAAAACGGACTCTCAGATCATAAGTTATCTCCGTTAATGTGAGTCTAATGTTTTTGTCTCATTATAACCGTTTTGACGGGTTTTAACGGTTGCTCCATTTATTACTGTTTATTTGGGTTTCCATGACTTGTTATCTTTATCAATGGTTTTTTATGGGTTATTATGATGATTATGTTGAATTATTAAGGAGTTTTCCCGAGTTGTCACGAGTTTTCATGCGTTCTCATTCTTTCTAATGCCTCATTCTTCATATGCTTCTCCATCCATTTTTCATGCGTTTTCATGATTTTTCATCCCTTATCACGTCTTTTCATACTTTTTTCATGTGTTTCCTTTATTATTTATTATTTATTATTTATTATATATAATATACTTTAATTTATTTATTATCTATTATTTGTAACTGGTTATTTATTATTTATTATTTATTATTTATATTTATTTATTAGTTATTATTTATCAGTTATAATTTATTATTTTTTATTTATTATTTTTTTATTTATTATTTATATTTATTTATTATTTATATTTATTTATTATTTATTATTTATTATTTATTATTTATTTATTATTTATTATTTATATTTATTATTTATAATTTATTATTTATATTTATATTTATATTTATTATTTATTATTTATTATTCATTATTGATTATTGATTATTGATTATTTATTATTAATTATTTATATTTATGTATTATTTATTATGTATTATTTATATTTATTTATTATTTATTATTTATATTTATTTATTATTAATTATTTATTATTTATTATTTATATTTACTTATTATTTATTTATTATTTATTATTTATTATTTATTATTTATTATTTATATTTATTTATTATTTATATTTATTTATTATTTATTATTTATATTTATTGATTATTGATTATTTATTATTTATATTTTTTTTTATTTATTATTTATTATTTATATTTATTTATTATTTATATTTATTTATTATTTATTAATTATTAATTATTATTTATTTATTATTTATTATTTATTTATATTTATTTATTATTTATTTATTATTTATTATTTATTATTTATTATTTGTTATTTGTTATTTATATTTATTTATTTATTATTGATTATTGATTATTTAATATTTAATATTGATTATTCATTATTGATTATTGATTATTGATTATTTATTATTTATTATTTATTATTTATTATTTATATCTATTATGTATTTATTATTTATTATTTATTATTTATTATTTATTATTTATTATTTATTATTTACATTTATTATTTATGTTTATTTATTATTTATTATTTATTATTTATTATTTATTATTTATTATATATTATTTACTATTTAGTATTTATTCATTATTTATATTTATTTATTATTTATATTTATATTTATTTATATTTATTATTTATTATTTTTATTTACTTATTATTTATTATTTATTATTTATTATTCATATTTATTTATTATTTATTATTTATATTTATTTATAATTTATTATTTATATTTATTTATTTAGTATTTATTTTTTATTATTTTTTACTTATTATTTTTGTATTTTTTATTTTCATTTATTATTTATATTTATTAATTATTTATGTTTATTTATAATTTATAATTTATAATTTATTATTTTTTAGTTATATTTATTTATTATTTATATTTATTTATTATTTATTATTTATTATTTATTATTTATTATTTATATTTATTTATTACTTATTATTTATATTTATTATTTATATTTATTTTTTTATTTATTATTTATTATTTATTATTTAATATTTATTATTCATTATTGATTATTTATTATTGATTATTGATTATTGATTATTCATTATTCATTATTCATTATTGATTATTAATTATTTATTATTTATTATTTATTATTTATTATTTATTATTTATTATTTACATTTATTATTTATATTTATTAATTATTTATGTTTATTTATTATTTATTATTTATTATTTATTATTTATTTATTATTTTTTATTTATATTTATTTATTATTTATTATTTATTATTCCTTATTCCTTGTTTATTATTTATTATTTATTATTTATTATTCCTTATTCCTTGTTTATTATTTATTATTTATTATTTATTATTTATTATTTTTTATTATTGAGTTTGTATCAATTATTTATGTATTATTTGTTTTTTCAATTAATATATATAAGTATATTAAATTTTGTTTATTAACCACATGGCGAGCTTGCTGGAGTGGTAAAGTCTTTTGAAAATATGCAAGAGGTTAGGGGTTCAAATCTCACTAAACGCAGAATTTCTTTATATTGAATGTGCAGGAGGTTGAATGCAGAACTACTTCAAGGTAGTCTTCCTCCTAAGCATGCTGGTGTCAGTCAGCCAAGAGAATTTGTTGCATCTACTGTGATGGATCAAGAGTATGATCCTTTACCAATACACCTTCACAGGTCTAGTCTTATGGGTCAAGCGTAACAACAATCGGTGGTGTTATTTTCAGTTGCAGTACCAGCCAACACATCTATCAAAGCTCTAGTTATTGCACCTGCTCAAGTCCAAGATCAACCGTATGTTTCTAAAAAGATAATAACTACCATTGAGTAATTAATAGCTCGATTGGAAGCTATAGAAGGAAAGTGTGCACTGGTTCAACCGGAGAAAAGAGCTTACCTTGAATGTGTAGATGCAATTCCCCCCATCAAATTTTGCAAGTACCACATTCCCAATCATTAATGGTTTGGGAGACCCAGAGCAACACTTAACACATTTTGTTTCTCATTGTGATCCTATGATGGGAACCCCTCAGCAATAAGAAGCAGTTAAGCTCAGGTGTTTTGTAAAGTCATTACAAGGTCCTTCTTTTGTCTGGCATACTAGCTTGCAATCCCAGTCAATTACTGGATGGGAGGATCTCCATCAACGATTCTTTCTTCAATTCAACTCAACTTTTCCAAAGACAACAGTTTTTTATCTTAAAAATTGTATGCAAAGGGATAATGAAAGGGGTTCAGATTTCATTTTTCGCTGGAAGGGATTAACATATTCCATGAGCTTAGCACTCCCTCAAGAAGAGTTGTTGCCAATCTATGTGGCAAATATACATGATGAATTACGCACACCATTGATCCCTGTGAAATACACAGGAGGGTTTTGAGACCTTACTTCGATCACTCAACAGATTGAAGACTCTCTTACGAAGACTAATGATTAAACTCATGTAATTCCATCAACTCCATGATGGAGAATGGGTAAAGTATAGTCTGTACAATTTTGCTTAAACAAGCACCAGTACCTGCTTCTACTTCAAAACCTTCATCTTATCAAAGGGATCCTCCTCCTGAGCATCAAAAACAGAGTCCATTTCGTCAATACGATCAAAGAGATCAAATACAGAAACAATATGAGGATCTGAAGAGAAAATTTTACTCTTTCTGAAATGGAAAAGTTCTTGGTTACTTCATTTTGACTCTGGAAAATAATTTGGTTCAATTTCCAAGGCCCTAATGCCTAAAACGGAAGGAGATGAAGACTTTCCCAATTATTTCCCATTTCATCAGATGTTGGGGCATCCCATTCAGGAGTGTTTTGTCTTTAAAGACATCCAACAAATGGTGGTGGACTCAGGACAAGTCAAACTGAAAGGTTCTTCAGCTCATGTAGCATGTGTTACTGCTACAAATCCAGAGGAATAAGGTGAGTGGAAAGAAGTCAAAAACAAAAATGCACAATAATATGATGATTGGATGGTAAGGAAAACAATCAACCGAACTCATTCCATTTTGCGAACGCAATTGAAGAAACCAATTGTGTCTTCTTCTAAGAATGACACATCAGAACCCTCTTCATCAGAGGGAAAATCCACAAAGAAATGGCATAATTAAAAGAAAGATAAACAACCAGAAAAAGATGAGATCGTGTTAAAGCCCATGATGCCTTTGAATCTGGTAGATTTTATTCCATCTAATTTAAAGCCACAGGCACTACCCTGCCAAACAGCACAGTCTAAACTTTCTAATCATGCAGAATATTCATCAGATGAAGAGAAGATCTTTGGATCTGTTAATATGATTCATTTAACGTATCCTTATGTCAGTCATAGCTTCGATCTTGATGAGGCTGAGTTCCCTGTATTAAACATAGGAAATAGAGGGAGTTACAGAGGTCTGGGATACATAGGAGGACATGGATATCCCAGAAACCACTATTCCAATTCTACCCCTGCTAGAACTGTGCATGCAGTAGAAACTCATGGTAGGGCCCTTCAGCGGACTCAACAAGAATAAGCAAATTCTTCCACCAATAACAGATTCAGTCCTGGGACAGTTATTCTGGAGGATTGGTTAGAGGTTCTATATTCTACCTCTTAGCAAGTAAATGGACCTATTCGGTCTAATCTTCTAAATCAAGGAGTATTTCCAAGTCCTACCCTGATACAAGATGTATCTACTTACAAAGCATCAACTTCTAAGGCAACTTTGAAACCACATGTTCCTGTTGGGAAACAAAGACCATTGGATCAAAAATATGATGTCTTGAAACATTTTTCCCAATTACCGGCCAAGTTATCAATTTGGGATGCCTTGAATCTATCCAAGGATCTTTAGGAGTCACTTGTTGAGGCTTTGTCAAGTCCTCAGAAGTTCGAAACTAAAATTACTGCATCTAAAGTATACCATGTAGAGAATAATCCTGCAGAATTCCATGTAGTGATATCTTTCATAGATGAAGATGAAGATGATGTTGAGCATAGACTTATTAGATCTTTGTACTTATCTGGTAAGTTCAATGGTGTGCACATCCGAAGAGATTTCATTGATAATGGTTCTGGAGTCAACCTCATCCCCATTCGTACACTTCGTCGATTGGGCCTCACCAAATCCGATTTACCTCCTTCTACTTTAATGTTTCAAGGACATGATAAAAATAAACAAGAACCACTGGGTGAGATTAAATCATAACTCAGTTTAGAGACCTTGTATCCAATTCAAATTTCATGGTTGTTGATCATGATACATCATTCAATGTTTTTCTTGGAAGACCTTGGCTACATCAACTTGTGGATATCCCTTCATCATTCCATCAATGCCTCAAATATTGTTTCAATGGTCAAATTGGGACATTGTATGGTGATAAGTCCCGATTCAAAACATGTGAATCTCAATACATTGAGGCGGAATTCTATCACTAGAAAGGGAAGGAGAAATCCACAATAAGGGAGGTTACCAAGGATAATGCTCCATATGGTTTGGAAAAGATTCTTGTAAACCCATTAACACATGTGTGTACGAATTATGTGTTTCCTATGAGTAAAATTGACAGGATAGACCCAAATCCAAATACTCTTATGGAAACTTCCATAATGTCAATTACAGAAATCAAGCTAGACATCATGGGGGAAAGTGGTGATTCAACAAGAAATGATGGAATCTCAAATGGAGATATCTTCATTTCATCCACTGAAATCCAGCAATTATATACTTCTCCAAACAAACCAGAAGAAGTTATAGAAATGTCAGAGGTGAATGATGATGTCGATTCTCCATCCATCAACCCCTCTTTATTACCCAATGAAGACCCTTCATCATCAATAGGGTCAAAAATAGAAGCCTCTTCTTCAAGATGTTCAAATTATAACATCTCTCTTGATCATGGAAATTATAATGCATCATCTACTATGAAAGTAGAAAGAGAAGAAGTGACACATGTTGAAGAAGAAGAGGAAGATCTCATTGATGCTCCTCCAGAATTTGAAGTGGGTATCTCTACCACTGTGGATGAACTCAAAGAGATAAATCTGGGTACAAAAGAAGATCCAAGCCCCACTTTAATTAGTGCGACAATGAATCTTGAAGAGAAAGAAATGTATATTTCATTTTTAAAGAAAAATTGAGATATATTTTCATGGAACTATACAGAGATGCCAGGGCATGATCCTGATGTTGTTACTCATCATTTGGGTTTTCCGGCAGAACATCGAGGATTCAAACAAGCTGCAAGAAGAACACACCCAACTTATGCTTCCAAAATTAAAGCTGAAGTGGATAAGATTATCAATGCTAGATTTGTTAGAGAAGTTCAATATCCCAAGTGGTTTTCTAATATTGTCCCTGTGAAAAAATATGAATGAACAAATTAGAGTTTTCATTGATTTCAGAGATCTTAATCGGCATTGTATTAAGGTTGATTTTCCAGTTTTGATCATAGAACTCTTTATTGATGCAACAGATGGATATGAAGAACTATCTTTCATGGATGGATATTCTGGTTATAATCAAATCCGAATGGCTCCAGAAGATGAAGAATCTACAGTCATCGGAGCCCCTCAGGGTTTGTTTTGCTATCGGGTAATGCCATTTGTCCTAAAGAATGTAGGCGCAATATATCAGCATGCCATGCATTGTATCTTCAAATGCTTTTAGGGAAATTTTTTAAAAGTTATGTGGAATATTTGGTGGTTAAATCCAAAAAATGTTCTAATCACTTGGTGGATTTGGAAGTCATATTCCACAAACTTCGACAACACAATTTGAAGATGAACCACTTGAAATATGCTTTTGGCTTAACCTTAGGAAAATTTCTCGGCTATGTTGTACGCCATCATGGTAGCAAAGTCGATCCTAAGATAACAAAGTCAATCCTTGTTATGTCACCTCCTTGAAATTTGAAATAATTGAGAGGACATCAAAGACACTTGTCCTATATTTGGCGTTTCATCGCCAATTTGGCAAGAAAACGTTTACCCTTCACCAAATTGATGAAGAAGTGAGTCACTTACCAGTTGACTAAAGAATGTCAAAAAGCATTCCATATTCTCAAGAAATATCTCTCGAGTCCACCGGTATTAATGCCACATGTTGAAGGAAGACCACTTATGCTCTATGTGACAGCTTTAGAGCGATCATTGGGTGCCTTCTTTTCCCAGAAGAATGATGCTGGGAATAAAAATAGCCTTTACTATCTCTGTCGGACTATGGTTGAAGGAGATAACCGATATTCAAGTATTGAGAAGTGCTACCTGTCGTTAATTTTTACAGTTCAAAAGTTGAGACACTACTTGCAATATCATGAGGTCTAATTGGTATCTCGCAATAACCCGCCCAAATTCATCCTTAGTCTCCAATGCTTACATGACGTCTGGCAAGGTGGGCAGTTTTTTTGTAGCAATTTGATATCCAGTATGTGTCTCAAAAGGCAATAAAGGGTCAAGCTCTGGCTGATTTCCTTGCTGAACATCCTTCAGTATAAGATATATCTTCTAATATTGAGCTTCCAGATGAGGAAGTCTTTTTTATTCAATATAACATTCAAACATAGGAAATGTACTTTGATGGTGCTTCCAGAAGTCCAATAGGGAGGAAAATGGAAGATCCTAAATTCAACAAGGTTGGGTTAAGAATTGTGCTTATTTCCCCCAGAAAGGCAGTATTACCCTATTCCTTCTCATTTTTAGGAGGCAGTACAAATAATGAAGTAGAATATCAAGATCTTATCACAGGATTAAAGTTGGCGCTTAAAGCACATTTGAATTACTTAAAGGTGAAAGGTGATTTAAACATGGTAATAAAACAAGTCAATAAGGATCATGCCATCAGAAAAGAATAGTGAATCCCTTTGTATGATTACGTCAGAGAGTTAATGGAGGAATTTCCTTCAGAACTGACATTTTCTTATGTCCTGCGATCACAAAATGCTCAAGCTAATGCATTGGATAATATAGAGACAACTCTGGCAGATCCAAATTGGGATGAGACGATCATCAGTATTGCCCATCGTCGTACAATTTAACCTTATGTTCAAACCAGAAAAGAGGAAATCAATGAAATTAGTCCCATTCCTGAACCATATGGACATAATACAGAATGGATGACACCTATCAGGGACTACCTTTAAAATGGAACACTTCCACCTGATAGAGCTGGGAAAGAACAAATATGGCAACATGTGTTCAATTTTACTCTTTATGATATCCCTGATCTCCTAGAAAAATTCTCTAAAGAAGAGGTTTTGATGGAATTTTCTTTATATGCATTGATGGTGAAGAGACAATGGCTATCATGAAAGAAGTGCATGCAGGAGTTTAGGGTACCCATCAGTCCGGACAAAGACTATCTGATCAAATTTGAAGGCTATGATACTTTTGTCCTTCAATGATACATGATTTTGTTGATTTAAAAAAGAAGTTTCATTCTTTCCAAGTACATGAAAACTTCATTTATCAACCCCCAGCGTTTCTTCATAAAGCTAAATAATCATGGACATTTGCCACATGGGGAATGGATGTAGTGGGACTTAATCCTTCAGCTACATCTAAGCAGTTAAAGTACATTCTTACTACTACATACTTCTTTTCCAAATGGTCAGAGGAAATACCTCTCAAAGAAGATAGTTTTAAAAGTATTATTAGCATCATAATGTCTAACATCATTACCAGATTTGGTGTCTCTCAAACCATATTGAAGGAAAATGGCACCAACTTCTGTTCATCTGAGGTAAGGAAGTTGTATCAAGAATACAACATCAAATCCAACCATTCATCTCTGTATCATGCAACGGACAATGGCCAAATAAAATCCTTTAACAAGACTCTTTCAAACATACTGAAAAAGATGGTGGATAAAGATAAGAAGTCATATCCGGATAAACTTTTTCACACTTTATGGGATTATCAGACTACCACCCACACTACAATGCGGACAACACCATATTCATTGGTATATGAAACAGAAGTAGTCTTGCCCATTGAGGTTCAATTACCCTCGCACAGAGTATCCATTTGTGATCAGTCATCTACAGATGAACAATCTCGAAAGTGATTCTATTAATTGGAATTATTAGATGAGAAAAGATTGTGCACCTTGCACCACTTTGAAGTCTATCATAATTGAATAGCACGAGCTGTCAACAAAAAATTTCATTTTCAGTCATTCATTCAGGGAGAATTGGTATTGGTTCTCAGAACACCAATGATACCAGGAAAGAAACCTCCCATGCTTGAGCCAAAGTGTGAAGGACCTTACTCAATACATAAGGTCTGCTCCAATGGAGCTTATTCTTAAATCTCAATGGATGGATAACTCATTACCACTCCAAACAAGGCCAGATTATTGTAGAAGTATTTTGTGTAACACAAATACCCTTTTCTTCCAACATGACGTTAAACTGTGATGTCCTTGCTTCAAGACATTATACTTCATAGTCCCTTATGTCCAACATGACATTAAATTGCATAATCGTTTGTCCATGCATATGACCTTAAACTACTCGCACCATCGTCTAACATGATGTTAAACTGTGTCATCGTCCAACATGACGTTAAACTGTGAAAAAGTCTCTAATATGTCCGACATGATGTTAAACTGTTTCCTCTTTTGTCCTTACTGCATGACATTAAACTGAATAGTCCCCCTTTCGTCCAACATGACGTTAAATTGTATTGTCCCCATCGTCTTAGCTACAAGACGCTAAACTGTACAACACCCTTATTGTTCAAGATGACGCAAAACAGTGTTCATGTCCAACATGACGTTAAACTGTGTCCCCATATTTGTCTTACATGACATTAAACTGTACTGCTCATTCATCCTATATGACATAAAACTAAACAAAGTCCTTTAAATATATCCTACATGATGTTAAACTGCATGTTGTCCCTTATATATGACACTAAACAGTGTAGCACCAATAGTCCTCACTGCAAGACTTTAAACTGCATAGTCCCTTCATATGTCATACATGACATTAAACTATGCATTGTTAATGTTATTTATACCTCTTGTTTTTCACACTGAGTATGACTCAGGTGATCTTAGAGTAAACTTCAACCATAATACCCTCTCTAGGCCGCTAACCATGTGTAAGTCCTGCCACTATTTTTTAGGTCGTTGTCCTCAAGAACAACATTATCAACACTTCATTCTTTAATTAAACTACGTAGACTTTGATCCTTGCCTTCTAGGGTGGGTATGTAGGCATCCTCCTGAGGTTAAAGCCCAAAATCAATCTCTTCACATTAGTTCACCTTCGTCTCATAAGACGTTGATTCGTGAAACTGTCCCTAGAACCAATATTTTTTACATTGGTTCACCATCATCCTTGCTATATGACGTTAAACTGTTCACACTTTTTTCTTGTATGAAAATAAACTACAAAATTCTTTGACACCCTCACCTAAGACGGAATCATTATTTACATTGATCTCCAATCATGTTATATTCTTAAGACTATGTGTATACATGGCAATGCCTGAACCTTTTATCTTGGGTAAAACCATCATTGCACTAAAATCCCCTTTCACCCTTCACTTGTATGAACCAAATCTATACAAAGGGTATTTCAAGAACTATCTGCAGCTTGATTCCCATCCTTATGGGATATGTAGGAACATTCGATCATCCCTCGAATCCAACCCCAAGTCTTTGGGCCTAACCCCAAATTCCACTTTCAATCCCTTGGAAGAAATGTCCCCATGTGAAAACATGAATGTGGTATGAAAACCCTAGTCTTTATTCACATTAGGTTTATAAAAAACACACAACGTGTATTCCTCATAATGGTCTGACCTCTATGACCTTAAACTAATATCTCTTACACTCTAATCCCACATGATGTTATACTATATTTCATGAACTACGTAGGGCTTGATTCCTATCCTTATGGGATATGTAGTGAAGTCCAACACCTTAATATCGGACCCAGCCAAAACATGATTATGGTTAGCATTATTCTATGTATCTCCTTCATACATTGGACAATACTCATTTTCATGTGTCATAATCCTATCCTTAAATACTTCCAGATCTCCATAAACCTTTTCTTGACTTCTGGTCACAAAATAATTGATACCCAAGAGTTCATTTTCCTGACTATGCAGCACGTTCCCTTAGGCGTCATTTCATAAACAGTCTATATAACAGACCTGTCAGCCAAAAGATACAATTTTTTGACTATGCAGCCAATGCCCTTAGGTGGCCCTGCATAATTCAACCCCCTAACGAGTTTGTCAAATAGCGGTAACTTCATTCTTGGGAAGAAAACCTCTTTTGTCCTTTTTTGTCTTCATGAAAATATGTTGGGAACCGTAAAAAAATCCATCCTTAACATATTTGTCCCATACTCCTTTTCATGATCTCAAAGTATTCAAGTCTATGGTTTATATTTTCCTTCCCTACATTTGGGTTAGACCTTCGCAGGAGTTACATTCATCCAATTCTTAGAAAATATTGATTGGAAATATCCTCTTCATATTCAAGTACCTCCCTCCATACAGAAGACTCTATGATTTTGAAAATTTGAATCTCCATAAACATTCAACGACTTTTAGCAATAGAAAAGTAAAATTTCTGAGAGTTCTTTTTCCTGAATATGAAGCACATTCCCTTAGGCGGCCTTGCATAAGTAGTCTACATAACAGACCTTTCAGCCAAAAGATGATATTATTTGACTATGCAGCCAATGCCTTTAAGCAGCCCTGCATAATTCAACCCCTAATAGGTTTGTTAAATATTGGTAACTTCATTATTGGGAAATACTTCTTCTAATGCCTTTTATCCCTTTTTCATATCATTCCTCAAAATCAAAATTTCGTAAGTCATAGTTTACATGTTTTCCTCCATACTTAAATAAGGTAATATGTTTTCAGATAAATTATCATAGAATTGAGTCAATTTTAATCTATTCAGTCAAAGATATTTAGACCTTTAACATTGGCCATTTTATGTTCGACATGCATGACATCAAACTGCCTACAAAAGACAAGGGAACCATGAACAAAAGTCAAGTTCCAGCTCACTAAACATACATTTCATATGATTTAGGTAATATTGAGAAATTAAAGAATCAATGTTTTTAGGGTTATTTTTTATAATACTAGTAAAAATCAAACTATGTTTACTAGGCCCATTGGATTAGGTAAAATTTTAAAGCAAGTAGAAAAATAAGGCATACACAAATGATTGAAGATGAAGGTTTCTTTCATTGACGCAGAAGAGTTAGAAGGACATCCACAGACTGAAGTCTCTTCTCTTTTCAAAGAATTAAAAAAGGCTGTCAACATAAATCTTCATTTGATTTACAGCATCCTGAGCTTCATCAGCAGCCACCTGGAATTCATTCATTCAACTGGATACAATAAGATACGCAGGGATACCGGCTCTTCTTGGAACAATTGTAAAAGAATGTTCTTGAGTGTGGTTTGCGAAAATTTTCTGATGATCAAACAGTTACTCTATTTCTGTTCAAGAGACTTGGAAGATGGATACATGGAATTGAGAATTCAGAATTAGATGTAAAGATCCATTTGGAGAGAGTACTCTTTTCAATTTTTGTTTCTAATGTCATGATAGTATTCTCTCCATCAACCAGCAGCGGAAAACATATCATTCCGTGGTTTTCCATTTTCATATCTGCAAAGCAATGGTATGGAGGAAAATTTTGAATGTTCGCATCATTATTGCTGCTCTTAATGCACAGCATAACCAAAATAGAGGACTAGCGGTGTGGTTGCATCTTAGACATATAGTTCTTTGCATCTAGAATGTTGAATCCTTATAGATGACCATGCCCATACAGAGGAATGTCCATGCTCTCTGGGAAATTAACATGATACTTCTTCATTTACTTGGTCAAATTTGGAAGAGTGATGTCACAGATATCATATTAATCATGGCCTAAAATGTTCATCGTATCATCAATTCATTTTCAGACTAGTTCATCAGTCGTTCCGATTCTTCTTGGAGACATTGAATCTACACAAAGGTCGAATAATTAACTCTTAAGTATGTTGATTCTTCATAAAATTCTTGAAGAAATTCAAAAAAAATGGCTAATGAATTAATGTGCACAAGTCCTATTTTGGCAGAGAAGTATTGTTTTTTCACCCATGTTCTTGGCGCACAGGTATCACCACGCAGGTCCAAATACCTCTACAGAAGTGCGACACAGAGAACTAGTGGAAAACATGACACTTGTGCGATGGATGAAAATTGTGCTGCGAGAGCGGGAATCTTTGAGAACCTGTTGCTTTGTGTGAGGAATGGTCGCATATTTTTAGGAAAAGTCACACCCCTGTGTGTTGAAGCCTGCACGGCTCGTACCTACACGACTCCATCTACGCTATCAACACTTGCACGCCGCAGTTCCTTGGTTTTTTCCTTTTTCCTCAATGTCACATCCTCATTCGTTCAGATCCAACTCTGTGGGGGGAATTTTGTTGACGCTCCATTCCATCCTAGAGTCTAACGACTGAAAAAGGAAAATACCTTAGTCCAAAGTGATTCATCCTTTTGAAGAAACATCAAAAATTCAGAAAGGCATGAACAAATATTTTTTTACAGTTGGGTCACACAAGTTTCAGCATGTTCGTGCAAGTAGACATGTGCGCCTCATATTGGTCGTGTAGGTGACTTGAGTGCCCTAAGTTATTTTCACCCAAGGTCTTCAAAGGCCTATAAATAACCCCTGTGGGACCCCATTACAAGAAAGAAAAAATCCAGAAACTCAGATTTGAGCTCTCAGCGCCCTAGTCTCTTCTCAAATCCTTCTGAACACTTTTATGGTAATTTCTTACCTAGAACAGAAGATCTAAATAGGGGGAACAAGGATTAAGTGTTGAAAAATCATCAACACCTGTGTGCCTAAGTGTCTAACCCTTCAAGTAATTGAAGACACTTGCGCACCACCTTATCCCTTTAATAAAACTTGCGTGCCACTCATTTAAAAGTCTTTAGGGATAATACTAATGTCTTGAGCCAAGCCTCACCCAAGAATTACCCTATGGGTTGATCGTCGCACAAGTAAACATGTGTCGCGCAGGTATACCTGTGCGACCGGGAACTGCCCGTCCATATAAGACCTACATGCCTACCTTCTTTTTGGTTCCCCTCCTATCCATTCATCTCATTTCTTCAAATCCACCTCTCTTATTCAATATCTATCCTTCAGAATCCTCTTTAAAGCCACTTATGGCAAGATTTCTTGGTTGGCTTCCTTATCTGAATGGAATTCTATGGAACATCTCTCAAAACCTAGTGATTTACAAATCTTCATGTCACTATGGGTGGATATTTCATTCATTCAATCTCATCCTTTAATATGAGAAGACTGTTTTTAGAATCCTCGTTAGGAGTAAGTCCTAAGTCCCCTATTCACGAAACTCCTCTTTAAGAGTAAGAACTATTCATAATTTCTTAACTTGGGCCTCTTTTTTAGGAGTAAGCCCCAGTCCAAGTTACCAAACAATAGAATCATCTTTAGGAGTAAGCCCCAAGTTCCCAAATATGGGCATCCTCCTTAGGAGTAATCCCCAAATACCAAATTCCTTAACCTATGCCTCTTTCTCAGGTGTAAGCCCAAGTTCTCAAGTCCCCTATTCATGGGCCTCCTTCTAGGGAATAAGGCCCAGTCATAATTTCTCTTAACTAGTCTTAACATCATCTGATTTGGGCTTCTTTCATAGGAATAAAACCCAATCACAGGTCCCCTCCTAAGTTGGGAATCCTCCTCAGGAGTAAGCCCCAATTTAGAGTATACAAATCTTTATAAAGCACATATACATTTATAGACCTTTTTCTCGGGCTTCATCTCTAATGTAAGTCCTAATCTTTATCTTTTTGGGAAATCATACATACATAATCCCCATATCATTCCTTGTGACCACATCTTTCATGGCACAAATTTTCAGGTTTACTGATACCTCTTGTTTCTCACACCAAGCATGACTCACGTGAGCTTAGAGTGTAAAAGTAACCATGACACATCTCTTTGGGCTGTTAATCATAAGTAATCCCCACAATTACAAAACGAACTATGTGGACTTTGATCTCTACCATAAAAGTGGAGTACGTAGGAAGCCTTTATAAGGTTAAAACCCATCAACCATTAATTCTCATCTATCCCATATGACATTAAACTATATCTTAATTCCTAAACTACGTGGGTTCTGATTCCTTTTCTAACAAGGATACATAGGTAGCCCATCTGTGGGTATGATCCCAACTCTGAAATACTCCATGTCCTTCTGAACGACAATAAACTTCATGTGCCTCACTGAGTGTCTTTAAAACCAGTATGGTTATCATAATGACCAAGATATATTTATATAATGTGTTGAAGGATACCATTGACTAAGAAGCTCTAACAAATACAAATGATTCTATATCGATGAAGAACCTAAAATACTTATAAAAGATTCTCCAAATCACACACATATTAATCATTGATTGTCAGATCTTAAGGAAATCTCATTTTCATACTTGGTAGTGTAATAAAGATTCCCAAAAATAACTTAAATCTATAAAGAGAGTCCCAGAGTAGACAATAATTCCCCCAATAGGTGTGATGAGTCCGGCCTCCCATCCTCTCGATCAATGAAAATTCTTAAGCCTAATTAGTCTACAACTAGTGAGCACCTACCTTTGAAAATTAGGTCCAAATGGATATAGAATCATTGTATGTTTCCAATTCTACGAATAAACCTATTAGAAACCGATTGGATTGTTTGAACCTTAAAAAAACAAGGTCATCCCTATTTCCAGAGGAAACCGAAATATTCAGAACATTTAACTTAACTTACTTATTTCTCTTACACATACTTATAACCTATGAAAAATTTTAAAACATAGGATGAGCATAAAAAACATAGTAAGGGATATAAAAATAAGGAATGAAATCATAATTCCATGAATACTTATAAATATTTGAAATCATTTTGATAAAGACATACTTATCACCCAGATATACTTTGTGAAACATGAAATTTACATAAACCATTAAATAATATATATATAACCATAAGGATATATTGGGTAACTAATTTGTTATATAGTAACCCTCACATATACCTTATGATTTTAACCCTCATGGATACCTTACAATGTAAGCCTCATGACTACCTTATTGTCTAACCATCATAGTTACACATGGAGTAACCATATAGAAAAACTCTATATTACATATACTCAATGAAATGGTGGGAGATATCGGTCCCAACCTCCATCATAAAAAATTCCCAATAACTAAAACATAATCATAAAACATGAATATTTTTAAAATAACATTTCTTTTGAATTTTGAAAAATAGAAAATTAAAAAATGATTCATAAAGGAAATTCCATTAAAAAAAATCATAAAATTGATTTGAAAAATAATATAATGGAAGGAATATGTATATATACTATAAATAAACATAATAAATCATAGTATAAATTAAATTAATTACCAAAATAATCTTAGCAGCAAATAATAAATGTAGTAGAAGGCGAACCAAAATAATGGAAATTGAATTAAGAATTCCCTTACCTCAGGTTCGTATTGTATTAAACTTTTTTAAAATTAATAAATAATGGTTAAAAAAGATTTATTAATTTGTTAAAGAAACATATTAATGTTTATAAAAACTTATATGATCATTTTATAACATCACTCGACCCATTTATTAATAACATCTTTTTATTTACACTGTTTCAGGTGCGTGCTTCACATGATTTCCATGGTTGGTTCGTAATGAATTTTCTTATAATATGGAGGAGAAACTCCATAATTTGAATGAAATGGTGTTAATATGATTCCATAATATTAAATTATTCCATAAATCATTCTGTTATATGGAATGAGGATTAATCATTAGATACATCAATAGTGATATTAGTTTAGATTATTTTTTTTGTTCTTAAATAATCATAAACTTGTTTAATCAACTACCTTTAATATTATAAGTTAATTACAGAACATAAGAGAGGTCATATAATAAAAATTAAAATATTTTTCAATCATTTAAATGGTTTTACAACCATCTATTAAGGAAGTATTGGAAATTTATGCTACATTGTCTATGATGTCAGTAAAGCGACACATCACAGACGATGTTTTTATTATTAGAATAAGAGGGGTGAAGGAGAAGAAGTAAGTTGATGAATTTTCCATTAAAATGATAATACCCTAAAGATATAAGTTTATAGATCTTTAATGACTCTTGGATAAGGAGAGTTGAAGAGATTAGAAGAAAATAAAACAATTTTAAAGACAACACTAGAAAAATGAAAGAGGATTTTTACCTCTTGATCTCGTATCCTTGAGATCCACCTTAAGGGCATTGGTTTTGGGATTTTTGTGAGACCAATAGGTCTTGTACATTGAAAATAGAATTGGGGAGGTGATTTTTAAGAATATATAAAATTCTCAAAGCTTGATAGGTGTGAGAGGAAGAGAGGGTTATGGTGGTATTTAGAGTAGAGGAGAGGAAGGGTTTTCCATTATTTAAATCATTTGTTTAATATTTTTTCTCAAGGCTAAGAATAGTCTTTATTATTATAAAAAACATAGTAATAAGTGTATTTTAGTTCCAACAAATTCTCTTTTATATCATCCATGACTCAAGCAAGACACATAAATTCATATATTTAGTATTTTTCCTAATTTATAAAATTTAAATATTCACCAAACACTCAAGTATTTTCGAAAAATCCAAAAAATTTACCCTATCTATTTTTTGACATTTAGAATTCAAAAATGAACTCTATTTCATCAAGGAACTTTTCTAAATATGATATATTTAATTTTTAAATAATATAATAATTTATTCCAAAATTAAAAATTTAGAAACTATAATTGATTTTATTACACATTGAAAAATTAATTCAGGTCTCATAAATTATTATAAAAACATTCATTTGTAAGGTTACATTTTATTAGGTCATATTTATATTCATAAGGGTACCATTAATATTAATAAGGGTAGGTTATTATTCACAAAAAATTTTGTTTGTCATATCAAACATGAAAAAACATAATGATCACAACCGTTAATGTCAGTTTTTTGAAATTCAAATCCCAAAAGTGAGAAATTATATTTAACAACTAGTTTAAAACTATCTCTTTAAAAACGTTTAATTTTATATCGAACAAGTGTTTCATGCATTTCAATTTTTTTAATACCTTGGGGTGTTACATTGCTTAAAGTGTATTAAAAATTGGTAAACATCATCATGTTTGGTTGGGTTTTTGGGTATCCATGCATTGAACCCATAATATAGATATTTAGAGTATTAAAATTGACTGCAATGAGTAACCGATGATGCCTAAACAAAAAAAAAGGAATAAGTAGTGTAATTAATGAACATATATTAATAGGATTAAATTGTACAATTTTACTCCTAAATCACGAGTATTGAAAATAATATTTCTTCTGTAAGTTTTCGTCCAATAATTATGGCTAGTTTCTCCAATAATACATCATATTTCTTTGGTACTAATGAGAATAGTCATGTACAGGTGATGTGAGGAGTAATAAGTCCAAATTTGTATTCACATGATTTTCCATTAAAATAGTATTGATATATATAATTGTAAAAATTATGAATAGTATGAAGTTATAATTAACATAGTTGATCAGCTATTAGTCAAAAAAATTGTTAAAACACACATCATATATAAATTTCAAACTGATACACCTAGATATAAATTCTTTATGATTTTATTTACATTTTGAAAACAAATATATTTTGTAATGTCCTCTCCATATATCTGTTCCTCAAAATAAATTTTAGCTATATCCCAACTTTCTGACATTGTATCCACACAAACAATTAATGTTAATAGATGTAGAAGTTGATTGGGAGGGTTAAAGGTACTTTGTGAATATCTTATCAATTTTTTGGTTGATAATTTAGATCATTTTTATTCATCCTTTAATTTCCCTAAATACCTTTTTCATCTATAATAAAATTCATCACTTCAGGCCTTTTTGTCATTAATTGTGAATGTTTTTTATAAAAAAATAAATTTCAAATTAATACATCATTATAATTTTTTTACAAGATCTAACAACCATTCTAGAAAGTTCTAATAGTTTTCTCAAACCTATGAATATTTGCATTAGCAAGTGAAACATGTTTCTCATCATTCGGCTCACAATCTATGTGAATCCACACTCCCACTGACCTATTAGTGGTTATTCTTTGTGTAGAATATCACCTTGTATATTGTACATAGAACCCATTGAAATATGGTGTTCGGTGGGTTATGATAGATATAAATCATGATCATTAGAACTCTATAAAATATCTTTAAAAGAAAGGTATCGATGTATGTCTAGTTTGAATTTCGTAGAAAAATTATGAAAATATTAATTACCTCGTCTATGAAATCCCATTTAAGGGAATGAATCAGCTTAAAGCTTTTGGGGGTGGAGGGAGGGGGATCATCAAATAATGGTTGTTGTTGTGTTATTTATTATCTTTGATTACTTCACTATAACATTTTATAACATCTCAGACCAGTAAATTAATGTTTTATTATAGAGAATGTAATTATGCCTATATCCCTCCAATTTTCTCATCTTTATCCCATTAGTTCTTTTATTTTCACAAAATATGTTCTGGGTGACACCCCAAAACCCACACATATGACACAGCCATATAGTTCTGGCTGCTTGATAGCCACTTATAGTAGTTGTTTATTGGTATAACTAATTATTATTATTATTTCAAAGTAAAATAAAAACTATAGGAAAATAGGTATTCATTTTCATTTAATAATGATTTAAAGTGATTTTTTATTTTGTATTAATTACACATGATTCCCATACATTTTGTATGTTTTCATATATTAGTATCCCATATTTATTTACATGTGCCTCCTTACATAACACATGAAATGAGATGAAATTGGATTTGTATTTCAATTCACCAATCTATATATAAAAAGGGAAATAATTATGTTGATGTTTTTGTTCACAAAAAACTATCACTATATATTTAAAATTCATACCATTTTTTGAAGTGAATCACACCCCATCCTTGCTTTATCGTAGGGGTATATTGGTTTTGTTACACAATTCTTATTTTCATCACTCGATTATTGTTTCATAAATTAATAATTCACAATCAAAGTGATCAATACAGGAAATTTGAAGTAATTTATTATCCGTCATAATGTTCCAAAAAAGATGTCTCCTCATGATTACCAATAAACACATCTCATGCTTATTGGTTTATCAAGTTTTCATATATTTATGGTGGGTGCGTGTTTATTTTCCCTTCAACATAGTTTTATTGACAATTTAAATGAATTATCGAAAATCCATTATGAACCCTTACAGCCAACATTAATAAAAAACATATTAAGGGATTATCTACTATAAATTCACTCTGAAAGCAATAATAAATAGTAAATCAAAATTTCATTATTTTTTTAGTAAAATAAAGTATCTCAGACTGTTGCCTTAATCTCTTCCAAAAGTATCACCTTATGCGGGGTCACAATATTTTTCTAGGAATATATATCAATCAACAAGCACATTTAAGTGGTGAGACCAATATAATTACATAACATGGCCTTATTGGGGTTAACATCTTGGCCGTGTGTATTCCATTCAACATCAAATTTAATGTGTTTTTTATGGACTTAATAATTTTATCTAATATCGTCATTCTACAATGATACTATTTTTTGCATAACATTTTTTCACATTATACAATTTACTAACCCTCAACATCATTAATATTTAGTTCTTATGTATTGGTTGCAATGACATGTGTAGAAGGCTATTGTTCCTTAGCATTGGGAGCATCAACATGTTGAAAAAACTTTCCTTTATAAGGATTTGGAGCATGGAATGTACAAAAGTCATTATCTATAAAAGTGGATAAACTTTTAATTCTGATTACATAATGAAACAATGAATAGATAATAATATGAGGCAACACAATGTATATTATAAAATATATAACCCGAATATTGAACTCTCTTTTTTAAAGGTTGATGGGATTTGACCCCTCTATCGAGTATATAAATACCCTCAGTGTGGTATCCTATGAAATAAAATACCCCTTATACAATGGAACCACTAAATATTTGTATGATTTAACATCCCAAGACATTACAATATATTTTTTAGGAACAAATTTTATTTTGTCAATAGCTTGCGATGTACGCAACACTAGGTTTAAACAAAACACTATTTAGTCACACTTTGAACACTTAATTTAAAATTAAAATTTAACACTTTTAGAAAATTCATTTAAAAAAATAAACTTTATTTTTTAAATAATATTACAAAAAATTATCTTAGGGTGAATTTTTTGGGTTTTTTTGAGAAGTTTCATTTTTTGATGAATTGTGAAAAATGTCAACTTTTAAATAATTATTGCATTTTGTTTAAATAAATTTTAATCTTAAATTATTTTAAATTGGGTTTAAAATAAAACTAGTTCAATTTTATATCAATTAAAATGATTTATTTCATTATAATCATTATCATATTAAATTTTGATATAAAAACCTTTTAATGTTTTGAACATTTTATCTTTAAAAAACAACTTTCAAATCCCATATGCAAGATTAATTTTAAATTAAAATTTTCTAATTATGTAAATTTAATTTGAAAAAATTTATTACATATTTGGACTCATAATAATATATAATATCTAAAAATTTAAACATAATTTTTTACCAAAAAGAATAGTGAAAACAATTAAAATTGATTACCGTGATTAAGGTAAAAACAGGTTTACAGAGGGGTTAAACTAAGTAGTTAAGGGTTAAAATGAATTACCAACTGGTCCAAAACCCATTTTATGGAAATAGTTATATCCTTAGGACCACATGATCTATTTTTATGAGTTTTTAGGATAATATTTCATGAAAGTGACTTATATTATATGATCTGTGAAGAAACAAAAGAACCCTAATTACATTTAATATCTATAAAGCGTTTGGATAGGGATTGACAAATATATGTTTGGTTATAAATTTAATTTTTAGAAAATAATTATGTTTCTATTTTGTGATAATTTATTTAAATTTTTTAAAGATGATATATTTTTTTTAAATGCATATGAAAATTCAAATTATTAATTATTTTATTAATAATTAACTAAAATAAATAATAAATAAAATATTAAAAGAGATGTATATTGAATCAATTTTTTCCTTACATTAATATTTTAGATAAATATATCATGTTATATTAGTTCAAGAATAATATATTCTAATTTTTTTATTGTATTGATGTTTTTAAATTGAAATTAATTGAATAAAGTCAAAATTGACATTAATGTTATTTTATAAGAAACAATGTTTTATTAAATAATTTAAAATAACTAAAAATCATATCATCAAAAAAGTGATTTTTAAATGTTATTAAGTATAAAATATGTTCCATTAATGGACCAATATTTATTTTATAATGACTAAAGCGACCTCTAATTAGTAAGAAACCTCTTAGCGTGGTTAAAGATAAAAAAATTGTTTTTCATGTTACATGCATTTGTATTAAAATTATTTTTTCAAACACATATTATTTTTCATTTAGTAAATTTTATTTAATGTATAAAATAATCAGGTATAAAATATCTAATTAATATCATTTTAATTTTATTCATAATGTTTGAATTATCTTTGAAAATAAAAATATACAAGTTATTGCGGTAAAAAAAAAAATTTTAAAATTGAGTTAATATAAAGACTAAGGAATAAAATGATAAAAATGTGTTTATTTTTTGCTGAAGATTTCTATCATCCAAAGAAACCCTTACATCCATTATTAGGCACATGATCTAAGTGTTACCTCCTAATAATGAATAATTTAGGGTTTTATAAAAATGCTACTCCTCTTCAACAATAAATGGGAACTCACTTCCATCACTTATAAATAAATTAAAACCTATATAGTTTGGAAAAAAACTTCCTAAATAACTCCCAAAATTAACTCAAATTATCCTTGAACTCTTATTTTTAGCATGAATCCAATGTTGGAAGGCACTAGTATAATCATAAGGTGGATACCCAAAGAATAGTTATTTTTTTCAATGGGCGTCTTTATTTTATTTCTTTATCTACAATATTGAATTATTAATAAAAAATATTTATAAAATAATATTCATGTTATAGTTATCTACTTTAATGTTAATATATTTCCTTATCTAGATTTCCATTTCATACACATAACGATGACAACATTATTCGTGTATGTGTGGACTATCTTCTCTTGACAACATCAATCATATCGTATATTTGGTATCTATGCGTCTTATCATTAACTCATGAAAAATTGAAAATAATGTATGATTTTTAATTAATAAGTCATAATGTTTTATAAAATTATTATATATGATATTATAAATATGTATATTAATTTTTTATACATTAATAACTTGTTTAAAAACACTATAAAAGAGGTTAAATAACATACAATCAAAAGTAAGCATGAGGCAAGGGATTTCGTCTCAATTTACATTCTATTGAGACCTACAAGTTATTATGCAGCAATTCACTTTTATTTGGGGTATATACTGCCCATTTTACATGTAATATATTTATTCATTCATAATTCATGGTATTTTAAGTTTTAATTTGATTTATTTCATCCAAGAGGATTTGATATCAATATTACCAAGTGGTAAAAATTATTTAACAATCTCACTTTCTAATGTGATTTTTAACTTTCTTGGTATATAATAATTTTCTTTCAATATTATTTCCTTTGGAAAATACATTTATCTTAAATATAAATATTATTTCATGATGGATATTATTATTTCCTACACAATATATCAATTTTTATATATGTTGTTTACTTTGAAATTCATTTGATTAACTTGTCAAATATTTATAAATCTGTATCTTTTACTCAATATATATATTTAAAGATAAGAAACATAGTTTAATGAATTAAATTAATTTATTGTTATGTGAGTAGGGACCTATAGTTATGGGTGGGACCAATTATAATATAGCCCCTTGATGCATTGGTATGTCTCATGAGGCAAGTCATTTGGCCAAAATTAATGGGATTTAACATGTAGTTTGAACCGTATTATTAAAGGTCTTGACAGTAGGGGTATCGTATTGTTGAGACATGACATCCAATAATTTATAATTTCATTCACTATGAGTTTATTTATTATTATCCATAATATTTTTACTATGATCTTATCTCTAAATTTTTTTCATTCTAATTTTATTACTTAATTTAATTTTTTTTTTCTGTTTTTTACGTTTTTATGTTGATTATTCTTATTTATTCATGGCTGCTTCCACTGTACTTAACCCTTACTGAGAAATTTTATCTAAACCTTATTTTGTTTCCTTTTCTCATAAATCCATGACGTGTACTATTCTGGATATATAAAGATATGTTGGGGTGATTAATTATTTTTTCAAAAAACATTCATTGTAATTGTTGTATTCATATGTAATGTAAGACTCAAGTATGTTTCTATTTTAAAAATACTAAAAAACTAGTTAGTCCTTCAAAATGAGATACCTTGTTTTATATGTCATGTAATAATGAATTCACTGACTCTGGTTAAATAGTGTCTGGGCCATTATAGTTGGGATTAGAGGAAGTTTAGTAGAAATCCTGAGAACTATATTTATGAAAGAAGATATTAGGGAACATAAACCTAAGATCAACATTATTGGTAAGTATATAAGAACATAATAAATGTTAGTAAAGGTAGATATTATGTGGGTTTTCATAACAATATATCTATTTCTGGATTCTATAAGAGGATGTGGTTTTAGAGCATATGTACCTAGGGTTGATAAATCCAAAAAATTCATGTCAGGTTTTACACGATCATTACCTAGTATCAAACAACATGCCTTACTGAACACCTGATTTGAAACTGTAATGGAAAATGCATAGGAAAATTTATATTTTCATCACAACCCATTATAATGTATTTGAAAATAGAGATATCCCTAAATAATCCTTATTTATCATTTTGAGATTATCTATGCATAAATTTTCCAATTTATGATTCTCTATTATTGGGATTATACAATATGATTCATAATGATATGGAATAATGTAGTATATTAAATCATTTATAAATGGATCAAAACATAATTAATGAGAACCACATTAATACACATGATGATAACCACATCAATACACATAATCCAAAGAGTAAAAATGATCATTTCTTGGATGGTCTTAGAAAAATATTTTGAGGGGAACTAGTCCACCAAAAATTCTTATTATATGGAAACAAATTTTCATGTGATAAAAAGATATTTAATTAATTATCTATGTGTTATGGATTTGGATGGAATCATGAGAAGAATAAGATGAATCAGAAATTTATGGATAAAGGGAAGAACAAAAATAAGTTATTTCCAACATGTTATAACTACCAAAAGAAATACCCTAGTTATTACATAGAAGTAATGGTATTTTTCAAAAAATTATTGAGAGAAATAACATCAATAATTTCATTTTAAAGTAAAGAGAAAAGTTTTTATTGTACAATACTTCAACTTTAAGGAGATGGGACACTATTAAAATAAATGTCTCAAGCATAAAAATAATATACCAAAAGAGAATCTAATGAATCATTATTAAGATTATTCTATTTCCCCAGATGAATCAGAATGGTTAATATGGTTTTTTATTCAGGAACTATGTAAATTTAGTATTTAATAAACGACATCGTTATTATCAGAATTATAAAATATATAAGGACTATATTGATGTACTCTCTTGTTAAGGATTTGAAAGCATGTGTTGAATATTACCAATGACCAAGAAAAATGATTAAGTGGAAAGTTAAAATTTTTGGAAAACAAATGTTTAATGACCCATAATATGTTCTTGATGTTGAGATAACGATGTTTGGAAAAATAGATGATTCATATAGATAAAGTTAAATGGATAGTACTGACTACCTTAAAACAGATTAATGATTTGTTAAAAAAGTTTTTTATGCTTGATGGAGTTAAAACACTGTGTATTTAAGTAATAAATCTAATAATATTTGTTTTAATTAAGTAACAAGGATGAATTCTTGTTTGAAAAAAGGTTTTATTGTAATTCATGTTATTACCATGTTTTAAGGGAATACATAATGATGGTATTGACATGTTTGTAATGTAATGTTTAAGAGATACATCATATTGTTCTAGAGATTAATGATAAGTTCATATTGGTAATTCAGTGACCTTCATTCTAAAGTTGGGTATAATAATATTTTGGAAGGGACATAAGTTTAACTAGTTATGAAATTGTTTGATTTGAACATTGTACATGGTTTTAGAGGTAAATGTATTACTTCAACATATAAAGATTTAATTATGTTGGGCGAATATACTAACCATTTTTTATAATGATTCTTGGGATCAACAAAATGAATTATCATTCTAATATAGATCCTATGATCCAATAGGGAATCATGTATAAAAAATTCATTTCTTAGAGTAAGGGATGAAGTGTAAATTGATCAGGGCACACCAAAATGATGATATCGTTCTTATGAAATTGCATAAAATCAAGTAAGAAGATATTCTCATTAAATTCCATTAGATTTTGGAAAAGGATATTGATATTGTTTTTATCCTATTAGCATAATTTATACTGATATAAATAACCTTTTCATGCCTATTTGGATTATAGTTTGGTGGCTATTATCTTTTTCTCTAACTTCTACATTCTTATAAAAAATGTTTTATTTCAGTCTCCATCATTATTTCAGTGTTAGTTTCCTTTTCCAGGTTTATGTTGTCATTTCCCACCTATTTATTCCTACACAGAAACCTATAATGTGATTATTCCAAATGACCATTGTACTTCCCTTTCTCTCTTATTAAAAGGACATTTAATTAAAACTTTTATGATGTGGTTTTTTTAAATAGAGGTATTTTCAAATATCTAACCATTTATTACCTAGAGAAAGATCAAATAATTAGGACACAATTTATTTAAGGTGGGGAGAATGTAACACTGAAATACTTTAAAATATATTTCATTAGGAATAAATTTAATTTCATTGATAGAATGTAATTCATGGAACAATAGGTTTAATCAAAACATTTTTTAATCACCCTCTGCACACTTAATTTGAAATTAAATTTTAAAACTGTTAGAATTTTTTTTAATAATATAAAATAAATTTTGAAATTATAAAATAAAAATTCTAATAAGGTGAATTTTTTATATTTTTCTGAGAAGTTTCATTATTTTGATGAATAGTGAAAAATACCTAATTTTAATTTAAAATTTCCTTTTATTTTAAATAATATATAATATTAAATAATATTTTAAATTTTTTACAAGTTAAATTATTACAATTTTATATCAATTAATGAAATTTATGTCATTGGAATCACTTAAATATTTAATTTTTATATAAAAACCTTGTAAACTTTTGAAAATTTTATCTTAAAAAATTTACATTATTATCCCTTATGTGGGATTAATTTTAAATTAAAAATTTTCACGTATGTAAATTTAATTTTGAAAAATAGATTAAAAATTGATAATCATAATAATTTATATTATTAAATAATTTAATCTTTATTTTTCAAAAAAATTAATTGTGAATGTTGTAAAAATAAATTACCGTGATTAATGTAAAAATGAGTTTACAAGGGGGTTAAACTGAGAATATTAGGGTTAAAATGACCTAACAACTTGTAAAGCACCCATTTTATGACCATACTTCTACCCTTATTACCTAAGGCTCTATTTTATTAGTTTTGGGGTAACTTTTTCATGAAAGTGACCTATATGGTAAGTTATGCAAAGAAAAAGAAAAAAAGTAACTTTCATTGCATTTAATATCTATAAAGCTTTGGGATAGGGAAAATAATATATCTTCAATTATAAGTATTATTTTTCAATATAAATGAGTTCTTTCTATCATGAAAATTTATTTTAATTTTTTAGAGATGAAATAATTACTTTAAAATAATAATAATTTCGAACACAGTAATTATTTTTTAATAATTAACAAAAGTAAATAATACTAAAAATATTACAAGTGAAATAAATTAAATCAATTAGTGTATTAAATTGATTTTTTAGATTAATATATAATTTTAAATAGTTTTGATCATAATATATTAAGATTACATCATTGTATTTTTATTTTTGAAAAAAATTGATTGAATAATGTAAAAATTGACATCAATGTTATTTTATAATAAATAATATTTTATAAATGAATTAAAATTAAAAAAAATCATATATTCTTACAAGTGATATTTAAATTTTATTAATTATACAATATATACCATTAGTGGGAAAATATTTATTTTATAAATAATATGTTGACCGCTATATTGTAAAATGTATGTTGGCGCGGTTAATGTTAAAATGGTATTTTTACACGTTACATGCATTTCTATAAAACAATAATTTTACGCACACTTACATTTTTTAATTTAATAAAATTTATTTCATATTTAGAATAATTTGGTGTAAATTAACTCAAAATATTTAATTTTAATTTAATTATTAATGGATAATTTACCTATGTAAACAAAAGGATAAAATTTATCGTAATAAAAACAAAATTGGTAAAATCGAGTAATCTTAATGATTAAGGAATATCATGATAGAAATGTCTTTATTTTGGTGTTTTGGTGATTTTTATACACCAAATAAACCCTCCTATAAATTATTATTCAATTTTTGGTGAACATGACGTAAGGGATACTACTCAATATTGAAAACATTTAGGTATTTAAATAAATTCCACTCCTCAACTATAAAAGGGAAATCACTCCCATCACTTCATTAGACAGTAAAACCTATTTGGTTCTTCCAGTACCTACCCAAATTACTTCCCAAATTCCCTCTAAAAATATAATCCTTATTTTTTAGTAAATCTATTATGGGAAGGAATTATTGAAAGCATGAGGATGATACCTGACGAAGAGGTAATGTTATTCAATGAGAATCTTTATTTTATTTATTTATCCACCACCTTCAATTCTTAATAAACCATTATGATATAATAACATTAGTATGTTCCATATACTAGGATTTTGTTATAATAAATTCATGATAAAAAAACACATCCACTTCCATCATATAGGTGATGAAATCATTGGTCATGTGTACGACGGACTACCAACTCATAAACTAATGTTGTTTAATTTTTATTTTCACCTCTCATGCATGAGAATAATGATGGATCTTGCCATTAACTAGCCTAGACACACTAGTACCATGACACCTAAGCTAACAATGACATATACCAAATGGGGTTCCTAATCCCTATGGGTTGGATACTATCACTCAGAATCATATAAGATGAAATATTGAATGAATTTTCCAAAAAAACAACAGAGGGTAAAGACACATAGCAGTATAGTAAAAAATCTAAAGGGAGATAGTATCAGAAACCAAATAGGAATATAAAAAACCTGAATATTATATCATAACAGCATGAAAATATAGACAATATAAGCATCCTAAATTACAAAAAAGTCAAATCCTAAATGATGAAGATCATACTCCTCCTCCAAGAGGTGATTTCCCATTTCTCAGACCTAGTAAAAGAAAATATATTAATTTCTAAAGGAAAAGGTCGGGTGTGAGCTAAAAAACCCAATAGGGTCTCACCAAATGTTCTATAAAAAGACTCCAGAATCATAAATAAAATCAATAATTCAATTTAAATAAAACATGTCATGGTAATACAGTTGTATATTTATAAAAAACATGCTTTCCTTTCATAATGATGAAAAACATTTCAAACATGGATTAAATAAACATTTTATACAAAAAAGTTTATATAAATAAATTGTCATGAATAAATTAGTTTGTAATACATGTAATATGTATTTAGATAATCACAATAAATATCATGGTCATATTCCTTATGGAATGATAGTTTCTAATCATAATAACCTCACACTCTCATGTCAATGATCATAGAACTATGTGTACAGACAACCATTGGGATCAAACTGAAAAGGAATCCTCAACATCTCATTAGGGATATGATCCTCTTGAATATTTTTTATAGATTCCATCATGAATATGTTTCTATGGAATTACCATTCAATCATTCTTTTCCCAAATAACCCACTAACTACCCAGTCCGACATGTGACCAATCAATCAATAGAAAAAGGGGAGATCATTTCATTTCAAATAAATCATCATTCATAATTCAATTTCCCCATAATCAATTTCAAAATTAAAATTCAATTTCAAAATCAGAACATGGTTATTTTTTAAAAATTCATGATTTTTAAATTCATAAATAATCATAGTTTTTTTAATTTAAATTTAAGAGAATTTTTCAAAATTCAATTCTCAAATAAATTCACAAATTCTATCAATTTAAAAAAACACCCCAATTTCCAATTCCATTGAAATTGGTGCGTTTTACCATGATTCCATGATAATTCAAATCAAAATTACAATTCATCTTGAATTGGGTTCTCAAAAATTAAATGAAGAAATTTAAATCAAATCAAGTAATTAAAGGTTTAATTATATAGTGAAACTCAAATAGAACAAGATTCCTTTATTCATGGAATCATATATTAACAATAACCATAATGGGATTTTATAATGAATAATGATGACAATATATATATCAATATAAAACAAAGAATAAATATTCAATTTAATTTAGAATAGATCCATAAGCACATGATGATCTAACAACCCACTTTGAAGAAGGAACGAGAGATTGGGAGAGAAATAATGGGAGGTGATCCACTTATCGAAGAGGGATGATATCTCTAATAGTTAATTCAATTCAACAAATATTGGGCTTGGAGGAGCATAAATGGGTTCTATAGAGCCTCCATGATACAGGAATTTGAGATTTGTTGAGTTAGGGTTAAGCTGAGTCATAAAATGGGGTTTCACAAATTTCAAAATAAATTTCAGATTTAAATTGTCAAGTGTGGATGGTTTACAAGGTATGGACACATGTATAGAGAAACCGTGTGACCTAACCATTCTACCATATACTGGGGTGCATGTTTTCTGATATATGGGTGCATAGTTTTTCCAAACTTGTGCCAATCATGCAAACCGCCATTGTCCAGGGTTTCACAGTTTGCACTGGGAGGGTGCACAATTTTGGAAAACCCTAGACCAACCATGCACAAACCAAATAGCCTCCAATAATTTAAAAATCTCACCCTATGCAATGATAAATAAAACCCAAGTAAAAAAGGATAAAAAAGATGGTTGAGGAGTACATGAAAACCAGTAACAATATATTATAACCTCCATAATAGATAAACTTTCTATAACAACCCTGCTCTTTATTTCATGTTTAAACATGATTTATTACATAAAATTACACTTAATACAACTTAGAATATTGAGTGGTAAAGTTTTTTTTGGGATTAGTAACATTACATAACAACTTAAGACATGAAGTACACATCTTTATTAAAAACTTCTTTTACATGACCACAACATTCCTTCATAATTAGCATTGCATTGTATAACCTAAGGACATACGTAAGAACAGGGTGAGCCATAATTCCCCGAAAGGGAGTAAAAAAGTCATAAAATGAAAAATAGAATACATGTTAGATAATAGTAATATCAATTTATTTCAAAAGAAACATGAATTTAATTGCATGATATAACATGATTTTCATAACATGGAGACGTGGAAACTACATACTACATGATATTAAAATGATACAAGGATCATTGTACATGGAAGAAAATGGTTAAACCATAACTGCGCATGAATTATCATGAGTAAAGTCTCATTGAACGTGGAGTATCAGGATACTAAACATAACCCAATGCATTGGAGCACTATTTGGATTCTCCCTTTATAAACATTTCATTTCATGCATAAATGTGCTACATAGATCATATAACATTGAATCATTCAACATCATAAGTTATTCCATGATAAGGTAATGTAGAATAATGATATTTAATTCCATTTTAAATAATTATATGATCATAAATGTGAATACCCTTGATAGAAAAATGGGTATGGTATTCAGTTTATGATGATTTTGGTATGGAAATTTGTGGAGCAATTTCGGTAGCATAACGATGTCAAATAGAAGTTTGTAAAATGGGTTGATGAGAGTAAAAAGGGAATATCATAATTTATAAATTAAATTTATAGTAAGGAGATTATGTAACATCATATTCCAACATATGAAATGGAATTTATATTCCTTATATAAAAGAAATTCTTGAATGGAAATAAGAAGAGAGAAATCCCTTACGAAGTTTTGGCATAGTAATGAGTGGGATTAAGGGATCATAGGGGGATTAATGGGAGTTAAATGAAGATCCCATAATTAATAAATAAAATGGATATCTAGGATCCATGTAATAACATATCCCAAATCAAGAAAATGGAAATTAAAAGGCATTACATAAAATAGGTTCTTAAAGAAAAAGGAAAGAGGGAGATCCCTTACTTTAATATGTGCTCCCAAAGGCTTTGGGGGGGGGGCTTGTTGGGAGAACAGGGATCTGTGGGAGGACTATAGGGAGTTGGTGTAAGATAATGGTATATCTTTAAAAGGTTTTAGTGAAGATTAATTGGATCATGGGGGGGGGGGTTATATAGAAAAGGATGATGATTTCTTTATTATTTTGGTTTCGGACACTACATAATAAAATATTCAAAACCATAAAACATACCACGGTTTTCCAATAGTTTCTAGAAAATTGGAGTGGTATAAATTATTTTATAGTTCTAAGGTATGAATATATTAAAATATTTTCCTTGCTTAAGTGGAGGTGAGTCACACTTTCAAGGAAACGATTTTAAAATCCTAAAATATTTTATATGTCTTGGAAGATTCACTAAGGTATCATAAAATATATATAATGAACCTAAAATTAAATTATTTGAAAGTAAAAATATATATTTTTCCAAGGATACCTTTTATAGTATTTTATTATAGAACTATTTGGTCATTAGGATGTCATTAAACGCATTATATATTTATACGATATTTAATTTTTACCCAAAAAATCTGACTGTCTTGAAATTTTTTGAAAAATTCATCATTGAATAATTTTGATGTCCTAATTCCAAAAATAATATCCATTTTATCTAACTATTTTTTTTAAATATTGGAATTTTCACTTAAGAAACGAAATTTATTAAAAATTGATGGGTTTTTTGAAAAAACAATTTTCAAACCATAATAAAAATTACAATTGTCATCATAAAAATTACATGATAATTTATGTTTAAGAAATTTAATTTAATTCTGATATTATTTAATTAAAAAAATTCATTAATTAATTTAATTTTAATATTAACCAAAAATACTATTTTCCATTTAAAATGCATTTACAAAGTAAAAAAAATAAAATGAAAGTATATTTCTTATTCTAAAACAATAATGCACATAATTATAATGATAGTGTATTATTAAATATCCCTTTATTACACTATCATACTTAATAATAGTAAGGTGTACTATGATGGGGATTTCAAGGGGCCATTTGGTGAACATGGGATGGACTGTGATATTGATGTTCTTCAACTTCACCCATAAATAGTTTCACTCATAATTAAGTTATAGGATCTCAGCTTGGGATTGGTATATGGAAAAACCTAAAAATGATATCTCTCTCAGAATATCCAATAAATAAGCTTCATAGGGTACGATCCTACTAGTTGACTCCATCAATTTTTCTATTTCAAATGGATTTTTTAAAACCCTATAGTTATACTAGTAATATGATCATTGTTCAATGACTATATTATCTGTGATAAGAATACTTAACGGTCATTTAAATACAATTGGATATAAAAAAACAAAAGGAGTTCATCAATTTTATATATCTATAATAAATTTAATTAAAATAAAGATAATTTTATTCATAAATGTCTGGGTCATTACACTTTATATCCCAAGAAATCATGTTAAGAATTTTCCATATCAAACGATGAGAACACTACTATCACATTAGTGCCTCCCTCTCCCAAGTCTCAGGTGAATCAAAACTATGCTTCCATAACACACTGACCAATGGTATCAACCTCCTACAAATTACCTTTATTACAAAATAAAATATCTCGAATGTTTTACCAACAATAGATAAATCAGGCTCAACATCATGATACTCCCAAATTAATACATGATATGGGTCTGAAGGATACTTTTGAAGCTATGATATAGGGAAGATGTTAAGTATTGATGCTATGGTGGAAGTTCTAAATGAAAATTCACTTTCTATTCCAAATAAACAACCTCAAAATGTCTCAAAAAACAATGATCAATCTTCCCTTTCCTCCAAATCCATTGAGGACCTAAAATAGTAGAATATTTCAAGAACACCTAGTCACCAACTGAAAACTCCAATGGTCTATGCTGACAATCAACATATGATTTATTATGGATCTCATCCATCAACACTCCTTGTCGAATCCACTAAATCATTACTTTCTTCTATTGGAAAAATCTTAGTCCAACCACATAAGTTTTTCCAATATCTTACCAACAAAAACAATATTTACATGACCTTCCATACATGGCCTCAAGATGATCTAACCTAATCACAAAATGATGACTATTGTTATAAGAAAAATCAACCACTATCATATGGCCATCCAAAGATCCAAAAAAATTGAGGACATAAGAGAAAAACATATACCCAAGAATATTTATTTCCCTCTTTGTCTAGCAACCCATATACAAATGGTATTCCATACTCAAATGAATATGAGATCTTAGTGCCTTTTGGTGGCCTCTTGAAAAGTGATAAGTAAAATAGAGATCCCTATCAAAGACTATCATAGAAAAAACTCCATGAAAATTAATAATACATGTCACATATATATTTCCTAGCACCTTAACTTAGGTTGTATAAGAAATGGATATAAAGTGAGGTGATTTGGTTAGCCTATCAATCACACCCATATAACATTTTTCTTTCTCAGGGTATAATGAAACTTAACCATATTTACATAGAGATATCATACCACTTCCGAGTCAGAAATATAAGAATATTAATAAAACTAGAATGTGTCTAGTGATTATCCTTGACATATTGTAAATTATAACAATGAGACAAACAATTAGACATTCCATATATCATACATGGACACTATAATTGAAACTGAATATCAAAAAATATATTTGTTGGTCTGAGGTGCACTATCCACTAGGAGTTATGAAAATACCCTATCACTACTTTCCATATAGAAAAATATAGAAAAAACTAGTTCTTGAAAAATAAGATACCCTCCTATGAGAACTACCACTGAGAAACAATCTATCCACCATAAAGAGTGTTACAAATGCTACAGAATTCATCATCAAGATATATTTATTAAATAACCATATTAAGATGAGAGGATGTAAATGAAACAATATCCAAAAAAAACTCATCCCATTTTACCATAATCTAAAATGAAAGAGTGAAAAAATAACCATCAAGTTCCACTCATCTGAGGATTCTTTCATGGATTGAGTCGGGAGTCTCCTCCTCAAGGCTTTAGTGATGACATTCTCTTTCCCCATGGTATTGATGATTTAAAACTAAAAATATTTCAAGTACTCCACCCAACATCTCTATATGAGATTCAAATTTTTTTATAGATGATATAACTCAATATATTGTGTTCAGAATACAGGGTAAACTATTCTCTAGAAATATAATGCTACCAACTCTTAAGAGAAAGCACCACAACTGCAAGTTCCAGGTCATGGGTTGAAAAACTTTTTCATGTGGCATTATATGATGAGATCCATAGGCTACCATATCATAACCATAATAATAATATATCCCAAACCAGAATCCGACACATCAAATAAGGTCACATATTCCTACTTGACCTCTATAAGAGTCAAAATAGATCCAAATTTAAAACAATGTTTCATCTCAATAGAATAACTATAAAATATTTCATCCCATGAAATATTTATTGCCATAAAAGTGAGAGTTTTCATAAAATTATCAAACTTCATTAAATACTTTATGAACTGGTGATAATACCTCACTAAACCCATGAAGCTCTGAATCGTGAAATTATTACGTGGTTGCTCTCATGTTATAACAACTTTAAATATTTTATTGTAAATGGAGATACCATGTTTCGAGAACACTAGTTAGAGGAGGTTCACTTCCCAAATCTAGAAACCACATTTCAATATCTTGGCATAGAGTTGGTTCTTTCTCAAAAATTCCAAAACCACTCTCATATTACACACATGATCCTCCTTGGAGTCATTGTAAACTATGATATCATTCAAAAATACCCCTAGAAATAAATCAAGATACTCATGTATGATCATGCTCATTAAAGTCATAAAGGCTTTAGGATCATTGGTTATACCAAATGAAATGAAAAGATACTAAAAATTGACATACCTATAGTGGATGATAGTATTAATAATATTATATTCTTTTATTCTCAACTAGTGGTAACCATGTCGAAGTTCAGTCTTCAAGAACCTATTTTCTTCTTTCAACTAGTAAAATAGATAATCAATATGTGGCAATATATAATTTTTATTTGCCATATCCTGATTGAGTTTAATGTAATAAACATATTGGAGAAGGGTTCTATCAATATTCTTAAAAGAGAGAATTGGTTCTACCCAAGGTGACACACTCGGGAATATTAAGTCGTTCTCTAATAGATTATCCAACTAACTATTTAACTATTTTATTTCTACTGGTTCCATATGGTAAGAGGGTATAAAAATATATTGATTCCAAAACACTAAATCAATTGAGAGATCTACCAATATTATTACTATAAAACCAAAAACATTAGAAAAAAATGTTAGCAAGCTTGACAACAACTCGAGGGAGATAACCCCTCAAAGATTCTTTCTCCAGATCAAAAGCAAACACATATATTACTTTACTCAACTCTGGATAAGATAGTCCAGTTCTACTCCACCTCGAGTTACATTTTCCCAAAATTATATGACACACCCCATATGGAGATTTAAAGGATACCCATCAAAGATAGTATTCAGGTAGAGACTTATTAGAAATAATCCAATCCATCATGAAAATGGCATCAAGAAATTCCATGTCAAGAACCAAAGAATAAAAACTAATAAATATCTATGATAAAGAGAAAATACAAGAAGGACAACAAACACTATACTCTATCTTTTTATTTCGAGGGGTGTAATAATATCTTTCACATAAGACAAAATCCCCATAGGAAGATCTTACTGGGTCACAATAAGATTAAATATAAATGAGTATGATTCACCAATATTAAATAAAGAAGTTTGTAAATATGACGGTATAGTGATTGTAACTCTCATAGTTGTTGGACCTGTATCAGCTTCCTCTAGAGACTCTTCCACTTCATGAAGATGCTTCATTCAAGATGCATGTGGCTGGAGTCCCTTTGTTCATAAATTATCTGAATGCATTGTAATTATTTAATGGTGCTGATGTGACCATGCCACTACTTGGAGAAGAGATTATATAGAAATATTTATTCAAGTTTCTTTAATGTCTACACGAATGGTAGACCTTGGGTGACTTAGTGAAAAACCCATTTTTAATGCCCATGATTTATACAATAGAAAAAGTCAAAGGGTCTCTTCCAAGAACTATAGGAGGTCAAGAAGTACTATTCTGTTGAGATCCAATATGGGAATCATTACAGTTCCTATTCCATTTTTGGGAACTCATAGAACTACAATTAGCTGAAAAAATGAACTCTAGTAATCCCCGTATTAGAAGATAAATCAAGATCAACCTTAAAATACCTGTCTAATAAGTCAAAATGAAAAGAGATCTTTAGAAATAAAACATGAGAATGAGTATAATATATAGGGACCATCTCAAACTTTCAGGTCATCATCTTCTGATTCAATACAATCTCAAGATAAAACTACATAATCCTTATAAAGTAGTTTATATATTCTATCATGGTCTTTTCAGCATAATAAAATTTTAAAAACATAATATACATTAAAATAACCATAGACTCTAGATATAATTGGTCAATTTGAAAACCATTAAAATAATTCCACTATAAAATCTTATGCTTCTTCACTGTCACAATTGTGTCCCACTGTCTCTTTCTAGGTTCTTCCATCTTGAAGGTGGAACATTTTACCTTGATTAAATTAGAAATTTCCAAGAACTAAAACAAAAGATTAATCTAGGTCAACCAATCCTCATGTTATTGAGTATTATTAGAGCCATTTATTAATTGTGTATTCTGGTGATGGAACTTATGATCATCATTTTGAGACTCATCCATGTGATGTTACACAAATGCAGCCTGAATGGAAATGGGTGCAGGTGCCTATCCCATAGCTTGGATGACATGCATGATAATCTCATTGAGATTCTTATCCATGGTTTGATTTTATCACTCTATTTAATCATCATATTCCTCTTGGAACTTATTCACAAATAATATTTAAGACATGATGCTAGAAATCTATATTGAAGAAATTAGAATATTACAAAAAATAAAAATATAAAACCAGAGAAATACGAAATAATAGTCCCATTAGATAAGAAAAAAGATCTGGATTTCAACTATCCCAATCAAAATCAAGGAAAATACTAGAATTATTCATCTAGATGACTTGCCCAAACCACCCATGCTGAATTAAGGATCATTATGATGAGATATGGATCAGAACTCCCTCACAACTACCCCTTAAATCCTAGAAATCTATTCCAAATGACATACTGACATCAATGAATGATTCTTAACCTGAAACCTACATACAAATTTTCCTTGAACCAAGTCAGATACCTCGGTACTCTGATACCTGTGTCTACACTAACATATCACAAAGAGAAATTCTGATTCCCATGGGATAGTGACAATCACCTAACATCATAAAAGATAAAAAATGGAAAAAAATTCCACAAAAATAGTAGAATATAAAGGGACATATGATTATGCTCAAAACTGAAAAGGGAGATAGTACCCAAAACCAAATAGGTATATAAAAAACCCAAATACTACATAATCAAAATACTCAAAAACAAACAAGATAATCATCCCAAAAGACACATCACTCTAATATCATTGGATCAAGAACATCTACCTCCTCCAAGAGTTTCATTCCTTTTTATCAGACCTAGAAGAATAAAATATAAAAAATCCCAAAGGAAAAGGTAGAGTGTGAGCTAAAAATACCAGTAGGGTCTCACCAAGTTTTGGGTATAATAATATAGTTGTATATTTAAGACAAAACATTCTTTCATTTCACAATTATGGAAAACATTTAAAATATGGCTAAAATGACAATTTTATATAATGTTGTTTATATAAGTCAATTGGTGGGAATAATGAAATTTATAATCAATGAAATATGTATCAAAATAATCAAAATAAGTACCATAGTCATCTTCCCTATGGTACAATAGTTTCAAGTTATATGATGATCTGACTCTCAGGTTAGTGAACTTCGAAATATGTGTACAAACATCCCTTTGGATCCATATAGATATGACTCATCAACATCCCATTAGAGATAAGATCTTCCTAACTATATTTGTGTTAGAGTTTTCATCATCAATCAATTGATAGGGAATTACTATCCTAGCATGATTGTCCCAAATAACCCACTAACTACACATGCTTAGATTTTCTTAATCAATCCGTTGAAAAATGGAAAATCTTTTCATTTCAAATCAATCATTATTCACAATTTAATTTACCACCATTAATTTTGAAAATTCTAATTCACTTTTCAAACCCAAACATGGTTATTTTTAATAAATTCACACCTTTCAATTCAAAACCATTAATGGTTTTTTAAAAATTAAATTAAATTCTTTTTTTTATAAATTGAATTCTCCAATCAATTAAAAAATTCCATCAATTTACAAAATATGCCTGAAAATCCTATTCTATTGGTATTGTGGGGTTTTTCCAAGATTCCATGCCAAATAGAATAAAAATTCTAATTCATCTCGAATTTCGTTTTCATAAATCATTTTAAATAGATTTAAATCAAATTAATAAATTCAATGTTTAATTAAATGGTGAAACTCAAAGGTAAACACCTACCATTATTCACAGAATCAAAAATCAACAACACCTACAATGGGACTTTCTAATAAAGAATGACAATATATGAGATCTCAAAATAAAACCTAGAATCATGATTCTATTAAAAAAATAGATCTATCAAACACATGATGATTTAAAAAACTACATAGAGAAAATAAAGAGGGAGAGGGACAAAATATGGGAGGAGATAAAATTAATAAAGAGGTATTGAATCTTTATTAGTGTTTTCATTGATCAAATATTGGGTTGGAATCCTTAAAAGTGTTATTGAGAGCCTCCAATACATAGGAATTCGAGATATGTAACATTAGGGTCGAGCGGGGTATTAAATTGGGGTTTGGATAATATTAAAATATTTTTTCGAATTAAAATTTTCTGTGTGCATAGTTCGCTAGGATGGACCATATGGTTAGATGAACCATGCACCTTAATAGTGTGCCCCTCTATTGGGGTGCATGGTTTCTATTATGTGGGTGCATGGTTTTTGAAACCGTGAACCAAAGGTGAAAACCCCCACTATCCAGGGTTGCCTGGGTTTCTTTGGGAGGGATCACAATTTAAGAAAACCATTCTCCAACCATGAAAAACCCAAAGAAAATATTTTTTTCTTCCAATTTTGACCCTAAGAACACATAAACATGACCCAACCAAAGCATGATATAAAAGAGGGTCGAGGAGTACCTGAAAACCAATAACAAAATTTTATAGATATAAATCATATATATGATATTTATTGAATAGTTATACCTCAAGATTCACTATATCATATATATATATATATATTTACCTTATATTCCTTAGGAGATATGATAACATCGCTCCAGTGTATGGTAGACTACCACCAAATGAAGTGATGTGACTGGTCTTTCACTAAGTCTTCACATGGCTGTTGATAAAGATTAAGTTAATGATTATATGTGATATAAATGTAATTATTATGGTATTAATGCATAATTACCATTTTATAATGATAATATATGTCATTCTATTTCTTTCCTTTTCAGTCACGTAAATATGATAACATCATTCGCATTCATTAGACTACCACATTCACGAAGCAATTTGACTCACTTCTCATAATCAAACCACATGGATGATATATATAAGTATATTAAAAGAAATAGTATAGTATATATAATATTATGATTATTTTTAAAAGGTTATAACTTACTTACCTTCATTCCATAACTATCATTGAAAAATAGGAACATTAATCCAGCGTATGTACAACCTACCGTCACCATGATCGCAACGTACTTCAATTTTAATAACCATCATCCATAGTTTTTAAAATTTAAATTAATTTTAATATTTGATAATTATTTCATGATTATTATTCTTTATATGATGAAACTCTATAATATGTGTAAATACTGAATCTTTAATGAAAAACAGACATAATAAAATAGGGCAATTAACACAAAAAACAATGAGAATAATAAATTATTATTAATGAATGGGTGAGAGGATGTTCTAAAAAGAAAATATGAGATATTATAAATAATAATATGGTTCTATTATATGTTAATGACATGGTTAAAACCACAATAAAATATGTTGAATAATTTAAAATCAATGTAAGTGTGAGGTAAGGGACTTCATATCATTTACATTCCATTAAGTATTATATGTTATTACGTACCAATTAACTTTTATGTGGTGTATATACTTCCCATTTGAAATTTCATATCATGATTCACTCATACTCTAGGGTATTTAATGTTTCAATTTTACTTCTATCATCTAAGGGTATTTGACATGAAACTTATCAAGTGGTCAATGTTATTGAACAATCTCACTTTGTTTTGTGATTGGTAACTTTATGTTAAAATAATAAATTTATTATAATAAAGGTTCATTTGAAATTACATTTCTATTAAATATACATATTATTTCAAGATGGATATGATTATTACCTAAAATTTATACCAATTTTTACATATGAGTTTTACATTGAAAATAATTTGATTAACTAGGCACATATTTATAAATCCTTATCCTTTACAAAGTATATATATTTGATGATAAGGCTTATAAATTAATGAATAAAATCAATTATTTTATATTTGAGAAAATATTTTTCCTTTAGTAATGTATGGGTCTCAGTATAATATATCTCCTCGATGCAGAAGTGGGTCACACACGAAAAATTAGTTGTCAAAACTAAACAACCTTTTACCTATATTTTAAACCATCTTGTAAAAGGTCTTGAAGGTGGAGGTATCATGTTGATGAGACATGATGTCCAATTATTATGCATTTCCTTAATTAAGAGTTCAATTATTATTATCTATGATATTTTCACTATCATATTATCTTTGGATGAATTTCATTCACAGATTATTGTTTAAATGATATATTTGTTTAGTTATTTACTATTACATGTTGGCTATGATTACTAATTCATGATATAGTTTGATGTAATTAATCTTTATTGAGAATTTAATATCACCCTTATTTTTTTCATTTTACGAGGAATCCATGAAGTGTACTATGTTTGATATATATTGATGTTATAGCAGAAATAATGATATTCTCGAAAACAATGTCATAATTTGTGTATTCAAATGTAACATAAGAGTCAATTATGTATTTAGTTTACCAATAATACTAACATATTCAATACGTTAGAGTGTGATTCCATTTATCTAATATATATTTACTAAAGAAAAAGGAGTGCAGCAAGGTGATACACTTTCTATGATCCTCTTTTCCATTACGGAAGATTAACTCAATAGGCATATTTCCTCTCTTTTTCACCAAAGCAAGCTCAAACCCATTCAGGCTGCCAGAAATATGGCTGTTCCGACCCACCTCTTATATAATAATGACATGATTCTATTCCTTAATAGGGGTAGAATAAATATCCTTAATCTTAAAAAAGTCCATGTCTCACTATGAAGAGGTCCCTAAATAATCAGTTAGTTAGAATAAATCTTCTATCTATTTTGGAAAAACATTCCCCCTTCTAGAAAAGGTTTTATCATTGGAAGTCTTGGAATCAAAGAGGGATCCATACCATTTACCTATCTTGGAGTTCCCCTCTTCTGGGGTAGGCCTAATCCTATGTACTTTAATACGGTCAGGGAACATGTGACTAAACAACTTGCCTCCTAGAATGGGAAATCCCACTCCATGGCTGGCAGGATCTGCCTCGTGAAATCCACTATTATATCCAAAATGGTTTACCCCCTGTTAATTTATAAATGACCCAATAGTCTAATTAAAAAAGATAATGACAACATTATTTTTTTGGACTAGTAGAATTCTTGAAAGTAATCTTGTTACTGTCCCTTGGTCGATATGTTGAAAACTCCTTGAAAATGGTGGTATTGGAATTAAAAATCATATATTTTTTAATGAGGCTCTTCTAGATCAGGTCACTTAGAGGTTGATCAACAAACAATCCGACTCCATAACCTTCCTTAGTAACAGGATCCTATAAAAACTTAAAAAAGGTTAATCTAGTTACCTCAATTCCTCCCTATGGCTATCCATTTGTATTGTCTTTGCTGATATCATGCATAACTCAAGATGGATGGTTATTTCAGATTCCACTATAAATTTCTGGCTTGATAACTGGACTGGTACCCCACTCATCTCCATGCATTATTGTAATTACTCTCCAGATAACTCCAATCTCACCATAAATTAGGTAATGCACTCTAGTACAACCAATATCCTTGATCACATTAAAAGGTTGTGGAAAATTACCCCTTTATAAGTGTGGATGATCTCCTTACTTGGGAGCCAGCTCACAAAGGTATTTTGGACTCCAAAAACTTCTACGATCATTGCTTCATTAATTCTGACCCCATATTCTCATGGTTGATGTTTTTTGACAAACCTTGGATTAAGAACTCAAGGATTAACCTTGTCTGGAACATTTCCCACAATCTCATTCCTACAGAGGTTTGTCTTCAGTCTTTTGGTGTTCAATTGGGCCCAAAATGTATATTAGGCCACCAAAACAGGGAGGAAACTAGTCACCTTTTCTTATCTTGTGCTACAACCTCTCCTCTTTGGAATTATATTACTAAAATTTTTGACTACAGAAGGTTATCCGATGACTCTACTTACTCTCAAATAAAAAATTGTGTGGAACTTGAATCCTCACAGAAAATCATGGACCTCTTCCTATCCGTGATTATTGAGCTCTTACATGTGATCTGAAATGATAGAAACAAAATTATTCACAAAAATTACTCATTTAATCTTAATTCATGTCAGATGAGGATCCTTATTGCCATCCGGGAAACTACCCTGCTTCAGAAAGGACACTACAACAGCTCGGTTGAGGACTTTGTGATTCTCTAATGCCTCAACCATGATGGTGTTTTCACCAAGACAATGCTTTCTCGGGGGGTGTTTTGGAACGATATGGCTTCTAGATGGATCAAGATCAATGTAGATGGAGCTTCTAGAGAAAACTCGGGTCCTGCAGGATGTGGGGACATTTTCGAAGATTTCCTCGGTTGATTTCACAGATTCATCTTTGGAATATATGGCACTTCCTCTACCCTGGAAGCTAAAATGATGGCAGTGATTTAGACCATTGTTTTTGTTAATCTAAAAGTATCGAACTACACCTGTATATATAGTGACTCCACCAACATTGTGCATGCTATTTAGAATGGGGAGATACACCTTGCCTGACCTCTCACTGCCCGATGGATGAACTACCTCAATTCTCTTCTTGAAATCAGTTACATTGTCACCCCATACGTATCTTGAAACAAACATGGTTGCAGATGGCATTTCCAACAAAAGAGTCAACCAAGCCATGACATGGATTGATACTCTGCTGGTTGATCTTCTCCCCCACTTTGTAAGAGATTGTAATAACACACCATCTTTCCTCTTCAAGTAACCTTTATCTCTCTTTTATTAATAATATTTTTTTTATTATCCTTAAAAAAACTGACTCCAAGCATCTGGGGATGGGGTTGTTACCTAAAAATTCCCATTGAAAGGGTCATCCTCAGCCGAATTGACATATGACCCTTAAGTGGTTTTGTTTGATAACAGAATAATTAACCAATTTTGATTTGTAGGATATATAATTAAAAATAGTTTTATATCCATTGATTCCATTAGAAACAATTCATCTTTCTACCCCTTCTTTTGGAAATCCACTTCCATGAATCTTGATTCATCTATTTTAACTGCACAACTATTATCAGACCACATTCTATGAAAATTAGGCACTTCAATTATTATATAATCTAAATACCACATTTATTTGATGATTCAATAATATAACGTATTAACATAAATTGAATTTTTGTACTTGGTACTATATACATGCATTGTTGTATCCATAAGTGTAACTCCACTATTTTTCATGATATTGTATTCATCGGGTTCATTTGCATAGAACATATAACCAATAATTACATAACCATTATAAGATAAAACATGCACAATTGGTTCTCTATCCTTCCATCAAAGTCATTCTAAAATTAAATCTAGATTTACTGTTGACTCCTTAAAAATGTATTATCTAAACAATACTATGAACTATTGATTACGTGTATTTGATATCCTTCTTTCATCGCTTAATGGATTAAATTTCCCAATAATTACTTTGTGAGATTCAATATACAGTGAAACCTCTAAAATATTTTAAAAAAGTATAGGTGATCCTGCTTCCAATGTTTAATAGTAATTGTTAAAACATATATTTTGAAAACACACCCACCTAGAAGCCACTTGGTGTGATGATATTTTTGTATAACAATGCTTTCCACATCAAGAATTTATTCAGTATATAATTCAATGGATTCCATAACAATATATCTATCTTCAATAAAACATTCTGGAAGACTTTTAATTTTGAAACACCCTTTCAAAATCATTATATATCATTCAATGGGGTGCATCGGTCTAAAATTTATAGAACCACATAGTAGAATCTCTCTTACCATGTTAACCATCATATGAACCTTCATATAAAAGAATGATGCTGGGAAGAAAATTTCAATTCACTATAATATAATAACAATTTCATTTTTCATAGTTCTATCTTTTAAAAGTTCTATAAACATTCTATTTATATATATATATTAATGAGGCTCTTCTAGCTAAGGTCACTTGGAGGTTGATCAACAAAAAAGATGACTCCGTAACCTTCCTTCGTAACCGGTTCCTACAAAAACTTAAAAAAGGTTAATCTAGTTTCCTCAATTCTTCCCTATGGCTATCCATTTGTATTGTCTTTGTTGAAATCATGCATAACTCAATATGGATGGCTATTTCAAATTCCACAATAAAATTCTGGCTTGATAACTGGACTGGTACCCCCCTCATCTCCATGCTTTCTTAGAATTACTCTCTAGATAACTCCAATATCACCATACATTAGGTAATGCACTCTAGTACAACCATTGTCCTTGATCACATTAAGAATGGTGTGGAAAATTACCCCTTTATAAATGGGGATGATCTCCTTACTTGGGATCCATCTCACAATGGTATTTTGGACTCCAAAAACTTCTACCATCATTGTTTCACTAATTATGACCCCATTTTCTCATGGTTGATGTTTTTTTGACAAAACGTGGATTAAGCCTTCAAGGATTAACCTTTTCTAGCACATTTCCCTCAATCGCAATCCTACAGAGGTTTGTCTTCAGTCTTTTGGTGTTCAACTAGGCTCAAAATGTAAATTACGCCACCAAAACTGGGAAGAAACTAGTCACCTTTTCTTATCTTGTGCTACAACCTCTACTCTATGGAATTATATTACTAAAATTTTTTACTACAGAAGGTTATCCAACGACCCTACTTACTCTCAACTAAAAAATTGTGTGGAAATTGAATCCTCATGGAAAATCAAGAACCTCTTCCTATCCACGATTGTTGATCTCGTACATGTGATATGGAATGATAAAAACACAATTATTCACAACAATTACTCATTTAATCTTAATTAATGTCAGATGAGGATCCTTATTGCCATCCGGGGAACAACCCTACTTCTGAAAGGACACTTCAATAGCTAGGTTGGGGACTTTGTGATTCTCTGACGCCTCAACCTTGATGGTGTTTTCACCAATATGAAGATTTATATTGAGGTGTTTTGGAAAGATATGACTTCTAGATGGATCAAAATCAAAGTAGATGGAGATTATAGAGAAAACCCGGGTCCTGCGGGATGTGGGGCCATTTTCAAAGATTTCCTCGGTCGATTTTACAGATTCATCTTTGGAAGCTGTGGCACTGCCTCTACCATGGAAGCTAAAATGATGGCAGTGATTTATGCCATTGTTTTTGTTAAGCTAAAAGGATGGAACTACACCTATATATATAGTGACTCCACCACCATTGTGCATGCTATTTGGAATGGGGTGATACACCTTGCCTGACCTCTCACTGCCCGATTGATGAACTACCTCAATTCTCTTCCTGAAATCAGTTACATTTCCACCCCATACGTATCATGAAACAAACATGGTTGCGGATGGCATTTCCAACAAAGGAGTCAACCAAGCCATGACATGGTGTGATACTCTGCTGGTTGATCTTCTCCCCCACTTTTTAAGATATTGTAATAAGATACCATCTTTCCACATCATGTAACCTTTATCTCTCTTTTTTAATAATATTTTTTTCTTATCCTTAAAAAAATGACTCTGAGCATCTGGGGATGGGGTTGTTAACTAAAAAGTCCCAATGAAAGGGTCATCCTCAACCGAATTGACATATGACCCTTAAGTGGTTTTGTTTGATAACAAAATAATTAACCAATATTGATTTGTAGGATATATAATATAAAATAGTTTTATATCCATTGATTCCATTAGAAAAAATTCATCTTTCTACCAATTATTTTTCAAATCCACTTCCATGAACCTTGTTTCATCTATTTTAACAACACAACTATTATCAAACCACATTATATGAAAAGTAGACACTTGAATTATTATATAATATAAATACCGCATATTTTTGATGATTCTATAACATAACGTATTAACATAAATTGAATTTCTTTAATTGGAACTAGATACATGCATTGCTGTAGCCATAAGTGTAACTCCACTATTTTTCATGATATTGTGGTCATCAGGTTCATTTGCATAGAACATATAACCATTATAAGATAAAACATGCACAATTGGTTCTCTATCCTTCCATCAAAGTCATTATAAAATTTAATTTAGATTTACTGTTGACTCCTTAAAAATGTAGTCTCTAAACTATCCTATGAACTATTGATTACGTGTATTTGATATCCTTCTTTCATCCCTTAATGGATTAAAATTCCCAATAATTACTTTGTGGGTTTCAATATATGGTGAAACCTCTAAAATATTTTAAAAAGGTATAGGTGATCCGGCTTCCAATGTTTAATAATAATTGTTAAAAGATCTATTTTGAAAACACATTCACCCAGAAGCCACTTGGTGTGATGATATTTTGATATAACAATTCTTTCCACATTCGGAAGTTATTCATTATATAATTCAATAGTTTCTATAACAATATATCTATCTTCAATACAACATTCTAGATGAATTTTAATTTTGAAACACCCTTTCAAAATCATTATATATCATTCAATGGGGTGAATCGATCTAAAATTTATCGAACCACATATTAGAATCTCTCTTACCAAGTGAACCATCATATGAACCTTCATATAAAAGAATGATGTCGGGAAGAAAATTTTCAATTCACTATAATATAATAACAATTTCATTTTTCATAGTTCTATATTTTACAAGTTCTATAAATTTTCTGTATATATATTTTAAAAATAAATAGATCTTGGTTATTGTATGATAGAAATTATTTTGAAAAATGAACATAAAGTTACAAGCATTAGATCATTCCTAAAAACATAGAATTCCTTGGGTTTTAGACCTTTTATATTTAATCTAGTTATTGACATGATATTAATGATATTTGATGAATACCACTCTATAAAATTTAAAATATTCATGATGTTTTAAAATTGATATCCCTCTTTCATGGAATGTGTGCAAGTAGCCAAAGGAGAAAAAGTTCATTTTTAACTCTTCACAAGCACCAACCCTTCATGTATCCCCATGTCAATAATGTCCAGCCTATCCTTAATACTATCATTTTTTATAGGGAGAATATACTAATATTCTAATGAAAATATTATATACATTTATTTCCTCATGAATAACATCAAGAAAATTTATAATAAACAAAGAATTCTAGTATATTAATTTTAAAATACATCTCACAATTTTTCCAACTAGTTTATATAATGTTTTTCGAAATAAGTTGACCAAAGTCACTATCCATATATTTTAATTTCTGAAATATTTGGTCAACTATTAGTGGAGATAGTGTTTTTGTAATGCCCTGACCCCAGATACCTAGATTTGGTGCATTATTTTAATACATTAGCATGATTACAAGGAATCAAGTCCCAAAGGACCGATTAGTTTAGCAGTCTTGGAAAATAGATTACATACATGAATGTTACATTACACTTATAACATACAAAACAACATAAATAATCCTTTATGAATGCCATTATTCCCATGGATTAACCCTGCATATCAATCATAATACACTTCTTGGAATCCTAGGAAAATAAAACATTGAAATGGGTGAGCTCAGATGCTCAGTAAGGATAACAATATAGCAGAAACATTCATAAATAAACATAAACATTTAAGGAAATGTATAACTAAAACAAAAGCCTTTTAAACATGAACTTCAGCATAATATGGAAAAGATAACATAAAATATTTCCATTTACTTATTCACATTGATATTCTACTAGCCTAATAATCAATGGAAAAACAATAACCACTTTCATAATGATGGAATGTATAATGCTGAAATTCAATTTCTGTGTCAGCGCCTCATGCCAAGACCTAAGGGATAACTGTAACCGGAACCCAACCCGGAGAGCCTCTGTAACCGGACTCCAACCTGGACTGCCTCTAGAAACCGGACACTAACCTGGAGTGCCTCTAATAACCGGACTCCAACCCAGAGTGCCTCTAATAACCCAACACCAACCCAGAGTGCCTCTAATAACCGGAAACCAACCCAGAGTGAGATAGAAATCCCTTACCTTGCACTTTCCTTTAGTCGAGGGTACGTTTAACCTCCTGTATGAAGACTATAGTATGTTATTAAATTACATGAGAACCATATTAATATTTATGATATCATGAATTATTCATTTATTCCTTTATACTACCCAATTAACAATAAATTCCATGTTATATTAATATTTCGGGTAATAATCGCTTTCTTTATCGTACGTGTTTTAACTTGTTACTCTTGATTGTATCACATAGATCATGATTTAAATACTTCTCAAATATAAAAAATTATTTATATATCATACATCTTTATAATATAAATTTGTATAATATACATATATATGAAATGGAAAACACCGTTTATGGGGATGGTAGTTCATACGTATGCATAAACGTTGTTTCTATTTTTATATAGTATTGAACAGATATAAGTGAATAAGATATATGTACGTACATAAATACTTATATATAGAAATAAATATATATATATTCAGTAGCATTATTATGTCATGTATTACATACTTATTATTAATATATATATTTTTATAATCATTGATGAATGGTGAACTTGGAAATGAATCTCATCGCGTCGTGGAGACGGTAATCCGTACGTACACATGAGCAAAAATATCATTCTTTTGATATAGTAATAATATATAATTGGATGTTGTATTATATATAAAGAATCCTTTAATTTTTATATTTATTATTTACATCAAATACACATCATTATTATAGCAATCCAAATAACAATGTATTGAATAACAATTACACCACAACATGGAGACGGTAAGCCGTACGTACGCACATATGGTGACATTTCATTCGAAGGGTGGATAGAATAATGAGTTGGGTTGTAACATAATTTGAATAAAATAATAGTATATAGAAGATACTTGGGTTATTATTTTATAATGGAAACAACAAAGAAAAAGGAAGTGGAAGAAGAAAGGAACTTGAAAGAGGGTGGTGAAATCACAACCTCTTCTTCGGGTTCTTCCTTTTGATTTGATCAAAAGGGCTCCTTAGGATGTCTTTATGATCCAACTAAGGCCTCTAGGTTGAAGGGAGGATAGTTGAGAGGATATTTTTGCAGGATTTGGCTGATCCAAATGGCTTAGAATGTGTGAATTAGTGTGAAGGGTGAGTGCCCTTTTATAAGAGGGGTGAGGGGCACATTAGGAAAAACATAAAATATTATTTTATAATAAATTCATATTCGGTTTCTAATAGCTCCTAAGTTGATTATTTAATGTCTAAGGTGGGTATAGATCGGAAAAAACTCAACCAATAGGTTTTAGACAAGTTTAGGTTACCATTTTAACCTGATCATTTAGATTTAACTCTAAGTTAAACAATTTATCTTTTACCGTGTCTTCTTGTATTGTTACACTATATGGTTAATAAACCTACTATATACTGACAATAGATCCCAAATTGGTTTATTAATGCCATATATATTATTATATTAGTCTTTTGGCCGAACTATAGATTTTTAGGAACATTATATCAATTAATAATATAATATTTATTTTAAAAACTATTTTATGTCAATGTTGACAATATTTGGTATTTGTTTTTTGTTAAAATAATAACAACAGGATTACTTCGAAAAAAATTACATTGAATCAATCCTAACATGTCCTATTAACCTAGAAAATTTGTTGATGTCATAAAAACTTTTAAATTATATTTATTTTAATATTTATAATACCATTTTTTTGATTCTTTCATGAATAAGGTAATTACTACATCATCAATGTGTCATAAATAAATTTATTTATTTAATGCCCAAAAATTATAAATAAAATACCATGACATATGAAATCTTTTTAGCTTTCTATGTAATATTTATAATCGAATATATTTTATTTAAAACCCTATATTAAAAATGATTTAGATATTAAACTTTCATTTTAACTCTTTTAACTCTTCTTTGAATTAAAAAATAATAAATGTCCTAATCTAATCCAAGTGTACCTAAATGATAATATTTTATTTCTAATGTCGGTTTTGGTCGAAATAAACTTGTCGAATAGAATTAGGATATGTGTGAGGGTAATATTAATATCATGTTTAACCTTAATTTCCCTATTTACTTTTAATCGTGGTAAATAAATGCAAAAAGTTACTATTCATCCAAAATTATTTTCATCTAATTGAACCACATTTTACTCCATGATATTAACCATGTCACTCGGATTTTCGAAATTCAACTCACAGAAGCGGTAAAATTATGTTTTATGAGAATTTTCAAATTCTCCTAAGAGGTGGGTAAAAGACGGTGAAAAGTTCAATAAAATTTTTATATATCTAAAATTATTATAAACTGACTCCAATGAATTAAAATTATATTATATAATTATTATGTATCTATTTTGAAATAAATAAATTAAAATAAAATAAATAATTATTTAAATAAAAAAATCAGGTTTAACTAATAACTCAGTGTTTTTCACAATTCAACAAAAATTTATGTTTCTCAGAAAAATAACAAAAATTCGGCCTAAGATATATTTGATATTATGAATTCAAAAAGGATGTCTATTTTACCGAATTCAAAACATATAAGTTTCATTAATTAATTTAAATTAATTCCCATTGTCAAAACAAATAGCGTGTTTTTAAGAAATAATAACTATCAAAAGATTGACATTACATATGTCCAGTTTAAATGTGAAATTATGTCCAATGACCAACATTGGATTAAATTGTAAAAATATATTCTAAATATGATTTAAAACCACACAAATTAATAATTTATCACTATTAATTATTTCGATTAAAAAAGTTGTTTTTAATTAAAATATAGTAATTTTTACTATTCATCAAAATATGAAATTTATCAGAAAAGTATCAAAAATTCACCCTATGCTAATTTCGATATTCCCAATCCGAAAATTAAGTCCATTTTGAAAGATAAAATGTATGAAATTTCAAAAAGTGGGTATTAATATTCATAATGGCTACTTTGATTGGTCGCGGTGTATTAGAACTCGATGTTGCATATAACAAACACTATTGTATTATTCAAAGAGAAGCGTACCATGAATGCTTGGGGTGTTAAATTCTACCCTCATTCAATAAATTGTGTCCTCATAATTTATGTTCGGTATTGGAAACTTGGGTTTGAAATTTCAAAATATCATAGTTGAAATCCCACATCGAAAAATGGATTAATGAAGCCTCTATTTGAAATAAAGAGTGGTAAGTATGATGGTTACCGAAAATGACACAAACTAGGGTTCCATGTAGGAAAACATGGATATGGAAGAGAAATTTAACCATAAATATCTGATGGAGAGTGGTAGAGAACATGGCTTTGAAAAGGCCAACAATCATAAAGCCATAAATTTGTGATGATATAAGGTACTATCTAGGACAACATTTTTGTTCTAAGTTCCTTTTCTTAACATTGAGGAATTTATTTATGAGATTGTATAAGATCATAAGGAGATATACTTAATTTATTATTAGAGTTTTATCCATTAATATATTTCTACCACAACTCGTCTTACACTACAAAACATAATACAACTCAAAAATACACTATTTATCCTAATCGTATAGGGTTCCAAATATAATGAATTTATAATTCACATATCAAACCCTTTAAAAAAAGAAATCACATTATACAATCTAGGGAATTAACGTAGTCCAGTGGTAGGTGATAAATCCCAATCGCACTATGGTTGTGGGTTCGATCCCCATAGCTTTGTCCGACGTGACGGGTTGTCACACGGTCTGCGTGTTGTCCTTTTATAAAAATCCAAAAAACAACCTTTCAAACTTAATCCATTATAACCTTTGGACATATCCAAAATATTATTATCCAAACTCACAGTCCAAAATTTTTAAGGAAGTTAAAAATAATGATGATCCTTTTTTATGTGATAACATGTGAACACCTTCATCACGTATTATTTTAAAACATGGTAACATCTTGAATTACCATAAAACTTTATTGATTACATTCATGCTCCCTTATTCTTTATAGAATACTAGATATACTCCTTCTATCCAAAATTGTTGTAAACTCCAATAATGACAAATCATTAATCAGTTTCAAGGTAGTCAAGAATATCCAACATAATTTATTCAAATCAACAATCCCTTATTCCAAAAACACTACCTCATTATCAAGATCATATTAAGGATTAAATCTCTTTCAACCATGTATTTTCAAAAAAAAGTTTAATTTTCTGTTGAGTCACTTTTCATAGTACCATATTATCTCAAATCCTCAATGAAATAGTACTGTAGTACAATCCTTATTTATCTCAATAATTCATATAACCAATACATCATTGACACAACACTCAAATGAAATAATTCATTAATCACAACATAAGAACACTAGTCATTCATCTTCATCTGTGCTAGTATCCTAACATTATTATTATCCAATAGCATCATTTGGGGCATAATATGACGATTTGAACATTGATTCACGTAGTGTCCCCACTCCTTGCAGATGTATCATTGTACATTTGAAACCTTTTTCTTGACCTCACAATCACAAACATGGTGTCCTTTTTCTCCACAATTATAACTCACTCCAATTCTCTTCAAGAATTTTCCAAGGTGATTCTTTCCACAGTTATCACATAATGGAAAATCCTTCTTTACCTTCTTCCCTTTATTTGTCTTTCTCTCTACCATCCTTTTCTTCTCTGGATTCCCTTCAAATCCAAAGGACTCTGAGAACTATTTACTTATCTTATCAACACATGACACTATCTCTTCATATGATGATAATACAGGGGAGACTATTTCCCTACTAAATGTTGGATTAATACCATGAAAGATATGATCCGTCTTACTCTTTGGATCACATGTTTTCATGGATTTCTCATTCCTTCTACTGGGTGCCATTTCTAAACAATGGCATACACTAGATTAGTTTATGAATAGAAATACCTAATTGCAAACTTTTAAAACACTCAACATACATTAAACAGTCTATGGATATAATCCATAATCATAAAAATGTTTTCTTTGAGGAAGTATATACTCATAAACCCTTCATAATTGTTGATAAATAAAATGACAATCATCCTAGGAATATCCCCTGAGAGTGTCATAACCAAGAGTGCAGTAAGGTCCGTAGTCACGCACCAGTTCCCGTTCAAGTCTTGCTCAAAGCGATGTTTTCAGGTTTTACCTCTAGGTACATCTATGCCAGAGCTACCTCTACCTGTTCGTATCTAGACAGGGATGTATTTCTTGGAAGAATCACAAAATCTCTACAATACCAAAAATCTAGGAAGTTCTTATATAATAATACTCAAAGTCTATCTTAGGGTAATGTGCTCAAATCAGAGTTTATATAAATCTAATATCCAAGGTTATTTCTAAACTTTCTCTGATAACAACTGTAACGCCCGACCCCAGTTACCCAGAGTCTGTGCATTATTTTAATACATGTTCATGATTACAAGGAATCATATCCTGAAGGACCGAATGGTTTAGCAGTCTTGGGAAATAGATTACATACATGAATGTTACCGTACACTTATAACATAAAAAACATCCTAAATAATACTTTATGAACGCCATTATTCTCTTCGCTTAACCCTGTATATCAGTCACAATACACTTCTTGGAATCCTAGGAAAATAAAACATTAAACGGGGTGAGCTCCGATGCTAAGTATGGATAACAACATAGCAGAAACTTTAATAAATAAACACAAACATTTAAGGCAATATATAACTAAAACAAAAGCCTTTTAAACCTGAACTTCAACTTAATATGGAAAAGATAAAATGAAATAATTCCATTTACTTATTCACATGGATATTATACTAGCCGAATAATCACATGCAAAAACAATAACCACTTTCATAATGATGGAATGCATAATACTGAACATTAACTTCTGTGTCAAGGCCTTGTGCCAATACCTAATGGAATAACTGTATCCGGAACCCAACCCAGAGATCCTATGTAACCGGACTCCAACCCGGAGGGCCTCTAATAACCGGACACCAACCCGGAGTGCCTCTAATAACCAGACACCAACCTGGAGTTCCTCTAATAACCAGACACCAACCCGAAGTGCCTCTGTAACCAGACTCCAAACCGGAGTGCCTCTAATAACTGGACACCAACCCGGAGGGTCTGCTATAATCGAACCCCAACCCGGATCATACTAGTCCAACACATTTATCTTAAGAAGTGGATGAAATATAACATAAACATTCTTATTAACACTAGCATATGAAATGACAAAACATTAATCATAAACCATTAATGGCATAAAAATAACTCATCCATAGTCAAACATATCACAATAACTGAAATACAATATGGAAGATTTGTATCATAATAAATCAACTTCAAACAAGTGTAAAATTTATCAAAGGATGTTGACATAGACGATAATGATTTGTAAAACTCTTTGAGAGAAATACCCCTTTTCATTAAAACATTTAAAATTCAAACAATTTAGAAAATAAGTCATTTAAGGACATTTTTGAATCAAAGTGTCCCATAACACTTTGAATCTTTTGAAAGTAATTAACATTTTAATAAAATTTATGTCCATATAAATAAATCCTTAAAAACTATTTTGAAGAAATGGACATTAATGAGAACGATTTAGAAGAATAAATATTTAAAACATTTGAAATGATGTTTTAGTAAAAAGTACCTTAAATTAATCCCTTTGAAAACTCTTTCATAAAACATGGACATGGATAATAAATATTTCCCAGTAGATACTTACGTAAAAACAACCTCGGATAATAAAGAGATTGTGAAATTAACCCTTACCAATTTGGTAACTTAAGAAACATAAAAACCATGAAAGAGGAGTCCTACAATGAATATTTAAATACACATAAGTTAAAGTGTATTACACAAAGAATATGATTATGGGAAGTACATACACCACAGAAAAGGTAATAATGGTATTATGGAACGAATCTCATGGGAATAAGGAGTGAGATGAAAACCCCTTACCTTGCACATTCCATTAGTTGAGGGTACGTTTAACCTCCTATATGAAGACTATAGTATGTTATTAAATTATATCAGAACCATATTAATATTTATGATATCATAAATTATTCAATTATGACTTTATACTAGACAATTAATAATAATTTCAATGTTATATTAATATTTCAGATAATAATCGCTTTCTTTATCGTGCGTGTTTTAACTTGTTACTTTTGATTGTATCAAATAGATCATGATTTAAATAATTCTAGAATATAAAAAATTATTTATATATCATATATATTTAGAATATAAATATGTATAATATAGATATATATGAAATCGAAAACACCATTTATGGAGACGGTAGTCCGTACGTACGCATAAACACTGTTTCCGTTTTCATATAGTATTGAATAGAAGTAAGTGAATAAGATATATGTAAGTACTGAAAGAAATTCTATATGTAAATATATATATCTCCAGTAGAATTATTATGTCATATATTACATAAATATTAGTAATATATATATTTTTATAATCGTCGATGAATGGTGAACTTTAAAATGAATCTCATCGCGTTGTGGAGACAGTAATCCGTATGTACACACGAGCGAAAATATCATTCTTTTGATATAATAATAATATATAATTGGATGTTATATTATATATACAGAATAATTATCATGTTATATTTATTATTTTCATCAAATAAACTTCATTATTATACCCATCCAAATAATAATGTATTGAATAACAATTACACTACGATGTGGAGACGGTAAGCCGTATGTATGCATATATGGTGACATGTCATTAAAAGGGTGGATAGAATAATGAATTTGGTAGTACCATAATTATAATAACATCACAGTATATAGAAGATGCTGGATTTATTATTTTATAATGGGAAAAACAATGAAAAAGGAATTGGTAGAAGAAAGGAATTTGATAGAGGGTGATGAAATCATTACCTCTTCTTCGGATTATTCCTTTTGATTTGATTAAAAGGGCTCTTTAGGATGGATTTATGATCCAAATATGTCCTCTAGGATTAAGGGATGATTGTTGAGAGGGTATTTGGGCAGGGGTTGGCTGAGCCAAATGGCTTAGAAGGTGTGAATTTGAGTGAAGGGTGAGTGCCTTTTTATAAGAGGGGTGAGGGGAACATTAGGAAAAACTTAAAATATTATTTTATAATAAATTCAGATTTGGTTTCTAATGGATCAAAAGTTTATTATTTAAAGTATAAGGTGAGGATAGTTCGAAAACAACTCAACCAATATGTTTTAAACAAGTTTAGGTTACCATTTTAATCTTTTCATTTAGAACTAACTGTAAGTTAAATAATTTCACTGTTACCGTGTCTTCTTGTATTCTTACACTATATGGTTAATAAACATACTAAATACTGAAATTAGAACCAAAATTGGTTCATTAATGTCATATATATTATTATATTAGTCTTTTGGCCGATCCTTATAGTTTTATGATAGTTATATCAATTAATAATATAATATTTGTTTTAAAAACTATTTTATGTCATTTTTGACACTATTTGGTATTTGTTTTAGGTTAAACTAATAAAAACATGACTACTTCAAATAAAATACATTGAATCAATACTAACATGTCATATTCACCTAAAAAATTCGTGTATGTCATAAAAACTTTGAAATTATATTCATTTTAATATTTATAATACCATTTATTTGATTCTTTCATGAATTAGATAATTACTGCATCATCATTGGGTTATAAATAATTTTATTTATTTAATGTATAAAAATTATAAATAAAATACCCTGATATATTAAATCTTTTTATCTTTATAATTAATATTCATAATCTAATTTACCTTATGTAATACCATATATTAAAAATGTTTTTGTTATTAAACTTTGATTTTAACTCTTTTAACTCTTCTTTGAATTAAATAATAATAAATGTCCTAATCTAATCCAAGTAGACCTAAATGATAATATTTTATTCCTAAGGTTGTTTTTAGTAGATATAAACTTGTCTAATAGAATTAGGACATGTGTGAGGGTAATATTAATATCATTTTTACCCTTAATTACCTTATTTACTTTTAACCGTTGTAATAAAAGTAAAAGGATACTATTCACCAAATATTATTTTCATCACATTGAACTAAATTTTAATCATTTATATTAACCGTGTCTCTAAGAGTTTCTAAATTCAACTCACAGAAGCGGTAAAATTAAGTTTTATGAGAATTTTAAAATTCTCCAAGGAGGTGGGTAAAAGACGGTGAAAAGTTTAATAAAACTTTTATATATCTAAAATTTTTATAAACTGACTCCAATAAATTACAATGATATTATATAATTATTATGTATCTATTTTGAAATAAATTAATTTAAATAAAATAAATAATTAATTAAATATAAAAATCGGTTTTAACCAATAACTTAGTGTTTTTCACAATTCATCAAAAATTGATGTTTCTCAGAAAAATACCAAACATTCAGCCGAAGATATATTTTATATTATGAATTCAAAAATGATATCTATTTTACCAAATTCAAAACATATAAGTTTCTTTAATTAATTTAAATTAATTCCTCTAGTCAAAACAAATAGCGTGTTTTTAAGAAATAATAACTATCAAAAGATAAACACTTGCATATGTCTAGTTTTAATGTGAAATTATGTCCAATGACCAACATTGGATTAAATTGTAAAAATATATTCTAAATATAATTTAAAACCACATAAATTCATAATTTATCACTATTAATTATTTCTATTAAAAAAATTTAATTTAATTTTACTAATTTTTACTATTAATCAAGATATGAATGTTATCAGAAAATTATCAAAAAATCACCCAATGCTAATTTTGATATTCAAAATCCAAAAATGAAGTCCATTTTGAAAGATAAAATGTATGAAATTTTAAAAAGTGGGTATTACTATTCATAATGGCTACTTTGATTGGTCGCAGTGTGTTAGAACTTGAAGTTGCGTATAACAAATGCTATTGTATTATTCAAAGAGAAGCGTACCGTGAAAGTTTGGGGTGTTATAGTTGTAACTTATTCTAAACTCCCACCGAATGACGTCGTCTATGATTCGTACTTATGCTACCATTTTGTAAATCTATGATGTACTAGAAGCACATGATTCAATGAATGTTTCAACAAAATTGACTAAGTACATTGTTCATAGATGGGACACCCTTTAGTTTATTTAATGTTATATCTTGATAAATTTACATAAATAGGAAATCCATTTATCATACCATGAAACATTAATGCCAATGTGAAATATTCATTTCTATAAGCAGTATAAAATGTAACACCTGAATCCCAAAATAATTTCAAATAATTGATCAATGGATCTAAATAATAACCAGTATCCATACTCAATTATTTTGGTCCGGATATAAGTATAAATAACTTAATGTATTTTCATTTTATACATAACTGTGGCTGAAAGTTATAATTTACCAACCTAACTAGAAATATAATGTGAGTATTTTTTTGAAAACCAAAAGTATCAATTCCATATATAGATAGCGCAATATGAATGTTTCTCAGATCATTTCTAAATTTAGGATACTCATGATAAATTCTCTTCCACTTAGGAGAGTCTTTCTGTTGAATAAGTTTCCCATATTTATTTATTATATATTCATACTATTTAAATTTTCATATAGTCTCTTCAAATCCTTATATATGCCTAAACATTTTAATGATTGGAAAGAACCATACATCTTTTGTAATGCCTGAAAAACTTTTCTTGTCTTAAGAATCAACACACTATTTGAATTTTTAAGTGATTAGTGATCTTTGAGAAATATTATACAGTCATTTGGATAGGAATATATTCTTTCAGAGATAACACTCATCAAACACAGTATTATTTTAGAATTATATGTTAGGAAAAGAAGATCATTAGCCTATGGGAGCATATCATTCTAGGGATATTATAGTTCAGTAAAACCGGTTTCAGTCCATCCATTTCCATATTTGAAATAATAAAGCATTAGTATGGATGAAAAAGAATTAAATTTGGTACAACAAGTATATATTAAGTCAATAATGATTCCTTATGATTTTCTATTCCTCTATGTTTTGAAAATCGCACACTTTATCTTAAGGCAAATTTTTTTCCCTAAGGATTATTTTCATATGGAAAATTTCCCTTATCTAAGGAAATTTTTATCCTTACATTTGTTTTCATTGTTTCATTTTATGATCTCTCTACATCAAACTCACTTTATTTCTATGTTTATAATTCTGATTCTTATGTAAAACCTTGGAATATTATAATTCCTTGGATATAGAGTATTCTGTTTTTAGACTTCAGATTCGCTGAAATTCAGATTCTGAATTCATTGAAATTCAGACTCTAAATTCTCTAAAATTTAGATTCTGAATTCTATGAAATTCATATTCCAAATAATCTAAAATTATGACTCTGAATTATCTGAAATTCAGCTTCTGAATTCTCTAAAATTCATATTCTGAATTCTATGAAATTTAGATTCTTAATTTATCTGATATTCAGGTTCCAAATTATCTGAAATTTAGATTCCAAATTATCTGAAATTTAGATTCCAAATTCTCTAAAATTTATACTCCTAATTCTCTAAAATTAAGATTACGAATTCTATGAAATTCATACTTTGAATTCTCTTAGAATTTAGATGCTAAATTACTCAAAATTCAGACAGAAAATTGCTTATAATTTAAACTCCAAATTCCTTAGAATTCAAATTCTGAATTCCTTAGAATTTAGACTCTAAATTTCTCATAATTCAGACTCAGAATTAATCATAATTCAGACCCCTAATTCATTGGAATTTAGACTCCAAAATATATAAAATTGGGATTCTGAATTCTTTATAAAAAAAATCCGAATGTCCATGTCTTATAAACTCAGAATTGTTTTAGTTAGAATCTGAATTCTATTTTTACTTAGGCTCTGGAAAATAGATTTTGTTAAGCAACTTCATTTTCCTAACACATGTTATTATTATGAAATGATGTCATGTAATCTGTTTTTAAATAACCGTTCATTGAGTGACACTTGTATAGGTCCCTCTAAGACTGAAGGAAAAATATGATCATTGGAGGAGGGATTCAACCATTAGAATAGTGCCTATAAATAGGATCTCATTTGAAAGTGATCAAAAAATTTCCATCAATCTATATATTACATGTTGTTGAAGTGATTTATAGAGAGAGAGAGACTTGCATGCCTTGTGCATACAAAACATCTATTTTAGCTTGCTTCGTGAGACTATAATTAATGCTGAGTACAATGTAAGGCTTCTGGGGATCGGAAGACATAGCTGCTGACTACCTTAATGTTCGAGGGCTTCTGGCGATTGGAAGACAGAGGTGTTGACTACCTTAAAGTTTGAGATCTTGCAGGGATGGCAAGACAGATTCCAATATTTCCATTAATGGATTACCTTGGTGTGGTTTAGATAGACTTTCTTAAATGTATAAATCAAGGGGACCATTATCTTAGGTTTTTGTATACCCTACTCTTTGGGTTAAAATATTTCATACTTGTAACTTTTTTTGTTTCAAGTTATATTTCCACTGTATTTTGACAAAGTAAGAAATTATTACTTTCTTTTACTTTCTTGTTCTTTTTCATACACTGATAAGTAAGATTCTGTACACTTCATGATATAATCTATTCCTTATATACTTTCCTTATGTTTCATTTCTATGACCATATTTCTGAATCCTAAGAAAGTTTGTTTCATTGAATTATTTTAGGGTTTGTAAATTTACCTTGTTTAACTTTGTTAAACATAGTTTTCCATAAGGTTAAAAATGAATGTTTTTAAACATATAATTCACCCGCTCTTGTAATTGAGCATCTACATTCGTATTTTGATCCTACAGTTTATAATGGAACATTTGAAAAACTCTTTAACATCTCCAAAAAATTCGGACAATCAAAAACATCATCTTCATCTATCATTGTCCTTTCCTCATTACCATCTTTATTAGTGTTCATCCATATAATCATATCTTCGATATGATCTTCATAATTTTTCACACATGTAATCATATAATAAAATCCATAAAAATGGTATTATCATTGTCACTAGCTATATATTGTTTTCCCTATTTTTAATCAATCATTTATAACATCAATCTATTTGCTGATAGATCAACAGTTCTTGAAACTCCCCTTGACGAATTATTATTAAACAAAAACAACAAAAACACAAAAAAGTATTTGGGAAGGTCTATATGCATTATATTTTTCAAACTTGATAAAATCTATCCCCTGATTGTGATACATTTTTTCATATGATTTACATTAATCCATTTTTAATTCATATCAGTCCTATTTTATTCAGATATATTTATATTTATCAAAATAAATAAATACATATAATTCCTAATATTTGAAACCATAATAAGTAAGACGTAATAAATTGTTTAAGCTATAAGAAGCCATTTTTCTGAGACAATAAGAGCTGAATGATGGGTATTGATATTGTTTTTAGTGGAAGAAATTATTTAAATAAAAGAATTCATGATATCTATAAAGTTAAAAGGAAACTAAAAAACATTTCATCTATTTCCTAACAAAACTATCTCACATAGGATTAATTCAATGATATATAATTTTATTAAATAGAGATAAAATATCCGTAGAAATAAATGAGAAATTGAAATCAACAATAGGGAGGATTTGGTTTTTGTTCACTTATTCAGTTCGTACGTGTCAAGCCAGGTGGTGTTTTAGTGAAATGGTTCTTAAGATTCAAAGTTGAACTTCTTTCAGATGATGAAAATATCAACCAGGATGAATCACATGGTCTTGAGAACCCAATGTTTAAAGAAACTATTGAATTTAAATCCAATGAACCATAAGTCTCGATCTTGGGTTCCCTTGTTCTATTCCCATTTCAGCAGTTCAAATTTTATCAAAGGGGACTTTATAAAACCTATACCAAGAAAGTTAGTTCATTAAATGCGAAATTCCTTTTTACAAAATTATAATTCATAAATAAATGTAAAAAATTTTAACAACCCAAGAGGAAAAAAACATCCATCTCTGTCATCAAAATAAGTTTTTAATCATTACACAACCTTTTATAAATCATGGAATAAAAGTAAAAAAACCCCACTAGGGAATTTTAATTTGAAAGGACTAGAAAATTTTGAAAATAAAATTTAAAGAGTCGCATTATTAAGATTTAAATTTTAAAAACATGTTCAATATATATAATTTGAGTTTATGAACCACCCTTTTTCCTAACACATGTATGAATTTATAAATACAAATATCACTCATATCATTGCACATATTCATACATCATTTTTTGAAGATATGAAATAATATATTAACATTTTTATTTATGTAGTATTTCTTTTATTCATTCATTAAAATGTAATGTAAAAACAAATTCTTTTTCATCTTGGTAAAGAACTATATAAATCAACTATCATTTTCAAGAACTAAAAAATTAACTTTAGACAACAACAAAAATATTAAAATGACTTCATGTATTATTAATTTTTTGATAACTAAGACCAATATCAAGAAGATAAACTGGTGTTAAATACTCAACATATGGTGTAGTATGTTGGACTTAAAAAATAATGGTGGAGATGAACATTACAATTCTCATACTGTTAGATTGATTTTGTTAGATACGTTGGTGTTGGATAAATGACAAACCTTATGTCAACATAGTCATACTCTATTGATGGTAATATAATATGTGTTGGGTTGTGATGTAAGATAAACATCTGATGGAATGAAAGCAATTGATGCCACCCATGTTCTGGTTATATCATTACATCGAGTTATTTCATAATTTTAAACACTATTAAACAATATTAAAATAATTTAAAAAATTTCTTAATTCCATTAAAAGATAAAATTATTTTAAAAAATAAAACAATATATCAAAAAAATAAAGAGTATGTGCATAAGTATCGAAAGTATTATGAAATAATTTGTATCAAGAGCTATAAATATAAAAAATCATTAAAAATCATATATACTAAATTAAAACCATTTCATTATTATTATAAAAAATATAAATAAATTAAGATAAATCAAAATTATTGGGGTTCTTATGGCTCGTAATGGAAGAAAATTGGAATAATTGATTGATTTTAATCCATGGGAGGAATAGGTATACTTGGAACATGGATATGATTAAAATATTTAAACCCCCAAAACTATACCTACTATCAATTGCAATCACCACCTTACATGATAAGTGGTCAGGGTTTTGGTGCATAATTGGAGCACCATACAATCCTAGTGAGAAATAATGATAAATGAGTGAATTGAATGTGAAGAAAATGGAGATAGTGTACCAACAATGAACTGAGTATGTGGATATTGGGTGGAGAATAAGTGATGTAGATCAAGGGAAAATAAAATCCCTCACATACACTGTTGAAACCATTTGGGAGAATTAATAACAAGCAATGATTTTTGAAGGGGGTGAACGATTAAAAGTGATCCCTTACCTTGGATTTTGAATGTGTCAATTCATCTAAGATGATCAAGGGGGAGTGATAATAGAGATTTGGTTCTATGAGAGCTTCAATTGTGTGAGAGAGTAGAACTCTGTTAGGGTTCTATTTAAAAGACTGAGAAGGGGTTTGTGAGTGATTTTAAAAAATCACTGATCAAGAATCGTGTTATCAGCAAAAAAATAAGAACTAATAAGATTGATATTTATAAAAACTAAAACATAAATGATAAAATATATATTTATCGGTGCTAAAATTATAGTGCTAATAAAGACACATTTTATCAATGTTTTTTAGTGCTGGTAACGATAATTCTTTGTCAACACTAATAGATACTCGATAAAGATCCAATCTTTGTAGGATAACTAATATAATAAAAAATTTAAAATATATATAATTATAACTAAATATAAATAAATATAAATTTTAATAATTATAAATAAATATTTTTATAATTGTATATATATTTAAAGAATTAGTGGTTAGCACCCTGTAACACTACATCAAGGTCGGGGGCCTAAACCCATAGAGTGCAGGTACTGTAGAAAAACTATAGCGGTATTGTTTCAATGATGGAACTATAGCCATGACAACATTGTAGTTGTGGTGGGCATTGTATCAAGAACTGTGGCAGCGACAACACTGTAGCCAGTATTGTAGCAGCCCTGGTACTATAGCATCACTATTCACTGATGGGCATTTTGGTCATAATTATGGGCCTATGGGCCATGTAATTGGATTTCATGCCCTATAGGACTACGAGTCGTGTAATGGGATTTGATGCCCACTGGGCCCATGGGCCATGTAATGGGATTCATTCCCAGTAGGCCAACGTTCCATATAGGGAATATATAAGGCTTGAAAGGTGAACTGTCCCCTTGGGGGGGGGGGCTATAGCCTGCCTTTCCAGCCTTAGTGTGAGGTGCGTGTGTTTGTTTAATTGTTATTATACCCCCAAGCACCTAATATATATATATATATAGTTTTACAATTATATGTATATTTATTAATATATATATATATATAATTATAAATATAATAAATATATTAAATACTTATAAATATTTGTTATAATTTTATAAATATATATGTATTGGTAATTTTATAAATATTATTCTTTTCAAATTATGTATATTTATAATTTTATAAATAACTATTTAAATTATAGAATTATTAAAAACTTCAGTTAAGTTGATTAATTATATAAATTTTAAATAGATTTGAAATGTTAAAACTTAATAAACATATATGATTAAATATTATTTATATTAATTAAATACATATTAAAAATATTACATGTCATGTAAATAAATATATTTATGAGAAAATATTACAAAATGATTAAATTCCATCAAATATAAAAATCTATAGATATTAAAAATGGATTAATAATATTAAATGGAAGCAACATTAAAAATTAAAAAATAAAAATTAATCGAAAAAACTATTTTAAAAAATGGATTCATATAAGATTAACAAATTGAATTTTAAACATGAACAAAAATGATGAAAATATCAGAAAATACATTTAAATAACCTATTCATATAAATTTCAATCATTTTAAAAAAATTACAACTTAGAAAATAAAATTGAATAAATATTAATCATATAAATTAAAAACATATTAAAAATAATACTTAATAAAATATAAAATTTGTATAAAAAATAAATAAGTATCCAAAATATTTTATCAAAAATTGAAAAAATATACATCAAATGTGAAATATGTACATTCTATACATGAAAAAGTACATGTGTTCTATATATATATATATATACATCCTACGTATATGTTCACATATAGTTACACATATATACATATTTACACATACAACATCTATATATACATATACACAATATATACACACCCAACATAATACATACATACTGACATTGATATAAATATATAAATTACAATATCATATATTAAAAATACATTATTTCTATTTATATAATTGTTATAATTATTAATATATATATATATATATATATATATAATATTTATATTAATTATATAAATTCATTTTTTAAATAATGTATATAAATAAATAGTAATTATTAATATAAATATGGCAACTATATATATATTAATGATATTTTTTATTATTTTTTTATTAGTGCTATGAAAATAACTCACAATGATACATCATTATCACTTATAAAATATGCGATGATAAAAGGTAATAGTTTTTCATCACTTTTAGTTAATGGTGCTAAATGTTACCCTTCTATCTCTGCTTGATGTTTAGTGCTGATAAAATCTAACACTGGCTAAAGCATGATCTGTGGTAGTATTTAGTGTTTTGAGGTTTGTTTTTTTTTAAATTATTAACTGATCTAAACCTGGGGGAAGTGATGATGATCCACAAGGAGTTCATGTTTCTGGAATTGTTTTCAGGGACCGAGGTTAGATAACTTTTATTCAGTAGTTTCGGAAATGCCTTTTCCCCAAATTTTTTCTATTTCGTGATTTCGAGTGGTTCTTATTAATATCAATTTTTTCCCTTTTATGCGTGGGTATTATATTTATTGTGATGGTAGGAATCTAATGAATACTGATTGAGAATGGAATGTTTTCTGTTCACATCCTGGCCCTTTCACATAAAATTGAAGAACATAAAAGGATTAATAATCATGAATAAAGGATCTCACAACCATTCCCATGGGATGATCATACCCTACTCCATGACATGAAATTTTATTTTGAGGAATCATTTAATGATTTTGAGAGATTTGTGAAGGAAACTAATGAATCAAGAATGACATCTAAGGGGGATTCCAAATAAAAATTAGTACTTGTGGATATGTTTGAGAGTTAAACTGAGTCAAAATATAAATCCAATCTGATTATTATTTCTAATTTTGAAGTTGAAAATGAATTTTAAAATTATAAGGAATATTCCCTCACCACTAATATCCAAGAGGAGTAAGAATAAAATGAGGCATCAAAAAAATGGAGAGGGGATGAAGAATAAAAAATTTGAGAACAAAAAGATCACTATGGTGGAGGATATGTACATGGATCCTAATGAACTTCTCAATAATGAAGAACCTCTAGAACCATCTTAAGATAAGGTTAATTAAAATTAAAAGGATTAGGATGAGGTATAGACTACTAAAAAAATGATATTAATGGATAATTTATTGATAAATATAAAAATAATTAGGAAGAGGAGTTACAAAATGTGTGAAAAAAAACAAAATTAATTCATCAACTATCCACCACATGGTTTTCATTTTAATTTTTTTAAGAATATGATCTCAAAGAGGAGGAAGATAATATCCACCTTGTATGGAAAACAACATCAATATTAGATCAATATGAACCATGTAACACTTTTTATACTCATATTTCATGATCTAAAGCGATAAGGTCAAGCCAAAAATATTAAACAAAAGATCTATTTAGGAGGAAACCAATGTTTGTTTTGTTTTTATGACTTTAAGAATAAGTTTAGAATTTATGTTTTGTATTAGGGATTAGTTTTAGTATACATTAACTATTCGATCCTAATTGAGTATAAACCATTTTCTTTTGCATGGTTTCTTTCTTTTTGAGGTTCATGATAATAAATTAATAAAATAATAAAGAGGAAAGATATTTTCACAAGGATAGGGGAGTTGTGTTTGAAGGTTTTTAAGTTTTACTCATCTAAATGTTTGACTTCCATTTTTTAATTTTAATTGAAAAATGAATACCCAGAATTATATATTAGAAATAACATGATAGAAAAATAATCTTTAGAATATCATTATGTCATGGTTAAAATTAAATTGATGATACGATTGAATGAGTAAAATGGGTGATTAAATAATTATAAATAATAATATTGATTTGGATTTTAGGAATCAGGATTTGGGGTATCTAGTTAATTAATGTAGATGATATTCCATTTCACATGTTTCAGGATTTAAATTTATTAAATTCATGTTGATTAGTTTTTTATTGTTAGGAATTCCATGATAGATTGACCAATATAATATGTTTACCTTTACATAGAGGATTTTAAGCCATATCTTTCATATACATTCTAATACCTATTTATTGAGGGATACTCAGGACATGTTTACCTACTAGAAAATGAATTTAATATTTTGAAACATTTGACTGAACAAAATAAATTTTAAGTTAATTGATACATTTTTTTATTAAATCTATTTATCCTTTATCTACCTTGACATTTTTATATTTATTTAAGCCCTTATAATCCATCAATTAACTTGTTAGGGAAGAGAAAAATAACGATCTTATTTTATTCAATATAACCATAATCTTAATATTTCTATATGATGTTAAATGGTTCAACTATGGGGGAGAGGTTTTCCATTATTATAAATGATGTTTTTCACTAAATAGAAGATGTGGGGTGTGTCCTTGGGTATTGAAAAATGTTAAGAAACGTTTTATTGAGGATTTATTATTCACCTTATAGAAATAAATGAAGAAGTGCTAAAAATAATTGATTGGAAAAAATATCTAAATATTATTGAAAAATATTAAAAACGACATGATGTGAAAAAATATGATTGAAAGAATGTTAAAAAGAGGAAACCATTAATTATATTCATTATTTATGTTTTTGAGGTTACATTGGGATCACTGGTGTGATGAAATTATTTTTTGAAGTGGATTCCTTCATTGGGATTGACTATATTTATCATGAATAGTTCTTTAGAGTTAACGTCCTTGTTGAGGCTTAACAATTTTATATCACATAACTATCTAACTAAACACTCATATATGTTTGAACATAATTATGAATACCTCATTATTAATTGTTATATTTTTATTTACTGGTTAGAGAATTTAGATTCCATGTATGCCTATGTCTCGGAGCACGTACTTGAGGTATGACCATAAGTCCAATTAAAAATGTTTTCTTGGGTTATAAGATAAAAGAATTCAATTTTAATTAGAACACAAAAAAGAATTCATAATATAAATTAATTTATATTATTTCATTTAAGTTAAGAGAAGTTTTACAAATGTTAAAATAGAAAGATTCAAATAAATATTTTACTTAGGTTCATTAAATATTAAAGATTTGAATAGTTTTATTTTGTGTACAACATGGAAATTGTTTCCTTAATAAAAACAATATTATTATGTTCATAATATAATTTAAATATTGGTATTATGGAGGGATTTTGTTTTTATGTTAATATTTATTCATAAAAGAATCAATATTTATGTGTGGTGGATTTAGTAACTATATTTTATTCATACATTCATTCAAGATAAATTAATTAATTTCATTAATTATTTTGTATTGAGGGATGGATGGAATTGATATATGAGAGTCTCTCTCTCCAGCACACAATGAGATATAGGGAATTGACCAAATGATTCTTGATCTGGATAACTTATTTAATATGTAAGATGTTTTTCTTTCTCATTCAACTTCGATTAATGGGTTTGATGACTCGACAAGTGATGCTGACTATATATTAGGAATAATGAATGTGTTAGAGCCCACGATAGCTCCGAGAGAAGATATAATTTTCACAGATCATAGAGGATTGAGATTGATGGGCCTAGATAATGTATATTCGAAGGAGGCCTTGAATATGGAGATTCCCTCATATGTAGAGAAGTTTGCAGTCAATCGGTTCATCCCTTATGTCAATTAATTTATTACTAGTAATAGAATCATGAATAATGAATACTTGGAGTTTGTCTATGAAAATCTTAAGACCTCGAGGAACATATCAAAGTGTTCAAACAATCTATCATAACCGAAGTCACTGATCTATTGGAGAAGTCTCCCTAGAATATTGAAGACCATAGGAACCGAATTTTCTAGGTTCAAGGATTTGATTCGTGGAGGTAACCTCAACTATTAAGGGTTTTATATATTTTTTCCCACAAATGAATTAAATTTGAATTCATGGAGCTAGGGCTCCATATCACTTAAACCTGGTATTCTAATAATATAGGAATGAAATCTTTTATTAGGTCTAGAATATGTTAGAAACTTAATCACATAGGTATGGGTTCACATATAGAGTCTTAAGTGCTTCTTCAAGCACCCACAAATGATGTGGGACATTTCATATATAGTGGGAATTCCAATCAAACTTGACAAGGAAACAGATCATGCCCATTATGCCCATTTTTTCGTGATCATGGTTGAGGTTGATTTATTGGACACACCTATTAAAATAGAATTATTTGTTGTTAGTAATTTCTAATTTTAACTAGAAGTAAAAATTGAAAGGATTCAAAAATTTTCCATTACAAAAAAATGTATTGTCCATTCATTTGAATGTTGGGGAAGGAATTTGTAGTGTAAAAATTGACAAGAGTATGGAAAGATTATTTAGAGATGTAAGTTCTAAATTCATATTGACAAGGATATTGGGGATAATCTATAAAAGGAAGCCAATATAACCACCATGTAAAATTATAGGGCTATGGATTCAGTTTTGGATATAATTTCTAGTGGGTAATGTAAAACATAACTCTGAATTGATGGGAATAAGTGATTTGGTTCCAATAGAGAGTGTAAGGAAAACCCATAATGATTTTGTTATTTCTTCAGCCTCGAGGAATGTGGATCATGCTAATGATTGGGGAAATTAAGATAATACATAGTATTCAAAAATGAAGGCTATCCATCATGATGATTTTTTTAATACATGTTTAATAGAATAGAATTTGGAGAAATATGCCTCACCTGATGAAGACCCTTATTTATTTGGTTATTTTGATGATTCTTTTTTGAAACCAAATAGAAAAGGAATGAACTGAAACCTTTCATAGATGAGGCTATTGATAAATAATGTAGGATATTACAAGGATAATTCCTGTAAAACATAAAAATAATATAGTACCTCTATTTGGAAGATGAATATTAGGATTCGATGGTTCTACTTCTACCAGCATGGATACGCATGTTAGTACCCTAAAGGGTCCAGCTCTACAGGATGCTTTTGGCCTCACAGACTGTGACATAGGGGAGCCTTGAAATTATGAAGGTCATGAGGAGAGTAATGAGAGAGTCCCTGATTTTATATTTTAAGGTTCTCCCTATCTCACTTCCCTGGGTGATAAGTATATGAAAATGGGTGGCACATCATCTATTTGGGATGATGTATAAGTTGATGTGGTTGTTGGTTCTTAAGAAGAAAAAATAAGAAGAACGAGGGTGATTCTATACCTAACTTCTTTGATATAATTGATTCTATTAATAATCTATAATTTTATGTATTCTATCTTGAAATTATTTAGTTGAATGGAATTAGAAACAAAATGAGGACTAAGGAAGGATTCCCTTAGCCCATATCTATCTATGGTTTCCACACTTCTCCCTTATTTCTATATTTTTAAAGAGATGATATTCATGATAATTTTTTTTCAACATGGGGATCCATCATCTAAGGATAATACAATAAATCATAGCATTCTAGAAGATAATCTGCCTCCTACTTTGGACTTATGTCAGGATGATACTACAAAAAGGACATAATTGATGATGGCGACCAATAATATAAAGATGGTGTGGATGGAGGGAAAGAAAATGAGTCTAATATTGGGAATAATGACTCACTGGATGCAGATGAACAAGTTATTACATTGAAATATACAGAATATGGAGGAGGGTTGATATCTAAGAGGTCATGGTGGCTCATAAGAATTGGGTGGTAGACACAAAAAAGGTTGTTATGATGGCTGTTTGGTCTAGGGTTTTATAGTGGCATCATGTGTGCCATTTTTTATTGAATTTCCTTTATACCTTTGTATGTTTACACTTTTTAATAAATATTTCTTACCATGGGTTTTATATACATGTTATGTTACATTCATTTTATGTATTAGTATTATCAAATTATTAATTTTTATACTATCTTTATGGGTAACAAATTTCTTGATTGAATTTTGGGAAAAATAAATGTTTTCTAAATTTTGGAAATGTTGAATTTCACAGAAATCTAAGAGTATACATGATTAGAATGGATAATGAGTGTTATGTGAATTTTTACCATGCATTTTATTAGGAGGGTATCTCTCATCACATTGTGAATTATTCATGTACTGGTTGACATGTTCAAAAGGGATTCATGGTACTGATTAGTACCATGTTAGTTCATCAAGGTAACAAAGGTGTGAATTGAATAATATTATAGAACCAATAATCCCAAAACCCCAGTATAAGATGAATGAATAGAGTTACTAATAAACTAATTGAACTGTTTCTTTATCATGTTGGGACCCTATATTCTTCCTCCGATACACGTTTTTTCATTTGTGCTCATTTTGTGTCATGATTGACCATTTCTATAGGGATATCCTGATCTGGTTGCATCATATCCCATATTTTTGTCATGGATGTGTGTGTGTGGGGGGGGGGGGGGGGGGGTCTGAATGCATCCATGAAGTAGATTTCAACATATGGTGATATTTCATGGTAGAGGGTATCAATTTTGTAGAGGATGGAGAGTTTTGGTTCAAGATGATTTATATCATAGGTTACTACTTGAACTGTGGAAATAGAGAAGGAAATACGTTCATGTGGATGGATAGATATTTATAGTGCAATGTTTCACTATGGTGTAGATTATTTTCATAGAGTTTAGATATTTATGCCATATGGTCTCAGTATGGTTTGTAGGGTTTCATTCTATAAGTGTCTCAAGGATTTTTTTTCTCTAGGATATATTTTTCACTATACTAGGGGAATCCATTTCACATTCAACTAATTTAATCTTATTGTTTAATATTCATGTTCTTACTTCTAAGGTTTATATTGGATTCCCTAGTATTTGTTTTAATTTTTTGTTGCCTCTCATATCCAGCAATAGTGGGTAGTTAGTCTTGTACTTGGTTTTTACAATGTTAGAGGATTTATTTAAAGAAATTAGAATTATTTTATGGTATTCTTGATTAGGTTATCACTAGTATTCTATTTTATATATCTATATTTATTTCTATTTATCATGAATATTTCCCAATTTTGAGATAATTATTTTTATATTTAGTTCTAGAGAATGTATTTTACCATGACTAATGGGTTAGTTATAAATATCGCATTTTAATAAAACATATTCAGTGTCTAATTTATAACATTGGAACTAGATACAAGAGATCACATCCCAAATGAAGAAATAGTTTTATATTCTTGGTAAAATATATACATAATTTAATATCAAATTTCATTTTAAATCATAATCTAAAATAGCATATTTTTATTGAGAACAAATTTATTTTTTTAACATATCCTCTCATATCATTCATAGTAAACATCCTGGGATCTTTGAGAGTGGGGAACATAAGAAAGGAGGGGATCTAACACCCAGTAAGGGAATGTGTACAAAAAAATTTATCATAGAATACATAAGGCATCAATACGATGGTAAGGTAAACAATTGAAAACATACTCCATTGAATCAACAACTTAATAATGAAAAATATTATAAAAATAATAAATTACAATCAAATAATTCCATATAAATAATCACATGAACTTGAAATATATCCATGAATATCAACACTATTCAATTAATCCCATGGAAATCAATAACTAATCTCATAATTATGGAATTCATAATTCTAAACATCTAAAAATTACTGTCAAGGGCACATTACAAGAAATATTACTTAAATGGGCGTGGCCTTGGCCAAATACCCTACATTCATTATCTCATGAGACTTATCGATGCATCGAGTGGATATGTAATTCTGGTCCCTACCCTTTAGATAAAAATTAAAATTCAATCATTATAAAAAACAAGTATAACTTAATAAACATGAATTAATAATAAATAATTGTCTTCATTGGATGTATTAATATATAGAATATCAATATATTCGCTAACTGATCAAATAACATTCATATTAAAAAACATCATGTAGAAAGAGTATATTGTTTTTGAAATAATCCTATAAATGAATGAAAGAGTGTGGATATTTAATAGAAATGTAATTTATAATAAAATGTGATCACAAGAAAGTGAATGTTTTAGGATAATGTTAATGAACAAAAAATTAATAAGAGATAAAAGACTACTACCAATTAATCAAATATATATTGTAATAAATTCATATATTTTGGAGAATAAAATAAAATAGAATAGAAACATTACAATTATTTTATATTAATAAATATTTTTTTGAAATTCATTAAAATGTTTTATAATGAACTAAATATCATAAAACCATTACGGTGGTGGGAAAGTTCGTTAATTCCATATTCATTAAAAATAAAATTTTTTTAAAATTTCATAAAGATAGTTGAAAATGACCATTGTAGATAATATTCATTTAAAAACTTTTAAAAATTAAATGATAAAGTACAATTTCATCAATAAATAATTTTATTAATCTAAAAGGACATGTGTAAAACAATTTTGAAAAACCTAGATATGGAAGAAAAATATAGCCGATTAAAAAGAGAAATAAGATCCTATTTTCTTTTAAAAATTTATTTGTTTGATTCAAGTTACAAATTGAGGAAATTTTGGGAGAAAACATGGAATATTATTAAATATATAAATTATTATAAAATATATTTGTTTTATGAAGGATATATTATAATACTCCTTCAATGAAAAGTATAAGAAATCCTAAAAAATGAGATTCTATAATACATTCTTACATCATTAATAACTTTAAAATCGTAACCACTTGAAAGAGTAAATTTGTATTGAAACATCAACCATTATAAATAAATATATTTTCTTATTTAAAACATAAATGTTCCTTATAAAAACCACATAAATATAAATATGTGGATAACACAAAATATCTAAATGAAGTAAAATTTAAGATGAAATCCATTAAAAATGTCCTATAATTGGAGTGAGAATTAATCAATGACGTAATTATGTGTAAAAAATTAAAATTAAAAAAATGTGGAAAAAAAATATAATACAATTATAGTTAATTTTACACATAATCATAACTCTACATAATCAAAGAAGTGATGTATAACCCAATGATTATAAATTGAGTTAAGAAACACCATACCTCGTGATTCCAATATATTGATGTTTTAAAATTTTGATTAATTTATAAAAGAAATATATTCATATTTATAATATCTTATATTATTAAATTATAATAGATTATCAACTTTTTTTTAAAATTTTTATTATTATCATTGTTTCTGGTGTTAACTACTTAGTTTTTCATAGAAGTATCGATTCCTAAGTTTTTGTCCTATTACTTTGATCATGGTTCCACAATATAATGTTTTTTAATAATGATATAAATATAATATATATTCATTATATAAATAGTTATAATCATCCAAGAAAGGTTGAAATATAAAAACTAATTACACCGTTTAGGGAGAGGGTTGGCTATTAATACACATGAACATTATTTTTACTTTATGATGGATGGAATAAATGTAACTTAAATATTAATTTGACATTATAAAATAATTATTATAACATATATATTATATATATGTATTAAATATATCCTTATATCCATCCATGTAAAGTTGAAAGGAAAAACTAACCATATCATTTCCTGGATGTAGTAGTCCATACGGACACAGAAGTAACATTATCATTTTCCAAAATATGAAAAGCTAAAAAGGAAAAATATATGTTATATTCCCCAAATCATAATCATGTTATAAATATCACATATACTCATTATGTACATATTTATAACCATCCATGAAAAATGGTGATGAAAAATGAATTACACTACTATGTGGAAAAGATAAGTTGAACATACACATGCTGTTTTTCCATTCCATAGGATAGAAAAGAAGTTGAAAATGGTTTTAACATTATAATAATAATATATTAGTATATTTAGGATGCTATTTTTTTATAATTTCATGAAGGTTATAACAAATTTTGATGAAGTTGAAGAATAAATAAACCTGACTGAGTCTGTTATGTTGATTACCTCTTCATTGGTAGACTTACTTTAGGTATCTTATTAAAGAAATTTTAATAATATTTTAAAAATACATAACCACTAATTAATGGATAGATATGTTTAAAAGCTAATTTTTATAGGTTTGGTTGATCCATGTTTGTCAATGTGGTGCAATGAAGCGATAAAACCATTGTCCTTTTATAATAGAGATGATTGGCACACACTTTTCAATGTTTAAAGATATTATTTTTTCACTTTCATGAAAATATGGATCTAACCATTATCTTTTGGTTTAATTACATTGTTAAACATTTTAAACCTAACCAAAATAATAACGTTTTCAATATCAAAGGGTTATAATTATACTTATATGGATACAATTGGATAATAAATAGAAAAGAGATGAAATTTTCAATCATTTCTCATCCTAACTATTTTCTTTTAATATTTTTAATATTTTAAGATAATTTAATAAATTATTTTTTAAGTAAAATATAATTAGGATCATTTTTATTAGTACTTATTTAATTTTTCTTTAAGTACATCAAGATAAAAAATAAATTTGAATATAAACTATTTAAACATAAATTATAGATTATTATTAACCATAAAATTTTTGTGACACCATAAGACATTTTCATCCATTTTATGTTTTTAAAACCATTTAATATTAATTTTCTATTTCATACAAAAGTACTACATTAGTGTTGAATATACATTTAATGTAATCATATAATAAAAAATAATAATAAATTTTCTTCATAATTAATTTAATTATTCTCAAAATAACCATTAATAATCATTCGTAACCTTTTTTTACACTATCCAAACATATAAAATAAATTCAAAGAAAGAGAGTGACATTTTAGATTTTTTTACATAATATAATATAAATGTCGTTACCATGGGTAAATCGAACAAAAATGATATATATTTCTCTTTTTGGTAGATATATTTGAATATATCCCAATAAATTAATCAATGAAACATTTTTGGTTGATTTTTGGACCTTATATAGTAGTTTTTACCGTATTTTTCCCATTTTACTCTAAACAGGGTGAAAAATATTTACCAAGATTACTATCTATAATAACACAAAATAAAAGTGAAATATTTAAAAAATTTGTAACTACTTATTTGAAATGTGGTATCCATTTTCTATGATTAAATTTGAATAAGTGGAACAAATCAATTTTAATAAAAATTCATAAAAAACAATGATTTTTTTAATGTGTTTTCAGTATAGTAATTAAATTCTATCAAAGTCATAAATATGACTTATTAAAATTGAATTAATTATATTATTATAATTAAAATGGATAATATTTATCTTTGAGACCAAAAATAATATATAATGGGAATTCTAAATTAATTCATATAATGAAAATAAATTACAATATTTGAAAATTCGATATTTTTCACTATTAAGTGAAAATTTAATTATTTTTGAAAAACACAATAATTTAATCATAAATTAATATTGATAAAATTATTTTATATATCATGTTCATTTTTGAAAATAAAATTTCTAAAAGTTTCATAAAATAACTATAAATTCCCTACACAAAATTTAATAAACTTATTTTTGATGAAAATGCCTTTTTGATGAAACAAATGACTTCACTAAAAAATTAATGTTCATTTACTAAGAATTAACTATTAAATTTTTATTGATTGGGACCATTATAAATATATTTAATAATCTGGTTACTCATATTCATACCCCCAAATTCAATGGTTAGGTTATAAGTGTCAGATTTAAATAATAATATTTTTATAATATAAACCAATTCACATATAGTTTCTGTTGTGTATTATGAAAAATATTCAAATTATTATTATTTTAAACTAAATTTCTCGAGTATTACACCCCCCATATATAAGAATCACCCTCACAATTTTATCTTGGTCATTAAAGGATTAATATTTGATCATACCTTTAAAGAAAGATCACATCAAATAAAGGGATAATAAAACTTATTCTAATAAGGGTATGTGGGAGAGAAAAAGGGTTACCTGAAATAACACTTAATCGGGTTCCTAGTTAAGGATAAAATTTGTGGGAAGTTAAAATATGGTTGTGGAGTAAAAAACAACCATCCAAGGACCAATAAAGAGTGACAAAAAACATGGTCCTGATAATGTTAATAACCAAAAAACCATTAATTAGTGAGGCTTGAAAAGACCACAAATTCTTCATAAATAATGGTAATAGGATAAAACTTTTATTCCAATAAATTTTTCCAAAATTTTAAGGATTAATTTATTATTAATATAGATAATATAATAAAATGTACTCACATCATTTAAATTCCATTTCACAACCAAAATATCATCTTTTGGTTTTTCTTCAAAGAATTTATAATTCATCACTTATTCTATGAAATGAATATTCAAGATAGATTTTTCATGTTTGAAGAACTAATATTAACTTCTAATAGATCATAAGATCCATAAAATTATGAAAATTCATTCATTAATTCCATAAATATATAACAAAACCAAATTGATTTACACAAGTTATCCATTATGGAGAAATATAGTACATTAATCTCTAGAACCATAGTAAAAACTCCAAAGTTCAATGTAATCTATTCCATAAATAGTTAACCAAAATACTTCCCTAAAATATGTCTGAAAAATATTAAAACCAAAAAATAAAAAATATTTGTTCAAACATTTATACCTAGAAAATATTACACAGACCATAAATTCACATTCCAAATAAACAAGTAAATTGTTGATATATTCTCTTAAAACATAAAAATAACATGAATAACCATAAATCCTCAATGAAAACATATATTATACAAAAAATAAACACAATATTTAGTCCTTAAGTAATGTCATTGACTATTGAATATGTTCTATAAATCCAATAATGTAATAAGTTCAAGGTTACCAATACTACCCCATTTACTTCATCAATGTAAATCATTTATTTATCCAAAATTAACAGTTTTAACTTAATATAAATAACATATTAATAGTTATATTTCCCTTAATATGACGTTCTATAAAAATATAACCTTACCACTATATTACTTTTCTTGGTTTGTTTACCATTTAACATGTGTTTTAAATTAATTGAATAAAAACTTATGTAGGAAAATCATTAGAAGTTTAATGATTATTATAATAATAATATCATTGTTCTAACACATTTGTAAAATCATTATCAATTAGCAAAACATAAAAAACTTCAATCCTTTCACTTTAATTATTGTAAGAGCATTGGTCATTCTGAGTTCTAGGAGTTAACCCTTTGATTTCGGCATTGAATTGGATAGGTCCCATGTTCCCCACACATATGACAATGAACTATAAAAAATACCATAATATAAAATTCATATACCACCATAATAATATTAGTTTTACTCACAAATTACTTTCTATATTCCCTTATTTTAGACACATAAAACATCTTTTCATTCCATTGAGACATTTTCTTGGGTTCTTCTTCCCACATTCTCGACATGTACAATGATGAATCTTCTTCCCCTATAGTGTTTTGAAAACTCTATTTTTATCATATTGGTGTTTCAGTAAACTCACAAAAGTTACGATTGTTAATAATATAATGAGACAAAACCATAGCAATAACTTCAAGGATTATCCTTCTGACTCTCATTTTATTTGGTTTGTCATGGGGATAATCATTCAATTATCAACAACATTCAGTATTAACATTATTACACCTACTTCCTGCCACTGATTAAATAAAAAAAGTAGTATGAGTAACAATAATAATAGTGGGAAACCATAAAACAATGAAAATAATTTATAGTATTTATAAATCATGACACAAACCTTTCAATAAAAGATAGCTTATGTTTAGCCTAGGTCTTTCATTGCCATAATATATACATATCCCTCATAATTGATGATAAAGAACATTTGAGTTAACCCCATTATATCCACCATGTAACATCCCATGATTTTAAAGAATATCTTATTTTAAATTAATTTAAATTAATTTATATATTTATTTACACACAATTCATGGTTTAACTTGTGTTATATGCAACACCAAGTTTATCTTACATTACACACAACATCGAGTATTTTTTGTAACACTATTATAGATTGGACCGAGTTTTATAGAAGAAAAATACTATTAAAATTTAATATGATAATTATAAACTATATATTTTAATGTAAAAAATTAATAGGATTGTTTTTGTTGTGAAAATATAGTCTAAATGTTTTTATAATAAATTCAATAGTGACTAATTAATTAGAAATAAAAACAATGCCAAATTTAATATAAATGATGTGTTTTTATTTCTATGAACTAAAAAAAATTATATTAATAAATTAAATTAATCACTATTATTTAATATTATTATCAAATTTTATATGTTATACATTTAATCAAATATTTTTAATTCATCAAATATGTTTTATCAGTGTAAAATAAGAATAAGTCCAATTTTATGCAGAAAAGATATATTTTTATAAATTAAAATTTTTTACGCCTTTTAATGGTGCAACTATTTTAAAAATATATTAATAAAAATTTATAAATTTATTTATAGAGTAATATAAAAATTGAATTTCGGTGAATTTTTGGTATTTTTCAGAGAAGATTCATATTTTGATGAATAATGAATAATACATAATTCTAAATGAAAATTTTGTTTTCATATAAATAATTTAATATGTTAAATTATATTTTAAATTCATTTTAAAGAATAATTAGATCAATTTTATATCATATAATAATGTTTTGGGAATTGAAATTATTTGTATAGTGATTTTAGTTATAAAAACATAGAAACATTTTAAACATTTTTACTTTAAAAACCCACTTTATCATCTTGTCCTTGAGATTAATTTTATATTAAATTCTACAACTTATGTGATTAGAATTATGAAAAATGGATTTCATATTTATAAAAGGAAATTTTTTTAATGTGTATTAAGTTAATATTAGTTTTTTACAAAAAATATTAGTGAATGAAATTAAAATTAATTATAGGGATTAAAGTAAAAACAAGTTCACTTAGTGGTTAAAATTTAATATTAAGGGGCCAAATAACCTAGAAACATATCCAAAAATAATTTTATGGCCATATTTAGATCCTATCCCCACATTAATTGAATTTTTTACATTATTTTATCCACATGATGTTTGGTAGACCTCTTAATAGTGTTTAACGTTTTATATTTACAAGAATGTCACTTCCCCCCCACTATAAAAAGGAACCCACCCTCCTCACTTATTCAAACCTCTAAAGCCTTTTGACCAATAAAAACCATGCAAAAAATAATATTATAACATAACTACTCTAATCATATAATCCTAACTTTGGATTAAATAAAACCAATAAAGTTATTTGGCCAAAACCAAAAGGAATCACCATAAGAAGAGGTAAAATTCATCAAAGAGAAAATTTGTTTTATTTATTTATCTACCCCTTAAATCATTCTAATTCCATGATTAAATAATAATATCTGTATCCTTAACAATCTTATATGATGTTATATTAAGGTATCTACATACACCTACCCATTCTTCTATAAAATGGGTAACGAAATCAATGTTCGTTTGTACGATGAACTGCCACCTCGTGAAAATAGGTCTTTCATTTTTCCTTTACAACCTTTTGTGTTTGGGAATTATGATGATAATAATATTTTTATATGATATATATGATATTTATAACATATTTATACTTCTGGTATTATTATATAACACATACTTTAATGCTTCCAATTTTGTGGGAATATGATAACTTCGTTTATGGAAGTGTGGACTACCACCTCCTCAAAGTGATGTGATACATTCACACATAGAATATATTTAGGATAGGTAAAAAAATATATTATATAAATGAAATAATTATTATATTCATGAAATATATATCTATATTTACAAATAAAATATCACATTCTTCTTTCCTTGTCACACATTGAAAAAGTTATAACGTTGTTCATGGACATGTTGACTAACGCCTCATCGAAGCGATGTGATTCTTCCTTTTTTTCATCACCACATGACAAGAATAATATATATATAACTATATATAATTAAATAATATTTTTTATGATATAATTTTTATTCTTGATAAATAATAATTACATACCTTTTTCCATAATGTTCATTAAATGTTTTGAATATTACTCATGCATACGTACGACCTAACATCTCCATGATCTTAACATTAGTTAATTATTCATAACTATCATTACTATATTATTTTATAAGTATTATTAATGTAAAAATTTGATAATTATTTTATGTTTATTATTCTACATATATTTAAATAATGACCTTATTGACCATATTCGAGTTATCAAAATCTATTTTTGACACATAAAACAAATAGGGTTAAAACATCATGCATAAACATTGTTAATTAAGTGATTGTATATATCATGTTTATAAGTGAAGAAAAGTAATAATACACTTGTAAATAATTATTAATCTTTTAAATATTTAACCTATGTTTATTTTTCAAAAATAAAAGAGATGATCTTGAAAAAGCAGACTTAAAGTAAGGGATTTTCATCTCACTTTTTACATTTATTAGATAAACAACGTATTCACCAATTAATTATTTTGTGTAGGGTACCTATTATCCTTTTGAAATATTATATCATGAATTATTTTATATTAATGGTTTATAAATGTTTCATTTGATTATTATTAGGTTTGGTGCTTCTGATATAAATGTGACAACAATTGTAAGAGATTTCTTAAATCAATTCTCATTTATTGGGTTGAACTTCTATGTAATTGGTAATGTAATGAAAATAATTTGTGTAAAATGATGTATGATTATATTATATTGAATTTAAAATTTTATAGTGTGGATATAAATTTTTCACACATAATTATTTCATTGATTTCTTATTAGTCTAATGATATGATCTTTGTAAGGGATTTTCAGGCCACTTTTTACATCTATGAGACAAATTTCATATTCACTACATACATATTATATGTAGTGTATATAATAAATCTATTCATGAATTATATCATGAGTTGATTTATCTTCATGCTAATTTAATGATTCATTTGATGATTATTACTTTTGGGATTTCAAATTCACATAATACCACATTTGTAAGGGGATTTCTAGTCTCACATTTATTTCTGCGAAACTTATGTCTTATTCACTTATTATTTTTACTATTTAGTGTATATAAACAAAATGAATGTATTTTAGGGTTATTATGCATTAATTTATGTGTATTCAGATATCCATTTAATTATCTCTCTGTCATTGGGTCTATAGTGTCAATGTTACCAAAGCGGTATTAGATTTTTCTTACAATTTTCATTTATTGAGATGTTTGTTATGTTATACACATATATTAATTTTTGATGTGTATATACTTATCCATTGATATAATATATCATGAATGTCCTTATTCCCATGATATTATAATAATTATTTAATGTAATTACATTATGTGGCTAATGATTTAAATGTTTCAAGACGGTGTAGGGCACTTTGGAATGTTTAAAGGTTTTTTTCCTCATGAATATTGTAATGAAATTTCCTTTCATAAAAATAATCAACCCTGGTAGATACTTATCCTCCAAAGGGGATATTTTTTAATGATAACATATTCATTCATTTATGGATGGATTAATATTATTTCTAAAAGATTTCTATCGAACCCGTTTCATTTCCATGGGTTAATCATGTTTCAAAGAGGTTATTGTTGAACCCCTTTACTTTCCAGGGGTTAATCATGTTTCAAAGATGTTTTTATTTAATACATTTATTTTCCATTGGTTAATAATGTTTCTAATATATTTCTATTTAACCCGTTTCTTTTCAATGGTTTAATCATATTCTAATGATATTATTATGGAATCCATTTATTGTCCATGGGTGAATAATGTTTCAAAGATATTATTGTTAAACCTATTTATTTCAGATAGGTTAATAATGTTCGAAAGAGATTGAGATTGAACACATTTCTTTTATATTTATTAATAATGTTATAAATAGATTTTTATTGAACCCATTTTTTCCAATGGGTTAATCATGTTTCAATGTGATGGTTATTGAACCAATTATTTCCCATGGGATAATCATTTTCTAAATAGATTATTACGGAAACCATTTATTTTACATAGGATAATCATGTTTCAAAGTGAAATTATAGAAACAATTTCTTTTACAAGCCTTAATTATGTTATTAAATGGAAAATTGTTATTCCTATGAGTTTATATTGAAATGAAATATTTTATCTATTATTGAAATGTAATTTTACTTATATATTTGATAGGTTATTATATAATATAGAAATGAAAGTTGGTTCTGTGATAAAACAATGATGGGTGGTTACCTAATAAACCAGTGATGTGAGGTTACATGATAAACCAATGATGGTTGGGTCTATGATAGTCGTTCAATGTATAGGGGTAGTTGTTTACTGTATGGTTATTCCATTAGTAAGAGTGAATTTATGAGTGAAGTGATAATGATATCCCAATTACATAAATGATTTCTTTATTCTTTATATGAGTATATAGTGTTTCTGACGATTGAGGTTGATATCACATAGATTTTTATTATTGATTCTAATGAATATTTCCTTTTCCAAGTTTTCATATTTGAAGGTCTAGGATTTGATGAATATGAGTTATTTTATTATTTTCTCATGCACGTTTATTGTGGCATCATACCCTTATGCACTTTTATTATCATTTATGGGAATAAATTATTTATTCTTATATTTTCCCCTACTGGGAATCTGATCTCACCCTTATTATGTTTTCTTTTACCTAGGTTTTAAATAATTATATAGAATGATTTAAATTTATAAAGGATTTAACAAGGATGATGTTGATGACCTGTTGTGAAATAAGAAAAGATGTGTAAAATGGGAGAAATATTATTTTAAAAAATTGTAAATTGTTTATGTAAGTGTTTATCTTATGTATATAAAGCTCTGAACCCAAAATGTCCTCTATAATTTAATTTATCCATGTTTTCCTTTTGATATTGTAAGGTTTAATGGAAGAAGATTGGGTCACAATTATGGACATCAAATATAGAAATTTAATGTTATGGATTTCAAAACAGGATCTAGGATTGTGGGCTATGGGATTTTATAGTTGGTATTAACGGTCGGTTTAGATAAATTTGTTTATTATGATGTTTCATATTATTTTATATTAAGATTCATTGATACCATCATAGGAATATAATCTTAACTTTTATAATAATATCAAATTCCTAAGACACCCCATTTTAGGTTTTTAAATGGTAAATATTTTTAATGTTATTAATAAAATTTTAGGAGAAATTTTATTAGGTTGAATTATATGTAAAAGTTAATTTTAATGTGATGTATTCCTTTTATTTTTTCATAAATTAGTTTTATGGTACTGATAACCTTTATAGTTAATATTATCTTTGATTTTGGGGTAATTATTTGAACACAAGTTTTATTTTATAGATATCAACATGTTTTAAAAGTGATTTGATGACTAAGGGACAAATGTTACTTCCAAATAATATCTCAATCTCTTAGTATTAAAATATAGAAGGTATGAGATAACCCATGAGGTTAAAACACTCATTAATTTTGAGGATATTAAAGTTATTTGGGATATAGGGTTATGTAATGATTTAGTTTCAAATTTTGGTATTACTATTTAATTTCAAAGATTATTTTATGAAGGTGTATTCATTTTGAGATCTATATAACCATATGCCAACCATTTTGTTCTTGGTTAATGTTTAAAGATAATAGGAGTGTATTTTTATCGCTTATATTTTTATATGGTATTTAAAATTTAATTTTTCGTGCTTCGAGAATTAACAATTCTTCTTGGGTAGTCATCAATTAGAAAAAAAGAAGAGATCATTGAGGAAATTAGAAAAAAAGATGAAATTATACTCATCAAGTTAGTATACTTCCATATTCTCTCTGTCTATATGGTTAATGAAACCCTTAAACTTTAGAAAAAATAATTTGAAATAAAATTTTATTTAATTAACATACTTTCTGATGATATCCATGACTTTTTTCCATACATATTTAGTTTTTGGTTTTTTTTCATTGACTTCCTCTTAACCACAATCTATATCACTCTTTATTGGTCCATGAGGATTAGTTTTTTCCTTCTAAATAACTATTTTAATTCCCTAACTATGTTCTCCATATAGAGAGTCCTACTTATTCATATCTTTATGGGTCATTTATACATTCCACTTTCCTTTTTTATGGTACTTTTTAATTATTTTATTTTTCTCGCGTGGGTTTCAATAATAGAATTCAAAAAATGATAAACATTCAATAACCAATACAAAATTCAAGGGTGAAATTAATTTTATGTGGTGTAGGATGTAAAATAACAACATTTTAAAGAATATATTCTATTTAATTAATATAAATTCTGTTGTAGATTTAATTATACAAAAGACACATTTTAGGTTGTGTTATACGCAACACCAATGTTGTATTGTGTTGCATCCAATACCGAGTATTTTTTATAACGTGTGGTGCATGAAGTATTGATTTTTTTTAGAAAACAAATACTATTAATATTTAATCTGATAGTTATCACCTATCTATTGGAATGTAGGGAATGAATGTGATTAAAAAAATTATGAAAATATGTTTTACACTTATCTTTAAAATTAAATCAATGTTGATAAATTAATTAAAAATGAAAATAAGAACCAATTGAATATAATATATATGTTTTTAAATTTATACCCATAAAAATATTATCTTAAGAAATTGGATTAGTCAATATTAGTGAATTTTATTAATTATTTTTATAATTCAAATACTCAATAAAATATTTTCAATTCATCTAATAAGTTTCATAGGCATAAAATAATAACAAATCAAATTTTAAACTGAAAAATCAATATTGTTCTAAAATAAAATTTAAAAAAATTTTAATTGAGAACCTGTTTTAAAACTAAATTATAATTTTTTTTAAATTTTATTAAAGTGGAACGTGAAAATTTAGTTAGGGTTAATTTTTGGTATTTTCTTAAGACATTTTATATTTTGATAAATAGTAAATAATACTGAATTTTAACTAAAAACATTTTTTTGTGTAAATAATTTATAATATTAATTTCTATATTTAATTTGGTTTTAAAAATTATTAGATAAAATTTATATAATTTAATCCAATATTGGTTTTAAAAATCATTTCATATTGATTTCAAATATAAAAACATAGTAAACTCTTTTACATTTTCATTTTGAAGACCCGCTTTGTCTTCCCTTCGACGGTATTAATTTTAAATTAAATTTTAACAATTCATAGATTTTAATTTTTAAAAATTTATTAAAAAATTATAATTATCATAATTTGTAATTTATATTAAGGTAAAATTTGTTTTTTACAAAAAATGTTAGTGAAGGTAGTTAAAATTAATTACAACAATTAAGGTAAAAATGAGTTTACTTAGTAGTTAAACTACAATAATAAGGGGACAAATGACCTATAACATTTTACAAAATATATTGGATAGAAATATATCAACAATATCCCCTATATTATCATTTTTTACATAATTTGAGGCACATGATTCAAGGGAGAACTCCCAATAATGTTTACCTTTTTATATTTACAAGAATGACACTCCCCCTCCAATATTAAAAGACACTCACCCTAGTTACTTATTAAAACCTATAAATACCTTTATAATATCAAACACCTATGAAAATAATCTCCATAAATACCTCCTCACATCCTATAATCATGGACCTTGGTATAAATCAATCCAAGGAAGTCCTTTGGTACAAACCAAAAGTAGTCACCTAAAGAAAAGGTAATATTCTTCAATAGGCACTTTTGTTTTATTTAATCATACACCCATCATATTTTTCAAATTCAAGGATTATATAATAACCTTGGTATCCTAAATATACTAATATTTTGTTATGTTAATGGTTTTACCTACTCTTACACACACTTCTATCAAATGGGTAATGATATCATCATTCGTGTGTACATCGAACTATCGCCCCATTAAAAGATGTCATAATTTTTTCACGTATCACCTATTATGGTTTAGAATTATGAAGGAAATACTATTTTTATATGATATATATGATATTTATAATGTCTTAATACTTATGGATTTGTTATATAATACATACCTTCATGCTATCAATTTTGTGGGATTTCCATCACATCGATTATGTACGTGTGGACTACCAACTCCTCAAAGTGATGTGATATGTTCATAGTTTATGTGGAATGTATTAAGGATGATTAAAAAAAATATGATATAAAATAAATATTTTTGATATTGTTGTTATAATTATGTATCTGGACCTATAAAATATCATTTTATACTTTCCATTTCACACACTAAAAAAGTGATAACGAAGTTATTAAAAATATGGTATCCATTTTGCAAGATTAATTTCCACAAAGTGTAAGAAATCAATTTTAATATAAATGCATAAAACACAAAGAAAATAATTTATAGAAATTATTTTTTAATCATAAAAATTAACTTACATCAAAATCAGAAATATTACCATTTCAAATAGAATTTATTATATTATTCTAAATGAAATGAATCATATTTAACTTTAATACCAAATAAAATATATAATAGGAATTATAAAATACTTTATTTAATGAAAATAATTTTGAATAGATTAAAAATATATAGTTTTCAATATTCACAAAAATTTTAATTATTTCATAATAAACCTTAAATTTAATAAGAATTTAATTTTAATATAATGATTTCAAAAATAGATTTCATTTTATAAAATAAAATTTATAAAATTGGTATAAATTAATTATAATTTATACAAACAAAGTTTAGAAAAATCATATTTGAAGAAAAAGAATTTTTGAATAATAAAAAACTTTTCCTAAATTTGAGAGTTAATATCCTAAGAATTAATCAATACATTTTATTGATCAAGAACATTATACATATACTTCATAATTTGGTTAATCATATTTATACCCCCAATTCAATGGTTAGGTTATAATGATCACATTTAAATAATGATATTTTCATAATATAACTCAATTAACTTAGAGTTCAGTGTTGTGTATTACGAAAGCTATAAAACTTATTATTATTTCAAACTAATTTTTTGGGGTGTTTCATCCCACCAACCAAAAAAATTTCACCCTCACAATTTTATCTTGGTCATCAAAGGTTAAATATTTGAAAATACCTTTACTGAAAACTCACATCATACAATGGAAGTATAGAACTTATCTTAAAAATGGGAATTAGGAAGGGAAAAGATTACCTGAAATAAAACTTAATAAGCTTCCTAGATAATGAGAACATTGGTGGAATGTTTAAATATAGACATGGAGAAGAAAACTACCATCCAAGGAATAATAAAGATTGAAAAAAACATGTTCATGATAAATCTAAGGACCACAAAACCATAAATTAGGGAGGGATACAAAGACTATAAATTCTTTTGAAATAAAGATAAAATGATAAAATTTTTATTTCAAGAATATTTTCCGAAATTTGGGAAATTTATTTATTATTATGATAGAGAAATGATAAAATTTACTTACATTATTTCTTTTCATTTCATAAGAATAATTAAATTTTTTGGTTGTTATTCTTGGAATTTATAATTCATCGCTTATTATATGAAATGAATATTCAAGATGATTTTTTATGTATGAAGAAATGGAATTATCTTTCAGTAGATCATAATATACATAAAATAATGAAACATCATTTATTGTTTTTCTAAATTTTTAACAAAATGACAATGGTTAGAACAAGTTATATAATATGGATAAATATAATATATTAAGCTCTAAAAACATAATAATATCCCCAATGTTCAATATAATACATTCCATAAATATTTAACCATATGTATCCCTCAAAATATGTATGAAAAAAATTCAAAACCAGAACCCCCAAAAGATTATATCAGTCATTTATCCATGGATAAAATAAAGTATTTTATAATGTAAAATACCAAATATGTGAGTACCTTGATAAGATATTCTCATAAAGCATAAAAACATTAATAATAATAAAACCTCAATTATTACATATATTATCTTGAAATAATCGTAATCATTATTCATCAAGTAAAATCATATACTATTTAATATATTCCATAAATCCAATAAAGTAATAATCTTTATCCAAGATGACCCAAATCACTTTTCATCAAATCACTAGACAATTTCAAAGTTGCCAAAACTATCATATTTACTTCATTAATTTAAATAACATCTATATACAATATAAAGATTATTAAATCAATATAAATACAATATTAAGGGTTATATTTCCCTTAATCTTGTATTCTTTAAAAATATAAACATATCACTAAAACACTTGTCTTTATTTTTTGTACCTTTAAACATATGTTTTAAATTAATCAAATAATAAATACTCTAGAACAATAATTATATGTTTCATTATTCTTGTAATAATAATATCATTGTTATAACACTATTATTACATAATTATCAAATCCCAATATATAAAAAATTCAATCTCTCTACTTAAATTATTGGTAGATCATAGTCCATTCCTTGGTCTAAGAGTTAACCCTTTGATTTTGGAATTGACTTGAATGGTTCCCATGTTCCCCACACATAAGACAAAGCAATATAAATAATATAAAAGAAAAAAATTCATATACCACCACCAAGAACTTCATTTTTTCTAAATAATTAGCTTATTTATGAGTATATTTTTGACGCATAAAACATTTTCTCATTCTTTTGAGACATTTACCTAGGTGTTTCTTCCAAGAATCTCGACATGTACAAAGATGAATATTATTCCCTCTATATTCATTATGAAAATCCTTTTATATATTATTATATATTTCAAGAAACTGTATAAATTTAATATTGTTAATAATATAATGAGATATATTATTATTCATAATTATAATGTTTCTCTATCTAACTCTAATTTCATTTGGTTTCATAAGGGGGAAATCATTCTATTGTCCATCACATTTATCATTAACATTATTACTCATTGTTCCATCTGTTGAATAAAATAAAAAATCATAGTATGTGTAACAATAATCACAGTGGGAAACTATATAGTCATAGAAATAATTTTCAGGTTTTCTAAATAATGGCACATACTTATCAATATAATCAACCTTAGGTTTAACCCATGTCATTAATTGGAACCATCTATTCAAATTCTTTATAATGGTACATAATGTAAATATAATTTAACCTAATCAAATCCCCCATGTAACTTCCTAACTTTTTAAGGAATTTATTACTTCCAATTAATTTAAATTCTTTGATATCTTCATTTACACACAATAAACAGTTTAGCTTGTGTTATATGCAGAACCATGTTTATCATGCGTTTCATGCAATATCGAGTCTTTTAGATAATGTGTGTTACATGAAAGACCGAGTTTTAAAGAACAAAAATACTATAAAATTTTATTATGATCGTTATCACCTAGATATTTGAATGTAGAGAATGAAAGCATTGACTGAATTGTAAAAATATTGTTTACAATCATTTTTGTAATTATTTTTTTGATGGCCAATTAATAAGAAATAAAAAATAAAACTAATTGAATATAAATTATGTGTTATTATTTGTATGCCGAAAAATTTATTTTATATTAATAAATTAAATTAATAACAATTATTTAATTATATTAACTAAATTTATAAGTTTTATATTCAAAATATTATTTTTTCAATTAATCCAATATGTTTTATAGGAATAAATAATTTATATTGTTAAATTATATTTTTAATAGGGTTTAAACTATAATTAGATAAATTTTATATCATATAATAAAATTTTGATCATTGGAATCATTTTAATAGTTATTTTTCTATAAAAAATAAGTGATATTTTGAACATCTCCACTTTAAAAACCTACAATATCATCTCGTTCGTGTGATAAATTTGAAATTAAATTCTGCAAATTCTATTATTAGAATTTTGAAAAATAGATTAACTATTTTTAATTGAAATAATTTATAATTTAGAGTAAGTTAAAATTAGTTTTTGATCAAAAATATTAGTGTAATAAATTAAAATTAATTACATTGATTGAGGTGAATACGAGTTTACATAGTTATTAAACATTAATATTGAGGTGTAAAATGAACTATAAACTTGTAAAAAACTCATTTTATTGTCTTATTTAGACCATATATTATTTTTTATATAATTATTACTATTATTGGAGTCACGTAATGTTAGGTAAAAATCCAGATAATTCTTAAATTTAATATTTAGAAGAATGCCACATTTCCTCCACCATAAAAATGAATAGAAACTCTTAACTTATTCACACCTCTCAAGACCTTTGGCTCATAAATAACCTAAAAAAATAATCTTACAAAATACTTAATCTCATCATATAATTTATTCCTTGTGGATAACTAAAACCAAGGATTTTCTTTGGTGTAAACCAAAAGGAGTCACCTAAAGAAGTGTTAACATTCTTCAATAAACACTTTTGTTTTATTTCTTTATCCACCCATTAAATTAATATTATTACATGATTATATAATAAAAAAATTATTTAGATTATAATTATACTTTTTATGTTATTATTTCTACCCAAACCTACACACACTTTCATAAAATGGGTAACAAAATCATCATTTGTGTGTACAGAAAAGTACCACTATGCAAACAAAATCGTTCTTTTTTCCTTTTCCACCTATTATGGTTGGTAATTATGATAAAATAATATTTTTATATGATATATATGATATTAATAATTTATTAATACTTTTGTAATTATTATATAAAACAAACCCTCAAGATTTTCATTTTGTGGGAATATGATAATATTGTTTGTGGAAGTGTGGACTACCGCCTCCAATACATTCAATCTTTAAATGGAATGTATTAATAATGTGTAAAAAATAATTTAATCGAAATAATTATGATATCAATGCCATAAATCTTTATCTAAACATATAAAATTTAATTTTTTTATATTCATGTCACACATAAAAAAGTGATAACATCGTTCAGGAACACGTGGACTAACGTCTCCTTAAAGAGATGTGATTCTTCCTTTTTCATCCCTACATGAAATTAATGATATATATAAGTATATATAAATAAATAATATCTTATTTATGATATAATTATAATTTTATTAATATAAAAATTACCTACATTCTTTCTATAGATATCATTGAAAAAAGGGAACATTACTCATGCATATGTACGACCCACCATCTCCATGATCGTAACATTGGTTTATTTTTAAAACAATTTTAACCATATATTTATAAATGTATAATGGATATAAATATGAGATAATTATTTCTTGGTTATTATTCTTTATATTTTTAAATAATGACCTCATTCACCGTAGTCGATATATCAAATTCAGTTTTGACTCATAAGCTGAATAGGGTCAACTCATTCGACTTAAACATTATTGATTAAGTTATTGTTTATAACTTTTTTCCAAGTGAAAAAAAAATAATATTAACCAATAAAATTTTATGAATATAATAAATAATAAAAATAATTTTATTATCAAGTAATATATAGTACAATAATGACAAATTAGACTCAAGGTAAGATATTTTCATGTGACTTTTTACATAAGTGAGATAAAGGTCATATTCACCCATTACTTCTTTTTTATGGTGTATCAACATTCAAATTTAATATATTATATACTAAAGTATTTTATATTTATTTTATTTAAATGTTTCATTTTATGATTATTAATTTTTTCGCTTCTGATTTAGACCCTACAACATTGTAAAGGATTTCTTAACTCAAATTCCATTTATTGGGTTAAAAATATATGTCATTGGTTATGTTATGCTAAGAAAATGTGTTAAAATACCTATAATTGTTTTATAATGTATTTAAAATTATATTTTTTGGATTTAAATTTTTGACAAATAATTATTTCATGGATTTATTATCACTCTAATGATACAATCTTTGTAAGGAATTTTCATCTCACTTTTTACATCTTTGAGAGAAATGTCATATTCACCGCTTACATATTTTGTGATGTGTATACACTACACATTTAGATATAATATTTTATGAATTATTTTATCTTCATTGTATTTAAATGATTAACTTTTTTATTATTACTTTTTAGATATCCTATTTAGAAGTTACTGTAGTTTTAACAATATTTTTAGTCTCACATTTATTTTTATGAGACTCATGACATATTCACCACTTATTTTTGGACATTTTTGTATATACTTCCCATGAATGGGTCATATTATTATTATAATTTAATTTATTTGGATTTAAATATCCATTTAATTATATCACTTTCATGATGTTTACGGTTTCAGAGTTACCAATGCAGTAATGGATTTTTGTAGCAATTTTCCTTCTTTGAGACATTTGTTATATTAGACACCTATATTATATTATGAGGTGTATATACTTATCAGTTGACATGAAATATCATGAATATCATTATTATCATGATATTCCATGACTCATTTAATTTTATTCTTTCATGGGTCTTATGATTCAAATGTTTCACAGTGTTATGGGACACTATGGAATATTTAAAGGTTATTTTCCTCATGAATTTTTTCAATGATCATTTAATGGTATTTATAGTTATCAATATTAAAACACTTGTTGTTACATATCCTCTAATAGGGATATTGTTTATTGATACAAGACTCATTATTTTATGGATGGATTAATATTGTTTATAAAATTTCATTATTGAACCTATTTATTTTATAGGGGTTAATCATGATTCAAGGAGGTTGTTGTTGAACCAATTTATTTTACATGGTTTAATCATGTTCCCAAGAGATTTTTATTGAACCCATTTCTTTTCAATGGTTTAATCATGTTAAATATTGTTATTTAAACCATTTATTATCCTTGGGCTAATCATGTTCAAATGAGATTGTTATGGAATCCATTTATTTTTAATTGGTAAATCATGATTCAAAGATATTTTTATTTAACCCTTTTATTTTCCATGGGTTAATCATGTTCTAGATAGATTTTTATTGAACGCATTTCATTTACATGGGTTAATAAAGATCTAAATTTATTTTTATGGAACTTAATTTTTTCCATGGATTAATTATTTTTCAAAGATATTTTTATTAATACCATTTCTTTTGCATGGGTTAATCATGATCTAAAGAGATTTTTATGATCCCGATTTCTTTTCCAAGGGATAATAATCTTTCAAATATATTATTATAGAACCCATATAGTTTTTAAGGGTTAATCATGTTATCAAATAGATAGTGGTCATTCCAATAGTTTTCTAATGAAATTCAAGATTTAATGTGTTATGATTATGTAATTGTAGTTGTACATTTGATAGGTCATTATATGATAAATCAACATTGGGTAGTTATTGGATAAACCAATGATGAATGGTTACATGATAAACTAACGATGAGGGTTACGTGATAAATCCATGATGAGTGGACCCATGATATACCTCCAATGCATTAGGTATGTAAGTCGTCCATATGGTTAATACATTTGAAAGAGTGAATGTGAGAGTTAAGTGAGAATGATTACCCAAGTAAATACATGTTTTCTATATGATTGATATGAGTTTATAACAAATATAATGATCGAGATTGATATCACATGGATTTTTATTAATGAAAATGATGACTCTTTCCATTTCTATGTTTTCATATTTTACGGTCCATGTTTTTATGGGTATGAGTTCTTTTATGATTTGGTCATGCACTTTTATTCGGTCATCATTACCTTATTCACTCTTATGATAATTTATTACATTCAATTATTAATTATTATTTTTACCCTTACCAAGCATTTAAGATCACCATTATTAAATTTCCTTTTCCCCAAGTTTTAAAGAATGTTGTTGAATTTTTTAAATCTATAAATTATTTCACAAGGATGAGGATGAAGACCTATTGGGAAATAATAAAATATGTGTTAAATGGGAGAAATGTTATTTTGAAAACATGTAAATTTTTTTAGAAGTTTTTTTAAATTACCTAATCCTATAAACCTCAAAGATTCAATATAATGTATGTGGTCCATGTTTTCATTTTTATGTTTCAGGTTTTGATGGAAAAAAATTATGTCACAAATATCGACATCAAATATAGAAATATAAATTTATGGATTTCAACATAGGATACATGAGTGTGGGTTCAAGGATGATATACTATAGGTGCCTCAAACAAAATACACAATAATGGAACACTCACCATAAACCAAAATTATGGTCGAGATCTATTCAGCCAACTAATTTTAGGGTAATTACCTCTAGATGCATCTATTCCAAACGCATGCCCAATTATAGTATCCAGATAGGGAAACCTAGTTAGGAAAACCATATAATCTATAGTTTATTAAAAAATTATGATGTTATTATATAATTATACTTAAACATAATTTATTTCATCGGTTTATGTTCTATAATATATGATTTTATAAATCTTTGTCCCAATGTTTATATTAAACTTTCTTCTGTAATAATTATTAAGACCTTGAACCCAATATACTAGAGCTGATGTCTACATTTTTACATTGTAACAAGATACTAGTGATCACATCCCAAAGGAACAAATAGATTAATATTCTTGGTAAAATATATAGATACATGAATATATAATTTCATTTCAAAACATTAATTACAAAATATTATTTTCATTGATAAGATCATTATTCTATCTAGCATATCCTTTCATATCATTAACAGTAAACATCCCATCATAATTGGTAAAAGGGAAACAAAAGGAATGGGTGAGATTAGATTCTCGATAATGGAATGCATATACTTGAATATATCATTGAATAAATAACGAACTAATAATATGACAAGGTAAATTTCTGAAAACAAATTCCATGAAATCTATAACATGAGCACAATGAATAATATGAAAGGAATAAATGATGATCAAAAAATTTCATATAAAAAATCATATTATCTAGAATCTTGTTCATGGATATCGATACTATTCTAAAAAATACCTCTAATGTATTTATTTCTATTAAATGTGTAATTCTAATCATCTGAAACCTACAATAATGTATGCATTCTAAGACATATTATATAAATGGGTAAGGCCATAGCCAAATACCCAACCTGTTTTTTCTCATGAGACTTATAGATGCATTGAGGGACTATGAAATTTCGTCCCCACCCATTACATAATAATTACAATGAATTAAACATATTAATAAATAATAAAACATAATCAATATTCATTCACAATCAATAACTATCCATAATGGATGAAATATCATATGGAATGTCAATAATTTCCTGAGAAAATCAAATAACATTCATAGTAAAATACCATATGTGGAAATGGTATATGGTTTATGAAATAAGAATATCCATGATTCAAAAAAATTATATTCCTATTATAAATGTAATTCCTAATAAATTATTATCAAAGGAAGTGAATTTTTCAAGAGAATGTTAATAATCACATAATAAATAAAATGAAAAATGTGGATATAAATTCATATGAAATACATGTTTTCTAATAAATTAGTTTATTTTATAGAATAATAGAAAATGGAATCCGAACATTAAATTAAGTTTTCATTAATGATTTTCATTTTTAAAACCATTTAAATCTTTTATAAGAAGCTAAATATCGTAAAATGGTTGTTGTGGTGATAAAGTCTCTTAACATCGTATATATTAAAAAGAAACATTACTTATCACTTTTTTTAAAGAAAGTTGAAAAGAAACATTTTCTAAAATACTTAATTTAACCCTTCTATAAATTATAAGACAAATTAAAATTACCTAGATTAATTGTTAGAGTAAATAAAATTTTCTTTTTGAAAACAATTATGAAAAATATTGACATGAAAGAAAAATATATATGATCAAAGAGAAATAAAAACAATTTTTCTTTTAAAAAAAATAATTTTTTAATTTAAGTTAAAAATAGAAGAAAAGCTGGAAGAAAACATTTAAGCTCCTAAAATATCAAAATTATTATAAAAAATATGTTGTTTTATGAAGGATAGAATAAAATATGTATTCAATAAGCTATATAAGAAATCCCAAAAAATATGATTGTAAAATAAATTACTACCTCATTGGTAACTTTAAAATTATAACCCATTTAGATAGTAAAAAATAAAGAAAAATTTAATCATCTTGAATTAATATATATTCACGTTAGATATAAACATTTGCCAGTATGTACACTGTATAAAAACAAATAAGTGAAAAACACCACATATGTCTCAATAGAGTGGAAATTGAGATGAAACCCCTTAAAAATATCATATAATTAGAGTGAAAAATAATCCATGAATTCATTAAGTGTCCAAATTTATATCCAATAAAAGTGCAAGTACAACATAATACAATCAGATTTCATTTCTCACATAATCTTGGCATAACATAGTTATTGAAGCGAAGCATAACCCAATGATTGTAATTTTAGTTAAGAAACCCCTTACATCACACTTATACATTGTTGAATGTGATATAAAGTCATTGATAATGGTTTTAAACTTGTTATTAATTTATAATAAATACGTATCAATATTTTAGATTTCATATATGATCCACTTATAACATCTTATCACCCATTTATCAATAGTATTTCATTATTACTATTGTTTATGTTTATAGCTACTTAGTTTTTCATGGAAGTTTTAGTTTGGAAGTTATAGTCCTTATACTTTGATCATTGTTACATAATATTCATAATTATGATAATTATATAAATATAATATATATTCATTATATAAATATTTATAATCACCAATGATAGGAAGAGATACAAAAATGAAATACACTGTTGATGGAGACATTCGGTCGTACATACACATTGATGTGGTTTTCACTTTTTGATAGGTGGAATGAAAGAAAAGTAAATAATAATTCCCTTTTATAAAATCATTCTTATATAATATATATCATATATATATATATTCATTAAATATATTGATATGACCATCTATATAAAGAATTAATGAAAAATGAATCACACTACTTCATTGAGGTGGTAGTCCACATGTACAATTTTAAAATGGATTGAAATGAATGAGGTTAAATAAATATATTATATTTTAAAAACATTAATTATTTCATAAATGGAATATATAATAATTAGTTTCATCTTTATAATGATCGATGTAAAATTTTGATTCAAAAAATAATTAAACTACTACATGGAGATGATAAGATGTATATATGAACAACCAATGTTTTTAGTTTACTTTGGATGGAAAAGAGGTAATATGGTTTTAAAAGAAATCATAAAACAAATAAGTGTATTTATGAAACTCTATTTACTATTTTATGATGGTTACAATATATTTATATGAAGTATAAAAAAATAAACTTGAAACAGTGGGTAAATATGATTACCTCTTCTTTAGTCAACTGCCATTATATCTCTTCTTCTAGACCCTTTAAATGGTATTTTGAGAGTAAAAACATATGATTAGTGTCTATAAATGTTTATATGATTATTCAGTAGGGTTTGGTTCAGATTTGTTTCTCAATGTTTTATAATGAAGAGAGTGGATATGGGGTTTTTTATAATTGAGGTGAGTGAAAAACTTATAAATTTTCTATGTTTTAAAATATTATTATGCAACATTCATGAAAAAATGGCGAAAAAATTAATCATACTAGAAATTGATAATTTTATGGTTAATTACAACCAATTTTATATTTAAATTTTTTTATTCATTTTATCTCTTAACTTGTGGTTTAATCTCTTCATTAAGCATTATAATCCTTAATTGTGGTAACAACATTTTCAAAATTATAGACTTATAATTTTTCTTATAAGGTACAAATTGTGTAATAAATGGTGGAGGGATTATATTTTAGAACATTTATATTCCTAATTTCCTCCATTATTTTTTTTTTATTTTTAAAAAATTTAACAGAATATTTTTTTTAAATATCATTAAATTCATTTTGACACTATCCATTAAATTTTTCATTAAATTCATCATGATAATAAATTATTTCAAATAAAAGATATATAAAAACCAATTATACATTATTATTAACTATAAAATTTGTTTTATATGAAAATTAATCAAAAAATATATTACTTTTTATGTATTTAACATCATTTACATTGATTTTTCTATTGCCCCTACACACACTATATCATCATTATATGATTGTATAAGGTAGTTATATAATCACTAAAAATTATAAAAAAATATACATCAGGAAAATAATTTTATCACTCTCAAAATATTTTTTTTTATTAATTTAAAACTTATTTTTATCCCTACGTGATCATATAAATAAAGATACATTTAAGAGTGTGACATTTTTAATTTTCATTACATAAATTGATACAAATATCATTATTAAATAGAAATGTCTCCAAAAATACATATATTCAATTTTAGGGTGTTTATGTTTGGTTTTATCCCATAAAATGAAATTATGAAACGTTTTCTGTGGATTTTTGGACCTTATCTCTTAGTTCATCTATGTGTTACACATTTTACAATTAATGAGGTGACAAATATTTACAGTAGTAACTATTCAAAAAGACCAAAAACAAAGGAGACCTATTTATCAAATCTGAACCTCCTAACTCCAAATATGGTATACATTTTTAAATATTAAATTTCTATAAGTTGAAAAAATGAATTTTAATATAAATTCATAAATCAAAATAAAAAATAGTTTTTATAAAAATGAATTTTTATGTATACAATGTTTAAAAATCATGAATATTTCTTATTGAAATGTAATTAATTATTTTATTATAATTAAAATGTAATATATGTCAATTTTATACCAAATTCAAAATATAATAGATTTTTTAAATTAAATTATTTAATTAAAATTAATGAGAGAATTGGAAAATTCAGTATTTTTAACTATTAACTGAAAAGTAAATTATACTAGAAAAAAATAAAAATTTCTTCCTGAGTTAGTTTTTATATCATGAGTTCCCAAATTTTGGTAATTTTAAAAATAAAATTACAAACTTTATCAGAAATTAATTATAATTTCCACGCACATAATGCTTTAAAATCATTTATGAAGATAATGAATGTTTTAAGAATAAAATGATTTCAATAATAATTGGGTGCTTATGTGTTGGGATTTCATTAATAAATATTTATTCATTATGAAAATTATCCATATAAATCATATTTTAGTTACTTATATTCATACCCACCGATTCAATAGATAAGTTATAATAGTCACATTTAAATAATAATATTTTTAAAATATATCTCAATTCACCTAAAGATTGATGTTGTGTGTAAAAAAATATATAATGATTATTATTATTTTCAAATAAATTATAGGGTGTTACCACATTTCTTGTTTTAGACTTAAATAAGGTTTCAGGCTTCCTTCCTCTTTAAAAATTTTGAATACTTGATATGTGAAAAAGGTGATCTTGGGAAGATGGAATGTGATTACATTGCGGGCGGGGGGCTCAATGGGTCTTGAATCCAAAAACTTGTTGATTATCATCACTTAGTTTATACATTATCATTTCATGAACCAAAAATTAAAAGTGTTGGTACATTCTATCACATTGTTTCTTCTACGATTGTTATTTGTTTATTTTGTTTCATATTGTAGTGCTTTCTATTTAGTTATAGTAGATTCATAGTCTTAGTGCCTTTGATCTCAAGGCATTCATTCTTTTAATACTCTCTAGTGGTTTAGTGTTTTAGGGTTCGATGTTTTTAAATTCATAAATAACCTGACCCCTGAAACATTAATGACACTTTGTGGGTGGTTAATTTATATATATTAACCTATATATTGGTTTATATATAAATATATAATAAAATATATATTAATTTATAATAACATTCAAAAATAATATATATATATATATTAATATATCACAATATTTACGTATCAATTTATATATAAAAATATAATACCATATAAAATAAAAAATATATATATCTTATAATCGCATATATAAATATATAATAAATTATATTTTAATTTTTAATAGCATGTATATTTATACATAATAACATATATAACGATTTAAGAGATATATAAATAATAACACACAGACACACACAGATATATATATACAACATATATGTATTACTTTATATAATAACAAATATAATAAAAAATATATAACATACAATAATATATGTATATATATATATAATAAAATAAATTTTTAATTATGATAACAAATATAATAATGTATAATAACATATGTTTGTGTGTAACACATAACATATATTAATAACAACATATAATATAGTATAAATTAATATATAATGTCAAATATATATATATATATAGGTGTGTGTGTGTCATATAATAACATATATACTAATACATAATAACATATATATTAATTTTTATAAGAATATATAATAAAATATATATTAATTTATATTAAAATTTATAATAACGTGTAGAAAAATACACACACACACATAGACATATGTGTATATATATATATATCATATAATAACATATACGGTGTGGGGAATTAAAATTTTATTAAAAAATTATGGTGTGGGGTTATATCATCAAGTGAGTGTGATACGAGAAATGAGGGGAGAAGTATCAAGCACATGAAATAGAGAATGGTTAGGGGCGAGCATGAAATGTAGAATTGAAGTCAATGGAGGGGTGGGGCATGGGGCATGGAGACAAATATAGATTAGTGGAATTTTTTTGAATCTAGTGGGAGAGATTCAAGAATAATTCTAGAACAGAAAAAAAGAAACTGTAAAAAAATAATGATGAAATTGTAAAAAATAAAAACCACATACCCACATTTCTAAAACTAAGGTTATGTTCATAAAAATTACACATCTTTATAAGCACATGTAAATCAGTAAAATTTCCCTACACATAATTTAATCTCATTTTTATAAATAGGTAAATCACTTATAAAAAAATAAATCACATACCCACATTTATGAAAAAGTGGATAACTTCTTACCAATTACCTGTGTTTATAAGTAGATGTAAATTAGTCAAATTTACCTAAACTTTATTTATCCATTTTTCAAATGTGGTTAAATCACTTATTATAATTTATAAACATGGATAATGTAATAAAAAACATGGTTAAATCCATTTTTTTCTAGAGTGACTATAAATTATAGAATGTTTCTGTCATGATGAATTAATAACACCTCATAGATGATCATGCTTATAAGTGAATTTCAAGGGATTGACATAAGACTATATGAGGTGTCATGTATTGATATATTATTTCATTCCTTCTTTTTCCTTTTTTCAATTTTTTAGTTCTGTTTACACACATGTATATTTTTGTTTGTATTACTATAAATTACATGTTTATAAACCATACTCCACACATACATTCAAGTAGATTATATTTCTAGGAACTAAATGAATACTTCCCAAATAATGAACATTATATACTGCACAACTGGAGTGATGAAATGGATAAAAACCCATGCGATCAAGTTTTATGTGAAAAGTTAGCATGTATTTCCATTTTATCCCAATTAGATCCCTTAGAGATAATATTGATGGATTATAAAATTTTATCCTTGAATGAGGCTTCTCTATAAATCAATACGCCACCAATTCATGATGAAAAAATCGAGTTGGAATTAATCATACATTAGATGATTTAGAAGACTTGTAAATTCAGAGGAATGTTGAATGATTTCCCCCATAATCATCTTTCTTTCGAAATATCTATTACATGTCAATGAATAATGGTGCTTCATTTGTTTTTATCTGACTCCGTTCCACCTAATTTTCATTATTGTAGTGTTCCAAGGATAGGTTGATGTTGTAGACACCATGGTATATCATTGTATGGGGATATCTCACCCTATTATTCCAAGAAATTTATTTTCATCTAAAAAATAGAGAAATGATGAGAATTGTGATTCATAATTTAATACAACAAGATGGAGAACAAACTGATATGGATTAGGAGAGATTCAAAGAGCTTCTACTATGATTTCCCACATCATGGAGTATCCTTGTGGATAAAAATATATATCTTATAATTATGTATAAATAAAAAATCTTGGGTCATATATGATTTTTTTAGAAGGAGGACTGATGAAGAAGACCACCATAGAAGTGTTGGGTGAGAATCTCGAACTCTAGATAAAAACACTTGAAAATTAATTTGTTAGAAACATAATGAAAAAATGGAATTGATATTAAGAATAAGAACTAAATCAACTTGTGTGATATATAACAAGGAAAAACCCTCTAATTCATAGGATTAAAAACCCATGGGTAAATTCTGAAATATTCACTATGAATCATAGAATACAAAGAATCCAAGTAATGCCCGAACATAATTAAAGTTGGGATATCAAAGAAACATTGTTTTAAAACCACACCCCAATATTCCTATGATATATCTATTATAAAAATATCCCTAATTCAATCTATCGAAATATCCATATGTGAAAAAAATCACCCTTCTATCGATGAAACATCACTACCTTCAAGATCGTCATCCGAACATGAACTAACCTCACACCATATTACGACACTCGATGGATTTCTATATCACAATATCTTTATCTCATTATGTAATGTCGATCATTAATCGGGACACACTTATTGATCAATTCAATCAAGAAGACTCTCGATACATGGCATCAATCATTGATCACGACACTACTATTTCACACATGTTCAACACTGACACGCCGCACATGCTACCATTGATGTTGTAGCCCCCTTATTTCACTTATTGGACTACATCTTGAAAATAATTCCAATAACCTCTCCACGCATACAAGATATTTGTGTCATTTTCATCATGACACATAGGCCACCACAAACTCATCAGACCCTTTCCCTTTGATCTTGGTGAACTATATATTATGTTTCCCACTCTCACAATATTGGCCACTAGCTTCATTCCCTTTCAAAGAATTCACTATTTCCTTTTTTTAGAAAGAGATAATATATACAACAATAAATCTTAAATCTCCAAATCACGATGTATATTCCATTTTAATATTTAAACACTTATCTTATCAGAATAGATATAAAATATATTTCTTCCCATGAGAAACACATGGCACCTTAACCACGTGATAATATAAATTATACCTAAAATTAAAAAACAATATTATCTTGAATTTTGAAACACTAATGGGATGAATCATATAAAAAATTACAAGAAATTTTTAATGATTTATCTGATAATATTTCCCAATGTAAAGTAAATAGATTACCTACCATGATAGGTGTTCACTAGGTAAAATAAATGACCAAGCTAGAGCCTCCGCTTGACGTAATGTCCATGAATATAAAAAGTTTTCTAGCTATCTAGAACCAATGAGAACCATTTGAGACTCATAAATTACTATTGTGTGAGATATGTATAGATCTTTATCTCATCTTGGGGCGTCAAACATGATATGAAGGAACCTTGATGGGTGTGATGAACTTTGTAAACAAAAACTGAACTCAAACATTATAAAAAAATAAAAACGAATATGAGGGGAGTTTGGTACTCCAGAATCAGGGATAGAGAGTCTGTGCATAGGATAATTCTAACATTAATCCACTTCCTCATAGGGTTCCCCAAGGATAGAAAATGGTTAGACCCACCAGACCACAATTCAAACCAATCGGGATGCCATTTCATTAACAAAAACAATACCAACCATATATATAAGAATCAAATCACTATTTCAAGGACATACTCACAAAATATATTAAGAAAACCAACCATCAACTTGGAAATATTGAGAAACTCAAATAGAAAAATGAAACATATATTTATAATCATTAGTATTTTCTTTACAAAATAGATACATAGTTGGGATAACATTCTTAAAAGTATGTCAGTCCACTAAGAATTTTAATAGGTAACAAAAAGTCATATGAGAAAAGTTGAAGTAAATAAATTTTCAGATTGGATGAGATTTGTAGGAGAATACTGAGTGAAAGTCAAATGAATTTGTGAAATAAAAGGAACAAGACGTAGGAGAAGAATTCGGTAGAAGAAAAGCAGCTAAGGCTAGAATACCAAGTAAGAGACTTTGGAAGATAAAATGACAGAGAAGGTGGTGAATAATATATAATTTCATTCATACCAAAAACCACTTACTCTTATGAAGAATATTCACCATTTAAAATATAATATCATTGAAAAATGATATTGAATATATTTGAGTGGCTACACATAAATATCCCATATGATGAGGATATCGTGTAAATGTTTTTATATAAAATAATTCTCAAGGAACTATTATAGAATAAAAATAAGTTATACGAATAGAGTGTCATTTCATTAATTGAATAATTTTCACTAATAGTAAAAAAACTCCACCCAAGCACTGAGATTCGGGAAACTATTCCATTTCTTGAACCATCAGATCCTTAATTTTTGTAAAATATATTTTTGATATAATATAAAGTGTACATTTTATTCCTTTTAATTTATTCATGAAGATTAGGTTGAGAAATATGAAACCCACAAGGGTCATTCTACAATTTTTTAAAAAATTGCTAAAGTATCCTAGTTGTGTTCTTAACAAGGCCTTGGTGATAGTGTGAACATTAAACTTTTGTGTTAATTATTTTATTTTAATGAAAAAATTAGAAGGAGGGGATTTGATAACCCTTGGTCTCTATTAATTTACTGCCGGGAAGTATCTCATCAATGACAACCAAATATGTCTATTTTATGAGTACGATATTGTTTCATTGTTCCTTGAAACATGTGTTCTAGTTTTAAGAAACACTATTTTGAGGTGTTTTCCATTGGATTTATTTATGGAAGCAGAAACTTTCAAAAGTTCTTTATCCAAAGGGGACCTACTTTCCAAAGGTAAGCATTCATTAATTTTGAACATTTTGATACTTAAGAACATGCATTAGTTGAGAGGATGAGATGTCAGACTCATCACACCCTTTTTGGGCAAATCATTGTCTATTTTGGCAATATCTTTGTAAATTTAAGATATTTTTATGAATCGTTATTAATTCAACATGTATATAATAAATATCCCTTTGAATTTACAATCACTAATTAATATGTGTAAATTTCGAATTCTCAGTATGAATTCAAGGTTCATCATTAATGGAAATATCTGTATTTACTTGAGGTTTTCCATAAATGGTATCCTCTAATATGCTGCTTAGATATTATTTTATTCACTTTTTGTGACGATACTGGGTTTTAAGCCACTTAATGAGGCACTATTGAATTTTATTGTCATATAGGGAGATGAAGGTTTTGTTCTGATTTTGGGATCGTTCCTATAAGATAGGATACCTACGTATCCTTGTGAAAGGAATCAAAACCGTCGTAGTTCAGTGCTGCATAATAGGATACATCATACCTTTTAAGGTCATGTGACAAGGACCTCTAAGCGAAAGATGTTTGGTCCAAACGTAGTGTGGGAATTATTTTGATGCAGTCTAAGGAACATGGAAAGGATATGGGTTTTTATGTAAGATCAAACACTACTGGGAATATAGCCCAAGGAGAATAGGTTTGATTTGATGTTTTGGGTTTGAACCTCAAAGAGGCTTCGTAAATATCCCATATATATGGGAATCAAATCCCACATAGTTCGATAAGTCTCATAAGAGAGTATGGTCCTTTTGAGATAGATGAGTTTGGGATTACTTCCTGAGAAGGATTCCTTGATGATTAGGGGTTTAATTTGGGGCTTATTCTTATGTAGGATTCCCAGATTAAAAGAATTATGATTGGGTTCTTGAGGAGGATTTCCAATGAGCTCGGGCCTTGAGACGACTTACTACATATCCCGATTATGGTGGGAATCAGAGTTCTCATAGTTCCTTATAATGAGTGTTTGGGTACATGTTGTAACAATCACGTATCTCTAAACCCATGTGAGTCATGCTTGATTTGAGAAACAAGATGATGTGAATGATTCAACAATGATACTTCACACTTTTCCTCCTCCGCGGATGGAAGAGGGTGCGTCGATCATGGAAGAGGGAGAGGCAATAAGCCTTCCCTCTATTCTATTTACATTGGAAAGGGGTCCAATGTAAGAAGGAAGGGATCAAGATGAGGTTCTTACACCAGGATGGCTTCCCTTTGAGGTTTTGTTTGGGGCTTACTCCTAAAGAGGATGCCCATTGGAAATTGTTTGCGGCTTACTCCTAAGGAGGATGCCCATTTAAAATTGGTTGGGGATTACTCCTTAAGAGGATGGACATTTGAGACTTACATAACCAATCATTAGAGTTAGGTAATGAGGTTTAACGAGTTTCTTGAGGACTATATCGACACATGGTACTTGTGGAATCATTAAAGAGAGTCCAAACTCATGACATGTGAAAGGAACCAAGAGGGGTTTCATGACTCAAGGCACTTCATTGAGTGTGATAGAGTGTCTCTAATCCTGGTATTCTAAGGCTGGACATTGGGACGCATAAAGGATGAAATGGAAAATGTCATTGACCGGACCTGAAAAGTTTGGGGTGCGACTCTCCATTTTTCATGGGGGTCATTGACAGAACTGAAGGAACTGGCCCGGAGGGTAGGGATTGTAGCCCAACACTGAGATTGAGAAGGGGTGCGGGGCGCAACCATAATGGTATGGACCAGTGGGGTTGCGTAGGTGCTCCTCTAGGGTTCCTTGTGTAGGTGATCCACATAGCACCCCCCGTGTTGGTTATGCGCGCAGGTGCGGCTCGCAGGTTCTCCACAAAGGTGCGACGTGAAGGTGCTCCGTGTAGGGATGGCGTACAGGTGCTCCATATATCTCCTTATGTCTTAGACCTTGATGGGACCTTGAAAAACATTCCCCCTTTAATTCCATATTCTCACATGTTTTAGAGAGCTACCTGAGATAATTTGGAGGAATTGTGAGAAAGAGGTACCAATGGTAGATTTAGGACTTCTTCCAACTTATTCCATGTTTCGAATGGGGAACCCACAGGCTCTCTTTATAGGCAAGGAGGGGACCTGACTGAAGGTAGGTTGTCCATTCAAGTCATATTCATAGGGTTATAAAAAATTCATTTGACATGTATGTACTCTACGGAGGTCCACCGCATATTTCATCTGCATAGGTCACATTGTGAAATTTATCCATCATTCAAGTGCCATAACTTTTCTCTGTAATTCTGTTTGGGCTATGAAACTAGTAAAATCAATGTTCTTGAAGAGATCTACACTTCTTGAGATGGGAAATACACCATGTTTTCTTACAAGAAGCTTGGAAATTATATTTCTTGTGTTGACACATTTTCATTATCTATCTTGGGAATCCACTGCCTACTCCTAGATGGAGAACCATTTCTCTTATCCATCGGTATGGAGTAGTATTTTGGAAAATATAAATCTAGCCTACATATTATTCCTTCACGGTGAAAACATATTTACTCATACTTTACAATTTTTGACTATTTGAGTATCATATCTTCACTCTATGAAAAAGTGCATTAAAACACATTTCATGGTGTTTAAAGATATGAACAAAGTCATGTTGATCTCAAAAAAATAGTAAAAATTATATTGAAATGAAGGATTATCATCTTATAATAACCACTAAAGAGACTTTTAGATTAATGGAGACCAATATGGTGGAATAAGTTTGTTTTGAAGAATATTTATAGTAAGAGAAGGTTGTAATTAAGAGTTGGTAAATAGATAAATTTGGCAGGTTTTAGAACAACATTCAAGGAAGAGATTTATGGGGTTATCCCCTAAACACTGTTGGAATTGAAGATGGGATTTAAGTAACTCAACATAAATATATTTTTCCTATTTATATGTGAATGTGGGGTGATTTTGATCATTTTAAATGCATCCATCCACAAAGAGAAATGATAATTATTGGTTTCTACATTGAAGCAAGGGAAGAAGGAAATCACATGGATAATTAAAAAAATTAATTGCATAACCCCCACTGTGTGTAATCAAAAGGTACAATTAAAATAATATAGAAATATTATATAGTTGTCCCATAGAAATTTTATTTCTCTAATGAAGGACGTTATGAAGAAATAAGTGTTGAATCTACTGTGTATGCAGATAATTTACTCTATTTTGGATGGAAAATGGGTGAGCCCCCTCTAGGTTTTCATAAAGAAATGAAACATGAATGTAGTTAAAAAATAGGATGATATTTTCATAACATAAAAAATAATGGTATTTATGATATATTATGAATACATATATTTTAATGATAAAATAGGTAAGGATATTTTCCCCCTCATATTTATTCATCAGATGTTGGAGTGATTAGCAGGGCCTGAGTATTTGTATTTCCTAAATGTATAAATAGATTAAATATAAATTCTTATGGAACTCAAGGACAACATAAGGATCCATTCACTATCCCATAAAAAGGTTATTACTAATAATTCATATATTCTTGAATGTGTAATACTTGTACTACATTTCAGTGGTTTATGACACATATCTCTCATAGTATAGAAGATGAGTTTTCATAAGTTTTCAAGGATTAATTTTTATTCTAAGAATGATCAATTAATGCTTTCTTAAATAATGTTAATTTTATTCTTGAAATATGGCAGGATTAAATATTTTTTATAAACTGAGGGAAATTTTATTATATGGTAATAGATGGTATTGTTCCCAATATATCTCCAAATAACACTTTGAAGGTAACACTGAAAAAATAAGGAGGATAAAAGAGTTTTAAGAACTTCAAATATTGTGGGAGATTATAAATATTTTTTAACATTAAATATTCTAATAAAGGTTTTTAATATAATTTTCATATATGGATTATACCATTATTCACCTACTTAAAAAACACATGGAGTTCATATTTGATGATAAATGTCATGAGGTCTTTTGAGAATTAAAGAAGATATTGATCACTACCCCCATCACGATACCCCTGAATTAGGAGGAACCATTTTTGCTTATGACAAATTCTAGGGATTATGTTGTGACATTAGTCATTGTATAGAAGAGTAATAGTATTTCAGAACATAAATAATATTTAAGTTGGAAATTGGAAGAGGATCAATATAATTACAACACAATATGGAAGAAATTACTTGTTGTATTTTCTTATTTAGAAATGATTTAACCTTACCTCATACTCTCAAAAGTTTTGATCCATAATAATAATTTAGAATTAAAATTATTTTGAAAATGGATATGAAGAGCCTCTTGGTGAGGTAGGATCTATTATTTTAGTATTATGAAATTGAATTTTTGGATAAGAAAGGGTAGGGAAATGTCGTTGCTGAGTATATTTCATGGATAAAATCACCCAATTTTTTAAGAAAACAATAATTGAAAATTTGATGAGAATTTCTAGATGAGAATTTATTTTTAGTGGAGCTCATACTAAGACCATGGTTTTCTAAAAACCCAATCTAATATTCCACTGATTCTATCTTCCCACAGTTCTCCAACCAGTTGAAGAAGTAATTTTTAAATGATTTGTGTCACTACTTTTGGGATAATCCATTACTATTCAAGATGTGTGGATATGGAATGATATAGACATGTGTTACATAAAGTGAAATGGAATGAGTATTGGAGTTATATCCCTCCTCACTGATTGGGGACCACTAGTGAATAGAGAAATTTGTAGCTATGATTTTGTAATGTGGATTCTTCTGTCCATCTTTAAGCCTTTACATAAAATCATTATGGCTATTTGTAATCATTATAAATGTGTAAAGAGTATTAGTAAAAAATATTAAATGAAAAAAAATCGATCTTAGAATTTGTGGTTGTTGATGTATGTTGGATTTACTTGATGGATTCCTTCCTCAACTCATTTGACAATCCATACATTTTTAATGTGTCAAATGTATTTTTAAGTGGGTCAAATACAAGGACACTACAACCAAAAATGCAAAACCAGTGAAATTTTTCACAAAGAATAACATATTATATATATTTAGGTTATCAGATTTTCTAATTATTTATAATGGTTTCCATTTTGACAGTGATATTTTGCAATTAGTGCAGAAAAAATATGGGGTTTGATACCACACAAGAACTTCATTCAATCAACAAGATGGTGGAAAGGTGTAACATTCCAACATAGTAATTAATAAAATCCTATTTTAATTGTTAGATATTACCATAATTTTATTCCCATGAATTTATAAAACATTGGCTATAAATCTCCCTTTAACAAAAATTTACAAAGATTATTGGTATATAGGAAAAATGAATACCCTATACCAATGGTTTAAAAAAACCATTGGTATATGGTTTGTTATACAATTGGGTTTTTAAAATTGTTCATATAGAATCCCCATAGAAATGAAAGTAGTATCCTCCCCTCTCCAATAATTCCAAATTTATCCACATTACTATTATGGACTCCCACATTCTAACTAGGTTATTATCCCCCATTCATCATATTATTGATTGATTTTTTCTACAATATAAAATTGGTGAGTGTAGGTCCATCGCCTATTCTACCGAGCATGAGTTTCATTTTAATATTGGTATCAAAATAAAAAAAGATACCATTAAATATAGATTCTTTATAATTCATTGAATCAAATTTTTAGGTTATATTTATTTTATTATTGAAAAATAAATGTGACCATAGTGGATATTATTTTTAGAATTTACTTAACCGATGACTTTATCTAAATTCAATGTAAAATTATTTTATATGTAATATTTATTAGGGAATTGTGTAATTATTTATTAGAGTATTTGTTTTAATGTATTAAGTGGGTTTTAAATCATATATTTAAAATTTATGTTGTTTAAATAAGGTAATTTATTTCTTTTCATTATGATTATGCCAATTTTATACATAGATAAAGTGTGAAATGTATATTTTTTATTCTACTTTTAAGATAGAAAATATTGTTAAGATGTTTTATTTACGATATTACATAATTAATAAATTATGTAATAATGAATTCTTTTTATTGAAAAATGTAACTATATTTTTATTAATTTAATTTACTTTGAAAAGTGTTGAGGATAAAATATATTTTTAACCAAAATTCAAATTTATAAGAACTAGTTATATTGTTTTTTAGAATTTATTATGTGTGGATTTTTTTGAAACCAAACATTAAATTGAACAAACAAGTTTTGTACTCTCTTTATTAAAGTGTCCATGTGTAGGTTATTTTCTTGAACCACACTTTAATTGTATAATCTATTCTATATGGGAAACATATCCTATTGTAGATTTTATTAATTTGTTTTAAGAATTCAATAAGATTTCTTCATTCTAACCCATTCTTATTTCCTTTATTGATTCTTCTCAGGTAACCATATTTTGTATAAATGTAATAGTTATTATGTTGTAAGGGGTATATGTGTAAAAATCTGTTTCCCTTGGATTCAATCTGTCTTCCAAAATAGCTGGTTTCATGAATTATGTTTTAAAATATAGAAATATTATTTGCGATGAGAAATATATATTTTTTCTATCACAATTAATTTATTCTTGCTTTCTCTAATACTTTTTCTTCGAATGAAATGATACTAGTAGGTGTTAGTTATTTCTTATTCTATGTCTTATACTTTATTTGGGTTGACAATTGTGTGCATCAATTATAGCATATTCCATATATAATGAATATTTTGGTAACTACTTTTATAATTTAAGGACATTAATATTTATATTATTATTTGGATTATCTAATTGGATATGATATGATGAAATGTGATAATCAAATGTGTCATTATGAAATTATGATTTTTTTCCCTTTTATAATCATATTTGTCAAATATGGTACATTTAATGTTTTATAGAATAATTTTCTTATTTAAAAAATATTTTCCATGATAAAAACATATGAGTAAATGATTCAATGATTAAATTACAAAAAAAATAAAGGATAAATTTACTTAATAAATAAATGATCAAATTGACAAATGATTAATTGACAAAATGACCATATACACAAATGATTTTATGAAAAAAATGAATAAATGCACAAATGAAAAAAAGTTAATAAATGAACCAATAACCAAATGAATCAATAAAAAAATGAAAAAAATGAAGAAAATTTCAAAATAACAAATTTCAAAATGGACAAAGGAAAAAAAACAAATTAACTAATATTAGAACATCTAAACTGCTTGACATTAGTATAGTAAAAAATATATTATATTCTCTAAATAGAATAATAAAATTATTGTCTAGTTATCTGATATTTAGAAAAATAAATTATCTTTAAAAATAACAAAATATCTATTTAATAAGATTTATATATATCAATATATCATTAAAAAGTATTATTGAAGATCATTTGAAATCTGTTGAGTTATGAAAAAAATATTATAGTGAATTCAGAACAAATTTATAAAGTTAAATAAATCAATTCAGTCTTCTTTGTAGTGGAATAAAATGTATATAATATTATATATATAATACAATAATAATAATTCAATTACATGGTTTAATATTAATTTATGATGAAAATTCACCACACTTTATGAATTTCATAATATATTTTTTTGGTTCATGCTTATATTTGTATATGCAACAAGCCCTTGTGATTTACTACTACTTTTATAGATGTTGGTTAAATTCATAAGAATATGATATTTTTAGTAAATAGTTGAGACACATAAAATGCACATATTCCCTTACAATTGATACTTCCCTTTACTATTTTTGTATGATTTTAGACATTGTTTTGCACTATCTATCATTTGTTGTTTATGGAAAATAATATCATTTTTGTTACCTATGATGAACATGGAATTAAAATGGCACTTTATTTTTTCAAGGATGTTTTACACTATATTTAATATTCCATTTTATCTTGATAAATGTTTTTATAATCATGTATATTTATTTAATTATGATAACCATGTAATTTTAAGCACATATTCAAAGTAATTACCAAATGTGGGAAATGCATTGAAATGAACAAAGGAAAACACAATGAAAAAGTGAAACAAAAAATGAAACAAAATATTATTATATATATTAAACATAAAGAGAGAAAATATATATAATTAAATTGAAATAAAAAGAAAAAATAATCCAAGAAAAAAATATAATTCCCTGGTATTTTAAATTATATTTCACCTTAAAACTTATTTGGTACAAAACTTATTTCACATAAAACACTAAAACAAAACAAACTATGGAATATTATATAAACATTAAAATGAAGTCATTGTATTGGTGGGTTGAAATAGAGGTAACAATATTATATTATTATTATATATATATATATAATAATGTTAACATTAGTAAACATTCATTGATGAAATTCAATTATTTTTTATAAATTAAAAATAAGATCATTTTATGCTAAAATTTCATTTTTTCTAAAATTGGGTTTTTTTATATTTAAATAATAAATATATAATGGATAAAATATATTATTGATATGAATAATATATTTTCAATGACCAGAACTTTTGAATAACAATGGATTCTTAATTTCGTGTGTTATTTTATTTTGTACTCAATAAAACTATATCCATTTAATTAATGAAGTGAGTATAATTAAAATGTGACCATTGGTTTTTGGGCTGTTATATGATCATTGGGCAATATGAATATCGGAAAATATACTATTAACATTATGATTATTGTTTATAAAAAAAAATTATCATGGTTAAGTAATAGAGAAAGAAGAGTTGATGGCTTCATCCAGTAGACTCGGGTCGTATGAAACCCATTTGTCAGAGATTAAAAAGGAGGTAGCATCACTGGGATTTACTTTGGACCAAGGCAAAGCTGAACTCCAACAAATTAAGCTTAAATTAAATCGCTTATGAGAGAATCCCAAGATGATAGAAATCACCACTCATGCAATTTTGTCCTAGCTACCCTAAGAATCTATCACCACAACACGACTTACTCTTAGGTCCTATGTAGGTGTTATAAGAGGCTATGTAATGAGGCCTTAGTTTCTTTTGTAATACTTTTGTATAAATTATATTGTTATTTCTTATTATGGAAATAGTTTTCAATTTATTATGTTAAAATAAAAGTAGGATGAATTTATAGAAGTTCCATATTTTTGGTGAATTTTGGAAAAATGGTATTTTAAAATATTTTCTTATACTTTAAGAAATTAATAATTGAAATTATTTTCAAAAAATTGTCTTCTATAGTTGTAGTCAGTAAGGAATTTAGAGTATAATAAGATCAACATGATTTTTTGTGAATAGTAAATTATGATTAGTGATATTATCCTTATTAATTGTAATGTGACCAATGGAATAGTAACCTCAGCTAATAAAGTATAAATATTATTTAGGAATCTTTTTTGGTAATGTGATATTAATGAATTAGTAAATAACTGTTTCAGAGATTATTAGTTATGTTTTAGTAATTTGTTTCGTTAAATAGTATTTTTACATAAGAATTAAATATCACATAATTAGAAAATTATTTTCTTAAAATGGAGTTGATTTTTTAATTTATATTATTGATATTAGTTTAGGGTAAATTTAAGAGATTTTTATAAAATGTTTTGATTTTCAATGAATCGTAAAAATACAGTTTTGAGTTTCGGTGTGTTTAATGACTTCATTAATGATGTAATCATGATTTAATAATTATGGTAAGGTTTTTTGCAGTAATAAATGTTATGAGGTGTCCCAGGTGGACTATCCCAATGGAAAATGTCATGGGAAAGCCCATGTTTTTGAAAATACCAATAATGAGGTGTCCCTTGGAAATTAATAAAATATTCCCTCACTTTTTCAATAAATACCAAACCATTACTCTATTCCATTCATTAAAAATTCTTAGTCAATGAAGATATGGTATTTTTACCTCCCATGGAGTCCCCCAAGTTTCCCTCAATCCCCCAAGGTCCCAACCTGTGCATTTTTAAGTTACTCTTCAAGGTAAGGGAACCTTTCACCACTTTCTTTTAGTCACGACTTACTTTATGTTATGTCTTCTAGTTACAATTTTATTCTGTTGGGGTATGTTCTTCTATATCATTATTTATGTCCATTTTATGTCCAAATTATTATATATCCTTTCAACTCTCATCAACTAATTTTATGAATTTTTATGTGACGTCGTTAGGCTGCTGAATTTTCATAAAAGAAATCGCATCTTCTCCTTTATTTCATGGTTCATTTTCATGTGGTATGTCATTAAACTATCCATAACAAGATATTATTTATTTTTTTATTTTTTAGAAATACTGTATTATGAGTTATTTATGAGCGGTTGACCCTTTTCCCCTCTCTTTTTAATGTTTACTAAAACCATGTCGTATAGCTGTTATGTTGTAGAAGTTTTGTCACAAAATTTCTCTCAACTTTTTTCACAAAAAAATATCTTATTTTATTTATGTGAATACCCAGCCCAATTTATTCTCTAGGTGTATTAATAAAGACATAAAAATGACATATTTTGTTATGGAATTTACATACATAAAACCCTCATTCCATTTCCATGGGTTATAAATGATATAATGATCTTGTTTTTTATGAATTTGGTAAAACGTAACGATTTTGATATGAAATCCATTTATTTTATTTTATATGGGTTATTTATGAAATATATTATTATTATATATGTGGATCACATGAAAATAAATACATATTAAGGGTTCACCCTGATAGTACTCCAATGCATTGGGTAGAGAATTTAATCTCTAGAGATGACATGTTTCACGATACCTTGGTGAATAACATTGGTAATTTTTATTAAACATGTGGATGGACCTTCATGATATATTCATGTATATCTAAATTAAATGTTACATCCAAAATTTCATGTTATGTTTTAATTTATTATTATTGTGATATTCCACTTTAATTACATGTTCTTTTTGATATCGCTCAAGTTCACATGTAAACGGTTTCACTTGCTTTCCTTACTGGGCCTTCTTCCCACCCTTTCCTTTGATGTATGTCTCCAAATTAGGATATGTAGTAATTGTACTAAGGATGAACCGATGATGAATCATCACAATTTTATTAGAATAATTTTTTATGTTTTCATGCATATTGTTCCTAATTTCCAGTGCACTAGACTTTAATGCTGCTCAGTTTTTAAATTTTGATGAAAGTTTATGTAATAAAATGGCAGGATACCATAGTTGGTATCAATGGAATGGTTTAGTTATTTTTGAAAATTAAGATATGAAATCTTTACGAATAACCCTATATAAATGATTAAATATAATAAAACTTCATGGTATTTTGGTGAAATATTATATAATTTGTTTCCGAATAAATAAATGTCTATCTGGATACGAAAAAGTGGATGTGGCTCTAGAAAAAGTGTACCTAGGAGTGAAAAATCCAACAAGGAGTTTAGGCATATACCTAGGTAACTTGTTATATGACAACAATACTTGTTGCACTCCTAGTTTGAAACTCTTGGGGAATACATTTAGTTAATAAAAATCCTTTTATGAATCATTATGAAGTATTTATAGAAAAATGTAATTGTTTTTAAAGAATAATATGTTTAAGCATAACGTTTTGAGACATAAAAATCTTTTATAGTATAAATATTCGTAAATGAAATAAGTTTTTGACTAATGTCTTATTATTTTAGAAAATGAAATTCAATAGGAGGAACTATGAAAATGGTGACCGCAATGGACCATGCACTGACAGCCCTCCAATAGAAGCTGTAATAGAAAATTTATTAAGAATGATAAACCAACTGACTGAAGTTATGGGAAATAACATGAATCAATCTGATAGACCAATTTCACTGTGAGGGTTACCAAATTATATTGAGTCCTTTATGTGTCAAATAACACTAACCATCAGTATATCGACTTACCCATTGATTTCTGAATAGTGGATCAGCTCTATAGAGAAGAGCTTTTCTGTGCTCCGCTGTTTAGAGAAAGAGAAGGTCACCTTGGCAGTTTAACACATAGAGTGAGATGATAATTAGTGGTAGGAGCTGATTAAAAACACGCCAATAGTAGAGGTTGAAGCTATGGATTGTTAATATTTCCATTGGATCTTCTTCAATAAGTATTTCCCTTCATCGATGAGAACAAAATGAGAGAAGTAATTTTTTGAGCAAAAGTAGATTAAGAATGCATCTATGGGAAGCTATGAGATGAACTTCACATGGATATCACTTACACCTCTATCTTTCTCATGGATCCTAATGGGAGGGTTGATAGATTATTTTGTGGAATAAGACCTCATCTATGAAAGAATATATTCAATCGAGAGAATGATAGCTATGAGGATAACATTAGGAGAACAATGAAAGTAGAACTAGATTTTTGTGATATGTAGTGGTCATATAAAACCAATCAAAAGAATGGATAAGTGGATCCTAATTTTGGGAGGACCTTTGACTAGGGAAGAGGAGGTAAGCATGTGAAATGTCCCATGTGTAATAAATCTGGGAAGAAGTATTTGGGAAACTGACTTCTTGGGAGCAGGAAGTGAAACATGTGTGGAAGAGATGTCCATATTGTGCAGAATTTTCATAGTGATTTGAAGCCTCAAATAAAAAATACTAATGAAAAGGGGAATATGGTTAAAGCCCTACCTGATGTCCAATAATTTATGTGTGGACAACTTTAGAACTTTTCCAATCACTGCCCAAATCCTAAGGCAGTGGACGGGAACCACCATCATCCTCAACAAAGGACAAGGGTGAAGGTCATGATTTTTCTATAATAGAAGCTAATTTTAAAGCTCTGAATGATTTGGTGGAAGGTACTCTTGTTGTTCTCTCAAATCTATAATGTACTTTTTTTATTATGGTTCTACTCATTCCTTTTATTTCCATGTTTAAAAGGAATTAAGAATAAAACCCTAAATTTCCAAATGTAGAGTTATCGGACAAGACTCTTGGTGGGATTATCCAACCATCATTAGTGTTTGAAAACTCTAGTATTTACTTTAGTGAGAACAATCGTATCAAAAATATATTAATCATTCCCATGTTTGGAATCAACATTATATTAGGGATGGACTGGGTCTCAAAGTATAATGCTAATATCAAATGTAGAAGAAAGGAAATCCGAGTAGTTTAAAATGTGAATCCTATAGTTCCCTCCCAAGGAGAGATAACTCAACCTAATCTTTGTCTAGATGAACCTACTATATCCTTCTTTATGGAGTTTATTGGTGAAGAATAAACAGGAAATGAGAGTATAAGGATAGAAAATGTCCACATCATCAAGGAATACATAGATGTAACTCTTAAGGAGTTACCCAGACCTCCCCTAGAAAGAGTGGTAGATTTCTCCATTGAACTAGTACCTGGATCTCATTCGATATCAAAGACCTTTTATAGGACGGAAAATGCGGAGTTGGAGGAATTCAAGAAGTAACTCCAAGATATTTTGGAGAAGGGGTTTATTTGACCGGGTGTGTCTCTTTAGGGGGAACATTTTCTCTTTCGAAAAAATAAGGATGGATCAATGCGTTGATGCATTGATTATAGAGAACTGAATGGGATCACAATGAAGAATAAATACCCTCTTCCAAAAATTGGTGACTTATTTGACCAACTTTGTGGGGCTCAATCCTTATCTAAGATTGATCTTCATTCTGGTTATCATCAATTATGGGTGATGAAAGAATATATTCCAAAAATTGCCTTCCAATATAGATATGGACATTATGAGTCTGTTTTTATTGCCTTCGTACTGACTAATACACATACTATTTTTATGGATTTGATGAATAGAGTCTTTAAGGACTTCCTTGATAACTTTTTGGTTGTTTTTATTGATGATTTTTTGATATATTCCTAAATTCATGATGAACGTTAGTATTATATATGGTTTATTTTAAAAACTCTATAGAAGGATACGATTTTTTTATTGTTCAGAAAATGGGAATTTTGATTGCAAAAAGTTGCTTTCTTGGGTAACATTATAACCAATGAAGGAACCATAGTTGACCCTGCAAAGACAAATGTTGTAAAGGAGTGGCCTTAGTCAACAACAATAACCGAGATTCATATTTTCCTTGGATTAGAGAGATATTATTTGAGGTTTGTTAAAAAAAATTCATGACAGTTAATCCATTAACCAAGTTATCTCATAAAGGGTTCAAGTTCATCTGGACAAAGGAGTGTGAAGAAAGTTTCCAAGAGCTAACGAAGAGATTGGTTAGTGAACAATGTGTAAACTCTTACCTCAAGTAGAGAAGGATTAATTATTTTTAGCGATGAATCTCTGAAAGGGCTTGGGTTCATCCTCATGAAAAATAAAAAAGTCATTTATTATTCATCCCGATAGTTGAAGACTCATGAGTAGAACTATCCTACGCATGATCCTGAGATGGTTGCAGTTGTTTTTACTGTGAATATTTTTTGTATGAACCCGGATCTTCATTCATGTATTCTTTTCCTTTTTTCTAGAGTTTTTACGAAAAATGTTTTTTCTAGAAATTTTCAAAGTACACGCTGTGTACTTTCTGATTACACATCGTGTACTCTGTTCCGGCTCGAAGCCATGTGATGGCTATGTCCAGGCCGCACACACAGTGTGTAAGGATGAGGCGGAGGCCAGTTATTTCGGAGTACGTATAATTCAATGTACATGACATGTACTCAAAAAGTACACACGGTGTACTTTCTTTTTTTTTTCATTAAATGGACCGGGGTCACGCCTAACCCCCATATTCGTCTTCTTCTCTAGTTTTTGACCGACCGGGAGCATCCATATGGTCGAATCTTCTCCGAGCTTCCGCCTCGCCGTCTATTCTCCTATTCGAGTACGGTCGATTGCGTTGGAATTGCAGCGGTGAGTTATTCCTTCTTCTGGATCCTTGTTTCTTGATTCCTCCTTGTTTTCAAGTTATCGTCGGATGAATGTTTTCTGTCTTTTCTCAGATCTATATCGTTCTAATGGGAATCTGTCATTGAGGTTCACGTATATCGATCTCCTAGGATCGTGGTAGGTGGTTTGTGCCTTTCTGTAGAAAATTGATGGATATTTTTTGCAATTTCCACCAATACCCTTGAACAGGGTATTGCATGTTTCCTGTTTTTCCCTTGTTTCTTTCCTACTTTGCTTGATTGCTTTAGTAGAGGCTATTTATTGTGATTAGAGTAATTTGTTTGTGCTCAGATTGCTTTTCCATGCTTGTTCTTCCTGTTTGGTATTTAGCCACTTTCCATGCCTAGTTGTAGGATTGTGGACTATTGTTTTATTATTGCTGTTGAGCCTTAGTTGATATCCAAGTTGTTCTTGAGGTTTACTTTGACAATACAAATGCGTTGAGCATGTTTAGTTATACTCAGGACTGTGAGAACCTAGAGTAGGAGACCAATGGTGGAATTGATGGAAGGGCTTCTCCGGAGTGTCTTTTAATAACGATGCGAGACTATAGGGGGAATTGATGTCGAGTTCTTCCCCAACGAGTCTGTAGATCCACGACGTGGGCCACAAGGGTAATTGACATTGAGTGCTTCTCTAGAGAGCCTTTATCATGATACAAGACTATAGGGGGAATTGACGGTGAGTGCTTCCCCAGAGAGTCTTCTTAATTACGTAGCTAAACCAGAGGGGTGAGACTGTGTGTTCCTCCAAGAGGGTTGCTAGTACTTAGAGGTTGAACCATAGGGGTTAGACTGTGAGAGCTACCCAAGGGGTTACCTATTTTTTTTGTTGCTGGCTGCTTACTTGTGTGTTATACTTGTTAGAACTGTGGATTGTGGCTGTTTGTGCTTTTCTTTTTACTACTTCTTATTTTTGTATTGCCATGTATTCATTGACTGATAGGCACAAATCTTTGGGTGATTGCCTACTGGGATTGTATCTCATGCCCTGTTTGGGCCTTGATTTGGGGCCAATGGAGACTATGTTGCTGCAGGTATAGATAAGGGCAAGCACCCTTCTACTTCAGGATCTTGATTGCACCAGGAGCTGGGGAGAATGGGACTGAGCTGTGGCTCGTGATGCTGAGGAGCATTCTTTGTTTCCTTTTGCACTTGGTTTCTGTTGTATTTCTGCACGTTGTTGTGTCTGCTGTTTTCCTTAGATACTTTTACCTGCTGCATCATTTTCAACATAGTTATATATATACATTGCTTCCGCTGTTTTTTTTCTGTTGTTATGAATACTGGTTGCTCCTTCTGCTATTTATTGTGGTTTTCTTACCTCGTATACCTTACCGAATGAGGGCATAGTTTCCCCACTAACTCACCAAGGCCCTCGTGGCTAGTCGGCAGCCTATGGCATTCGGGGAAACGCGCTTGATGTCATGTGGCGAACCGGGTACGGGGCACCCGTGGAGGGGCTCTGGACTCGGGACATTACAAAGTGGTATCATAGGAGTTCTTTTCTCTTGCGTTACTGTTTGGACACCTTATCCAGGGATAAGACGGATTCAGTACTTGGAATTAAGCTGTGCTCAGGAGTATCTAACTCGTGTACAGGGAAAAGCCATACTACCTCGTTAATTGTAGTTTTCTGGTTTTGAGATTTTATGGTTGGTATGGTTTCACCTAGAGTGATTTGTATGAATTGTGCAGTTATTGTTTTGATATTTTTGTTCAATTTCTGTCGCAACCCAATGAGATGAGGGTATGCCATCTCATGCATCATATAGGAACTTGTATAAATCACATTTCATGCATTCTTTCCATGCCATCTAGGGTGCATTAGCGATTGCATGCTGTTGTGATAGGCTCTGTGTAAATTATGCATGCTGTTGTGATAGATGCTTGATATATTCTTTGTTTTTATGTTAGAAAAATGTTTGTTTTGTTCCATTCTTAAAAAATGAAGGCCAAATTCTGGTTATTGAGGTGTTATGGGCCCTCACGGATCACAAATTGGCACCTTTTCCCTTGTTTTAGTGTTTCTGGAATTCTGCGTAGTTTCTGAGCTACTGCCCAGAAAAACCCAGAATACACGGGGTGTACTTTTAGATACAGAACGTGTAGTCTTTAGGCCATGTCACCGACCATGTGGGAAGAACACGGTGTCTTGGGAGTAACTTTGGGAGCACACCGTGTACCAGTGGTAAACGCCGTGTGAGTTCAGAGCCGTGTACCTGACCGTTTCACTAACAACATGGGTCGGGGAAGCTTGGGTAGAACACGCCGTGTCCAAAGGGAACACACCGTGTAGTCCTGTCCAGGTGCCCGGCCGTGTCACGAACAACATGGGCCGGCGTGACCTTCTTTTCCACATGTCGTGTTTGTTCGGAAAGAGCCATGTAGTCTTGCTCAGGTACTCTGTCATGTCACGAACAACACGGGACGATTTCACCTTCGTTTATACACGCCGTGCTTGTTCGGAGCATGTCGTGTAAGGTCCATCCGTGTAGACGGATGTGTAATCAACAACACGGACCTCTGAAGCCTTGTCTAGTGCACGCTGTGTTTGTTTCGAACACGTCATGTAGTATCGGGTTGAGTCGGACCATGTGGGTTAGCAGTGTAAGGAGACTCGGGCAGGGGAATAGTTTTCTAGTACACGCCATGTGTGGGGGTCAACACACCGTTTATTTTGATCTGTACATGACTTATAGGGCAGGAGTCTACGCCCATGTCAGCGGTTTTAGAAGACACACCGTGTAGTTTTATACACGCCATGTAGTCGTGTTTTGCAATCTTGTGTGTTTTTCTTCCCCTGTTCCAGTTTTGTACTCTTGTGTTCCTTGTCATTGTTTTCATGATCTAAGGTGTGCTTTTGATCTTACAGAGCTATGCCTCCGAGACATCCCCCGGTCGTATGCCTATAGTCAGGCAGTGATCAGACGCTAGACAGGGCGGATCAGGGACTTCCTGTCGATCCCCCAGCCAAGCCAGCCTTGGCATCGGTTGTTATACCAGTCATAGGCGCTGATGCATAGTTCAAGGATGGTTTCATGAGTATGATGTAGGCCTTCCAGGGAGCACCACCTCCTACCTCGTCTATGGCACACTTGGCGCGGGTCTTTTAGTAGCAACATCCTCCCACGTTCTCGGGGGAGGGAGGTCCTCAGGCTGAAGAGTCATGGCTGGAAGCCATGCTGACGATATTTGAGCATCTGGAGATGCTCTTAGAGATGCGGGTCAGGCTCGCCACATACATGCTCCAAGAATCCACCAATTGGTGGTGGGACGTGATCTAACAGGCGTCTCAGCAGCAAGCTTTTACTTGGGAGGACTTCTAGCGTGTGTTCTATGACTACTTTTACCCGAAGACCCTGAGGGCCGATCGAGCCTGAGAGTTCATGAGCTTAGAGCAGGGTACTCTATCTGTCATGGAGTATTCCTCTCGTTTCACTGAGCTGTAGCATTTTACACCACTTCGGGATGGGAGTGGGGTGTTTTTGGTGAGGAAGTTTGAGGATGTAATCAGGCGGGAGATTCGCTCACAGGTGAACATCTTCCAGCTGACTTCCATTACATCCATTGTCAACTAGGCACTGATTGCGGAGCGCAATATGAGAGACTCTGGAGCTGCAATCCCGGGCGGTTTTGCTTCCATAGCTAGCTTTCCTTCAGATGACAGCAAGAAGTGTCATAGGGAGCCTACGCGCAGTGATTCGAGGAAGCAAGATGCATCGTCAGGCAGCCATGTGACATGCTACAAGTGTGGCCGGTCAGGGCACACGAGGCTGCAGTGCCAGAGGGTCCCCGTGGAGTGCCGATCTTGCAGCAAGATGGGTCACCTTCAGCGTTTCTGCCAGGTTTTCTCACTAGCAGTAGGTGCCCAGGGTTCTTCCATGACTCCTCATTCAGGAGAAGCCCCACAAGTCTCTCACCAGTTAGGGAACTGGAGTTCATCCGGCCGTTCGGGCCGAGGTGGTGGTTGAGGCCGTGGCAGTCAGCCACCAGTCCCTCAGCACTAGCAAGGAGGTTCATCTCAGAGTGGTTAGTCAGGGGCATAGGGTCGCGGTGCAGGCCAGTATTTCGCCGTAGAGTAAACTTATCATGACCAGGATCACGACCCTTCTACTCTTCGAGGTACAATTTTATTAGCCTTAGTTTTATCTTTATCCCTTTTCGATACTGGTTCTACGCATAGCTTTATCTATGTTATTGTTATGGAGATCCTTGGACTCTGCATCTTTTCTTCTGCCAACTCTTTGACACTAGACACACCTTTGGGAATGAGGACATCTAGTGTACGCCAATGTAGAGAGTGCCCTCTCGAGGTTCCAGGGTATCACTTCTTATGGGACCTTTATGTCCTAGAGATGATAGGCTATGATGTCATCCTTACCATGGATTGTTTGATTCCCTTCCAGGTAGTTGTCTACTGTTATCGTCGCTGAGTCAGTTTCATTTCACCATAGAGTAAATCATTCCTTCATAGAGGAAAATTGGACATTCGGGCGAGTCAGGCAGGACTCGAGCATCTTGGGCTAGGGGGAGTGAGGAACCAGATTACTGGTCTTTATCTGGATGATTAGGGGACTCCATAGTTGGACTTTCCTCCAGTGGTGGATCGCTTCTGGGATGTCGTTCCAGAGGACTTTCCAGGTTTTCCTCAGGAGCATGAGGTAGAATTTTCTTATTGAGCTCATGACAGGAGTGGCACCGGTGTCCATTCCTACCTATAGGATGGCCACACATGAGTTTTAGGTGCTCAAGAAGCAGTTGGAGGATCTACAGGCTAAGGGTTTCATCCGACCCAGTAATTCTCCTTGGGGTTCGCCTGTCCTGTTTACAAAGAAGGCAGACGATACCCTTAGGCTTTGTGTGGATTATCGGAAGCTGAACCAGTTGACGGTCAAAAAAAGATATCAATTTTTGTGGATTGATGACCTTTTAGATCATCTTCGAGGACCCGGGGTGTTCTCGAAGATCTACTTGAGGTACGGTTATCATCCGTTGCGTGTTAGACCATCAGATATACCTCTGACAGCCTTCAGGAGCAGGTACGGTCTTTACGAGTATACAGTCATGCCTTTCGGACTCACGAACGCACCTGCAGTTTTCATGGCACTAATGAACCAAGTGTTCCATCCTTACTTGGATTTCTTCGTCATGGTATTCATGGATGATATCTTGGTGTACTCACACACTTGACATGACCATGCCACCCATCTTGAGATCGTTCTGAGTACAATGAGAGAGCATCGACTTTATTCTAAACCCTCAATGTGCCACTTCTAGATGGATCAGATTCACTTCTTGGGTAATGTCATCTCAGAGACAGGAGTATCTATGGGCCCAGATAAAGTGAGATCTGTAGTTTCCTAGCAGTAGCTGAAGATCGTTTTTGAGGTACGGAGCTTCCTAGGGCTGGCTGGATACTACAGACGCTTCATTCGGGACTTTTCTCATTTAGTAGCACCCTTGACAGGTCTGACCAAGAAGGGGGAGAGGTTCTTATGGTCAGGTTCTTGTGAGTCCGCCTTTCAAGAGATGAAAGGGAGGTTGAAGTCATCACTGATACTAGTCTTGCTAGTGCCAGGCAAGAGCTACACTGTTTACTGTGATGCTTTGGGTATCGTGCAGGGAGCTATGCTTATGCAGTGATATGGAGTCGTTGTGTATGGGTCTCGGAAGCTGAGGCCACATGAGAGGAACTACCTTACACACGATCTGGAGTTGGCAACATTTGTTCATGCCTTGCGCTTTTGAAGACACTATCTTCTGGGAGAGCACTTTGTGGTCTTCACTGACAAAAAGAGCCTCAAGTATATCTTCACTCAGCATGATCTGAATCTGAGGCAACACATGTGGGTTGAGTATCTATAGTCATTTGACTTCGAGCTTGCCTATACACCGGGAAAGGGCAATGCCATGGCAGATACATTGAGCAGGAGAACTCAGATTCAGGAAGTTCAGGAGGCTAGTAGTGAGTGGCAGCTGATGGCTCTGTTCTCTGAGATGCATCTAGAGGTGCACGACAGACGGGGACAGACTTTTCTATCTTCTGTAGCTGTTACCTCCATGCTAGTTGATCAGGTACGGATGAGGAAACTATCAGACTCAGAAGGCTTAGTCCTGCAGGAGAGTGTGTCAGGGGAGGACCCTCTTCCTGGATGGACAGTGGTCGAGGATGAGATCTTTCATTTCTAGGGACGTGTATGGGTGCCAGCATATATACGCAAGGAGCTTATGTGGGATTTCCATTCCTCAGGTTGGGCAGTTCATCCTGGCGTCACCAAGATGTATCGGGATCTTCATCACCAGTACTGGTGGCCAGGTATGCAGAAGGATATTGCTGGTTTTGTCATGATATGTTCTACTTGTCAGGAGGTGAAAGAAAAGCATCAGCGACCAGCAGGCCTTTTACAGCAGTTACCCATTCCGGAGTGGAAGTGGAACGATGTTGCGATGGACTTCGTGACTGGGTTTCTGAGATCACCTCGAGGGAGCGATGTTGTTTGGGTTGTCGTCGACAGACTTACGAAGGTTTATCAATTCATTCCGATTAAGGAGACCTTCAGTGTCGATGATCTGGGACGACTTTACATCAGAGAGATTGTGCATCTGCATGGAGTTCTGCGCTCTATTGTTTCAGACAGAGATGTGTGCTTCACCTCTTGGTTCTGGAAGGTACTTCAGAAGGCCTTGGGTACACAGGTACTTCTAAGTACAGCATACCACCCCCAGACTGATGGCCAGTCCGAGCGCATGATCCAGGTGTTTGAGGATATGCTCCAAGCTTGCATCCTTGACTTTGGAGGTTCTTGGGAGAAGCATATTCCTCTGGAGGAGTTCGCCTATAACAATAGTTTCCAGGTGACCATCCAGATGGCGCCTTACGAGGCTTTGTACGGTAGGCCATGCCGATCACCCTTATGCTGGCTGGAGGCAGGAGAGACAGCTTTGCTAGGACCTCGTCTTGTTTAGGAGACTTCAAAGCAGATAGAGCTGATTCAGAAGAGGATGGCTACATCGCAGTCACGATAGAAGTCGTATGCTGATCAGTGGAGATGACCTTTGATGTTTGAGGTTGGTGATCAGTTTTTCCAATGTGTCGCACCTAGGTTGGGACACAAAAGGATTCAGAGACAGGGTAAGCTTTCGCCATGGTATGTCGGGCCGTTTGAGGTTTTGGGGAGAGTGGGTCCAGTCGCCTATCGGTTACAACTACCTTAGAGGTATCAGGCCATGCACAACGTGTTCCACGTCTCTCAGCTCCGATGTTACTTTTCAGACCAGTCTCACGTCTTTCATCCTGATGAAGTCGAGCTTGAAGCGGATGCGTATTTTGAGGAGCATCCTATCCAGATTGTCGATTGTAGTACGAAGGTTCTCCACAGGCAGTCTGTTCCTCTAGTATGAGTGTTATAGTAGCACGGGAAAGTACAGGACGAGACCTAGGAGAGGGAGGCCGATGTATGATCCCAGTGGCCGGAGCTGTTCGGGGATTCTCCTTCTCCACCTCATTAGGGAAATTTTAGGACAAATTTCTTTAAGGGGGGAAGTTTTTAAGAACCCAGATCTTCGTTTAGGTATGTTTTTCCTTTTTTCTGGAGTTTTTAAGAAAAATGGTTTTTCTGGAAATTTTCAAAGTACACGCTATGTACTTTCTGAGTTCACGCCATGTACTCTGTTCCAGCTCGAAGCCGTGTGCTGGCTGTGTCCAGGCCACACACACGGTTTGTAAGGCTGAGGTGGAGGCCGGTTATTTCAGAGTACGGAAAATTCGAATTACACGCCGTGTACTCAAAAAGTACATGTCGTGTACTTTTTTTCATTAAACGGACAGGGGTCATGCCTAACCCCCATATTCATCTTCTTACCTAGTTTTCGACTGACCGGGAGCGTCCATATGGCTGAATCTTCTCCGAGCTTCCGCCTCACCGTCCGTTCACCGATTCGAGCATGGTCGATTGCGTTGGAATCTCAGCGGTGAGTTCTTCCTTCTGCTTGAGCCTTGTTTCTTGATTCCTCCTGGTTTTCAAGATATCATGGGATTAACATTTTGTGCGGTTTCTCATATCTACTTAAATCTAAGGGTAATCTGTCGTCGAATTTCACGTATATCAATCTCCTATGATCGAGGTAGGTGGTTTGTGACTTTATGTAGAAATTTGATGGATATTTTGTGCAATTTCAACCAATACCCTTGAACGGGGTGTTGCACGTTTCATGTTTTTCACTTGTTGCTTTCCTGCTTTGCATGATTTCTTTAGTAGAGGTTATTGCTTGTGATTAGAGTTTTTTTTGTGCTTAGATTGCTTTGCCATGCTTGTTCTTCCTGTTTGGTGTTTACCTAGATTCCATGCCTAGTTGTAGGATTGTAGACTGTTGTTTTTTTTTTTTCTGTTGAGCCTTAGATGTTAGCCAAGTAGTTCTTGAGGTTTACATGGATGATACACATGTGTTGATCATGTTTAGTTATAATCAGGACTGTGAGAACCTAGAGTAGCAGACCAAAGGGGGAATTGACGGAAGGGCTTCTCCAGAGTGTCTTTTAATTACGATGTGAGACTATAGGGGGAATTGACGTTGAGTGCTTCCCCAGATAGTTTGTAGATCCATGATGCGGGCCACAGGGGGAATTGACATTTAGTGCTTCTCCAGAGAGCCTTTAGCATGATACGAGACTATAGAGGGATTTGATGGTGAGTGCTTCCCCAGAGAGTCTACTTAATTACGTAGCTGAACCAGAGGGGTGAGATTGTGTGTGCCTCCCAGAGGGTTTCTAGTACTTAGAGGTTGAACCATAGGGGTTAGACAGTGAGAGCTACCCAGGGGGTTACCTGTTTTTATCTTGTTGTTGCCTGCTTAGTTGTGTGCTATACTTGTTAGAACTACGGTTTTAGCTATTTTTGCTTTTCTGTTTACTGCTTCATGTTTTAGTACTACCATGTATTCATTGAATGATAGGCACAAATCTTTGGGTGATTACCTACTGGGATTTTATCTCACACCCTATTTGGGCCATGCTTTTTGGCCCAAGCAGACTATGTTGCTGCAGGTATAGATAAGGTAAAGTTCCCTTCTACTTCAGGATCTTGATTGCACCAGGAGCTGGGGAGCATTGGAGCAGGCAGTGGCTCACGATGCCGAGGAGCTTTCTTTGTTTTCTTTTGCACTTGGTTTTAGTTGTATTTCAGCACGTTGTTGTGTTTTCTGTTTTCCTTAGATACTTGTACTTGCTGCATCATTTTCATCATAGTTATATATCTACATTGCTTCCGCTGTTTGGTTTCTGTTGTTATGCATGTTTGTTGTTAACTCCACTATTTATTGTGGTTTTATTACATCGTATACCTTACCGAATGAGGGCATAGATTCCCCACTGAATCACCAAGGCCCTCGCTGCTAGTCGGTAGCCTCGTGCGTTCGTGGAAACACGCTTGAGGTCATGTGGCGAACTGGGTACGGGGCACCAGTGGAGGGGCTCCGGACTCAGGACGTTACAATTTGGAGGCACAATATTTCTGGGGAGAAATGAGATATATACATAAACGATCCATGTTTGAAGTATATTTTCACTCAAAAAGAATTGAATATGAGACATAGAAGATGGTTGGAACTTCTTAAAGACTATGATTGTTCACTTCATTATCATCTCGGAAGAACAAACAAAGTCACTTATGCATTATGTAGGAAAGACATCAGTTATTTTGTCCATGATGAGGATTCAATGGGATCCTTTGAATAATTAAAATGTAAATCTAGACATGGGGATTATAAGGGAATGGACATCATCATACCTAATCCAAATAAATTCTCAACCGTCATTACTAGAGAAGATCAAGAAAGATTATAAAGAATATCCATTGTTACAGAAGAAGTTTGAAGCTGTGAAGGATGGGGAGTTTCCATATTTCAATTTTGATCAAGAAGGTGTATTGAAATTTCGTACAATACTATGTGTTCCATCTATACAAAAAATAATGAAGTAGCTAATGGATGAAGCTCAAATCTTTACTTTCTCTAAACATCTATGAATGAAAAAATGTATAGGGATTTTCATGATCATTATTGGTGGGATAATATGAAAATAGAGATTGCTGACAACAATACAAGGTGCTTGGTATGTCTGAATGTTAAGGAAGAGTGACAACTCCCAAATGGGTTATTACAACCACAGCCCATGCAAGTATGAAAGTGGTACAATATCACTATTGACATTGTCACTAGTCTCTCGAGAACTTCAGAAGGAAAGAGTGTGATTTGTGTTATTGTGAATCATCTCACCATGACTACCCATTTTATCTCTATTTGGTAAGATTAATCTCTTGATCAACTTTCCATGATTTACACGAAAGATGTTGTAAGGATACATGTAGTTCCATATTCTATCATATCTGATTGTGATCCAAGGTTCACATAAAAATTTTGTAGATGTATTTAACTTTCTCTGAGTACTGAATTGAATTTTAGTATGGCATATCTCCCCCAAACTGATGGCCAATCTAAAAGTACTATTCAAACAATTGAGGACATACTGAGAACATGATAAATTGAATTTAATGGTGGATGGGATCAACATCTCCCAGTAGTTGAGTTCACTTTCAAAAGCACCTTCCACTCAAGCATTCAAATGGAACCCTATGAATCTCTATACGAGAAGCGATGTAGAACTAATACTTGTTGGAATAAGGCTTGTGAGAGAAATATTCTTGGGTCTGATCTTATGAAATAAATAACAGAAAAGGTTCTTGTCATCCAAGAACACATTAAGGCTACTCATAGTCGATAAAAGTTCTTTGTCAACAGCCATCAAATAGACATGGAGTTTGATGTTGGTGACAAATTATTTCTTTGAATTTCACCTTATAATATATTAACAAGGTTTGGGAAGAAAGGGAAGCTCATCCCTACATACATTGGTTCCTATGAAATCCTAGATCGCAAAGATGAATTGGATTATTGTCTTGCACTTCCTACAAATATAGAACAAGTTCATGATGTCTTCCATGTATCCCTCTTGAGTAAGTATATACCTGACCTTTAACATGTACTAAATTCAGAGGTGGTACCACTAGAACATGACCTCTCTTATGAGGAGCATCCATTGGAGGTCTAGGATTGTAGAGACAAGGTTCTATAAAACAAAACTGCCTACCTTGTTAAGGAGTTTTGGAGAAACCAAAAATGAGAAGAAGCCACGTGGGAACATGAAGAGTCTATGAGGAAGAAGTACCCACACCTTTTCTCTTATGAGGTTACAAGTTAAAATTTTGGGGGAAGAAATTTTTTTTGGTGGGAAGAATTTAACCACCCGAAGTTTTGAATAATAATGGTTTCTTAATTTTTTGTGTTATTTTATTTTTTACTCAACAAAACTATATCCTTTTAATAAAAAAAGTGATTATAATTAAAATTAGAACATTTGGTTTTGAATGTTATATGACTATTGGTCAATATTGCCATTGGAAAATATACTCTTAACATTATGATTATTGTTTATAAATAAAAAAGATTAGGGTTATATAATATAGAATGATGTGTCGATGGCCTCATCTAGTAGACTCGGGACATAAAAATCCCATCTTTCAGATCTCAGGAAGGAGGTCGAATCACTAGGGTTTGCTCTAGACCAAGCCCAAGATGAACTCCAACACGTTATTCTTGAATGGAATTGCTTACAGGAGAAGTTCAAGATGATATAAATCAATACTCGGGAAATGTTGTTTGAGCCACCCCAAGATTCTATCACGATAACACACATTACTCTTAGGTCCTATAAAAGTTTTATAAGAGGCTATGTAACAAGGCCTTAGTTACATTTTGTAATCCTTTTGTATGAACAAAAATGATATTTCTTATTATGGTAAAATATGTGAATTTAAATTGTTAAAATAAATATAGGATTTGAAGTTCCATATTATTGGTGAATTTTAGAAAAAGTGTATTTTAATATATTTGTTATATATAAAATAAATAATTGTTTGAAATGATTTTAAAAAAGGTCTTATATAGTTATGATTTGTTTAAAATTTAGAGTCTAATAAGATTAACTGATTTTTGTGTGAAAAGTAAATTTTGAATAGTAATATTACCCTTAGGAATAGTAATGTGAACTGTGGAATATTAACCTCGCTTAAGAAAGTGTAAATATAATTTAGGCATTTTATTTTGTTATGTGATATTATAGCATTATTAAATTACTCTTTCATAAACTATTAGTATAGTATTAATATTTTTTGGGTAAATAGTGTTTCTACTTAAAAATTAAATATTTAAAAATTATAAAATTATTTTCATAAAATGGAGTTCATTTTTGAATTCAGAGCATCAATATTAGGTTAGGCTGAAATTATGATATTTTTATAAAATGTTCTGTTTTTTGGTGAATAGTAAAAATACAGTTTTGAGTTTCTTTGTGTTTAATGATATCATTAATGATATAATCAGGATTTAATAATTCTGGTCGACTTGTGTAAAATAAGATATATTATGAGGTGTACCATTTGGACAATACCATGGGAAATACCATGGGTTTTCAAATACCACTAATGATGTGTCCCTTAGAAATTAATAAAATATTCCCTCACTTTTTCTGTAAATACAAACCCATTCCTTTATTCTTTTCATTCCAAATTCATTCTCAATGATGATATAGTATTTTTACCTCCCATGGAGTCCTCCCAAGGTTCCCTCAATCCCCCCAAGGTCCCAACCTTCTATTTTTTTATCTTACTCTTGAAGGTAAGAGAACCTTTCATCGTCCTCTTTTAGTCATGACTTCCTTTATGTTATGTCTTCTAGTTTCCATTTTCTTTTTTAGGGGTATGTTTTTATATATACTTATTTATAAACATTTTATGTTAAAAGGATTATATACCCTTTCCACTCTCATTAACTAATATTCTAAATTTTTAACCGATGTCGTTAGGTTGCCAGATTTTCATAAAAGAAATCACATCTTCTCATTCCTTTCAAGTTTCCTTTTCATGTGGTATGTTATTCAAATATCCATATCATGATCTTATTTCTTTTTTATTATGTGAATATATTTTATTAGGAGTTGTTTATGAGAATTTACCCTTGAATTATCTCATTTTAATGTTTTCTAAAACCATGTTGTATAGAAGTTATGCTTCCGAATTTTCGTCTCAAAATCTCTCTCTATTTTTCTCAAGAAACTCTCTTATTTCATTTATGTGACTACACAAACATATTTATTTTCCAGAGGTTTTAATCAATAAATAAAAATGATATATTTTATTGTGGAATTGACATATATAAAACCCTCATTCCCTTTCCATGGGTTGTAAATTATATATTGATCTTGTTTTTAAGCACTTTTTTTGAAAACATCATATTTATGATATAAATCCATTTCTTTTATACTCTATGGGTTTTTTATTAAACAAATAATTACGATCTATGTAGATCAAATGAAAATAAATACACATTATGATTTTTCCTTGATAGTTCTCTAATGCATTGGGTAAATAATTTAATCTATGAAGATGACAAGTTCCACGATACCTTGGTGAATAACCTTGGTAATGTTTATGACACCATGGGGATGGACCTTGGTGATATGTTCATGAATGTCAAAATTAAAAGTTTTATTAACATTTAAAATTACGTTTCAAGTTATTATTATTATTATATGCCTCTTTATCTACATATCCTTATTGATGTTTCTCAAGTTCACATGTAAACTGTTTCACTTGCTTTCCTTACTGAGCCTTCTGCTCACCCTTTCCTTTTATGTATGTCTCTAGGCTAAATACTGAGTAATTGCAATAATGATGAACCTATGTTGAAGCCTTACGAGTGGATAAAAATACAGGATACCATAATATTAAGATCCTCTTTTTTGAACCTCAACATCACCATGTGACACTAATTTCCAAGACACTAGACTTTAAATATCCTCTGTTTTTAAAATTTTAATGAAATGTTTTGTAATAAAAAGGCAGGATTCCATAATATTAACTCCCTTTAATTAATAATTTATAGGGAATAAGAGATATAACATTCAATATTTTTAAATGTAATTTTCCTATGGAAATACTTTTTATTATATCATTATTTTTTTATTTAAAGTAAAATTATCAAATTTTAGAAAATGAATTTGAAAAAATTAAATTAATTTTTGATTTAATAAAAACAACATATTCATAGGATGATTTTTTAAATTTTTTCTAAAATATATTTTTTTAGGTATGTTTTGAAAACTATAGTTTACAACTATACCACATATTTTATGAAATTATCATAACATAATTATTATATTCAAACTTATTGTTTTCTTACTCATTTTGAGGTGGGGTATACACCGGGGTGGTGACACACTTTTCTTCTCCCCACACTCCAACATTCCAAAGTTGGGTAGCCTCTAAAAATATTATTTATGATTCTCCCTCCTTGATCATAATAGAATTATGGGGTTTCTGTTCCACCATCCATGGATTCCTCCTTGGAACTCAATTCATAGTTTGGGTATCCCACATTTATTTGATCTATGTTCGTGGAGATCAATCTTATTTCCATCTTGAGGTGGATGTTGGTTAATTATATTGCTTATATTGTGATAGAGAAAGTACCCATGGTCAGAGCTAAAGGTGACATTAGAAACATCTAGACATATATAAAAATTTGGTGTATTGTTCATCTGTAAAGTCATCCTCTTTTGAAGTTGGGAGAATATCATGGATAATACATAATATGTGTTTAAAAAAGAATCACATGTCGAACATTGGGTAATTATATCTTGGGATGTAAAATGTATTGGAATCATTTACTCAGGAATTCCATGTTTATCACATGTGTTAGTGATTATGATGCATCAGGTGGGGACATATGTTTAAATTATTGTGAGTAAATGGTCATAGATTTCGAGACTTATGGGGATATATTCACATGTTTTGAGTCTTTTTGGGACAGGTTAGTCACATGTTTAATACATTGAGGGGACATGGTCATACGTTTAGATTATTGGAGGCATGTTTCTTTTGAACACTTTCTATATCGTAGTATTGATATGAGTTTATGTCACATGGTGATATTGGGGTCTAGTGGGTACCTAGATTTTTAATGGTGTGTCTGAGTGTATTTATAAGGGAAATGATCACAATTGGGGGTTGTTATCTCCTAGGGGAGATAGATAGATTTAATATTGATTTTGGGATATAGAGATTGAGCCTTAGGTTTTTGTATCATCCATGTTTGGTTTAGAAATTAGGAAGTCATCTTGTATACCTTGATAGGAGGAAAGGATAAAACCCCATTTTGTTTTAGTGCACAGTTTAAATTCTTGTGACAGGACCGGTCTATGAAGTTTTCCATTATGAAGTAAAGATGCATGTTCCATGTAATGAATGACAACAAGATATGGTGTGAGGATTATGAATATTGGTTACCCATTAGGCGAGTTATCATCCCATGAAAGTCAGACATAATGAATCCTGTATTCATGTTACGAGGTGCTGATATAGTTTAACAACATGTACTGTGGACCTTGTTGTATTTTTTGACATCATGTGACTAAGATGTTGTGATTTATAGTTTAAATTCATAAAACATGGAATTCATTTGTCATATACCAAAGGATGAATTTTTCAACTAGGAAAGAAGGATATGAAATTAACCCTCCTTACAAGAAATGGTATGTGGTTTATAGAGATGATTCCTCTTTTGGGTATTATGAACTTATTGAATAGGTAATTTTGAGTGGCACAAGATAGAAAATATTCCATGTTTGAGTGAAACATGAGAGTATATACATTAGGGTTGATATTATAAGGATCAAGAGGAGATACAACCTTCCAGGATAAAAATTGATCAAAGGGGATAGTCATAAGGGATTGAGATACCGACTGTGTAGGTGTTCAAGTAGATTGGTAACCCAATATGAGTAGGTGTGAGGTACATGGGAGATCAACATTAATGAAACTGTGTTTGGTTTAAAGAGTAATTAGGTAAAGGATGCATAATTTATCTCTATCATCTTTGGATTTTCACGTGTAATTGGGTTTATTTGAGCCATGGGCTCCAGCATAATGTAAGGTCATGGATAAGGGATTCATATGTACAAAAATGTCTCGGGTTGTGTGAATATTGGTGTCATGTGGAAGAAAGTAATTTTTCATGAACCTCCTTGTCCATGGGATACTGGAGTCTCATGATGTCATGAAAGAATGTGTTTTTCAAATGGGAGCTCGATGCTTCAACTTACAGAGGTCCATCCCTGAAAATGGGGAGGGGGGTGTTTTATTTATAGGAAATGGATCACATAGTGTTGGGTTACATAAATAGTTAGTTTTACACAAACATGTATTAGGTTTGTGCAACTCTATGGATCACAACTCTCATCCCTTTACCATTGGAGGTTGGTCGCATAAGGAATGGATTCAATAATGCCTTTTTCGTAGAACTCTTGTGATGTTGCATGACTTTAGGAGGAGATTCCCAACACATTTTCCATTTATTATAGATTGAATTTATGGAATATGTGTAATATTATGTGTTTGATGTACTATTTCAGTTGTCAGTAATTTGAACATGAAAATGGGGATTTTTGTGCGATGTCTCAATGTTTCATGCAAGTGACCCTTCAAATCGGGGATGGTCTCCTAGGCTATGTTGTGCCCCCTTTTTTTTGTATGTATACATGTTTTTTAATTCAAGGAGAATTTTTAGAACCAATAAATTACCAATTATAATTGGAATTGTTGAAGAAGTGAAATATCATGTTTTGGGGAGCACACCAAATTTTGGATAATATTCCACCATGTCAAACAACAATGAGAATTGGTTGTTCAAGATAGTTTCACCCAAAAACAACCTATTGTTCACATGCCAATAATGTGGGAGATAATAGTCCATATATATTCACATCACATACATGAATGATAAGATATTTCTAATTTATGGAACTCATGCATATTACAAGAACTCTCAATCATGAAGTCACGATGTTCACAAAAATCCTCATTACATGAATTAATTTTTGTTTACTAGTCATCAATTTTCATAAAATGTGACCAAGATTCAGGAAGAAAATAATGTTTTTATGTGATAGAACCTACATACATGATCTAGCCTAAGAAAAACCTGAAAACAACTCAGAATAGAAAATAAAGATGACCATGTTTCTTTTATCAGCACTATGTCTGCTAGAAGGGAACAAATGGTTGGGGGTCCTGAAATTCCTCTGGCTATAAGGGTCATATATGAGAAATGGATATTTTGGATTAGCTAATAGAGGATTATAGGGTATATATTCTAATAAATACACTATTTCCGTATGACATTATATTGTTGGGTGATGTGGATATTCTGAATGTGGGGGTTAACATGCTAAGGTTTTTGTATTTTTGACTTGATGAGATAAAAATATGGAATATTGATGCCACTAGTTACCCTCCCAGGGAATTAAAATCCTCCAATATCTACACATTGGGTCTAAGAATTAGGAAAATGAATATGGAACATCCAACTGATAAATAATTCCAAATCCGTTATATGATCATCATTTGGGGTATTATTCTGAACAATCAGGTGGGTTTGGATGAAGACTGGGATCTTCAACTTGGGGAGAATTTCACTGCAGAGTGGTGTGGTTTTACTGGGTATGATTCACATGTGATAAATATAGGGCCTAGTTTTATTATATAAGATTGTTTGATGTAGTGTTTATGTCTTAGTTCCACATTTATCATCATCGATAGATGATTCTAGATCTCCTCAACTAGTGTTCCCCAAATACAAACATCTTCCACCTTCATCAAGGGGTGGTGGAGATCATCTTGCAAAACATGCACCACATTGGCGAGATCCCCTTTATCATATTTTGGATATTGAGTTCCTCTCAGTTCCCAACACCCGTGGGAAGATAGGAAAACACTGGCCATGATGAAGATCCTTTAGCATAAGATTACCTTGGAAGGGATCGAACTGGCAGAGGTCTGACTAGCATAGATCATTCCTTGAGAAAAATTTCAAGGGAGATATTTATACATGGATATCATGGGTTCATTATCACACTAGAATGGGGAGGGTGATCCTACCACTTCTTGGATTCAAGTGTTTTTTTGGAACATGAGGAAGACACATCACCCAAAATTCAAACCCTTTATATGTCAACTCCTGGCTGACACATGGATCTAGTGGTGAAGAGACCTAGATCTCTGACACTGACCAACAATGATCTTTTGAGAGTAGTGAAGTCATTCATGAGGATGATGTATTTATAGAGATAATTTATGGCAAAGTAATATCTCAACTCATCATCTTGATTTCTTATTTATTTTTTTCATTTTCACCCTTAAACCACTATTTTGGCTAATATAAGATTTTCCAGGGGAGGGAAAACAGGCCTATATCTAAGATGGTGAAGGTGCCTTGATTGGAACTAGGGATCCTACATCAGAATTTTCTCCTGATGAAATAGTAGCAGAGGCACCTAAAAAAAAGGCTAGAGAGGAATCTTGACATCAACTAGTCTTCTTAGTCATCTATGGGTTCATCACCCTGGTATTGCAATGACAACTAACTCTGTCAGTGGGGTATGACACTTATGGTGGATGATAATTGATATTCTTAGGACTTCTTTAGGTATTTCTCTGAATATAATTAATTCAAATTCCCCTAAATTCGTTGATTATCATCATACTAAAACACACATTTACATTATACAACTTTATGGTATCCGACATCAAAGGGTATTTCAGTAGATTTTTAGGTTCTTATTAGCACAGTGGGGACAACAGTGGTGGATCTTCCCTTCATGTCCTCAAACATGAGCATTTCTTAAGCCCTCACATCATTTAATATCCACATTCCACAAGTTATATTCATCCATATTATCATTATAGGTAAAACTAACTATTCCATTTTCAATATTGTATGGTAAAGTGCTCCCTATGTAGTCATGAATTCCTAGGAAAATTGGGATTCCTATCCTAGTGGTCGATTCTGACCTTCAGGAGGTATCCACCCTGGTTGAGCTAACCCTGATCCCAGGAGAGAAATATATTGTACATATATACATATAAAATGTGAAAGAAGAGATTAAGGTTGATTAATATTCCACTACTAGTAACGACTTTCCTCCTCCCGACATATATCCCATTCAGTAGGATTGGATTCCCAAAGAGGACCCAATTATTGAATTCCTTACCTATTTCCTAGAGTACTAACCTATTCCGCCCAAACACTCAGAAGAATTTGGTTCTGAAAATTATGAAGGGAACAACATAATCCAGTGATGGTTGTGGAGTAGGATATGGGGCTTCATTACCCACTTCCTAGAGACATAACTTCTAAGATGGATGGGATCCATCCACAACTAGATGTTGGACTTGGGAACAAGAAGTGTGAACACCAGTGCTCTCCACATGTGGGCTCGAGAGTACCCTGTCGGGATGGTATGCATATAATTTTATGTTATTTAATCTTCATGGTAAAAGGATAAATATGAAGGTACCAGTCTTATCTAGGAGGATGAACAATATCTTTCTTAGATGGAGGATCAAGAATGACACCATGTAGTCATCATCAATTACAAAGGATATATCATCAACAAACTAAGTTCACAATTGGTGGTGGGTAAAGGTATGGTAGTGAGGGATACATCTTTAGTGGCTGAGTTAATAGAAGAATAGGACTAAGTGTAAATCTAATTTGATGAGGTTCACCCTACATCCAAGGAGGATCCAGTGAATCTCAATCTGTAGTAGTTGACCATATAATATTTCTGATAGAGGCTGGCCAAGCTAGAGTGATCTATTGATTATGAAAATCCTTAGGGTAGGTTCTCAGTTATTGTTTCCCCTCTATTTTATAAAAAATTATAGGCTCTAGCATATTAATGGTTCCAATCACAAAGGAATTTTTTTTTAATGTAATATATAAATATTGTATGTCAATCACTCTAAAAAACTATAAATACCTAAAAGCGTATGTGTCATTCTCTGTATGGGGAAAAAGGGATAAACATAAGGTAAATAAGTTATATGAGAGTTACATATAAGGAATAAAGGAATGGGGTCAGAATAATCCATTGACCAACAAGAGTTTCCAGACTAGAACAATATGTTTGGGGGAGGGGGACTCTACACAACTGACTTGATTTACCAATGTAAACAAGTGAATGAGTTAGATAATGTCAGCGGTGTTGAATTCAACCTAAAAATGGGTAAGGTAGAGGACATAAATCAAGATTTTTAAGACATAAGTCATAAGGATAAGAAACATGACTATATATTATTAATGATAAACATGTTTGAAATTAATGTTACACTATTATATTACCAAGAGTGAGGAAATACAAATGAGGGTATTCTGTTAACAATTTTATAAATACATAACCTTTCAAATTTTCATAAAAATTCCATCTGGGAATGTGACTAGGATGGTAGGTGATCCATGATGTCTAGGCTCCAACACTGTTCAAGGATCCTATTCAGGTTTGGAAAATGGTGAGGATCCATGTAATGGAATATGAGAAGCATAGGGCTGAATTTGAGGATATATTCAATTGGATCCTAGAACTTTGATTTTATTCCATCATGGTTATAAGCATAATGAGTGTGTGTATAAGCCCAATCAAGAGCCAAACGCACCTTCCAAGGGTAGTGTTGTCTTATTATCCATGTGATTTTAATGGAATTAAGAGGTGCAGTAGTCTTCTGACATTGAATGGGGGAAAAGGTCCTCTCATGAATGGAACTATAAAATTTTAAAATTTGACACCATGAAATGTATATGGGAAGTATATAGTTTAATATCTTGTGAAAAGGAAATTGAAAACATAGTTTAATTTTAGATAGTGAGGATGAAATGCATAAAATTTAATTTCATGATTCTTGGACCAAGGTAGAAAGTGTAAAGTTTAAGATATCAGACCATCTATAGCTGAGTGTCACACCACCTTATAACATGTGAAGGATATAAGGACCACCACAGAGAAAGTGGTTCCAAAGAAAGGTGTTTGTAGTGTGGGGATTTTAGAGCTCATCATTAGATACGAGATCTATAAGTGACTAATTATCCCACTAAATGTGGAATAAATGCACACATAATTCTAGAATGGGGTATGGTAGGATACCGATCTCGAAAGGGGGGGATGTCCTCTCAAGTGAGGATGCCGTGAAATATGGTTAATATGTTTTCTAAAGCAATAGAGGTTAGAAAAACCAGATGAAAATTGGGGGCCACAAGGGGATAGTGGAACATAGCTTAAGGTCATAATTCATCATCCTTGTATTCTACCAAATTAAATCCATAAAGCTTGGGAGTAGGTATAAAATGTGTTTTTTGGATTTTCCTTTAGTAAAAAGGAGTAGTAACCCAACATTAATAGAGGGCCAAGGAGACCTTATGTTGTATTAAATACCCTCGAGGAAAGATACCCATAGTTTAAGTCCATGATTCTTGGACCATATAAGGTCCAATTAGTTGGTTTTACCAATTAATAAATAAATTACCTATCATAAATAGTGGTATGGGGGGTTAGAGTGGTAATTCTAGAGAACATAGTCTCACATGATTGTGTAATTTTCAGATAGGAAATTGGTGGGTGGTATAGGTGTCACTATATATCCCATTGAATTGTGAATCATGCCTCAAATAATTATGAAATCTAACATGGTGGGAGGCCAATTTTATAAGTGTTGGGGCTATCCTTTTATGTGAAGATGATAAAATAACTATGTAGTTTATAATTACGTACAAAAAGACACTTGATACAAGGGTACATGTTATATAGCTAAGACCAAAACGTGATGCTGCTAGTTTAACATCATAGAGATTGGACCATAGAATTACAAGAAACTTAGGATCAATTATTCATCCAAGGGGTGTATGTCTCAAAGGATTTTGTGTGGAACGGAAGATTTGTAACATGATGTGAAAGGAGGGAGAAGGAGGCTCGATTCCATAGGATGTATCTTTGAGACAAGATTCACATATTTTAAGGTCATGATGCTTGGAATATATGGGGGTTTGGGTTAGTGGAGGATATTTATGGAATCAGAGAGTTCAAACCCAATATGAATAGAGGTACAAGAAGGGATTTCACCACAAAAACACCTCTGAAAGAAGTTTCGCATAGTTTATGGTCATGATGCTTAGACCAACTCTCTATGTTTAATGTTGTAGATATTGGACCCTAGAAATGGGGTGATTTGGAGAGATTTATATAGAATGGGAGATCTTCGAAATAAACATAAAAAATATCGAAAAGTAGTGATTATATTAAACTATCATTTCACATGAAATTTATAAACATTTTTAATTCATAATTCTTGGTCCGATTCTGACTGAGTGCCACACCACCTTGATATATATAGAGGCACTAAAGTCTAAATTGGTACAAGGGGATCCATGACACAGTGTGGGCGATGTGAATATTTGTGGTTGGGACACAAATATAGGATTTTCTAATCTATATGTATTACAATGAATTGGGAATCAATCCAATCATGGTTATAGTACATGGTTTGGTTGGATACTAGGACCAGAGGAGAAGACTACAAGTATAAGTTGTTGAGCTTATACTATGGGTTTGAAAAAAAATTTATATTCATGATACATGGGAAAGGGGGGTTCAGGTCTTGATAAATCTTATTTGACATGAATGAGTAGTAGATTTATGTGAAAGGAAGGAGAAGGTAGTATAGAACCAAATGAAGTATCTTGAAGAAAAGCTAATTTTTTAAGGTCATAATGCTTAGACCTTTGGGGACACAACTAGTTTAAAGTCATATAGGTTAGATGGAAAGGATGTGACATTAAATTTTTGAATTATTGTGCATATCAACCATGATTAGGATATTCCTACATGACTCCTAAGACCACATCATATATGCTCAGTGATAGAAACAAGGAAAAGTATGGTGTTCCACTTGCCATAAGGGATAACATGAATGACGTGAATAGAAGTCAAATTGGGAAGGTCACAATGAGGATAAATTAATGGGATATAATCCATGAACTCATTGGTGAATGACATCAAGGGTATTGAAGATCCACCAGAGTAAAGGGAGGTGAGAGGATGGTAAATCTTCATTTATGAGATCTGGACTGAGAAAGGGGAAATCAATGGGTAGGGGACAACTATTCACCATGTTTAAAACATAGGTTCCACAAATTCACCAGTCAATGAATGGGATAACAAATATAAGATCAAACATTTATTTGTGTTGGAAACACATGAACCATAATATATTTTTGGGGATCCTCCAAGGTATGTGTATAATATGGAAGGTGATCCATTTTGTCTTGGAAAATTTTCCATTATGGGACATCTTCATTTAAATATAGTGATGATGGACCAAATGAAGGAAGGAATGAATTGAGAAAGTAGATGTGTTGGGATGGCTATCAGGATGTCAAACACAGTGGGGTATATTACATCATGCACTAATACATGTTGAGTGGGAATATCGACAGAAAATGGTTAAGAATGTTCTTAAGAAGGGAGAACATGGAATAGGTTGGTGGTTGGGATGGCCCTATGATATGGGATACTAACATTGATATAAATCCCACAAGAGGCAAGAATAAATTCATGTGTTTTTTAGAACATGGTGTAGTAGATGTAAAATTTCATAAGGGAGGGAGCTCTCACAACTAAGGGATCAAAGAGTCATTCATTTTCATATCTTGTGATATTGATGTGGACTATATAGTTTAACATATTGTGGTAAGGATTTTGAACATGAAATTTAATATCATATAGTGATTACACGTGGTTTATTCTATTTGAGGTTATATATATTTTACCATGGTGCCATTTAGTTTAATGTATTATGGTTGTAATTTGATGATATGATTGGAGATTATGCATGGGATCTTCATGGTGATGGCTTGAGGATTATGATTTGGGAATACACCTGAGGAGGAGGACAATGGGTTCTGATGATGGTTATATCATTATCATTACATGAGGAATATTATACATGACTTACAAGAAGTATAACAGTAGCCACATGAGGCATCATATGATCATACCATAGGGTATACTATTGTTTAATGTATCATGGACTATGTCTTAATGTTTTACATCATGTAACTAGGACATTATTCTTTTTAGATTAATGTTGTACAACTCAAACTAGTATATTATCTCAAAATTTTCATTTGAGTTATCCTATGTTTATCACATTGGTAAAGGATATTGTTTAACTTCATGATCCAAGAACATAATCATATAGTTTAATGTTGTATTACTAGGAAATTAGTCTTTATAGTTTAAAGTCACACAATATGGAATATATTTGTTTAAATGAAGTAATTTTAGATGAAACTGGAATTGATGGGAGGTGTGAGGCACTCCCCATCCACAGTGATCAATTAATATGAACCATTAGAGTATATCTTATGGATGATGTTAGGTTCATGCCACATGGGTTTCAATTTCAATGGATTATTTCTAGGCATCATCAGTGTCTTGAGACTTGGTTCCATATCACCTTAAATGAAGTAGATGAGGCAAAGCCTTTTTTTGAATTATTGTGCTACACAGTTTTGAAGCCTTTCTAGGTTATGAAATACATGGAGCCTATTTTTATTAATGGATTCGAACTTGGTCAAATGAACATCCACTATCTTGTCTGGTGTTTATTGATCATAAATGACCATCTATAGTGATGAAATATAAACCTCTAATGGTAGAAAAAAATTTATCCCATAAACATGGGAGTATGGGGGTTCTTAGTTATAATTTTGAGTCATCTTTCGATAATCCAAGAGGGAATTAGAGATATTATTAGACTAACTCTTATTCTTTTTAGCCTACTATATTCTATAAGATGTTAGAGAGGGTTTTATTTAATGGATCAATGATACCATTTTCTTGTGCATGAAAGTTAGTGGTTTGGTTGGCCCAAATGTTTTACTTGGTGTATTACATTTTTATCTCATTTTCCTAAATGTTTTTGTTATTTTTCTGATAGTGGTTTGAGAAATATTGAGTCTATGGATGATATGGGACATCAGAAATTCAATCATGGATCAGGTTTGGACCTCTCTGAGGGGGATAGAATATGACCATATATATTAGAAGTCCATAGTAGTTTAAATGAATCTATATTGTTGAGATATCATTAGTAGATAGGGCCCCAAAATATCAAATACCCATACAAAAAATTTCTATAAGTTATTGGTGGCATGGAGAAGTTCTTATTTCTGATGAATTCAGTTGATATAGATCTATCATGCAAGAAACCATTTTGTAAATTCATAGTAGTCATGGACCATGGGGGCACGAAGTAATCCAACCTCCAAATCCAGTGATGAATATTAAACCCCACATAATCGTACTCACACGATGTGACATGGAACACATTCATTACTTGAGGGATCTCATTCCCTTGGATGCAGTGCAGGATAATTCCATCAAACCCACACCTTTAGATGATTTTCATGATATTGGGGCTATATCGAAGGTTAAACTGCACTATACACCATCATATTCACTCAATATCATCTCATTATAGTGAGATGGTCTGAAATTGGAGATACTCAATGAATGGATTCATCAAATCAGGTTTGTCTCAAACTACCAGGGCATTTGACAGTCCTAGTGAAGAAGTTAATATAACACCTTGGGATTTTAAAATAGTAAAATCATGTTTGATAGCATATTTGACCTGAAAAAAATATTATAAGAGAATATAACACCCTAATAATTTATGATATATTTATTTTTAAATAAACTAATTTTCTTCGATAGCTTATGATTCACACAACACTAGGTTTAAACGAAACATGATACTTTATTAAAATATTATTATTTAGAATTTTCCATTGTAACCTAGATGTTACATTGGTGGGAATGAATAATAATAAAAATACAATTAACATTATATGGTTTAAACATGAATAAAATAAAATCAATTATTATATGCTTATTGTATGTAAAATAATAATCATTTATAAGAAGAAGTTCAATTCTGGAAAGCTGTATTTTTCTAAAAAGTGGTTTCATTACACTTTACACAAAGATTTTCTAAAATAATTTTTAATAATATAAAAAAAATATTTCTGAAAACTAAATAATTTAAAATATAAAAAATATCTTATGGTTAATTTTTTTTAATTTTTTCAAGAATCATTATTTTTTTATGAGTAGTGAAAAAATACCGATTTTTGTTAATAATTGAATTTTTGTTTAAATAATTTACAAGAAATTTTTTATTTTAATACTTATTTTAAATTAAAATTAATTAAATTATGTAATAAATAATGTAAATTATATATTTTTAATCACCTTCATATTGAATTTTGATATATAATCTTGATGAAATTTTGATATTTGTTCTTGTGGAAAATCGTTTTTAGACACGAATGCGTGTTTAATTTTAAATTTAATTATTCTAATTATATGATTTTAATTTAAATAAATAGATTACATATTTTTAATCATCATAATATGTGCTATATAATAACCTCAACATCATTTTTTACCGTACTTAATATTGAAAAAAACAAAAATTATTTATAGTGATTGAGGTAATAATGGGATTGTGTTAAATTATAATGGTTAAAATGGTCAAAAACCAATATAATTCCTATTTTATGGTCCTATATATACCATAAACATTCTAATTTTCTAAAATAGTTCATTTTTTAGCCTTTTGTAATGAGAAGATGTTTTTTTAATACGTAGTTTTCAAAAATAAAAGTGTATCCTCTCTCCAACTTGTAAAAGGAAATCCCATATATTCTCTTTTACACACATCCAAGACCATTTTACTCACCCAAAAACTGCTCAAATAAATTATATAATTCCATATCCTCACATTATAATACATTTTTATCATAAATCCAACATATGAAGGATTTTGGTGAAAATCCAAAGAAGTTGTCACAAGAAGAGGTAATGTCCTTAACCGTGCATTTTATTTTATTTCTTCCTACACCTAAACCAAATATTATTAATAAATTACGATATAATAAAATCATTATATTAAATATAATTATATTTTATAATGTGACTTTCATGCATTAAAACAATTTACTCTTCTCTAATATGTGAAACTAAATCATTTATTGTATGTACAAAAGACTATCACCTCGCGAATCGATGTAATTCGTTTTCCATCACTGCTTCTCATGGATGGATATAATGTTTTATATAATGTTTATATATGAAATTTATTATATGATTAAACTTATTTAATTATAATATCATATATATACCTTCTTACCTTTCATTTATTAGAGAATATGATAATGCCTCTCATGTGTATGGTAGACTTCCGTCTCACAAAGTAATGTGATTCGTTTTTCACATTAACTTTATATAGAAGACAATTAATTATAATGTTAATTCATATATGTGATATTTATGAAATTATTTTGACTATTTTATGTTTATATACCATTAAATTTCGTACCATTTCACTAATTAATAAACTGATAACGTCACTCTTGCATACATATGACATGTCGTCTCCACGAATCAATTTGATTCATTCTCCATGTTAAAAATTAAATACTTATTATAAAATATAATATAATGAAAATATATATTTATAAAATTAATATCAATTTTTTGATTATAAAACTATATAATATATTTTTAATTTTTAAGTTTCATAAAAAACATGCATAATAAAAAAATAAATTAACACCTGGAACAATAGTGATAATAGAATATTATTAATAAACAAGAAATATATTGTTTTAAAAGGATCATATATGATATTAAAAATATTAATATGGTTCTTATACAAGATAATAGGATGTTTAAAACAACTATTAATATATTTAAATAACTCTTAACTAAATTTAAGTGAGAGACAATTGGTTTCTTAACTCTATTTAAATACCTTAGGTTTTACAACTTCCTAGTTGATTATAAAATTATAAAATTATGATTAAAATATATTTTTGTTGATTTATATGGTCTTTTAACTTTTATTTTTGTGAATATAATTTTTTTACATGTAATAACATTATTTCCGCTCACCTCAATGATACAAACTTTGAAAGATATTTTTGTCTAATATTTTATTCTTTGAGATATATGATATGTTATACACTTCTATTCTTTTATGAGGTGTATATAATTACACTATGAAATGTAATATAATGAATATAACTCTATTTATTATATTTAATGTTACACTTTATGTTATTATTTAATGGGTCTTATGATTCAAAAGTTACTAATTTTTTAATTTTTTGATGTTAAAATCTCAATTTTTATGAGGATAGTTTGTGATTATACTTTTTGTGATGAACTATTATGATATAATTATCAACAACTTCATCAATTTTATTATATTGTAGTTATTACTTGAGAAAACAAATTTCACATCACTGTACTCTATATATGTATTTAAGACTTCAAAATATTGTTTTTAATGAAAACCAATAATATTTCTATGATTGAATGAAAACCAATTTTCTTCTATATCCTTGTTTTATAACAATGTTTTCGAATTCTTATAATGTTACTATATGGATGAATAAATTCAATTTTACCATTTTATCTCTTTTTGATTTTTTTTAAAATGAATCATCATTTCATTTTACAAAACAAGGCCCACTGTTATTTTATTGAAAATTTGAAAGGAATCCTCATGTTATTTTCAAAAACAAGTTCCATTAGTGTTTTATTAAAAATGTAAAAGGAATATTTTTTAAAAAAAAATTATGATATAAAGGGAATTTTCTTTCCATGATTAATGATCAATGTTTTAAATATTTATTCAAAAATTTTCATGGTTATTTTAAAATAAAATTATCTCCATAATATTTTGGTAATTTTATTTTTTTTAAAGAAATTTTCAATCTATAAAGGCTATTTTCCCCAAGAATATTTTTAATATATTTTTTATTCATCAATTAAAAAAATAATTGATGTTATTGATTGATTATGTTTTTTTTATATATGTCCCTCGCATATTTACCTAAATTATTATCTCTTTCTTTTATGGGATAATACATTCCTTATGAAAATTTATCAAATTCCTTATTAAATTTCCTTTGATTATGATATGAATAATTATTACGTATCAAATTTTATTTCTATGGGTAAATATTATATTATTCCTTAGGTTTTATTTCCTTTATGTGTCACACATAAATCATGAACATTTTTTAATGAGTGTTCCCAGATAGCACTCCAATGCATTGTATAAAGCATTAGTATCATGATATTCCGTGTACAAGATTTAGTAATAAACGTAATACATAATGGGAATTTTTCCTTATTGTTATATTGTCTTCAAAGTTAGACGAGACTCATGTGTATGTCATGTTATATGTTACTACCATATTTCTTATAATAGTATGATCTTATGATACCATGTTCATTAAATTATGATTCCATGTGATTACTCATATACCATATTCTTTATGATATCATGTTATATCTTTGACCCACACTTTATGTTTTCTTACAATGTTTATTCCTTTTTTGAGATTCTTTGCTCGCCCCTTTTGTTATTGTATTCCCCATGCAATCGCAGGTAGTTTAGGATATCAAAAGGATTTAGGATATAATTGTAGAGAATAAAATAAATTGTTTTATTTTTATTATCAATTTTATGTTTTAGGATCCCAGTCTTCCAAAGAAACCATGAATTTATGATCCATTTGTTTTATTAGTGAATTTTTATGTCATAAATCATGTATTAATATGTATAAAATTATAGGGTCATAATACTTGGTATCAGAGGAAAGGTTTAATTAACCATTGGAAACTTCGATGAGAAAAACTCAGTGGGGACCCTAAGAATATGTCTAAGGATAATTCTATGGATTAAGTATGATGATAATTATATGTTTAGAAAAATATATTGGAATTTTGGTGAAGTTTAGATAGAGTGGTTTCTAAGTAACTACATACATGTCAAGATACTCCAATTGGATGTGTTTCTGGTATAGATGGACCTAGTGGTAATAAATCAATGAAAGGAATGTTGGTTTTGAAATAACTGTATCCAGACACCCGAAAACTATTGGGTTTGGTGTCGTAGAACCATCTTTTTGAACATTGATTTTATGAATATTTAATTTATTTTATATTAAAAATCTTATTACATATTTTTTATTGTTCTGTATGGCTATAATGTAATAATTCCCTAGAGTATTTTTCATATTAATAAGGCCATAGAAGTGCCCCACTATGATAATAACCTTAAAGTTATATGACAATATAATTTAATATAGTTCTGTGGTTGGATGAAATACTATGATAGGACACAAAGTATATAGACTATTAGGTGTGTGTACTCATAAGCAGACAAGACTTCTTCTAATGAAGTTTTCACTTTGTAATCTCTAATATGAGAGAATATGAGAGAAATCCCACTGGTAGAAATTCTTCATGTTTTGTTTTCATCATATATTCCTTTCTCTGAGCATGTATAAAGGTCCTTATACTTTAATATTACCACTAATATGTGTCATGATTCATGTATATAGATTCTCTGATGAAAACTATCATAGTATATGTTGGAGAGAACTATGGTACATTGGGTGTGTCACAAATGACATTTTATTCATGGATATTTCAAGCATGGATTTGACCCTTACATTTATTGAAGTTGATATCTCAACCCTTTGATTGAAATATAATTGTCTCCCTAAATTCCATGGCCATGGTATAATGATGAGTTTATTTCAGGTAGCCAAATAATGACATATTAAACATATCTGCTGATAACACTATCATGAAAACGGATTGATGAGATATTGTTACAAAGGGATTATATTACATTGTGAGTGTTCATATGTGGATGTTGTCATGGCAACATTATATTCTTTATCGTGGGTGCCTTGACCCATTTCTAGATAGTACTCTTGGACTATAGGAAAGTCTGCCTAATTCCAAAGAGAAAGAATCCTAGAGAGTGACACAATAATTGTTTCTTGGGGTCTCAATTAAATTCTATTTGAATTTAATTAATGGAATAAATATTATTATCAAGACCATGGAATAATTTTATTCAAGTAAAATGATTGTATAGATTTAATAAAATATTTTTATTTTATTTAACATTTAATAAATATTTATTTAAGAGAATAAATTATTTATTAATTTGGTTTTTCTATAAATGATAGTGGAGTTCAATCAGACAAAGGCTGGTTTGGTAGTAAAATAATTATTTTCAAGACTGTAAATAATTATTTTAATAGTTACCATAAGGAAAAATAATAATAATGTTTTTATCATTATGTGGTATGATAATTCATTTAGGATTCTATTTTTCACAAGTTGGCGCACCAAGAATAATGGTGATGTTATTGTGGTTATGTAATATGGATTTCCTCTAAGGTTATAAATTTATTTAATTTCTATTAGGCAATTACATATTTTAACTAAAACCCCATGTCATTAAATACACAACTACATATATTTTTCCATTATGCCCGGTGAACCAAATTGTCAGTGGTGATAGAATTTTTGAGAGAAAAAAATTTCTATCTCAAATCATCTCCTCTCCCATCTCATGATTGAGAGGTGTTATTTAAGACTTAAGAACAAACAATCATGAACCACGGATGAAAGACACTCTCTTTGTCATTCTAGCCCCCTTTGAATGAGTGGTGATGATTGGAGGCCAGAAGAGAATTTCTGTATCACTCCATGAGGGATTTTGGTTTGGATCATCGCAAGCATAACGAGACAATTTGGATGGGTCATTATGGAAGATCAACATCATCAACGATAAAAGTACCAAAGATCCAGGTATTTAATTTCTTTAGAAATTATATAAATTACTTATAAACTGGATTTTCATGATCCTCTCTCTAGGATATGGTGCCCATTCCATCTTTTTTTATATCATTGATCTTAATCCTTATATTCTAGCATTTATCATTGTATTGATTCTAGATTGTTCATCGAATATGGAAAAGTAAAATTTGGGACCCCCAACCACCCTGATTCCGCTGCGTCTAACTCTTTCAAGTGGTATCATAGTCGTCACATCATTGTTTATAATTATTTAAATAAATCATTGAAGATTTACACTTTAATAATTTAGTTTTTCAATTCATGTTTAATCATCCTTGTAATATGAATTTTGATATCTATTCTTCCACTTCTCCTTTCACATAGTTCTAATGTAAATGAATAACTTTTTAATTAAAATTAAACTATGGAACTTTTTAGGAGGTGGAAGTGATTCTGTCCAGGTAACATGATAGTACATATTGTGCATTCGAATTTACATGTAATGTAATCTTCCACACATTCCATGTAATTTGGATTACACAACATGTAGTTTTGTTCATTGCATCGGGAGTAATTCATCAATAACCCAAGATGTGTGGATTAATGAAATGCAGTGTTGTTAGTTCTTAAACAACATGTTGACCAAGTTAGACTGGTGCACGGTTAGTCGGATTAAAAATTGTGTGCCCACTAGACACAGCATGTAGTACCTTTGGGTCAAGGGCTAAACCTTGTATCCCTTACCTAGCTAATCTGATTGGTAACCATGTAACTTGGAGACAACACGTCATGTGGTCCACTAGATACACCTTGTTCAAAATTACATATCATGTAGATTCAAACGGGGTTTCACTGTGTTACCTCCATGGTTATGGATGAGAATCTCAGGGAAAATTATAAATATATTAAGATAAAAGGATTGATTAATTAAATAAAATAATTAATCATTTCAAGATTAATTTATCTTAATAATAATGATTAATGTATTGAATTCCAGTTTTATCAAATGAGTAATTTGTTTCATGTATGTGGATGATCTTGAGCTAGACCAAACCTTTGTATTCTATTTGTTTCCTTTTAATTTATTTAAACATAAATTTTTGGTATACATTAATTCTATCCTCATTAATATGTAGGGCATGCATACCCATGATTTCTTTTCTATAAACCGCATTTTACCCCTCACCTACATATGAGTTAAAAATCATGTGTAATGGATGAAACTACCAAGCTAGTGGAGGCGGTTCAAGCTGGAACCATGATGAAACCAATCCCATGAGATAGAAAGTTTGATAAGTGGAAACTTATAAACATATACCCAAAAGGTTCAAGGTGTTTCTCCCTTGGTCAGGGTTATTTTATCAAAATATAGATAAACTAACCATTAGAGAATATCATGATCACTCCCTTTACTTTATTTTATTTTTTTCAGTTTCATGGTTTATCATTATGGATGTGTTGTCGCAGTCACATAATTAATGAATTAAACAATTATGTAAGATGGAAATAAAATAAAAATTGATTTTGAATAAATAATATCAAGACATGGTTAATCTCTTATGTAATTTCTATTTAATATTAACAACCTCGTGACAAATATAATAAGAAATTTAGGCATAAAGGATAAAATTACCTCAATTAAATATTATGTCAAACTAAGCCTCCCACTACTTGAGTAGGGGAAAGACTCAATAAAACTATGTGTTTGAACAAACCTTTCCCTGACACTTAATTTTATACATGATGCCCTTTTGAATGTTGTGGGTTGACTTATCCATATTACATCAAGAGGAGTAGCACTTTCTAGACTTGGTGTAATATTGGATACTGGTGTTGAGGAAATCTAAGTCATGATTTTAGGATTGGGGAGTCCACTAGACAGATCAAGGAGCAGCAAGCCCATAATTGGAAAAGAACTACCTACTTAAACACCATCAAATAAGCAGAACAACCCTTATTGGAGTTATGCGAAGGGGAATATGGATCCGTTCCACTATAATTTTCCAGCTACTAGAAATTGGGATTACAACGGTGAGGGCCATTTAGACTTGATAAAATATTGGAATAATTAATACAGTTAATTTATTATCTCTCACAAAATGTAATCAAGAAAGTACTAATTATCTTCACTTTTACTTGAATAATTAAAATAAAAAAACCTTTCAACCACACTATCATTGCAATAAATACAAGATAAGGAAAAAATCATCACCAGAAGTTGGTTCTAGGAATGGATTAAACTGCTTCAGGTTCATTCTATGCCATGAATGAAAATATTATGTGGTGGAGTCCTCATTACCTAATCCATCTACACAAGAGGTGAGTGATGAAGATTTACTGGTCTACCAAAAAAATATGAATGATGTGGTCGATGTTTAATGTTTGATGTTATAATAAATGTCTGGTGAACTCATGAAGTCTCATGAAAACATGGATTCCTATAACATGATGGAGCACCTTCATGGACTTTACTAGGAGAGTGGAAGTTAAGAACAATTTGAGATCTCCAAGGAACTATTTCAGAGTAATCTTGGAGAGGGTTCCCCATTTGGGCCACAAATAGTCAAGCTCATTGTCTATATTGAGTTCATGGAGGTTCTAGGGTTTAAAACCCTCGAAGAACTAGGTACCGATCTCTTTCTCGAGTCACTCCCTATAATATTCTCTAGTTTTCTTATTAGTTTCAATATGAACAACATTGAGAAGTCTCTATCTAATCTTCTTATCATCATTCACCAAGTGGACAAATATATGAAGTGCAATAGGAATTCTGTTCTTATGGTGAATTAGAGGAATGAGAAGGCAAAGAGCATTAAGCCCAATGCTTGTTCACCCCCTTCCAGTAAAATAAAGATCAAAGGGGGAGGAAAGGGAATGAGAGGATATTTTTTCGCATGTCGCAAGAAGGGACATTGGAAGAAAAACTTTACCCGACTAAAGATGAAAGGGGAATGTTTAGTTGGATTTGTAATCGAATGTAAAATATATTTATAAAAACATGGTATTAGATACATCTTATGGTTCTCACATATGTATCCAAATCTTGAAACCATGTAGATTCCAGAAAATTAACCAAGGGGAGGTAGATCTACTAGAATCTAATAGAGATATACTTGTTGTTGTAGTTGTTGGGCACTACCATCCCACATTTCTGACTAAGATGATCTCGATATTAAAATGATGTTATTATTTTCCTTATGTAACCAAAACAATAATTCTGTATCCAGACATGATATATTGGGATTTATATTCAATGTCGAAAATGAATGTTTCTTCTTCTATAAAGATACCATTGGTTTTGGTAAGGCACATTTATATAACTGTCTTTAGGTTTTGGATTACACAAACCATGTAATGGAAATTGAGAACGAAACAACTTCACATGACTCATACCACACACAAATTTGGAATCCCCAGATAGGTCATATAAATGAGAAACACATGTAAAAGTTACATCAAGATGGATATTTATATTCTTTCAATCTAAAAAAACTTAGTGTATATCACAATGTTTACAAGAAAAAATGACCAAATCCCTATTTAGTGGGTAAGGTGAAAGAGCCAATGATATTATTGAATTGGTTCATACTGATGTGTGTGGACCATTTCCCGTTGAAGAATGTGATGGGTGATCATACTTAATAACATTTATTGATGATTTTAGTATATATATATATATACATAATGAGGTATAAGTTGGTTTCTTTTGATATGTTCGTGGAATACAAGAATGAAGTTGAGAACCAGCTTCGAAAAAAGATTACGATACTCCACTCAGACTAAGGTGAAGAATATCCTAATCAACACATCATTGATTACTTATGGGATTTTGGGATCCTATACCAAATCAGGCCTCCATAAACACCCCAATGGAATGGTGTTTGTGAAAAGAGAAACCACACCTTGTTGGACATGGTGAGATCAATGACGAGTCATTTAAGTCTTTCGTTATCCTTTTGGTGATATGTGTTATAAACAGAGGCACATATACTAAACAAAGTACCATATAAATCAATTCATGGTATTCCATATGATATTTGTAGTGAATAAAAGCTATGTTATAAAATTTACATGTGTGGGGAATAAAAGAGTTTTCCAAGGCCTCTTCAGGTAACGAACTCACACCCAAGGCACAATGTGTACCTTTATAGGATACCCTATGAAAACAATGGAATATTACCTATAAGACCCCTCAGAAAGAAATGTTATAGTGGAAAGACGTTACATATTCCTTGAGAGGGATCACATCTCCAAAAGATATAGTGGGATAGAGATAGACATCGATGAATTGGAGGCTCATGGTACACAAGATTTGGTTTAAGAGAAGATTCCACATAGCCCCGTGGAAGAAAGATCTATTACAGAGACACAGGTACTGTGTAAGATTACAAGAGAGGATAGAGAACTAGAACGATATGGTTTTCTAGTTATAGAGGATGGAGACAGATTATTAATTGATAATAATGATCCACTTACCTACAATGAAGCATTAAGTGGCCCAAACATTACCAAGTGGCTAGTAGCCATGAATTCTGCAATGGATTTCATTCACCAAAACCAAGTATTGATTTTGGTAGATCCTCCAGTAGATGTAAATCCTATTCAATTAAAATGGGTTTTCAAGAAGAAACTAGACATGAAAGGACAGGTCAGTACCTATATGGAATGACGAGTTAAAAAATGTTTTAAACAATGTCAAGGCATTGACTAAGATGAAACATTTTCACTAGTTTCAATGATGAAATCCATCATAATTATATTGGACATCACCGCTTACCATGATTAAGATATTTAGAAAACGGATTTCAAAACAGCTTTCCTTAATGGAAACCTTCAGGAAGATATCTATACTACAAAACCTAAAGGATTTTCAACTCCAAAGAATTCCAGTAAGATATGAAAGTTTAAAAGATCCATTTATGGATTAAAGAAAGAATCTAGATCATGGAACATTCATTTTGATAAATCTATAATGAAATTTGGTTTTATAATGAATGAATGTGAGACTTTTGTATAAAAATAGTTTAGTTAGAGTGTACTCATTTTCCCAAAAGTATAAGATGATGAAATATTACTTATTGGAATTGAAATACCAGTCTTACAGTCTACTAAGGAATGGTTGAATAAATGCTTCTAAATGAATGAATTTGGTGAGGAAACATAAATTCTTGGGATTGAGATTCATCTTGATATATCCAAGAGATTATTGGGCCTAAGTCAAAATATATACATTGACAAGATAATGAAGAGATTCACTATGGAACAATCCAAGAGGGGATTGTTTCCAAAATCACATGGAATTTATATTTACATTAAATGTTTCCTTGGAAGCATGTGGAACAAAATATAATGGTATGAATTCTATACACATTATTTATTGGGTCATTCATGTATGATATGCTGTCTACTAGGTTATATGTCATCGACACATTGGGTGTGATAGGAAGATATCAAGCTAATCAAGGTGACCATTGATGGATGGAAGTCAAGACTATCCTTAAGGATCTAAGGCGTACTAAGGATATGTTTTTAATTTATTGAGGATATAAGGAACTAGTCATCAGAGGATGTGAATATGATAGTTTCCAGACTGATCAAGATGACATGAAGTCACAAAAGGGATACATCCTCACTTGGAATGGAGGTGTTGTGAGATAGAAGAGCTAAAAGAAAGGTGTGGTCACAAATTATACTATATATTATGAGTTTATAATATCATATGATGCATCTAAATAATTAGTTTGGATGTAGATCTTCATCCAAGAGATGGAGGTGGTACCTAGCTATAAATATCCCATCACACTATATTGTTATAATACTGCAATGGTAGCTCTCACAAAAGAGCCAAGGTCACATCTACAGATAAATACATACAACATAAGTACCATATCATGAGGGATTTTTATTATATAGGTGAAGTTACAGTTATCATAATATCCATGGAAGACAATGTAGTGGACCCCTTGACTAAAGCCTTGACTCAGTAGAAACATGATTATCATGTGAGGACTAGTGGACTGAAAGTCATAGCCAGTTGGCTCTAGTCCAAGTGGGAGTTTGTTGGAGTTGGTGTACAAAAACCTACTATATGTACATTGATTACAAGAATATTTAATGTATTTAAATATTAAACATATTATTATATATTGTTCATTGTTTTTCATGACTATAATGTAATAATGTCTTAGAGTATTTATTGAATTAATTATGTCATAGTAGTTCCCAACTATGATGAAAACCTTAAAGTGCAATGAAAATATTCTTAAATATAGTTTAGCGGCTGGATGACATACTATGATGGGACACATAGTCTACAGACATTCATGTGTGAGTACTTGTATGTATATGAGACTTCTTCTCATGATGTATTGACATGGTAATATCCAAGATAATAGATTATGAAAACAGACCCACCAGTAGGAATTTAGTATGATTTGATTTCCTTAGGTATTGCTATTTGAGATCATACGAAATGGTACATAGACATAAATATTACCATTAATATATGTCATGAATTTCACTCGATGATTTTTTGATGAAAAAAATCATTCCATATATTGGTGGGAAGTAGGGTACGTTGGGTGCAACAAAAATGACATGTTATTAATGGATATATTGAGGAAGGATGTGTCACTTACATTAATGGAAGTTTATATCTCAAACATTTGATTGAAATACAACTATCTACCTAAATTACATGTCCATGGTAAAATCACGAGTTTATTTCAGGTAGTCAAAGAATGACGTATCAAGCATATATGTTGATGTCACTATCATTAAACCTGCTTGTTGTGATATTTTGAAAAAAGGATTATATTTCTTATTGAGAATTCATGTGGGGATTTCATCACTGTGACATTAATTTATTTATCTTAGGTCTCTTGACCCATTGCTAGACATCACTCTTGTCCTCTAGGGAAACCCTCTTAATTCCAATTAGAATGAATCATAGAGGATAACACACTATGTGTTTCTTATAGTGTTAATAAAATTATATTTGAATTTAATTAATGGAATAAATATTATTCTCAAGACCATGGAATAATTTTATTAAAGTTAAAATAATCAGATAAATTAAATTAAATATATTTATAATATTGAACACTTAATAAATATTCATGTACTAGTTTGTAAATAAAATATTTACTTAAGAAAAATTATTTATGTATTTAGGTGTTTTGTAAATGGAAGTTTATTTCAAGCATATCAAGCCCGTTCGGGAAGTAAAATAATTATTTCAAGATGGTAAATAATTATTTTCATGTTGTTAAATACTTTTGTTACTATTTGGCACAAGAAAAAATAATAATAACACTTTTATCATTATATGGAATGGGATTTCATTTGTGATTCTATTTTGCGAATGTTGGAGCACCATAGATAATAGTGTTATTATTGTTATTATGTAACATGGGTTTTCTATGGAAACTCTACTCCTTTTTACACGATTAAAAATGATTTATTACATAAACTTCACTTGATACAACATAGAAGATCGAGAGGTCTAGTGTATTTAGGGATTAGGATCATTACATAACACCATAAAACATGAAATACAACTTCTTTATTGAAAAAATAATTTATGTGACCACTACATTATCTCATAATAAGCATTGCATGGGATAACCTGAGGACTTACATAAGAAAAGGGTTAGCTATAAAGCTGAGTAAGGGAATAAACATGGAATAAAATGAGGAATACAATACATGTTAGACAATAAGAATATCAATGGATCAATAGAGACACATGAACATAAAGGCATGATAAATCATGATAATCATAACATTGATAAGTGTCACATACATAGCTTATTTTAAATGTATTTTTATTTTAATTTCCATTAAGGTTTTGTTTTGGGGGGTTTCCAAAGTTTTTATGGAGAGTAGGTGAGTTTTCATGAATTGGGCCAAACCGTGAGCCCAATTCCTGATTTAAAAATAAATTTTGTTTCTTTAATAACTTATTCATTATTTAATATTTGTCCCTCATTCCAACTCCTAAATGTCCTCCCCTGATATATTAACACCGAAATCAAAATTTGGAGCCTTTGGAAATCCATAACCAAGGTTTATATGGATTTTTATTTAAGGGATTGGGCTTGCCCGAAAGCCCAATTACAGTTTTAAAAATAAAATTTGATTAACTAATAACATATTCATTTTTAAGGGTTCTTCGGTGATTCAAAGCTCCAAACATGCCACTTGAACCCATACGCACGTCCAATATCCTCCCACCCTATTTTCAGCTCGATTGCATTGCGTTTTAGGTTGAAACGTCTAAAGAACTCAATTTTCGGGCAGATTTATAAAGGTAATTTGTTTCCTTCATAACTCCTTCAATTCTTACTCTTTTCCCCCATTAAAATTCATAAATGATCTACCTATCCTTGTTCGAACCTACCTTGAAGGTTTGCGTATTTTTAAAATCAGATACTGGTATTTTTGGGGATGATTTCTACAAGATATTTTAAGTAAGTTGTTCTCCTCCTTTCTTCTTTCAATTTTTTTAGGTTTACATCCAATGTACTTAGTGATTCTTACATTATATTTGAGGTTCCTAATGTCCAGGAATTAGGTTATAAATATTAGGGTTTTATCTTGTTTTTCTTGGTCTGAAATTATGGTTTTAGGTCTGGTTTACCTTCTTTGAGGTGCGGCAGCGGTGCGTTTGAGTTTTCACACAAAGGATTCAAGGGTTTCCTTGGTTTTGGTAGGTGATTCCATTGTGTATTAAATCTTTATGAATTGGCTTTTATTTTTATGGTGTTTTCATGCTTATTCAATTTTATTATTTCTAAAGAATATAGTTTTAGTGGTGTTTGTATTTAAAATGAATCCTAAATGCCAATTTCATGTGAAATTGGGGGTTTTCATAGAAATGTTTTATTAGTTTAATTGGGGATACTCTATAAGTAACTAGTTGATTTTATTTAACTATAATAGGCATAAAAGTACGATTTTTAATGATTTTTCCTTGTGTTTATTGCTGAAAAACCTGGTTTTAATGGTGTTGGTGAACCACATGAAATTTTAAGAGTTGTGTTGTGTAAAAATGGAGACTTTGCAAGGATGTCGTTTCTTGAACCATATGGGGCTGCCCTAAAAATGATTTTGTGTTTTCAATAAAATTTAGTAGGATTCCCTTTATGTTTTGGAAACATAAAAATGTCCACATAGTATGAAAGTGAGGTTTATAAGGATTTTTGTGTCCGAAACACTACGAGATTTTGAGGAATTGTTTTATGAAAAATACAAGTGTATTGTTGCATGTTTTAAGTGGTAAAAAATCTGATAGCTATTGTATTGGTTGTTCATGACCAGTAATGGTGTTTTATATGAAAATTTATTTATGTTGCATGCTGTAATTGATTGAGCACAAAAGGGGAATCCCAGGTACCTAGGTGGGGCGGATTTGTACTAGTACAGCTAGTGGACCGGATGGGTTTTGTCCCTGTTTCACATAGAATTTGGATAATGACAACTCTACCTAAACTATGTGGATGATTATTGGGGACCACTAGGTTATGGTTATGTTCCCTACTAGTGGCTCGTGCATGAGAAATGATTTTTCTATGGTTACTTTACACCGAGGTACGAGGTACATAGGGCCCAAGACAACCTAGTGCCTAGGGGTGTTACCAATGTTGTTGCTCATTGGATTTGTAGTATTTACACACGTATTAGGGTGTGTTTGGATGTAAACTATAGTATCAAATATTTCTATTTTAATGTGTTAATATTATGAAAATTTGGGATTGAAAACTATTTTCAATTTGAGGTTTCATTTCTTGAAATTTTAACACTACTTTTCCTTGCGTTTGAAAACTGCTTGCTTTTTCACATTGTATTTCTTACTCATTGGAATCATTGGGTGGTATCCTACAGGGCATAGGCTCACACCCTACTTACAGCCCTTGGGTGTAAGTAGACTTGGTTATGTTTGATTCAGGTAAAGGAAAGGCTAAGGGTGATGGTGGTTCATGGTGTTAGTTCCCATCCTTGGTGCGGAGTTGTGGAGATAGCTTGGGGGCGATGACCCTTAGTCATGTGGAGTCCTTGGGGATGTATTGATGCTATAATTATTTTTATTTGTACCACTTGTATTATCTTTAAACCAATGTACTCAGTTTTGTTTTTTACTTACGTCTTGTTTGTCTCAAAAATTTCAGATTTATATTATGGATTTTTTTTAATGTTTTATGCTTTCATACTCGGGTAAGTCGTTCCCAAACCTAAATTAATGATACCCAGGAACCTGTGCCAGCCCGTGGTGTTAGGGAACGCCCTTCGGGTCATGTCACGGGTTGGGTTTGGTGTTGGTTTTGGCAGTGACCAGATTCGGTTCGTGACAAAATGGTATCAGATGAGGTTTGCTACTTAGGTCATGTTATTTGGGGAAGAGTCAGGATAGTCTAGAGCTAGGATTGTCGGGACTTGAAATTTCAGTCATGGGTATTGTGCCTGGACAGCACACCTCATGATGAGATTTAAGTAACCATGGAAAGTATGGATTTATCAGAGTCCTTGGGTTTTCTTGGTTTAATGATGACTATGGTAAATGAAAAGAGAGTTGGGCAAATAATCTCAGTGAGCTCGCAGGGCCTGGAAAGCCATGTGGAGCTATGGATATTTCCCTTGAATACTCTCTGTGACGGCGAAGTGATTGGAATATGGCTTCCAACCATATGTCCAAGTCACCCACCGAAATTAGTTTCCTCTCACATTGTCTTGTGTCTCTTTGTTTTGGAATCTTGGAAACTTGGTTTTTTTAAGCAAAAAAATGACTTCACTTTAAGGAGAGTGAATTTTTGTAAAGTTATTTTTTTAGTAAAGTGAAAATGGTTTTATTTTTTTTATGCCTATAAATGAAATTTCAGAATTAATTCAAAAGGGTAAATTATGTGTTTACACCTCTTTTGAAAGTATGAACATTGTTAATCGGGGTTTTGAAAATATGTTTCTAGTGGAATTATTTTTTAAACCATGGAAAAGTGTTTTGGATTGAATTAAGTGTTCTAGAATTTTTGTGTGGGGGTTGAAGATGGATTTTGGGTTTCGTGACTACTGAACCAAAAAAAATGAACTTTTAAATCCTTGTCTTGAAATGAGAAGAGTTGTGTTCTTAATTAAATGGAGATTTATGACATGGTGTTTTTTATTAAATTAGAAGTGTTTTGAAATGGGTTGACATGTTTTGAAATGATTGTGAAAGGCATGAATATGTGCTTTTATTGAATTATGGATTCTTTTCTAAATGGTTGTGTCCTTATGATATGTTTTTTAAGATGTGAATTGGGATTCTGATCTCATTGTTAGCAGTTTTGAGAAAAAGGTTGGGTTGGTTGACCATTTGGTATTTGAAAAGTAGAAGGATGTTTTGTTTTACCCTTTGGTATTTCCATTAGTGACCACATTCATGGGGTTATATGGGATGATGGATGGTTGATGACATGACTGGATGAGTACTGGGATGGATATGAGGAGGGTGCCCGGTGTGGCACAAAAACATGCATTTGTCAGGCCCATGGGGTACCATTGGTGGATATGCTTACTGCTAAACCGGTTGTTTTCAAAGAATTGGTTTGAAAGAAAAACATGATGTCTTGATGAATAGTTTGGTATGGTTTGTATTATGGGTTTTTGAAATTTTTGATGTTGTGGTATGTTTTGAGTTCAAGAACCCCTTCTGTTTGAACTGTGTTTTGGGTTTGTGTTTGGTCGGTAAGCTGTGTGGTAGGGACGGTTAGTGGACTCTTTTGAAAAAAAAATTGGGATGCCTTTACGGTGGTTCCCTTCATGTGTTTGGATCTGGTTTGTGGCATGTTTTGACCAATGGACCAGCATGGTTGGGTCCTTGGGTTCTCTCATTAGATAAGGTATGCCCCCATTAAGGGTTAATATAACGACCCATACTTTACATACATTTTTATTACTTCATAATTGAAGCACAATTATTACAACATATAACAAAACCAATAAAGGACCGTATAGGTATAGTGTCTTTAGAAACTGGGAAACATAAACAACTGGTTCATAAAGCATCTACTTTGCCTCCCAATTATTTCATCATATCTAGAGTCCCTTTTTGGCATATTCTACTTAATAACCTTCTTCCTGACCTGGGGAAATAAAACATACAAAAGGGTGAGCTCAAATGCTCAGTAAGGGTAAACAAAAGAAATATCAATCACATCATATACATAAGCACATTACTTTTGGAAATATTAACCTGAAAAAGATATCATAATTTCATAACATGGGATAAATCACAGTAGTGAAATGTAATCCCAATAATAATAAATTAAAACATGAAACTTTGTGGCATACACACATAATCATAGAGAATCCTTTCTTATTAGTCAAGACTCATTTCCAACACTATCTTAGTGGATAAAGACCCTTTCTGAACAGAGTTCAATCCTCGTTTCAGTCCTGTTTCACTGAACTGGTATAACCTACCGTTCCAACCATGAATATCTCATGAGATAAAAAATCTTTACCCAATGAATTGGAGGGAGATATAGGTCCCACCCATCTCATAATGAAACCATTCTTATGTGTGCCCCAAAAATCATAAATCATACATCATTGAATAACCCATGTAATAAAAATGGAATTCTTAAACATCGTGACATCATAAAACAATTCATATAAGATAAATGAATTCATAAAAATAATTCCATCACAACATAATCAAATCAATGTAATGATAGGGATAGAATAAGAACCCAATATTATCTTAGATGGAAAATATTTTTGATAAAACACTTGAACTCCATTCTTGAGGAAAATATCATTTCTACTTCAAAAACACTTTTCCTTTATTAACATGTCATACAATTCTAAACTAAAAGAAGTTGATTAAAACTAAACTTGTAAACTTGTAAAGGAAGCATCTTGGAAATAATGTTTTAAAAATCCATTCATGCCGTATAAGTTAAAAAAACATTCTTCTCGTACTTTTGTTGGAAAAGTCAAAAAGTACCTCATACGAAAAACGAAAAAATATTCCTTTCATATATTTTACTAAAAACTCACCGAAGGGTAAAATTTGATATAAACTATAAATGTTACATTGTGAGGAAATATTGATGTGGATGATAAATATTCCCCATTAAATTCTGAAGTATAAACAATCTCGGATAAAAATTGAGATTGCGAGATTTTCCCTTACCTTAGGTCCGATTTGCTTCGTAACTGTCCGAACCTCCTGTATAATGATTTAAATAATGTCATTGACTTATTCCAGAATCATAACCACTGTTATGATATCATATATGGTTCACTTATGGCTTTATATTACCCGTTCTTTTGTAAATTCCACGTTAAAGAGCGTTTTTGTTAAAATCGTTTCATTTGTCGTCCGTGTTTTGACTTGTAATTATTCATATGATTACTTAGATCATGATTACATAATTACATAATATAAAACCTGATTTATATATAATATATATTCAGAATATATATATATATAATAGATCAGTAAATGGAAAGAAATACATTGTTCATGGAGACTGTAGACCGTACGTATGCATGAACGCTGTTTTTGTTACCTTATTGAGTTGAATGGAATTAAGTAAATGAAATACATATATATATACATAAATATATTATCATTATTATGTCATATATTTCATTATTTCTTATTATATATACTTTATAATCATTCATGAATGGTTAACGTGGAGAATGAATCTCATCGCGTCGTGGAGACGGTAGTCCGTACTTACGCATGAGCGATGATATCGTTCTCATGATCATCGAATTGTATTGGAGTGTATGTATACTATTTCAGAATCAATATAACTTTACAATAATCATATATATTCATTCTTTACACCATTATACCCATCCAATTAAGGTGGTGGTGGAAAATAGATTACACCACGGTGTGGAGACGGTATTCCGTACGTACGCACGCGCGGTGATTTCATTTTCCGTAGGATGGATAGATGGTAAAATAGGGTTGTTTCATACTTATAATAACATATCAGTATATTAGTGATACTTATTTTATTACTTCATAATGAAACAACTAATGAAGAAGAAGTGGAGGAATAAATAAAGTTGAAAGAATTGGTAACTGATATTACATCTTCTTTGAAACGCCTCTTTGAGATCTCCTTTTAGGGAACTAAATTGGTCTTTGAAGATGACCATGACCTCTAGGATGTTACTAGGTAAGTGGAGAGGAGATATTGGCAGGGGTTGGCTGAGCATGAAGGCTCAATGTGGTTTGAGGAAGAGGGGTAGGAGGTGCCCTTTTATAAGGGAGGAGAGGGGCACCTTTGGAATAACTAAAACTATTATTTTATTATAAAGTCAAATTCGGTTTTAAATAGCTCAAAATTGATTTATTTCGAAGATAAGGTGGGTATGGGTCCAAATACTCTAATACAATAGAATTTAGACAAGTTTAGGTTCCTATTTTAAACTTATCATTTAGATTTAACATTATGTTAAATAATCTTACTTTTACCGTGTCTTCTTGTGTTCTAATACTATAAGGTTAATAAACATACTATAAGAAGCCAAAAGAACCCCAAGTTGTTTATTATTAATATATATATCCTTATCTAAGTCATTTGGCCGAACCATAGATTTTTAGGAATAAAATAACTATTACTAATAAAATATTTGTTTTAAAAACTATTTTATGTCAATTTTGGCACTATTTAGTAATTTATTTTTGTAAAAATCATAACAGAATGATTAGTTCGAACAATGTCAACTAAATCAATACTAACATGTCATATTGACCTAGAAAATTAGTTTAATTCATAAAAAGTCTCAAATTACATTTATTTTGGTGTTTAGAACATCGATTATGTCAATATATTATTAATAAGATAATTACTGCATCATCATTGTGTCATAAAAAAATTAAATTATTTAATGTCTAAAAAATTACAAATAAAATATCATTATGTAGGAAATATTTGTATCTTTCTAATGAATATTTATAGTCGAATTTATCTTATGTATAACCCCATATTAAAAATGATTTACTTATTAAACATTGATTTTAACTATTTTAACCCTTCTTTAAATAAATTAATAATAAATGTCCTAATCTAATCCAAGTGGGCCAAAATGGTCATATTCTATTCATAAGGTTGTTTTTTGTCGAATTAAACTTGTCCAATAGAATTAGGACATGTGTTAGGGTAATAATAATATCATTTTTACCCTTAATTACCCTATTTACTTTTAATCGTGGTAAAAAAAGTAAAAAGGTACTATTCACCAAAAATTATTTTCATCTAATTGAACCACATTTTAGTCCGTGATATTAACTGTGTCTCTCGGATATTCAAAATTCCACTCAAAGAAGTGGTAAAATTATGTTTTATAAAAAATTCAGTTTTTTTAACTACCACTTAGTGGTTTCACTATTCATCAAAAAATGAAAGTTTTCAGAAAAATACCAAAAATTAGGCCTAAGATATATTTGATAATATGAATTCAGAAATGATGTATATTTTACCAAATTCAAAACATATCAGTTTCATTAATTAATTTAAAAATTAATTCCCGTCGTCAAAACAAATAGCGTGTTCTTAAGAGATAATAACTATCAAAAGATTGACAGTTGTTTATGTCTGGTTTAAATGTGAAATTACATCTAATAACCAACATTGTATTAAATTGTAAAAATATATTCTAAATATACTTAAAAACCAATAAAATTAATAATTTATCACTACTAATTATTTCTATTAAAAAGCTTGTTTTTAATTAAAATTTAGTAATTTTCACTATTCATCAGAAAATCAATGTTATCCGAAAAGTACCAAAATTTTACCCTAAGCTAATTTCGATATTCCAAATCCAGAAATGAAGTCCATTTTGAAATATAAAAATTAAAAAATTTCAAAAAGTGGTTATTACTATTCATAACGGCTAGTTTTAATAATATTTTAATAGCATATCGTTGTTTAGTGAAACTCGGTATTGCGTAGTACACACGCTATCGAGGAAGGTCGTGATTGCGTGTAATGCAAGGAAAGTCAAGGATACGTGTTTTGTAAGCTCCTTTTGGTGTAGCATACAACACAAGACATTAATTAAATTAAAAAGAATATTTTTCATAAAATCTCGGGGTGTTACATTCTACCCCCCTTAAAATGAATTTCGCCCTTGAAATTCGTCGGTGTTATAAATGGGTTTCTATTCGAATGTTTCTTTAATAAAAACCCACATCGTAAAAAGGAATACCAAAACCAATCTTTAAAAACAAAAGTATGAAACGTAATTGTTACCCAAATAAACTAATCACTAGGTTTCCACATAGGTGATAATATGGATATGGAAGGCAATTCTAACCATCATGTTCTGATGGAGAGTGGTAGAGAAAATGGCTATAAGAAATCCAGCAATCAAAAAGCCATAAATTTGTGACAATCTAATGTACCATCTGATTCATCAGATATAAGAGCACTAGGGCAACATTTTGGTTTTCAAGATCATTTCCCTAAAGTTGATGAAATTGGAATTAGAATAAATACATTCGTGATTTTGGTATAGCCTCACCATTTGTCGTCCTTTGGACAATTTCCACTTCATCTCTTAAATAAATTAAGTTGAATTTGTCATTCATAATGTGTTAGCAGATCATGTGATAGAATGATGAGTCATTCCATCTGTCTCAAACATAAGGTTAGAAAAGTTATCAAAAAATACATAAGTCCATCTATAGTGAGATTAATCATATATGGTTCCTAAAATGGACTTATAGTTCATATATCATACTGCTTAATATAATAAAACTAGTTTCTACTAAACAGGGACTTCCTGTAGGCCAGTGGTAGGCGATAAAAGCCAGTCGCACTTCGGTTGTGGGTTCGATTCCCACAGCCTTGTCCGACGCGATGGGCTGTCGCCCGTCCTGCAGGTTGTACTTTTTCTAAAACTATATTACTATAACATCCCATCAACAATATAGAAAAAGTTTTATCGTTATACAATACTAACTTATGTCCAACATAATCCATTCCAATCTTTAGGCTTATCTAAACTACTTCGGTCCAAGCTCATAGTATAAAGAAAATGATCACGTGAATGACATCATTTATCCCCCATATATCATAAGATATATCTTGTTGGTCAAATTACAAACATGTGAATACCTTAATCATGTATTCTCTTAAAGAATTAATATCCATTGAACCTTAGTGAAAACATGAATGCAGTAAAAAGTTAACACTTTCCACATACCAAAATCCTCAAAATTCTATATCCTCAAACCATGATATCACTTAGTCCTTATATCAATCATGAGATCATGAATAATATCAAACATATTAGATTCTCTTTATCCCTTCATTATGTGAATATCATTTTCTTTACAAAAATATGTCAATCACTTTTCATGGATACCGATGCCATAAAATTATTGAAAACCATAATAGACAAAAACATAAATATTCCAATATTCCACGATACTATATACAACATTATTCTGGAATCCCATTACATAAACACTTAATCATTCCACCACATCGTTTTCATATTCAACATCACCAATAGTGATCGCATATGACTTCCCTTTCTCCTTTTCCTTAAGTTGTTGCTCATATCTATCATCACTAACCCTTGGATTAGGGCATTTATTAGCATAATGCCCCATTTCCTTGCACTTGAAGCATTGAAGTGTTGTTGGTGCGTTCTCTGTAGTCTTTTCTTTATTCACATCATTAGAAAACCTTTTTCCATTACTTCGACACTCAGCTGCTCGATGACCTTTTTTTCCACACTTAAAAGATTTTCTAGTCCCTTTAAGACAATCTCCACCATGATTCTTTCCACACTTTGAGCATAAGGAGACATTTATCTTCTTTTCACCATTATTCTGAGATTTCTCATTTAACTACATCTTTCGTTTCTTGTCAAAACTATGAGATGGATAAGTAACACCAACTTCCATTTCTACCTTGATAGCACAACGCACAACTTATTCATTGCTACTGATGTCTCTTATAGCTAATTCCCTTCGAAGACTTGGTTTTAAGCCACTGAAGAATTGATCAACATTACTTTCAGGTTGGATGATCAATCCATATGCATACCTTACAAGACTTGTAAAATTCACTTCATATATACCAACAGATCCATCATCCTTTTTCTTTAGTTCAAGAAACTCCTTATCCATCTTTGTTCGAAGAATATGAGAGAATTACTTATTGAAAAATAAGTTCCTGAACTCGTCCCATTCCATGGACTCAATTTCATCTCTTGGACTCATATTCTTGATAATATTCCACCATTGATCAACATCACCTTCCAAACGATACACTGCTAAGATGACTTTATCATGTTCAGAATATTAAAGAACTGAAAATATCTTTTCAGTAGTACTAATCCATTTTTCAGAAACAAGTGGATCAGAAGACCCACTGAAAGAAGGTGGACGTTGCCTCATGAAGGACTCAATAGAATATTGTTCCCTTATCTGCTCATTTGGAAGTCCAGAATGATTCATAGCTTGTGTAAGTATAGCAATAAGATTTTGCACTCAATCTCCCATAACATTTGTTTGTTCAGGAGGACAATCATTGCATTGCCCATCATATCTTCCATTATTGTGAATCATCATGTTTCCAGCCATTTTCTAAAACCCAAAAAGAATAGTGTGAGAGGCAAATAATCATAATAAAGGGGGAGTAACTTCAATATCCAACATCCTTGGTTTAATCTAATATAGTTACCATAGTTCTACGACTATATCATATAAGTATACTTATCCTTAGGGACATCCCTAGACATACCATAGACATATCTATAGGGATCTCACTAACGTTTTCTCATCCTAGTTTCCAAAGGTTTTCTAAACCTTTCCTCTGATACCAACTATAACGAACCATACTTTACATACATTGTTATTACTTCAGAATTGAAGCACACTTATTACAACATATAACAAAACCAAGAAAGGACCGTATGTGTATAATGTCTTTAGAAACTGGGAAACATAAACAACCGGTTCATAAAGCATCTACTTTTCCTCCCATTTATTTCATCATATCTAGAGTCCCTTTTTGGCATATTCTACTTAATAAACTTCTTTCTGACCTGGGGAAATAAAACATACAAAAGGGTGAGCTCAAATGCTCAGTAAGGGTAACGAAAAGAAATATCAACCACATCATATACATAAGAACATAACTTTTGGAAATCTTAACCTAAAAAAGAGATCATAATTTCATAACATGGGATAAATCATAGTAGTGAAATGTAATCCCAATAATCATAACTTAAAACATGAAACTTTGTGGCATACACACATAATCATAGAGAATCATTTCTTATTAGTCAAGACTCATTGTCAAGACTATCTTAGTGGAAAAAGCCCCCTTCTGAATCGAGTTCACTCCTCATTTTAGTCCTGTTTCACTGAACTGGTATAACCTACCATTCCAGCCATGTCCATCTCATGAGATATAAAATCTTTACCCAATGAATTGGAGGGAGATATAGGTCCCACCCATCTCATAATGAAACCATTCTTATGTGTGCCACAAAAATCATAAATCATACATCATTGCATAACCCATGTAATAAAAATGGAATTCTTAATCATCGTGACATCATAAAACAATTCATATAAGATAAATGAATTCATAAAAATAATTCCATCACAACATAATCAAATAAATGTAATGATATGGATAGAATCAGAACCCAATATTATCATAGATGGAAAATAATTTGGATAAAACACTTGAACTCCATTCTTGAGGAAAATATCCTTTCTACTTGGAAAACACTATTCCTTTCTTAACATGTCATACAATTCTAAACTAAAAAAATTTGATTAAAAATAAACTTGAAAACATGTAAAGGAAGCTTCTTGGAAATAATGATTTAAAAATCCATTCATGCCGTATAAGTTAAAAAACATTCTTCTCATACTTTTGTCGGAAAAGTCAAAAAGTACCTTGTACGAAAAACGACAAAATAATCCTTTCATATATTTTACTAAAAACTCAACGAAGGGTAAAATTGTATATAAACTATAAATTTTACATTTTGAGGAAACATGGATGTGGATGATAAATATTCCCCAGTAAATTCTGAAGTATAAACAATCTCGGATAAAAATTGAGATTGCGAGATTTTCCCTTACCTTTGGTCCGAGTTGTTTCGTAAGTATCCGAACCTCTTGTATAATGATTTAAATAATGTCATTGACTTATTCCAGAATCATACTCATTGTTATGATATCATATACGGTTCACTTATGGCTTTATATTACCCATTCTTTTGTAATTTCCATGTTAAAGAGCGTTTTGGGTAAAATCGTTTCATTTGTCGTTCGTGTTTTGACTTGTAATTATTCATATGAATACTTAGATCATGATTACTTAATTCCAGAATATAAAACATGATATATATATTATATATATTCAGAATATATATATATATAATAGATCAGTAAATGGAAAGAAATACACCGTTCATGGAGACAGTAGACCGTACGTACGCATGAACGATGTTTTCGTTTCCTTATTGAGTTGAATGGAATTAAGTAGATGAAATACATATATATACACATAAATACAGTATCATTATTATGTCATATATTTCATGATTACTTATTATATATACTTTATAATCATTCATGAATGGTTAACGTGGAGAATGAATCTCATCGCGTCGTGGAGACGGTAGTCCGTACGTACGCACAAGCGATGATATCATTCTCATGATCGTGGAATTGTATTGGAGTGTATGTATACTAATTCAGAATCAATATAACTTTACAATAATCATATATATTCATTCTTTACACCATTATACCCATCCAAGTAAGGTGGTGGTGGAAAATAGATTACACCACGGCGTGGAGACGATATTCCGTACGTACGCACGCGCAGTGATTTCATTTTCCGTAGGATGGATAGATGGTGAAATAGGGTTGTTTCATACTTATAATAACATATAAGTATATGATTGATACTGATGTTATTACTTCATAATGAAATAACTAAAGAAGAATAAGTGGAAGAAGAAATAAAGTTGAAAGAATTGGTAACGGATATTACCTCTTCTTTGAAACGCCTCTTTGAGATCTCCTTTTAGGGCACTAAATTGGTCTTTGAAAAAGACCATGACCTCTAGGATGTTTCTAGGGAAGTGGAGAGGAGAAATTGTCAGGGTTTGTCGGAGATTGAAGGCTCAAAGTGGTGTCAGGATGAGGGGGAGGAGGTGCCCTTTTATAATGGAGGAGAGGGGCACCTTTGGAATAACTAAAACTATTATTTTATTATAATGTCAAATTCGGTTTTAACTAGCTCCATATTGATTTATTTATAAGATAAGGTTGGTATGAGTCTAAATACTTTCATAAAATAGAATTTAGATAAGTTTAGGTTCCTATTGTAACCTTATCATTTAGATTTAACATTAAGTTAAATAATTTTACTTTTACCGTGTTTTCTTGTGTTCTTATACTATAAGGTTAATAAACTTACTATAAGCAGCCAAACGAACCCCAAGTTGTTTATTATTAATATATATAACCGTATCTAAGTCATTTGGCCAAACCTTAGATTTTTAGGAATAAAATAACAATTAAAATATAATAATTGTTTTAAAAACTATTTTATGTCAATTTTGACACTATTTAGTAATTGATTTTTGTGAAAATCATAACATAATGATTAGTTCGAACCAAGTTAATTAAATAAATACTAACATGTCATATTAACCTAAAAAATTAGTGGAATTCATAAAAAGTCTCAAATTACATTTATTTTGGTGTTTATAACATCAATTATGTCAATATTTTATTAATAAGATAATTACTACATCATCATTGTGTCATAAATAAATTAAATTATTTAATGTCTAAAAAATTAAAAATAAAATATCATTATGTATTAAATCTTTTTATCTTTCTAATGAATATTTATAGTCGAATTTATCTTATGTATAACACCATACTAAAAATGATTTACTTATTAAACATTGATTTTAACTATTTTAACTCTTCTTTAAATAAATTAATAATAATTGTCCCAATCTAATCCAAGTGGGCCTAAATGGTCATATTTTATTCCTAAGGTTGTTTTTGGTCGTATTACACTTGTCCAATAGAATTAGGACATTTTTTAGGGTAATAATAATATCATTTTTACTGTTAATTACCCTATTTACTTTTAACCGTGGTAAAAAAAAAAGAAAAAAGTTACTATTCACCGAAATTTATTTTCATGTCATTGAACAACATTTTAGTCCTTGATATTAATCGTGTCTCTCAGATTTTCGAAATTCCACTCACAAAAGTGGTAAAATTATGTTTTATGAAAAATTCAGTTTTTTAACTACCACTTAGTGGTTTCACTATTCATCAAAAATTCAATGTTTTCAGAAAAATACCAAAAATTAAGCCTAAGCTATATTTGATATTATGAATTAAAAAATGATTTCTATTTTACCAAATTCAAAACATATCATTTTCATTAATTAATTTAAAAATTAATTCTCGTCGTCAAAACAAATAGCATGTTCTTAAGAGATAATAACTATCAAAAGATTGACAGTTGTTTATGTGTGGTTTAAATGTAAAATTATATCCAATAACTAACATTGTATTAAATTGTAAAAATATATTCTAAATATACTTTAAAACCAATCAAATTAATAATTTATCACTATTAATTATTTCTATTAAAAGGGTTGTTTTTAATTAAAATTTAGTAATTTTCACTATTCATCAGAAAATGAAAGTTATCCGAAAAGTACCACAATTTATCCCTAAGCTAATTTCGATATTCCGAATCCAGAAATGAAGTCCATTTTGAAATATAAAAATTTCAAAATTTAGAAAAGTGGTTATTACTATTCATAATGGCTAGTTTTAATAATATTTTAATAACATATCGTTCTTTAGTGAAACTCGGTATTGCATACTACACATGCTATCGAGCAAGGTCGCGATTGTGTGTAATGCAAGGCAAGTCAAGGATGCGTGTTGTGAAAGCTCCTTTTGGTGTAGCATACAAAAAAAGACATTAATGAAATTAAAAATAATATTTTTCATAAAATCTCGAGGTGTTACAGTTAATGCACAACTGAAGTGCAACCCGTTTTGTTTCGCCATTGGAAAATCCTCCAGTTGATCAATATAAAGAATATTTTATCGAACTTTTTTTATTGAGTATACACCCATTAATTTCACTGATTCTTGGATCCTCTTGTAGTGGGATAGTGCTTGTGGAAGGTTGAAAGAGACCTTAGTTTCTTAAGTTTCCTGATTCATCAAAGGTGGGAGTGTTCTTTCATTGTTAGTATGGATGAGTGTCTTGATGGTGTCTAAGAGGGCCTCTGGGTTCTTTATAGTTTCTTTGAAGAAAAAGTTATTATTAAACCACCAATTTTGAGATTTCGGTCATGATAGGATATTATGTCCTCTTTTTGGACTTATCTATTGTTTAGGGACTTTGAATATGGCTCGTTCCATGTATTGTTTCTATCAATCGCAAGGGTCATGTTCGGTGACACATTGTGACGTTGTGTTTTCTTTTGACCATAAAGGTGAAGGTCACACAATCCTTTAAGGTTCTATGTTATGTTGGGATTATGTCTCCCTTGGCAAAACATCAAATCCTCTATCTTAGATGAAGGTGTTTATACGTGTCTTTCCCTTCTGTTGTTTCTCACCCAAAGAAACAAGTTGTGATGTGTGTGCATCATCGGATCCCTTGTTTCAGTGAAATTTCTGTTTTTGGTAAAGTGTGTTATGTCTTGATGAACCAATCATGGTATGAGGTGTAGTTGTTTGTGGCACCGAAAGAAGAAGTTCCACATATGGGGTTTCAACAGCCTAACTGTGTGGCCGAAGATGCTTCAATATTTTGAGCTCCATCCATAGGTCCTGGAGAGAAGCTGGCGTGTAGTCAAGGGAAACACCAGTGTTGTTTATACCCTTGTACAATTTCATATCCTCCGTGTGAAAGATAGAAAGTGTTTAAACCTATGGTTTCATCATCTTCCTTCTGTTGTTCTCGTTCGGTGGAAATAGGTAGAGGGCCTTGTACCCATGTCATCGCCTAATGTCTTTCCCTCCCACGTTGGATTCCATTTAGTCATTGGAGAATGGTTGGAAATTTGGATAGAAAGTTTGAGCACACATTTTTTGTATGATTAGTAGTGATAGTTTCCTATGAATCCACGTGGAAATAATGATCAGCATAGTTAGTGCACGGTTTCCCAAACTGTGCGGACTGACCCTGCACCCTTCCCAAATATTAAAAAAATGGGTCTTTCTGTGTCGGCCCATGCTGATCAGTTAAGATGGTTGGTTCTTGTGGTGGGAAGACCCACTGTGGGTATCATGTATATTATTTTGTAAATTTATAATTTATGTATACCCCTTGTACTAGGGAGTCTGTATGGGCCTCCCCTATTAGTGTCTTGATTCTGTCTCAAAAAAAAATTAAGTTTTCTCTTACGGTGGGGAGCCCATTTGTGTCTCTTCATACGAGTAACTCATATTTTTCCTTGGTTTTGTATGGGAAGTATGTATTATCATTTGGAGATATCTAACTACCTACATCTTACTTTGGTAAACATTGATATTAGAGAGCGACAAATGGTTTAGTTATAGTAGGGCAAATGTAACCTTGTTCGATGTTGTTGTTTATTTGGGTAAATTGATTGAGTATTGTTCAGATTGTGTTTGAGGAGTTTTCGTTTGGGATAAACCCTGAATGTTCTTGATTCTTTCAGGAAAGTGGTGTAAGTCAGGTTTGTGAGAGTATTCCATCTTTCATTAATCACTGAAGGTGTTAAGGCCTTTGGGGGAGAAACCTGGCAAGAGAGTACATCTTGGTTTCTCAGTTTGGGTTGGTTGTTGCTTTGGCCTTACTGTGACTTTCCGGGGTGGAAAGTTTTCATGGTGGGGAGAATTTTCACATACATAGCTTATTTTAAATTTATTTTTATTTTAATTTCCATTAATTTTTTGTTTTGGGGGGTTTCCAAAGTTTTTATGGATAGTAGGTGAGTTTTCATGAATTGGGCCAAACCGTGAGCCCAATTCCTGATTTAAAAATAAATTTTGATTCTTTTATAAATTATTCATTTTTTAGTATTTTTTCCCTCATTACAACTCCTAAATGTCCACCCATGATATATTAACACCAATATTAAAATTTGGAGCCTTTGGAAATCCATAACCAAGGTTTATATGGGTTTTTATTTAAGGGATTGGGCCTGCCTGAAATCCCAATTCCAGTTTTAAAAATAAATCTTGATTAACTAATAACTTATTCATTTTTAACGGGTTTTCGGTGACTCAAAGCCCCAATCATGCCCCTTGAACCCATACACGCGTACAATATCCTCCCACCATCTTTGCATCTCGATTGCAGCACGGTTTAGGTCGATACTTCTGAAGAACTAAAATTTTGGGCATATTTATAAAGGTAATTTGTTTCCTTCATAACTTTTTCGATTCTTACTATTTTTCCCCCATTAAAATTCCTAGATGATCAAACTATCCTTTTTCGATCCTAAATTGAAGGTTTGAGTATTTTTAAAATCCGATACTGGTATTTTTGGGGGAGAGTTCTACAAGATATTTTAAGTAAGTTGTTCTCCTCCTTTCTTCTTTCAATTTGTTTAGGGTTACATCCAATGTACTTTGGGATTCTTCCATTATCATTGAGGTTCCTAATGTCCAGGAAGTAGGGTATAAAAAATAGGGTTTTATCTTCTGTTTATCGGTATGAAATTATGGTTTTAGGTCTGTTTTACCATCCTTGAGGTGCATTGGTGGCGCGTTTGAGTTTTTGAAAAAAGGATTCAAGGGATTCCTTGGTTTTGGTAGGTGATTCCATTGTGTATGAAATCTTTGTGAATTAGATTCTGTTTTTATAATATTTGCATGCTTATTCAATTTTATTATTTTGGAAAAATATAGTTTTTCTGGTGTTTGTATTTAAAATGAATCCCAAATGCCAATTTCATGTGAAATTGGGGGTTTTTCATTGAAATGTTTTATTAGTTTAATTGGGGCTACCCTATAAGTAACTAGTTGATTTTATTTGACTATAATAGAGATAAAAATACTGTTTTTAAAGATTGTTCCTTGTGTTTATTGCTGAAAACCTGGTTTTAATGGTGTTTGTGAACCACATGAAATTCTAAGAGTTGTGTTGTGTAAAAATGGAGACTTTGCAAGGATGTCATTTATTGAACCATATGGGCTGCCCTAAAAATGATTTTGTGTTTTCACTGAAATTTAGTAGGATTCCCTTTATGTTTTTGAAACTTAAAAATGTTCACATAGTATTCAAGTGAGGTTTTTAAGGATTTTTGTGTCTGAAAAACTACAAGATTTTGAGGAATTGTTTTATGAAAAATACAAGTGTATTGTTGCGTGTTTTAAGTGGTATAAAATGTGATTGCTACTGTATTGGTTGTTCTTGACTAGTAATGGTGTTTTATATGAAAATTTATTTATGTTGCATGTTGAAATTTATTGAGCACAAAAGGGGAAGCCTGGGTACCTAAGTGGGGCGGATTTGTACTAGTACGACTAGTGGACTGGATGGTTTTTGTCCATGTTTCACTTAGCATTTGGATAATGTCAACTCTAACTATACTATGTGGATGATTATTTGGGACCACTAGGTTATGGGTATGTTCCCTACTAGTGGATCATGCACGAGAAAGGATTATGCTATGGTTACTTTATACTGAGGTATGAGGTACATAGGGCCCAAGACAACCTAGTGCCTAGGGGTGTTCCCAATGTTGTTGCTCATTGGATTTGTAGTATGTACCCATGTCATAAGGTGTGTTTGGATGTAAACTACAGTATATAACATTTATATTTTATTGTGTTTATATTCTTAAAGTTTTGGATTGAAAACTATTATCAATTTGAGGTTTCATTTCTTGAAAGTTTAACACTACTTTTCCTTGCGTTTGAAAACTGCTTGCTTTTTCACATTGTATTTCTTACTCTTTGGAATCATTGGGTGGTATCCTACTGGGCTTGGGCTCACACCCTACTTACAGCCCTTTGGTGTAAGTAGACTTGGTTATGTTTGATTCAGGTAAAGGAAAGGCTAAGGGTGATGGCGGTTCATGGTGTTAGTTCCCATCCTTGGTGCAGAGTTGTGGAGATATCTTGGGGGCGATGACCCCTAGTCTTGTGGAATCCTTGGGGCTTTCTTGATGCTATAATTATTTTTATCTAGACCACTTGTATTATCTTTAAACCAATGTACTCAGTTCTGGTTTTTACTTAAGTCTTGTTTGGCTAAAAAATTTCATATTTATATTATGGATTGTTTTTAATGTTTTATGCATTCATACTCGGGTAAATCATTCCCAAACCTAAATTAATGATAACCAGACACCTGTGCCAGCCCGTGGGGATAGGTAACGCCCTTCGGGTCATGTCACGAGCTGGGTTTGGTGCTGGTTTTGGCGGTGACCAGATTTGGTTCGTGACAATACGTGGGAACAACACTTAACATTGAATTTTCATTAGATAAGGCTCATTACACATGGATAATGAGTAAACCCTAATTGCACATGAAACACAAGTAAACCCTCATTTTACTTGAATTATCATGATTCAACACCCATTTGACATTACATATCGGGATACTATACTTTACCCAATGCATTGGAGTGCTATTAGGGCACACCCTTTTTAATCATTTCATTTCATGCATATGTTTACCACATGGATTATAAAACACGAATTTTTTAAATATCATAATTTATTCCACAAAAAAGGAATGTGGTATTAATACATGAAACCCTATAATAAATTAGTAAATTTTTATAATGGTGAATACCCTAGATAGAGAAATGGGCATGGTATTCACTAGACATTGATTTTGGCTTGGAAAAACCTGGTGCTAATTCGGCAGCATAACGACGTGACCTAAGAATTCATAAAAATGGTTTATGAGAGATAAATGGGTGTCTCATAATATGTAAATGAAATTGATAGTCAAGGAGTCATATATATACATGTCTCAAAAATTTTAATGGAATTTATATTCATAATTCAAAATAATTTCTTGAATGTTAATGAGGAGAGATAAATTTCTTTCGGAATTTTGGCATAGTAACTGGGGTACATGGGAGGAATTAATGAGAGATAAAGGGTATCTCTAAATATTCAAACATTAATAGGGAAGTATGGGGGAGGTTCTAAATTATATCCACACATTTATAATTGAAAATAAAAGGGCATAACAATTAAAGGAAACTTGGACATAAATAAGGAATGTAAGAACCCCTTACTTTGAAGTGTGATCCCAAAGGCTTGGGAGGGGATTGAGAGAGGCTTCTTGGGATCTTGGGGCTCCTTGTGGGGATTTTGGAAAGCTTAGGGAAGAGTTTGGACTAAATCCAAAGGCTTTGAGTGAAGAGGAAGCATGAGCTTGGGTGTGTTTATATAGGAAAGGAGATGGAATTCTTTATTATTTAGCTCTTGGAAACCTCACATTAAACTAATCAAAACTACAAACCATCCCATGGGTTTTTCCAATGATATTTAACAATGTGGAGTAGATTACTATATTTTATAAGTCCAATGCCCTAAAATCTTAAAATAATTGGATTTCTTATGTGGGGGTGAGTCACACTCTCAAGAAAATCAATTTAAAATGCTAAAATGTTTTATAAGTCGTGCAGGGTCCACTAAATCTTTGTAAAATAAATACAACACACCTAAAATCAAATTATTTTAATGTAAGAACATATATTGGCATAAAATAATGTTTATATTTTTTTATTACATCACTATCGGGTAATTATGTTGTCATAAAACACATTATACATTTAAATGTTGTTTAATTATTACCCAAAACATTTGATTGTCTCAGAAAATTGTGAAACATTCACCATTGAATAATTTCGACAACCGGATTAATAAAATTCATGGGTTTTGACAAAAACATCTTTCAAATATTAATAAAAACTACAATTGAATTAATAAAATTATATGATCATTTATATTTAATAAAAATTGATTTAATAATAATAATAATAATATTTTATTAAAATATTATTTAATTAAAAAATCCATTAATTCATGAAAATATATTTCTTGGTTGAATATTAACTAAATATATTATTTGTGCTTTAAAAACTATTTACAATGTAAAAATATTAAAATTAATGTATATTAATTATTATGTACAAATTTAATTCACATATTCATAGTGCTAAGGTCTTATCACATAACCCCTTGTAACACTCGCATAATACTGAAGGGTAAGGTGTGAGATGGGGAAAGACTCTTGGGGTGGCTCGGATAACATCAGTCGAGTGGTAATCTCTATCAACTTTCACATCACTTGTTGGAGGTTCCTTTCAAGATTAACATGTTGAAGCTTGAATTGTGCTTGGTCAAGAGTGAAGCCCAATTATGCTACCACCTTTTTATCGACAACAAATGACCTTCGTATGAAGCAAGTCTATGGGATGAGGCCATCGATTCCTCTATCTGAGTAAATTGGATTTTTTATAGCCCTATATTTATACTAATCATGTGATCACATTTCAAAGGAAATATTAGAAGTGGTCAAAATTTTTTATGGTATTTTAAAAAATCTAAAAACATAGAACCAAAGATGTGAATATTTTATATAACCATTTTACATAATAAGACTTATAATCAGATCAAGAGGAATTTCATTAATGAACTATTGGGTTGTTAAAATCTTTCCCCCCATAAGAAGTTTCAGCCTTGATATTTTTTTCCCACACTAAAACAGATTTGGAAAAATTTTCTTCATCACATCCTTATATTCCCATGTCACTTCTTCTAACTTTTGGATTCACCACAAAACCTTGACAAGGGGCATTGTATTATTTTGTATATCTTTTTCTCAACGATCTAAGATCTTCACTAGCTGCTCCACATAAAAATGATCATCCTCTCACTATAATACCTTTGAAGATAGTATATGTGAAGGGTCTAGTATGTACTTACTTAGGATGGATACATGAGAGACATAATTTACATTGGCCATGGTGGGTGGAAGTGCTAGTCGATAGGCCAAAGCCCCTACACAATCAAGAATATCGAAGGGGCTGATGAACCCCTGATTTAACTTCCCCTCCTTTCCAAACCAAATAACCTTATTCAAAAAAGATATGCATAAAAATAATATGTCTCAAACATTAAACTCAAGGCCTCATTGAAATTTATCTTCATAACTCTTCTGCCAACTCTGGTCTTCCTTGATATTTTTTGGAATTGTTTTCACCTTCTCTACTATTTCTTCGACCATTTATGGTCCTAGAAGCTTACTCTTACCAACATCATCCCAAAATGCTTGTCTTCTTCTTGTCTTCCCATAGAGTCCATCATAAGTTTCCATTCAAATGATCTAGTGGAAACATTTTTTACAAGAGAACTCAACTAGAGGAAAATGTTGATCCCATCATCCTTTGAAATCCATTGATAATGCTCTAAAAATTTCCTTGAGTGTTTGGATATTCCGCTTAGATTGGCCATCAGTTTGAGGATGATAAGCTATACTGAATTTCAGCTCATTATCCAGAGCATGTTGAAGACTCGTCCAAAACATAGAGGTGAATCTTGGATCTTCATCAGATACAATAGATAGTGGTACTCCATTAACCATTACCAGTTACCTGATATATATCTGTGCAAGTTTATCCTATGGTAAATCCTTTCAAATTTCAATGATGTGTTCAGACTTTGTAAGATGATCCAAAACAACCCATATTTCATTGTTTCCTTTGGATATCTTTAGAAGTACGGTGATAAAGTCCATGGTGTTGTTATCCCATTTCCATGTGGGTATGGGAAATGGTTGCATCATCCCCTTAGATTTCTACCTCTCTACATTCACTTGATAACACACCAGGCACTTTGATGTTTACTCATTGATCTCTTTATTCATATTATCCCACCAATAATTCTCTCAGAGAGCTTGGTACATCTTTGTGTTTCCTAAGTGAATAGAGAAATTTGAACTATTCACATCATCCAAAAGTTTCTTTTTCATCTCCAGAGTTGGTGGAACACATGATCTTTTCCCAAATCTAACAATTCCTTCTTCATTAACATTGAAATCCAAGGATTTCCCTTTGCTGATAGCTTCCACTTTCTTCTGAATTATTACATTATCCTTTTGAGCATCCATTAACATTTCTAATAGAGATGGTTGAGCAATAATTTGTGAAAGGATTGATGATGTTCCCTTCTATATGATTCCCGTGTCCATATTCATCAAAGCTAAGAAGATTAGATCCTTCACAATTATGATTAATGATAGAATTGTTGGATCTATTCTACTTAGGGAATCCCCCTCCTTGTTCGCTTTCCATGGGTGGTAATGGAGTGAGAAGTCATTGTCTTTGATCAGCTCTAACCATCTTTGTTGGCACATGTTCTACTCTTTCTATGTGAATATATACTTGATGATTTTTTGGTCCAAATATATTTCACACTTCTCCCTAAAGAGATAATGACGCCAAATTTTTAAAACAATGATCACCGTAGAAAACTCCAGATCATGTGTTGGATAATTATTCTCATGAACATTCAATGGACATGATGCATAGGCAATGACTCTGAAATATTTCATCAAAACACAAATTAGACCCTTCTTTGAAGAAATATATAATACCACAAAAAGTTCTCCACTTGGGGGTAAAGTGAGCACAGGTGCAGTGATAAGCCCCCTTTTCAACTCGTTGAAGCTTTCTTCACATTCATCACTCCAATAAAACTTTATTACATTCCGAGTTAGCGTGGTATGTGTGTTGGAAAATTGTGAGAAATTTACCACAAATCATCAATAATATCCAGATAACCTCAAGAAGATACAAATAATTGTTACCGATGTGGGCATCAACCATCCCTCTATTGTAGTTGTCTTGGAAGGATCCATAGATATCCCATTACTTGTGATGATAAGGCCCAAGAGTTACACCTCCTTCAAATAGAACTCACACTCGTTGTACTTTGCATATAGCTTCTCCTTTTTCAAGGTCTCTAGTATAGTTCTTATAAGCTCCAAATTCTCCTCCACGGTTTTGGAGTATATTAGAATATCATCTATACATATTACAAACTATTTGTCAAGGTAGTCTATAAAGACTCTGTTAATCTTGTCCATGAATATATCTGGAGCATTAGTGAGTCCAAAAGGCATTACTATGAATTTATAGAGCCCATATCTTGTAAGAAAACTAGTCTTGGGGATATCTTCATTCTTAACCCTTACTTGATAAAATCCTTACTGCAAATCTAACTTGGAGAAGTATTGTGATCCATGAAGCTGATTGAACAAGTAATCAATTCATTTAAGAGGATACTTGTTCTTTATCCTAATTTAGTTGAGCTCACGATAATCAATTAAAAGGCGCATTGACCCATCTTTCTTCTTAACAAAGAGGACCGGTGTACCCCATGGTGAAGCACTTAGGCGTATAAACCCTTTATCCAGATTCTCCTGTAGTTATTTCTTTGGCTTATGAATCTCAACAATAGCCATTCTATATGGAGTCTTGGATATTGGGAATTCCCCAGGTATAAGGTCAATGGATAATTCAACATCTCTTCTAGGAGGTAGTCCAGACAATTCCTCGATAAACACTTCAGCGAATTCCGTCACAAAATGCTTTTCTTCAAGGATGGTTGCTTCCATAGAATCAATCATCTAAGCTAAATACATGTGCTCATAAGGAAATATTATCCATGCTTGAGACGAGGAAACTAAATATAATTCATCCTCATCCTTGCAATTGTACAGAATCATGGATTGATTTTCCACATGGGGAGTGATTTCCCTCTAACGACAATTTATGTTGTCTCTATATAAGGAAAGCCAATCCATGTCGATAATTGCATCAAATTATACTAGAGGGAGTATGAAAAGGTTTTCCAGAAAGTTCAATCCATATATTGTGATAGGGAAGGAGTTATATTCATGGGATGCAATGATTTCCCCATTTTTCGTACTCATCGACATCTTTACTTCCATGATTTGTGGTGGTGTTGGTAATGTTATAATAAACATTCAGGATATAAAATAATGCACAGAACTCTGGGCGATAACCCTACCTTTCACTTTTTGATTTTGGTTCTACTCTATCTGATATATATATAGGGATGAGTACGTTAAATCATTAACACATAAATGTGAATCCAAGGTCAAAAATAGATGTCTTATAAATAACATTTATTTCCTTAACTTATGAATCTATATGCCTTAATCTATGTTATTCTTGATCTACTTTCTAACATATATTCTTATGGTATTTTTTTTGATTCCCTCAATAATGGTTCATACTAATCTTGTTAATTCACAAAAGAATATCCCCTGGGAGTGTTTTAACCAAGAGTGAAACAAGGCCCGTTGTTGTGTACCAGGATACCCTAGGTCAAGCCTGAAACTATTTGTTGGAATTTTTACTCTTAGGAAAATTTGTGCTAGATCCACTTCTACCTGCTTGTATCTAGCTAGGAATGTATTTTCTTGAAAAACCACTTACTCAATACTCACCAAAATTTAGGTATGTTTTTATTTTAATTAGTCTTATCACTAAGGATTTCACTAGGGTTTTGAAATCCTATTCCTAAAAATAACTAAACCTATCCTCTGATACCAACTATGGAAACCTTCATCTTTATTACACACTTACACATGATTTATTACATAAACATTACATAATAAAACAAAGAAGATCAAGAGGTCTAGTGTATTTGGGTATTAGGATCATTACATAAAAACATAAAACTTGAAATACATTATCTTTATTGAAAACATACTTTACATGACCACTATATTCTCTCGTACTTAGCATTTCATGAGATAACATAGGGACATGTATAATAAAAGGGCGAGATATAAAGCCCAATAAAGGAAAAAACATGAAAAAACATGAGGAATACAATACATGTCGGACAATAAAAATATCAATGGATCACATGAGAAACAAGAACATAAAGTCATGATAAATCATGATAATCATAACATGGATATGTGGAATCATGGAATTAGTACGAGTCAAGGATCATTGCACTTAGAGCATTAGTAAACCCTCATTGAACATTAAGAATGAGTAAACCCTCATTGCACTTGAATTAGCATGATTCAACAACCTTTTCACATGATGTATCAGGATACTATACTTTACGCAATGCATTGAAGTGCTATTAGGGAACTCCCTTCATAAACATTTCATTTCATGCATAAGTGTGCCACATGGATCATAAATCAATGATTTATTAAAAATCATCATTTATTCCATGATAAAGGAATGATTAATTCATAAATAAACACTATAATCAATAAGTACATGTGAATAATGGTAAATACCCTTGATAGAGAAATGAACATGGTATTCACTACACAATGATTTTGTCTTGAAAAAATATGGTCCAATTTCAGTAGTATGACAACGTGACATAAGAATTAATAAAAATGGTTGATGAGAGATAAATAGTTGTATCATCATATGTACATGAAAGGATATTTTCTGGGGTTATATAGATACATGTCCCAAGAATTTTAATGGAATTTAGATTCATGATAGAAACAAATATCTTGAATGTAAATGAGGAGAGAGAAATTCCTTTCAGAATTTCGTCATATTAATGGGTGTACATGGGATGCATTAATGAGAGGAAAAGAGGATATCCCATTATTATAACATTAATAGGGTAGTCTGGGAGAGGTTTTAATTCATACCCCAACAATTATAATTGAAAATAAAAGGACCTAACAATATAAGGCAACTTGGACATAAATAAGGAAAGTGAGAATCCCTTACATGGAAGTGTGATCCAAAAGTATTATGATGGGCTTGAGAGAGACTTCATGAGAGATTAGGGAACCTTAGGAGGATTTTAGAGAGATGAGGGAAAAGGTTGGATAAACTCCAAAGGCTTTGAGTGAAGATGAAGTGGGATCTTGGGTTGGTTTATATAGGAAAGGAGAAAAAAATCATTTTTATTTAGGTTTGGGAAACTTCACATTAAACTAATCAAAACCACAAACCAGCCTATGATTTTTTACCATGGTTTATGAAAAATGGGATTTGAAAACAATATTTTATAATGCCAATGGTCTAGCTTCTTAAAATAATAGGGTTGCTTATTTGGAGGTGAGTCATAGTCTCAAAGAAATCAATTTAAAAAGATAAAATGTTTTATAAGTCTTGAAGGGTCATATAAAGCTTTGTAAAATAAATCAAACAAACCTAAAATCACATTATTTTAATGGTAAAACATATATTTACAGAAAATATTTTTTATAGTATTTTATTACAGCTCTATTGGGTCATTATGATGTCATAAACACATTATATATTTAAAAGGTATTTAGTTTTTACCCAAAATTTAGAATGTCTCAGAAAATTATGAAAACATAATTGTTGGATAATTTCAATGTATTGATTCCGAAAATAATATACATTGTATCCAAATAATTTTCTAAATATGTTAATTTTAAATTTCAGTATAAAAACTGACATTTAATGAAAATTCATGGGTTTTGACAAAAACAAATTCAAACCTTATTAAAAATTACAATTGCATTCATAAAATTATACGATCATTTATATTTAATAAAAATTAATTTAATAATAATAATATTTTATTATAATATCATTAAATTTAAAAATTCACTAATACATCAAAAATGAATTTCTTGGTTGAATATTAACAAAAAATACTATTTTCGCTTTAAAACTATTTACAATTTAGCAATAATAAATGAATGTATATTCATTATTATATAAAAAAATAATTCACATATTTATAGTGCTATAGTCTTTTTTACATAACCCCTTATAACAGCCACATAAGACCCAAAGGTATGGTGTGCTATGGTGATAGACTCTTGGGGTGGCTCTGATAACATCGCTCGAGTGGTAATCTCTATCAACTTCCACATCTCTCATAGGCAGTTTTGATCATGCTTAATGTGTTGAAGCTCAGCTTGGGATTGGTCAAGAGTGAAGCCCAATGATGCCACCTCCTTTCCGAGCTCTAACAAAAGGGCTTCATATGAAGCAAGTCTATTAGATGAGGCCATCACTCACTTTTTCTGAAAATATTGGATTTGTCAAAGCCCTATATTTATAGTAATTATTTGATAACTTTTCAATGTCTATATTAGCAACGGTAACAATTCATAATAGTATTTTAAAAAATCTAAAAACATAGAACCAAAGAAGTCCATATTTTATATAAACATATTTCATAATAAGACATTGAATCAAATCAAGAGTAATTTTTATTAATGAATTTTTTGGTCAGTACATTTTTTCTAAGGTTATGAATGCATTTAATAATTTTTATGAAATTAAATATTCTAACTGAAACTCTATGTTGTTAAAATGGAAGGTGCGTCTATTTTCCCATTATGCCTAACGATCAAAATTTCCGATGGTGGGAGAATTTTTTATCCAAAATAAATTCCATATAGAATCATATCCCCTCCCCTCTCAAGAATGAGATATGTTCATCATGACTGAAGAATAGGCGGTCAAGAAAGACCGATGCAAGAAACTCGCTTTACCTAGCTACCACCCAAAGAACGAGTGGTGTCGATCAGAGGCCATCAGAGAATGTGTGGATCCCTGCTAGAGGGATTTCAATGTTGATCCTCTCAAGTGCTACGAGAGAATCTAGAAGGGTCATTACGGATGATCAAATTCATCAATAAAAATGTATAGAGGATACACATATTTAATTTATGTATAAATTATATAAATTAATAATAAATATGATGTGTAAGATCTTATCAGTAGGACCCCACACCCTTTTCTTATTTTGTCGATATCTTTCATCATAATCTGCGGATACAAGTGTTTATTATCATAAAGATCCTAAATTGGTTATCTATTATAAAAACAAAATGTTGGGACCCACACATCCATACTTCTGGGGCATCTGAAACCTTCAACAATAAGCCTTACTATAAATGTGGTTTGACACTCCGGGGGGATATTATTTTGAAATTCACAAAATATTTATTAACAGTCTTGAAGGACATGAATATATGATAACTATTAGTGACCTAGTATAAAACTAATGTGTCATATATGGATAATTTTTCATGATTTATAAATACTATAAATAATTTTTCATGATTATGTGGTCTACCACTATGAATATTATTGCTCATTCTATTAATTTTTATCTAGGTGAATGGATGGAACTAGAAGAAATCATGTTAAAACTGAGTGTGGTGGTAACTTCAGTGATTATGAAAACCTCAAATAGATTATGGTGGTAGAAAAATATATTTTCACTATTCCTAATAATCTATCATGATATATGATCAACAATGTAAACTTTGGTTAGAATCCTCACAAGTCCAATAAGAGGAGGAAGCATGTTTTTTGATTGTTTGTGTGGTAATGAACATAGTATAAAGAAGATTTAGATTCCTACATGTCAAAAACATGGGAAAAGTCACCTATAAGATTATCTCAAATATAGGGGGATGTTATCTATGTGTAAATTGTTGGGCATGTATTATCTCAACAATACTCAATAAATCTTATTGATTTTGATGCTCAAAAATACCCTTGTTTGTTTTACTAATGATATTTTTTTATGTGTATTTTAGGAAATTAATATTACTTATAATTCTAGTTTTGTAATTATACCAATTCTTTTTATTCATGTGGAATATTCATCAAAGTTTTCAAAATGATCCTAAGAATATTTATAAAACATTGTTCATTCCCTACGTTGAAGAACATAGTGTAAGAAACAAACCCTATGTTTGAATTAAAAATTATGTTTAAACATTAGAAAATATAATTTATAAACCATAAGTTGATTAAAATCTATGGATAAAGAACATAAATTTAGATTGAACATTACATTTTCCCAAAAAGAGAAATTATGGTTAAAGAACCATACATAATTATGGAACCCAATTTTGAGTAGAAAATGTGTGGATCATCAAACATAATTTTGTGATTAACCCTTTATTTTCTACAATAATTTTGGGGAATGAATGAAAAATATTTTAAACCTATGTTTTTTATTTTTTTCATTTTATAAAGGAACACTACATTTTAATTTTAAACATCAGAAATTTGAATTTATTATTTTATCAGAGTTTCGTGAAGCGGTCCTTGTGGAATTTCAAGCAGATTTAAAGATCTTTTTTAAACAATTTAAAGATCATTTTCAAACGATTAAAATCTCATTATGATCAATTCAAAGAATAATATTATGTAGAGAAATTCGCTCATATTCTTAAGAGAGGTTATGACTACTCTGAGTTGTCTTATGAATTTGAATTCTCACGATTTATCAGGTAATTTTTATAGATCTGGAATTGCGAAGTAGGCTCTCTAATTTATTTATTCTATCAGTGTATCCATTCAATATATATGTATGTGATTAGAATAATAAAAAGTTTAAACATTTCTATTCAATTTTATTCTTTTTAAGACATTTTAAAAATCTACTACCACAATCGAACAAACCTTGTTATCTACAAAAAACTCAACACTCTGGAAGTATGCATTTTTGGGATCTTGTATTTTCTATATGTTTACTACTGCTAATATTTTCTAGTTTTATTACAATATCTATTGCAAACATATTTCTTCATAACTAATATTTCTTGAGTAAAATTGTTTTTCAAGAAGAAGATGCATCTACTGTCGGTTGATGGTACAATTGTGAAGCTCAATCAGAACCCTTTTATCAATATCTTATTTATTGAGAGGTTCAACTTCTCGTACTCATTTTTGGTGGAGTATCATCTTCTCAATTGAAGCTGTAGTTATTCAGTTATCTAATGAAGAACCAAAAGGATTTTTTTTTAGCATTATTTGTAAAGGTGTCAACTTCTTGTACTCAGTTGTGGATTTGTCTTATGATATGAGGACCTGAGTTGTAAAATTCACCTAACTCGCAGAGAGAGTAATTAGTAGAGTGGGATAGGATATATTTGTTCCAAAAACATCTATAAAAAGTTCTATTCTTTATTTATATATTATCCAATTCTCATACAGTCATATATAATATAAATATATCTTATCCGAATAATCTATAGTTAACATCAAAAGGTAGAATTGTGAAAGATTTTGAAAATACACAATTCACCCCCTCTTGTGTATATTTGTATATTCTGACCTAAAAATTTTTATTAGAGGATATATTTTGAAAAAATCTATAACAAGATAAAAGTATATGGTCTATACAATGAATACATTGACTAATCAAAGAGAAAGAATTTCAATGGTTCTTTCTCCTTATTTCAATGGTGAAAATTATGGATGCTATAAATTACAAAGAATTATCTCTTTGAAGAATTTGGGATTTAAAGTCAACTAAAAGATCATTATTATTTATATAAAACATGAAAATCATGCAACTTGGACTAATTCAATAGTGGTTGTGTATGAAATGAGTTCTAAACCTATGCATGCTATTATCTGTAGCGTTGGAATAGATTAATTCAATCATGTCTCGCAATATCTTACTTCTTATGAAATGTGGTAATCCAATGTAGTTTCCCATGAAGGAAAAGATAATGTAATACAAATGAGGTTTGAAATAGTTAAGACCAATGACATATGCAACAGTAAAGATGAAATTTAACACATTTATAATTCTTTGTTGATAAATTATCACTCAGATGAATGGAAGGCTTACATATATTATCAATAATATTACAACCTTAGGTGATCCTATAAAACAAGAATATCAATCATTTAATGTACTGAGACTGATAACTACTATATGGAATGTGATATCACCTACAATTCAACAATAATCACCTATCAAAAATCTTACAATGAGAGAATTAATTGGGACACAGATGATGTATGAAGCTGAAATGAAATATGAAGCCAAAGATCATAAAGTATTATTAAAAAAGGAAAATAAATCTCCTAAGGTAACATCTCAAAATCAAATAAAAAATAATAAAGAATGAAATCATAGAAGAAAAGAATTCAGATACATCTGATTTTGAAATACAACTGGCACAATTAGATAGAAAGTTTTGCATGTTTTTTAAGAAGAAAAAATGATTCAGAAAACAATTTAAAAGGGGTGATAATGAATTAAGTGAAGTTAGATTATATGAATGCAAGAAATTAGGTCATATAATATCTTAATTCCCTTAGCAAAAAGGTGAAAAGAGAAAGAAAAAAAATAAATATAAAAAAATGATGATTATGAACAAAATCGAAAATTAGATATGAAGGCCACTTGGAGTGTTTATGAAGACTCCATCAGCTCATCATAATCTGATTCAGAAAAGGAGTAATAAAATATGAAAGAAAATATGTGTGTTTGGTTGAAGAATATAATGAAACAGGTCACAAAAAATGAAAATCTATATTGTATATGGACTGTGGATGCTCCATGAATTTGAGTGGAAACTCATTAAACTTCAACTCATTAACTCAAATAGATGGTGGTCTAGTCACCTTTGTTTAGAATTCCAAAGGAATGGTAATTGGACATGGAATTTTTTGAGATACAAAAACTATCTCATTAAAAAAAGTATGGTATGTATAATGGTTGAAGCACAACATGATAAGTATCTCTCAACTCAATGATGATTGATATTATGTTGATTTTTATAACAATTCTTACTCTATATTTAAATATAAATTGCTTAATTTTAGAGAACCAAGAACTGATAATGTTTATACTTTGGAATTAAATTACTTGTGTAACAGAAAGAGAATTGTTTATCTTCTAAGATAAATAGGTCATGGATCTATAATAGGATACTTGGTCATTGTAATATTTATGCTTTACATAAATTATCTAAGAACTAGTTAGTTTATGATTTACCTAGTCTTAAATTTTATGGTGATAGATTCTATTATGCATGTCATATTGGAAAGAAAACAAATCTTCGTTCAAATTATTTAACAAAATTTCTACATAAAACCCTCTAGTACTTGTCCACATGGATCTGTTTAGAACATTAAGAGTATAAATATTGGATGGAAAATTATATGCATATGTTTTATTTAATGATAATTCTAGATTGACATGGGTCTATTTTCAAAAACATGACCATGCCATTATGAAACATCATATTTATTTTGTTTTTAATGTTGATTTATAGTAAACTGAAGACCCTAGTTCATCTTTCAAGGTGTATTGGTAGTTTATATTATATATTTTTAATAATGTTTACTAAAAGAGGATGTGATTTTGAAAACAGTTTAAAGGAAATAACTTATTAAAAATAGTTTAATATTTGAACGACCAAGTGGATTTTTAAAAATATGAGATAAATGGGTCATTTTTATTTCACTACAAACATTTCATGTTCATTGATCATATTGATTCATTCAATATTTGAGTATTTATTTGGATTAAATTAAGTGGAATCCTGATTAATTCATAATATTTTATTTTAATACTTAAAGAACAAAACCTTGATGTAACAATAATATTGTCATGGTCCAGAACATATGCATCAAATAAGATCTTTAAAAGTATATTGTAATTTCAAGAACATTGGTAATAAAATAATTCTTGTTCTGTCCAATCGGAACAACAAAAATCACGCACTCAAAACCTCGCACTGGTCGGTTACAAATTAAGAGAATAAATATCACATGTATCAACACTAGCATTGAAAAATGAAATCATGTGAGATACTTGGAATGAAATGTTTAAACATAAAAATTACTCCAAACTAGTAGCAAATATCTTCATGGGAACTCCCTTGACATGTTTGTAGCTCCTTCACAATGAACACACACCATTTAGCCCGACATCAAGAAGAGGAAGCTCGGGTGCATCCCCTTATTCATTTCAGCTATCCCTATGAGGATAGGGAGATCTAGTGCCTCAATGGGGATTAAAGTAATCCTTTATAACTTCAATTTTTCATCACTTCACTCTCTTGGTTTAACATAAAATTGGGGAGCCCAATGTGCCATTTCATATGAAAATTGGAAGGTGGTTTTGAGCACCCTGATTTCCATAAACAACTAGGCCCATGTTTTTCGATGGTCATCTAGTCCTATATCACATTAAAAAAACAAAAAATTTGTATCGCCAACTCTGACCAGTCTCCACCAAATATTTGGTGCCATTTGGATAATCAAATTTTGATATATTGACAGAACACATCACACCACTTTTGACTTTGTGTGGATTCGGTGTAACAGATATATCAGGTTGTTTGGGCCACAAGATTTCCAAATGAATCTTGGTTTCATTTGGATGAAATGTATCCCAATGAATTTTGGACCAGCCCTCAAAATATGCAACCCATTTTAATTCATGGTTTAGTAGAAATGTGCAGATGATTCCACTAGTTTTCATGGATCCTGCGTAGTTTATACAATTTTTCTTGGATATCATCATGGGCCCTCAAAATCACCTGCACCTAAAATGGAATTTTCAAAAAAAAGTAACATTGAAATTTTTAACTATAATAAAAAATGAATCAATCCTAATGTGAAATTTGTAATTATTTTTATAATTTTCAATGTAAAACTAGTTTAGCACAGTGTTTTAAGGGTGAAAATGAAATAGTGAATCATGGTCGATCAAACCCCCACACCTAAATGTTTTAAATCATGGGAAACGTAATATACAATAACCAAGTTTCATTCCTAAATCGAAGGTGAGAAAAGTTAAAATATTCTTTTGAAATTAAATTCATCATGTCTCGTTTATGAAATCAATTTTCCTATCATTTTTTTCTTCTCCCACATTCGAATTTTTTTGACATTATTTTTAAACCCATGAAACATGTCACAACATACCACACTTAGAAATTTTCTCACATCACTCATAGAACATATGAAAGTGGAGTTATTCTCTTTTACATGAGTTTATGTGATCTAACCATATTCTTTCCAAGATTATGTGTTCTCTACCGGAAAAAAATAGTGTCCAAATCAAGGGGAATTTCAACTTGTTGTTCTGAGGTTCAAGGGATGGTAGGATTTATTATGCAAAGAAATATGAGGTAAAAGAGGAGGTTTTAATCTCTTATGTGATGAACATGTCACAATTCATCGTGTGTTTACAATGAATGGACACATTCATCCCCCCACAAAGTGTATCACATAAAAATCACTATCCCCATAGTCTATTTGTGTGGGTCACATTTGATCAGTGAATAATAAGGAATAAACATCTTCTTTTATCCATTAGTTTTTTTTCCTTTTGTTGTTTTTTTCAATGTACAAAACGTTTTTCTTGTTATGAAATTTTCATCGGTGAAAAATGGGGAAAATTTGTAAAAAATGATATAATATGGCTTCTGAACCCACTTCCCAAGGAAAATGTAGGCACCCTTTCTATCAAACCACAAAAATGATTTATTCCTAAAAATTCCCATGGAAACACCCTATCCCCCCACATTATGAATTTAAAATAAGAATGAACACAATAGATGGGTAGGTAGTGCTAACTAATCTTGTAATGTAGTTACTTAAAAAGAATTTCATGGTCTCTAAGGATTAAGAAGGGTAAAATGACATGGTGAAAACAAATAAAGGTTAATTATACAAAGGGATTTTCAATGAATGATGTGCTCTATCATGAATGTAGCACACTTGAATCTTATGGATTCTAATAGAATCAAATAATGTTCAAGATTCTCTATAGGACCTGAGACTCACTAGAATGTGATTAAATGGATGAATATGAAATAAAAAGATTATATTGTCTCTCAGGTGAGAGATTAATATATTGGTTAGTGATAATGAGGAATAGGTTTCAAAAATACATTAAAAACCTAAGAATGATTTGAAAATATAAATTCTAGAAAATTATTCCATATCATCATTCCTTTAAAAAACATTTTTCCAAAAAATGGAATTTTCCACATAATCTACTCATGAATGAAAAATGATTTGGAATTAATTTAAAGCGGGAAACTTTTTTCATGATAAAATTAACATCCTGTCATAAGAGCGACAGATAAAATAGAGTTAAAGTGACAATACTATTAAACAACTTAGAAAATTAAGAAAAATAATGAATATTCTGAACTAACCTAGGAATATACCCATCCCCCACACATATATCATGCAGTCTCCTCACTGTAATAAAATAGAAAGTGTGACTGAAGGAAAACAAATAGTGGGTGTTATTGGTATATTTCTTATTGAACATAGATTTCCACCATCAAGAACATCTGGAGGGCTTCATAAAAGTGCTTTAGCCGCTACCCATTGATAGTGATGGTTTGCTTGGTTTCTTCATTTTGAACTTGAACAACACCGAGTGGAGATACATTAGTAAAATTGTATTGTGCAAAACAGTGGGAACAAATATTACCTGGATGAAACATAATCCATTCATTGTAAAGTACGAAACGATGAATGATAAGGTAGACATGGGCTTCCATGGTTCTCTCCTTAGAAATCCTAGAGTTCTCATATTAATCTCTATGAATTTCCTCCAACTCGTGTATCTAAAACTTCATTTGAGAACCTACACCAGAAAGGTTATAATTCTATTTTCTAGTTGGATAATAGGCCCAATGATCAATATCAACAAGGAGGTGAAAAATCTATTAAAAAACAAGCCTATAAGTTGACATTCCAATTGGGGTTTTAAAGAAGTATGATAAACCCATAATGAATCATCAAGTCTAAGACTCCAATATTTTCTATTAGGTTGAACCTTTTTTCATGTTTTTTTACCACTCTATTTGAAACATCGGATTGAACATTGGTCTATGGATGATATGCAGTATACACTCGATAACTGACCCCATACTGATGCCACAGTGATTTTAATTTTCAGTTGTAGAAATAAGAACCCTGGTTACTAACAATAAGCCAAGGTAATCCAAAACTACTGGAGATTTGGGTTCTAAAAATCCCACAATACTATTGGAATTATCAGTCCTTGTGGCGTGTTCTTCTACCCATTTTGAAACAAACTCCACTACCATAATAATGTAAAAGTTCCCAAATGAATTGGGAAATGGTCCTATAAATTCAATGCCCGAAAAATATAAAATTTCATTAAAGGGAAAGGGTTTTTGTGGAATTTCATTTCTTTTAGATACATTACCCATTCTTTGACATCAAATACATGATTTATAGAAGTCATTGGAATCTCATAAAAGTGTTGGCCAAAAGAGACCCGAATCAAAGACCATGAGAACAGTCTATTGAGAACCAAAGTGGCCCCACAAGAAAGATTGTGTTAGAACCTAAGGATTGATTGAAACTCTCTTTAGGGAACACAATGCCTAAGGAATTTATCACTAATGTGCACCAATGTTAGGGGTTGTCCCAAATGTACCAACAAGAATCATGTTTTAGATGGTCAACCTGGGTTTTATTGAAATCAATAGGAATGAAATATGTTACCAAATAATTTACAATTTCATCAAAATAAGGAATAACATCTTGCACTCAATAAAGTTTCTCGTTTGGAAACATGTCATTTATTGGAATACAGGGGAAAAAGTCAATGTCTGAGGCTGGGTAAATCCTATTGATGTGGTCAGACACCACATTTTCTGCTCCTTTTTTATCTCTAATTTCTAAATTTCATTATTGATATAAGAGAATCCAACGAATGAGATATGTTTTGGATTCTGTTTCCATTAGGACATATCAGAGGGCTGCATGGTCATGAAATACAATGACTTTGGACCATAAATGGAATGACTTAATTTGTATAAGGAAAAAACTATGGAAAGTAATGGTATTTATGTTGTGGTGTTTTTTACTTGGGAAGGGTCTAGTATGTGAGAGGCCTTATCTATGACATGTGGTGCTCGGTCGACTATTTTTTGACAAGACAAACCCAACTGCATAGTTGGAGGCATCACGTATGATCGCCAATGGAAAATACCATCAAGGTGGTTGGATTATAGGAGGTAACGCGAGACTCCATTTTAACTTATTAAATGATTTCTCACATTATTTATCAATAACAAATTACTTTTCCTTTTGGAGAAATCCAGAGAGGGGTAGTGAAAGTTTACTACATTCATGAATGAAATGACGGTAACATCCAGAAAGACATAGGAAATACCACACATCATTTACATTTTTAGGAAATGTTAAGCAAGAAATAACATCCAATTTTGATTTATATACTTGGATACCATCCCTAGAAGTTATATGACCCAAAACTATACCTTATCACAACATTAAATCGAATTTCTCATAGTTTAATACGAGATTATTTTAAATACAAAAATGTAGGACTGAACCTAACTAAAATATTCATCAAAAGAGGATCCATACATAGTTAAATAATACATTAAAACTTCCATGAAATTCTCTATGTAATTTGAAAATATACTAACCACTAGTTGTTGGAAAGTACCATGAGCATTGAACTGACCAAATGGATTCTTCATATAGGAAAATGTGCCAAAGGGGAAAGTAAATGTTGTCTTTTCCTATTCCTAGGGAAAAATATGGTTCTAAGAGTATCCAGAATACCCATCAAGAAAACAATAATGGGACTTACCCACTAGCCCCTTTGGCATTTTTTCAATGGATAGTAATGGGAAATGGTCCTTCCTAGTGTGTTGGTTTAGATGACGATAGTCTATGCAGACATGCAAACTATTCTATACACAAGTTAGAACCCATTAATTATTTTTATTTTTGATTACTGTAATACCAGTTTTTTTATGAACTACATGAATGGGACTGGACCATTGGCTATCAAGGATGGGATAATGATTCCAGCAGCCAGTAATTTTGTTACCTCTTTTTTGACTACATCTAAGAGGTTTCTATTCAGTCGACGTTGTGCATTCCTCACTAGTTTAGCCTCATAATTTAACAAAATATGATGCGTACAAATTTATGGGATAGTACTAGGAATTTCGACAAGTTTCCATCCCAAAATTTTTTTATACTCCCTCAAAAGTTCAAGCATTCGCAATTCATGCTTTGGAAGGAGTGAACTAGCATTGATGATGGGAATATTTTTTCTATTCTCAAGATATGAATATATTAATTATTTATGTGGTTTTTATAGTTTAAATTTAAGTGGATTTTGGATTTATGAGAGTGTGTGTGAAATAGTGAAGCACAGTGGGATCAAAACTCAAAAGTAAATCTGTTACTGTTTTTGAAAGTTTTAATAAAATTGTCCAAAATGAAAAAGTTTTTAAGATAATTTAATTAAAAAGTGATCAGGGTGGATAATTTGAGAATCATAAATTGAGTTATTTTTTTCAAATCTTGGTATTAAGCACAATTTCTCTGCACCAAGAACCGCTCAACAAAATCGAATTATTGAAAAAAAAGAAATAGAACTCTTCAAGAAATGGCTAGGACTATGGTGAATGAATACATTATTCCATCCTACTTATATGAAAATGTTTTAAGAATAACCTCTTATATCATAAATAGAGTTTTAATTCAGAAAATTTTAAAAAATACACCTTATGAAATTTGTAATAAAATAATGTCTAAGTTAAAGCACTTTAATGTTTTTGGATACAAATTATATAACCTAAACACCAAGAATAGTCTTGAAATGTTCGAACCAAAATCTAATGAAGGAATGTTATTTTTGGATATTCTGCTACCTCTAATGACTAAAGAGTATTTAATAAAAGGTAAATAATCTTTGAAGGATCAATTCGTGTTATGTTTGATAAAACCAAATCTTTTATTAATGAAAAAGATCAAACTGGTGATATTACCGATTCTTGAAAAAATGAGACTTGAAATCCTAAAAATTAGTTTTTAAATAATATAAATAAAATTCAGTGAAGTTCATAAGAACATAATACTGATGAACCTAAAAGTGTTCTTCTATGAAAATCTCATACCCTAAGGAATCGTCCTTTAGAAACTACTATAAGATACATATACATTGGAATATGAACAGGAACAAATACAGGAATCCTAGTTGAATTATCTTCCTCTTTATCTCAACAAGAACCTATAAATTTTGAAGAAGCCTTAGAATATGAGAGTTGGATCTTATAAATGCAAGAAGAGATAAAACAATTCAAAAGGAATGATGTTTGTGAATTATTTGAAAGGCCATCAAATAATTTAGTAATAAGAACTAAATGGGTCTTTATAAATAAATAAGATGATAAAGGGATTATAGCTAGAAAAAAAATCTAGATTAGTATCTAAAGGATATAATTAGGAAAAAGGTATAGTTTTTATGAAACCTTTTCTTTTATAGCTATAATAGAAGATATTATAATCTTTTTAGATTATGCATCTCATAAAAACTTTAAATTATATTATATGGATGTTAAATCTTACTTTTTAAATGGTTATTTAATGGGAGAGGCTTATGTTGAGAAAACACTTGGTTTTGAAAATTCTCAATAACCATATTTTGTTTTTAAATTTACTAAAGCTCTCTATGGCCTAAAACAAGAACCTAGAGATTGGTATGAAGGATTAAGTTCCTTCCTTTTGAAAATTTTATTTACAGTTGGATTGGAAGATCAAATTTCTTTTATGAATATAAATGTTCTAATACACTATTTATTCAAATTTATATTGATGGTGTAATATTTTTTTCAACTAGTGAAAAACTATGCAACGATTTACCCGATTTCTTGAAAAAGAATTTGAAATGAGTATGATGGGAGAATTAAATTTATTTTTAGGACATAAAATTTTTCAAAAAGATAATGGAAATGTTTTAAAACAATTCAAATAAATTATTTTTTTGTTGAAAATTTTTGGTCTTGATAATAGTAGGAAATATTCAACTCCCATGTGTACTAATCAAAAACTTGATTTTGATTAAGCTAGAAAACCAGTGGAAAACAAGTTATATCTTACTACTAGATGCATTATTTGTAGTTTGTTATATCTTACTTCTAGAAGACCTGATATTATGTTCTCTATGTGTTTATGTGCTAGATTTCAATAAAGTCCTAAATAATCCCATCATATTGTTGTCAAACGTATTTTTAGATATTTAAAAAATAACTATTTTTCAATCACTTATTTATGAAAAAACATTGTATTTTAATTTAATATCATATTCAAATACTAATTTTGGATGTTGTATCTTATATAGAAAAAGTAACTTAGGAACTTGTCACCTTTTAGGAAAATCATTAGTATCTTGGTCAAGTAAGAAACAACACTCAGTTTCCTTTTCAACAACCACGGTAGAATCTGTATATGGAGGCAATTCTTAGGAACAAGTATTGTGTATTAAAAACAAAATAATGGAATTTGGTATAAATTTTAATAGTACACCTATTTTAAGTGATAATAAAAGTGCTATAGATATTTAATTAAAATCCAGTAAGTCATTCAAGAACTAACCTTATTGTTATTAGACATAATTTTCTACGAGATAATTTTCATAAAAAGGATATATCTTAAGATTATGTCTACATTGAATATCAACTAGCTCATATTTTAACTAAAACACTACCCACTATATGTTTTATTTTATTAAGGGGGAGTTGGGTTTATTTAATTTTTAAATAAATGTTAATGTTTTTATGTATTATATAAATTCATTTTTTATTTAAATTTATTTATATTAAATTTATTTTCTAATTACTTTAAATATGATATATTTTAAATTTTATTTTATTTTTTATTTTATTTTTCTATATATATTAGTCAATTTATTTTATCTAAATTTTATTCACACCACATGTTTTCAAAAAAAAAACTGAATTATCATACATAATTGCATGGTAAACAAGGTACTATCAGAAACCTTTCAATTTACCTTACCTTTTCATTTCTCAAACTCTTTTTGAATACCAATAACTTCATTGACCTTTTTCTAACTCTGAAACCCTAGAACTAGAGAACCTCAGAGCTTTCTTTTAACAAAAATAACAAAGACCAACTGAACCGAAGAAGTGGAATCCAGCAATTTGAAGAGACAAAGATTTTCTGGAAAAATGGTTCTTCAAGGAAAAGTGGTAGATTTTGAATGGATCTACCAGAAGAATCTACTCCTGAAACAAGATTCGGTGTTTCAAGGTCTAGAATCTATGTTCGATGATGTGAAATTAGTGTTTCTCTATGAGTTATAACTAAAAATATTATACAACAATGTACAATTTAGCTATGGTGATTCTGAAGACGATTTCTTCCCAAGAATAAAAGATAAGTACTTTCAATTTCATTCACAGAAATATCCAAAATTTTGAACTATCCTCATAAGGGAATCTTTAAATTTGATCCAAGGACTATTAGAGATAAGGATCACATGTGTAAAGACATTATGTATTTTCTTTTTGGTTCAGAAAACATAAGAAATATGGTTTTCAATGATCTAAATATAGACTATGAAATTTTTGTTAAATTTATTCAAACTATAATTTCTCCAAGGATGGATGAAATAGAGAAAATTCTATATCAAGACATGTATATCATGTTTCTTTTTTTCATTGAGATAAAGCTGAATTTTCCAAGGTATATTTTTATATATCTTCTATAATGATATCAACCAGATGCATGGATGAATTTTTACCCTAATGGAAGGATAATTTCTCAGATTATATTTAAGATATGTTTTATTTTATTAATTAATTATTGAATAAAGTGTTATCATAGTAATATAATCAATGCATGATCTATATGAAAACTAGGTTTTTTCTGGAGTACTTTGAAAGGAATCTTGTTACCCGCTGGTGCTAATGAGCAATAGGGCTCTGGAGCTTATGCTCAGGGGGAGAAAGGGACTGTAAGAAAAGATGGATTTGAAGAATCAAGAATATATGGTAATGTCAATACCACTAATATGAGGCTTTGATATTGTGTTTCATAAGAATAATAAGGAGGAGAAGAAGAAAATCAGGAGTAACTTGTCCTCAAGGGGAAAAATAGAGAAATTCAACAATTTGAAGAGCCAGTGTTAGGATATGGTGAAGCTACAAGGTCAGTTCATTTAGAAAATCCTATTATTGGGGAAGAACAGAAAAATGGATGTCAAATTTGAGATTTACTTAATGCTGTTATTCTATTGTCCAGGAGGAAGAACCAACTATTCAATAAGTTAAAGAAATGATCAAATCAAAAACTTAGTTATAGAAATTATTAGGAATATTATTTACACTATTTTTCATTATTTGGTTGAGAGACATCAATCTATTTATGAAAAAAAATATCATTTCTTGATAATATATCTTGTTCATGTGATATATCAGATCTTTAGAAATTGTGGTACTTGATCAGTTAAAACATATAGATGAAGGGACATTTGATTCCCAAACTAATTAGTTTTAAGATCTTGTGATTAATTTTAATAAATCTCAGGAAGAAAATGTCAATCATTGGAAAGAGATCCATGTTGTAATAAAAATGTTTTAGGATCTTAAATAAAGTTCTTTTTCAAAAGAGTTTGATGATTTCAAGGAGAATTGTTGGATGAGGTTGGAAAATGATATCTAAAGTTGTTTGTATGTTATAATTTATAGAACTAAAGTTGTATTTGGGGAGTCAATTTGAGTCAATCGAGAGTAGTGTCAGTCGAACTAGTATATCTACCTTTGTTCCTACTACATCTCTATATCTGATTCACAAATTTTAGGCAATCACAATAGTTATGGATGAAATTAATGATCATCTACAAAATCATCAGTACAATAGTTCTCCTTTGTATGTTATGTTGGAAAATCAGAAATTTTTAGTTGACCAATTGACTCAGAATGAACTAGGTATCATATTTCTGTTGAACAAATTCATAGATAAACCAGACTAGTTTACGCAAGAAGATGAGAGTTTTGATGAATTTTGGAAAGTCAATCATTTTGAAAATGTACATATTTGTCATGATTATAGAGTTTTTATTATTCATTTGGATGACAGTCTTATAAAAATGTTGTGGTTATATATGGAAGAGCTGAAAGACATGTTTTAAACTTCTCAAAACCCTACCCAACCACATCTATCCAAAACTTATCAGTTGACTACCCTATTTCCAAGTAACACTAACTATTATACATATAGAATTTTTTATCAATAACATTAATTTATTATTATTTCTTCTACTTTATTTCAAATTCTAGATTTATTTCTTCTGTTAAACATCCAGTCATATTTTTTTAAATAGGTTATTATAACATTCAATTACTGATCTGTGAAAAAATAAATATGTTTTAGTCTTTTTCTACACTTTATTTTTGATATCACAAAAGGGGGAAAATTTTGAAAAAACCCCACATTTTATTTTTTTGAAATAATTTTGTCAAATCGAATTTCTAATTATTTTCTTTTAAATTTATTAAAAATTCTAAATCATGTTACTAATTTTTTGGGTATTGTGATCATCAAAAGGGGATATTTTTGGGCTTGTATTGTATCAACAATTCTGAATAAATCTTATTGATTATGATGCTCAGAAATATCCTCTTTTGTATTACTAATGATGTTATTTTAGGTGTATTTCAAGAAAAAATATTATTTGTAATTCTGATTTTTGAATTATACTCAACCTTTTTATTCATGTGGAATATTCATAAAAGTGTTATAAATTATCTTATGCATATTCTTGAAGAACTATTCATACTCTATATTGAGGAACATAGCCTAAGAAACAAGCCCTATGTTTTTATTAATCCTTATGTTGAAATTTCATCATGTATGGTTAATCAATCATACATTGAAAAAAAGGTAGGGATAAGGAACCTTTAATTTTTATGGAACCTTACTTTTTTGACAATGAGAAAAATTATGGTTAAAGAACCCTATGTGAGTATGGAACCCTACATTTGAGAAGCAAACATATGGATCATCAACCTTACATTTGGGGTCAACATTACATTGCAAATGTTACGTTCATAGAATGAATTATGTATAGTTGAACCTTACATTTTTTATTTTTTTCATTTTATTAAGGAACCCTTCGTTTGACTTTTAAACATCAGAGATTTGAATTTTCAATTTAGTCAAATTTTTGTTCAACGATCATTATAGAATTTTAGGTTGATTTAAAGCTCAGTTTCTACCGATTTATTGCTCGTTTTGAATTGATTAAAATATCATTATGACTGATTCAAAGAATCACATTGAGTATAGAAATTATATCCTTTTATTAAAATAATATATGACTACTCTAATTGATATTATGAATTTTAATTCTCACAATTTATCTGGCGATTTTCTTGGGTCAAGAATTTTGATATAGGATTTGTACATTATTTATTGTACCAGTGTATCTTTTCAATATATATTTATGTGATTTGAATAATAAATATGATAAATATTTCTATTAAACTATATTATCTTGAAGATCAATTATAGATCTTTTAAAACAATCAATCGGACTCTGTAATCTATAGAAAATGTTAAACTTTGGAGATATACATATTTCTACTTCTAATCGTTGATGATTTAATTCAAAGATCCATTGAAACCAGATTTCATTGGAATTACTCATTATTTAAGAAACTATTTTATGAAGAAGAAGATTCATATAATGCCATTTTTCAATAAAACTGTGAAGTTCAATCCATTCCTTTTTTATCAATATCTTTTTTTGGAGAGTTTCATCTACTAGTGCTCAGTTTCAGTGGAGTATCAGCTTCTTGATCTAAGTTGTAGTTATTCAGTTCTCTTTTAAAGAACTAGGAGGCTCTATTTTTATACTTATTTTTAAAGGTTTCAACAACATTCAATCAGTTGTGTATTGGTTTTTTGATATGAGGACCTGACTAGTGTAATTCACAAAACTCACTGTGAGTTTAGTTGGTGGAGTGGAATATGGGATCTTTGTACAATGAACCATTAGAAAAATCAATGTTCTATATTTCTAATTTATCCTATAATCATACATTAATATAGAAGATAAATATTTCATATATTTATAATCTATAGTTGACATTAAAAGGAAATTTTTTGAATGATTTTGAAAAGACACAATTCACCCCTATTGTGTAAATTGGTATATTCTTACCTAATAGAAATGAATGTAAATGAGAAAAAAATTTCCATGGAATTTTATGACTTATATTTGGGGAACATGGTAATTATTAAAATTAATGCCTTAAAATAAGTATTATCCCTTATGCCAATTAAACATTTTATAATACAAAATAATTGAAATAAAACTATTGAAATATTTATTTATTATGATTCTATAATTATTTCGTAGAACTATTTTTACCAATGGTATTTTGGTTATAATAATAATGTAGAATAAAAGGATTGTTACAATTTTGGAACTAAATATGTGTTAATGTTATATTAACTTAAGAGTTATAGATACCAACATGTTTTTATTATTTTAAGGATAATCATTCGTAAAAATAATCTAAAACACCCATTTTGAGGATTTATTTTCTCGGATTTCGAGGTAACTAATGATGTTTTAGGAGACATTTTATTGGGTTGAAGAATATATAACCTTTTTTAGTGTAAAGGAATATTTGGGAAGAATATTAATACATTTTTGAGGTATAATCTGATGTATTTTATGGATAGAAACTAATGTAATAGAGTAAGTTGAACATTGGAAGTTACTATTTAAGTACTAGGTATTATTTAATTATTCGGTGAAAATATTTCTAACTATTTTGGTTTTAATAACGAATGGAGGAAAAATCATGTTGTTCTTTTGGGGATTGTGTGATACTTTAGAAGTTTATTTTTTTCCTCAGGCATGGAAAATCTATTTCTGATTCCCATTGTTTAGAAAAAATATTATATTATGGAGGTGATTATTAATGGATTAAATTATACATCTCAATTAAGTGAATTTCCTTATGCTTTATGTTTGGATGCTAAATAGATCCCTCAACTCTATAGAAATGAACTTATAATAAAACATTTATCCTAGTACCACCATTTTTTATGAATAAAATGGAATTTTATCTACTCCCATATTTATGGTTTTGAGGTTTTTAATTTTCTATCAATCTTCTTCAGCATACTCTATTAATCATTGGGTGTTGGTATTCTCTTCGAGGTTCATGTTTTAATTTTAAACCAATGTTCTCTGACATGGAAACTTTAAAATTTGTTATTATGGATAATCATCGTACAAACCATTATCACTTTTCAAGATGAAGTATTATTAATCATTTTTACAATGTGGGTTTCCAAAAATAATTTTTTAAAATGTTAACCCTTGATTACTAAGATAAATATTAAATTATTGGGACACAATTCATTTAATGGGGGTAGAATATAACACCCCATGATTTTAAAAGAGAAATATCATGTTCAATAGAGTGTATGAAACACAATACCAAGATTTGAATAGAAAATATCACCTATAAATATTATAATATATTTATTTTTAAATAAATTTATTCTCTTTGATAGCTTGTGAGGCACAGAATATCAGGTTTTAAAAACACCTTATACTTTATTAACATATTATTATTTAAACATGGACATTGTAAACTAGTTGTTAAGTTGGAAGGTATGAATATGAATAACTATACAATAAAAATTACATGATTTACACATGTATAAAATAATTTAATTGATTATATATTGATTTTTAATATAATAAAGAATCATTTGAAAGAAAACGATGGTTTCTGAAAAGCTGTATATTTTTTTAAAAAGGGTTTCATCCTGAATTTCACAGATATTTTTAAAATTAAATTTTACAACTCATTGAAATTTTATTTTAAAAAAATTAAATTTATTTTTTAAATCATAATATCCAAATTATAATATAATGAATTTTTTGAATTTTTTCTAAAAAGTTTCATTTTCTGATGAAGAGTGTAATAATATGTATTTTTATTAAAAAATGATTTTTCTTTTAATCAATATATATGGTTGGTTTTATTTTAATGTTGTTTAAAAGATTTTTTTATCAAATTAATTATTAATTAATGGAAATTAATTCGTTGTAATCAATTTCATATTGAATTTTGTTATAAAGACTTGTCCATCATCTGGATTTGTTTTTTGAAAACAATTATTCGACACATATACAGGTAAAATATTAAATTAAATTTGACCACATCTATGAGTTTAATTTGGAAAAACTTTTTCAAAATTTCAAATCATCATAAATTATACCATATAATAAGATTTACTTATTTATTTGACCATAATGAATATAGAATATAGTAAAAATTATTTACTCAGGTTAAGGTAAAATCAAGTTTATTAAGGGGTTAAAATATTAATGAAAATATTTAAAAATAACCTAAAAATTGTCTAATTTATATTTTATGGTCACATATATTCCTTATATATTCTAAAGTCAAAAATTCATTATTTTGGGAGTATTTTTTCTTGATAAAAATACAGGTGTCATTCTTTTTTTTTCAAAAATACCAAGTTTGTCTTATCCACCACTTATAAAAGGACACCCATGTTATCTTATTTACACACATAAAAAGATTTTTGTTTTGAAAATTCATCCAAAAAATGTAAATATTTCCATCCCCTCATCCTTTAATCCTTGGTTTGGTTAAAAATCTAACAGAGGAAGGTTTTTTGTGCAAACCAAAAGAAGTTTCTTAAAGAAGAGGAAATGTTCTTAAATGACCCTTTTATTTTATTTTTTCATTCACCCAATCCAAATAACCTTAAAACACTATAATATAATAAACTCAGTGTCTTAAAAATAATGATATTTTGTTTAGGGAATGACTTATAACTATATCCCACTCCCTAAACTGTTAAACGAAACTATTGATTGTTTTTACGAGGTACTACCACATTAAGAATTGATATAATTAATTTTCTATCACCAATTCTAAGAACATGTTATAATGATGTATTTAATGTAAATATATGATACTTATTATATAATTATATAATGAATTTATGTTATAGGTTGTGTCAGAATAAAATTATTTTCTTATTGTAATACAATGGTTGACTATGGTCGTCTCACTTGAGGAGCCTCTCAGTTTGTTCACCTACATTATCTTAATCACCTAAACTATTTAATTTTTTTTTATGAAAAAATGATATATCCTTTTGGGGTTTTATTTTTGTTTTATAAAATAGTGAAACGACATGAAAAATTGAAATTCTAAAATTATTCTACAGTGCAAAACAAAATGAGTAAAAGAAAAAAGATCTTGTTTTTGGGATCAATTTTGGGTTCAATTATTATTCCCCTTTACTTATTTGATTTTAGTTTGATAATGAAAAATTGAAATCTCATGATGAATTAATATTATTTTATTTATATATTTTGGAATCTTTGAATGCCTAAGAAATCTCAATTCCACCTCCTCCTGTAATCAATGTTGATGACACACCACTATTGAGGGTATTCCATATTCCAATATCCATATCTACCTATGTAATTTAATCCATTTATTCTCTCAAATCCATCATGTGAAGATATATTCAATGAATTTAGGTGAAATAGTTTAAACAAAATAACAAAAATAGATTGGTTTTAATGTCTTGGGGGATAATCACCATATAATTTACATTCTCCAAACCCATTTATGATACTCATATCTGCCAAAATATTAAAATAAACATTAAGAAAAATTATATAACACCTTAACCTCCCCTAGGACAAGTCTCAATTCATCAAACCATTATCAGGAGTAAGAGATAACAATGGTTTAATGGTAAAGAAGATAATAAAAAAAAGAAGAGAAATAAAAAAAATAATAAGGATGATAAAATAATAAATTAAATATAAGATAGTAAAAATAATTTAGATGAGAGATAGAGAGAGTAAGAATAAAATATAATTGTATAATAAGAGGGAGATGAAAAATAAAATAAGAAAATAAATAAAATAAAATAATATATAAATAATAATGTTAATGTAATAATTATTATAACAGTAATAATAATATTAATGAATGTGGATGACAATTGAATTTTAAAAATTAATGAATAATTTATTTGATAAGAATATGATACTATATAATAAAATAAAATAAATTGAATGATGAAAAAAATAAATAGGAAACAAAATGGTGAAGAAGCAAGGAAACCAACAACACAGGCCTTGATCATTCTCCCTTATTTTGGGTGTCCGATTTATCCCCTTAAAGTGTAGTGAGGAACATATTTTATAGGTAGAACGTGAGTGGGTCCTCAACTTCCTCCTCCTTCTAACCCCACGCCCCAAGACCCAGGGTATATTCAATGATATACCCAAGGATTTCAGGTGTTTTTAGATTCCGTATGGAATAAATCCAAATGGGATTAATATTTCTATAGGTAGTGTATGAACTCAGTGAAGGATTATCATGGGTTTTGTGGTGATGTGATAGTGGAATAGTGGAAGGAAGAGGTGGTGAGTGGTGGTAGTAGAGCACGCCGGAATATGGTGGTGTGAGATGAATGCCTCCTCCTTCATATACTATTATAAGTGTCTAGATGAGGCTTGATGTGTCTTCAGGGTGATCATACGAGGCCCCAGAGATGTTCCATGGAAAATGCGGTGGTGGTAGTGAATGTGGATATCAGGATGAGGATTAATAGTAGCTACAATGGTTTTCTCATGTGAAATTGTGGTGACAAGTTAATGAGAATGAAGTTGGAGAAACAGAGTGAAATAACCCAAGGTGAAAAGTGACAGACGTGAACATTAACCTACAAAACTATGACCAATATCAAAATATGACATAATTTTTCAGTCCCTTATAAGATTGATTGCGGCTTCTGCTTCTCAAAATCATGCATTGGGGATGGGTTCCCCACTTCACTTTCAAAAAAAATATGGGCTGCACACACACAGCCTACACGAACCCTTGGGATAAATATAATCCTTACTATGTTCACCACCCGTGATCCACAAATGCATGAGAATTGATTACATTTGGTCATCCATCAAGCCCAATATGGCTCTCTTGTGGCCCTTCTTGGCATGTTGGCCTATAATGGACTGGCTATGTGGCTGAATGGTTATGGTTGATGGCTGGCATGGCTGGACCCTTAATTTTTGGTAAACACTAGATAAATGAAAACACATTAAGTAAAAGTTTTGTCTTAACAAAAATATCAATCAAAACATCATAAAATATATTCTAAAAAAATAATCCATTAAAACGTATTGAAATTAACTTTAATTCTATATAAATAATTTCCCATTTTCAAATAAATCATTAAAATATAAGGAAATTATCATCATAAAACACTAAAAACCCATCAATAATTGTTAAAAAATATACAAAAAATATGACTCTATCAAATACCCCCACAAATAAACCATTATTTTCCTTAAGCATAAAATCTCTACAAGGAATTAAATATGTCACCTATTCTATAAATATTTTAATTTCAAATAAATTAGAAAAACTAAATTTCAATGTTAAATGAAATTTTCAAATATCACATCAAATATAAATTTAATTTCTCAATTTTGAAATAAAAAATGAACTCATGTATTTTATTTTTTTCACTTTAAAAAATATTGGTTCTTTTATTCTCATTCCTTCAAGTTTTTCAATTTATTATTAATAAGCACAACAAGTCATACTTACCTCACCTTTGAATTTTTTTCACAGATCATTCATGATATTAATTCAAATAGAGTTATTCTCATATCATGAATACATGATCATAACCCATAGGCTTATAAAAGAAATGCATTTTGTACTATGTTAAGACAAAAGATGCATAAAATCACGAGGTCTTTCATTAAAGGTTTAAATGATTCTGATACTTATGGATGATATGAATTGATTTTTTAATATTTAGGCTCAAAGAGAAGTATTATATCTTATTCATAGTTTAGGATATTAGAAATGAAAGTTCAATGGAATTATCCCCTTCATAGTAGAAACCCCCATTTACTCCTAAATTCAAATTAAATGTAATTATTAAATAAATAATAATTAATTATTTTTACATCCTGTTTATTTTGTTCACCATTTATATATATTTAATTTCTATAAAAATTTTCATTTTTTATTTTCTTAAAATTAGTCTTAGAATAAACCTCACATCCACCACATTATTACGTATGATAATAATCACAGGTATAGTAATTGTGATTTATGGATTTCTCAAATCACAACCCATTTTTTCAATTTATTCGTATATTTTTTTTTTCATTTTCTCCTATTTTTTAATGTGGGTAAACGTACAGAGTATAATGTATGAATCAATTAATATTTTTAATACCCACAATAACACCCCCACAAATTTTCCTAGTAGAAAATTTTATCCAATTAATCATGACTCCCTTTACAACCACACATCAATTAAAATAATATAATGAAAATACTAATAGGATGGTTGTAATGAATAAAAACGGATTGAAATGTGGATTATTACAAACAAGGCCATTAATGGTTTCTATGGGTTAAATAAGGATTTATGTAAAGGTGGTATTTTTAGGATAATGGATTTTTAAACTATTCCACAATCATTTTAAATGTGTTCTTTCATAGTCATAACTTTAATACGTTCAAATGAATATTGTGGTTGGTGATGTGTCCCATGGTCACTCAAGAAATATGCTCACAAAATATAAAGAACTTTTTTTAGAAATTATGTTAGGAAAATAAAATTTATTTTGGATAATCACTCAAGGAATTTCTAATAATAACAAATCAGTTCACGTGAATTTTAGAAATTCAAATCATGAAAAAAATGGTCGGAAAATTTTATTTTCAAGATTCAAATAATTCATGTAAATCACGAGTATTGATTTTAATATCCATGATTCACCTTAATCATCAAATTTTACATTTTACTTATTCAATCTTATTAATTTTGAACTATAAAACATAGAATCACAGGATTCCTAAGAAACTCATCGCTCCTAGATATTTCTATTAATGAACTAATTCAAGTTTGGGATTACAATTTTGTAGTTAAAATATCAAAATATGTTGTTGTAAAAAATTAGGGATTTAATAATATAAATATAAAAATGATCTCCCTTTCTTGAGAAATATAATTCCATTTTACTCATTTATTGTTTGGGGGTGACTTATTCCATTACTAACCTAAAAATAAAAATAATCAATTAAACAAAAAGATCATTTAATTTAAGCTCAAAAAGATAAGTGGGAGTGAGCAGGATACTGGACTAATAAAATAAAAATCCTAGAAAGAAAGTACAGATAAATCTTGGTATGATTCACAGGGGGGTAATAAATTTTTAATGCTTATAGAGGGAATTACCAATTTTTATTCAAAATCTAATGGCTGATGAAGCTTCTTTGAGTTAAAACTCTATATTTGGATTTTTGTTTCTTCCACTTCTTCTTTGTTTGTAATGAATGATCCATGGAATAAGTATACCTGATCACCCCCTTCACAATTTGGTACATCATGTCTGCTAAGGGTAGGATGATGTATCAATCATCCTCCTATTGGGTTTCTAATTATGAATCCTCTTCTTTCAATTTTAATCCTGGATTAATTGGGGATTCATCAATTGAATGATTAAAGGGATAATAAATATATATTTTTACTTGAAAAAAATTAAATTTTGATTTTTAATATGTAATTTCTCCCTTTTAATGTGATAAGAATCTATCTATATTTATCCAAGCTCATATACTTCGATTTTCTGATAGAGATCCTCCAAAATTAGGGAGCTCTATGTGTTACTCTGTAGGTGCATGACTAGTTTCTTCATCTTCTTATAAGGTATAAAAAATATTATATAAATCTAAAAATTTAAAGTATTAGGAATTTATAATAAATTAATATTCCTTAAAATCAAATTAAATAAAGTTTTAGATAATATCAAATCACAAAATTGGTCTTGTTTCAATCTCTTATTTATTGTAGTGTTACTCTAGAAGTTTATTCTCATTTTATGGATGAATTTACTCAAGATCCTCCATATTTATATCAAATTCCATCAATTGGGTGATGTCTTCCTTTAATAACAATGTCTCTTATTCTTCACAAGGAATGAGGAGATAAAACAGTTCCTAAAATTCGTTATAAAATTCATCTAGATATAATTGTTCTCCAAAATGTATCTCACAAGAACATCCTTCCTCATCATCCACCTTAGGTAAACTAGGGAAGAATATTAGTTTATATTCTAGAATATTTTTAGGTTTCTATAATAAATCTTGTAAATATGTAGTTATCTAATCTATTTTTCTCTGTAGATCACAAACCATATATTCAATATCTTTAATATTGTATTTTATTTTGTTTTTAGGCTTGTGTTCCTAGAAATTTTCTAGGGTATCTTCTTCAAAAGAGTTGGGAGGAAAAAAGGAACACTCCACTGGTGTCTCAACCATTTCTTGATAAATGTCAATAAAGTATTCCCAAAATTTAGTTAACTATATGGTCAATCCTTTAATCACTTGTTGTTCAAGGGTCTCTTTGATATACTAGATGAGGTCCTTGAATTCTTTATCAATGTTAATTTGGATATGGGATCCTTTAATCTGTCTAGACCATACAGAAATGCTTTCTTATATAGACCATGTTTGTTCAACTATGGGTTCTTGCACATAAGAGTAATCACCATTCCATTTAGAATAATAGTCATTTGAATACAATATGGAGTTTTTATTGTTTTTAATGAAATTGAATTTATCTAAATGTGAAAATGGAAAAAGTATAGAAAAAATAATTAACTCCCTATAAACAGTTCTAGTTTTGATACACATCTATCGTAGGGTGTGGAAAAATAAAATTATTCTCCTGGTGCAACACAATGGATTACCAGGGTTATCTCACTTTTGGAATTTCATAGTTTTTTCATCTAAGATATCTAAATCACCTAAACTATTTTATTTTAACTTTTTATTATTTAATTAAAATAATGATAAATAATTTTTTGTTTAGATTTTTATTTTCTAAAACATAGAAATAAAATGAAAAATATAAATTCTAAATTAAAATTAAAATGCTAAAAATGAGTTCAGTAAGAAATAACTTGGTTTTGGGTTCTATTTTGGGTTCAATAATTAATATTATTTATTTAATTAATATTAGTTTGATAAAAGAAAAATGAAATCTAAAAATGAATTACTATTTATTTTATTTTGAAATTGAGGAATCATTGAATGTCTATGAGATCTCAATCCTACCTCCCCCAATAATCATGGTTGGTGACACAACTTCATGATGGGTGTTCTATCTCCCATGAACCAATTATATAAACTTAATTTCATCCATTGATTTATTGAACTTCATTGTGTGATAATATATTAAATAAATATAAATAAAATAGACTAAATAAAATAATATAAATAGATTGAGTTGAATTTCATGGGTGAAATTCATCACACCAAGTACTTTCACCACACTCAAGCATGATACTCATATCTACCAAAAACAAAAAATAAATATTAAAAAAATTAATGAGTATATTGACCTCTATCAGGCCAAGGGTTGGGTTGGACTTCCATTATTGGGATTAAGATATCAAAATAGTGGAATAAGAAAGAATAAAATAAATAGAAAGAAAAGAAGAAAAATTCAAAAGGAACAAGGTTGAGAAAAATGTAAAATAAAAAGATGAAAATATAAAAAAAGGTTGGGATTAGAGTGAGAGAAAGAGTAAGAATAAAATAAAATAGAATAATAAGAGTTAGAGGAAATAATAAAATAAGAAAATAAATTAAGAAATTAAAATATAAAAAAGAATGCAATAATAATAATAATAATTAATGTGGATCAAAATTGAATGGTAAAAATGAAAGAATGATTTAATTAAAAATAAAATAAATTTAATTAATAAAATAAAAGAAATTTAATGAAGAAAAAAAAAGAGAAAATGAAATAGTGAAGAATCAGGGGGAAAACAACCTGATTATAATAGAAGAAAACCTGCACCACTAGATCCTATATTGAAATACATAACTTTACATTCCCATTTTTACATATAATAATTTTAATCCAAACTTTTTCAATAAAATTTACAACATAAAAAAGAAAAGTCACATCACTTATATACTAGAGGATCATTTAGGTTTATAGTTTTAGATAATTAGGACAAACTCTTATATAAAAAACTCACAAGACATTAAAAGATCATTTTTCCTACTTAACCCAAATTTTAATTTTCTCATTAAGTGGTCATCATGATCCTTATAAAATATCTTCTAGGAATAACTTGTTTGACATCATTGTTTATAACATGGGGAAAATGAAACATACTAAGGGTGATCACAAACACTCTATAAGGTAAGAAATAAGAATTAACAAATGAATTTCATCTGTGATCATAAGAAGAACATAAGTGTGTGTTGAAATAATTATAATTCATTAGTAAAACATAATAATATTTATACCCATCAATAACTGGATCATCAAACATGAAAACATGTCATAATGATTTATCAAAGGAAATAGTCCTAAGACTCGATACTCATGATCCATGGGATATAATTAATGATAAAAAGAAACATCATAAAAACACAACAAGAATATATAAAATATGTTAGTATCTTGGAAAATAATCTAATATAACCCTTACACAAAACTTACAAATTCCTTACAAATGAAATAACCAATATGTTCAACATCCATCAGTGGAGTACGTAATGCATCAGACCACTATATAGGTGCACCAATCATATAATATATAACAGGATCACCTAGGGCTATATATATTTCTCCATCATTTATAATTTCGAAGAACAAAATATATAGAGAAATCATTAAAACTCATTAAAACAAACTTAATTCTTTTCAAGACTTGATTAACTCATGAAAATGAAAAAGGATCCATTACAATCTCTTCGAAATAATAATAACCCATGGAAAAGAAATTTTTTCCAAGAAAATATCTTTCAAACAATATTAAACAATGGAAAATAAATTGGTTTCAAAAAAATATATTTGAAAACACGATTAACCCATGGAAAAGATATGGGTTCCAAAATAGTCTATCGAAAATATGATTAACCCATGGAAAAGAAATGGGTTCCAAAAAAATATCTTTGGAACATGATTAAACCACGAAAAAATAGGTATAATAAAAACTCATTGATATATGATTAACCCAAATAAAGGAAATGGGTTCAATGTAAATATCTTTTAAACATGATTATCCCATGAAAAAGAGACGATCTTCTAACAATATCTTCAAGACATAATCAACTCATTGAAAATAAATTGGTTTCATAATAATCTATTTGAAAAAATAATAATATATATATAAATTATAAGGATGGTATAATTACAAAATTTACCAGTTTAGGATAAGTAACAACAAGGATAGTTGAGATTTATGAATGGAAATTCCATTAAAATATCATTAGAACAGTCATGATGGAAATAATCTTTAAACATTTCAAAGTGTCCATTACCACCATGAAACATTTGAATTATAATACTCATAATGGAATAACATTAATATTACCTAGAATATCATTAGAGTAAGTTGATTCATGATACATCATGTTAAAGTAAGAGTATATAGACCTCGTAAAATAGCATTGGTATATAACATAACAAATATCTCAAAGAAAGAAAAATTTAACGAAAGATCATTATTCTTTTGGTAACTTTGAAATTATAATCCCCATGAAAGGAGATACTAAAATGGATATGTATAACCAAGTAAATTTTACTATATTAATAATAAAATCCATTAATGGGTAGTAGATACCACACATAATATAAATAACTACTGAATATAGAATAAGTCTCATATAAATAAAAGTGAGACTTGAAATCCCTTTATAACTATGGTAACATATGAATTAGAAGACCTAAAAGTAATAATAATAAAATTAAACTTTTAAATAAGATAAATTAATATAATTAATTATATAATATATCGAAATTGGTATATTATACCCCACAAAAAATAAGTAAGTGGTGAGTTTGAAATTTATCTCACATATGTAAAAAGTGTGATGAAAATCGATTACTACATTGTAAATTTTGAATAATAATCACCATGAAATAAAAAAATTATAATGAAAATTTAAATACTATGTAGATAAATTTATTCATGATATAAAATATATAAGGGTTAGTATATGCACTACATGAAATAACGAAGTGGTGATCATGGTGTATGCTTCATGAAAGTAAAAGTGACACAAGAATCCCTTAATACATGAGTAAATTTTGAATAATGAGATCCATGAAATAATTAAACCAATTAAAACATTTAATAACATTGAATAAATGAAACTCAAGATATAAAATGTCACAGGTGACTATATACACCATATAAAATCAACTAGGAGCTTAATAACAAATAAGTCTCAATGGAATGTAAATTAAGATGAAACCCCTTAACATGAGATTGATTTTTCATGGTTGTCCATTATGTTCATGAATAATAGAATTATGATAATTATATAATTACTTCATAAAATTTTACAATTTTATTATGAATTTTCATTCACTTATAAAAAAAAAATATTGTTACTTAGTCATTTTTTTTAAATTCAAATATTTTTACCATATTTGGATTATGTGTCAAAAATGGATTTGGTAGGTCACAATGTTCAAAGGGGTTATTATTAAAACATATAAACAATTATATTAATTAAATGATAATAATATTTATACATTAATTATACTTTTAATACCAATCATGAATGCTGGATATTAAAAATGAACAAACGTTACAATATTGGAGAAGGTAGGTCGTACGTATGCATGAGTTGCATTCCCATTTTTCAATGATCATTATGGAAATAAGGTAAGTAAAATTTATATTTACATAATTATAATTATATAATAAATTCAATATTATTTAATTATACATTATTATACATATAATTATTTTTATGTAAAAGGAATCATGTTTCTTCGAGGAGGTGGTAGTCTACATGTTCACGAATGACGTTATCACTTTTTAAGTGTGTGAGTAGGTGTAAAATAAAATGATATATTATATATAAAAAGGTAATTTTTCCTTTATTATAATATATATGAAACATATTTTTAATTAACCCCATACTAACATTCCATGTAATGTGTGAATGTTTCACATCACTTTGTGGAGATGGTAGTCCACACATCCACAAATGATGTTATCGAATTCACACAAAATGGGAATCATGAAGTTATGTGTTATATATTAATTAAATAATACAAATAAATAAATAATAAATATCTCATATATCATATGAAATTGTTAATTCCTTTATTATTTCCAACCTTGAAAGTCGGTAATGGAAGATCCAACAACATCAATTCACGAGGTGATAAAACACCATACACAGGAACAATGATTGTGTATCCCGTTTGTTGGAAGTGTGTGAAAGTGTAGGCATAACCCTTAACATAAAAATATATTTGTATATTTTAGATATTGAGGTTTTTATATAAAAATTGAATAATAATAATTGAGTTTTTTAACAAACAAATAATATAGAAGTGGTCATTGAATAATGTTGCCTCTTTTTTGGGTAACTCCTTTTGGTTTACACAAAACAACATCCATATATTTCTTTAAAACCATAGTGAAGCTTCTAGGATAATATTATGGATGTTGGGAGATTATTTGGGTACATTTCGTATGATCCATAGTGCTTGATAGGTGTGAACACATTGGGAGGGTGGGTCCCTTTTTTATCATGGAGGGGGAGTTGCATTCTTGTAAATATAAAAACATAAAAAGTATTGGGATATCGCCCTTACATAATGTGCATAAAATAATAATAAAATTAGTTAAAATAGGGTATATGGCCTAATAATTTCCATAAAATCTATCTTGGACATGTTTCTAGTTCCTTTTCCCCCTTAATATTAAATTTTAATAACTAAGTAAACTCATTTTTACATTAATCACTGTAATTAATTTTAATTAATTTCACCAATATTTTGGGTCAAAAACAAACTTAAAATTATTATAAATTATAATTTATAAATATTAAAAATATTCATTCCACTTTTAAAAATTAATATCGCATTATTGGAAGTAATTATTTTAAAATTAATCCTGGTGACGGGATTGCAAAGTGGAGTTTTAAACTAAATATGTTTGAATATTATCTTTGTTTTTATTTCTAAATTCAATGTGAAAAATATTTTAATTAGATAAATTAGTTAAAATGATATAAATTTTAACTAATTATAATTTAAAACCAATTAAAAATATATTTTAACACTATAAATTATTTAGAATAAAACTCAGTTTTCAATTAAAATTTGGTGTCATTCACTATTCATCAAAACCTCAATGTTCACAAAAAATGCCAAAAATTGACCCAAAGTAAAATTTTATATTCCTATTTATAAAATTTAGTTACTTTTGTAAAATATAATTTATAAAAGATTCAAATCCTAGTTTTAAGGTATGTGTTCTGTTACATGGCAGCAAAACCATATTTTAGAAAAATACAACATTTTAATGCTTAAATTGGATTTTTTCTTACATTATTCCTATAAAAAATATCAAAATAAATTAAAAATTTTATTAAATTAATAGCATATAAATATTGTTATTATCATTCAATAGTATTGATTAATTTAATTTATTAATAGAAAACACCTTTGTGGGCATAGGAAATAGTTTTTCAGAAAATAAATCCTTTATATTAAATTGGTTTTTAATTTAATTTCTTATTAATTGGTAACCAAAGGAATAATTATATAAACATGTTTATACCATATATTCATAATTTATTTAAAAATTTCAATTCATTCAATTCCAATAGAAAGGTTATAACTATTAGGTTAAATAAATAATATTAATAGTATATTATGATTTCTAAAGACTCATCCTTGTGTGTTGCACATGTAATAGAAGAAATAAAATATAATGTGAAACAAAAGATAAAATTGGTGTGGCATAAAATGATATCTATACTATAAATTTCATGTAACACATGTAATCAAGCACTAAAAATTAATTCGAAATATGAATTTCTAAAAATCTCAGGGTGTTACATCCAACCCTCCTTGAAATAAATTTCTCACTAAAAATTAATCTTAGTTATCAAAGAATTAAAATTTTTTAAATTAGGTTATGGAATCCCACATGAAAAATGGTTTAATAATGAATCCTCTTAAAAGGGAAAGTGGGAAGAATTAAGATAACCATAAGTTATGAATAACTTTGATTCTACATAGGGAAACATAGTTGGGAATTGGGGAAAAGCATAAATAATTATAGAGATTTATTGAGTTCATTTATTATAAACAGGTGCATGATCTAGGGAATGTTAAGGACCCCAAAAAATAAATCTTTTATTATCTAAAAGACCATCGGTTCATCTGAATTGAGGGTACGAAGATAATAATTTTGTTTTAAGATTCTTTTTCCAAGAGTTAAAAAAATTTCATATCATCAAGACCAATATAAAATGAAAAAAGGAAATATACTTACATGATGAGTATAATTTCATCCATTAATCTATCTCTACTAAAATCATATCTTTTTTTCCAAATGATAAGAATTCAAGAAGAATTTTTGACGCCATATTCACTAAAATCATCATTTAAATACCACATAACCATAATTGGATTGTCAAACTATTCCACCTGTCTTTTCACATTAACCAAAACCAAAATGGTTAGAGCATGTTAAGATAATTACCAAACGATTTAACCATTAAATTATACAAAAATCCTAAAAATTTAATATTAACAACCAAATTTCAAACTAAATTACTCTATAAGTTAATATCCATAAAATTATTCTAACATTTAAGGAATAATTTTTAAACCCAAAGATTAGAATGATTTGATGATGTATTCTTGTGGGATAAATCAAACATTATTACTCAAATATAATACCCTTTTTTCTAATATAATATTTACATATAAAAGATCATGCTAAATAGGACATCGTGTAGGTCATTGGGGGTGCATGAATTTTTTATCATCCATTGATCATGGTTTCATGCCCCATCGCCTACCAAGATGTGATTGGTTGTCACTGAGCATGAAATTTGACTTTTGTTTCTTTAAAAATTACAAATAATTCCTTTCTAAGAATAGTTAAATTTGTTCTTTGGAGTTCAAAATACCTCATATTAAAAAAACATCTCCAAAAAATAACTTTATTATCTCTTCGATTAAAACCTCAAAGGGAAGTCTAAGACTTGGATCTTATGATCATACTTAAGATTATATACCTATGAAGGTATACATAACTCATAATATTACCTCCTATGAAGAAATTTTAATCTCCAAAGTTATCTAAACTGAACTTTGATACCAACTAGAATAACCCAAAACCCACATTCCTAGTTCTTATGCTGAAATCCATAACTTTACATTCATGGATTTCATGCCAACAATTGGGAACCAAATTTTTATCTATATTTTACAACATTAAGAGGAAAAATTGATCACTTACATACATAAGGACCTTGTAGGTTAATTGTTTTATATAATTAGGACAAATTATTAAATAAACAATTCACAGAACTATAAAATAGAATTTATCCCACTTAACCCAACTTTTCTTTTTCACATTAAGACATAATCATATTACATATGATATTAATTCTATAAATAACTCATTTTAAATCAATATTTAAAAGCACAGGAAAAAGAAAATATCACCATTGAAGGATAAGTGAAAAAAGGATGTTAACATTGACAAGTGGACATTTCCTTAAAAGACCATTAAAACATTCATGAGGAAATTAATCTTTAAACATTTCAAAGAGTCACAAACCACCTTGAAACATTTGAATTATAATCCCCATGATATAATAACATTAAATGAACTTAGAATATCATGAGAGTCAGAATATTCATCAATCATCATGTCAAATGAAAAGTATATACACATTATAAGAGAACATACTTGTATAAAATAAACTACATCTCAAAGGCAATTTGTAACAAAATTCCATTACCGCTTTGGTAACTTTGAAACAATAAATATTATGAAATATAGATCATAAAATTTATATTCAAAACCCTATATATTTATGTCTAATAATAATAAAATAAATTCATGGGTAGAATATAGATCACAAAATATAAATAAGTGGTTAATGTTGATTAAGACTTGTATAAATAAATGTGATACAAAAAATCCCATTACAATTGTGGTAACAATTGGATCGAAAACACCAAATGTAAAAATCATAAAATAAATCATTTAACTACCATTAATATAATATTATTCATGATATAATATAATAAATGGGTTGTAGATACACAAAAAAAATAAGTAAGTTGTGAACATGATTATCGCTCAAATGCCAAAAGTGAGATAGAATACCTTACTACTTGGTAAATTTTGAATCATAATCCTGGTGAAAGAAATAAAAATAAATTAAACATTAAATTAAATAAATATAAATTTATAATGATATAAAACACAATAGGGGATGTATATAGACCTCACAAAATAAATAAGTGGTGATCATGGTGTATTCCTCATGAGAGTAAAAGTGAGACAAGAATACATTACTACTTGATGAACTTTTAAATCATGAGATCTGTGAAAGAATAATAAAAAATTAAAAAATTTAATATAATGTAATAAATTAACATCATTATATAAAAAATCATAGGGTTGATTATATGCCATAAAAAAGTAACTAGGAGTAAAATTAGAAATAAGTATCAATTGAATGTAAATTATACGAAACCCCTTACCCTGAGTCTGAGTTTTCATGTGTGTCCACTATCTTCTTGAAAAATAAACTTATGTTAATTATATACATTATTCTTAACACTTTTAAAGTTTATTTTTAATTTTTTTTCACTTACAAACAAGTTATATATAATAACATAATCAATAATGTTTATGTTGTATGTCTTGATCATATTCGGTGTATGTCTGAAAAAGGACTTTGGTAGGACTTTGGTAGTTCAACTATGATAAATAAGCATAAATATATCATAAATATAATATATACCATATAAAATAAAATAATTCCTTCATTATTATCAACCTTGAAAGGTGGTGATGGAAGAACATAACAGATTAGTTCATGAGGCGGTAGTCCTTCATACACACGAGTGATAACTGTGTATCCCATTTGATGTAAGTGTGTAACAGTGTAGCTAGAAACCTAAATTGTAACTCCCTAACCCCAAAAGGATGGAGCTGGTACCGAAAACATGTTGGATAGTTTTTTTTATAAATATATGCAGATAAAATTACACATCACATCTCATTATAGAGTATCTTCTTTGTCTAGTTTGTATAAAACCAGACACAACGATACTTTGCTTCAAAACTGTAAGAGATGAACTCTAAAGTGCTACCACTACCTAGAATAACTCTAAGCTAAAAAATCTACTAATCCTGTAAAAGTAAATTAACAATATGGAGTGAGAAATAAAAACGATCAGTAAGGGGATTCAAAAATAATTATTAAAATCTTTTTTAAAACATACCTTTAAAATAATTATACATTGATAAAAAAATTTCTTAAATGAAATTAACATTTATTGTACTATTTCATCCCCATTTTTCAAAGGTTACAAGAAATATTTTTTTTGAAATCTCACACGCAAGATTTTAAATATTTATTTAAAGGTTACAGATAAAACCAATTCAAAATATTATTATTTGTACAAAGATGCATGGAATGCTTCATATAAGCCAGGAGTTGATCAAACTAAATTAAGGGTGACATAAAAGGTTGAAGGTAGAAATTATCACATAAAGTAATACATTCTTATAATTTCAAAAGAAACAAGATCATAAATCACTTATCACATAAAATTAAATTCATGAATTGAGATATGAATTCTAAATTTTGTATTAAATTTCTAAAAGTGGATGCTAAACTTCCTTTATAAATGATTTTCTACGTTCTTATATCACTATTCTATGTGAATTTATAACCATAATCATAATTAAATAATTCCTAACAAATGATATTCTACTATTCTAATAATCACATGGTTGGTTAAATACTAATCACATAATGAGGGAAAGCATAATGGAAGACAATCATAAACATTCTATCAAGGCCTCATGTCAAGTCCAAACATAATCATTCTGTCAAGGACTCATTCCAAGACAAAGTTTGTCTCATGATACCTACTGATGCATTGACAGTCTATAACAGGCCTCACCAATCACATAATAAGTCATATGTATTCCAAATATTTCTAATAGGTCTTACATTCCAAGTTTCCTATACCACATTGAATAATTAAGTGTCTCTTCTTCGAACTAACCCATACAACTATGAATAATTAAATTTCTCTTATTCAAAGTGTCTCATACAACTTTGAATAATTAAATTATTAATCCATATGTTATCAAAAGAGATAAATCTCATTTTTTCAATAACATTATTTATTTATATATAAAATGAGTCATGAAATAAATGTAAACATTTTTCTAAAAACTACATGGTGTGTTAGTTATACATTAGGTTATGGCTATATCAAGTTTATCAACAACATTCATGGGAAAAAAACTCTTTCACATGTAATGATTAATGTCGCACATAAAATAATAGATTGTTCAGGTATTCCACATAAAATAATGACTCTTAAATTTAAAACCCTTATTTCATCAAAGGAAACATTTTATATACAAAATACAAGTTTTTGAATTTAAGATACCTATCAATCATGTTTAAACCATACACTGATAGATGGGGGTTTCAATCAAATTAAATAATTAACATTAATAATTAATGGATTTCATTATGGCATATTCATCCTGAATTAAAATGTAATACTTATAATGTGAGATACAGATGCATAAGAAAACAATTAAACACATTACACTATATGTATTTATTCATACATATATGTGTATTATATATAATATAATTCATACCTTTTATCCTAGAATTATAAATTAAGATGTATGCATATAATGATAACAAGGTAATGAAGCACTTTAAAATTTTGGGCACACAATAACAAAATAAGGTTTTATTATTTTATCTATTATAAATTAGTATTCATGATCACACATACAATTAGGTCATGTAATCAAAAATATTAAATTCATGGATTTAATTACAAATGTAAACATGTGAAAAGGTTAGTATAGATATGTTTTTAAATACATATTTGTGCCTAAAAATAAATTTTATTTTTGATCTAATCAATTGTGCAACTTTAAAAACATAAAATTATAGCAAATAAAATTCCATTAAAACTTATTTAATTGAAAACAAGATTGAAAGTTATAAATAATATATATACAAAAAGTGTATATATGGGATTTTCATATGTAAAACAAGGTTTAATAAATCCTTACAAGTATTATATACTTCAAAAGTGCCAGTTAATCATTAATATCAATTATAAAAAAACCCAAATTATATTAGGATTAATATATATATATATAACTTATATACAAAAAAAAATACTTAAGGGGTTTTCATAAGGAAAACGAAGAAAAATAAACCGTTACATGACTTCAAGGGTGAGGTTGAGCCGAGTAGAGGATGATGGAAGGTTTTGATGAAAAAGAACCTATAGGGATATGTGTGAAAGATAGGTTTATATAAAATGTTTAAATTTTTTATACTACGGTTTAATCATCAAATATAAACTAAGAAACTCAAATCAAACTTTTACATACAATAAAAAAAACCATAATCTAATTAGATCATAATTCATTTGTTTGATAATATATATATTTTATGGGAAACATACACGGGAATATAATGGGGTTGGTAATAAATTATTGTGCCCATGTAGACTTAGAGAAAAATGAAACTAGACAATTAGGCTATGGAGAGTGATAGGAGGACTCACAGGTTATGAAGGTGCAGTGGAGGAGGGTTTTACTTCAACGGTTATGGCATAAAGAAGAATAAGAAAAAGGGGAAAGGGTTGGATGGATGTGTTCGTCTCAGTTCGATCGGGTGACTATGGTGGCTCAACTTATTTTAAAAAGAGTTAAATTGATGAGATTAGATCACAGCTCTGATCAGGCGTCCGCGATTGATTCATGATTTTTAGAAATGTTGAACGGTTGAGGTCTAACCTATCCAGATTGGAAGGTTGAGGAAATCCATGGTTATAAGATACAGTGGTGTAGATTTGATCTGAAACCAGCACAAATGGATGATATCTTGTTTATAGAGATCGTGCGGTGTGGATTGCATTCCGTAGAAAAATCTGCACCCCACATCGAAATGGGGAGGGTTTCAGGACCTCCATATAAGAATCAATGTGGATGCCTTCATTTTTAATACACAAACACACATAGTATGGTCCTTATACATTGGACCCCCATCTATAGGCCTTTTCCTGCTCTCACTTGTGCCAGTGCGTGACCTGGCTCACACTCTGCTCATGCTTGACCAGGCCCTATACATGGTTCTTGCATGTGTTTATCCTTCATCATGAACGGATCATGCAAAACATAGCATGAATCATGCATGACTTTGTCAGATTCCCAGTATCCTTGAAGGATTGGCCTTCAAGAATGTCCCTAGTTAGATGGGGTACTCACCAATTATTTATCAAAATTTTATTAAAACTCTAATAGTTATAAAAAATAGAATATACATATTAATATCTTTATGTACAAAATCATTATTTCTAATAGTTTGAAAAAATTCTAAATGTCGTTATTTAACTTTGAAAATATTTTAAAAAAATTTAGAAAAATTTAAATACTTAACTACCTTTATAAGGTTTTATAAAAATACCAACAGTCACATGTTTCTGAACTCTAACACTTATTATGAGAAAATAATAATCATATTTATCTTCAACGATTTGAATGTCCATATAAATTAATGTTTAGGTTATTTCAAATCTTCAAACCATTTTGGATTATATGGATTATGCTCTATATTCCTTTGATGCTTAGTACTTTTAGTATAGTACATTCCATAATGTTTTTCATTATGATAGACACAAAGGATTTTAAATACTTACTTGGTCTAGTTTTTTTCTTGGTGGTCTTCCAATGATCATGAAAATCCATTTAGTAGGTTTTATAGTATATGTATGGTCATTCGGCCTTATTACAATGTGATGTTTCACTGTTTCTGTTAAATAAAATGTGTCTTATTTCATTCTGAAAGCATTTGTTTTGGATGTCACCAATATTAAACAAAACAAAACAATAATAATGATAACAAAATATTATTATTAAAAATATAAATATTTCAAAGGTGTCACTTTATCCCCCGTTAATGGAATTGCACCCTCAGAATTCTATTGTACTCTTTTTCTTCCACAACACCAACCCACATACATCACCCTTGATGTCCCCATAAAAAGTTTTTAATCATTATTAACTAACTATATTTGAATGAAACCCATTATTAAATTTATTCCTTTACAAGGTCAACCACCATCAAAGGATTTACTGATAGGTTTTTCTGATCTGGTTGATCACCAAAACATTTTTAAATTCATCAATTTCATGTTCCTAAATGCACCTCGAGCAACTAGGGAGAAACTCGTGTGGATAGTATTAGGTCCTTGGGAGAGAGAAATAGGAGGTGTAAAGTTCAGAGATATCAGAATGGACTTGGTTCTGATAGACTATTCAGACAACATTGTTTTCCAAAAAACATATATCATAAATCATTCCAAGCATGCTAATGATCAAGACCTGAAACAGATAGGTTGTATGGGGGTCACCCTCCTCTATAGCTTCTCAGAATCCTTGCATGTCCTGATATGTCTTAGAAAGGATGAAACATTGTAAAATGCCTTTATAGTACCATCATTTTTGTGCATAATGTTCATGTTGTTCATGATAAATAAATTAGTAGACATGACTCGGTCATTGGTGAATTTAGTGATCATTCGGGTTGTTTGACACTCGGTAGAGGTGTTTACAGGAAAGACATATGTTTGAAAAGGGTTGGTAAGTATTTGAACACGATTTATATATTATGGTCTCTAGAAGATCAGTAGAAAGAGATAAGAGGTTAATTGGTGAAACCTCGCCTTCCATCTAATTTTTTTAATAAAAGGTTCTATGGGAAAAGAATAGCTAAATTTTATGTTTTGTTCTAATTTACTAGAATTGTCTAGACTATTCATCTGATACAATATGTAACACTTCAACCCCTAAATCCAAGATTCGGTGCCTAAAACATAAGGGGTAAATTATTTTATAATAATATGTTGATAAAATTACACATCACATCCCATCACATAGGATCTTACTGGTCTGGGGTTTGGAAATCCATATAAAACTGATACATTTCTTTAAAAACTATTTGAGATAAACACAAAAGTGCTACCACCAAATAGAGTAACTCAAAACTAACAAATTTACTAATCCTGTAAAAATAAATTAAAATCATATGGTGGGAATTTAAAATTCTCAATAAAGGGTTTCAAAAATTATTAGTGAAATCCTTTTTAAAAACATCCCTTTAAAATAAGTAAACATATATAAAAAATTTCTTAAAAGAAAATAAAATGTTGTGTAGTATGCCATCATCATTTTCCAAAGTTTACAAGACCAAATTTTTAGGTAAATATCACAAAAAAGATTTAATATGTTTATTTAAAGGCTAAAAATTAAACAAATTGCAAAATATTCTTACCTGTAGAAATATGCATGGAATTTTGCATATAAGTTGGGATTTGATCATACCAAATTAAGGGTGAAATGAAAGGGTACGTGTAAAAATTAGTATATAAAGTAATACTGTATTATAATTTCACAATAAAAAATATCGTAAATCACTTATCACATAAAATTCAATTCATGACATGACAAATGAATTTCTATTTTTTGTATTAATTTTATGAAAATAGTTTCTAAACCTACATTATAAATGATTTTCTAAGTACTTAAATCATTATACCATGTGAATTTATTACCATACTCATAAGTAAAATATTTTTAATCAAGTATATTTCACTTGTCTAACAATCACATGGTAGGTAATATTATAATCACATAATGAGGGAAATCACAATGCAGGACAGCCATAAACATTCTATCAAGTCCTCATGCCGATACCATACATAATCATTCGGACAAAACCATGTTCCAAGATCTAGTTTCTCTCATGAGACCTACCGATGCATCGAATGGATATAGTGGGCCTCACCCATCATATAATAAGTCCTATGCATTCTTCATATGTCTAATATGTCTTAAATTCAAAGTGTCTCATACCACTTTGAATAATTAAATATATCTTATTCAAAGTGTCCCATACCACTTTGAATAATTTAATGTCTCTTATTAATAGTTTCCCATAACACATTTAATAATTGAATTCTTAATTGATAAGTTTTCATAGGAGATAAATCTCATTTTTTCAATAACATTCCATATTTATAAATAATGTTAATTATGAAATAAATCTAAAAATTATTCTAAAAACTGCATGGTTATTCAGTTATACTTTAGGCTACGGTTATATCATGTTTATCAATGTCTTGAATTCACAAACAAACACCCTTTTTCAGATGTGATGATAATTGGTGCACATATAATAATACATTAGTCATGTATGTCACCTAAAATAATGGATTTTATATTCAAAACCCTTGTTTCAAAAAATTTAACGTATTATAAACAAAAAATACATGTTTTTAAATTTAAGATACTTATCATTAATGTTTAAATCAAACACTAATAAATGGGGGTGTCCGTAAATTTAAATCATAAACATTAATAATTAATAGTATTCATTGTGGTACATTCATCATGAATTAAAATATAATACATACATTGTGATATATTTATTCATAAGAAAATAATTAAACACACTACACAATATATATTTATGCATGTATATATGTGTATTATACAAAATATAATTTGATCTTTTTATTCTAAAATTATAAATTTTGATGTATGCATATAATTATGACAAGGTAATGACCCCTTTTAAAATTTTGGGCACAGAATAACAAAATAATGTTTTGATATTGTTAACCATTATAAATTAGTATTCATGAACACACATACAATTAGGTAATTTAATCTAAAATATTACATTAATGGATTGACTTAAAAATGTAAATCAAGTAAAAATGTGAGGATAAATATGTTTATACATACATCTTTATTCCTAAACTGTGATTTTATTTTTGATCTAATCAATTATACAAATTTCAAAATGTAAAATCATAGCAAAGGCAATACCATTACACATTCATTAAATGAAAACAATATTGACATACAGTTATGAAATTGTACATATATATATATATTCGTTTTGCATAAATAAATATAGTATCAAAATAACCCTTATGTAAAATATATGGGTAGGGAAACACCCTTTTTAAACTAATTGTTCATCCTTTAAAAAAGAAACATATAATAAGTTGAGTATTCCATTTATACAAAACCATATACAAAAAATATAAATATATTAGTTTAGAAAAATAAAAAAGAATCAATTAGAAAGCCTTTTCAAGGTTTATTCACTCCATAAACATTAATTAAATACTTGTAATCTACATTTAGAAAACCTAAAATAGTTTAGGATTGAAAATTTATAAAAAGTATATACTCAAAGTGTATATATGGGATTTTCATAATAAAAATTAGGATTAATAAATCCTTAAAATTATTATATACTTCAAAAAAAACATTTAATCATTATTATAAATAATTGGAAAAACCAAATTACATTAGGATTAAAATCTATATAAATAAATATATATAATTGTATATACACAAAAATGTATATAAAGGTTTTACATAATGAAAACTAAGTAAAAACCCTTACTTGAATACAAGGGTGAGGTTGAGCCAAGTAGAGGATGATGAAAGGTTGGGATGAAAAACAACCTGCAGGTTTATGTTTGAAAGATGGGTTTATATAAACTATTTATATATTCTTTTATATTCTATAGTTTAAACAAAAAATATAAACTAATATACTCGCATCTAGCTATTATAGACAAGAAAAAAACCATAATAAAAGTAGATATTAAATAATTAGATCGTTTGACTATATATATATTTTATAGGAAACTTACATTAGAATCTAACAGGCTAGGAAATAAATTATTATGCCCAATCAGATATGTGGGAATATGAAACTATACATCTGGGCTATGGAGAGTGACAGGAGGAATCACAAGTTAAGGAGGAGTAGTGGAGGAGAGTACGACATCATCTCGTGTGGCACGAGGGAGAAAAAGAATAAATGGAAATGTTTTGGTGGTTGTGATATTCTCAGTCTAATTGGGTGGATATAGTGGATCTACCATTTTTAAAAGAGACGAAAAGAAGAAATTAGATCACGTCTTTGATCGGATAGCTGCGGTGGATCCACGATTTTTAGAAATTTAAACAGTCAAGATCTAACGTGTCCATTTTGGACGGTTGATGAAATGCATGGTAATTAGATTCAGCGGTGGGGGTTTGATCCAGAACTGGTGCGTACAGCTGAGATCTCACGTTGGGAGACCGGGCAGTGAGGATTGCATTCTGTGGGAAAATATGCATCCCACATAAAAATGGGGAGGTTTCGGGACCACCTTATAAGACTCAATTCTGCTACCTTCATTTTGATGAAACAAACACACATAGCGGGGTCCTTATACATGAGACCCACATCCACGGGCCATGGGCCACTCTCACTAGTGCTAGTGTGTGACCTACCTCACACTCTGCTTGCGCCGGACTAGGCCCTATACACAAATATTTCACACTCTTATCCCTCACTATGCATGGATTTTTCTTGAATTATAATGCATTATTATTGCCCTTGTGAGATTCCCACTGACCATGAAAGATTCACCTTCATGGTTTCTCTCAATTAGATGGGGGTACTCACCAAATGTTTATAACTAAAATTATTAAATGCCAATAGTTAGAAAAAAATAGAATATACATTTTAATTTCCTTAAATATAAAATCATTCTTTCTCATAGTTAGATAAAATTATAAATGTCATTATTTAAATTTTAAAATATTTAAAACATTTATTAAATTTTAAATACTTAACTACATTATAAAGGTTTTATAAAAATACCAATGGTTACAAGTTTCTTAAATCTGACAACTATTAGAAGAAAATACCGGTCATATTTATCTTCTACAGTTACGAAGGCCTTATAAATAAATTTTTATGGTATTTTAAAGCATCCAAACATTATACCATATAATGATGGATCTCTATATTCCTTTGATGCTTAGTAATTGTTCCATAGTACATGCCATTATGTTTTTCATTATGATTGACTCGAAGGATGTTCACTACTCCCTTGGTCTAGTTGTTGTGCTTGGTGGTCTTCTTTTGATCTTGATAGGCCTTATAGTAGGTATTCTATTATACTTATGGTCTTTTGGACTTAGTGAAATTTAATTTTTAAGTGTTTCTACTGAATAAATGTTTTTATTATTTCATTCTACAGACATTCATTTTGGATGGCACCAATATTAAACAAAACAAAACAATAATATTGTTAACAAAATATTATTATTACAAATATAAATATGTCCAGGGTTCACATTAATATAAAAAAAAATTTAAATTAAAGATACATATTTTTTATATATTTATGGAATAAGAATAATTTAATTGGTTTGGGATAGAAAAAAAATAAATGTGATCGTTGAAAAATATTACCTCTTTTTCACGCAACTCCTTTTAGTTTACACAAAATGACTTTTTTTGATCGATTTCTTCCCAAAGAGAATATTCTAAGATAATATTAGTGATTTTGGGAGATTTTTTGTATTGTTTTAGATAATTAAAATTTCTTTAGTGGTTTGATGAAGTTGGGACGGTGAGTGCCTTTTTATAGTGGAGGGGGAGTGTCATTCATGTAAATAAAAAATGGAAAAAACTATTTGGATGTCTCACAAACATAATGTGCCTCCAATAATGATACAATTCTATAAAATATGATATATATTACAATAATGAAATTAAAATTTGTTTTTTACCTGTGGCTAGGTCATTTTCCCCATTAATATTAAACATTAACAACTAAGTGAACTAATTCCTACCTTAATCATAATAAATAATTTCAATTACTTATACTCTTATTTTGGATCCAAAACTAGTTTTACTATATTATAAATTGAACATGACTCTTAATATAAATATATAATCAATTATTAAAAATTAATATCATATAACTGGAAGAAATTATTGAAAAATTAATATCATAGATGGGATGACAAAGAGGGTTTTTAAAGTGAATATGTTTAAATGATTGATATGTTTTTATATCAAAATTCAATGTAACATTGATTCCAGTGACCCAGATTAGTTTAAATGATATAAAAATTATATAATTATAATTTAGAAAAATTAAAAATATAATTTTGCATTATAAATTGTTTAAATGAAAATGCATTTTTCAATTAAAATTCAGTGTCATTCACTATTCATCAAAATATGAATGTTCTCAGAAAAATGCTAATAATTCACCAAAAGTAAAACATGATATTAATATTTAAAAAATTTCTTATTATTTAAAATAATATTGATAAAAAACGTCAAAATGTAGTTCTAAAGAAAGTCTTCCATTAAAAGGAGGCAAAATTGCCTTTTATAAAATATACCATTTTAATGCTGAAATTGAATTTTTTCTTAATGTATTACTATAAAACTTATCAAATGAATTTAAAAAAAAAATTTACATATATAATATACAAATGATATTAATATAATTTAGTAATAATGATTAATTTAATTTATTATGATAAAACACCTTTGTGGGTATAAAAACTATTTTTCATAGAAACAAATCCTTTAAATTCAATTGGTTTTGTATTTACAATTACTATTAATTGTTAACCAAATGATTCATTATATAAAAATATTTATACCATTTATTCATAATCTAGTTAATATTATTCATTATTTCCCTTACAATACTTAGGTGAAAACTATTAATTTTAAGTAAATAATATTAATAGTATATTATTGTCTCGTATGACTTGTCCTTTCATGTAGCATAGGTTATCAAAGAAACTCAATGTTATGTGCAATGAAAAATAAAAGTGGTCTTTCATATAATAAAATATAAACAGTGAATTGTTTTTAAAAAAATTTTCAAAGATATTATTTTAATTTGAAACAATATATTTCTTAAAATATTAGGATGTTACACTGAGCCTTGGGGATTCTCCATTATAACAAGTTCCTGATTCATCCCCATATAGTGTGGTGGGGAAATATATATTATATGAATAAAATGAGGTGGTAATTGGCCGCATTCTCTTTTCATCACCCCTAGGACCTGGGATCTCCTCAAAGATATACCGTAGGATCCTGGTTGTTTTAATATTCCTTGTGAAATAAATCCACATTGTAAAAAACATTATAGGTAGTGTATGGACTTAGTGAGAGATTTGAATGGTTTTGGTGGAGATATGGATGCTGCATGGTTGTGGGTATCATTGGTGAGTGGTTACAGCGAAGCGCAGTGGCATATAGTGGAAAGTGAGAGGGGCCTCCTCCTTCATCTGGCAGTTGTAGTGTCTAGATGAGGATCAAAGTTTCTTCAGGGTGATCAGATGAAGCTCCAGAGATGCTCCATAGTAAATTATGGAGGTAGAAGTGAAAGTGTATCTCGGGCCATGGATGATTAGTGGTGGAAATTCCATTGTTGGGTGAAATGGTGGTGGCCTATCGCTGAGAAAAAAGGAGTATTGGTAGAGTGTGGTAGCATGCGATAGTGATAAGAAGATATGAACATTAAATGAAAAAATTGTACCCCACGCTGATATGGGGATAGGTTTTGTGCTCCCTTATAAACCTGATTTCAGTTTCTACTACTCAAAATCCCATATTGGGGATGGGCACCCAGCTTCACTTCCACACATAAAAATGTGAGCCGCACAAACGCCGCTCGCGCGATCCCTTAGGGTTACTAACTTCTTCATAGGGTTTTCCACCCATGGTCCACACACACACAAGAATTGATCACCTAAGATCATCCATCTAGCCTGATATCATGTATCCCTACTTGGTCAACTAACCCTAGTGGTCTGGCTATGTGGTTGTAGGTTTATGTTTGAGGGTTTCTTGGCTGGACCCTTAATTTTTGGCAAATGACTGAGAAAAGTGAACACACTAAGTAAAATTAATATCTTAAAAATATCAAACACGACTTCATAAATTATTTTATAATAAAATATAAAATTAAAACCCCCATTTAACAAACTTTAATTATAGACTAACAATTTCCCATTTTCTAATAAATCATCAAAATATAAGGGAATAATCAGTGAAAAACATTTGAAAACATTAGAAAATTGTACAAAAATATTCACCAAATTTTACTCTATCATTGTAGTTATAAAATTATAATCTCATGTATATATTCTAAATTTCCATTCCATAATGAATTAGATAACGTCACTCATGTGTACTCTGATGTACTTCCTTATAATACTTTGTGTGTTATTTTTCATATACGCCTTACATAAAGGATAATAAATACAATAGTTAATGAATATACGTGATATATATATAAAAATATATGTATTTTTGAAAATTAATATACTGTTAACTTCCTTACTCTTTTACCCATTATGGAAATTATAACATCTCTCATGCATACATACTCCCTACCGACTCAACAATGTGATTAATTCATTATACATATTCAAAATTCAATAATGATTATAAAAAATAATATAATTAAAAAAATTATATTTAGATTATTACTATAATTCTTTAAATTATGGAATGCATATTCTATGTTAAATATCAGAAACATTCACAACAAAACATTCATAATTAATGATTAATAAACAAATCAACAGTGGTAATGAAATATTATTAACAAATGGTCAATAATATGTCATAAAAATATCATATGTGATATTATTGGTATTAATATGGTTTTGGTTTAATTTAATTACTTTTTTAAAACAATTATATTAAAGATAAGAGAATAACCAACTAAAGGGATGTGTGAGGTAAGGGGTTTCCTAACTCAATTCCCATTCATTGGGTTATACAACTGCACTGTTGTTATTCCAAAATTATGTGTGAAATAAATTTTTATTTCTGTATTTTTTATTTAAATTATTATTTTTGGGGATCAAAATTATTTCGACATAAAAACCATATTAATTAACACTCACCATAATGATATGATCATTGGTAGGTATTTTGTCTCAATTTTTTTTCTTTTAGAAATATGATATGTTATACACTTATCTACATTTATGATTGGTATATACTTACCATTTAACATGATATGTTAGAAAATATACTTCTATTAATTATATTTAAAGTTTAATTTTCCTTTATTCTTTAATGGGGCTTATGAATCAAATGTTTTCAATGTGGTAAGCATTTGATTCTACAATTTCAATTTTTATAATTATTTTTTATGATTATGATTTAAGTGATGAAATATTATGATATAATACATGAGGAATTTCTTAATTTAATTATTCATTAGTTATTCCTTGCAAATACATGTTATAGCTTCACTTTAAACTCTTTATGTACACAGGACTCCAAAAAACGGTTTTAAGGAAGACTGATTTAAATTCTCTTTTTGGTCAAAACCCCTTTTTCATCCATATCCATGTGTTCTAAAATCTTTTAAAAAATGAAACGTTTCTATATTATTTTTTAAATTCAATTTTATAATAATTCACCTTTTATGAAATATTTTAAAAATAATCCTCTTTTCATTTTAAAAAACAAGGCCCATTTGGCTTTTACATAAAATGTGAAAGGAATATTTGATTTAATAATGTGAAAAATGAATGAAATTTCCAATATTTATTAACACTAAATGTTTTAATGATTGATTTATATTTTTACAAGGTTATTTTCAATTAAATGTTTTCCAAATGTTTTTTTGATTTCATTTTCAAAAAGTGATTTTTAATATGATAAGGTTATTTTCATCAAGAATATTTTTAATATATTTTATATTCGTCCACAACAGAAAGCCTTAACCTTATTGATTTATTCTTATTATATATATATATATATCTCACAAATATACCTATAATACACTATCTTCCTTTGATAGGGTAATACATGATTTCTGATCATTTTCCAAATTCATTCATTATGAAATTTCTATTGATTATGATATGAAGAATGATAATGGATCCCATTTTCATTCCATGGATAATTCTTTTTTTATCCCATATTTTTTATTTAATATATATAGAACACATAAATCATGAATCATTTAAGATTGTTTCACCCATATAGTGCTCCAATGCATTGTGAAGAGATTTAGTCCCATATGATGTCATGTCTGGGATTAATGAGTAAACCAAATCCATTACAAGACATTGTCAACCATATGATATTTTCTAGGAAGTTATCCACAACTCATTTTTAGATAATTTTATATTTTTCTGTAACATTTCACATGATTCCATGAACATATGATACCATGTTCCTTACATTGTAATTCAATTTCTCTACACATGTGCCTTATTTTTTTTAACATTTCATGTTATTTATATGAATAACAAATTATGTTTCCATACCATGTTCATTCCCTTAATGTATGTTTTATCACACCCCTTATGTCTATGTATTCCCTAGGTTATCCCATGTAGTCTAAGAGGTCTAAAAGATTTAGGAGCTGATTATGGAGAATAAAATTAACTGTTTTACTTTTAATCTAACATTGATGTTTTAAGAAAATAGTCTTACAAATACACAAGTCCTTTATAATAATTTTTTTGTATTAATGGATGTTAAAGTTGAACATTATATATTAATATGTAAAGGAGGATTGGTTCATCTTAGTGGCAACTTCTAGTGGATTTTCGTATCGATCATCATGGTCAAGAGTGATGGGGTATATGAATCTCTGATGGGCCACATGAATAACTATGTCATCCTAATAAGACTCCACATGGGATTTGACTAGTCTAATCAAAGCATCAAATACGTTATTATGTTATTAGGGGACATGATTTCCCTATGGTTGGAAATGGAAATGATTCATCAATTCATGAGCCCACTCCAATAGGGGGATGAGTTCTTAATTCATGAAGACCTAGTTACCTTTAATCTACTTGATGACTATCATATAATCTCCGTTCATCAAAAAATGGGCTACAACAATATTTAGAGACAACTCGAGGCTAGTGATAACATCATGAGACTAAACCTCATTTTTGGTGTAGCCTTTTGACCATAGGAATGATTTTGGAATGATAAAATGCACAGGGGTAATGAAAAAATCCAAACACTTTGTAGAGTTTGGGTTATTGAGCCTTCTCTCATTCTGTATCCAAGAGGCATTATAAAAATGATTCTACCAATGTGGAATTGTCTGATCCATATAAAGGATGGGATTTTTGGTAATTCTATATATAGGGGTAGTTCATATTAAATCAGACGCATGACCATGAAATCTTTGAGTACATAGATTTTGAAAGATTTATGAATGAAAAAGATGAAGTTAAAATTCTATAAAATTACTTCCCAACCTTATATTTTTCCTGTGAAAATGGGTGGTTGAGGATGTACATCAGAAAATCGACTTGGGATACCAGTTATACCTCTTGTTACTTCAAGTTATGCCGCATATTTTAAACAATACAGACTGTGGTGTGGAATTTCATCCCAATTGGAGAGTATCTAGTCTCTATGTTGTGGATCTTATGACTGAGAAAATATAGACTTTTTTCCATACCCTTTTATTCTTCTAAGGTACAAAGGATATAAGTGTTTGATTTAGGGTGGTCATGTAAAGGATTAGAGGCTTTCCAAGGATGGATGGAATCAGGGCTGGAGGATGTAGTAGATACTACGTAATGTTCTTAAATGTGGTGTGACAGTCTTTATCCCACTGATATGTTAATAATTACATCAAGAGTTTCAAAAATGGAAAACACATGTTAGCCAAATTCTTGATGAATCATTGGACATAGGCCAAGTTTCCTTGTATCCCACACAAATTATTGATGAATCATTGGACTACGTGGTTTATGGTGTTGATATTCACCTTTGATATTAAATCATTATCATCAAGTCGAACTCCACTGAGTCAGCCCTGCTTTCCATAATATGTAACAATTTTACAGATCAATGTCTATACAGAGAATGTCAGGGTATTCCATAATAGTAAGGATTTTTAAAATTGGTTGAACATATCTTGTGTAAGAGTAAAATTTAATCTCCAAGCACTCCTTCTTGAAGAATACGAAACAATTTACTATATTTTGTGTTGGTGGTTTCAACTGATGTATTATAGTAATGAATATATCTTTAAAATCTTCCTAAGGATCCACTTAAGTGGATTTTAGATCATTAGGGTAATTGATACAATTTACCCCATCAGTTTGGAGCTATTTTCACCCCTTTTATTATACCATATATCTAGGTGATGGGTTTTATAAGAGTTTAAGGGGAAATCATCACCCTGGAGTACCCCTACTCAACCATAGAGGGAGTATTTTAAGCCATTGTGGTATTGATTATGGAACATTGTATGCTGATGGATCTAGTTGCTTCCCAATATGAAATTATTAGTGGTATCCTATGATATGAACATGAAATCTATGACGTGACCATGCCACTGAATCGAGTATTTAAGTGAATTATCCCATGTATTTTTCTCTCTCTTATCATAACCTTGGATTCATAGGTTATTTGGGGATATATATTTCATCTATAAGCCCGAATTTTTGGAGAATTCCAGTGGTTATAAGGATGATCCCAGAGGTAGTATCCACCTTGAAGTAATGTATTTCCATGGCTTAAACTAGAATGTGTCATACAATGGTCATATATATCCCTAGGCAGTGGCTCCCTTGTCCTCAACAGAAAAATAAATAATGTATTTACCTTATTCTAGATATTTTTCCTCTATAATGTAGGTCTCAACAGTATCTACCTCAGTCTAAAACACGATATGGCTCTTTAAGGTCCCAATCAGGGCCTCAGATATCTCTTTTGGTAGGTGCAGTGCATCAAGGATCAAGTGTCTATTCGGTAAAATATCAACTTTTCTAAGGACAATTTATTTAGGATAAACGGTCATATTTAATCCTTTCATGTTTTTCTATTTAGAATAGAGTATATTGGGGTCCATTGAGTAAGGCAGTGTGGCCTGACTATTTCTAACCATGTTCCACTATTAATCTTATATCTTAATCTAAGCACTAAATGGAATATATGAGCCCCTAGCTAATTGTGGTGGATCATGATGTTGATATTGTTGAGTCACAAGATCAACTAGTACGATCAGCAGAAGAGGATTCCCTAAAAAATCACCTCAAGAGTGTTGTGCCTATTTATCCCTATGCGAGGCTTATTGTCTATTCTTAGGGGAATGAATAGTATATTCTATAGCACTTTTAGATTCCCTTACTACAAGAATAGAATCTACAACTCCCCTGATGACATTGGAAAGAGGTGACTAAGGGTGACATATGTGGTTCCCCATCACTAAGTATTGTGTATCATTCTACCCAAATGATAGTATTCATGGAGACATACTCCAATTATACATCAGTGGAATATTCTAGTATGGGAAAAATTATTAGGGATTATTCTAATATATAAGGCATGAATTGTTTGAGGGCAAACAATGGCTTTGTCACCGAAGGTGGAATTTGATAACCATGGTCTCTTTGATGATTATTATTTTGATTTTTAGATGGTTGTAATATATATTTTGAAGATGGAGGAGGCATAGTATATTTATGTGGGGTTGGTTTTCTCAAAAAGGTATGAATAATGTCATGGTCTGGAGAAATCATCTTATGAAAAAAACTGTCATATTAATTTTATATATTATGGTTAGGGACTTATTTTTATTCTTTGGTGTCCTCTTATCCTCTATCAGGGTTAGCAGAGACATGTTCTACCTATGTTGGGATATCAACCATATTTAATAAGCTATAGTTTAACTGCTCCTAGAGTAAATACCTGAATATGAATAACTATTTGATGTTGTTTCTGAGGACCCGATTGTAGGAGGATTTTCTAGAATTATTAATGGGGTTCCCTTCCCTAGGTATTCCATATTATGTAAGCTTCATGATGAAATTTTACAAATCATAAATGATGTACCCTAGGACCTATGAATCCTTGACGGAGTAAGTCTTTCTCTTACACTCTCGAAAAGGAATATTGGGTTCCTTGATGTAATGGGGGGATTTTTAAAAAATTTCACAGTGAGGCTATAATTAATGTGGTTGTGCTTGGTAGTGCATGTCTACCTATCTAACAATAGTTGTTCCCATTACCTCTCATTGCTTTCATTTGAAATCCAATTAAGGATTAAGTGATATTCTTACACTGTATGAAAATAATCATGGTTTCCTATAACTAATAGGGGGATTGGGAAACATTTTCATGGAAAGGCTATACTTGATGAGGTTGTGATTGGTATAGCATCTCTTGAAGAGGTTTTTAGAGGCATACCAACTATGGGGCATTAATATTAATAAAATAATCTATTTAGTCCTTGATAGGATTTCAAATGAAATCTATGAGAGGTAATGGGAAAAAAATTATATTTTTTACATTATAATTCTTCTTCTAGATGATTATATCTTTCAGTGAACTCATGAAACCTGCTCAGTTAACTCCGGGATATAAGGATTGGGATTCACTCATCCTGGACATTCCCCATGCACATCATGAATAGTTGTTCCTATGAAAGTTGTATATAGATGGATAATGTGAACCCCTTCCATTTATATATTAAATCACAAACTCACTTGGAAGCCCTCTAATTGCACTTGGATATGTAATTGATTCTGGTCATACACATGGTGGCGTTAAATATGTAGGGGAATTCACTTTGGATATCTTCCCAACCATTAGTAGCTCCTATGGTCAGTTGACTATACTGGAAAAAATGGGCATTTCCATGTTCTTTATGAAACAACTCGACTTTGTGACTTCCTATTTATTTGGGGTTCCCAACATCAGGGAACAATGTGAGGGAAAGTGGGTCAGATACTATATATGATTGGAATTCCCATTACTGACAGTGAAAAATGGATTGTGGAACATTTGGGATAGTTAGACAAGGTCAAACCATTCCAAATAAGTTTTTTCTTTAATAAGGATCATGAATTACTATATTTCAAAATATTTAAGATGATAAATGTGAGTAGTTATCACATTATCCTGGTGGGGTTTGGTAGTCACCAATGCCTTGAAAAGCCTACTGGATCATGAAGTCAGGTGATCATGGTCCTATGTTGGGAATTCATGATCCTCAGTAGGGGTATGTGGATGATATATTAGTAATTTTACACAAACTCTATCATCATACCAAAATGGATGTGTGGGACCACAAGCCTCTGTTCTGGGTGACTAGTCGAGGAGGACATGTTTCCCTTAAAATGGAGGGATGAGGTATCCTATACGATTATATCACACTAGGTGATGGCATGTGAGTTTATCTATGGTGTTCCTCCTATATCATTTAATATACTAGATACAATTAGATATCCACAGAACTTAATTAGTCTTTGGTACAACAATTGATGATCCAACAAGCTCATTAATCCTTTTTCTTTATCGAGATACTGGCAGGTAAGTCAGAACACCTCATTGAGGGGACTTCCAAGGCACATCATCTATATCTTTTGATGCATGTAGAAACCTATCATATGGTCTACTTGATACTAAATGTCCGATGAGGGTTGGTTTTCTTCATCATTCCCCATGTCTTTGACCAAAACTATGTGATCATTTAGGGGGTTTATCATGATGATGTTCATGGTAGCAGCTATTAGAGGTTAGTTTTCTAGTCAATGAGATGGTTAACATGATGATCCCATTATTTCCATGGAAGGGGACTAAAGTGGAGGAAGACATACTACCAAAATCCAATAATATGAACATTGTGAGATACATCATGCACAATTTATTTGGTCATGGTGATGCATCTAATGTTGAAGCATTGAAAAGTCTAGTGGTCTCTATACGAATCCGGGCATTGAACCACTATGAGTTCAACAATATCAACCTTATGGAACTATTTATTACTGGAATCCATATTATAAAAGATACATGGATAATCTAAATGGTGATATTGGATATGTTTGGACATCTCCAAGATATTCTTTTGAAAGTAACCCATCTAATCAATTAGGAATTCTAGTATGGTGAAACATGGGGTTATAGGTTGCCAGAACACAACTGAAAACTAGTCAATGGGAAAGATATCCCACAATTATTCATCCAATTAATTATCATAGGGGTATTTTAGTTCTTGATATCCTCAATATACAATTAATTCTAGATGAGAAACTAGGGGTGTTGGGGATACAAACCTTATCTATTAATAAAATTCGAATAGAGGGGGCATCACATTGTCCATATATCCATAGATTGCTAATGTGTCTTCTATAGGTGGGGATATTTTCATGACCATATTCATATAGGATAGGGTATCCATGAAATCATATTTACTGGGAAGGATATAATCCCTTTATAGCTCATTAGAGTTCTCACCATTATCTGAGGATATTAATCCAGATCTAAACATCACCTATACTTCCATGTTGGAGGTTGAGATGTGGGAAGATGATAGAGGCTGGAAAAATTTCACAATGACTAATTAGAAAAAGTCTAGAACACAATACAGATATATGTATGTATAGATGGATCTGTGAAACTTATATACCTCACCGTTAGGTATGGTTAACCTTTATTGACATGCTTCTACACCTAATTTTTTAGTTGAGGGAGGCAGTGCTTACACCCAGCCTTTTATCACCTCAATATCTAAGTGGTCAGTAGTGATGATACATTTATCATGTCTATGCCTCATCTTTAGTTGGATTCCATCAAGAATGATTCCTTGAGGTCCCAGTGGATTCCTTCTCCATGTGCTAAAGTCAACACCACCGGTAGGAATCCCATAGAAGTTGTTCTCCCTCTAACCATATGATTGATCTTTAGAGAAGGGAAAACATTCAACACATATAAGACCACTATGTTAGTTTTTAATGTTATGAGGAGGACATATGTTATAGAATTATTATTAATGTGGTGGTCCATGATGGGTTTTCTATCCCCCATGATGTGTATAGTCATCCCAACATATCTGGTGGGCAGATGGAGCCTCGATCCAAATTAGGTAAATACCTGACACCTCCTAGTGGTTTTAAGGGATGAATGAGGTGTGCTAATGGTGGAAAGGGACAATATATATGTGAGAGTGGAATCCTATTAGTAATTGGTTTCAGAGTTACCCTATTATCGGCTCCAAGTGTTAAGGACCTAGAATGGTGAGAAGGGATAGGATCTCCCTATTTGCTGTCCTATAGAACAATTCAAAAAATCTAGTGTGGTCTAGTGGGATCCCTTCTAGGTGACCCTCACGTAGTGGTGGCCATGGGAGTGACATGAAACTCCGCCACATCTACGGTGCAGGAGAGTTATATATTAGAATATTCCTAGGAGAGGAGCCCAAAATGATTTTTCATCTTGAATAGGGGGTTTTCACCTGGCATGTCCCTTGGGGGAAGTTATTTCACTGGGGTGTCGATGCTTCCAGTTCTTATCAAGCCATGTCCGTAGTTTGGATGACCCCTTCTTATTCATACTGATGATCCGGGGAATTTATGAACATATGCTAGATGATCTTAGTGGAGGACACAATGTCAGGGTCTAAGGAAGTAATGGTAGTGGTGGCCAAATAGAAGTATTATAGTTGTATACGTTTTCCACACCATCGGTTCTCCTTCCCCACACCTGTTTTCAATTCGTGGTTGAACATTTCCTATAGCTTGAGTCATATATTATATAGGTAGTTGGCCAGTAGTATAGGTTTAATGAATTTGATACCCAATTATTTCAATAGTATACAGCCTTTCCATTGTGGAGGAAGTATCTATTCGAATGATGTCTCTAATTGAAGATGCCCAACATCCTTTATTTCATCCCATTTCCTGAAGAAATATTTCATATTGGGCCATCCATTTTGAATAGTGAGACATAAAACCAAATATATGGACACTGTGATGTTTAAATATGATAGGGTTTAACATTACTAATATACTCATGGTTTAAGTTGAATATTTCCATGTTTGGTTTAATATTTTTATTTTTGACACTTTCTAAGCTAGAGGGCACATTGGGCTGGTGACACACTTTTCATTTATGTACATCCTACATTGCAATGGTAGTTGACCATTACCATAGTGTTTGATGATGTTGGATCATTTTAAAGGGATGATGGTATGTTAGTCTCACCTTACATGTATTCTTACATGGATATCATTTCCCAGTATGAGGTTACTTTTATGATTTGTTTCAGGTTCATAAAGATATTTCCCAGTAAATTACACTATTTTTCTCAGGATAGGGTATCTAGTTATGGTCAGATAAGATAGTGAAATTGGACACATATAGACATATTTGGATGCTTAGTGTGTCGGGAATATGTAAATTCGTTCTATTTTTATGTCAATATAATCTTATTTATGTGTCATATTGGGTAAAAACCCCAAGTTATCCCTTGTCGGTCATGTTGTAATTTTTTCTTAGGGCATAAAAAATCCATGTCAATTTTCCTTAGGAATACCATGTTAATCACATGATGTAGATATTTTTATGATTTTAGTTGTAGTAACGATTTTAATGTTATTTGGGGACACGGTCATATATTTAGTGTCTTTTGGTGACATGGCCACAGGTTTAGAGTCTTGTGGGGAAAGGTTGTTCATAGTTTTAACATCATTCTGGGACATGGCCATAAGATTAGAGTTTTGTAAGGATTTTTCCCATATAAACTAATGTTATAATGGTATGATTATGGTTTATAATCACATTTTTATTCATAGTTCTAGTGAGGAACTTGAGTTTGGATGGTGATTTTGAGTGTATTTTCAGGGAAAGTGATCACTCTTCAAGGTTATTTCCACCCATAGGGGGATATAAATAGAATTAATTGAGGTATTAGAAGATTGAGATTTAACCTAGGGAGGTTCCCATTTATTTAATGATTATAACTCATAGATATGTCATATGTTCCCTATTAAGATATAGATAAAAAACCCTTGTAGTTTGAGTTTTGTGTGACTGAACCAATCCATCCAGTTTAACATAATACTGTGAAGATGCTTATTCCATGGAAGGAGTGAAAGTATGGTATGGTGTAGGTATTACACATAGCAGTTTCGAAGGGGTTATGGTATTATCCCATTCAATTTATACATTGGGTGTCATATGTTCAATACATAGGTTAGGGCTATAGTTTAACATAAGGTGATGAGTAAATTGGTGTACAGATTGACGTCATGGAACTAAGATGTTGGATTTTAATTTTAAAGTAATAAAGATTATAATTCTTGGGTTTTATACCCAGGTCTACCATTTTCATGTAGGATAGGTTGATTTGACATTATCCCTCCTTATAGAGAATAACAATCAGTTTCTTTTGATGATGTCACTTTTGGGGCTTATTCATTTACAATACATGTGATTTTGGGTTTCATAAAGAATAAACACTACTAGGTTTGGGTAAATCATGAGATTGTTAACATTAGGTTTCCAATAATAAGGATAAATAGATGAAATAATTTTTTTAGACCATATATAGAGAAAATGGGGAAATCATAGGGGTTGATGATACTTTTCTTGTGGGTGATTTAGGTGTAGGTGAACTTGATTGGAGTGGGAAACAAGAACTTTATCACGAAACTTTCATGTAACTATATTAGGTGAAAAGAGGAATTGGTTCAAGGATCTAGAGGTTATTCTAAAAAACATTGGATATGCACATAGAATTAGAGTTTTCCAAGACATAGGCTCTAGTAGAAGGATAAATCAGGGATAATGGGGGAATAGGTGAGCACAACATTTGAGACCATGCGAATCCTGGGAGGGAATGAATGAAACTCTTCTTCCATGAACCAAACATGATATGGGTGGTTGGTGTTGCAAAATTTCATGAAACAGTGGGTTGTGTGAATAAGTGATCAACGATATAACTTCCAATGTTCCATCAATAAAAATGGGGTGGGGTATTCTATTTATAGTTAAGGGATCCAAGAGTGTTGAATCATGTAAAGAACCCATGTCATGCAAACCAATAATGGGTTCACACAACTAAATTTTGGGATATTCTCTTTTCTTTTCCACTATAGTTTTTCCACGTAAGGCATCAATTCAATATCACATTTATCATGTAACTCTCAAGATGGTTTGTTTCCTTGGGGGAAGTTCCACTCTTCCTTTTCCCATTATTTTGGAGGGAATTTCTATCTTCAAAATAAGATAAAGTGGTTAATGTTACATTTCTCAAGTAAGTAACTTCCACAATAAAATGGGTAGTTTCCCAAAATATCTCAAAGTTTCATGCTAGTGACACTTTGGCTATGTGATAGTCCCACGAGATGATCAATGGCCCTATTTGTTTTGGGAAAACTACATGTTCTATAACTCGAGGTAAACTTTAGGGACCATCACATATAAACAAATTCATGTAAAAAATTTAATTTAATGAATTAAATGATTCAATTTAAAATTATATATTTAATTTAGAAATACCATGTTTAACATTTTATAACATAGGCAATATTTAATTTCACAAAAACAATTTTAGTTAACTTCTTTTAATTTTGTATCAATATGGTGGAATTGGGTTTTTGATTTTATAAGGCCCCAGCCTTAAACATTACTTAATCTTGAGTTACTTCAAGAATACACGTTGAGGTTCTTTTTAGGTTTAGAGTTTTAGAGAATTAGATCATAAATCATCCATTACATTCCACATTTATACAAAGTGGTTACATAAAAGATAATACTCATTTTTTCCATCAACAAGAAACATATTTAAAATAAAACATGGTTTGTTTCTTGACACTTCCTTGACACTATCATCACATCATGTACCTTTCCCTTGACCTATGAAAAACATTTCAAAAACATAGGATGATCATAAAAAGCTCAGTATGGGATATAAAAGTAAGAAGTGAAAACATTAGTCAATGTATTAAATCATACATTACTCATAAAACATAATCATTTTAACATACCTCATTAAATCATGAATAAATCATAGAAATAATAATACATAAAGGTAACTTGAGGCATTCATAACATTCTTACGTAGGGAGTAACCCTCATGGTTAGGTTTGGAATACCCATCACAGTATATTCCCTAAATCACTTTGGAGAAACCTTAATGTTTAACCCCTTCGCATTACCTAATTCATTGGAGAGCTATACCGGGCTCACCCGCCCTTAGTTTATCATGGAACCACCCGTCTTCATAAAAATGCCCAAGAACCATATCATAGTCGTATCACATAAATCATACATAAAGGAAACATAACATTTCCACTTTTCAATCACAACATATCAATACAACACATTGATATAAAAACATTATGAAACCCATTTTCAATACCAAAATAAAAGAAAAGTAAAACATGGTATTTATTTTTCATTTTAAAAAAATGTTATGGCTTGTAGAGGAAGCCGAAACTCAAATAATGGTCACAGCGGCGGAGAAGTCATTATCACCGCATACGTATGACAAAAAAACATACCATTTTTTGTTTAGTAAACACTTCGTATAAAAAATATTCCTTTTTAATAAATGTAAAATTCAAAGGGGTTAATACACCGTATTAAAGAAAGTTGTTTATAAAACAAAATATGCCTTAATGAAAGGAGATTGACATGAAGTCCCATACCTAGTATCCGACCTGACTCGTTCGTTCATTAATCTCCGGAATAATAAACTTGAGTTAATTTCTACTTGCTTAAGAACCTTTTTTAAGTTAATTATTCCTTTTATATCACTTATTACCATGTTATGAACACTATATAATTATTTAAGTTAACAATGGTCATTTTGTCGATCATTGGTACTTGAGTCAAAAATAAACTCTTCATAATTACAATTTTTTCATGTATCCATTATATCCAGAATTATATTCGTGATGTATATATTATATATATCATATATATCCAGTACATACATGAATTTATAATATTACATAACATTCAGAGGTAAGGAATGAAATGCACCGTTCATGGAGACGGTAAGTCGTACGTACGCATGAACGCTACTTTCATTTCTATTTCATATTTTTTGGAATGGAATCATAATGACATAAAGGTATATTATAATTCCATTATAATAATATATACAATATCATTAAATCCATCCTTTATATGTCCCACATATGGTATTAATGAATCAAATCACATTGAGGGGGCGGTAGTCTGCACTTTTTAAAATGAAGATATTGTGTTTACCCATAATGGAAGCCATAAAGGTATTCCATAAATGAAAAATACAGAAGCTTAAGGAAAACATAAACATATTATATATCATATATAAATATAGTTACATCTTAATGGCCACATTTGAAGGTGTTATAAGAATATTGAACAATCATCGTTTCGTGAGGCAGAAATTCGCCATCCACGGAAAGAATATGTTATTTAACCATTAGTTGTGGGTGTGTGAAAGTGTAGCTCTAATAATTCTTATAAAAATATCCTTGTATATTTAAAATACTGGTGTTGTTAAAAAATAAATGAATAAAAAGAGTTTAGGGGGTTGGGTAATCAAAATAAAACAAAAGAACATTAGAGAAGACTTTACCTTTAAATTGGGTAACTCCTCTTGGTTTGTACCAAAAGGGTTTCTTGAAGCGCATTCTGCCTAAGGTAAGGCTTATAGGATGAATAGATGGATGTGCAGAGATAAAATGAGCTGATTTTGGCAGAGCAAATGGCTTGAGAAGTGTGTGTAATGAGGTAGAGGTGGGGTCCTTTTATAAGAGGAGAGAAGGGGCACTCTTGGAATGTAATAAAATGTTACTTTATATTGAAATGATTTTTGGATTTAAAAGGTCCCACATTGATATTTTTAGAGTATAAGGTGATAAGGGTTCTAAATATACTCATCCAATAGGTCTTTGACAAGTTTAAGTCTTGGATTTTACATTATCGTTTCATTTTATTTAAATCGCTCATTAATGAGGTAATCACTGGATCATCATGATGTCAAAAATAATTTAATTTATTTAATGTCTAAAAATTATAAAAAAATACTATGATGTAGGAAATATTTTTATCTTTAAAATTAATATTTATAGTTCAATAGATAATTTATGTAGACAAAACTAAAAATGTTTTACTCAGGTGACACATTCTCTGTTATATTTACCTTTCTTTAAAAATAAAAAGATAAAAAGTCATTATCACACAAAAGTGATTCCATGGGGTCCCCAAGTTTGGAAAAAGGCATCCCATGGTTTTCCATGACAAAACTAGTAGAATTAGGACACATGTTGGGGTCATTTGGTATTATTATGATATTATATTATTATCCTTAACTATCCCATTACTAATTAATCAAGATAAGTAAAGATAATTATCTTCGTTACTATTCATAATATCCAAAAAAAGATTCTTGATTACATAATTTGGACATTCTAATTCAATATATGTAATCCATTTTACCAAATTAAAAACACTGAAATTTCAATAATTAATTTAAAAATAATTCCCGTTGTAAAAAAATACCCGGTTTTTTAGAAACATTATCTATGAAACGTTTGGCACTTGTTTATGACCAACTCCAAAGTGAAATTAATCCCAATGACCACCATTGGATTACATGGTAAACATATATTATATTTACACTTTAAACCCAATAAAAAAGATAATCTAACCATATAATTAAATTAGATGAAAATGCAGTTTTGATTTAAATGCAGTATTTTTCACTATTCATTAAAAAATGAACATTGTCAGAAAAATACCAAAAATTTATCCAAAGTTAATTTCAATGTACCAATCATAAAGAATATGTTTATTTTGACAAATATAGATTATAAAATTTTCAAAATTTTGATTTAAAAATGGGTTTCCATCAAAAGGAAGTAAAACAATCTTATAAAAATAATAGTGTATTACATGCTTAAGATTGGATTTATTCACGTTTTAAGCCTCTAAAATACTATATAATTCATAAATATCCATAGATAAGAATATATATTATTCATTACTTACTTGGGATGTTACATCCTTCCCCCTTTAGAAAATTGTGTCCCTGTAATTTATTTACTTATCGAATAAGTGGGGGTATTTAGCTCTCATTGCATTTTCAGATTCCAATGTTGCCTCTTCAATCATGTGGTTTTTCCACAAAAACATTACTTGATGAATCATATTATTCCTCAACTCTTGCTCAATGTGGTCAAGAATCCGGACCGGTTGTTCCTCATAAGATAGATTCTCTTCCAGCTGAACTACCTCTGGACTCAAAACATGAGATGGATTTGGCAAGTACTTCTTTAACATTGAAACATGAAAAACATTGTGTACCTGAGATAAACTCGGAGGTAAAGCCACTCGGTATGCAACTGATCCAACTATCTCTAGAATTTCATATAGTCCAATGAACCTTGGACTCAACTTTCCTTTCTTACCAAATCACATCACGCTTTTCCATGTTGAAACTTTGAGAAAAACATGATCACCTACCTCAAAAGAGATATCCTTCCTCCTGTTGTCCGCATAACTCTTCTGCCTGCTCTGAGCTATTATCATGTGTTTCTGTATCAGCTGAACTTTTTCTGCCAGCATTTCTACCAATTCTGGTCCCATCAACTTCCTTTCACCCACTTCATCCCAGAAATCGGTAGTTCACCACTGCTTCCCATATAATGCCTCAAATGGTGCCATCTGTATACTAGAATGAAAACTGTTATTATAAGAAAAATCTACCAATGAAAGATGTTGGTCCCAAATTCCTTGATAATCCATTAAACAAGCATGTAGCATATCCTCCAAAATCTGAATTGTTCGTTCTGACTGCCCATCTGATTGAGGATGAAAAGCTGTACTAAAATTTAATTCAGTACCCAACGACTTCTGAAGGCCTTTCCAAAAGTTAGAAGTGAACCTAGGATCACGGTCAGATACAATAGAGAGTGGAACTCCAAGTAACCTGACTATCTCTTTAAGATACAAATGGTAAAGTTGATCTAGGGAAACAGTATCTCGTATAGTAAGGAAATGAGCAGATTTAGTCAAGCAATCAACTATAACCCAGATTGCATTATTACCTCGAGGTGTCTTTGACAATCCCACAATGAATTCCATGGTTATATTCACCCATTTCCACTATAGCACTAGTAAAGGCTGAAGCATCCCTTTCGGTAACTACCACTCTGCTTTAACCTGTTCATAAGTCAAACACTTCATAGTAAAATCAGCAATATCCCTTTTCATTCCATCCCACGAAGTAATACATTCGAATATCTCTATACATCTTAGTACTAACTAGATGAACTGAAAATAGAGATCTATGATCTTTACATAACAACTCTCTCTTTAACTGTGAATCACAAGGCACACACAATCTCTTCCCAAATCTCAAAACACAATCATTATCAATGTTGAATTCAGGCAAGTTACCCTTCTGAACCAGCTCTACCTTTTTCTGTAACTCACTATCTTGCTTTTGTGCTTGCTTAATTCTGTCTAATAGAGAAGATTTCACTGATACCTGAAACAAAACAGAAGGATATCCAGCACCAACAACTTCTATGCCAAATTTCATCAAATCCTTAACTAAAGGATCACATTCCAGACACAACATTGTTAATGAAGCATTAATTTTTTGACTCAATGCATCAACCACTTTATTTTCTTTTCCCGGATGGTAATGAATTATAAAATCTTAATCCTTGATTAATTCTAGCCATATACTCTGTCTCATGTTCAATTCTTTCTGAGTGAAGACATACTTTAATCTTTTGTGATCAGTATATATTTCACAATTTACTCCATACAAATGTGCCTCCAAATTTTTAAAGCGAAAACAACAACAGCTAATTCCAAATCATGTGTAGGGTAATTTACCTCATGAGTTTTCAACTGACGTGAAGCATAAGCAATTACCTGATCATTCTGCATTAGGACGCAACCAAGTCCTTTCAATGAAGCATCACTGTAGATAAAAAACTCCCCATTCCAGGAAGGTAGTGCCAAAACTGGAGCATTCACCAATCATCTTTTCAATTTCTGAAAACAATCATCCCATTATTTTTTCCAGATAAACTTAAAACCCTTACGAGTTAGCTTAGTCATTGTAATAAATAACCGTGAAAAATTTCTAACAATCCTTCAGTAATAGCCTGCCAAAGCAAGAAAATTACGAATCTCGGTTACATTTGTGGGTCATGGACATTCTTCCACAACCTTTTTTTTTCAGGATCAACAGTTATCCCATCTTTAGAAACAATGTGACCAAGGAAAGAAATTTGTTGCAACCAAAACTCACAATTTCTGAATTTCCCATACAATTTGTTTCTTTCAATTTTTTCAAAATAACCCTTAAATGTCTTTCATTCTCCTCTTTACTTTTATAAAACACCAAAATATCATCAATAAAAACAACCACAAACCTATCCAAGAACTCATGGAAAATTCTATTCATAAGGTCCATGAATACAGCAGGTGCATTGGTTAGCCTAAAATGAATTAATAAAAATTCATAATGGCCATATCTTGTATAGAACACGGTCTTCGTAATATCTTCTTCCTTTACCTTCAACTGATGGTACCCCGATCTTAGAAAAATAATTGAAAAATACTGAGCTCCCTAGAGCTGATCAAACAAATCATCGATATGACGCAAAGGATATTTGCTCTTAATAGTGATGTTATTCAAGGCTCTATAATCAATGAAAATTCTCATTGAACAATATTTTTTTTAACAAATAAAACATGAGCACCCCATGGTGATGTGCTAGGTCAAATTAAACCTTTCCCTAATAAATCTTGCAATTTATCCTTCAACTCTAAAAGTTAAATTTGAACCATTCGATAAGGGGATTTTGAAATTGGATTAACATCAGGAACTAAGTCAACAGTAAACTCAACTTCCTGATCTGGTATTATTCCAGGAAACTCATTAGGAAAAACATCAGGATACTCATTTACCACTGGCACATAATTAATCTGAATAGTTGCCTTGTTTTCAACAATATGTGCAAGGTAACATTCATTTCCATCTTGTACAAGTTTCTCAGCCTTTTGAAATGTTATCAACAGTAAGGGTTCATTATTGTACATAAACTGAAAGTCTTTCTGAAAAGAAACTTCTTTAGCTCTAAAGTCAATCTTAGCATGGTAAATAGAGAGCCAATCCAAACCCAGGATAACATCAAACTCTACTGGAGGTAAAACAATAAGGTTTTCAAGTTGGTTCTTTCCACCGATTATGATAGGAAGATTCTTATAAATTCTTTTTGCCTCAAAATTTCCCCCAGGTGTTTTTACCACAAGTTCAGGAGTTATTTATTGAGATGGTATTCTCATTTTACTAGAAAAGTTTTCTGAGATGAAAGAATGTGTAGACCCTAAATCAAATAACACACTGGAATATTCTGAAAAAACAAACAAAGTACCTGATACCACTTCATTTGATGGCCCAACATTTGCTGAAGTAGTTGCAAAGGATTTTACCACCCCTTTCTGCTTGTAGTCTAACTACTTCCCATCACTCGATCTCTTTTTCGGACACTTGTTTTCATAGTGACCCATCTCATTGAACATGAAACATTTCACTAACTGTAAATCAAATTTGGTCTCACCATCACATTGATCTTTTTCAGTGCAATCACGAGCCTTATTCCCCATCTTACCACATCGGTAGCACTTTATAGAATTCAGAAGACATTCACCAGAATGCCTTTTACCACATTTATCACAAACTAGAAACATATTTTTCTTACCATCAGACCTTTTTGAAGAATTATTCCCTTTCTCCTTCCACCTCAGTCTCTTATTCTGCTGGTCGTTATAGAACACTTGATCATCGACAACCTCCATTTCCACCTTCTCAGCACATCGAACAAGCTTTTCATAACTTTTGAACTCACGAGAAGACAATGCCCTTCGATATTTTAGCTTTAATCCTGAGTAAAAATGATTGATTTTACTATCAAGGTCTCGGATAAAATTTGGAGCATACCTTGCCAATCGAGTGAACCTCTCTTCACAACCAGCCACTGATTCGTCCTCTTGCCTCAATTCCAAGAATTGTTTTTCCATCCTAAGTCGAACAGCCTTAGGAAAATACTTCTCAAGAAATATACCTTTGAATTCATCACAGTCGAGAGCATCAATCTCATCAGCGTCACTGATATTTTTACCATCGACCACCAATGATCTTATTCACCCTCTAAAAGGTAAATTGAAAGACTAACCTTTTGATTGTCTAAACACCCCCTGACATAGAAAATATTTTCCAGTTCTTTAATCCACCCTTCAGCTATCACAGGGTCAGATGATCCTCTGAATGATGGGGGATGTTGCCTCATGAAATGTTCCACCATGGACATGTTCCTTGGTGGTTGATCTGGCTGATCTCGTGCATGGATACCACCACCATTTATCACTCGATTCAACTGCGCCATTACTGCAACATACTTTTATGTTCCAATTCTGACCATCTCAGGATGCTGATTCGGAAGGTCATTTCCTTCTATATGCCTTCCTAACACTGCTTCCCGGTTTCCTTTGCGGAAAACCATTCTGAACAAACATGTCTTAGATGAAGCAACATGGTAATATTCAAATACTATATCATTTCAATTTGACTATAAGAAAAAAAATATTTTTTGATAATCATTTAATAGAATTATAACTCCTAAAGTTATCTAAACCGACCTCTGTTACCAACTATAAGGCCCCGACCTTAAACATTACTTAATCTTAAGTTACTTCAAGAATACATGTTGATGATCTTTTCAGGTTTAGAGTTTTAGAGAATTAGTTAATAAATCATGCATTACATTCCACATTTAAAAAAAGTGGTTACATAAAACATAGTACTCATTTTTTCCATCAACGGAGACATATTTAAAATAAAACATGGATTATTTCTTGACACTTCCTTAACACTATCATCACATCATGTACCTTTCCCTTGACCTATGAAAATCATTTCAAAAACATGGGATGTGAATAAAAATCTCAGTAAGGGATATAAAAGTACGAAGTGAAAACATTAGTCTATGTATGAAATCAGACTTTACTCATAAAACATAATCATTTTAAAATAACTCATGAAATCATGAATAAATCATAGAAATCATAAGACATAAAGGTAACTTGAGGCATTCATAACATTCTTACATAGGGAGTAACCCTCATGGTTACGTTTGGAATACTCATCATAGTATATTCCCTAAATCTCTTCAGAGAAACCTTAACGTTTAACCCCTTCGCATTACCCAGTGCATTGGAGTGCTATATCATACTCACCCACCCTTAGTTTATCACTGAACCACCCACCTTCAATACAATTCCCAAGAACCATATCATAATCATATCACATAAAACATCCACAAAGGAAACATAACATTTCCACATTTCAATCACAAGATATCTATACAACACATTGATATAAAACATTATGAAAAACATTTTCAATACCAAAATAAAAGAAAAGTAAAACATGGTATTTATTTTTCATTTTTTTAAAAGGTTACGGCTTGTAGAGGAAGTCGAAGTTCATATAATGGTCACGGCGGTGGAGAAGTCGGTGTTGCCGCATACGTACAACAAAAAAACATTCCTTTTTGTTGTTTAGTAAACGTTTCGTATTAAAAAGACTCCTTTTGAATAAACGTAAAAGTAAAAGGGGTTTATACACTGTATAAAATAATGTTGTCTATAAAACAAGATATGCCTCAATGAAAGGAGATTGAGACGAAGTCTCATACCTCGTATCCGACTTGACTCGATCATTCTTCAATATCCTGAATAATAAACTTGAGTTAATTTATACTTGCTTAAGAACCTTTTTTATGTTCATTATTCTTTTTATATCACTTATTACCTTGTTATTAACACTATGTAATTATTTAAGTTAACAATTGTCATTTTCTCGATCATTGGTACTTGAGTCAAAAATAAACTCTTTATAATTACAAGTTGTTCATGTATCCATTATATCCATAATTATATTATTGATATAGATATCATATATATCATATATATCCATTATATACATGCATTTATAATACTACATAACATTTAGAGGTAAGAAAAGAAATGCACCGTTCATGGAGACAGTAAGCCGTACGTACGCATGAACGCTACATTCATTTCTATTTCGTATTTTATGGAATGGAATCATAAGGAAATAAAGGTATATTATAATTCCAGTATAATATTATATATAATATCATTAAATACATCCTTTATATTTCCCACATATGACATTAACGAATCAAATCACTTTGAGGGGTTGGTAGTTCGCACTTCCTAAAATGAAGATATCGTGTTTACCCATAATGGAAGCCATAAAGGTATGCCATAAATGAAAAATACAGAAGCTTAAGGAAAAAAATATTATTTATCTTATATAAATATAGTGACCTATTAATTTACACCTTTGATGGTGTTATAATAATATTGGACAATCATCGTTTTGTGAGGCAGAAATTCTCCATCCACGAAAACAGTATGTTCTTTAACCATTAGATGTAGGTGTGTGTAAGTGTAGCTCGAATAATTCTTATAACAACATCCTAGTATATTTAACATACTGGTTTTGTTACAAAATAAATGAATAAATAGAGTTTAGGGGTTGGAGAAGCAAAATAAAACAAAATAACATTAGAGAAGACTTTACCTTTAAATCGGGTAACTCCTCTTGGTTTGTACCAAAAGGGTTTCTTGCAGACATTTCTACCTAAGTTAAGGAATCTAGGATGAATAGAGGGATGTGGAGAGATAAAAAGAGAAAATTTCTGCCAAGAGAATGGATTAAGATGTGTTTTTAAAGAGGTATAGGTGGGGGCCTTTTATAAGAGTAGAGGAGGGGCACTCTTGGAATGTTTTAAAATGTTACTTTATATTGAAATGTGTTTCGGATTTAAAAGGTCCCACATTGATATATTTCGAGGATAAGTTGATAATGGTTAGAAATATACTCATCAAATAGGTCTTTGACAAGTGAAATTATTATATTTTGTATTATCTTTTCATTTTATTTAAATCGTTTATTAATGAGGTAATCACTACATCATCATGATGTCATAAATATTTTATTTTATTTAATGTCTAAAAATTATAAAAAAACTACTATGATGTAGGAAATATTTTTATCTTTCAAATGACTATTTATAGTCCAATAGATAATTTATTTAGACAAAATTAAAAATGTTTTACTCAGGTGATACATTCTTTGTTATATTTAACTTTCTTTAAAAATAAAATGATAAAAAGTCATTATCACACAAAAGTGATTCCATGGGGTCCCCAAGTTTGGAACAAGGCATCCCATGGTCAGAAATGACCCAACCAGTTGTATTAGGACACATTTTGGGGTAATTTGTTATTATTATGATATTATTTTATTTTCCTTAACTACCCGATTACTAATTAATCAAGATTATTAAAGATAATTACCGGCATTACTATTCATAATGTCCAAAAAAAGCCATGATTACATAATTTGGACCTTCTGATTCCAAATATTTAATCCATTTTACCAAATTACTAACAGAGAAATTTCAATAATTAATTTAAAAATATTTCCCGTTTTCAAAACAAATAGCGGGGTTTTTAGAAACGATATCTATGAAAGGATTGGCACTTGTTTATGCCCACTTCCAAAGTGAAATTAATCCCAATGACCACCATTGGATTACATGGTAAAAATATATTATATTTACACTTTAAAACCAATTAAAAATATAATATAACCATATAATTAAATAACATGAAAATGCAGTTTTGATGTAAAATGCATTAATTTTCACAATTCATTAAAAATTAACATTGTCATAAAAATACATAAAATTTATACAAAGTAAATTTCAATGTCCCAATAATAAATAATGATTTATTTTGAAAAATATATCTTATAAAACTATCAAAGGTTTGTTTCAAATATGGTTTTCCATCAAAATGTAGTAAAACAATCTTTTAGAAATATTAGTGTATTCCATGCTTAATATTGGATTTATTCTCCTTTTAAGCCTCTAAAACACTATTTAATTCATAAATAGACATAGATAAGAATATCTATTATTCATTACTTACTTGGAATGTTACAGATTTATTTTAAATCCATATAAATAATAATTGTTTATAATAAACCAATTAATTTCATATTAATCAAAAACATTTATAATTCTAACTAAATCATAATTGTACTCATAAAAATAGACCATTTTGTTTCTAAAAATGATTTTTACTCATATTGTGTTCTAATATTACATTAAATGTTTCATAGCCTTATAATATGATTTTTATTAAATAGATCCTATATTTTCAATTAGAATTTTAATATTAGTTAATAATTGTATCATTTTTTTTCAAAAAAAATGGATATGGTGGTTAAAAATGTAGTTACCATGGTAAAGGTAAATTAAGGTAAAAGGGGTTTAACTAAGGGTAAAAGAGACAAAATATGTGAATTTTTTTTAAAAAAATGAATGTTTGAGTTGTGTCTAAAATAAAAATTATCCATACTCTATTATCTTACTCATTGTATTCCATTATCCATTTAAAAATTGTTTTTATTTTATATTAAGAATTAAAAATTTACAAAATTGTCATTCATTCCTCCTACAAAAGAGAAATTTCAGCACCCCTTCAAATATATTCCAAAAAAATTGATGTTCCCTTTAAAATATATCCATTTTAATATCCATATAATACTATTCAAAATATTCTAGTCCTAATAATTGGTTTTAAATATTTAATTTCCATTATGTACTTCAAGAGGATGTTCAAATTCTCAGCATAAGTACTAATCACCGCCAAATATTTTCTCCTAGTCTATATTTATTCTATAAATAAATATTACTAATTAAAACATGATAATAATAGTATTATTTATATATTACTATGTTTTTATGTATATGTAATGAACATTATACACCTTTTTTATATTCACTTATAAAATTTAATATGTTATTCATGTGTATGTGTAGACTACTGCATTTACAAAGCAACATGTTTTGTTTTCCTTCACTACCATAAATGGATGGTTAAAAATGTTATTTAAGGAAATAATAATATATTTATAAAATTATTCAGATTCATATAATAAAAACCATTTCAAACCTTCATTTTATTTTATGAAAAATAAAATCACCATATGTGTGTATAGGTGGACTTCCGCCTAAATGAAGAGAAGTTTTTCATTTTTCATATTGTATTTTATTAATAATAAAAATCACTTATAATATGATTCAAAACATTAATAAAATCTTAATAATATCACTATACTTCTTTAATAATGATGTTATGCCAAAATAACCACTTTATTAACCATACTCACCAATTTATTATACGATGTTCTTATTTGGGTGGGTTCAACCACTAACATGATTGATGATGTGAATTTGATTCATGGATGAAAATAAACACCTAATTAGGTGTAATACTGGATAATAATAAGTAAATAATGTTTTCATATTTTTGGATGGTAAAATTAAAATCTAACCCATTATTATATACCCCCAATTTGTTAAGATTTGCCGAAACTGGCTATTATAAATTTTACCTTTACATTTCATAAATAAAAATATCATGGGATGAAATTATAACTTATAAATCATGATTAAAAATATATATTGTCACCCTGAATAAAATGGTAATGAATAATTTATTTAAAAATATCAAAGGTTTGATATCTCCGTTATGAAACTTGTACGAAACATTCAAAATTATAACTTCTGATAATAAAAAAACTGATAACTATCTAATGGTTGTATAATAATTGATTATAAAAAAGATTATAATGGTTTAAATATATGTATAATTTTCTAAATTGTGTTATTAATATGGTGATTTTATTATTTATGAGGCTAGAGCGCTTTCATGGAAGCTGAGAATTAATGTAAGTGTTTTCTACAACTTAATTTCCTTTCTTTGAGTTATAATGATTATTATTCAACCCCATCCTTATATTTTTAATTAGTTTATTATATTATTGTATAAAACATAATTTCAACATAATTTTCTCTATTATTGAAAATTTTTAACATGAAATCATTTACAAATGATTGCTATCTATAATATTTTGAAATTTAGAAGGGTTTTTTTTCAAAATTTTCCTTCATTGAGGCATGCTTTGTTATTATGCACCTACTATTATTTTATATGGTGTACCTACTACAACATTCATTTATTTTAATATAAATAAAATCCATTCCATGGTTTTGGCATGTATCTTCATAAATCCCTCTTTCCAACCCTCTTTATCCAAGTGCTACTTATGTCATAAGTGTTTTGCTTACTCAATTTTTATTAATTGAGTTATGATCCTTATTTTTAAACTATATTCTTATAATTTAGGTATAACATACCTTATGATTTAATTATATTATAATTTCACATTAAATTCTTGGGATTTACATATATTTATCATGAACTCTATTTTGATGGATTGTTAAATCAACCCTTTTCAATTTAAGGAACGATTTATTCATAAATGAAACATTATTGAGAATAATTATTGTCCTATTTAATGAATATTTATCCTCCATATCCATATGTTTTTATTCTGAAAATATTTACCTTTAAAACATTTACATACTAATGTGTATTATATCATGTGATGGGATTCTTTAGATAATAATATGACCCATATGAGTGGAATAGAACAAAAAACACAAGTAGATCTATATCCAAGAATAAAACATGAAAATAAATTCAAAAAATAGATTTTAAAACATGGAATACATACTTATTTTTAAAATAATCTAACTCTGTCCGCATTTTTTGAAGAAGTTATCTTGACAATGATATTAAGTATAATTAGATGAATGCCTCCAACTACTAAAGTTTATTCACCAGTTAATGGATCCAAGAACACTTCCTGAAGACATAAGAATTCTATATGGGGTTCTAGAACCTTAATATAGTAATTAAAGAGCTTTAATAATGGAAGAGATAGTTTTTTTGCATGAAGTATTCAAATAAACCAAAAATACACACCAAATTCAAGAGGATTCCATCCTCTAATATAGCTATCCATGATTCTCTTCAATGAATGAAGAGTGTCGTCCATACATGATGAGTCATGGGAAATCCCATGGAATTCATCTATTTCATCATGTTTGGTGTTTATTAACTAAAAAATTCATTTAACGTGGTGAGAAATATATAAAAGAACAAAAAATTTGGGTTTGTAACTAACTGAATCATGTTAGAGAAGGATTAGGCACCACAAATGTATTATAAGCATGTTAAAAAAGGCATTTTGATCGACCATAACATTTTATGCACCACCATGATATGATGGTTCCTATTTTAGTGCACATCCAATAATACCATACTTATACTAAAATCCCAAATGTTATTTATACATAACATAAAAACTCTTTGTGAATCCATCCAAAACTACTTTTAGATACCGTTTCATCGAATTCTCCTCATTTGGGAAGAAATGATTTGTACAAAATTTATTCCTTATCTAATGGACTAACTATGTGATCCTAAAGACCTTAGTAGTGTTGAAAATATGTATTAAATATCTATTTAATAAATGTAAGTGGAGAGTAGCCCCTATCAAAGCATTAATACTACTCAATCCATTACTGTGTCTAGTGAAATCTTCATCAAGCATACTCATATCTCTATATAAATATATCCACCCTAATAAATATCATATATATAATTTTAATAGTAATATTATCTGTTTATCCATGTTATTGAGTGACCTATAGACATGGAACATGTCAATATAGTACATTCCTCTCATCATTTAATGATTCTGCAAAAAATATTCACTAAGATAATGAATAAACTATATTTCATTCATATATCTGCTAAGAACATCCCATGAATCTTATTCATGTATTTTAACACATTATATGTGAAAGAAGTAATCATGTACATAAATTGTTTTAATTCAATAAAGGTACAAAATTCATCATTATCCATATAAGTGGAACAATCCTATCTTGTTTGTACTCCAACTGAATACATGATTAGAAACATACCCAACCACCCCATATTTTCAATTTAAATTTGTAGACATCTATAAGTTTGTTATCAAATAATGATGGTTATAATTCTAGGTATCGTTCCAACCTCACCAAAGAAGGATCGATAATTACTATACACCCTATGTATAAGAAGGACTTTATGAAATTCCATGAGATATACTTTGTGAGGTCAATCCAAGAAATAATCCTCAAATAGTAACGTATCATCATAACTGGTAATACCCCACGATGATCATTGATTAGAGATAAATCAATGTTTTAATTTTGGGGATATTATAATTCCAACATTCATGTAAAATAAATTATATCACAAATAAATTAATGATAATTTTATATTTATTATATTATAAGAACATGGTATATTAAAAAACTATTACAAAAAATATCTCATCTTTCGTAAACCTCAAGATCCTATATAACCTTCATGTTGTTGTTATGGTAATGGTTTCATCAACTTATTTTCCACATTCTCATCTACATCCAACCCTGATGATATTTATTTTTTCATCTAAATGATAAATCATTTGAGATTATATTAGAAAATGATGTGATTGTACCTTTAGTGAGATTGGGGTTCATTAACATGAGAAACCACACCATTGTTTTCAAAATATAGCTCAATTACTACGTCAATTTTAGGAACCATCCAATGTTAAGAAATGAAATCTTGGATCCCAACACCTCCCTTCACAACATCTGATGTAGTGATATAATATGCCTTTATTTTTGAGTCCAGTATAGTGGATTATTTGGAACTCTTTGATCTAATAACTAAACTATTTAGGAAAAACACAAACTGAAATTGATATTTTATATCATCATTGTAAAATTTTAAAAATATAATTCATACATACCTTAGACAGTGCTTATCTTATCCACAAAACACTAAGATAATATCCTTATTCATTCTTAAGTATTTAATGTTGGACCCATGATGCTAATGAAAATAGTCTAGATACCCCACGACCCACTATCTCATGGGAAACACTCCACTAGGCCACTCAACCAGGCCAAGTATCTTGGATATCTCCCCTAACCAGCTATGGATTTATTTTTATTCCCTAGAGAATCAAAATCAGGGTTGAATGGACTTTAACCATCTGAGGATAATCTATGGTACCCTGCTCCATATGGAGTAGAGGAACTCGTGATGCTCCCTAGTGGTTGTTATTCCTAAGGTCCTAGGTTCGTATAATGGGGGAGGTGTTTTAAATCCCTAATGTCCTTGGGATAATTCCTAATGAATGACCCAGTTTAGTGGCCTAGATCGGCCCATACTTTGAGTTAGGGGTTGGGGTGTTTCAAACCTACGACCGAGTTTGTAGTGTGGTTACACATCATATACTATCTCCACAGGTTGGTTTGTGGCCTGAATAAATTTTGGTAACTAGTATTAAAATCGCGTATGACGCACACGACGTGTAAAATATGTTTTTCCATTTTTTTCATCATTTTATCCTTTGAGTCCAAAATTTATATTTCTTGAAAAAAAACCAAAACAAAATGAAATATTTAATAAAATGTATCCAAAATGTATATATAAGTTCATCGTATTCAGGGTTTTCACTAAATCTATGAAATTTCATGTTACATAATCAAATATTTTGAAATAGTGATTTTATAAATCAATTGAAATATATTCCTGAAAAATCAAGCTAATCATGGTTTTAATTATAAGGAAAATTTAAAATGGAGCCACCGACCTTTTAAACAAAGATATCTAAATCGACACCTGAAACAAGGATTTACAAAAAAGAACAAAGAAATGAAATATCATGCAACACAACATTGAATATATATCCAATTAAAAGGATTTTTGATACATCAATTGAATAATAATCTATCAAAATATAAAGAGGGGAGAAAGAGATACTAGAATAAAACTCCCAATAGAAGATCCACATACCCAAAATACAAACCACAACAAAATTTTCGATCAATAATCAAATGAATGGTACAAAAGGATTGGAGATCTCCAAAATCTCCCCAAAATTGCATAGTGCTTTTAGAGGAGAGAGGATATTAATGAATAAAAGATAGATCATCGATGTAGTTCCCTAAATGAATAACTCATGCAATTTAACTGGTGTATAATGGAATTACACAATTGTTTCATTGAGAATGATGTGGATGGTTTTTTCATGAAAGTTTGATTATAGAGGGTTTAGTTCCTTGATCAATCATTCAGTCCAGGTTTCCCATTTGATAATATTTCATAAAAAATACCAATGGTTTTGACATCTATAACTGAGTTCAAACCTACTTTCCAAATGTAGGTTGTCCTTTAGGGTTTCAGACCCAACAATGTTTAGGAACTCGCATTTTCAAGAGGATGGGAGGTGAGGCTCTTCACACCCTTTTAGGGGGGAATTTATTCCTACTATGAGACTCTATTAAAAATTTAATTTATGTTCATGAAATCCTTCCCAGTCCCTGAAACCAGACTAGTTACCCAAGTGTTAATAACTTGATTAAGACCATGTATTGATCAGAACGATTGTGGGAACATTAGAAGTTCTGCACCATTATTTTATTTATTTATTATTCTTTAGTTGATAATCATGTTCATGAAATTTGGATTTTATTAGTGTCAAGGAAGGTGGTTTGTATCTTAGATATGGGACTGATCCTCTATGAGGAATCCTACATATCCTATTAAAATATGAATCAAAACCAATATAGTCCATTTAATTTTATTTATGGCCATATGTCTGGAACCATACAAAATGTTTCACATCATTTGGTAATGATGTAAAAATTGGGCTTAGGCCTTGGAGAGGCGTCCTACCTATCCTATTTAAGACAAACATATGAGTATATGTAATTATTATATGGGAATCTATGTCGTGAGAGAAAAGATAATAGAGGCCATAGGAGGGAGTTATGCATATATGGTTTCCCTATATTACTTCACTGTGAGTATGAACCTTTGAGTGGAGATGATATGCAATAATAATTACATTCTAATGGTGAGCCCATGTTTGGGGACTTCTAATCATGCTATAGATATAATAATCACCGGTCTTTAATCCCTCGTGAGCTATGATTTGTGTGAGAAATAATAGAAAATAAGAGATTAGACACATTTCATGAGAGAATATTTATTCGAGGATTACACATTAATGTTTCCGTTCTCATTGAGGATATCATATGGAGATCAGGCCTTGGGAATGCATCTTATGTATCCTGTTTATAAAAGGAATCAAACTCATCATAGTTCAATTCATCATTAACCAGTTGACGGGATTAGATAATCTAAGGGAAAAATTAGGGCATGCACTTAAAATAATTTCCCTTTATGAGCGAACTTCTCACCTGTTTATGGATGAGGAAATAGAGGAACTCACACCAAATTGGATTCCCATTGGAGATAGATCCTTGGGATGGTGTCCTACTTATTATTGTTATGACATGAATCAGAGTTCTCATATTTTAGTTTCCCCATAACCCACTTATGGGATTAGGTAAGTCATCACGCTGAGAGACAATATTTTTACCCCTAATTTTTTAGGATTTCTAGGGTATTATACCAGAATAGATTCCCTTTATAATATACTAATTTGCTATTATAAAATAGATAAATATATATAGTGACCATGAAAATTAAATCTGACAGTATGACACCTATAAGTTTTCATGAGTATGATACCATATCTCATTATAGACACTTCCATTATAAAGTGGTAATGCAATCGAAGATTCTGGGATGTTGTCCACATGACACGAGTTTGAGTGTGTCAGACGGATAAAGTGGGCATGTCTTGGGGGATTTTCCATACATGTATTGGTTTTCTGAACAAAAATGTCTTTATTTTCCACTCAAAAATGTTTGAGGCGTCAGTTTGACACGGAAAACACATTCAAGTGAGTCTACTTGAAAGGTACAGTATGATTTGAACAATTAAATGACTTTTCATGGATGTATTCACATGATTGGAGTGGACAGGTCCAAGATGCTTTGCATGATCAACTAAATTGTCTAGTGTTTTTTCGTATGATCTAAGAAAAAATTTCTATAAACTGTCGCACAGTAAACATGACATCTCCTTGGACTATCACATGACAACGTTGACATGTGAAAGAGAAATCACTGGAAAAATAACACATGTTTATATGTTTTCTCTTATTATAACTAAAGTATCCTTAGGTGGTCTCACAACAATGGTGACATGTCAATGAGACATTTCATGATAATTTGGGCTTGTCGATAATTTATTTCATGATTTACCTATCTTGAATTTGTGATGTCACATGACAATTTGGACATGTCCATCAGCTATCACGTAAGAAACTCAAATTATCCAAGGCCTTCCTTTCAATCAAATTGACTCATCCAAGGCTTCCCAAAGTCATCATGAGATCAATGAAGAATCTTGAATTTCACTGATCAATATTTAACAAAGAGAAGGTGACTAATTAACTTTTTTATGATCTTGAACTTACCATAATGTTTAAGTTTCATGTCCAAAGGGATCGAGGCTTAATTACATATGGATATATCTACAAGGATTGAGGGATCATTCCATAACCACCCCTCATAGGTATTATTTGAAAAATGGAGGGTTTGACTATGAGTTCTAATGTGTTTCATGGCCATATGAATATTGTTGTCCACACCATATGATGGAGTCTCCTAAAGATACCATATTAATTATATTTTTCTGAAAATAAATGGTTTTTATGGGTTTTATTAGTGTGATGAGGCTTTTATATTTATTTCATGGAATGGAAAAGGGTACATGTTGAATGAAAAATGAGGAACACATCATATGAGGCACATTTCCATGGGTATATTCATCGGTTTGTAGACTTAACAGTGCCACCTGCATTTGGGAGAGTATCCCCATAATGAATTTGCATTATGAACAAACTCATGCGATCTGCATGACCATTATAAGGTCTTGTGATGGGTTTTATTAATGTGCACAGAGGATGCACATAAGATATGTGAGACATCCAAGGGTTCTCAACCCAGTATTTTCGACCCATTATCATGAATGCAGTTCACATTTTTTCTTCCCCTTTTTCTTGACTAGGGTCCCATGGGGCATTGCATGTTAAGATAGCCATGTACATGGATTCATTTAAGAACTGTAAAATAGAGGGATTCAAACCTTAAAGAGGTATACAATTAAAAATAGCATTGTTTTATACTTGTGGACACTTTTATGGGTGTCTTGTGCATACAAGGAAATTACTTTTCATGTCACTAGAAGATTGAAGTCACGATACTATGTGATCCAAAGGAATGTTTTTAATTAGGTCTTGCAAATACACATAGGGGTTGCACACTGGGACTATAGGAATGGTCGAAGGGTCTTTTTTGTAACGAAATGAAACCAATGGGGTATCATGTTATCATTTCATTACACCATAAAAACTGGTAATCACATGAATTTTAGTTCATTATTTGATTAACTAATATTCAATAGGTCATATAAAATGTTTGTGTGATCACCTGAGTAGGTTATCTCGGGATGATCTTCAACGTTCTCTATTCCTATTTTATATTTCTCTAACTTTTATGTCCTCTTTATTTCATATGTTTTTTCAAATGGGGTTGGTTTTATATAAGCTGATAGAGGTTGATGATGGTGCTTCTTTTCAGAAAATGATACTGAGTGCATTGTCTTGAGGTGATGGAGGATTTGTGGGATCAACATCATATATTCCTAAGAAGGTTTTGTGTGATCATCATTCAACCATTTCATAGACATCCATAATAACATGATCATTTTCTAAAAAAAGGCCCCATTTTCTGAGCATCACAGGTAGGTAAGTCTTTAATCACCCTTGGCATGGAAACCCTTCACACGATGGGGTAAAAAACACTGGATGATAGCTTTTCCTGATTTCTTCTTCTTAATCATATGATCAATTCATTGATCATTTTATACCTCTATTTTCTTCTCCTATTCTAAATTACATCTTTTGATTAATTTGAATAATTCATCCAACAATAACCTATAAAATACAGACACTTCTCATGCTCGGAATTCATCAAGCGACAACATCTATGTTCATGCGATTCCATGATGGCTATCTTATTTTATTTTGACATCTTATTACGGTGGCTCATGGATTATCATCCTTATAGACGTATCATCCATATATAATTATGTGATGATTACATGTTATGTTTACCATTCATGTGAAAATTTATTTTGACGAAATATATTTTTCGATGACATTAAATTTGAAGTTTCATTTCTTACATCAGTTCGATTGGATATTTGTCTTGATGTCATTGTGGTGGTTGGTTGTCATGAGATCAGATGGACAGATCTCTATCTAGAGAAAGCATATGATAAGTTCCATTGAATACTAATTACTGATATGAAATTTTACCATATGGGATTGATTAATTTAAACTCCTGATGCATGTTATTGAATGGAAGTCTTAGATCATGAGGATCAATGTTCGAATGGTTGTTCTTGTATATGGTAGTTGTTTATGACCAACGAACAATGTATTCTTATAAAAGAGTCCGACATCAAATCCTCAATAGTGAATCCCTTCATTTTATAAGCTAATGTGTGACCGAGCACCATTTATGCTCGCAACGAGGTTCAAAACCTATAACACCTACACACACCACCCCTCAGGATTCGACCATATGTTCTCCTGTCCCACGCTTTGCGCACCTTTAGATTGAGGCACAACCGAACTTATACATGGGCCCACCCACTACATCTAGGAACTATACCTCTTACCATCCACTAGTTGGCTCGTGCTAGCTCCCATTGGGTGTGGATGACCATGGACATACATGGGCCTGTGTTTGAGCCTTGGCTTGGCATGTGAGAGGGACAAACATATTATTTTATCCAAGGGGAATGTCCATAAATACTTAGATAATAATAATAACTAAAAAATTTTAATCTAAAGGTGTAAACCCCTAGAAATCAAATCTCAAACTTGAGCCTATCTTTGGACAATTTTTCAAATCATATCGGTGCTTTTTCCATTGCCTTCACACTTCTCAGAGCTTCAATATCAAAGTAAATACCACATAATTATGGGTGGCCAACCCCCCCCCCCATATAATTAGATTTGTTCATAATGAAAATAATATGATTCTAAGATACACATAGATCAAATTTCCACATATATAAAATATAGTCGGAAGTGATGTTAAGGCTCAGGAGAAAATATTCATAGAGTATGTTGAATAAAGAATTTCATCTACTATCAAGGTGATAGTCATGACCATGAGTTCGTGGATGAATCCAAGGATTTGAGTATGAATGTCTCTTAATTTTATTGTGTATGAATTACAAGATAGAATTGGAATCTGATGAAAAGGACCTTGTGGCTATATTTGATGTGAGTTATTTGGATGTCTCTACATATCCGATGTAAGTGGGAATCAATTCGTAAATAGTTCTGAAATATAACACTATTTAGGCCAAACATTTCCACAAGGAATACTGGTTCATACACTCTTTTATGAACGTCCTTATGTAGATTTGGTTCATTCATTGGAAGAAGAATGTCACTATCTTGTGATGAAATCCTAGGTATAGATCTATGTTTTGGTGGAGATGTTTCTCGGATCATCCACATAATATAAATTATGTGTAATACCAAATAGACCCAATCACATGGATTTCAGTGATTATAACAACTAATATATTTTTTATTGTAGAGAAAGAAGACCACAAAACATGGCTCAAGTATAGGAAATAGAAACAAGGGCCTTAGGAGGCCTAAAGTGATGTAGCCCAAGAAGACCCCCTCTCATCGGGTTAACCCCCATTGGTACAAAATGAAGTGAATTTGAGGAAAAAAATGACATTTTAACCCTGGTAATCCATTTCCATGGAATCCAGACAACCAACTACATTATTTCCATCATTCCACTTTTGCTCCACCTGGATGTTTCTATTTTTGAAAATGGCATGGGATATTCTGATTAGATAAGCTATTTACCATGGGGTAGAGGTTTCACCATTCAAGGAATCATGAATAATCTTGGATTCTGTTTCAACATGATGGATAGAGATCTCCTTTTGGACACATAAACTCAGCCCGGTATATATCGTGTTGATTTCAACATGGATAAAGCTCCACCTTCCATAATAGGTTATAAATGCATTAAAGAAACATCCCCTATACTCTCGGACCACAAATCCACCTCACATGATGCCAGTAACAAAAAACCCATCAATATTAAGTTTTAGTCCCATGGATGGTGGTTTCCACTATACCTAGCGTCCCCTAGGCCCCATATTGGGATGTTTTGTCAAGAGAACGCCCACCTGCAAGTTCCTCAAAAAAGGTGTACCACACCAGTTACTGAACCCATGGACCTAATCAATAAGTAGTGATTTTCTTCTAGCAATGACCGATCTTCCTGAAGAAATAACACCTTAAAATCTGTCCTTGTTCTAGGCCTATCATAAACACCGACATCAAGAATTAAGGATCACCGATCTAGTCCACCATTATTTCCCGAGAATATTTTATCATTGGAACCATCTGTCCATAAATTATCCCCAAGTAATAACTGTGGATAGAAGACCAGTGAAACTTCCAAATCACTTACAAACATCTATGGCCCATGCCCCATCGAAAAGGATGTTTTCAACAGTTTCTTCCCTATGCGCCTTGAATCAAAGGCATCTAGAAGAAAAATTAAACCCCATCCTATTTACATTATAATCTATAGGCATCGTATGATTCCTAACCCTCCAGGTAAGAAATTTAAGCTTAGCAAGAATTTTATTTCCCCATGACACATGATATTTACTGTCAATTAAGTGGGTAAAAGTTTAAAATTTATATTCCAACTAACTACTGTATAAGTGGAAAGTATGGTCGAACCTAAAAGGAAGGAAATTCTACCACATATTTTTCTAAAAACCTTCAACAACTCCACTATTGTCAGCAGTGGAGTGAATTTTTTTATATATTTTACTTTTTATATTTTTTTTTATAATTTTCCTATTAAATCTGAAAAGCAACACTATTTTTTAATGTTTTTGATCTAGACTAGAAAGAAACATGAAACAAATTCAAAACTGTGAACTATCAAAAAGCTGAGCATTGATAAATGGACTACCAGAATGAAATTCCAGGGGAAAACGTATGTAACTCTGATTTTAGATGTTTTTCAATTAACTTAAATGATATTTCGGAGTTCCATAAAAATAATATGAATTAACTCCTTCGCTAGGAGTTAATTCACACAAGCCAATTTATTCTAAAGTTCTACACTCTAAAATAAATCAACTCTGAATAGTTTGAAAATTAATAATAGGACGAACTCACCATAAGTCCTGAAGACTTTAGAATTTATCATTTCATGAGACGTGTCTCCACAATCAATCTCTCCAATTGAATCTAAAATTTTTAAAATTAAATTCATATGAAAAAAACAAATGAACTCTGTATTGATCTCGCCAATCAATACTGAAAAAATTAAAACAATAATGTGGAATAAGAATTAAATGATAACCAATTGAACTTCAATCTATCCCCGAACAATATGACTTAGCCTAAAATCATCTAAATTTCATATACTAAGACCATTAAATTAGAATGTAGAATAATGGAAAGAAAATATAGGAAGAAAACTCCCTCTGCTAGCTTGAACTGCTGCTTCTCTAGGCCTTAGGATCCCCATATAGTGGCTCTCTGAGAAGTGCTCCAAGGTTTGCCTCCAGGGTCTCTCTCCGCTCTCGATAGAAGTGGTTGATTGAATGACCCCCCCCCCCCCCCCCCACAATTTTCTACTTGCTCTGTTTTTGAATCTACCCCAACTTGCTACATGTCACCAGTTAGTTTCCACCGATATAAAGTGTCCTTCATGTGTGCACCGCTCTCGTGCGTTTTTTCACGACTGGAACGTCGCACTCGATTTTCCCTCGTAACTAAATCCCATTGAGTTAGATGAATGAAGGTGGACTTGTTCTAGAATTTGGGATGAACCTGCATGTATAAAACAGAGGATTATTAAATCAAATAAAAAGAAAAGTTAAAATAATTACTTAAATAATAAGTTAGATTATGAAAGATTATCATTAATTAAAAGATAACATAATTGTTTATGATACTATATTAAAAGTTGTTATATAGGTTATTATAATATTTTTTTTAAAAATATCACTATAATAATTAATTTCATTAAAAATTGATAATATAATTATTAACCTATTCAAGACATTAATTATTAGGGTTAATAACTTTTTTTTAAATTATTATTTTTAATTTAGTATAAAAAGTTTTATTTTAAATATAGAAATTTAGTTAATATAATTTATTTGCTTGAATATAATTTATATATTATTATCAATTACTTTAATTAATTTAATTAACAATTTGGTTTTATTAATATTAATAATCTTATATTTATTATTTAATTACAAATATTAACATTTAACATTTTAATTTAATTATTTGTATTCTAGTTTTTATTTTAATTTAATTTTTATTAATTTTTTATTCTTAATCTATCTCTCCAACCCAAATTGGTGCAACCGTGAGAGGGGATGCACTAGGGTAGCGGATTGGTTGAAGATGACTAACAGTGAGGTGCAAGAGAGTAACAGTGAGATGGAGGGGTGCAAGGTCACCCTTAACTTTAATTTAGAAAAGCTCACTATTAGGCAAAAATGAAGGTTACCTGAATTGTGCTGAAGATTAAAGGGTCCCTATTAGTCTAAATAAAAAGGTCTTAGTAGAAAAATAAAAGCTTACCATTGCACCAAAACGAAAAGGGTCACTGATACATTGAATATTAAGTTTACCGGTAAACAAAAAAAATTAAAAAATAAGGTTACCAGAGTAACGAAAATAAAAAGGTTTGCTGATAGTTTAATTAAAATAGGTAAAGGTCACCGCTGGTACGAAAGGTAGCCAATACAGATAAGATTACCGATAGATCCAAGGGTCACCGCTAGTATAAAATAAATAACTAACTGTAACCTTAAAAAAACATAGATTGAAAATAATTAATTAAAAGAAAGATAAACACCACAAATATGAAACAAAATTTTTTAATTAAACATTAAACTTTAAAATTACAATAAAAATTATTACTTGATAACACTTAAATTAAGAACAGAATATTTGATAAACTAAATTGATATATAAAATAAATTAGAATTAATATATAATTAATTAAAAGGTAAGCATTGAATGAAAAGCTTAGCATCAGTGACCTAATAGGTCACAGATAGCTCATATCTACCTCACCGGTAGACTAAAAACAAAATTTACTGAATGAATAAAAAAACTGCATACATATGATTAAATATTTAATGTTTTAAAACTCTTAATTAATTAATTAATTAACTATTTGAATACATAAAATTAAAAGCGAACTGTTTTATTTAATTTAAGCAAAAAATCTTATCTTAAGTTATTAGCAGGATGATAAGACAAATTATTTAACATTGTTAACCTACTCTAATGAAACTAAATTTAAAGATAAAATATTAAAATAAAGGCTAAATTAATTAACATAAAAAAGGATAATAAATTATTATTTATTGTTAAAGTCAAATTATTAAAAAGAGAGAATATTAGAATTAACCAAACTAATTAAAACATAATTAATTTAGATAAGATAAGAAAGATTTAAATTATTAATTTAAAGTCTAAAAATACATAATTAATTATAAAAATTGATTAATTAACAAATTTAATTATTAAAAATACAATAGTACAATTAATTAGTATAAATTTCTTAAATAATTAACTAAATCATTAAAAATTAATTAAAAGGATGTGGAAAAACTATGTAATAATAGAGCCTCATCAAATTCCTCCACAATTAAGCATTATTTGTCATCAAACAATCTCATGATTTGTTATTCTTGAAAATAGAGGACAAAACATAATAATAGGGTTTTATAAAATGAATTTCCCATTTGAATCTTTCATAGAACAAATACTCAAAGGGTAATCTTGAAAACTATGAATCATCAATCAATGAAGATTCCATGCCTTATACATGATATTGGTTAGTGACTCATTTCAATCCAAGATCGGGTTCTAATTTCAAGAGTGACAAAAGGTAAAATCTATGTGGAATTATAAACTTAACGAGAGGAACCTTGTACTTTTTCTCAATCTTAAGGTCCAAAAATAAATAGTGTTTTTGTGAATCACCTTAATGAAACAACCTAAATGATTTCCATATAAACCAATTATCCCCTTCCTCATATGGCATTCATCATTCCCCTCACCATAATGAACTCATTATTGATCCTAGAAACTTTATTTATTTATTCCCAAGCCATGAATAATGTGCTAAGCACTGTGAAATTCACTTATTCAAGGTGAATAGAGGGCTTAATGTTAATAGAAATGCACCCATCATCTAGGGTCTTAGAGACTCACTGTGGGATCCCAAATGCCCAAACAACTCCAGTTTCAAAATATTTCTATGAAAAAATCATTTACTTTGTCTCATTAAAGAAATTACATTAATAATTAAAAGCCAATATGTTCCATAGAATAAAAATTAAACTTACATTTCCAAGGGTTATGATCATAAATAAAAAAAATGTAACCCAAATCACTTTCAGAAGTAGTTCCTAAACCAAATTTTCATAAAATCACTAAGTAAAATCAGTCACCAATCATCCAAACTCATTAATTTCAAATTCTTAGAAGTTTCTACCAATCAAAGTATTGTTCAAAGGAAATACCCATTTGAATCATAGTGAACAACCTAAAATTATGAATGAATTTTGAAAATATTTATCCAATTTTTGACAAAAATAATCAAGTTGTAGTGGGAATTGATGGGCTTTCAATTAAGAACATTTTAGCACTATCATGAATTGACCCCCTTAAAAAAACATGACATGTACCATCATTGAAGAAAATAAATGTTTAAAATTTATATTCCTAAAAACTACTGTATATGTGGTAAGCAGGGTCGAACCCACAAGGAAGGCAATTCTACCACTTATTCTTCTAAAAATATTCAAAAACTCCACTATTGTCCATAGTAGAGTGAATTTTTTTATAATATCATTTAATTTTTATTTTTATTTTTATAATTAGTCTATTAAAGCTGAAAAGTAACACTATATTTTTAATTTTTTAGATCTAGACTTGAATGTAACAGGAAAAAAATTGAAAACTGTGAACTATCAAAATGCTGAGCAGTGATAAATAGACTAATAGAATCAAATTCCCGAGGAAAAACGTCTGTACCACAGATTTTAGAGGAATTTCAATTCACTTAAATGATATTGTAGAGTGACATTATAATAATATGAATTACCTCCCTCTCCAAGAGTGTATTCACACAAGCCAATCTATTCTAGAGTTCGCCACTCTAAAATAAATCAATTGTGAAAAGTTTGAAAATTAACAACTGGATAAACTCGCCATAATTTCTGAAGTCTCTAGAATTTATCATTTCTTGAAAAGTGTCTCCATGATAAATCTTGCCAGTTTATTGTGAATTTTTGAAAACTAAATTCAGATGGAACAAACAAACAAATGAACTTAGTATTGATCTCACCGATCAATACTTAATACATTAAAATGGTAAAGTGAAATGATAATTAAAAGATAACCAGTAGAACTTCAATCTATCACCAAACTATATGACTTAACCTAACATCATCTCAATTTCATAGAATAAACAATTTAATTACAAAAGAGAATAATTTAATGCAAAAATAGGAATAAAACTCCCTCTTCTAGCTTGAATTGTTGCAGCTCCAGGCCCTCAGATATCCAGAGAATGGCTCTCTGAGAAGTGCTCTAAGGTTCACCTCTAGGATCCCTCTCTGCTCTCACCGGAAGTGGATGATCAAATGAATCCACCCCTCAATATGCTGAATTCTCTATTTTTGAATCTGCCATCAGCTGTTGCCTGTCACTGGTCAGTTTCCACCGACTTAAAGTGTCCTTCATGTGTGCACTGCTCATGTGCACTTTTTCACGACTGGCAGGTCGTGCTAGATTTTCCCTCGTAACTAACTTCCAATAAGTTAGTTGAATTAATGTGGAGGTGATTTCAGCTTTGGTATAAACCTGCATGTATAAAACAGAGGATCATTAAATCTCCTAAAAAGAAAAGATAAAATAATTACTTAAATAAAAAGTTAGATTATGAAATATTATCATTAATTAAAAGATAACATAATTATTTATGTTACTATATTAAAATTTGTAATATATGTTATAATAAAAATTTATTAAAATATTAATTTAATAATTAATTTTATTAAAAAGTTATATTATAATTATTAAACTATTCCCAACATTAATTATTACGGTTAATAACTTATTTTTTAATTATTATTTTTAATTTATTATAAAAAGTTTTATTTTAAATATAACTATTTAGTTGTTACAATTTATTTGTTTTAATATAATTTATAAATTCTTATTAATTATGTTAACTACATTAACTAAAAATTCTATTTTATTAATATTAAGAATCTTATATATATTATTTATTTACAATTATTAACATTTAAAATTTTAATTTAATAATTTTTATTGTATTTTTTATTATAGTTTAATTTTTATTAATTTTTTAATATTAATCTATCTCCCACCCCCCAAATCGGTGAAAGAGTGAGAGGGGATGCAGGAGGGGAGTATATTGGTTGAAGATACCTAATAGTGAGTTGCAAGAGAGTAACAGTGAGATGGAGGGGCGCAAGGTCACCGTTAACTTTAATTTAGAGAAGCTAACTGTTAAGAAAAAATGAATGTTACTGGTACTGTGCTAAAGATTAAAGGGTCACCATTAGTATAAATAAAAATGTCTCAGTTGAAAAATAAAAGCTTACCATTGAGCGAAAAAGAAAAGGGTCACTCATATACAGAATATTAAGGTTACTGGTAAAAAAATTAAAAAATAATGTTATCGGAGCAATAAAAATAAAAAGGGTCGTTGAAAGTTAAATTAAAATAGGTAATGGTCATCGCTGGTACAAAAGGTCACCGGTATAGATAAGGTTACCGATAGATCCAAAGGTCGCCACTTGTATAAAATAAAGAACTAATAGTAACCTTAAAAAACATAGATTGAAAATAATTAATTAAAGGAAAGCTGAACACCATAAATTTAAAACAAAATATTTTAATTAAAATTTAAACTTTAAAATTACAATAAAAATTATTAATTGATAACACTTAAATTAAGAACTGAATATTTGATAAACTAAATAGATTTATGACTTAAATTAAAAATATTATATAATTAATTAAAAATTAGACAGTGAATGAAGAGGTTAGCATCGATGACCTAATAGGTCACCGATAGCTCATATCGACATCACCGGTAGAATAAAAACAAAATTTAATGAATGGATAATAAAGTTTCATACATAAAATTAAATATTTAATGTTTTAAAACTCTTAATTAATTAATTAAACAACATTTTTAAAAAATAAAACTAAAAGAAAACTATTTTATATAATTTAAACTAAAATTCTTATCTTGCTTAATTAGCATGATCATTAAACAAATTATTTAACATTGTTAACCTATTCCAATGATACTAAATTAAAAGATAAAATATTAAAATAAATACTATGTTAATTAACACAAAAAGGATAATAAATGATTATTTATTATTAAAGACAAATTATTAAAAAGTTAGCTGATTAGAATTATCGAAACTAATTAAAACATAATTAATTTAGATAAGATAAGTAATATTAAAATTATTAATTTAAGGACTCAAAATACTTAATTAATTATAATAATTTATTAATTAGAAAATAAAAATATAAAAATTCGAAAGTATAATTAATTAGTATAAAGTGCTTAAATATTGAATTAAAGCATTAAAAATTGAGTAAAAATATGTGGAAAACTATATAAAACTAGAGCCACATCCAATTCCCCCACACTTAAGCATTGTTTGTCCTCAAACAATCTCATACTTTATTATCCTTGAAAACAGAGGACAAAACATAACAATAGACTTTTATAAAATGAATTACTCATATGAATATTTAATAGAACAAATACTCAAAGGGTAATCTTGAAAACTCTAAACCATCAAGCAATGAAGATGTCATGCCTCATACGTGATACTGCTTAGTGACTCATTGCAATCCAAGATCAGGTTATAATTTCAAGTGTGAAAAAAGGTAAAATCTATGTGGAATTATAAACTTAACGAGATGAACCATGTACTTTGACTCAATCTTATTGTCCAAAAATATATATTTTTTGTGAATAAACTTAATGAAAAAACCTAAATTATTTCCATATAAACCAATTGACTCTTTCTTCATCTGGCGTTCATCATTCCCCTCACCTTAATGAACTCATTTTTTACCCTAGACACTTTTTTTATTTATTCCCAAGACACGTATAATGTGCTAAGCATTGTGAAATGAACATATTCAAAGTGAACAGATGGATTTTAGTTATCATAAATGCACCCAACATCTTGGGTCTCATATACTCACCATGGGATCTCAGATTCCCAGACTACTCCAGTTTCAAAATATTTTTACGAAAAATCATTTACATTATCTCATTAAGGAAATTAATTTAATTATTAAAAGAAAATAAGTTCCCTAGAATCAATATAAAACTTCCAATTCCAAAGGATATGATAATAAATCCACAAATATGTATCCCAAATCACTTTCTGAAGTAGTTCCTAAACCAAATTTTCATCAAATCACTAAGTGAGATCACTTAGAAATCATCTAAACTCATTAATTTAAAATTGGGAGTAGTTCTTAACTAAAAATAAAAGAATTTTTCAATGGAAAGAACCATTTGAATAACAGTGAACAACCTAAAATTATGATTGAATTTTAAAAAATTTAACCAGTTTTTTACAAAAAGAATTAAGTTGCAGTTGGAATTGATGGTCTTTCAATTAAGAACAGTTTATCACAGTCAATAATTTACCCCTTTAAAAAACATGTCTTGTACCATCATTGAAGTCGTTAAAGGTTTGATATTTAAATTCCAACTAACAACTATATATGTGGCAAGCAGGGTTGAACCCACGAGAGTTGAAATTCTACAACTAATTCATCTAAAAACCTTCAAAAACTCCACTATTTCCAGCAGTGGAGTTAGTTTTTTTATTTTATCTTATACTTTTTTTTATAATTTGTCTATTAAATCTGAAAAGTAACACTATTTTTTTTAATGTTTTTTATCTATTCTAGAATTTAACATGAAACAGATTGAAAACTGTGAACTATCAAAATGCTGAGCAGTGAAAAATGGACTACCAGAATGAAATGCCCGGGGAAAAACATATATACCACTAATTTTAGAGGTATTTAAATTCAACTAAAAGATATATCAGAGTGCTATCATAATAATATGAATTATGTAACACCCCGAGCTTCCATGGTATGCTTCTCTTTGAATAATAGAGCAGCGTGTGTTGTACGCAACATCGAGTTCCAACACACCGTGACTAATCAAAGTTGCCGTTATGAATATTAAAACCAACTTTTTGAAATTATATAAATTTTATATTTCAAAATGGACTTCATTTTTGGATTCAGAATATTGATATTAGCATGTGTTTAATTTTTGGTATTTTTCTGAGAACTTCCAATTTTTTATGAGTAGTGAAAAATACTTAAAAAAAACATTTTTAATCAAAATAATTTATCGTGATAAATTATAATATTGAGTGGTTTTAAAGTATAATTAGAATATATTTTAACCTTTTTATCAAATGTTGGTCCTTATAATTAATTTCACTTTGAAATTGGACATAAACACTTGCAAATCTTTTGATATATATTGTTTCTAAAAAACATTCTATTTGTTGTGACAGCGGGGATTAATTATTAAATTAATTAATTCAACTTATATTTTTTGAATTTTTTAAAATAGATATCATTTTTGAATTAGGAATATCAAATATCTCTTAGGGTTAATTTTTGTTATTTTTTTCAAAAAAATCAATTTTTGATGAATAGTGAAACCACTAAGTGCTAGGTAAAAAACTAATTTTACACTTAAATGAAACCTTACCACTTCTGTGAATTGAATTTCAAAAATCTGACATACATGGTTGTCATTACTAAGTAAAATGTGGTTCAAAGGGATGAAAATAATTTTTGGTGAATAGTAACTTTTAAGTTTTATTAATCGCAATTAAAGGTAATTAGTGTAAGTTAAGGTAAATATAATGTTATAATAATATGAAATTACCTTTAACATATCCTACCCTTATTGGATGAGTCATGGCCGACCAAGACAATCCATGGGCCAACATGGGGACCCCATGGATCCACTTGGGTAAGAAAATGACATTAATAACTTTTTATTTAAAGTAAAAATAAAATTGCCACAAACATGTGTTGTTTTACTAAAACAATTTTTTAAATGAGTTATAAAAGTTATCCTTTTGACTATAAATATCCATTTTAAAGATAAAAATATTTCATACATCATGGTATTTTTTTATAATTTTTATATGTTAATTAAATTAAAATTTTTATAACACCATGATGATGCAATGATTACCTCATTAATTAACTATTAAAATAAAATGAAAATATAATGTAAAATATAAGACTTACACTTGTCAAAAACATATTGTATGGGTAGATTTCAAACCCTTATCACCTTATACACGAAATATATTATTTTTGGACCTTTAAAATCTGAAACTCATTATATAATAATGTAACATTTGTTGACTTTCCAAGAGTGCCCCTCCTCTCCTCTTATAAAAGGCCCCCAACTCTACCGCCTTATTCTTACCTTAAAATCCATTTTACACAGCCAAAATCTGTCCAAATACTCCCTCAAATTCCCTCTCTTACTCCTAGAAGCCTCACTTTGGGCAGAAGTCTTCCCAAGGAAGCATTTGGATCAAATCAAAACGAGTTACCTAATTTTAAGGTAATGTCTTCTTTTATGTTCTTTTGTTTTATTTTGCTTCTCTTACCCCATAAACTCTATTTATTAATTTTTTTTGTAACCACACCAGTATATTAAATATACTAGGATTTTGTTATGAGAATGATTTTATTTACACATACACACACCTTTGTCTAATGGTTAAAGAACATACTGTTTCTGTCGGTGGCGAATTACTGCCTCACGAAACGATGATTGTTCAATAATCTTTTAACACCTCCATTGGTGGCCATTAATATGTCACTATATTTATATATGATATAAATAATGATTATTTTTTCCTTATGCTTCTGTATTTTTCATTTATGGTATACCTTTAGGATTTCCAGTATGGGTAAATTCGATAATTTCATTTTAGGAAGTGCGGACTACCGCCCCCTCAAAGTTATTTGAATCATTAATGCCATATGTGGGATGTATAAAGGATGGATTAAATGATATTATATATGATATTATACTGGAATTATAATATACCTTTATGTCATTATGATTTAATTACATTAAATATGAACAAGAAATGAAAGTAGTGTTCATGCGTACGTACGGCTTACCGTCTCCATGAACGGTGCATTTCATTTCTTACCTCTAAATGTTATGTAATATTATAAATGAATGTATATATTGGATATATATGATATATATTACATCTATATCATGAATATAATTCTGGATATAATGGATATTCAACCACATAAACAACTTGTAATTATAAGAAGTTTATTGTTGACTCAAGTAACCAAGATCGACAAAACGATTGTTATTAACTTAAATGACTACATAATTTTCATAACATGGTAATAAGTGATCTAAAAGGGATAATGAAATTGAAAAAGGTTCTTAATCAAGTAGATATTTACTCTAGTTTATTATTCAGGAGATTAAAGAATGATCGAGTCAAGTCAGACATGAGGTAAGGGACTTCGTCTCAATCTCTTTTCATTGAGGCATATTTTGTTTTATACACAACATTCTTTTATACGGTATATAAACCCCTTTGAATTTTAATTTTATTCAAAAGGAATATTTTTATACGAATTGTTTTTACTAAATGAAAAAATTAATGTTGTGTCTTACGTATGCGACAACAACACCTTCTCAACCGCCGTGACCATTATTTGAGTTTCGACTTCCTCTACAAGCCATAACTTTTCTTAAATGAAAAATAAATACCATGTTTTAATTTTTTTTATTTTGGTATTGAAAATGGTTTTGATAATTTTTTTATTATATCAATGTGTTGTATTGATATCTTGTGATTGAAATGTGGAAATGTTATGTTTCCTTTATGAATGTTTTATGTGATAAGATTATGTTATGGTTTGTGATATGTTTAAACCTTTTCATATAAGGAATGCATTGGACTTAATAAGTGATGGGTGGAGCCCACTATATCTCCTCGATGCATCGGTAGGTCTCATGAGACAAACTAGTGTCTTCGCACAAGGCGTTGACAAAATATTATTTGTAGTCTTGGCATGAGGCCTTGGCTACATGGTTATGATAGTCTGGCATTATGAATTCCATCATTATGAAAGTGGTTATTGACATTGCATGTGATTATTCGACCAGTATAATATCCATATGAATAAGTAAATGGAATTATTTCATTTTAATTTTTCCATATTATACTGAAGTTCAAGTTTAAAAGGCTTTTGTTTTAGTTATAAATTGCCTTAAATGTTTATGTTTATTTATGAAAGCTTCCGCTATATTGTTATCATTACTGAGTATCTGAGCTCACTCCATTCAATGTTTTATTTTTCCCAGGATTTAAAGAAATATTTTATGACTGACATGCAGGGATATTATGAAGGTGATATGGGTGTGGACTATGGAGACTATGTTATTTTAGTTTTTCACTTTATGATGTAATGTAACATTTATGAATGTATCTAGTGTTTCCAAGGCTACTTAACTAATTGGTCTTTCAAGACTTGATCTTTTGTGATTATTCCAATGTGACGTAATAATGCACCGACTCTGGGTAACTGGGGTCGGGGCGTTACACTTGGTATCAGAGGCAGTTTAGTACTATCCTTGGATGCTAGGTTTAGAAAAACTCTCATTAAAGCACATATCCCTAAGATAGACTTTGATGATTAGTATAGAAGAACGTCCAAGAATTTTGGTATTATAGAGATTTGGTGATTTTTCCAAGAAATACATCACTGAATGGATACGAGTAGGTAGAGGTGGCTCTAGAACAGATATACCTTGGGGTAAAACCCGAAAACACTTCTTTGAGCTGGACTCGAACGGGAACTGGTGCACGACTACAGGTCTTGCTGCACTCTTGGTTACGACACTCTCGGGGGGATAATCTTAGGATAATTCTCATTTTTACAAACCATTATAAAGGGTTTATGAGTATATACTTCATCAAAGAAAACATCATTATGATTATGGTTTATATACATAAATCGTTCAATTTACGTTAAGTATTTTACAAGTTTGTAATTATTCCTTGCAATTCATAAAATGACCTAGTTTATCCCATTGCATAGAAATGGAATCCAGCAGAAGGATTGTGAACTCCAGCAATACGTATTATCCAAAGAGTAAGAAGGACCATATCTTTCACGGTATTAAGCCAACATTTAGAATGGAAATAGTCTCCCATGTATTCTCAACATATGAAGAAATAGTATCATGTGTTAATAAGATAAGTAAAGAATTCTTTGTGTGCTATAGATTTGAAGGGAAGAACGAAAAGAACAGGATGGAAGAGAGAAATATCGATAAAGGGAAGAGCGAAAAGAAGAATTTTATAATATGTGATAACTGTGGGAAGAAACACCTTGGGACGTTTCTGAAGGGAATGACAGTTTGTTATAGGTGTGGTGAAAAAGGAAACCAAGTGCGTGACTATAAGGGTAAGAAAAAGTTTTCCAATGTACAATTCTTCATCTGCAAAGAGTGGGGACACTATGAAAAACAATGTCCAAATCATCCGAGTATGCCTCAAATGATGATATTATATAATAATCATGTTATGATACTACCACAGATGATGTGGAATGATTAGAGTTCTTATGTTGTTATTAAAGAATTATGTCATTTGATTGTTGTATCAATGATGTACTGGTTATAATAATGTTGGAGTATATAAGAATTGTACTACAGTACTATTTCATTAAGGACATGAGATTGTGTGGAACCAAGAAAAGTAACTCAATAAAAGGTTGAATTTTTGGAAAATATATGGTTGAGAGAAAGATATACCATAATATGGTTTTGATACCGAGATAGTGATTTTGGAATAATACATGATTGATGTGGATAAATTATATTGTATATGCTTGACTTCTTTGAAGCTGATTAATGATTTGCATACATTTTTGGATAGAAGGAGTATATCTAGTATTCTATAAGGAATAAGGGATCATGAATGTAATCAATAAGGATTTATGGGAATTCAGGATGTTGCAGTGTTTTAAAAGAATACATGATGAAGGTATTCACATGTTATCACGCATAAGGTTAAAACATTTCTTATGATTATGTTTAAAATATTATAATACTATAGTTTTAGGAAAAGGACAACCTGCAGGTTGGGGGTAACCCATCACATCGGACAAAGATACAGGAATCGAACCCACAACAATAGTGCGACATGCCTTTATTACCTACCACCAGCCTACAAGAAGTCACTGGTTATTACAAAATAGTTTTCCTAATCTAAATTGTAAGTGTTAATATTTGGAATGTTGTACGACTAGGATAAATATAATATTTTTTAGTTCTATTATCTTTTTGAGTGAAAGATGAGTTTTTGGTAGAAATTAGTTGAAAGTTGAAACTCTACTTGTCAAGTATATATTTATATATATATAACTCTATCTTATTCTATGAATAAATTAATTCTTAAACTTTAGGAAAGAGATATTAAAAAAATGTGTTATCCTAATAACTTATGTTTTGTTGAACTGATGATATTTTAAATCACCATAGATTGAAGGTTTGGAGGCCCTCAATTTTACACTTGTTTGTGACTGATGACCTCAATCACTCCATACAAATATTTACGTTTTCCCTCCAATTATTTGTCTCTTGGAAGGTGTGTGTATGTTTAAATCAAAGAAATCTCATAAAAACAAGTGTAAATACTATTTGATTTAAACATACACACACCTTCGTCTAATGAGATTTATTTGATTTAAACATACACACACCTTCGTCTAATGGTTAAAGAACATACTATTTCTGTGGGTGGTGAATTACGGCCTCACAAAACGAAGATTGTTCAATCTTCTTTTATCACCTCTCATGGTGGCCATTAAGATGTAAATATATTTATATATGATATATATTATGTTTATGTTTTCCTTATTCTTCTGTATTTATCATTTATGTAATACCTTTATGATTTCCAGTATGGGTAAATGCGATAATTTCATTTTAAGAAGTGCGGACTACCGCCCCCTCAATGTGATTTGAATAGTTAATGCCATATGTGGAACGTATAAAGGATGGAGTAAATGATATTATATATGATATTATACTGTAATTATAATATTCCTTTATACCATTATTATTTCATTCCATTAAATATGAAATAGAAATGAAAGTGGCATTCAGGCGTACATACGGCTTACCATCCCCATGAATAGTGCATTTCATTTCTTACCTCTAATTTTTATGTAATATTATAAATGAATGTATATAATGGATATACATATGTTATATATGATATCTAAATCATGAATATAATTTTGGATATAATTGATATTCTACCACATAAACAACTTGTAATTATAAGAAGTTTATTGTTGACTCAAGTACCAAAGATCGACAAAACGATTGTTATTAACATAAATGACTACATAATTTTCATAACATTGTAATAAGTGATATAAAAGAGATAATTAACTTGAAAAATGTTCTTAGTCCAGTAGAGATTAACTCTAGTTTATTATTCAGGAGATTAAATAATGATTGAGTCAAGTCGGACACGAGGTAAGGGACTTCATCTCAATCTCATTTCATTGAGGCATATTTTGTTTTATACACAACTTTATTTTATATGGTATATAAACCCCTTTTAATATTACTTTTATTCAAAAGGAATCTTTTTATATGAAGCGTTTTTACTAAATCACAAAATTAATGTTTTTCCTTATGTATGCAGCGACAATGACTTCTCCGCCACCGTGACCATTGTTTGAGTTTCGACTTCCACTACAAGCCATAACATTTTTTAAATGAAAAATAAATACCATGTTTTACTTTTCTTTTATTTTGGTATTGAAAATGGTTTTGATAATATTTTTATTGTATCAATGTATTGTATTTATATCTTTTGATTGTTATGTGGAAATGTTATATTACATTTATGCATCTTTTATGTGATACGGTTATGTTATGGTATATGATATGTTTAAACCTTTTCATATAAGGAATGCATTGGACTTAATAAGAGATAGGTGGAGCCCACTATAGCTCCTCGATGCATAGGTAGGTCTCATGAGACAAACTAGTGTCTTGACATGAGGTCTTGATAAAATCTTATTTGTAGTCTTGGCACGAGGCCTTGGCTACGTGGTTATGATAGTCTAGCATTATGCATTCCATCATTATTAAAGTGGTTATTGATATCGGATGTGATTATTCGACCAGTAGAATATCCATGTTAATAAGTAAATGGAATTATTTCATTTTACTTTTGCCATATTATTCTGAAATTCAAGTTTAAAAGGCTTTTGTTTTAGTTAAACATTGCCTTAAATGTTTATGTTTATTTATGAAAGCTTCCGCTATATTGTTATCTTTACTGAGCATCTGAGCTCACCCTTTTCTATGTTTTATTCTTCCCAGGATGTGAAGAAATATTTTATGACTGACCTACAGGGATAGTCTGAAGGGGATATGGGTGTGGACTATGGAAATTATGTTATTGTAGTTTTTCACTTTATGATTTAATGTAACATTTATGAATGTATCTAGTGTTTCCAAGGCTACTAAACTAATCGGTCTTTCGAGAATTGATCTTTTGTGATCATGCCAATGTTTCGTAATACACCGACTCAGGGTAACTGGGTTTAGGGTGTTACAAATTACCTCCCCCTCTAGCATTTAATTCACACAAGACAATCTATTCTAGAGTTCACCACTCTAAAATAAATCAGCTGTGAATATTCTGAAAATTAACAACAGGACGAACTCACCATAAGCCATGTAGTATTTAGAATTTTCCATTTCTTGAAATGTGTCTTCGTGATTAATATGTCCAATTGATTGTGAAATTTTGAAAATTAAATTCTGATGGCACAAACAAATGAATGAACTCAATATTGATCTCGTTGATCAATACCGAATACATTAAGTGAAATGAGAATTAAAAGATAACCAGTGGAACTTAAATCTACACCCGAACTATATGAATTAACATATCATCATCTAAATTTTGTATAAAAAAACCATTAAATTAAAATGATGAAGAATTGAAAGAAAACTAACGAAGAAAAATCCCTCTGCTAGCTTGAATTGTTGCTGCTTCAGGCCCTCAGATCTCTGGGGAATGGATCTCTGAGAAGTGCTCTAAGGTTCAACTCCAAGTTCTCTCTCCACACTCAACAGAAGTGGTTGATCGAATGAATCCCCCCCCCCTCAATCTACTGCTTTCACTGTTTTTGAATTTACTATCACCTACAGCCTGTCAACGGTGGGTTTCCACTGACATAAAGTTTCCTTCATGGGTGCACTGCTCTGTTGCATTTTTTCGCAACTGGCACGTCGCGCTAGATATTCCCTTGTAGCTAACTCCCACTGAGTTAGTTTAATGAATGTGGATGTGTTCTTGACTACATTATGAACCTGCAAATATAAAATAGAGGATCATTAAATCAGCTAAAAAGAAAAGTTAAAATAATTACTTAAATAATAAGTTAGATTATAAAAGATTATAATTAATTAAATTATAACTTAATTGTTTATGTTACTATATTATAGGTTGTTATATATTTTATTATAATTTTTTTTAAATTACTACTATAATAATTAATTTCATTAAAAATTTATATTATAATTATTAACCTATTCACAACATTAATTATTACGGTTAATAACTTATTTTTAAATTATTATTTTTAATTTATTATAAAAAGTTTTATTTTAAATATAAAAATTTAGTTATTACAATTTATTTGTTTAAATATAATTTATAAATTATTATTAATTACATTAATTACCTTAATTAAAAATTATATTTTGTTAATATTATGAATCTTATATTTATTATTTATTTACAATTATTAACATTTAACATTTTAATTTTATTAATTTTATTGTAGTTTTTATTGTAGTTTAATATTTATTAATTTTTAAATCTTAATCTATCTCCCCCCAAAAATCAATATAATAGTGAGAGGGGATGCTGTAGGAGAACAGATTGGTTGAAGATGTCTAACAGTGAGGTGCAAGTGAGTAATGGTGAGATAGAGGGGCACTAGGGAACCGTTACCCTTAATTTAGAAAATCTCATTGTTAGGAGAAAATGAAGGTTACTGGTACGGTGAAGAAGATTAAAGGGTCACCGTTAGTCTAAATAAAAAGGTCTCAGTTGCAAAATAAATTCTTACCATTGTGCCCAAAAGAAAAGGGTCACCGATACAAAGAATATTAAGGATACCGGTAAAAAAAATTAAAAGTTAAGGTTATTTGAAGTAGCGAAAATAAAAAGGGTCACTAATAGTTTAATTATAATAGGTAAAGGTCACAACTAGTACGAAAGGTCACTGATACAGATAAGGTTACCAATAGTTCCAACAGTCACCACTAGTATAAAATAAATAATTAACAGTAACCTTAGAAAAACATAGATTGAAAATAATTAATTAAAAGAAAGCTAAAAACCATAAATTTAAAACAAAATTTTTTAATTAAACTTTAAACATTAAAATTACAATAAAAATTATTAATTGATAAAACATAAATTAAGAACTGAATATTTGATAAACATAATTGATATATGACTTAAATTAAAATTACTATATAATTAATTAAAAGGTGAGGAGTGAATGAAAAGGTTTGCATTGGTGACCTAATAGGTCACCGATAGCTCATATTTACCTCACCGGTAGACTGAAAACAAAATTAAGTAAATGAATAATAAAACTGCATACATAAGATTAAATATTTAATTTTTTAAAACTCTTAATTATTTAATTAAACAACTATTTCAATACATAAAATTAAAAGTGAACTATTTTATTTAATTTAAAATAAAATTCTTATCTTAAGTAACTATCAGGATGATTTGAAAAATTATTTAACATTGTTAACCTATTCTAATGAAACTAAATTAAAAGATAAAATATTAAAATAATGAATATGTTAATAAACTCAAAAAAGTATAATAAATGAATATTTATTATAAAAGAAAAATTATTAAAAATTGATAAGATTAGAATTAACCAAACTAATTACAACATAATTAATTTAAATAAGATAAGTAAGATGAAAACTATTAATTTAAAAACTAAAAGTAATTAATTAATTATAAAAAATTGATTAATTAAAAAATTTAATTATAAAAATACTAAATTACAATTAATAAGTATATCATTCTTATATAAATAATTAAATCATTAAAAATTAAGTAAAACGATGTGGAAAAACTATGTAAAAATAAAGCCACATCAAATTCCCCTGCACTTAAGCATTGTTTGTCCTCAAACAATCTCATGCTTTATTATCCTTGAAAATAGAGGACAAAACATAATAATTGGCTTTTAGAAAATTAATTCCTCATATGAATCTTTCCTAGAACAAATACTAAAAGGTAAATCTAGAAAATTATGAATCAGCATGCAATGAAGATGCCACGCCTCTTATGTCATATTACATAGTGACTCATTTCAAACCAAGATCGGGTTCTAATTTCAAGAGTGACAAAAGGTAAAATCTATGTGGAATTATAAACTTAACCAGAGGCACCATGTACTTTGACTCAATATTAAGGTCCAAAAGTAAATATTTTTTTTTGTGAATCACCTTAATGAGACAACCTAAATGATTTCTATATAAACCAATTGTCCCCTTCTTCATCGGATGTTCATCATTCCCCTCACCTTAATGAACTCGTTTTTTACCCTAGAAACTTTATTTATTTATTCCCAAGCCATATATCGTGTGATAAACACTATGCAATGCACTTATTCTAGGTGAACAGAGGGATTAAAGTTAATAGAAACGCACCCAACATTCTGGGGTCTCACGGACTCACCGTGGGATACCAGATGCCCAGACTACTCCCGTTTCAAAATATTTTTATAAAAATCATAATCATTGTCTCATTAAGGTAATTTTTTAAATAATTAAAAGACAATAAATTCCATAGAATCAAAATCAAACATCCAGTTCCTGGGGTTATGATCATAAATCCACTAAAATGTAACCCAAATCACATTCAGAAGTAGATCGTAAACAAAATTTCTATCAAATCACTAAGTAAGATCACTCAGCAATCATCCAAACTCATTAATTTTAGATTCAGAGCAGTTATTAACTACCAATGAAAGCATTGTTCAAAGGAAATACCCCTTTTAATAACATTGAATATCCTAAAAATATTTAAGAATTTTGAAAATTTTTAACCAATTTTTAAAAAAAATAATTATGTTGGAGTTGGAATTGATGGGATTTCAATTGAGAACAGTTTAGCACAGTCAAGAATTTACCCCCTCCCCCACACATAAAACCCAACTTCTTCTCCAAAGTTGACTTCAAAATAAGGAGAATAACAATTAAAAATTAATGGTTCAAAGAAGATTTTAAATATAGCATATTTATGAAATGTAAAAAGGGTTTCCTTGAAGTTCAACAATATTGTTTTCCACAATGAATGACTTATCAACAAGTTCAATGGAAAGTACATGCATTATCATTTAAGTATAATGAAACAGATTTTCAATACAGATAAAAAGTAAATGTGAAGTGTAAGTGAACTTTGATTTGGGGTAAAAGAAAGTTAAGCAGAATTAATTCAGTTGGCTAATCAACAAAACCGACAAAGTTTAAGCTAAAGAAACCCCAACCCAAAGCAAACTCAAAAGGCCAGCAGCATATATCCCCCCAGACATTGTTTCAAGCAGTGAATGGTTTTAACAATAGTAAAATTCAATTTACAACAAGTAGAAACAAGAAGAACTTTTTCACAACATAATCAAATATAGTAGAAATTTTTCAAAAAACCAACATACACCATATTTTTCAATATATGAAGTTACACAACAGTATTTTCCAGGAAAAAATAGCATAAATTTTTCAAATTATTATTGAGCAGAAAAATGAAATGGAAACTAAGGATTAGAATACTACCCTGACTAGTTTTTCCATTAATCATTTAGTATTGGAATTCCACTTCTTTATTGACACAAGCAGCAGCATCCTAAGACAGAACCAAGATGCCAAGAACAAATAGTAACAGGAATTGTACAAAAATTGAGCACAAAAGCAACAATTTATTAAAGGATAAAAATTAAAAAAGTAAATACAAAAAGGAACATGGGTTTCCTCACATGCATTGCTAGTTTTAATTTCCCTAGTCGGACTTTATTCAAGATCATTTTTCAAGCACAGTGAAGGCAGCCAAGCCCTTCGCTTGTTCCTCAAAATAAAGTTTCACTCTCTGCCCATTAACCAACATGGGGTTGTTTTCTTTAACTATAATTTCTACTGATCCATTATTCCGCACCCTCAACATAGTAAAGGGTCCATACCACTTGGAATTAAGCTTTCTAGGTAAGATTTAAATCTAGAGTTAATGATAAGAAACTTCTGTCCAGGTTTGAATTCCTTGTTTTGAATGATAGAATCATGAAATATTTTAGTCCTCTCTTTGTAAATTCTTGAATTATCATAACTCTCTCTCCTAATCTCATCCAACTCACTCAATTCAAGTAATCTTCTCTCACCAGCACACTTAAAATAAAAATTTATATCCTTAACTTACCAATATGACTTATGTTGCAACTCCACAGGTAAATGAAATCATTTCCCAAACAAAGGCCGGTAAGGAGACATACCTATTGGGGTCTTGAAACTAGTTCCATATTCCATTAAGGCTTCATAAAATTTAAGATACCAGTCCTTCCTAGAGGTTTACACAATTTTCTCAAGAATCTTTTTAAGTTATCTATTATAAATCTCCACATGTCCAATAGACTGTGGATGATAAGGAGTACCAGTTTTATGAACACAACAATATTTCTCCATCAAAGCATTAAACATTTAATTCTTAAAGTATGTTCCATTATCAGTCATAAAAGCTCTTGGGACTCTAAATCTTTTAAAGATATTCTTCATGAAAAAATTAATTACAAAATTGGCTTGATTGTTGGGCAGTGCCACTGCCTCAACCCATTTTGAAACATAGTCTACAACAACAAGAATATATTCATTCCTTTGAGATTATGGAAATGGAACCATGAAATCTAAACCCCATATATCAAAAATTTATACTTCCCGAATTCCTTTTTGGGGTAATTCCTGCTTCCTACCCACATTTACTAGCCTCTAACATCTATCACAACCAACCACAAAACTTCTAGCATCCTTAAAAATAGTAGTCTAATAGAAACCAGATTGTAAAACATTCTGAGTTGTTCTTTCACCACCATTGTTACCTCCCCAAGGTGAGGAGTGAAAAAATTATATGACAGGAAGAATCTCTTCATCAGGCAAACATCTCCTAAGGATACCATCATCACATCTCTTAAACAATAGAGGATCATCCCAAAAATAATATTTAAGATCAGAAATGAATTTTTTTTCTTTGGTTGTTGGATAGAATCTTGGAAAATACACCGATTTCTAGGAAGTTTGAAAAATCTACAAACTATGTAGATTGCCTGATTGACACTGTAAGAAGAATCTCATTAGGAAAAGAAGAGTTTGTTTCCCTTGTATTTTCCGAATCAGATTGAGTAAGAGAAAGACTATAAAGGTGGTCAACGACTAAATTTTCTGCACCCTGCTTATCCCTAATCTCTAAATCAAACTCTTGTAACAACAAAATCCATCTAATAAACCTGAATTTAGTTTCCTTCTTCAACAAAAAGTAATTTAATGTAGAATTATCCATGAAAATTAATGGTTTTGAACCTAAAAAATAATTCCTAAACTTATCTAGAGAAAAAACAACAGCTAGCAATTCTTTTTCAGTAGTTGTATAATTATTTTGGGCTTCATATAATAGTATGCTATCATAATACACTATATTTAATTTCTTAACATTCCTCGGTCCATGGAAAACACCTACAACCATTTCACGGTCATCACACATAAGTTCAAAAGGTAACTTTCAGCCAGGTGCAGTGATAATGAGTGATGTAGTGAGATTCTATTTAAGTAGATTAAATGATTTAAAATAGTTTTCATCAAAGTTAAAAGGTGCATCCTTGACCAGAAATGAAAACAATGGATTAGTTATTTTGGAAAAGTCTTTTATGAATCTCTGGTAGAAACCGACATGCCCTAGGAAACTTATAACACCATTAAAAATTATGGGAGGTGGGAATTTTTGAAAAACATCAATCTTAGTAGTATCAACATCAAAACATCTTTCTCAAAACTTATGACCAAGAACAATACCTTTTGTAATCATTAATTGTCATTTCTCCAAATTAAGAAAATGATTTCTTTCATTGCTTCTCTCTAAGACTAACTCCATATTTACAATAAAAGTATCAAAAGTGCTACCCGCAATGGAGAAATCATCCGTTAAAAACTCAATAATTATGTCAATAATATCTGAAATTATATCCCTCATAAACCATTTAATGTTGGTTGGATCTCTACACAACCAAAAGGGAATCCTTCTATAAGAAAATGTTCCAAAGTGTCATGTGATAGTTGTATTTTCCTGATCCTCTGGATCAATAAGAATCTGGTTGTTACTAGAATACCCATTGAGGAAAAAAACTCATTTCTAGCATGCCTCTCAAGGATTTGATCCAAAAAGGTAATTACAAAATGGTACTTCCTAGTGGATACATCAAGCTTCCTATAATCTATACAGACTCTCCATGTTGTAGCTTTCCTAACCTGGACTTATTTATTTTTTTCATTTTTAACATTTGTGAAACCTCCCTTCTTGGGGGAAACCTGGATAGGGCTGACCCAAGAACTATTAGAAATGGGATATATCATTCCAGTTACTAGAATCTTAATCACCTCTTCTCTCAAAACTTATTTAATGTTCAGATTCAACCTTATTTGACACTCTACCCTAGGTTTATGATCAGGCTCCATAGGTACTTTATTCATACAAAATGAGGGACTAATTCCCTTGATATTAGCTATTGTCCAGCCTAAGACAGATTTAAACTTCTTCAAAACACTTAACAATCTTTCCTCTTGATTTTCATTAAGTTTAGTAAAAATTATGATAGGAAAAGTAGAATTATCACCCAGAAATGAATATTTAAGATGATTAGGGATTTCTTTTATCTCAAGAGTGGGAGGTTCTATATGATAAGGAAGAATCTTAGGCCTAGGAGGTCCACGATCTTCAAAATATCTCTTGTATGGAGTTTTAAATGATGAAAGATTTTCAATTTCATGTTCAGATTCAGAAGTAATAGTGCTGTTGTCCAAAGTGGGCAGCACACTGGCTAGATTTTCCAGATTGGTATTTAAGAAGTTTTTCAAAGAGGAATAATTTAGTTGTCTTATAAATTCTACCTCAATACCATAAAAAAGTATAGAAAGTTCAATGTTAAAATAAAAACCCTTAAATTCTCCCAAAAATCTCCTAAGTTCAAAACAAATGACCCTTCTACAGAAGAAACTGGACAGTTGTCCAGTTCTGGAAAATTTTCCAGATTTACTATTTGAGCAGAATTATCAATTTCTAAAGATGATTCAACAGTATTTTCATCTTCACAATTATTTTCTTCATCAAAGAATTGATTTTATATTTATATATATTTCCAATTGAGTTATCATATTCTAAAGAATCAAGCATTGAACTGTTTCAGAAAAAGTTGGTCCTTTAACATTTTTAAAGACATTTAACTCTTCTTGTTGTTATCCAATTTTGAAAATTAATTGACCCTTAGAAACATCAATAAAAGGACCACCAGTGGCCAAGAAGGTCCTACCCAAGATGATGGGAACCTCTTGATCACACTCCATGTCTAAGACTAAAAAGTATATAGGCAAAAACAGCTTACCAAACCCAACTAAGAGATCATATATCTTACCCACATGATAAGTGAAAGATCTATCAGCTAAATAGAGTATGACTGTGGTGGTTTAATGATCACCCAACCTCAACTATCGAACTAGTGATTATAGGAGTAGATTAATTCTTTCTCCTAAATCACATAATCATTTGAGATGATCCGAATTTCCTAAGGTACAGGGAATGAAAAAACAACCTGGGTCTTTCAATTTAGGTGAGATTTTCTTTTGAATTACAACATTTCACTCTTCAGTGAGGTTGTAAGTAGAAAATTACTATATATATTTTTTTTTGAGACAATGTTTTTAAGAAATTTCATGTAATATGGAATTTTAATTAAATCTAAAATGAATGGAACGTTCTCATGATGTTTAGAAATAAGACCAAGGAACTGAAGAAGTTCAGCCTTGGTGTTACTTTGATGTTTCAGTTTCTCAGGGAAAGGTATGGGAGGGGAAATATTTTTAAGGATATTAGGTATATCCCTCACCTCATCCTCAACTATTTCTTTTCATTTATTCTTTTGATTTCTAGATGAATTTTCATCTTGAGTTTTAGGTGATAAATTCACATTTTGGTCATTTTCATGACTTTTCTGTGAATTTCCAACATGTGTGAAAAGCAGATTTTTATTTCCATATTGAAGCATATTTTCATTTTGGCCATTTTCATTTTCTTTTTCAGCAGAATATTGGGTATTAAGCCTACTCTTAGTGAAAACTTCCATAGAATTCTTTCTACGGTTAAGCTCAGTGGTACTAGGAAGTCTACCTTTTTCCCTAGATGAAAAATCTCTAGCAAGTTGATCAAGTTGTGTTTCCATGTTTTGCATTATAACATCATTTTTCATTTTATTAGACTTGTATTGATATTTCTATTTGGTCAGCTATGTCATGTATCCTTCCTCTTGGGAGTTTTTGTTTCAAAATTTGATCAATCATAGAATAAGTGTGACTATCATTGTTTCCTTGTACATTGGATGACTCGCCACTTTCTTGATTCGGAAAATATGGTGTTGTCTGATTAGAGTAATTAGGGGAAGTATATTTTTTTATTAATCCTTGATATTTCCATGATAAATTTAGATTGTTCCTATAGCCTTGATTGTAATTTTTTTAAAATGTTACTTCTTTAAGAGGCATTCTAGGACCATAGTTAATGAAATTTGAGTATTTTTGTTATTGGGATGGCATATCAATGTTAGAACATATGTTTTCAGTATTTCCCAAACATACCACACTGGACACACTATTCCCTTAAATATTGGTTGGTGTTTTGACAGCCAAGTTGGTTAATAGTTTGTTTTGAGTTATGGTTCATTAAATATTGAAGTTGGTTGGTGGTTTCAGCAAGTTGAATTTTAGTTTCATTCATTGAACCAGGGTTTTGGTTAACATTTCTAATGACTCTTTTTCTTCTAAAATTTTTATGTTGATAGTTAAGATAAAGATTATTAAAAAAAATTCTAAGTTCTTTAACTGTTTTAACATTATAATTTCCCCCAGCAGCTTGGTCTACTAGATTCTTTCCAGAGGGTGAATGAACTTCATAGAAAGTATCCATGGGAAGGTGAGATGGGTGTTGATGATGGGGACACTGCCTAAGAAGATCCCTAAATCTATTCCAAGCTTCATGAAAAGATTTTCCATCCTCTTGATAAAAACTAGTTATCTTAATTCTATGTTCACCTTTTAGTCTTTGGGGATAAAATTTCATAATGAAAGAGGTATACACTTGATCCGAGTTTTCAAAAATGATCTCATCTAGACACAGAAACAAATTACTAGCACCCCCATTAAGGAAAAAGGAAAAAAATCTCATTCTATGTTCATTTTATTTGAGTCATAGAATAGGTAATTGTTGCACAGTATTGAAAATGTATATAATGAAGGCAAGATATTCCTTATTATAAATTCCATTAAATAAAGGCAATAGAGAACTGTGTGACTGTTCCAATTCATAATTTCTATACCAAGGTCTTAATCTAATGGACGATGGGTTACTTGAAACTTGAGGGAGTCGAAACTACATCATCATAGGCCTTTAATTTTATTCAAAGAGTTTGGGTTGATTTTGATAGTTGTTAGGTGTAAGAACTCTATTATCTATGTTTTCCATTTCAGTTTTTTTCTTCCTTAATAGAGAAATGAGATGTTTTTCTATTTATAATATCAGTGGCTCTAGAATAATATAAAAGTTCCTTTTTCTCATTCAAACAATAATAGAGAGTACTCAGTAGTAACAATTCAGCAAGAAGTGATACATTTTTTTAACAGTTTTCAATTTTTTTTATGAATCTTATAAATGTGTTTTTTTTGTTTTTTAGAGTAATAGATCATGCCTTCCCCCAACAACAGTGCCAAATACATGACCTATACCATCATTGAATTCAGTCAAAGTTTAAAATTTATATTCCTACAAACTACTGTATATGTGGTAGGTAGGGTCGAACCCATAAGGAAGGCAATTCGATCACTTATTCTTCTAGAATCCTTCAAAAACACAACTCTTGTCAGCAGTGGAGTGAATTCTTTTACTATATCTTTTAATTTTTATATTGTTTTTATAATTTTCCTATTAAAGCTGAAAAGTAACACTATTTTTTTAATTCTTTTGATCTAGACTATGATGTAACATGAAACATATTGAAAACTGTGATCTATCAAAATGTTGAGCAGTGATAAATGGACTACAATAATGAAATGACTACGAAAAAATGATTGTACCACTGATTTTGGAGGTATTTCAATTCACTTATAGAATATTGAAGAGTGACACCATAATAATATGAATCGCCTCCCTCTCCAAGAGTTAATTCACATGAGAAAATCTATTCTAAAGTTCACTACTCTATATTAAATCTACTTTGAATAGTTTGAAAATAATAATAGGACGAACTCACCATATGTCCTGAATTCTTTAGAATTTATCAATTCTTGAAAAGTGATTCCATGATCAATCTCATCGATTGATTGTGAAATTTTGAAAATTAAATTCAGTTGGAATAAATAAACAAATAAGGTCAGTATTGATCTCACAGATCAATACTGAATATATTATAATGATAATGTGAAATAAGAATTAAAAGATAACCAGTGGAACTTCAATATATCCAAAAACTATATGAGTTAACCTAAAATCATCTCAATTTCGTATACTAAAACCATTTAATAACAATGAAGAAAAATTGAAATAAAATAAAGGAAGAAAAATCCCTCTGCTAGCTTGAATTGATGTTGCTCTAGGCCCTCAGATCTCCAGAGAATGGCTCTCTAAGAAGTGCTCTAAGGTTCACCTCCAGGTTCTCTCTCGACTCTCAATGGAAGTGGTAGATTGAATGAATCCCCCCCCCTCAATCTGCTGCTTGCTCTGTTTTTGAATCTACCGTCACCTACTGCCTGTGACCGGTCGGTTTCCACCGACTTAAAGTGTCATTCATGTGTGCACTACTCACGTACATTTTTTCGCATCAGGCATGTCGTGCTATATTTTCCCTCGTAACTAACTCTCAATGAGTTAGTTGAATGAATCTGGACATGTTCATGACTTTGGAATGAACCTAAAAGTATAAAACAGGGGATTATTAAATCAGCTAAAAATAAAAGTTAAAATAATTACTTAAATAATAAGTTAGATTATGAAAGATTATCATTAATTACAAGATAAATTAATTGGTTCTGTTACTATATGAAAAGTTGTCGTATATTTTATTATAATAATTTGTTAAAATATTACTATAATAATTAGTTTCATTGAAAATTTATAATATAATTATTAACCTATTTACAACATTAATTATTATGGTTAATAAGTCATTTTTAAATTATAATTTTTACTTTATTATAAAATATTTTATTGTAAATATTACCATTTAGTTTTTACAATTTATTTGTTTTAATATATTTTAAAAAGTATTATTAATTACTTTAATTACATTAATTAAAAAATCTATTTTATTAATATTAAGAATCTTATAATTATAATTTATTTACAATTATTAACATTTATCATTTTAATATAATTTTTTTAGTGTAGTTTTTATTGTAGTTTAATTTTTATTAATTTTTTAATCATGATCTATCTCCCCCCAAATGGCGCAACAGTTAAAGGGGATACAGTAGGGGAGCAGATTGATTGAAGACACCTAATAGTGAGGTGCAAGAGAGTAATGGTGAGATAGAGTGGTGCAAAGTCGCCGTTAACATTAATTTGAAACATTTCACTGTTAGGAAAAAATGCAGGTTACTGGTACTGTGCTGAAGATTAAAGGGTCACCATTGGTCTAAATAAAAAGGTCATAGTATAAAAATAAAATCTTACCATTGGGCCAACAAGAAAAAGGTAACCAATATAGATAAGGTTACCAATAGAGCCAAGGGCCACCTCTAGTATAAAATAAAGAACTAATAGTAACCTTAAAAAACATAGATTGAAAATAATTAATTAAAAGAAATCTAAACACCATAAATTTAAAACAAAATATTTTAAATAAACTTTAAACATTAAAATTACAATAAAATTTATTAATTGATAAAACTTAAATTAAGAACTGAATATTTGATAAACTAAATTGATATATTAATTAATTTAAAATTACCATAAAATTAATTTAAATGTAAGAAGTGAATGAAAAGGTTAGAAATGGTGACTTAATAGGTCATTGATAGCTCATATCTACCTCACTGGTATACTAAAAACCAAATTTAATGAATGAATAATAAAACTGCATACATAAGATTAAATATTTAATGTTTTAAAACACTTAATTAATTAATTAAACAACTATTTGAATACATAAAATTAAAATCAAACTATTTTATTTAATTTAAACTAAAATTATAATCGTAAGTAATTTCATGACGATTAGACAAAATATTTAACATTCTTAAAATATTCCAATAAAACTAAATTAAAAAATAACATATATTAAAATAAAGACTAAGTTAATTAACACAAAAAAGGATAATAAATGATTATTTATTATTAAAGTCAAATTATTAAAAAGTGAGCATTTTAGAAATAACCAAACTAATTAAAACATAATTAATTTAGATAAGATAAGTATGATTAAAATTATTAATTTAAAGACTAAAAATACATAATTAATTATAAAAATTTATTCATCAACCAATTTAATTATAAAAATACAAAAGTACAATTAATTAGTATAAAGTGATTAAATAATTAGTTAAATCATTAAAAATTAAGTAAAAAGATGTGGCAAAACTATGTAAAAATAGAGCCACATGACCACACTGTTTTAAGAATCACACTGTTCTTGAGGGGTCGATATCCTGCAAAAATCCTTCGAGGAGAAGGTTACTGTAGAAGATGTGGTGAAAACACAAATTTAGGGTTATGAATTTAATTAAATAAGATCAAAAACACCTTGTTGATCCATGTATATCACTGTCCATGTAAAAATGGGATAGATTCTAGCCTCCCTAAAGTAGATCATTGGTGTAGGATAGCCCAAGAAGCCAATGATCGATCCCACCCAGTTGTGGTTCTAAAATGAAAGGTCCCCCTTCCCAACAATCCATTAGGAGTGATGGAATATAGTTGGAATGGTTATGAGAATCACAGTCCAGAAATGAAAATCTAGAAAACCTTCCTCTACATTCCCTCTACCTTCATGAGACATATTTTTCCCCCATAGTGTGCGCTCTTCCAAAACCTCCTATGCAATAATTGCAAGAACGTAATGAACCAAATTCGATAGGCTCAACAAATTAAACATGCCTACCTCAATGGACCTCTAAAACCTCCCCCATGAGGTCTAATGGTTCTTCCCCTCAGCTAGAGAATCCCAGATAATGTTGGACTTGATTTTGTCAATGGATGAGATAACTCCCTTTAGGCACCTTGGTTGCCGATAGAGTGTGGATTGGGATTGCCAAAAGCACACTATTGACTGGTGTTATCTAGAATCCAAAATATAGATTGAGGTTCTTCCATTTGAGCACTCGGTTGGTGATCTTGTTCTAAATTCCATCATAGTCACGAACAAAAACCTGATCGGGAGAAATAGGAGAGCCAAGGTAATTGAAAGTAAAACAACCCCTCTACATTCCCAACTTATTGCACATGGTTATAGCCATTTGGATACTAAATTTTTCTGAGATATAAGGACTTATATTGGTTTTGTTGGTCACTTTTCCTCTGTAGTAATAGTATTCTTGTAGAATTGTTTTCATCCTACCCACCGATCTTCTTTTGGCATTAATGAACAAGTGGGAATCATCTGCAAAAATCATGTGAGGAATAGAAGGTTTGATCATTCATCAATGAAAAGGATGAAGATAGAGAAATTCCACCTTTCTATTAATAAGATGGCATAAAGTGTCTTAAATTAGGATAACAATAGAAGGGGATATGGGATCCCCTGCCATGAGACCACAAGATGTCTTGAAAAAAGAATGTGTCTTACCTAGGAAAGAAACATCCATCCATGAAAAGCTGAAACATCTAAAAATGAGATCCTAATCCCAAGGAGAGAGGCACATACCTGACAACACTATATTTATGAAGCCCCATTAAATTCTATCATAGAACGTATTCATATCCATCTTAAGGGCCATGTTTGAACCATGGGTTTTGATGTTTATGTAACAAATCATTTCATGAGACAATTCCATCACTTCCTAAATTAACCAACCCTTAAAAAATCCATGTTTCTCTAATGATATCCATCAAGTAACATGAATACAGAGCCTTCAATTAATGATGCTTGAAAAAATCATGTAGGAGAAGTTATACATGCTCATCGACTTGTGGTCATGAATGGACGATGGCTATTTGATCTTCAATAAAAGAACAAGTGTAGTAGCCCCAGCCATCCTAGGAATAAAGACACCCCCAATAGTAGTCCTAGATGAATGAAATGACATTATCTTTGATCACCTCCCAAGACCCCTTATAAAATAAACCTATGAAAGCATCACGACCCAGGGCACATTCCAGGTTCAAGTTCATAACTGCAGCCATAACCTCCTTCCCATTAGGGATCACATCCACTATGGCATTGTATTGGCTGGACAATAGGTTATGGATCCCCACTAGTAGCTCCTAATTTTCAATTAGGTACCCATTAGGCATGGCCTGGTTAGGACCTTCTTGTAGATTTTAAAAGAAGGAAAATGTCATTTCCCCAACCACATCTCTATCATCAGAATAAGTTCCATATTCATGCAAAATATTGGGTTTCACTTTCCACCTTCTTTATTTGATACATGCATGGAAGTAGGCTGAGTTATTTACCCATTCTGAGAGCCATATCACCTTCAAATTTTATTGGTCCATGCATTCCTACATCAGCACCATCTCCACCAGTATATACTTATTTTTTGATAGCTCCAAAAAAACCATGATGTCCCAAGAATCCTCAAGATCCTAGTCCAATATCCCATCCTCCTTCTCTAGGTTGTTAGGGGTCCTGGTCAGGAGGGAGAATACCCTTCACCCAGACATGTAAGCTTTATTTGAGATGAATCAACTTGTTGTGGGTGGCCACCCAGGATTTTCCATGAGAAGGTTCCCTACAAACCTCATTTACTAGCTCGTGATTTCCAGGAGAACCATCCTAGTGTGAATAGAAACAGAAAATCCCATAGCCATCCAGTCTAGGAGACAAAGAGACCAACAAGGGAGAGTGATCTGATATTCCTTGAACAAGATGGTCCCCCATAGAATTGGGTAAATTAGAAATGGCATGTTAGTTTCCCAAAAACCTATCAAACCGACTCTAATATATTCATATCCCTTTTTGAGGTGTACAATCTCTTGAATATATCTTGTCAATGATTCCCATTCCTTCTTGAAATTGAAAAAATCTTGAGATGGCAACATAATGGATGGAACCCCTCCCTTTCCTCTCCTCTGGGACCATGATCACATTGAAATCACCACCTACAAACAATGTTATGTTCTCTAGGTCAAAATCATTGAGGTTATGCCACAACATCTCTCTCCTCTGTGCATTTCATCTCCCATACACCAAAGACATAAAGAATGTCGTCGTACCCATAACCACTTTCATTGTGATATATAGAACCCCAGACTAGACCATATCCACCAACACCTCCTTCTTCCAAAAGATCGATATTTGATGAGTGGGCGGTTCTACATGAAAACTGTCATGCATCCCAATTTTTCGAGTAAACTAACCAACCATTAAAGAGACTTGTTTGTGCTCCAAAACAGCATCGATACCGGCCTTTTATTTTTTATCCTCTATTGCTAGGATGTTTGTGTTCACCCGAGACCCTATGCTATGGGCATTCAATATAATGATTGAAATAATTGAAATAGAAGTATCCTAGTATTAGCCTCAGGAATGATGGTCTCATTTTAGGGGGAGGATACACACTCTTGGAAACGATATTTCTAGCCCTTATACAGACCCTAGTTTCCGGAGATTAGTCTAGATTTTTTAGAGAGGCCTATAGAGAATGACACTGATGGGTCTTATTACATGCATTACTTGGAGGGGATTGTTGGACAAGGTAATTCAACACTGAGGTGACCAATACATCTAGTAAATGCCTTACATCTTCCTCCTTATAGATAACAGATAGGTGGGAACCCTTACCAGGAGGACTCCCTCCACCACCTTCCAACATCTACAGACTTGAGGAATTGGAGAATCCTCGTGGGGGAGAATCTTCCCTATCTCAAACCCATAAAAATCATGGGAGATGGAAAAGAATAGTCCTAGAATATATGAAGACAATTGGTCCATGGACACCAGACATCAAGCTTCAAGAGGACCACTCACCAGCTCCCTTGATATCATGTGAGAAGATGGTGCGAAAACCAAAGAGAAAATAGAGGGGAGGATAAGGGTGAGGGGTATCTTTGTCAGATATGAGCACTTATATTCCAACATTCGGGAGGAGCAACCCATGATTAGGGAAGCAGGGGAAGCACCCGAGGAAGCACCCCAGGGGGGATTAAGCCCATAAAGAGCATAAAAAACTAGGATTGAGCCTGACCAGGGGTTAGGGGAGATCTAGGAAGGGAGGGACACATCCCTTTCATACATATTCCTAGAATTTGGATTATCTCTCTGAGAACCACTTCGAATGTGTTTCATGAAGACCTGTACAGAGTAACAATGGGGATCATAGAGTGAGTAGAACCTGGGTAGAATTGGGTAAACAAGATCTTGGTTCCAGACTAGAGAATCTCCCAGATTCAGGGAGATTTTTTTCATGAAACATAGGGAGAGATCAATCTTCACATAGATCTTTTAACACCCTAAGCTTCCACAGTACACTTCTCTTTCAATAATACAATAGCTTGTATTGTACGCAACATCGAGTTCTAATACACCGCAACCAATCAAAGTAGTCGTTATGAATAGTAATAACCACCTTTTGTAATTATATAAATTTTATATTTCATAATGGACTTCATTTTTGGATTCGGAATATCGAAAGTAGCCTATGTTGAATTTTTGGTATTTTTCCGAGAACTTCCAATTTTCGATGAATAGTGATAAATACTTAAAAACAACATTTTTAATCACAATAATTTATAGTGATAAATTATACTATTGAGAGTTATAATGTATAATAATAATATAATTTTACCATTTTATCCAATGGTGGTCATTAGAATTAATTTCACTTTGAAATTGGACATAAACCATTGTCAATCATTTGATTAATATTGTTTCTTAAAAACATGCTATTTGTTTTGACAGTGGGAATTAATTAATAAAAATTATATGTTTGGAATTTTATAAAATAGTCATCATTTATGAATTCATAATATGAATTATAGCTCAGGGTGTTTTTTTGGTATTTTTCTGAAAAACATCGATTTTTGATGAATAGCGAGACCACTAAGTGGTAGTTAAAAAAACTGATTTTTCGTTTAAACGAAATTTTACCACCTCTGTGATTTGAATTTCGAAAATCCAACATACATCATTGTCATTACAAAGTAAAATGTGGTTTAATGGGATTAAAATAATTTTTTTGGTGAATAGTAACTTTTACGTTTTATTAATCGCGATTAAAGGTAAATAGTGAAATTTAAGGTAAAAATGATGTTATAATAATATAAAATTACCATTACACTTGTCCTAACCTTATTGTATGACTCATGGCCGACCATGAAAATCCATGGGTAAACATGGGGACCCCATGGAGCCACTTTGGTAAGAAAATGACTTTAATAACGTTTTATTTAAAGTAAAAATAAAATTGTCACAAACATGTGTTGTTTTACTGAAACAATTATTATGTGGGGTTATATAAGCTAACTTTTCTACTAAAAATATTCATTGAAAATTTAAAACTATTTCCTACATCATGGTATTTTTTTAATAATTTTTAGACATTAAATAAATTAAATGTTTTATAACACCATGATGATGCCACAATTACATCAATAATTAACGATTTAAATAAAATGAAAAGATAATGTAAAATATAAGACTTACACTTGTCAAAAACCTATTGGATGAGTGGATTTAGAACCCTTATCACCTTATCTTAGAAATATATAATTGTGGGACCTTTAAAATCTGAAAATCACTTCATAATAATGAAACATTTCATGACCTTCCAGGAGTGCCCCTCCACTCCTCTGATAAAAGCCCCCCACCTCTACGACATTATTCACACCTTCAAAGCATTTTGGATCATCCATACTCTATGAAAATACTCTCTAAACATACCTCTATTACTCATAGAAGTCTCACTATGGGCCTAATTCTTCCCAAGGAAATCTTTGGCTCAAATCAAAAAGAGTTACCCGATTTTAAGGTAATGTTTTCTCTTATGTTCTTTTGTTTTATTTTGCTTCTACAACCCCTTAAAATAATTTTATTACTTTATTTTGTAAAAACACCAGTATCTACAATATACTAGGATGTTTTTATGATATGTATTTTATTTACACTTACACACACCTCCGTCTAATGGTTAAATAACATACTGTTTCTTTGGGTGGCGAAATACTACCTCACGAAATGATGATTGTTCAATATTCCTTTAACACCTCTCATGGTGGCCATTATAATGAAACTATTTCTATATATGATATATATTATATTTATGTTTTCCTTATAATTCTGTATTTTTCATTTATGTCATAACTTTATGATTTCCATTATGGGTAAACACGATAATTTCATTTTAGGAAGTGTGGTCAACCTCCCCCTCAAAGTGATTTGAATCGTTAATGACATTTGTGGGACATGTAAAGGATGGATTAAATGACATTATATATTATATTATACTGGAATTATATTACACCTTTATATCATTATGATTTTATTCTATTAAATATGAAATAGAAATGAAAGTAGCGTTCATGCTTACGTATGGCTTACCGTCTCCATAAACGGTGCATTTCATTTCTTACCTCTAAATGTTACGTAACCTTATGAATAAATGTATATACTGGATATATATGATATATATGATATCTAAATCATGAATATAATTCTGGATATATTGGATATTTTACCACATGAACAACTTGTAATTATAAGAAGTTTATTTTTGACTCAAGTACCAAAGATCGACAAAACGACCGTTATTAACGTAAATAATTACATAATGTTCATAACATGGTAGTAAGTGATATGAAAGGAATAATTAACCTGAAAAAGGTTCTTAAGAAAGTATAAATTAACTCTATTTTATTATTTAGAAGGATAAAGAACAATCAAGTCATGTCGAACATGAGGTAAGGTAACTTCTTAACCTAATTTCTGTTCTCTTGGTTAATCTCCTACTTTCAAATTTTGTCATGATATTATTTTGTCCTATCTTATATTTGTAATTTCATTATGTGGAATTATAGTGAATACAAATAATAGATCTATTTTATTTAAAAAATGATCTTTATAGGGGATTTTCTCTCAATCTCCTTTCATTGAGGCATATTTTATTTTATACACAACTTTCATTTATACGGTGTATAAACCCCTTTGACTTTTATGTTTATTCAAAAGGAATCTTTTTTATATGAAGCATTTTAATAAACGACAAAAGGGAATGTTTTTTTGTCATATGTATGCGGTGAAAACAACTTCTCCACCACCGTGACCATTATTTGAGCTTCGGCTTCCTCTACAAGCCATAACTTTTTTTGAATGAAAAATAAATACCAAGTTTTACTTTTCTTTTATTTTGGTATTGAAAATGGTTTCGATAATGTTTTTATTATATCAATGTGTTGTATTGATGTCTTGTGATTGAAATGTGGAAATTTTATGTTTCCTTTATACATGTCCTATGTGATATGATTATTTTATGGTTTATGATATGTTTAAACATGTTCATATGAGGAATGCATTGGACTTAATAAGTGACAGGTGGAGCCTGCTATAGATCATCAATGCATCGGTAGGTCTCATGAGAAAAACTAGTGTCTTGGAACGAGGCCTTGACAAAATCTTATTTGTAGCCTTGGCACGAGGCCTTGGCTACGTGGTTATGATAGTCTGACATTATGCATTCCATCATTATGAAAGTGGTTATTGACATTGCATGTGATTATTCGATCAGTAGAATATCCATGTGAATAAGTAAATGGAATTATCCCATTTTACTATTTGCATATTATGTTGAATTTAATGTTTAAAAGGATTTTGTTTTACTTATACATTGCCTTAAATGTTTATGTTTGTTTATGAAAGCTTCTGCTATATTGTTATCCTTACTGACCATCTAGGCTCACCCCTTTCAATGTTTTATTTTTCCAAGATGTGAAGAAATATTTTATGACTGACCTGTAGGGATAGTCTGAAGGGGATATGGGAGTGGAATATTTATACTATGTTAATGTAGTTTTTCACTTTAGGATTTAATGTACCGTTTAGGAATGTATCTAGTGTTTCCAAGGCTACTAAACTAATCGGTCTTTCGAGACATGATCTTTTGCCATCATGCCAATGTTACGTAATAATGCACCGACTCTGGGTAATTGTGTTTGGGTCATTATAGTTGGTATCAGAGGCAGTTTAGTACTATCCTTGGAAGATATATTTAGATAGACTCTGATTAGATCACATAACCCTAAGATAGACTTTGAGGATTAGTATAGTATAACTTCCTAGAATTTTGGTATTATAGAGATTTTGTGAGTTTTCCGAAAAATAAATCCATGTCTGTATACGAGTAGATAGAGGCGGCTCTGGAACAGATGTAACTAGGGGTAAAACCTGAAAACATCGCTTTTATCTAGACTCGAATGGGAACTGGTGCACGACTATAGGCCTTGTTGCACTCTTGGTTACGACACTCTCGGGGGATATGCTTAGTATAATTCTCATTTTCGTTACAAACCATTATGAAGGGTTTATGAGTATATACTTCCTCAAAGAAAACATTTTTATGATTATGGATTATATCTATAAATTGTTCAATTTATGTTACGTGTTTCACAAGTATGTGATTATGTTTTTTGATTCATAAACTAATCTAGTTTATGCCATTGTTTAAAAATGGCGCCTAGTGGAAGGAATAGAAACTGTATCAATGCACGCAATCCATGTAGGGATTGCCCTCCTGCCCAAGATAATTATAGTGGAGATGGTGATACAACTGGTGCTGATCAACTTATCACCACACTGGGACAACTCACTCAGGTTATGAATAATAACCTTACTCATATGGATCACCCTGATCCGCAACGTGGAGGATCAATGTTAGACCGCATCATGAGGCAACAACCACCAGCATTTAATGGGGGTAAAAATCCATTAGTAGCTGAGCAGTGGATGAAATCTTTAGAAAAAATATTCCATGCATTAGGGAGTAATGATAGGGAAAAAGTTATCATGGCAGTTTACCGCCTCACTGGAGATACTGATCAATGGTGGTCATTGATTCCAAACACTAAAGAATATAAAGAATTATCAAATATGGAATGGAGAGAGTTCAAAGAGATTTTCTTAGAAAAATATTTTCCTCGTGACCATCGAGCATATATGGAGAGACAATTTCTGAGTCTGAGACAAAAGGAAGATGAGAATATCTCAAAGTATGTGGCTAACTTTACAAGGTTAGCAAGGAATGCTGAAGATTATATACGTAACCCAAGAAGTAAGATTGATCGTTTATTTAATGGGTTAAACCCATTCCTTCATTGAGCATTAGTGTCACAATCCTTCTCTTCTTATAAAGACATTGTCTCATGTGCTATCGAGAAAGAAAAGGAATTCTCTAAGTCTTATGACAACAATGTAATGCAATAGAAGAAGAGAACGGTGGAACAAGAGATAGATAAAGGGAAAAAGGGAAAGAAGGATTTTCTGTTATGCGATAATTGTGGGAAGAATCACCCCGGTACTTGCCTAAAAGGAAGGGGAGTTTGTTATAAATGTGGAGAAAAAGGTCACCATGCTTGTGATTGCCAGGGAAAGAAAGAGGATATCAATGTTGAATGCTACAATAGTAGGGAAATGGGGAATTTTGCAAATGAATGTCCTAAGCGTCAGGGAAACTTACCTCAGAAAAGGCCAGGGGATCAAGGTCAATCTTATGTCGTTACTACAGTTGAAGTGGAATAATTAATGTATTGGTGCTTTTGGACTCAAGGATTATATTCCGGTTATAAGAATAATGTGATATATATAAGGATTGTACTGTAGTACTTTTTTTCATTAATGTTTTAATATGATGAAGGTAATCATATTTTTAGTATTTGACAATAAGAGAAACTTTACTTTGTTTGGGGAATCTGATGTTACGATTGATCTTGGAATTTAGACACCTTTTAGAGAATGTCTGGACTGAGGTATTTTGGATAATTGTAAAGGTTGGAGTGGATTAAGTTGAACTTTGGATAGTATTGTTTAAGGTTAAAACATTTCTGAATATTATTTTTGGAATATTATAATACTATATTTTTAGTAAAAGGACAACCTGCAGGTTGGGGGATAACCCATCACATCGGACAAAGCTGTAGGAATTGAACCCACAACCATAGTGTGATAGGCCTTTATTACCTACCACTAGCCTCCAGGAAGTCCCTGGTTATTAAAAAACAGTTTTCCTAATCTAAATAGTATGTGTTAATATTTGGAACCATATACGATTAGGATAAATATAATATTTTTGAGTTCTATTATCTTTTTCAGTGAAAGTTTATTTTGTGGTAGAAATTAGTTTCTGGTTGAAATTATACTTGTCATGTATATATATAAATATACCTCTATCTTATTCTACAAATAAATTAATTCTTAAACATTAGGGAATAGATATTAAACCAAAAATGTGTTATCCTAATACCTTATGTTTTTTTTAACTACTGATATTTTCATCATAGATTGATATCTTTGAGGCCCTCAATTTTACACTTTTTGTGATTGATGACCTCAATCACTCCCTATAAATATTTACGTTTTTTCTCTAATTATGTGTCTATAATTTCCACCAATGTTCAACTATTTGAAACCCTAATTTGGTGGTGACTTTCTCATTTCCATTTCCCTATTATTAAGACTAAATTTTATTAACATTATTTCTGATATGGGTTTTCCACAAAGGTATTTTCTATTTTCAATATTTTATTTTCGAAGAGCATTTTAAAATTGTGGGGACGCAATTTATTTAAGGAGGGTAGAATTTAACACCCCAAGCTTCCATGGTGAGCTTCTCTTTCAATAATACAATAGCTTGCATTGTAGGCAACATCGAGTTCTAACACACCGCGACCAATCAAAGTAGTCGTTATGAATAGTAATAACCACTTTTTGAAATTATACAAATTTTATATTTCATAATATTTTTCATTTTTGGATTTGGAATATCGAAATTATCCTATGTTGAATTTTTGGTATTTTTCCGAGAACTTCCAATTTTCGATGAATAGTGAAAAATACTTAAAAGCAACATTTTTAATAAAAATAATTTATAGTGATAAATTATACTATTGAGAGTTTTAAATTATAATTAGAAAATAATTTTACCATTTTATCCATTGGTGGTCATTATAATTAATTTCACTTTGAAATTGGACATAAACAATTGTCAATCATTTGATTGATATTGTTTCTTAAAAACACGCTCTTTGTTTTGACAAAGGAAATTAATTATAAAATTAATTAATGAAACTTATATTTTTGGAATTTTATAAAATAGAAATCATTTTTTAATTTAGAATATCAATTATATCTTAGGGTGAATTTTTTGTATTTTTCTGAAAAACATCGATTTTTGATGAATAGTGAAACCACTAAGTGGTAGTTAAAAAAACTGATTTTTCCTTTAAATGAAATTTTACCACATCTATGATTTTAATTTCAAAAATCCAACATACATCATTCTCATTAGGATGTAAAATTTGTTTAAATGGGATTAAAATAATTTTTTGGTGAATAATAACTTTGATGTTTTATTAATCGCGATTAAAGGTAATTAGTGAAATTTAAGGTAAAAATGATGTTATAATAATATGAAATTACCTTCACACTTATCCTAACCTTATTGGATGAGTCATGGCCGACCAAGAAAATCCATGGGTCAACTTGGGGACCCCATGGAGCCACATGGGTAAGAAAATGACATTAATAACTTTTTATTTAAAGAAAAAATAAAATTGTCATAAACATGTATTGTTTTACTAAAGCATTAATTACATGTGGTTATATAAGTTCACTTTTCTACTATAAATATTAATTGCAATGATAAAAATATTTCCTACATCATGGTATTTTTTTATAATTTATAGACATTAAATAAATTAAATGTTTTATAACACCATGATGATGCAACAATTACCTCATTAATTAACGATTTAAATAAAATGAAAAGATAATGTAAAATATTAGACTTACACTTGTCAAAAACCTATTGTATAAGTAAATTTAGAACCCTTATCACCTTATATTATAAATATATTATTTTCGGACCTTTGAAATCCAAAAATCACTTCATAATAATGTAACATTTCATGACTTTCCAAGAGTGACCCTCCTCTCCTCCTATAAAAGGCCCCCACCGCTACCACCTTTTTCACACCATAAAAGCATTTTAACTAGCCCAACCTATGCCCATATATTCTCTCAAATTCCCTATCTTACTAATTTAATCCTCACTTTTGGAATAAGTCTTCCCAAGGAATCCTTTGGGTCAAATCAAAAAGAGTTACCCGATTTTAAGGTAATGTCTTCTCTTATGTTCTTCTGTTTTATTTTGATTCTACAACCCCTTAAAATATTTTTATCACTTTATTTTGTAACGAGAACAGTATATACAGTATACTAGGATGTGTTTGTGATAAGTATTTGATTTACTCTTACACACACCTCCTTCTAATGGTTAAAGAACATACTGTTTCTATGGGTAGCGAAATACTGCCTCACGAAACGATGATTGTTCAATATTATTTTAACACCTCTCATGGTGGCCATTATGATGGCACAATTTCTATATATGATATATATTATATTTATGTTTTCCTTATGCTTCTGTATTTTTCATTTATGTCATAAGTTTATGATTTCCATTATGGGTAAACGCGATAATTTCATTTTAGGAAGTGCGGACTACTGCCCCCTCAAAGTGATTGGAATCGTTAATGACATATGTGGGACATGTAAAGGATGAAGTAAATGATGTTATATATGATATTATACTTGAATTATAATAAACCTTTATATCATTATGATTTCATTCCATTAAATATGAAATAGAAATGAAAGTAGCGTTCATGCTTACGTATGGCTTACCGTCTCCATGAACGGTGCATTTCATTTCTTACCTCTAAATGTTACATAATATTATGAATGAATGTGTATAATGGATATATATGAGATATATGATATCTAAATCATGAATATAATTATGGATATTTTACCACATGAACAACTTGTAATTATAAGAAGTTTATTTTTGACTCAAGTACCAAAGATCGACAAAACGACCGTTATTAACTTAAATAATTACATAATGTTCATAACATGGTAATAAGTGATATGAAAGGAATAATGAACTTGAAAAAGGGTCTTAAGAAAGTATAAATTAACTCTAGTTTATTTTTCAGGGTGTTAAAGAAAGATCAAGTCAATTCTGACACGAGGTAAGGGAACTTCTTAACCCAATTTCCGTTCTTTGGGTTAATCTCCTACTTTCAAATTTGGTCATGATATTATTATGTCCTATCTTGTATTTGTACTTTATTTATGTGTAATTATAGTGAATACACCTAATAGTTCTATTTTATTTAAAAAATGATCTTTGTAAGGGACTTCGTCTCAATCTCCTTTCATTGAGGCATATTTTATTTTATACACAGCTTTCTTTTATATGGTGTATAAACCCCTTTGACATTTACGTTTATTCAAAAGGAATCTTTTTTATACTAAGCGTTTTACTAAATTACAAAAGGGAATGTTTTTTTGTCATACGTATGCGTTGAAAAAGACTTCTCCGCTGCTGTGACCATTATTTGAGCATCGACTTCCTTTACAAGCCATAACTTTTTTAAATGAAAAATAAATAAAACGTTTTACTTTTATTTTATTTTGGTATTTATAATGGTTATGATATTGTTTTTATTATATCAATGTGTTGTATTGATATCTTTTTATTGAAATATGGAAATGTTATGTTTCCTTTATGCATGTTTTATGTGATAAGATTATGTTATGGTTTATGATATGTTTAAACCTGTTCATATGAGGAATTCATTGGACTTAATAAGTGACGGGTAGAGCCTACAATAGCTCCTCGATGAATCGGTTGTTCTCATGAGACAAACTAGTGTCTTGGCACGAGGCCTTGACAAAATCTTATTTGTAGTCTTGGCACAAGGCCTTGGCTACGTGGTTATGATAGTCTGGCATTATGCAATCTATCATCATGAATGTGGTTATTGATATTTCATGTGATTATTCGACCAGTAGAATATCCATGTGAATAAGTAAATGGCATTATCTCATTTTAATTTTTCCATATTATGTTGAAGTTCAAGTTTTAAAGGCTTTTGTTTTAGTTATACATTTCCTTAAATGTTTATGTTTATTTATGAAAGCTTCCGCTATATTGTTATCCTTATTGAGCATCTGATCTCACCCCTTTCAATGTTTTATTTTTCATAGGATGTGAAGAAATATTTTATGACTGACCTGCAGGGATAATCTGAAGGGGATATGGGAGTGGACTATGGAGACTATGTTATTGTAGTTTTTCACTTTATGATGTAATGTACCATTTATGAATCTATCTAGTTTTTCCAAGGCTACTAAACTAATCGGTCTTTCGAGACTCGATCTTTTGAGATCATGCCAATGTTACGTAATAATGCACCAACTCTAGGTAACTGGGGTCAGGGCATTACAGATCTATGATACCAACACATCCGAACAACATCGAGTACCATCATACACACACAACAAGACTTTAAGGAAGTACTTGAAATATTTGAGGAGGGATCTATTGTGGAAGGTCAGCAGAAGCCTGGTGGAGGATTGAGGGTAGCGAAAAACATGGATTCGGATCACTGGAGGTGATCATAAGAAAAAAAATATAGTAGTTGCCACACGGTATGTATTTCATCAATATAGATGCATATATTATTACAACACACATGGTAATACCTATTTAAAGGTTTATAATAACACATCTAACCAAATAAAGAAAAACAGAGAGAAAACAAGTCCACAGTTGGTTGTGGTAGGTGCCTCCCAAGCCTTCGTATCCGTACACTTGAAGTAGCCAATCTTAAATTTGTCAAATCCTCCATTTCTGTAGTAGAGTTTGGAATCATCGAAGGAAAAGCATAGTTTAATATCTAACATCCCCCCTCAAACTCGTTTTTTTTCGGCCCATGATTTGGCATTATGTCTAGGTGGGTAACAAACTGGTATAATGAATTCACCTTATTCATTAGCTTAATTAAAATCAACAACACATGTGGAAACAAATAATCATATCACTGGAGGTGATCTCAGGAAAAAAATATTAGAAACATGAATAAAATTGGGTTTTATTGCTTCAATTTGGAATTATTTTATCCTGTACTCCTCTTCTAGGATTGTATTCTTGTTCACAAAATCATCTATCTTGAGTTCAGATTCTTTGAATTCCCCCCCCCCCCCCCGTGCTGCGGGACATCATCCGGACTTGGAATCATTGGATGGAGGCGTCACTATTCTTCTCCAGGGGAACAAATATGGGGCTATGGAGCTTCAAGAGTTTTGAATCAGTGGATGGTTCGCTGGATACAACATCGATGTCGGTCTCAAATGTTTTGAAGGTGTATGCAATGGATAAAAACTTCTATTCTTCAATTACTTTTGGGAAGGATTCTTCGGTGGATAACATCTCCATCTCTTCAATAGTTTCTAGGGAAAAAATTGATTCGGCTTCTGGAGTGAAGATTTTTTTTGGAATTGTAGATTGCAACAATTTTTTATGCAGGATTGCGGAGAGGTGCAGATGTGGTATCAATACTAATGTCTTGCCAGTTTTTTTTGGAATAATATAAGAGAAACAATGTAGAGTTTGGTAGAAGTAAATTGGGAGACACAAAATCCCCCCAAAACAAGAAGAGTCATGAGGGACAAAAAGTAAATTTTATTTTCACAAATTGGAAGGAAAATATGGTGAAGAAAAGTCCCCTTGTTTAGTTGAAAAATGGGAACATAAATCATCACTTTTGAAAAACATAAAAAAGGAAAACAAACGTGGGATGAAATTATCACACATATATTATGAATAGTTGGGACTATTCATCGTCTTCTTCAATTAGTTATTCAAACTGATTGGAATGAGATATCACTAATCTATCTCAGAGCTCCAACATGCGGATTGGGAGCACAAACCACATATCTATGTATTCTCAACTCAAATTTCACACTCTGCTACCACTAAAGGTTGTTATGTGCAGAGAAATCTTCAACCACCTCTAATACCACTGATGGAGGATCGAGGGCAGCAAAAACTTGTATGTGGATCACTGGAGGTGATCGTAAGAAAAATGAATATAGAAACAACAACACAATATTAATATCTTCACTCTAGATTCATATATTATTACAACACACACAGTACTATCTATTTATAGGGTTACAATCACATATCTAAACAAATTAAGAAAAACAGAGAGAAACCAAGTCCTATGTTGGTTGCGGTAGGTACTGCCCACGCCTCTGAATCCACACACGTTAAGCAACCAATCTTTATTTTTTCAAAGCCTCCATTGATGTAGTAGAGGTTGGCACTGTCCAAGGAAAAACCAAGTTTAATATCCAACAAAGCCCTGGTATAGAGATACACATAGCCACTAGAGAACTATTATGGCATATATGAACCTCCAACAACCATCTGGATAGATTATACCTTTACCGACACATGAGCTGAGGAGCCCTGGACCAGGCATGCACGAAGTACACCTCAGAATCCAGAATCTGGTAGGAGGAGTTCCTATGAATAGACGACACCTGATCCAGAGCCACAAGACCCCAGGAATCCACAAACTATATGAATTATGAGAGAGGTAGCTTTTCCAACCCAAACCGAGCAATGAGAATCCATGTAAGGCAGACAACATATTCATCATTGGCTTCCACTAGAATATCCAAAGCCAAACTAGCAACATCCCTCAATGTGAATGGAACCACTTAGGAAATATCCATAAATTTGTCCCGCAAAGGTCCCCTAGACATCCCAAATAATACATCCTTGAAGGATGATGCCACATTATAACCCCCGGGGGAAGACCCTAGGTCCAGGGACTTATGAAGAAAAGCTTGATTTTTTATAAAGAAATATGGTGTTCCCTACAAGATTTGTATCTCTATATTTATTTTCCTCTAACGTTTTCCTAATATTAATATGGGGGAAGAAATACATGGATTTTACATAGGATTCCTTCATACTGGTTTTCTACCTAAAACGTTTTTTTTCATATTCCATTTTATAGATTCTCAATATTTATTGGATCATACAAAGTGTGTGTCATGTGAATAGATGTTTTACTTTTTCCCAGGATTCCATTATCATGTTTTCATCTTGTCAATCATTTTGTCTCTTTGGATTTTTTTAAACTAGAGCATTATTGGTATGTAGTTTATGGTGTTCTAGCTTGGAACCTCTATTGTTGTAGTATATAATATTTTATCTCGGGCCTTCTATTGCTATAGTTTAGGTTATTTTAGCACAAACCATGTATTTTTTGTATTTTAGGGGATTTTAGCTCAGACCATGAGCTTCCATGTAGATTAAAGTCTTGATGCCTAGACTTTATTGATGGATATGGAATGGGGAAGTCATGCCAGAGATGACCCAAAACACTCTAATGATTTGAGTTATTCTATGGTATTTCAGAGGCTCATGAGTATTGGAGTTCCTTTCCTACATAGAGGAGATTCCTCTATTTGATCATTTAAATCCCTTATACTTCAACAATATGGTCAAATGGAGGTGTCTACACTCTCTTTCAAGAGTCATGAATGATTTCAGAGAAGGTATGGGTGGATAGAGAAAATATAGGGAATCCAGATTCCATCAAGATAGTTGGAGTATGGATTGTGTAAATAATGTTCACAAGATATTGAACCAATGACACATGGAATGGGGCATACATACCAGGAGAAAACCAAAACATTATAAATTTATGAGTTATTCCAGGGTGTAACTAGGTATCACAAAGATTGGTGTTACTTTCTAATAAGTATGAGTTTCCTCTAATTGGTAGGTTTAAGCCATTATGCATGAGTTCATAGGGCTTACATGCATGGCCAAGTAGCCCCCTTTTTTCTAAGTTCCATGGAGGATTTGTGAATACTCAAGCATTTGGATTATGAAGTGGGATATGGAGTGAAAAATATCCATGAATGGTTCTAGATCCCAACAATAATTTAACTCATTATTATGAACCATGATCCCTACACCTTCTGGTTTTAAATCATGGGTTATTGTCCATAACAAGTTTTGGGAATGGATTGTCACATTCATTCTTTGAGAAAGGGTACATAACATGGTTATGGGGATTGTAAATCATGGCCCAAATCACTCGAGTCATGCTGATGTCATGGGAAAATCAAAATGGGAATGGCTCATAACACCCTTAGGTGATGGGTTCTACCACGATGATGTCAGGATCACAAGAATCATAAATCCAGTTATATAGAGAAAATATGTATCTAGTTGTAGGTATAATACATTTATTCATCAATAGAAAGGAAAAACAGACAGATCTATTTTATTTTCCAAGGGAAATGTATGTTTTGTGATGACCCAAGGCACTCAAATCATGTAGTGTGATTTATATAAAATTTAAGATTAAAGGAGGTTTTGAGAACCTTAAAATTTGTATATCCACTTAATGAACAAGTTATCACAACAAAGAGATGTTAAAAAACATTAATATCACCTTCTACTATACTAGTGGATATAGTGAGCATTGATTGTCATTTACTAGGTATACAATATAGGCCTGATGATATTTCTACCTTATTTATTTTTACACAAATTATTTCATAAACACTGGGGAAGAAGAGTTTAGCGAGAAGAGAATCAAATTTTTCTTATGTCTCCATTTACGGGTTTTCAACCAAAAACGTTTTTTGTCTCTTTCATTAATATATTAGGGTATTTTTATTTGGTCAATCAGAAGGTGTGGTTTAATGGTCATAAATCTTTGACCAAAGTGTATACAGTTTAAGGTTGTGATACACATGGACCTCAAATGATGGAAATTTTTACAAAATAAACCATTTAGGATTCACATGGTCAATATTATTCTTATATTCTTATCATAAATAAATGAAAATGTTTTAAATCATGGATTGATGTTCATGGGTCATTGGTAGTGATATGGGAAAATCCTGTTGTGGATGAACCAAAACACCATTCTGTGCTGAGTTCCACCACGGTGACCTCTAGCTCAGAAGAATCAGAAATCACACTATATAGGGCCAATATGTATATGTTTGGTAGGTATAATCCCATATGAATAAATAGTAATGTCAAAAATATTTATCACCTCTCTGTTCCAAGTTCCATGAAATGTTTTTTGGAAACTTGAGGAATTCTAGATATGAAGTGTGATTAATAGGTTGATGGGGTTAGATGATGATAAAATCACCCCATACTCTGGTCGATTGGGGTGATATTATTGTGGAACATTGATGAGGGATAATGATGTGAGATATTATGCACCATTTTACATAATGTATTAGGGATTTGTTTCTTGTCATTTTCAATTTCTTATGACCAGGATATTTACCTTGTAGTTTTTAACAGCATACGAAATTGACACATTTGTTTCCTTATAGTTTAATTTCATGCAATAATTGAATGGGACGAACAAAAAAAGTTCTAAAAGATATGTTACATGAATAGGTTAACCATATAAAGATCTAACTCATATATAGAAAAAATGATCTTGTATGACTTGAATCTTATGTAGTGGGGGTGTACTTTTTCATTAGTTGTTATAGTTGGACCAAGGATTTGTGATATGGGCATCACTACATTTCCTATAATAATGGGATTCCAGTCATACATAGTTCTTGGGAATCCATGTAGTTTAATTTCATGCAGTAAGGATGTAAGATACCTAAAATAAAAAATATAGAAATGTTGTTAGGCCCAATAATGGGGTCCTATGCATCACTGCGTATCCGATGATGGAATGAATCAAGCCACACATAGTTATTCAGAAATAAACTTATAAATGTCTTATCCATAAATAAAGAGGGGTCATTTTTATTATTATTATTTTGTGACTAGACCTGAGATTGGAGATCTTGGAATGACTACATATTGTGTGATAACAATAATCATGACACACATTATCCTTGAATGATATTTTGGAATGTGGAAAACAACCACATTAGTGGTCCTCTCAGGTGAAGTCCATATAAGTGTACAATTTTATGTCATTCTAGAGACAACCAACATGTATTTTAATGACATGAAAAGAAGACTCATGAACATGATAACCCTTAATGATCTAATATGATGTGTTCTTGTGGGTAATACCCTACAAAGTATCTTAATTCCATATGATCTATGTTCGGTGTGAGAAACAAGGAACAGAAAAGGTTTTGTCATGACATGGAGGAAATTAGAGAGAGAATAATGGAATTTTTTATCATGTGGTGGATGGACAAGAATTTGATATCTATAAATTCCTATGTATCTAATTAAAATGATAATCAATAAATATTTAGTTCTATAAACCCATTCAGTTTAATGTCATGCATAAAGGACATTAGCCATTCATTTTAATATCTTCCAGTAAAGACGTGGGTGAATTGGTGTGAAATAATTGGATTAGAGAGACAAGTCCCATGAGGGGATTTTTGGGTTTCACTGCACATCCTAAGATGACATGAATTAATCAAAAAAATAGTTTTTGGATTTAGATATTATGTTTTTGGCTCTAACACTAACATTGGGATGATGGGATTTTATTCTTCTTTCATGTAGATAATTCTCATGTTTGGTGATTGTTGGTGAGATGATGCCTCTCGTGTAGTTTAACATCATACAGTGAGGACATATACCATTAATTTTATCATCATGTGGTAATAAAATATTATAATCATTTTTAAAGCATGTGGTATGGATAAAGGACATTGTGCAGTTTAGAATTTTTATACTAGGATGAGATTTATATAGTATAACGTCATGTGGTTAGAATGTGGGTCACCCAATGTGAATGAAGATGAATCATTGGGGATCCATTAATTTTTACATCATTAATTGAATATATTCTCTTTATTGTTTAACATTACATGGTTTAGATGTGATATGTTGTGTATTTTTATGTCTTACAACATGGACATATTTGTCCAGTATAATGTTATGTAACCAGGATGAGAGACGCTATACAATTTAACATCTTGCTGCTAGAATGAGCTCAATCAAGTTTAAAATCATGTAGTTAGGATGTTCATTCCCCACCATTATATACAATCATCTGAGAAAAAGTTTCCATTCATTATGAGAGTTATCATGATGAAGAGATAACATTCTATAATCATTCCTTAATCTCTTCTAATTCTGGCTGTTAGGCTATAGATGATGCGTTCATGCTCTACTGGTAATAGAATGTATTCATGATTTGGAAGTGACCCTTATATCCCATATAAGGGATGTTCCAATCCTCCAATATCCGACAATATTCCTATATATTTATTTGATTTTATATAATTAATGTCCTTCTTGACTAATTTTGGGTCTCGTAACTAGAAGTGGAAATGAGTCTGGACATATCTGAGAGGTTTTTATTGGATAACACCCTCCATATCTCCTTGTCATAATCATCTTCATCAATGTTATATGTATTTACTTAGAAAGAGCATATATGTTTTCCCTTTTTTTTGCCTACTGACTGCGGTAAAGTTCTGATGATGAATCATGGAGAACTATTTATGGTTAAACATGGTGTTTTGAGCATATTTCTATATGATGGTTCTTGATTTCTTAGAACCTCTCTATACATAGGTGTGTGGGAAAGGGTATGATTTCCTTGTCTTTGGGAGATATCACAGTGGGGAGGTTGACCATTAAGGATGTCAAGAGTAGTGTCCCAATGATCTATCTCCAAAATATATTGAGGAGGAATATCTTGTAAATGATCACCTTATTCATCAGATGAATATTTGATAGACCCTTGGTGGTTTAGAATGTGTCTCGAACAACCTCAAGGACACTTGTCATTGATCAAGTCAGGGTGTGAGCCTGATTCGTTATCGTGGCCAAAAATATGCCATCCTGACTTTTGTGGAAGATAAGAGATATAATCTTTCTCAATGGTGGTTTCCAGAAAACATTGATAACCATATAGTAATGTGAGAATATGAGACCACTACATAAAATCTTATGTAGTGTGTCAATGAGCTTCTCAGACTGGGATAAGAGCCTGTCCGGATGAGTTTTCTACTCTTATTTGGTGGCCCTCATCTTGAATGTGGATATGAGTCCAATACTAGGCCATTGGGATATTCTTGTATTTCTTTTTCTTTATTAGAGTATGAGCTTATCTCGAGGAATGCACTTCTCTCACATGGAGAGCCCTAGTTGGAATGGGAATATCCACCCTTTTTGAATACTTATTCCATGCCCGAATATGTCAAAGAACCTCTAGAATTGGAGAAGGGATACAAGACTACCCTTATAAGCTACTAGAATATTATGAGTAGCTTCATTGGCCAGAATATGAGACTGTCTTGAGGCATGTGTTTCTCTCACTTGGTGAGTCTCAGTCAGAAAGAGGACATGAGCCTGATCTTGGGCCTTTGGAGTATGTCACCTATGTTTTCTTTATAGGAATATCAGCCTCTCTTGAGGAATGTGCTGATATCACTTGGTTATAATTTGTAAAAGATGGTATATGATATAAGTCCTATGATGCACCCTTTAATGGTATATTTTGATAACCCACCTAGTTTGGATCGTGGATATACACTTTCTCCAATGTAGCCACATGTTCATACTAATCAGAGTGTTGTGTTGATATGGATGCTGGGTTAGGAATATATTTCTTTCCATGTATATTCACTAGAATATGATGGAAGAGATCCCTTATTTCTATCACAAATCACCATAACATTATCTGGGTTTGTATATGAATATATTCATGTACAATCGCAACTTCTAGGATACATTGGTTGATATATTTGATTGAAGTGGGACACCCACTCCTGACCTCCTTATGCCATCAGAATATGCTGATGGAATTTATGAATGGGGGAATAGATTCAAACATTCTTCATTATTGTTTGTTGTATATGATCCTATAATTTGTTTAAAACTATTAGTTATATGATCTCTCATCCTTTAGTTTGAATCTTTCTATATTTGACATAGTGTCCTTGAAACCGACATCTGATTGTTTGGGGAGGTGACCTATCAGATAACCCCAGAAACATGTGACTGAGGGGTGTTGGTGATGTCATGATATAGATGGGATTGAGGCCATGTTGTATTAGTGGTACTTCTAGAAAGTTAAATTTCCACCTGATGTAAATGATGTCTCGCAAAAATTAAGATGCGACACAGTTTAACATCTGGTGATTCGGACATGTTCCGTGTAGTTTATCATCATGTTATAAGGATATTATTTTTTAGTTTATAATCATGTGACTAAGATGTGGTTGTTCATTTTAATGTCATTATAATAGGATGTGTTCACTTGATTTATCATCATGTGACAATGAAATGGTAACTAATTTTAGCATCATGCAATGAGAAAGTGTTTCTAGAGGTTAGAGTCATGAAACTAGGGCGTCAAACATGTAGTTTAATGTCATATGGGAAGGAAATCAGTCATTCACTTTAACATATTTCGATAAGGATGTTGGCCATACGGTTTAACATATTACAGTAAAGACGAATATGAATGACCTATTAGGAGAGTGTCTCTTCCTATGGGTCTTAGAGAACTCTTATGAATATTTCATGTGTTTTAGGATCCTTTAGCTTTATCAAGCCTAAAATTACCTATCTCTCCAACCAATCATTGATGTTAATGATGCTTTCTATTGTGTGACCAAGACATCAGTGGTAGGAAAAATGTTCATCACAGCCTATCAACCCTAAGTCATTAGGCTTTTTTATTATTTTTAGTTCAATCAAACCATTTCTCATGTAATAGTCAACAGACTTGGGAAAATGTTCTTTTGGGAAATAACAGGCTTTATTAGAAAGATGGTCTCCTCTCTATGAGATGTGTATGGATAATGCTCTACAACACTACATGTGTATCCCATTCAAAGTGGTTAGATGTCTTGAGTGGGGATTTAGGTGTTGGTGGTTCCAACATCCCCCTATCCATATGAACATGAATCAAGTATTTAAAAGAAAATAAACATCCTATTAAGTGCCCGCAATGTCGATGGTAGGGGAAATGGATGTCATGGCCTATCAACCTTGCCCCAATCATCATTCTCATCATCGAGAACTGTATAAAATCATTTTCTGTTGATTAATTCAAATACCTGAAAACATGATTTGATTGGAAGGAATATACTTTTCACTATCTGACATTAATATATGATAGTTCGTGATTAATAAAACACTATTTTTTTTTGAATATTTTATTAATAATATATGACATAATTCTCTCACATTGTGTTAAATATGTTCATTTATAAAATATTTTGGATTAGATCATTCATATAAACATTTGATGGAAGTTCCAGTTTTACCCTTTATAGTGCATTGTAGTATTTCAAATATAAATATTTTATTAATTATTATTTGAAATTCAAATGTAAATGTGGTCCTGACTTAATATTATACAACTTTTTTTCAGGACATTGGAGCTAAATCATGCATTTGGTTGGACTAAATGGACTATGAAGTCAAAGGTGGACTGGACCTACAAGACTAGGCATTGGTTCTGTATTTGGGCCATAACGTCTTCATCCAAGATTTTATTGGGCCCAAAATTTTATAGGAGCTCTAAAACCCAATTTGGTACAAATCATTCTGCTTGGAGAATAGCTGGTTCACGAATTTTGAAGGTAAAATAGGAGGTGCAAGTTGTATTAAAATATTTGGTCGAGATTCTCCATTCACACTTGAATCCTCTTTAAACCTAGCGTCTCCTCCACTAAATAAATTTTTGTTTTTCTCATTTGGAGGGGTTTTTACGTTCATTAGGAAGTTGATGGAAAAGGAGTATAGGTTCCACTCCAATTATCTTAGCAATTCAATAATGGTATCTCTTGAAGCCAGAATCCCTTCATCGAAGCCCTCTTCTTCTTCCTCGTGTTGTAATGTTTGGGATTTCATAATAAAATTATTTGTTCATATTTTATTTCTTCTTTTTTCTTCTGTTATTTTCATTTTTATTCTTCTAATAATCTTCCTATTTGGGATTAAATTCAATATTAGAGACTAGATTGGTTTCTACCCTTTCAATCCTTTTCTCATGCAAAATATCTCGATGATGACCACACAACCAATGGAAGAGTAGTTTGCTTAGTAATCAGTCTATCTTATACCCTCTTCATTTTGCTATTTTGAATAATTGAAATAATTTAATTTAATTAATGTTATCCATGAATTCATTTTCTAATTTATATGAAATTAATCAATCAATTGATCAATTTACACAAAAACATGCGAGGTCGAGATTTTGTGTAAATTGTGTGAGTGAAAACTTAATCGGTAATACAAGACCACAAATGACAAGTTTTTAGAGTTATAATATAATATATAAACTCAATTATTCCTCATTTATAGATTGGATATGTTCTCTAATTAACCACTTATCGTAAGCTGACCTTAGAAAATCAATCAAAGCATGGTGTTGCGATTGTGTGTTCCGAAGCTAGCCTAGGGTTTAAGTAATTCCATCTTTGCGGTTAAGTTAACTCCCATAGGGTTCGAGAGTTAAAAAATTAGGGGATCGTAATTAATTGGATATTAATTTAAAAGATAATGATTAATAAATAGATCAATATTTATAGTTATATCGATTACTCTTTTTAAAATATTTTAAAAAACATCTTCTTGTTGCATCGAATTTCATTTCAAAATTAATATAAAAATGGAATCTTCTTCCAGCAAACTTCTTCTAGTTTTATAAACAATAAATAGACCTAAATACTTTATAGTAGTGTTTTGATTCTATTTTATTTTATTTTTTGAATATATTTAAGAAGTTTTCTTAATTTACTTTCGCCTTTGAGAGATGACCTTGGTCAGCCAATCTACTGCACCTAAGTAACCTGTAACAGAACATCATTTGAAAGTTCCCACGACATCCCCTATCAAATTGGTGCCATTTTTAGGGAGGCAAGTAATTATTTCAACCATTTTGAGGTATTTATTTTATTTTACATTTTATTATCTTCTTCTCTTCTTTCTTCCTTCTTTACCCAATCTGACTTTTTTTCTTCTTCTTTTATTTTTGTCTTCTTCCTTTTAGACCATCAATTCAAAATTCTTATTTTTATTTTAATATGATCCAAATTCATTTATTAAATATTTATTTTATATTTTACACTTACTAATCCTAATTATATTTTATATATCGACCCTGATATTGAACGTATCCTTTGGGCTCTAATTAGACATTCTCAGTCTACGAGAAGTTTCAACATTCAACTAGTTGGAGAATTACTCCAATCATAGAACATTGAAATTTGAAAAAAAATTCAAATTTAACCATAAAACAAGAACCAATGGATAAAAATAATTGAAATGAAATTAATAGAACCATTCAATAATTTTCTACACTGGATATTTACTGTCAACCAAACTGCATTGCATACCCAAATCTCAATTCGGACTTTGAACTGATATCTGGGTTAATTCATATTCATCTAATGTTTCATGGATTATATGATGAGTACCCAAATAAAAATTTGAAATAATTTAATGTGTTTTGATCAAAATTAAAACCATGAAATGTTTCTAATGATATAATCAAACTAAGAGCATTCCCATTCTCACTTCATGGAGATGTAAAAGATTGGATGTATTATTTACAACCTGAAGATGTTACTTGTTGGAATTATGTGAAACATAGTTTCTAGAAAATATTTTTTCTAGAATCAAGAACCACTTATATTCATAAGAATGTCTCAGGGATCATGTAAACCCAAGGAGAGTCAATGTATGAGTACTGGGAGTGATTCAAGAAGTTGTGTGCAATCTGCCCAGATTACCAAATCAGTGAGAAAATCCTCATCACATACTTTTCCGAAGGAAACACACCTATAGAGAAGAGAATGGTGGATGCCGCAGCTGGAGGACCATTTTTGGACAACACACTAGTAGAGTCACATGCGTTGTTCTAGGAAATGGCCCAAAACACCAAGTAATTTGGTGATATAGGTACACCACATGTTAGGGGAGCACATCAGGTAAGTCCTTCTTCTCTTGAATGTAATTTAATTGGTACCAGGTTGGAAGAATTGAACACTATATTGAGGCAGATTGCATTAGCTCAAAAGACATAAAAACCCCACTCCTTCAAGGCCTTGTTGAATTTTCATTGAGACAAGCCACCAAACTGATTAATGACCTTTGTGATTTTGGAGCTTCCATAAGTGTGATTCCCCCTGTATATTCTTTTTCGTACAGGTTGGTGTGTTGAAGCTGATAATAGTCGTGGTGCAATTGGTGAATAGAGCTAAAACATAACCAGTGGGAGTCCTTGAGGATGTACTTTTCTGGTTAAGATACATGATCTTTCTAGCATATTTCTACATGCTTATAATTGAGGAAGATCAGGTAAGTTCACATGATCCCATTATCTTAGGTAGTCTGTTTCTCAAAACTGAAAAAAATATCATAAATGTCAATGAGGGTACACTTTCTGTAGAATTTGGAGATGATGTTGTGATATATAATGTAATGGAATCCTTGAAGTACCCCTCAGAAAACCATTCTGCATTTTTTGTCTCCCATTTTGAACCACCATGTAAAAAATTCATGTAATTTGATTGTCCTATGTTTAGGGAGATTATGAGTATTGGTTCTAGTCTGATGTCTAAGAGCACTTCCACATCTGTTTTTAATAAACACTTCTCTCATAGTTTTGATTTTGAAATGGATTCATATTCTGGTTTTGATCATGTGAACTCTGATTATGGCTTGGATGTTGGGTATTCTGATGTATTTGAAGTTTTATTCTCTGATTGTAATGATTTCTATTATGATACTACTTCTCTTTGTGCATATATTTCAGTTCCTTCAATTTCTCCATCAATAAATAACCCCCTTTATTGGAAATCATGCTATTTCCACCTAATATCAAACATACATACTTGTTATGTGGCGAGAGATTACCTGTTATAATTGCTAATAATCTTCCTTTCGAACAAGAATTTTTTTTAACTCCTTTGAGGGAGAACATCAGGGAAATCAGGTGGACCTTAGTAGACATATCATGTAACAGCCCGATATTTTATGAAAAATATTATTTTAATTTCATTAATTTCTTTTGTTGTATTCTACACCAAGATTACCTTGCACTATACGCAACACCATATTAGCTTGCAGTATACGCAACACAATTCTTGGACCGTGTTACACACAATTTTGATAATAGTTATTCTACGCAACATTGAGTATATATATATATATATTAAATTTATAAATTAAATATGGTTGGATTCTGTTATACGAAACAATGAAGGATTCTTTCACAACACGCAACCCTGACTTGGCTTGCATTACACGCAATCGCGACCTTCCTCGATAGCGTGTGTTGTACGCAAAACCGGGTTTTAATAAACAATGTTATATTATTATAATATTGTCATGAACTAGCCGTTATGAATAGTATTAACTAAATTTTGAATTTTATAACATTATTATTCATCTTACACATTGGTAGAACATGGTATAAGAACAAAATTAATTTTTCGGGTAAAATAAGTATTTTTCAAAAAATGCAGTTTTGCCGCCTTTGGATGGCGCACCCACTTTAAATCTGGTTTTTGACATGTTTATATGTTCAATTTGACAAAATAATATTCTTCTTTTGAATCGGGATATAAAAATTTACATTAGATAAAGTTTTGATATTTTTACGATAACTTTCATATTTTAATGAATAGTAAAAACACGCTATATTTTAATTAAAAACAACTTTTTTCATCGTAATATCTTATGTGGTTAAATTATAATATTGAATGGTTTTAAAGTATAAATAGAATATATTTTTACCATTTAATATAATGTATGTCATTAGCATTGATTTTACCTTGAATTCGTAGGTTAAATCAATTCAATCTTTTGCAATGTTTTAAAGAAAAACCCATTTTCTTTCGACAACGGGATTAATTTTAATTTATTTTCTGCATATTCTATGTATTGAATTTGGAAAAATGGATTCCATATTTGGAATCAGTGGGTCCAAATTATGTTAATAAGCTACTTTTTATTTTTGGGAATTATGAATAGTAACTACGGTAAATTTTATTTACCATAGTTAAAGGTAAATATGGTAATTAAGGGTAAATATAATATTTTAAAATTACCCTAACAAATGTCAAAATCCTATTGTATGCCTAAAGGTCGATCCATATCACCTAAGGGTCGGATTAGAATCATTTAATGGACATTTTTCCATGAAAATAACTTAATTATTATTAAAACCAAAGAAAGTGACAACATGTCACTCTCTTAAATTTTATAAATATATTAATTTTAATTTAGTGATAAACTTCATGAAACTTCAAACATGAATAGTCTCCAGAAATATAATGAAATTATCTACATCTTATAAATTTATTTATAATTTTTAAGGATTAAATAATTATCATTAATTATGACACAATAGTGATGCAGAAATTGTTTATCTAGTGAAAAATCAAGAATATTGTTTTTTTAAACTAATAGTGACCATAAAATGCACAAATTCCTAACCAAAACTTATTTGACATGTAAATGTAAACCATAAGCATCCAATGGTCGAATATGTGACCATTTGGAGCCTTATAAAAGCGATTATGACACTTCTATTATTTTATTTTAAATGATGCCAAAGTTGTCACCTTCATAATTTAATAAATATAACAATTTAAATATTGTGATTTTAATATGATAAATTCTAGTAAAAGTATTATTGTGAAAGTTAATATATTTATCTTCATCATAGGATTTTATTTTAAATTTTTATACAACAAATAAGTATATTAAATAATTATACAAAAATGATGTAGTAATTATTTTATTAAGAGATAAACCAAATAAATGGTTTTAAAAATAATAAAATAAATATTATATGAACTATTTAATGTGATACACTAATGGATAAATATGACCTTTTATTAATATATTTAATCTTTTAGTTCGAACATATCTTCTGTATATATTTTATTTAAATTCAAATAAATGAACAGTGTCAAAATTGACACTATTGTTATTTTACAAAAATAACATATTATAAAATTGTTTAAAAATCACAAAAATATTTAAAAATTATAAATTTATATTAATATGGTCTATAATGTTATAAAGTAAACAATTATGGAAAATTCACAACAAATAAGTAATTATTTGTTATAATTTAAAATTTAGAATTTTATTACCACAAATAAACTTAAATAGATTAAATAAGGATAAATCAAAATGATAAGGTTTAAAATAAGATCCAAACATGTCTAAATTTTATTGGTTGATGAGATTACAACCCTATCGCATCTAATCTTTGAATATGAGTCATTTTTTGGAGGTTTTTAAGTGGGGTTAGATTTATTATAAATTAATATTTTTAAGAATTCCTAAGGTGCCCCTCTCCTCCCTTATAAAAGGACCCCTCCTCCCCCTCCTCCTCACACCAAATTGAGCACTCAAGCTCGGCCAACCCCTGCCAAAATCCCTTCTCCACTTCCCTATAATAATCCTAGAGGTCCTGGTCTTCTTCAAAGACCAATCTTAGTTCCCTAAGTGAAGGATTCAAAGAGGCGTTTCAAAGAAGAGGTAATATCTATTACCGATCTTTTCAATTTCTTTCTTTTTCAACTTATTCTTCTTTAGTTGTTTCATGATAAAGTAATACCATCAGTATTACTTACATACTGATATGATATTATAAATATTAAACAACTCTAATTAACCTTCTATCCATCATACGGAAAAAGAAATCACCGCGCGTGCGTACGTACGGAATACCGTCTCCACGCTGTGGTGTAATCTATTTTCCGCCACCAACTTAATTGGATGGGTATAATGGTGTAATGAGTTACTATATATGATTATTATAAAGTGATATTGACACTGAAATAGTATACATACACTTTAACACAAGTTCACGATCATGAGAACGATATCATCGCTCGTGCGTACGTACGAACTACCGTCTCCACGACGCGATGAGATTCATTCTCAATGATTAACCATTCATGAATGATTATAAAGTATATATAATAAGTACTAATGAAATATATGACCTGATAATGATACTGGAATTATTTATATTTATATGTAAGTCATCTACTTAATTCCATTCAATTCAATAAGGAAACGAAAACAGCGTTCATGCGTACGTACGGACTACCGTCTCCATGAACGGTGTATTTCTTTCCATTTACTGATTTATTATATATGTATATTCTGAATATATATATATAAGTCATGTTTTATATTCTGGAATTAAGTAATCATGATCTAAGTAATCATATGAATAATTACAAGTTAAAAACACGAACGACAAATGAGACGATTTTACCCAAAACGCTACTTTAACATGAATTTACAAAAGAACGGGTAATATAAAGTCATAAGTGGACCATATATGATATAATAACAATTAATATGATTTTTTAATAAGTCAATAACTTGATTTAAATCATTATGCAGGAGGTTCGGACACTTACGAAGCAAATCGGACCTAAGGTAAGGGATAAATTTTCAATCTCATTTTTATCCGAGATTGCTTATACGTAAGTATTTACTGGGGTTACGTTTATCATCCACGACCATGTTTTTAAAAAATGTTTTTATAAAATGTTTACCATTCTTCCATGAATGTTTAAAGTCATTTTTACCCTTTATTGACTTTTTACCACATTGTATGAATGGAATCTTTCCTTTGGTTACCATATAAGGTACTTTTTGACTTTTCTGACAAAAGTACGAGAAGAATGTTATTTTTAACTTATACGGCGTGAACGGATTTTTATGGTTTCATAATACCTCATTTTCAAGAAGCTTCCTCTACAATATTTCATGATTATTTTCAACAAATCCTTTATATTTTAAAATTGCATGAAATTTTGTGAAAAGAAAATGATTTTAAAGAAGAAAGGATATTTTCCTCAAGAATTCATTTCTAGTGTTTTTCCTCAAAACTATTTTCCATCTAAGATGACATTATTTGAAATGTATGTTTCATGTAAAATGTATCTATGATTTAAATGGTTTCTATTTTCTTATGATGAAAAGATATCAATTGTTTATGGATTTTGATGGCATGATGTTTAAGAATCCCATATTATTACATGGGTTACGAAATGATGTATGATTTATGATTTTGTGGAACACATAAGAATAGTATAATTATCAGATGGGTGGGACCTATATCTCCCTCCAATGCATTGGGTAAAGATTTTATATCTCATGAGATAGACATGGCTGAAATGTTAGGTTATACCGGTTCAGTGAAACAGGACTGAAACGAGGGTTACTCGATTTAGAAAGGGACTTTGTCCACTAAGATAGTCTTGGCAATGAGTCTTGACTAACAAGAAATGATTCTCTATGATTATGTGTGTATGCCACAAAGTTTCATGTATTAAGTTATGATTATTGGGATTTCACTTCACTACTCTGATTTATCCCATGTTATGAAATTATTCACTCTTTTGCAGGTTTAGATTTCCAAAAGTTATGTTCTTATGAATATGATGTGATTGATTTTTTTTCTTTTGTATACCCTTACTGAGCATTTGAGCTCACCCTTTTATGTTTTCTTTTCCCCAGGATATAAAGAAAGGTTTTAGGTAAAAAAAGGGAAGATTTTTATGGGAGATATTGAAGATCTTTCACCACGATTAGAAGATTACGTTACGAGTTTCCAAAGACACAAAACTATTACAATCCTTGTGTGTGTGTTTTTGTAATGTACTAAGTATTCCACAAAAGTAATGTAATGTCCATGTACGTCAGGCTTCGGGTCTCTACAGTTGGTATTAGAGGAAAGGTTTAGTCATTCTTTGGAAACTAGGATGCGAAAATGTTAGTGAGATCCCTAGAGATATTTCTACGGTATGTCTAGGGATGTCCCTAAGGTTAAGTATACGTATAGGTTATAGTACTAGAACTACACTAACGATCATAGAATTAAACCTAAGATGTTAGATATTGAAGGTACTCCCCCTTTATTATGTTGTTTTCCCTAACATGATTTTTGCCTCTCACACTATTCTTTTTGGGTTTTTGACGATGGCTGGAACCCGAAGGAACCGTGTTGATCAATGCAATGGACAATGCAATGATTGTCCTCCTAAACAAACAAATGTTATGGGAGATGGAGTGCAAAATCGTATTTCTATACTTACACAAGCTATGAATCATTCTGGACTTCCAAATGAGCAGAGAATGGAACAATATTCCATTGCGTCCTTCCTGAGGCAACGTCCACCTTCTTTCAGTGGGTCTTCTGATCCACTTGTTGCTGAACAATGGATCAGTACCACTGAAAAGATATTTTCTGTTCTTCAATTTTCTGAACATGATAAAGTCATCTTAGCAGTATATCGTTTGGAAGGTGAAGCTGATCAATGATGGAATCTTATCAAGAATGCGAGGCCAAGAGATGAAATTGAGTCCATGGAATGGGATGAGTTCAAGAACTTATTTTTCAATAAATACTTCCCTCGTATTCTTCGAAAAAAGATAGAGAAGGAGTTTCTTGAACAAAAGAAAAAGGATGATGAATCTGTTGGTATATACGAAGCGAATTTTACAAGACTTGCAAGGTATGCATCTGGCATTATCATCCAACCTGAAAGTAAAGTTGATCGATTTTTCAGTGGCTTAAAACCAAGTCTTCGAAGGGCATTAGCTATAAGAGACTTCAGTAGCTATGAAGAAATTGTGCGTTGTGCTATCAAGGTAGAAATGGAAGTTGGTGTTACATATCCATCTCATGGTTTTGACAAGAAATGAAAGATGGAGTTCAAGGAGAAATCTTAGAATAATGGTGAAAAGAAGAAGAATGTTTCCTTATGCACAATGTGTGGAAAGAAGCATGGTGGAGATTGTCTTAAAGGGACTAGAAAATGTTTTAAGTGTGGAAAAGAAGGTCATCGAGCAGCTGAGTGTCGAAGTAATGGAAAAAGGGTTTCTAATGATGTGAATAAAGCAAACACTGCAGAGAACGCACCACCAACACTTCAATGCTTCAAGTGCAAGGAAATGGGGCATTATTCTAATAAATGCCCTAATCCAAGGGTTAGTGATGATCAACATGAGCAACCACTGAAGGCAAAGGACAAAGGGAAGTCACATGCGATCACTATTGGCAATGTTGAATATGACAACGATGTGGTGGAATGATTAAGTGTTTATGTAATGGGATTCCAAAATAATGTTGTATCATTGAGTATTGCAATATTTATTGATGTGGTATTCAAAGTGATTGAGATATTTTTTGGAAATAAGATGATATGCGCATAATGAAGGGAAAACGAGAAAATGAAATGTTTAATAGTATTCAGGAGCTCATGATTGATATAAGGACTAAGTGATATCATTGTTTGAGTATATAGAATTTTGAGGATTTTGGTATGTGGAAAGTGTTAAATTTTAACTGCATTCATGTTTTCACTAAGGTATTCAAGAGAATACATGATTAATGACTTTGAATGTTTGGAATGTGACCAAACAAACATATCTTATGATATATGGGGATCAACGATGGTATTAAATCTCTGGTAATCGTTTTCACTATGTTATGAGAGTGGACTACAGTATTATGGATAAGCCTAAAGATTAGAATGGATTATGTTGGACATAAGTTAGGGTAAAAAGTTTTTCGTTATTATTGATGGGATGCTATATTAATATAGCTTTAGAAGAAGGAAAACCTGCAGGACGGGCGACAACCTATCGCTTCGGACAAGGCTGTGGGAATCGAACCCACAACCGAAGTGTGACTGGCCTTTATCGCCTACCACTGGCCTACATGAAGTCCCTGTTTAGTAGAAACTAGTTTTATTATATTAAGCAGTATGATATATGATGTATAAGTCCATTTTAGGAACCATATATGATTAATCTCACTATAGAATGACTTATGTATATTTAATAACTTTTGATAACCTTTTGTTTGAGACAGATGGAATGACCAGTCATTCTATCACATGATCTGCTAACGCTTCAAGAATAACAAATTCAACTTCATTTATTTAAGAGATGAAGTGGAAATTGTTCAAGGAACGAACAACAGTGAGATTGTACCAAAATAAAGTAAGTATTTATTCTAATTCAAATTCTTTAACTTTAGGGAAACGATCTTGAAAACAAAAAATGTTGTCCTAGTGCTCTTATATCTGATTAATCAGATGGTACCTTAGATCGTCACAAATTTATGGATTTGTGATTACTGGCTTTTCCATAGCAATGTTCTCTACCACTCTCCATCAGAACATGATGGTTAGATTTCTCTTCCATATCCGTATTTTCACCTATGTGGAAACCCAGTGATTAGTTTTTTTGGGTAACCGTTACGTTTCATACTTTTGTTTTTAAAGATAAGTTTTGGTATTCCTTTTTACGATGTGGGTTTCTATCAAAGAAACTTTCAAATAGTAAACCATTTATAACCCCGACGAATTTCGAGGGCGAAATTCATTTTAATGGGGGTAGAATGTAACACCCCGAGATTTTATTAAAAATATTATTTTAATTTCATTAATGTCTTTTGTTGTATTCTACACCAAGATTACCTTGCGCTATACGCAACACCATATTAGCTTGCAGTATACGCAACACTATTCTTGGACCGTGTTACACACAATTTTGATAATAGTTATTCTACGCAGCATTGAGTATATATATATATATATTAAATGTATAAATGAAATATGGTTGGATTCTGTTGTACAAAACAATGAAGGATTCTTTCACAACACGCAACCCTGACTTGGCTTGCATTACACGCAATCGCGGCCTTCCTCGATAGCGTGTGTTGTACGCAATACCGGGTTTTAATAAACAATGTTATATTATTATAATATTGTCATGAACTAGCCGTTATGAATATTATTAACTAAATTTTGAATTTTATAACATTATTATTCATCTTACACATTTATAGAACATGGTATAAGAACAAAATAAATTTTTAGGGTAAAATAAGTATTTTTCAAAAAATGCAGTTTTGCCGCCTTTGGATGGCGCACCCACTTTAAATCTAGTTTGTGACATGTTTATATGTTCAATTTGACAAAATAATATTCTTCTTTTGAATCAGGATATAAAAATTTACATTAGATAATGTTTTGATATTTTTCCGACAACTTTCATATTTTAATGAATAGTAAAAACACGCTATATTTTAATTAAAAACAACTTTTTTCATCGTAATATCTTATGTGGTTAAATTATAATATTGAATGGTTTTAAAGTATAAATAGAATATATTTTTACCATTTAATATAATGTATGTCATTAGCATTGATTTTACCTTGAATTCGTAGGTTAAATCAATTCAATCTTTTGCAATGTTTTAAAGAAAAACCCGTTTTCTTTCGACAACGGGATTAATTTTAATTTAATTTCTGCATCTTCTGTGTATTGAATTTGGAAAAATGGATTCCATATTTGGAATCAGTGGGTCCAAATTATGTTAATAAGCTACTTTTTATTTTTGGGAATTATGAATAGTAACTACGGTAAATTTTATTTACCATAGTTAAAGGTAAATCAGGTAATTAAGGGTAAATATAATATTTTAAAGTTACCCTAACAAATGTCAAAATCCTATTGGATGCCTAAAAGTCGACCCATATCACCTAAGGGTCGGATTAGAATCATTTAATGGACATTTTTTCATGAAAATAACTTAATTATTATTAAAACCAAAGAAAGTGACAACATATCACTCTCGTAAATTTTATAAGTATATTAATTTTAATTTAGTGATAAACTTCATGAAACTTCAAACATGAATAGTATTCAGAAATATAATGAAATTATCTACATCGTATAAATTTATTTATAATTTTTAGGGATTAAATAATTATCATTAATTATGACACAATAGTGATGCAGAAATTGTTTATCTAGTGAAAAATCAAGAATATTGTTTTTTTTAAACTAATAGTGACCATAAAATGCACAAATACCTGACCAAAACTTATTGGCCAGGTAAATGTAAACCATAAGCATCCAATGGTCGAATATTTGACCATTTTGAGCCTTATAAAAGTGATTATGACACTTATATTATTTTATTTTAAATGATGCCAGAGTTGTCACCTTCATAATTAAATAAATATAACAATTTAAATATTGTTATTTTAAGATGATAAATTCGAGTAAAATTATTATTGTGAAAGGTAATATATTTATCTTCATCATAGGATTTTATTTTAAATTTTTATACAACAAATAAGTATATTAAATAATTATACAAAAATGATGTAGTAATTATTTTATTAAGAGATAAACCAAATAAATGGTTTTAAAAATAATAAAATAAATATTATATGAACTATTTAATGTGATACACTAATAGATACATATGACCTTTTATTAATATATTTAAGCTTTTAGTTCGAACATATCTTCTGTATATATTTTATTTAAATTCAAATAAATGAACAGTGTCAAAATTGACACTATTGTTATTTTACAAAAATAACATATTATAAGATTGTTTAAAAATCACAAAAATATTTAAAAATTATAAATTTATATTTATATGGTATATAATGTTATAAAGTAAACAATTATGGAAAATTCACAAAAAATAAGTAATTGTTTGTTATAATTTAAAATTTAGAATTTTATTACCACAAATAAACTTAAATAGATTAAATAAGGATAAATCAAAATGAAAAGGTTTAAAATAAGATCCAAACATGTCTAAATTTGATTGGTTGATGAGATTACAACCCTATCTCATCTAATCTTTGAATATGAGTCATTTTTGGAGGTTTTTAAGTGGGGTTAGATTTATTATAAATTAATATTTTTAAGAATTCCTAAGGTGCCCCTCTCATCCCTTATAAAAGGACACCTCCTCCCCCTCCTCCTCACACCAAATTGAGTACTCAAGCTCGGCCAAACCCTGCCGAAACCCCTTCTCCACTTCCCTAGAATAATCCTAGAGGTCCTGGTCTTCTTCAAAGACCAATCTTAGTTCCCTAAGTGAAGGATTCAAAGAGGCGTTTCAAAGAAGACGTAATATCCATTACCGATCTTTTCAATTTCTTTCTTTTTCAACCTCTTCTTCTTTAGTTGTTTCATGATAAAGTAATAACATCAGTATTACTTACATACTAATATGTTATTATAAATATGAAACAACTCTAATTAACCTTCTATCCATCATACGGAAAAAGAAATCACCGCGCGTGCGTACGTACGGAATACCCTCTCCACGCCGTGGTGTAATCTATTTTCTGCCACCACCTTAATTCGATGGGTATAATGGTGTAGTGAGTAACTATATATGATTATTATAAATTTATATTGACACTGAAATAGTATACATACACTGTAACACAAGTTCACGATCATGAGAACGATATCATCGCTCGTGCGTACGTACGGACTACCGTCTCCACGACGCGATGAGATTCATTCTCAATGATTAACCATTCATGAATGATTATGAAGTATATATAATAAGTACTAATGAAATATATGAACTGATAATGATACTGGAATTATTTATATTTATATGTAAGTCATCTACTTAATTCCATTCAATTCAATAAGGAAACGAAAACAGCGTTCATGCGTACGTACAGACTACCGTCTCCATGAATGGTGTATTTCTTTCCATTTAATGATTTATTATATATGTATATTCTGAATATATATATATATAAATCATGTTTTATATTCTGGAATTAAGTAATCATGATCTAAGTAATCATATGAATAATTACAAGTTAAAAACACGAACGACAAATGAGACGATTTTACCCAAAACGCTACTTTAACATGAATTTACAAAAGAACGGGTAATATAAAGTCATAAGTGGACCATATGTGATATAATAACAATGAATATGATTCTGTAATAAGTCAATAACATGATTTAAATCATTATACAGGAGGTTCAGACACTTACGAAGCAAATCGGACCTATGGTAAGGGATAAATTTTCAATCTCATTTTTATCCAAGATTGCTTATACGTAAGTATTTACTGGGGTTACGTTTATCATCCACGAACATGTTTTCTAAAAATGTTTTTATAAAATGTTTACCATTCTTCCATGAATGTTTAAAGTCATTTTTACCCTTTATTGACTTTTTACCACATTGTATGAATGGAATCTTTCCTTTGGTTACCATATAAGGTACTTTTTGACTTTTCCGACAAAAGTACGAGAAGAATGTTATTTTTAACTTATACGGCGTGAACGGATTTTTACGGTTTCATAATACCTCATTTCAAGAAGCTTCATCTACAATATTTCATGATTATTTTCAACAAAGCCTTTATATTTTAAAATTACATGAAATTTTGGGAAAAGAAAATGATTTTAAAGAAGAAAGCATATTTTCCTCAAGAATTCATTTCAAGTGTTTTTCCTCAAAACTATTTTCCATCTAAGATGACATTATTTTAAATGTATGTTTCATGTAAAATGTATCTATGATTTAAATGGTTTCAATTTTTTTATGATGAAAAGATATCAATTGTTTATGGATTTTGATGGCATGATGTTTAAGAATCCCATTTTATTACATGGGTTACGAAATGATGTATGATTTATGATTTTGTGGCACACATAAGAATGGTATCATTATGAGATGGGTGGGACCTATATATCCCTCCAATGCATTGGGTAAATATTTTATATCTCATGAGATAGACATGGCTGAAATGGTAGGTTATACCGATTCAGTGAAACAGGACTAAAACGAGGGTTACTCGATTCAGAAAGGGACTTTGTCCACTAAGATAGTCTTGGCAATGAGTCTTGACTAACAAGAAATGATTCTCTATGATTATGTGTGTATGCCACAAAGTTTCATGTTTTAAGTTATGATTATTGGGATTTCACTTCACTACTCTGATTTATCCCATGTTATGAAATTATGCTCTCTTTTGCAGGTTTAGATTTCCAAAAGTTATGTTCTTATGAAGATGATGTGATTGATTTTTTTTCTTTTGTATACCCTTACTGAGCATTTGAGCTCAACCTTTTATTTTTTCTTTTCCCCAGGATATAAAGAAAGGTTTTAGGTAAAAAAAGGGATGATCTTTATAGGAGATATTGAAGATCTTTCACCACGATTAGAAGATTATGTTCCGAGTTTCCAAAGACACTAAACTATTACGATCCTTGTGTGTGTGTTTTTGTAATGTAGCAAGTATTCCGAAAAAGTAATGTAATGTCCATGTACGTCAGGCTTCGGGTCTCTACATATCATGTATTAGCCCCTCCATTTTCATGCATAAGATTCTTTTAGAGGATGGTGTTAAACCAGTTAGGTATCCATACAAGAGACTAAATCCAACTCTTTAGGAATTTATTAAAAAAAGTTTAAAAATTGTTCGAGGTAGGTATAATCTTTCCCATTTCAGATTTTCTGTGGGTAATTCCTATTTAGGTTCTACCTAAGTAAAGTGGTGTTATAGTTGTTAAAAATGAGAAAGATGATTTAGTTCTAATAATGGTTCAAAATAGTTGGCATGTGTGTATTGATTATCGGAAACTAAATTATTCCACCCGCAAGGACCATTTTACCCTTCCATTTATAGATAAAATGCTTGAGAGACTAGCTGGGAAGACACATTATTGTTTCTTGGATGGTTTTAATGGATATTTATAGGTTCCTGTTGCTCTATAGGATAAGAATAAGACAACATTAACCTATCCATTCGATACGTTTTCCTACCAAAGAATGCCATTTGGACTTTACAACTCCCCAGGTACCTTCTAGAGATGCATGGTGAGTAATTTTTATGATTTTATTCAGTCCTGTATAGAGGTATTTATGGATGATTTTACATTGTATTGATCCTTATTTGATGATTGTCTATGTATATTGGTAAATGCGTTGAATCATTGTATTGAGAAGAATCTGGTCTCGAACTATGAAAGGTGTCATTTCATGGTAGAGCATGGCATTGTCTTAGGGAGTGTAGTGTCAAAACCTAGGATTGTGGTTGATTGATCTAAGATAGACAGTATATAATCCTTACCATATCCATCATGTTTGTGTGAGGTTAGATCATTCCTAGCACATGAATGATTTTATCGGCGCTTCATCAAGGATTTTAGTAATATTTCTCTTTCTATTCCATGATTACATAAAAAGGATTATGATTTTGTATTTGATGAATATTTCATGAATGCTTTGGATGATCTAAATATTTTCCTGACAACTCCACTGAACATACAGCCCCAATGGTGGGCGCTTCCTTTTAAGATTATGATTGAAGCCTCCAACATTGTGGTCGAAGATGTCTTATCTCGGATGGTGGAGGGACATTCACATGTGATTTAATATGCATCAAGTACATTGGATTTGTTCCAATCAAACTACACAACATTAGAAAAAGATTTTCTTGCTGTTATATTTTCTTTAGATAAATTCTGTTCATATTTGTTGTGCTCTAATGTAGTGGTTTTTTTTGACCCTGCAGATCTGACGTACCTATTGAAGAAGCCGGATGCATAGCCCATTCTATTCTGATGGATGCTCCTTCTTCAAGAATTTTAAATTTATATAAAGGACAAGAAGGGGTTAGAAAACATGGTGGCATACCACATGAGTAGGTTTACTAACACACTAGAGGATGAAACCTTGGACTAGGTACCACATTGGTACACTTTCCCAGATGATCATCTATATTGCATCTGAAGTATGCATCCTTGGTAAGCTGATTTAGTGAACTACCTTGTTGCATATGAGATTCCTTCAAATTTAATGAAACATCATGTCCAAAAGTTAAAGAGTGTATTGAGATTTTATGTGTGGGATGATCCCTACAAATGGGCATGTGTAGTAACCAAGTTATTAGGAGGTGTATTCCGGATCAAGAGTTTGAGTATGTTCAGAAATTCTGTCATAAACGTTATTGTGGTGTGAACTTTGGACCCCAACAGACAGCTAAGAATGTTTTGGAATCTAGATTATATTGGCCTAGCTTATTCCATTATGCCCATGTGTTTTGTAAGTAATGTTCTCATTTCCAAAACACTATGAACATTTATAGGAGATATTAGATGCCCTAAAACCCATACTATTATGTGATATTTTTAATGTATAGGGAATCAATTTTATGGGTCATTTTTCTAGTTCATTTGGGTTTTTGTATATTTTGGTTTCTATTGATTATGTGAGAAAATGGGTGGAGGTTAAGGCCACCAGTACTGATTATTCTCATATTTTTGTGGAATATGTTAAAGAACATATATTTTGTAGGTTTGGAGTACTGAAGACCATCATTAGTGACAAATGGACACACTTCTACCATCATAATTTTTCTTCCCTCCTTCGGAAGAATAGGGTGATACACAAAACATAAACACCATACCACCCCCAAACAAATGGCCAGGCTGAGGTTTCAAAATGTGTGTTGAATCAAATTTTGGAGAAAACTGTGCAGCTGAATAGGAAGGATTGGAGAAACTGCTTGGATGATGTGCTATGATCATATATGACAACATAAAATCTCCCATCGGTATTTTCCCATTTCAGATTTTTTTGGGGAAATCATTTTATCTCCCCATGGAAGTTGAGCATTGGGCTTATTGGGCTATAAAAAATGAAACATGGATTTGGCCCAAGATGTAATCCAATAGAAGCTACAAATTCAAGATCATGAGGATATTTGATTGTATTCATATGAGAACTCAAGGCTCTATAAGGAAATATCAAAAAAAACATCTCATGAAAAAATGATCCATAAAAGATAATTTCATGTTGTAGAGAAAGTCTTGCTCTATAGTTCATGACTGAAGCTGATGCCTGGTAAGTTGTGTTTCATGTGGTTAGGTCCTTATGTTGTGACTAATATTTTACCTTATGGTGCAGTATAGATCACATAAGAGAACACAGGAAATAGATTTACAGTCAATGGGCAATGTCTGAAGAATTACATTGAGGTACTTCCTACTGATGCAGTGGATTTCATCACACTACATAACCCCCTCATCACGTGAGCATATCAGGTTATTCCTAAACCTTTCACTTTTTTTATTTTTCCTATTTAAAATTATAAATTTCATGCTCATATATCATCTCATGGGTTCCCAATGAGGACAATTCAATATTTTATGTTTGGGTGGGGGGACATTTTACTTTAGTAATTTCAATTATTTTCTTATTTTTAATGATTTAAAAAAACCAAAAAAATTGTGTTTTTATCAAATTTTGTGTGTTTATTTTTCATATTTTTGAATGTTTTTTGAAACTTTTTGGATGAAATTATTCTCATAACCATTTTTAGATTTATATTAATATGTGAAATAATTTTTCCCATGAAACTGAGCTTAAATGAATGCTGAAAATAACTTTTTTTCAAGTTCAAATCTTTGTTAATTTCATTCAAAGTACACTAAATTTTGAATCCCTTGCCACATCTCACTATCTTTAAATTTTAAATCACTTTCCTATGAGGCTTCTGAACCATTATTTTAATATTCTTTACATTTACCTCATTTCTTGAGAGAACCAAACCGCGCTTGAATTAACCCGAATTTGATTTATTCCTATCAAAACATAAGGGTTTGAGGTACTTATGTTCTAAACGATTGAGGCATTTTTAGGTATTAAATCCCCTATTTCAAATAATTCTTTTTTATAATGGCCTACTTTGAACATTTAATCCTTGTAGGCCTTATAAGCCATGAACATCGTATAGAGACCCGATCCTTTTCTTACATTACTATTACATCATTTTAAAGATAAACAACATAATAGTATTACACATAGAGGATCCAAAGGTTTAGTTTCTTGGGTAAACTAGGACCACACATAACAAATACAACATAATTCATAAACATTTATTTAATTTCTTCTTCTCTAGCTTCTTATTGGAACTTGTCCTATCCCCAGTACATGTTGCCACCTAAGGATATACATCAAAAGCGGTGAGCTAGAAGCCCAGTAAAAGGATAGTTAAGAACAATATATCATGGGTTGAGCGTAATCATAACATAGGCAAAAGATCACGAACATTAGAGGAGCATAAATAAAAGACATTAAATGTGTCAATGCATAAAAATAAAACATCATGTCTTAGTGGTTAACTACCACACATACTTGTAAACCGAGTAAGAATCTTGTTCACACATCATTTCACAATTACTAAAGATATTCATCACTTTACCCAATGCATTGGAGCACTATATAATTTTGGGTGCACCCGTCACATTGAAACATTCATATTGCGCTATATAATTCTGGGCGCACCCGTCACATCATAACATTATCATCCTCAAGCTTGACACATAGAACACACATATAAAATTTACATAACTAACCCATTGAATGGAATGGTTTCATCTCATAATAACACATTCATAAGCTTTGGGTTCCCAAAAGAAAGAGGGAATAACATACATGTTAAAAGAATCGTCCACTTTGAGTGAGAAGTAAAAGGGGTATTCTTAAAAGAGGAGTTATTTTGGAAAACATTTGGTTTGAAATAAAAACCACTGAAAAACATGTATATCCTAGAAAATTAAATAAAATGATTAAAAAATGATCTTTATGGAGTAACCATATCAAAAATGGAGTGAAAGAGGAAGAACCCTAAGGATGAAAGTTGGGTTCGAGAATTTCCCCTTACCTTGTATCTGAATGCTTCATTTTCTTTAATATCCAATATAATTACATTATATTCATTAATTAGAAATTAATAAGCCTTTTATACATTAATTGGGTTCATTATGGATTCATTATGTTATTTTATGTTCCTTTGGATGAATTAGTGTTTTAAAAACATTGTTTGGGAATGTTCGTTTTTATGGTTTTTCTTGGGTGGCTCACTTGTATTCATAAATTGAAGTTCAGGTAGAACATGCGTAAACATCAAGAAATGATATTACATGTCATTAATAATATTATAGGATATTTAATATTCTTATAATTAATTGTATTAGATCCATGTGGATGAATCATTATATAATAATTAAATGATGATTGTTTGGGTTAATTTGTGTGGTTTTTCGATCACAATGAAGTTGTTTTAATTTATAACTTAGTAATATGTTCAAAAGTCAGTTCCAGAATGTTAAATACAAATTAATACATATTAAATAATCTGGTTCAACCATAATAATGGTTTCATGACTAGATCTTAAGGTTGAAATGGAAGAAGAAAGCATGTCGTTCTGGAAGGTGATAAATTAACACCTCACGAATAACGTTCTCTTTAATAAAATAAAAGGAAGAGGGAAAGTGGGATGGATGATATATTATCCCATTATAAACATAAAATTATTTATATTTATAATACTGGAGTTACAATACCATTTGGATGAATATAGGTGGGGAGAGATCAAAAAATTAACTTGAACAAGAAAGGAAATTAAAGGAGAAGAGGGAGAGAAATTACCTCTTGAATCCTTCTCTTGAGAACCTCCATAATGGCCTAAGCTTGGTATTTTGATGAGACCAGAATCTCTTGGACATGGAGGAGGGGCTAGTTAAGGTGTTTGGGTATAGTTTAGATAAGGCATGGAGCCTGATAGGTGTGAGGAAATGAGGGTGTGAAGGGTTGCTTTTATAGTGGAGGGGAGAGGGGTTTCATAATATAAAATTCATTAGATTTTTAATTTCCCCTAAGACATGGAATAGTGAGTCATGAATGACCAATAATAGTAATTTTATCATGTGATCCCGAACCAAGTGGTCTTACATCAGCAGAGAATCCTCGATGACTCAATTAATCCATTATTTAGCATTTATTGTGAATTATCGGATTCAAATATTAATAAAAAATTCAAGTATTTTAGAAAAATCCCAAAAATTTACCCCAACCATTTATTGACGTGTAGAATCCAAAAATGAATTCATTTTTTTAAAATATAATTTTCTAAATATTATTAATTTATTATTTAATTAAAATCATAATTTACTTAAAAACTATTTTTAAGATTGAAAATGATTTTATAGTGCTATCAAAATTACGTAGGGTCTTATAAAATTATATAAAAACTATAAGGCATTGATATTATAAATAATGAATACATTTTAAGAAAATAAATTTTATTTAAATTAATTAATTAGTTAAAATTAATTATTTATGACTTACAAAATTCCCAAACGTTTACTATGGTCAAATTGTCACTTTCTAAGATGTCTAAATTTTATTTAATTTTTAATGGGTAAGATTAATCTTATTTTGGATGGTTTACTATTAATAAGGGTCATATTACTATTCATAAGGTTATGTTACTATTCTTAGGGGTACATTACTGTTCACCAAAAATTATTTTTGTTTCATTAGACTCCAAATATCATCTTGAGCACAACCATGTAAGTCGGATTTTTAAAATTCCAAACATAGAAGTGGAAAACTTATGTTTAAAGGTCACTTATAACTTAGTAGTTTATTATTTTGTGTTTTCATGTTATTTTATGAAATAAATATAAGAAGGGAATTTCCATTGAAAAACTTTGGGTCGTTACATTCTTCTCCGCTTAAGAAATTTCGCCCCCAAAATTTCACATTACACAAACTGGTGAGGGTACTTACCCTTCACTACCCCTTTTGGTTCCCATGTAGCTTCTTCAAACATATGGTTCCCCCACAACACTTTGACAAGGTGGGTTGTTTGGTTTCATAGTACCTTATCTCTCTGATCCAAAATCTTTATTGGCTTCTCCTCAAAGGAGATATCATCTTCCAGCTACACCACCTGTGAGTTTAGTACATGTGAGGGGTCTGGTATGTACTTCCTTAGTAGTGATACATGAAACACATCATAAACTTGTGCCATATTTGGTGATAGTGCAAGGCGATAGGCCACGACTCCTTTACGATAAAGGATCTCAAAAGGGGCAATATAGCTTGGGAATAGCTTCCCTTTCTTCCTGAAATGCATGACTCTCTTCCATTGAGATATTCGAAGGAAGAATTTATCTCCAACGTCGAACTCAAAGTCTCTTTGATGGTTGTCAGCATATATCTTTTGCCGACTTTGAGTATCTTTGATGTGTTTCTGGATGACTTGAACCTTCTCTATCATCTCTTGAACATGATTGGGTCCAAGTAGCTTCCTTTCTCTAACTTCATCCCAACAGGTTGGAGTTCTACATCGCTTTACATACAGATCTTCATATGGATCCATTGGGATACTCGAGTGGAAGCTATTTTTGTATGAGAACTCAACCAATGGGAGATGCTGATCCCATCCACCCTTGAATTCTAGAGAGTAGACTCTAAGAATATCTTCAATCTTCGGAGTAGTCCTTTCAGAATGGCCATCAGGTTGGGGGTGATAGGTCATGATAAAATTTAATTCAGTACTCAAATCATATTGAAGGCTCCTCTAGAATTTATATGTGAACCTTGGATCATGGTCAGAGACAATAGAGAGTGGAACACCATGCAGTCTCACCACTTCCTTCACATATATCTTTGCATTTTGTTCAAGTGAGAGGTATTTTCGAATATCGATAAAATGGGAAGTCTTGGTGAATCGGTCAACCACAACCCATATCGCATTATTTATCTTTGACACCTTCAGGAGACCCATGAAAAAGTCCATAGTTACATTTTACCATTTCCACATGCGTATAGGCAATGGGTGAATCATACCCTTGGACTTTTATCACTCAACTTTTACTTGCTGACATACCAAGCACCTTGATATATATTCCTCAAAATCCTTCTTCATGTTATCCCACCTAAAGTGTTTTTGGAGATCATGGTACATATTGGTACTCCCATGATGGATAGAGAAAGTTGAGCTATGTGCATTTTCCAATACCTCCTTCTTTATCCTGGGGGATGAAGGTACACAAAGCCGCGTTCCAAACTGAATAACACCATCATCGTCGATATGGAACTCTTGTAGCTTCCCTTCTTTTACTGCATTCACCCTCTTTTTTATCTCCATATCATCCCTTTGGGATTTCTTAATCTTCTCCTGGATAGATTATTACACAATAATTTGAGCAAGGTAGGTTGTATCCCCTGCCCTTATGATTTCCAAATCCATTCTTTGCATATCTATGAAGATAGGGTCTTTCTCAATCCACAGCATGGATAGAGTAGCAGGTTGTTTTCTACTTAGAGCATCAGCTACCTTTTTCTCCTTTCCCGGATGATTGTGAATAGATAAATCTCAATCCTTGATTGGATCTAACCATCTACTTTGATGCATGTTGATCTCCTTTTGTGTGAATATATACTTTAGGCTCTTGTGGTCGGTGTATATGTCACACTTCACACCATAACGGTAGTGCTGCCAGATTTTCAAGGAAAAAATCACAGCTGCCATCTCTAGATCATGCGTTTGGTAATTATTCTCATGGATCTTCAAATTTCGTGAGGCATAGGCTATCACATTTTCATTTTACATGAGTACACAACCCTAGACTTTCGTTGAAGAATCGCTGTATATCACAAAACATTCTCCACTTTTCATTATTGTGAGTAAAGGTGGGGTGAGAAGCCTTCTCTTTATGTCCTGGATGCTTCCCTCACATTCTTCCATCTAGACATACTTTACCCATTTCCTTGTTAACATAGCTAACAGGCTTGACAATCATCAGAAGTTTCTCAAAAAATGTCGGCAATGCCCAACTAATCTAAGAAAACTACGGATTTCTGTGACACTAGAGGGCCTGGGCCACTCCTCAATTGCCTTTGTCTTTGAAGTATCCATATAAATTCCCTCACTTGTGATCACATGTCCCAAGATCGTGACCTGCTTCATCCAAAAGTCACACTTGCTGAACATGGCATACAACTTCTTCATTCTTAATGTCGCCAACACAAGTCTTAAATGTTCTTCATGTTCCTCCTTGCTCTTGGAGTAGATGAGAATATCATTGATAAACACTACCACAAATTTGTCGAGGTAATGTCTAAAGACCATATTCATTAAATCCATGAAGATTTCATGGGCTTTATTAAGTCTAAAGGGCATCACCAAAAACTCATAGTGCCCATACCTTATACGGATGGCGGTCTTCTGAATATCTTCCTTCTTCACCTTTACCTGATGATATCCAGAATGATGATCCACCTTTGATAAGTATTGAGCTCTTCTTAATTGGTCGAATAAGTCATCAATCATTGGGAGAGGATACTTTTTCATTATGGAGATCTTGTTGAGTTACTGATAATCGATACACAACCGCATTGTTTTATCCTCCTTCTTCACAAAGAGCACTGGTGCACCCCAAGGTGATGCACTAGGGCGTATGAACCCTCTGTCCAGATGCTCTTGAAGCTACTTCTTTAACTCCTCTAGTTTGATAGGAGCCATCCTATAGGGACACTTTGATATAGGTGTTGCCCTGGGTATGAGTTCAATTGATAACTCTACCTCATGATCCGGGGGAATTCTGGGTAACTCATCGGGAAATACTTCATTGTATTCCCTCACGATGGGAATTTCTTCAAGGTTGGCACTTTCCTTCAACTCAATCATTTGGGAATGGTATGCTTCTTCATAGGTAATCAACACCCACACCATTGAAGGATTTTTCAAAGGAGATTCATGATCTTCCTTGAATTTGTAAACGAGCATATGATGGTTCAGAATATGAAAAGTTATTTCCTTTTTCTAAAAGTTGATATGTACTCTATATAACGAGAGCCAATTCATTCCCATTACAGCTTCGAATTACACCAAGGTATGTATTATGAGATTTTCCTGAAGAATCTTCCCACATACACAAACACTAGAAGAGTCAAACACTTGGGTTGTAATGATTTCACCACTCTGTGTTTTTACAAATATCTCTACTTCAAGGTTTTTGGGATTCGATTCTATAGTTCTAGAAAACTTGCAATATATAAAGGAATGCGTAGAACCATAATCAAATAAGACTTTTGACATTCTTGTGTGAATAGGAAGTGTACCTTGTATGACTTTATTATCATGCTCCACCTCCGCAGTAGTGATGGCATAAGCCTTACCTTGTTCCTTTGGATTTGGTGGTTGTTGACGTTGATTACCCTCGAGAGATCGAGGTTTAGTGCACTAGTTTTCATAGTGCCCTAGCTCCCTAGAGTTGTAACATTAAACCGTGAGTGGTTCTCTCCTTTCATCGGCTACATTCTCTATACTTTTTGTGTCTTTTAGACACTCTTGAGCATGGTGTCCTTATTTCCCACACTTTAAGCATTTCCCCGTCCATTTGAGGCAGTTTCTATGGTGGAACTTCCCACATTTTTGACATGTGGGTCATTATTTTTCTTCCATCATTTTTCATAAGATCCACAAGAATGAAACTCCATATATCTTTTCTTATCACTATAGCCATGGGACCATTCTCCAAACTCCATCTCCACTTTGAGATCACACTGAACAACTTATTTATGGCTCCCAAAGTCTCGAATTGGAAGAGCCTTTTGAAGGTGTGGTTTTAATACACTAAAGAATATATCAATTTTGCTACCATTGTGGACAACAAAACCAGAAGCTCACCTTGAAAGACTTGTGAAATTTTCATCATAGGTTGTGACAGATTATCCTTCTTTTTTCTTGAGCTCTATAAATTCTCTCTCCATCTTCGTGTGAATTGTTCATGGGAAGTACTTATTAAGAAACATTATCTTAAATTCTTTCCATTCCATCTCTTCAATTTCCTCCCTAGGCTTGGTGTTCTTAATAAAATCCCACCATTGATCAGCTTCTCCATCTAGTTTATAAATGGATAGAGTCACCTTCTCTATATCAGAACAGTGAAGAACAAAAAATATCTTCTCCATGGAGTTGACCCACTATTCCGCAACTAGTGGATCAGAAGATCCACTAAACATCGGTGGTCCTTACCGCATAAAATATTCGATAGCAAGTTTCTCCCTCTTTGGAGAAGGAGTACATTCCCCATTATTATGGTTATTGTTCATAACCCAATATAATTTGGTAAGCATCGCCATGATTTTTTTAACTCCTCATCCCAAATCATTGGGGATGTCATTCGGGCAATCATTGCATTGTCCCTCACAAGAGTTGTTGGCCTGATTTCTCCTGCTTCCCACCATTTTCTAAAATAGAAAGGGTAAGAACAAAACATAAGTAAACATATCATGAATACATAAATTATTCATTTGAAAAATTTATACTAAAATAATAACATATGGGATCACTATGTAAATACTCTTGTGTGCATATTTGTACTCAATCTCAATCTAGAGGTTTTCTCTAGGGTTGACTAATCCTAATTCCCAAATTAACTAAATCTCTCTATGATACCAACAATAGAGACCAGAGCCATTTCTTACAATACAATTACATCATTTTAAAGATAAAAAAAATAATAGTATTACACATAGTGGGTCCAAAGTTTTAGTGTCTTGGGAAAACTAGGGCCACACATAACAAATAAAACATCATGCATAAACATTTATTTAATTTCTTCTTCTCTAGCTTCTTATTTGCACTTGTCCTCTCCTTAGTACATGTAGCCACCTGAGGATATACATCAAAAGGGGTGATCTAGAAGCCCAATAATAGGATAGTTAAGAACAACATATCATGGGGTTAGCATAATCATATCTTTGGTAAAAGATCATGAACATGAGAGGAGCATAAATAAAAGACTTGAAATGTGGCAATGCATAAAAATGAATCATCATGTCTTAGTGGTTAACTACCACACATACTTTTGAACCAAGATATAATTTTTTTCACACATAATTTCACATTTAATCATGATATTCATCCCTTTACCAAATGCATTGGAGCGCTGTATACTTCCAGGCGCACCCATCACATTGAAACATTCATATTGCACTATATAATTCCAGGCCCACCCATCACATCATAACATTATCATCATCATGCTTTCCACAAAGAACACATATAAAATATGTACATAACTAATCCATGGAATGGAATGAGTTTCATCTCATTATAACACATTCATAAGCTTGGGGTTTCCAAAATAAAGAGGGAATAACATACATTCTACAAGAACAGTCCACTTTGAGTGAGAAGTAAAGGGGGTGTTCTTAAAAGAGGAGTTATTTTGGAAAACATTTGGTTTGACATAAAAAATAGTGAAAAACATGTATATCCCAGAAAATTAAAGACAATGATGAAAAAATGATCTTTAAGGATTAACCATATCAAAAATGGAGTGAAATAGGAAGAACTCGAAGGATTAAAGTTGGGTTCGATAATTTCCCCTTACATTGTATCTGAATGCTTCCATATCTTTAATGTCCTATATAATGATATTATATTCATTAATTAGAAATTCTAGAACCATTTATACATTAATAGGGTTAATTCTGGTTTCATTATGCCATTTTATGTTCCTTTGGATGACTTATAAAGTATAAAAACATTGTTCGGGGATGTTCGTTTTTATGGTTTTTCTTGGGTGGTTCACTTGTGTTCATAAATTGAAGTCTTGGTAGAACATGGGTAAACATCCAAAAATGATATTACATGTCATGAATGATATTAAAGAAGTTTTAATGATCTTATAATGAATTATATTTGATCCATGTAGATGAATCATTAGATATTAATTAAATGAAGATAGTTTGGGTTAATTTGGACCGTTTTTCGATCACAAAGAAGTTGTTTTAATTTATCACTTAGTAATACGTTCAAAAGTTAGTTACAGAACATTAAATAGGACATAATACATATAAAATATTTTTTTTCAACCATAAAAATGGTTTCATGACTAGATCTGAAGGTATAAATGGAAGAAGAAAGCATGTCAGTCTTGAAGGTGATAAATTAACACCTCACGAACAACGTTCTCTTTAATAATATAAAAGGAGGAGGGAAAGTGGGTTCGATGATATAATATCCTATTAGAATCATAAAATTAAATTATATGTATAATATTGGAGTTACAAGACATTTCTGATTAATATAGGTGTGGAGAGATCAAGAAATGAACTTGAACCTGAAAGGAAATTAAAGGGGAAGAGGGAGAGAAATTACCTCTTGAATCCTTCTCTTGAGAACCACCTTAAAGGCCTAATATTGGTCTTTTGATGAGAATAGAATCTACTTAACGTGGGGGAGGGGCTAGGGAAGGTTTTTGGGTAGAGTTTAGAGAAGGCTTGGAGCTTGAGAGGTGTGAGAAAATGAGGGTGTGAAGGGTGGTTTTTATAATGGAGGGGGGAGGGGTTGCCTTAATATAAAATTCATTAGTTTATTAATTTCCCCTAAGACAAGGAATAGTGAATCTTGAATGACCATGAATAGTAATTTTATCAAGTGATCCCGAACCAAGTGGGCTTATATCAGTATAGCATCATCGATGACTCAATCAATCCATTATTTAGCATTTATTGTAAATTATCGGATTCTACTATTCATAAAAAATTCAAGTATTTCAAAAAAAAATCCAAAACTATACCCCAACCATTTTTTGACGTGTATAATAAAAAAATTCAGTCCATTTTTTCAAAAATAATTTTCTAAATATTATTAATTTAATTTTAAATTAAAATTATAATTTACTTAAAAAACAGTTTTTAAGATTGAAACTGATTTTATAGCGCTATCGAAATTACGTAGGGTCTGATAAAATTATCCAAAAACTATAATAAATTGATTTGATAAATAATGAATACGTTTTAAGATAATATTTTTTTTTTTAAAATTAATTAATTAGTTATAATTAATTATTTACGACTTACAAAATTCCAAAACGTTTTTAAGGTCAAATTGTCACTTTCTAAGATGTCTAAATTTTATTTAATTATTCATGGGTAAGATTACTCTTATGTTAGGTGATTTAATATTCATAAGAGTCTTATTACTATTTATAAGGGTATGTTACTATTCCTAATGGTATGTTACTATTCACCAAAAATTATTTTTGTTTTATTAGACTCCAAAAATCGTCTTGAGCACAACAGTTTAAGTCATATTTTTAAAATTCCAAACACAGAAGTGACAAAATTATGTTTAAATGTCACATATCACTTAATAGTTCATTATGTTGTGTTTTCATGTTATTTTATGACATAAATATAAGAAGGTAATTTCCATTTAAAAACATTGGGTCGTTGCATAGCCTGTTAGGTTAGCCACACTGCAAGCCAATTTTCCCTATCCAACTAACTCTTGAAGTGAAATTGCATAATCTAGTTGAACTTAAGTATGGGGAAATTGCCTTGTGTTGTTCTCACACATTCTATGATACTTTGGGAGGAAAATTAATTTCTAAATAGATGTGTTTACTACTGAAGAAAATAATTATATTGAAAGTTGTTCCTTTTCTTGAGTCTTCATGTTAGGTGAAGATGTGACTTTTTGATTATTCTAATAGACGGAGAAATTTGTGCCTATCTAGAGCTTTCAAGAAAATCATGTTTGAGAAGATTGACATTTATACTGCTGAAATGTTGAATTCTTTGAAAATTCCTTTATTTTCCAGGTTTTGATGCTATAGGGATTGAGGAGGAGACCATATTTATGTAAAAATTATATTAATGAAATTTTTATTCAAAAAGAGTCCAACCCTCCTCATTCAACCTCTGAATTTTTCACATCTAAATCCTACCAACCGAATGCCACAGAAAAACCCTAAAAAGTACTCATGATAAAAATATTTCCTCGGATCACATTGGGTGGTGATTTAGGAATTTATCAAACCTTTAGTGACACTTGTATGAGTTTGGATGAGAAAGACATTGCAGAAAAATTGATATTTGTGTGATGAGAGAGAATTCAAGTGAGGTAAGTGTTTTATGCATGGTAGGATAAATGAAGTGGAAATATATTGAATGATATAAATGGATAACTTGAAATAATTGTTTTTTATGAGGAAAGATATTTTTTTTCTTTGTGTATAATTTGTTTATCTCAAGGATATGTGTTTTAAAATTTGTTTTGATTTGATATTGATTTTTACATGTAACAATTTTTGGGAAAACATCATATCAGGTTTTTCCCGGGGGTGAGAAAGGGTAAGTTTGAGAGAGTTGATAAAACACTATTTGTTTGAATATTGTATTGATAATAAATGACATAATTTCATCACATTGTGTTAAATATGTTTATTTATAAAATATTTGGGACTAGATCATTCATATGAAAATTTGATGGAAATTCTAGTTTTACCCTTTATAGAGCACTGTAGTATTTCGAAGAGTAATATTTTATTATTTATTATCTGAACATGAAATTTTGATTATTTGCTCCAGAATTAATGGGCTACAACTGTTGTTCAGAACATTGGATTTAAATCGTGCATTTGTTTAGACTAATTGGACCATGAAGTCAAAGGTGGGATGGACCCTCCAGATTGGACATTGGTTATGTATTTGGGCCATAACATATTCTTATGAGATTTTATTGCACCCAAATATTGAGAGGATCTCTAAAATAAATTTTTTTTCAAATCAACCTTCTGTAAGAATAGTTTTTTCACGCGTTTTTATAGTCAAATGGGTAGTGAAAATAAAATTAAAATATTAGGCTGAGTTTCCCCATTTACACTTGAATCCTCTTTAAACCTAACCTCCCCTCCACTCTATAAATTAGTGTTTGTCTCATTTGGAGGGGTTTGGAAGTGAATTAGGATGTTTAGGGAATATTCGAATATTTTCCACTCCAATTATCCAGGAAATTCAATAAGGGTATCTCTTGAAGCAAGGATCTCTTCGTCGAAGACATCTTCTTCTTCCTCATGTTGTAATGTTTGAGTTCACATAATAAAAATATTTGTTCTTATTTTATTTATTCACCTTTATTATGTTATTTTAAATTTTCTACTACTATTAATCTTTCTATTTTGGCAGAAATTTAATAGTGGAGAATAAATTGGGTTCTTACCCTTTTAAATTTTTTGCACATTAAAAAAGTCTCCACGATGACCACACCGCCCATAGAAGAGTAGTTTTCTTAGAGATCGGTATATATTCTACCCTAATAATTTAATTATTTTTAATCAATTAGATTCTTTAATAAAGTCAATATTATCCATTAATTGTGTTTTTAATTTATATTAAACTATGAAAACAATTGATCAATTGAAATAAAAACACAGAAGGTCGATATTTTATGTGAATTGTGAGAGTGCGAACATAATCGGTAATACAAGACCACACGGGATAGGTTTGTAGAGTTAAAATATAATACCTTGACTCAATTAATCCTCATTCCCTGAGTTGATATGTTCTATAATTAACCATTGACCATATTCTAACCTTAGAACATCAATCAAAGTAGGGTGTTTTGATTTCATGTTCCAAAGTTGGCCTTGGGTTTAACTAATTTCATCTTGGAGATTAAGTTAACTTTTGTAGGGCTTGAGGGTTAACAAATTAGGGGATAATAATTATGTGTATATTAATTTTAATGATAATTATTCATAAGTAAATAAATAGGTAGAGTTATATCGATTACACCTTTTAAAATATTTTCTATAAAAACATCTTCTTGTTGCGCTGAATTTCATTGCAAAATTAAAAACAAAAAATGAAATCTTCTTCCAGTAATCTTCTTCTAGTTTTATAAATGATAAAAAAAACCCATACTTTCAAGTAGTGTTATTCTTATCTTCTATTTTATTTTTATAATACCTTTATGAATTGGTTTTAATATAATTTCTCCTTTGAGATACGACCTTGTCCAGCCACTCTACTGTACCTAAGTAACCCAAAACTGAACAACATTTCAAAGCGGCCATGATAGTTCCTATCAATTTTGCATATTCTGTGACTTATTTATATTGAAATTGGTGAAGGGTCAAATTTTATTTTGGATTCTGGGATATAGATTCCCATCCTGTATCGGTTCGAGTGAAGGTGCAAGAGAATTGGGGGTCTCGGATGATGTAGACACTTCTCGAAGATTAAAATACACTGACTGTCTTGATGGTTTTCGGAAAATGGATGATGTCAGATGGATTCTAGAATATCCATAATGAGGATGTGGAAAATATGGAAATTCCCCCATACCTATGGGTTTCGGTTCTTGAAAATATGAAAATTCCCCAAACCATGTGGAATGGGTTGAGGATGAATAATTTCTAGATTTCACCTCATGAGGGGTTGAAAATATTAAAACGAACCCATCCCTGTGGGATGGGGCACTTCACTGAAAGACATTCATCCATTGGAAGGTGATAGTAATTATTTCTAGGGAATATACTTTCAAAGAATTCCCACAATTATTTCCCAAATATCCCTATCCTCTCTTTAGAGTTGATAAATATATTCCTCCGTAGAAATAACCATGTCATCTTCAAGAGGCTGACTAAAAGAATCTATAAAAACACACACTCCCCTTTTATTGGTAGGGTGAGTGGATTATGATGGGAGTATCAATGTCAACACTAGATAATGAATCTATTGCTTACACTATCCATGTGATCCACTTTCATTATCATTTCAAATAACAACATGGTCAGTAACACCTTCTATAGTAGTCAGAAAATATCATTAAAGACTTCTTTTCTGTGACAATGGTTGAAGGTAGGCCAAACTATTGTAACTTAGAAGATTGATGGAGGGTATGATAATACTCTTCATGAGTTTTGTTTTATAGATCTGGTGATAATTCATAAAATAAAATTTAGATCCTATTGATTGAGAGATAAGTTCACTAGTGATCCTCCTCAATGGAATATCATGATTGGTAGGTTAGGGTCTTGTATACTGTTTGGAGGTTCAGTTCCCACTGTACCATTTGAGGGTTCAGTGCCCATGGTACCATTTGAGGCGTGAGTTCTCATGGTAGCATTTGAGGGGTTATTGTTCATGTTACTTTTTGAGGGGTTAATTCCCATATTGAAAGAAAAAAACATGGTAAAATATAATAAATATTCCACCAGGCCTGCTGGCTGTGGTGCTCCCTAGGATTCCAAAGTTACCAAGGCAAGCTATGATGAAGTTAGAAGCTCCAAGATAGTGATGATCTGGGATTGATTTTGGAATTCTGTTAGGATACATTATTGGGACTCAGATATATTGGTGGTATTGGGGATATAATCCTTCACTAGAGCTACATTATTTGGATACCCCTGGCAAGCTCCCCTTATGGATGCCCCAACATGTATAATGGGTGTATACACAACCTACTCTATATCTCATTGTGGAATGATGATCATTTGTTAATAATGATGCCAATAATGAATGGGAGACATCCTAGGAACATACAAAGTGATTTATTTGACATGATTATTGTCCTCATCCACCTATATAATGTATGTAAGGTAACTCTAGGGATAAGCTTCCAAAGCAGTTGAATATGGAAATAAGGACCACCACTCCTGTGACCTGGCATGGGGAAGGAGGATAGTGGGAATTCATGCTATGAATGATTTCATCAGCTGATTACAAAGTCATAATGGAGCTATGGAAGTGGTACTCCAATATCAAGAAGTTCACCAACTTATACCAGAGGTGGTGTGTTAGTGATAGTTTATGTCGTGGTCTCAGGTCCTATGTAGCCTATCCAAAAATCTTGGAATCCATTATCACATTTATTGATTTTATTAATATTGTAAGGATTCTATAAAGTACCTAATAAAAAAGATAACATCTTATTTTCTAGAATCATCTATTAGTGCACATTTTTGATCAATTATGTTCAAAGCTATAGGATAAAGTTGATGTCCCTTCTATTTATACAAAAAAATGTTTTGGGTTCACTATTATTTTGCACAATGTGTGAGAAAAACATTCTTGGACTAGAATTGGATAGTCCGTCCATTTAAATACATGAATGGGATGTCATAATTGAAGAATTTCATTTTAGTTTCATCATTTTGTTTCATCACGAATGTTGTGGATGGGTTTTTACTGACTATTTGATTGGGGGTTGAATGACTTGGACAATCCCTCGTGTCAGGTTTAACATTAGTTAATATTTCTTAGAAACTATTAATGGATCCCACAACAAAAAATGAGAAAGGATCAATTTTCCAAAGGCAGGTTCTCCTTTGGTTTTTCAGACCCATCGACGCTTAGGAACTCAAATTAGTCAAGAGGGTGTGAGGTATGGCTCATTACACCCTCTTGGTGGGAATTTTTACATACTCTGATATTCTCTTATAGATTTTATAAATGTTTATGAAATACTTCCCAATCCCCAATATAGGGTTGTTTACCCCTATCTTAATTACATGATTAATACCATGTATTGATAGAAACAACTATGTACACATTAAGAGTTCTACACCATTTTCGTATTTATTCGTGATTCTTTAGTTTATAATCATGTTTGGGTACTATGGTGTTTATTTTCATCCCGAAATGAGGTTTTGTCATGGATATGGGATTTAACCTCTATGTGGTGTCCTACGTATCCTAATTAAACATGAATCAAAACCCACGTAGTTCGTTTGACATAGTTTATGGTCTTGTGTTTTGACCCATCCATGTAGTTTAAGTCACCTAGTAATAATGTAATTTTTGGGCTCAGACCTCAAGGATGTGTCCTACATAACATGTTTATGATAGGAATCAGATTCTACATAGTTCATATTGAAGCATCATTGTCATGATAGATACAACAATAGTGGCCTTAGGTGGGATTTATTCATATATGGATGACCTGGAATCCTTCGCTGGGAGTATGACTCTTTGAGTGAATATGAGATGTAATTTTACTTAAATCCCAATGATGAGACCACATTTGGATCCATCCTTTAATGTTATTGATAAAACCATTTTTGGTCTATAATCCCATGTGATACATGCTCAGTGTGATAAATAAGTGACAATGGGATATAACACATATAGCATGAGAGGATATCCATATAGGGATTAAACATTAAATTTTCACATCCCATAAATAATATGGTCTATTAATTTTTCCTTGGGAAGGTCTCCTACATATCCTATTTATAATAGGAATCATATTCATTGTAGTTCAATTCATCATTGTCAGGTTGATGGGCTTAGGGTATGTAATGGTATAGTAAGTTCTTACAGTAAAAATGATTCATGTGTATGAGCCCACTAATCATCTGATGATGGATGAGGAAATATGGTAGACTTATAGGAGATGGAGGGAACTACACCAAAGTGGATGCCCATTGGAGCTTAGGAATTTGGAAGGTATCCTATGTATCCTGGTTATTAAAGGAACCAGACTTCCCATAATTCAGTTTCACCCTAACCCACTAATGGGATAAAGTGGGTAATCATGCTCATACACATTATTGTTAACCTTGATATTTTAGGCATGCTAGGGGATTATATGTGGATGGATACCATTTATGAGATACTCATTCTCAATATTCTGATAGATAAAGAGACCTGAAAAAAAATAAAAGGTCTATTTGAGGGAATGAAACCAATAGGGTCACAAGAGTGTGTAACCCCATATCATTCTGGAAACATCCATTATAAAGGGGGGATACAATCAAATATTATCGATTGTGGTCCACATGGATTGAGATTGAGTCCGACTTCGGGATGAATTGGAAACATCGTGTGGGATTTTTCTAACATTTCTTGGTTTTCTGACCCGATATGCCTTGATTTTGCACCTAACATGTTTGATGTTTTAGTCTGACATGGAAGAATCATTCAAGGGAATATTCCTGATAATTATAGGATGTTTTACATGATCAACCAACTTATCTTTTATATAATTAAATAATCAGAGAGGAGATTTCCAAGACAATTTTCAAGATCAATGAGCTTATCCAGGATGTCTTTTTATGATCTAAGAAGAAATTTTTATATATTGTCATATGATGAATTTTATTTGTCCTTGGATTATAGAATGGTAATTTTGAAATGTCAATAAGAAATTAATTGACCAAGAAGACATATCTATATATTGTCTCTTGATCAACCTAATTTTCCTCAGGCTATCACAAGATAATTTTGACATGTCAAGGAGTTTCCAAATGATAATGGTGACTTGTTGATAAGCTATCACATGATCAACCTGGCTTGTCTTTGAGCTATCACATTACAATGGTGGCACAGAAATATAATGTCTCATAAGTAACTCAAATTATAAAAGTATTTTCTCGCAATCAAAGTGACACATCCATGGATTCCCAATGACATCAAAATATTAGTGAACAATAATGAAATCATGTGATTGTTATTTAATCACGTGGTGGGGTATTGAATACATGTTTATGAATGCATGATTTCCCAAATATTAAAGCTACGTGTGCAAATATATGAGGTGTCAAGTCCACATGGGTATATCTTCATGGATCGAGGGTTCATTCCCCATCTGCACCTCATAGGTCTTATGTGATAGAGGGAGGTCCTACACATGATTTCTCATGTATGTCTAAGCCAAATGCATGTTGAGGGAAAACCATATATAGATTCTCATTAAGCTCCCTTATTTTTGATATTCATGTGACCTCATATGGGTATTATGATGGGGTCTGTTAGTGTGTTGTGGCTTGTTTATTGATGCCATGGCATAAAGATGGCTGAATGATGCATGGAAAAGGAGGGAACATGGAATATAAAGAAAATTTCCATGGGTTTATACACATTATAAAGCCACTATAATATCGACAGGTGTCTTCATAAAGACACCACATGATGCCCAATCTTAAGTGGTCTGCATGACTATAATAAGGTATTATGATTGGTTTTGGTGATGTGTGAAGAGGATGCACATCAGATCCATGGAATAGAAAAGGGTTCTTAGTTATGAATTTTTGACATATTTTCATACAATAGGTTCACATTATTGGCACCTTCATTAAAATACAGTGGACCCCCATGTAGTTTCATGTCAATTCAACCACTTCCAGGGTTTCATGTAAGAGCCTCAAGAAAAAGTGATTATAGAATTAATGATATTGAGGGTTGGTAAACCCATTATTTAATGATTTTGGACACTAGTATGGGTTTCAAATGCATCTGAGGTCCCACATTATCTCATTAGATGAGGTTATTACTCATTTGATCTCATGTGCTAAATGAATATATTGTATGGAGTCCCACGAATGAGTGCAGGGGGTGTACACTGGAACTACATGCATGGTCAAAGGTCATGATTAGAGAAGTTATGAAAACAATGGGGTACATATAATCATAAAAATAACCATTATGAACCAGTCATCGAATGATGTTTTTTTATATGCGATCACTTAATCTTGAAGATATCATACAATAAGTTCTTGTGATCACATAAGGAGGTACTATAGAGAAGATCATTGGTATGTTCTATTACTCCTATAGCTTTTTCTACCTCTCCCAATCTACCCTCCCACATGTGTTTTTTGGATTGTTTCTATTGTCCTAGAGAGGCTAAGGATGAAACTACTTTACACATCGATGATTCCATGTGAACTAGATTGAGGTGGTGGAGGATTCAAGGCATTGACATCACATGGTCATAAGATTACTTTGCATGATTTTTATTAATTCACGTGATGACCCTCACATGATCGTATGATTGGTTTCTCACAAAGGCCACATTTTATAGGCGTGTAAGGAATGCATTTCTCTTGTAATAGACACCCTTCATGTGATGGGGTTGAAGACATCCAATGATTGCTCCGTGTGATTTATTATTCTTAATCACATGATCACTTCATTTATTAGATGTTGCCTCAGTTTCTTTATTTGATTCTATATGAAAAATTCTATTAAAATAAAATAATTCAAGCAATAAAAATGGTAAAACATATTTACGCTTATCATGCTCTTTAATCCTCATGCTAAAGTTTATGAGTTCATGTGAAGGCACAATGGCCAACTTATTTTCTTGTATCATCTTCCTGTGGTGGATAATTTATTTTCATCATTGTAGTCACACAATCCATAGATCATTATGCGATGATTACTTGTGATGTTTCAAGTTCTTATGAAAGGTTCTTGCAATGGTATCTATTTTTCAAATACATGAATGATTAATTTTCATGTATTAATTTGGTTTGATTTGATATTTTTATCAATTTCATTGTGATGTGTAGTTTTCCTGAGTTTTGATGGAAAGATCACCATGGATAAGAAGAAGATGACATGCACCTTTGAATATGGAAGGCTGATATGAAATTTCACTACACATGATTGATTAATTTTAACTCACGATGCGAAGGATTGAACAGATGTCTTAGATCATTGGGATAAAATATCAAAAAGTTATGCGTATATTTGGTGGGTTTTTTAAGATATAATAATAGTGTCCACTTATAAATGGCTCCCGCACCAAAACCTCCACCATTCCTTCCTCTGATTTTTATGCTAATGTGTGACCGGTAAAAGTTGGAGTTAGAAAGTGGGTTTGGCACCAGTATCACCTGCAAACACCACCACATGAGATTCATCCCTATTGGAACCTATTACATGTTATGAGAACCTTTATTATATCAACCTACATTCCTTAAAAATGGGATCACCCACAACCTATGGGCATTATACCCCCTGTCATCCACAGGTTGACTCAGGACGACTTCAATTCGATGTGGTCAACCTTGGTCCAACATGGGTATGTGATTGATACTTAGCTTGTCTTGTGAGGGGGATCGACACATTTGTTTTTCCAGGGAGAATGCCCATAAATACATAGAAAATAATCTTATGTAAAATGTTCAAGATCCAAATATGTACATCCTTATAAATAATTTCTCAGGCTTGAGACTACCTCCGAATACTTAGGCAAGGCATATCAGTGCATTTTAAACAGCCTTCTAACTCTGAGTGATTCGACGTAATAGTTAATATCACACAATTTTTTTGTTTCAGCTACATCATGTAATCCATGAATCTCAAGTATGCTAAAAAATCCATCACCTTTTTATTAAAATCATATTTCCTTTACAAGTAGTGATCTAAAAATACACGGTGCATGACTTTTCATGCCCTATAAATCATTAAGACATGTTCACCGAGAAAAATAAACATCATGTAAACCAAATAAATTACATGTAATTTCCCAAAAGATAGTAGAAAACCAAATTTTCGATAGAAAAAAATAAAGCACAATTGAAATTCTTTGAACTTGGGGAGAATCTAGAAAACACGCCCAAAATAGGATCAATAACAAAACATGACCAAAGGAGTACATGAAAATAATAATAATATGTTACAATTACTACTAACAATTTTTTTAAAAATTAATATTATATATATCATTCTTGTAATAATCTACCTAGTCAATAAAAATCCGATTGGACTTTATCATCACTATAGGAGAAAGGGATGTCCTCATAGTCAATACCATGAATTTGTTTAACACTTTTCCACCAGGATTTCATTATAGATAGACACGTCACAATCCATGAATGTTTTCTTGTAAAAAATAAACTTACAAACTATGGGTCTTGTCCCTTTATGGTATTCTATAAGTTCCAAAAAAGGTTACAATACGTGTAGTCCATTTTAGATTCCATGGAATATAAGAATTACAAAGAATCAATAATCTAATTCGATTCATGTTAAGTGGTGGGTTCTTCACCTATGAACATTTTATAATAAAAATTTCATATGTGAAATCCTTATCTTTTTATCCCTTGTAAAATCATACCAGACTTTCTAGGTTCTTTTATAATTTGAATTTCTTATTCATACCAAAATATATATGAAAAAAACCTAAATTCCATATCAGTAAAACATCATGTTTGATGGTTTTGAACATCTCTCAGATAAACTTTCCTCCAACTGACACATCAATTTACGTGTTCCCTCTCAGTGAATTTATAAAATGGTGATAAAACACTTTTTTTCTAATATTATATTTATAATATTCCCAAGTTTCATTGGTATAAACCAAACAATAAGACCATGTTATATTTTGGGTTAAGTTTATCTAATAAAATATTCATAAGAATGTTACACAAACCCCAAATACTCATAAAATAAAAACAAGTACCATTACCATATCCCATATGGTGTCTTTATGTATTCTTTAAATGGAATATAATTCAGTAATAATGCATAAATCTCCAAATCATGTCCCCAAAATGATAAATGAAGGTCATATCAAACCATCACTAATAGAACCTTGTTTAACCAGGTACGATTACTCCTTTCAGAAAAACCATTCCATTTTGGTGTTTTTGGGGGATTGGGTTGTGAAATAATTCCACAATCTCTCGTATGAGTTATTAATTCATAGATTAAGTGTTCACCACCCTAATATAATCATATAATCTTCAAACTTTTTCCCAATTGATACTATAATTTTTTATGAAACTCTTTGACCTTTTTAAAATATTCTTACAAGTGATTCATCAAAAAGATATAAAAATAGTCACAAAATTTTTCAATAAAAGTAATAATGTACCTAAAATTACCACTTTCTTGATTACTCATCGGTCTATAAACATAACAATATATGAGATATATTATTCCTCTAGCCCTTTCACCTTTTCCACAAAACTTTTACGATGAAATTGTATCTAGTAAAACAGATTCATAATTCTAAAATTATTGATAATAAAATGAGTCCATCAATTCATCTCTATAGTGTGTTTGAAAATTTTTCCCATTTAGATATCCAAGGTGACAATGCCAAATGTGGGTGGGATTATAATCAAATCTTAATTTTTTATTATGAATGTTATAAATAGGATTATCCATATCTAGTATATATAAACCATTCATATTTTTCTAAATTACATAAAATAGTTTATCCTTATATATATATATATATATTCTTGTTCATGATAATGAATAAAAAACCAATCATTTCTAAATAAGATAAAGAAATAAAATTATTATTTATGGTGGGAAAATAATAACCAATGCAATGTTAATAATTTTATTGAAAGGAAAAAATACCAATGAGGGTAGGTAGGTCTAGTTTAGTGAAAAATAATAGAATAGGCTCTAACAAGACCCACCCACTATGGGGTAAGGGATCTGATATTATAGAAGGAAATAAAAGGATCGGTATTTGAGGCCTAAGAGACTATAAAATCTACAAATTTGTTTCCCTCATCCGAATTATAAATAATTTACACCCTATTTAGAATGATTATTCAACTTCTTTTGATGTGATAAATGAGGGAGTAAGGGGTAATGACTTTCTCCAAAAGTGAGTTGTAATTTACAGAAGGGTCTGTCTCCACTGTGGAAAGAGAAATACCTTGAGATGGCACATTTTTAGATGACTTATGATTTTACATTATATTTCCAATAATGATCCCACAGGTCATATAATATACTAAATTCTATAACAAACTAGCCAATGGGGTCATAGAACACATCCTTACACACATAGATGAGGTTTTTGGAACCATCAAAATTTCGGTTTAAGACCACTAATAAGAGGAGTATAGTTAGTCCAATTCCCTTAGATGGAATGGTTATGAAATTAATGTGGTAATTTCTTACCATCCATGAACATTATTAGGGTGGTGGAGAGAACTGAAAAATTACATATCCAAACAATTTTGGACTCCATGATATTGGACTTTGTGATCATTATCATATACTATAGGGTGATTTCTTTTGAGAATAGACTTTTTTCTTTAATTTTAAATTCACTAATAGCCAACCACTATCAACGTTACAGGTTCCATACACTCTTGTTTTATAATTCCCGTGATATAAAATGGGAAGCTAAGTAAACCCATTCTAGTGGACCCCTAAACCTCATACCCAAATAATTCTCCAAAACCATTCTACGCAGTGACCACCCATACTCTGATGAGAATTTGAGACATTGTTTCTTAATGCGATTTCCTTCAGTAGTGGAATTTGAAATAAAGAAACATCAACATAAACCTTGCCTACTCTTCTATTGAGATGGAATATATTTTTAATGTTCCGAAAAATAAAATTATACCTTTCCAGAATTTATTTTTACCATAGGGTACATACCTATTCATTAGAGGTGTGGTTTGCATGCATAAAATGATTGTACGCTTTCACATAGATGTCACCCAATGCTGCATTAGTGAAAATGAATATGTCCTAATATGAAGACAAATTGAAGCAACTGAAGATATTGATATATTGTTGGATTTTGATATCCAAGATGAAATAGGTATGTATTCTAGCCTAAGAAAAAGAGAGGTATGGTTCTTGGAACCCTTGTAATTAGAATATGGTTCATACCCAGCCATGCGTCTAGAAGTTGAGTTCTCCATTTCCATCAATCCATCATGAGTGGCGTCAAAGATCAGGAATATGAACATGAAGTGATTTAAACAAGCTCTATATTGTTTCCTTCTTATATTTCAGATCAATCCTATAATCATTCATGATAAATCTATCCTAAAGAGTGTAACCTTTCAAGACCTACCATGGGAGTTTAGCCTACATGCACTACATGTTTCCCTCTATACTTCTTAGATTGATACTACTAGAATCATATTTCTTTACTATCCTATCCCAAGAGGACCAAAATTACCTCCATTTAGTGTGAGCATCCTAGTTTAATTATAGTAGGTGTTCTCAATTTGTTTGTACAATGTTTCTGAAACATTGAGGGCTGAGAAGATGTGCAGAGGATTAGAGGTGTGAATGTCATTGACAATGGTAATACGACACCAAAAATATAGAAACTGGTTCTTCAAGTTAATAATGTCATTGGTGATTTTATAATATAATCCCTTGAAATAGTAGATTAAATGACTTACTAGGGATAAAAACTATCCCAAAAACTCTGGAGGGAACTGTATTCTTTTAAATCACAACCTCTCCTCTATTTTTTTCTCTTTCTTTCCAAGAATTTTTTATAAGTGAAGACATTTATATTCCCCTAATTAATTATCTTCTCTATAAACTATTAATATTTTCAATAATTTTTCTAAGCTGACATATTGATTTTCTACTTCTATAGATAAAAAATAGCATGTCATAAGTGAATTGGAGGTATGATAATCCCTTGGTGTGAGGCCTACACTGAATATGGGGAATGATTCTAGTGGAGGTGCTACAAGAAATATATTTATGAATAGTGTCTTGAATAAAAATAAAATTTTTTGGGGACAATGTATCCCATACATCATCCCACAAACTAATTTTATGAACCGATATTAATTCCAATTAAAGTGACTGATATCCATAATGAAACATATTAGCTTAAAAATAGGTTGATTACCTAGAGTAATAAACCCATGAAATTCATCAACTTGATGATAAACCCCACACCAAATTATCATAATTTTTTATTAATTTCCATTATTATTTCTATGTTGGATATGTTCATCTTACTATTAATGTCATCGATTTTTTCTTTAGACAAGGCAATAGACACCTGACCAAACCTACCTCTGATATTTCTTTTATGTTATTTAAAGACCCATTTGGTGGAGATGAGCCAAGATCCTTATTTTGATGATGTGAGAAACAGACTTATATAGAAAATTACACATATTATTGGTCTATACTACATGATCTAGGAGGGTATTTCACCTTATGGATGTGAATCATGGTGGTAGTGTTGGATATCCAAGGTTGGTTCCCTACCAGTAAGATGTCTTACCTGAATTCGATGATCTCACTATTGAAAAATTCCTAGGAGTATACATATAATGATACTAGGAAGCTATAAGTACATGGTGACATACTATGGTTAATCAACTTGATAGCTTTCCAAATATCTATATCTTATAGAAGGTTCGTAACGAACAAATTATTTTAGCTAGACACAGTGTGGAGGATTGAGAACAATATTCCTAGATGGACCCTGAGATAACTATCTTGAATATGAGGATTAACTTACAAAAGAATTTTTTTTAATTATACTCAATCATACAACCCACCATTTCAATATTTATGGTGAAAATACCTTCCTAAAGAATAATATTTGGTGTTTATGACCATTTATTTTCTTCATAGCATGCTCGAATTTTTTTTTCTATTTTTATCCCCTTCCTTATTCCAAGTAACAATGTACCATTGGAATGTTATTTTATTCTATTCCAATGGAATCATTGAAAGATAATTCCTTTTGGTGATTAAGTTACTGAAAATCTCATCATCCCACATGTCATTAAGATCCATTTTATCTATCTTGATATCATCTTTAATGGATTCTATCTCAAGGTAGTGATAAGGATTGTTAATGTTCCTGGATTGGAGATTTATTTTGTGATGCATGAACTTGTATGTTATCAAACCCATGATCCTTATTTCTTGGGGTTTTCCCATGAAATTTATTCCATGTGATGATAGCTAGGATAAGACACCCACCTACTATAGTGGAAAAAATAATCATTGTCCACTGGTTTGGGTCAAGACGTCTAAGAATGGGAGAGTGGTTTGAGAAAAATTAGATTAAGCGAACAACTATCATGTTTAGATTGGAGTAGATGTACTATAGATTAGAAATGAAATGGTCGATCTGATGCCATGTGTGTTGAATTACTCTCTTGTTATTTCACTTGATGAACATGGTCCCTATAAAACTCATATCTAATATCCAATTCCACAAAGAAAATGAAGCTAACTCAAGAAAATACTTTATAGGGTGGATTACCTCACCTTTTATTATCCAAAATGGAGTTGAATTCACCTGAAATGAACCAAGATGAGTCACATAGGTTAACATTTTCTAGATATTTCCATATTGATTGCCTATATCATGCATCACACTTGACTTATACAAAAGAGTAGAAACATGATGAATTATTAGAACTAACCTTCATGGAAACATGTTGGTTGGAGACATTGAGTTATTCTACATTAATGGATTCATTCTATAAAATCTAAATGTGATGATTACAGGGATACCCATGCATTTAGTTTCACAACTTAATTTTCATATAAAAATTGGAAATATGGATGTATTGTTTTGGGATTCGAGAACATAACCATGAAAACCATGAATTAGGGTATCTCATTAGAGAGAAAGTCCATATTCACACAGGTTCCCAGGTCTTGGGTGTTCTATATAATTATAGAGATCCTTGAATGACAGGACACTTAGCATTGGCCCTTTACATCAAAGATCTTTTTGATATGAAATAAAGGGAGGCAATCATATTATTTGAGTGTGATCTAGTGAAAAACCCATTTGAAGGAGACACATGGTGTTTGTAACTGGGATTGGATCATCACCTATATCTAAAAATACATTATTTCCATTATATGAGGGTATTAGAATGCCTCTGAATGAACCTAGACCTCCAAAATTCTAAACAAGAGATAATTTTAAGAGAGGATAAATTTAAATTATACACTAAATAATCATGAAGGTTCTCACTGAGGGAACGAGAGGAGAATCACTTGAGAGGTGAGGGACTAGCCCCAACTTGTAAAACCCTAACTATAGAAAATATACCCCATTTAAATTAGTTGATTTTGGGGAATAAAAATTATATGGGATCATCCCATTTTCATGGTCAGAAATAAAGATACTAGAGTATGAGAAATATGAAATAAATCCACCACTGCCCCAACAATCGAAGACAAACCTGAAGGGACAAAACTAGAGAGACCAACATATATTGAGGACTGAACTGGAACTGGAATATGAGTATTCTCTAGATGTATAGTAGAAAACCCAATGTGGATTTTTTAGGTATTCCAAGTTGTATTACCCCTGATGGTGGAAGGATGAGTAGCACCATGAATGAGTGGGGTAGAAAATAGTTTTTCATTAGGATATTATTACACATTCCTTAAGAAGAATGTGTACTGAAAAGGGATGCGAAATTTAAAACTCCAAACATATCAATTCCCCCACTAGATCTTGAATATAGAGGGTTTGATCATCCTAATAGAGGAAGGATTCAATGTAATGGCATATTCTATAGAAAAATAGAAATTTTTTCTATAGAGGAATACTCATATGTTTTAACTAAACCACCTCTTGAGAGGAGTCAAGCCCGGAGTGGGAATCCATTGCCCATAGATAGAGACTGAAGAATAAGTTATCGACCAACTTGGTGCTTCAGAACCTGGCCTTCATAAATTCTTTCGTAAAGGTTAGAACACATAAGGATTTATTTTTTAGAACTAAGATCCTGTATGGAGATTATAAACCCTATAAAATGGTGATGTTTTGGAAAAATGATAGGGGTGTATTATCAACACCGAATCGATCCACTAGGATCCACCTATATGAGTACACAACTAATTCAATGGACATGATCATGAAATCGAGCACTAGTGAGCCAACCACCATGGCTAAGAATTGAGTCCCCAACTCAACGTTTTTAAACTGAGGTGGGGAGGGAAACACAGAGGTCTAAGGCCGATAAATTATTTTAGTGAAGATCCCTTTAGTGACTTCTAACTAGGTTGGGGGTAGGGTAGCTGCACCGAAGGGCCCTTGATGATATATATTGATCCATAATTAAGGGGAAAACATTGTATATATGTCATCACTAATAGAGTCTCCACTAAAGATGAGTCCTAATAAGGCTGAGAAATTCACAAACCAAATTGAAATGTGGGGGCTCATAAAATAAAATCTTGAATGAGTTGAAATATTTCATTCTAAAACAATTTTCTTATTAGTAACCTTGTAATAGTTTTCAATTATAAGACTAATCTATATTTTTATCATATATTTTCAGTTCCAAATTTCAATTAAATAAATATTACTTCATTTCCAACGTAATGATCTACTTCATTCTTTATATATTCCCTCTTACCTCTAAGTTTGTGTTTTTCATCTAAAATATGTGAGACACACTAGAAATCTAATTCCCTTGATTCTGAGTTGGTGGAATTGATATATATAACATTCACACATGGGTACTTTGTATTTTTCCCCTCGATAAAAATATTCTACATTAGATACTTATCTTTATCTTTTTTATAGGTCCTCTCTATTATTGATGTTAATATAATTGTGATTCAGTACAACATGGTCATAAATAAGGACCTATTAGTTGGTGAGTATCATGTATTATATATTTTAATTAAGTAATCTAAATATAATTTATTCCATTAAGGGATGTGAACCCAAACTTCAAATATATTTTGTGATCCAAAATCCACATTTTACTAATCACTGAGTCTACTAGGGAGTTCCTATCGTCACATAACTATTTTGATAGGGAATAATCCAAACCACAAGATTCATGAATCTTTTATGGTTGAATGGATAAATCTTTATCAAAATCCATCATATGGATTCACTCAACTTTATTCCCATGATATCATTCCTATAGGCTTCCCATCTAAGTATAACCTAAGGAAAATAGAAAGTGTAGAATAATATAAGACAATCCAGAGGATCCCTATTAGGGAAGAACCTTTTCAAGGATGATCCAAAATTATTTATCACATTCTTTCCTTGTAACATAATATAGGGGCACCATATTAGTTCATAGCCTACCTAGTTTAATGATCAAGGTCTTGAGAAGTTCCTCTTTAGAAAGAATACAACACTTAGTATTTAGTGGTTTTCCATTTAAGTATCACATATTTAATATATATTATATAAATGTTAAATTTTTAAATATTATATAATATGTATTCTTTATATTTTGATTTTTTATTCCTTTTTTAATATGCATTATTCTAGTGATTTAGTTTTAAAATTCCTATACTAAAAGAAAAATTAATATATTAACACCACAATAATGTACAACTCTTTACACAAACAATAATTTTCTATTTATATAGAAACATATTCATACAAAACCAAATTCATCGTATACATAAGGTATATTAATACTACTCGTAATGGAATATAGTAATATAAAATTGAAAATATCCACGTGAGTATTCCCAAAGCGATAGATAACCAATCCCATTATCCTTTCTAGACAAGGAATAACTTATAGGTTGTTAGGTGGTTCGACCCCAAGTCCTTGAACCCTAGGTGATTTTACTCATGGTAGAATTCAATTCATGATATCTATAACACCTAATATTCACAATCTATATTCAAAATATATTTTCAAGCTAATAACTTAAAAAAACCAAGTCCATGGTAGATGAAAACTAAATTTAATGGAGCCATTCCTAGAAATTAATGAACGGATCTAGCTCTAAGAAGTATTTTAACAGTTAAACTAAAATATATACAATATTTAAATTTTATAAACCGTTTACTAAAAATGAATATCTAAATAATTTAACAAATAAACATATGTTTTATCTATTTTCTAAAACATGAGAAATTTATGAACTATTCATAAATATAATCTATGTATAAACATTTTATATATTAGCTAAAACATGAATATAATATCTTTATATTTAAAACCAATATGAACTCTTTCATATTTTTATTATATGAAATTTAAAATATTATTTAATACTTTAATAATATGAATAATAAAAAAAATTATAATGTGGTCTAAATTATATCTTTAATGAGACTCAACTTTAAATTTTATTATTTAAAAATTAATTAATCATGAAAAAAACCGGATTATAAATAGAAACATAGTTATATTTAATAATTATTTCATAATTTATAACCCTTTTTATAAATTTTTTCTTGTGATTTATAAAAAAAATTATTCCTGGATAATAAGATTTGATATATATTTTTAAAAAGGGAATTCTAAATATTAAAATTTCTTATGTATTATTTTTAAAATATTTCAACGACATTTAATTAAGTATAAAAAACTTATAAGTTATTAATTTATAAACATATTATTGATAAAAATATACACAATACTTTTTATAATGATTTATAAACGTTTTATAGACCATTTTTATCAAAATTATAAATTATAATTTTTATCCTTTTAAATTCTTCACTAATGATTTCAAAATTTCATGGTTTCCATGATCTTTCCATTTTTGATAGGCCTCCATGAGATAAAAAATTTTGAACAACAAGGGGAAAACGTCATCGTGGAGAATTTCATATTGAGAACCACGAGTATCACTATGATATGGTAATAGGGATCTACACATTTTTAGACTACCACTGTTGTCACTACATCATGGTGTTAGTAAAAAAAGTGTTTTAGGACTTCCATGGCTAAACCATATTAAATGATGCACTATGGCGATTGTGATGTCTTTTAAAAACATGGATTAAACATGTTTAATCCTTAATGAAACTCACATTGATACCAATGATGCGATTCTTTTGTTCATTATATGTTGAAACTTAGAAGCAGAAGTGGACCTAAAAACATGATAATTTATCTGTATGAATCAAAAAAGTATATTCATTCAAAAAAATATCATAGAAATGGATTCTCTAAAATGCATGAACATTTCCAGACTACATCGTTGTTATTCAACAAAGATAAATTAAATATGGTAATAAGTACTATTAGATAAAAGTCTCCAACCTCTAATGGGAATAAACAAACCAATGGATAAAAAATCATAATTAGGGATTTTTAATGGTCGAAGGGGATATGGAACCTATTTCGAGAAATGAATAAGATTTGTGAATATAAGAAAGAGTTAGATATTATGAATTCATAATAGGAACCACACACCAACCAAATAGGAGAGGATCAAATTATCTAATATAACCATCCGTGAAGCTCATAATTAAATGAAGAGAATCATCCATACATGATGGCTTGGGATCCATCACATGGAATTAGTCTATATCATCCCATTTAGTGTTCATAACTAATTAAATAATGAGGGAGAAGGGCATAAAACCACACAAACATTATATTCATTCCAAAATAAGTGTGGTTGTCGACAACAGATTCATATACTCTACCACAGTGTAGTGGTTCCCATTTTTGTGCACATCCAACATTTGGAATTCTTATTCATATTGACTACTTTGAAAAGGGATTTTTTTATTCTTTTTATAATATGGGGTAAAAAAAGGTTTTTTTAAAATATAAAAAATATTTTTCTTTGATGTTAATATTTTTATCTTCCCCACCACATTTTCCATAGAAAATCTTTTTGTCATTTTTAAGACTCTTTTTGGGATTATTTTTAAAGTAGTTTTTAATAATATTTTTCATGTTCCATATTCAAAAATGTTTTCTAAAATTGACCCCTAACATCATGTTTTTATATCATTATTAATAATGTTTTTTCAAAACAATTTTTTAGGATTTTTATTACATTTTTTCATTATGATAAATGGTTTTTACCTCATTGGATGTTATGTTTAATGGACTAAAACAAAAATAATCTCATGTTATTTTATTTTAGGGAACTAGGATCATGGTATCCAATAATATAATTATTTATCCATTCTTATGTGATACAATTTGATGTATTATTCTTAAGAATATATTTCTTATCTATGTAAATATCCTTCAATGTTAATATATTAAACTTGCGATATGTATTAATAATAACATCCTCTTTTTTTATCTAAATCTTTTATGATCATATAATTCTATTTATTGATAGTGGAGGGTATTCGCATCTTATATATTTATTATTCCAATATGTATGTTTATTGATTACTAAAGATGTTTTGTTATGTATTGTATTTTTATTCATTTCTTCTATATAATTAATACATTACACATAATTTTTGATGGATGGGGGCCATAATTTTATAACCCCTCGATGCATTGGTAGATCCCATGAGACAAAATATCCTAGGTATTTGGTGTATGACTACCCAATTATTTATCATGTCTTATACAAGGGATGGACAAGACGATATATGATGTTCGACATTATGAATTATAACACCATGAAACCTATCATTATTATACATGTGTTTTTCTATGATTCTATTCTTGGGTATAGTTTAATCTCATGTGATCAATTTTATTTTATTGTTTGATTATTATTTATTTCATCCATATAATCCATGTATTGTTTATTACCTGACATGTTCTGATATATTCTAATGTTACGGATCATTTTATTTCACACTTTTTATATTTACATTTCCCCTTGATATGAATAAAAAATTATTATTCAGGATATGTATTGAAGAGTAGCTTGAGTGGAAATTTTTTTGGGAGATTTTAAACATTCACAATATATTAGTGGACTCATTGTATAGTGGTAATAATTTACACTAGATGGAAATGATTTTTATTTTTGTTGATTATGATATTAAATTATAAATATATAAACATAAAAGATAATTGGGGTGTAAGTGAATCAATATTTAATTTTGATATATTTTAGGATGAATTTTTATGTATTTACTACTTCATCTAATTTGAAGTTGAAATATAATTTATTTTAATTTTTACAATATATTCTAGGAGTGCAGGTCTAAGGCATAAAAAACTATAAAAATATACATTAAACAAAAAAATGAAACTTCAAAAAATAAACCACGAAAAAGAATTATAAGATATATTCATTGTTAAAAAAACTTCTAGTACACAAGAGAAGTGAAACATACTTTAATAATAAAGAAAAAACAACGAAAAAGTAAATGAAAAAAAAATCAAATGCAAATAATAAATAAAAAATGAATAAATAATAATAAAACAAATAAAGTGAAATAATACGTAATAAAAAATTAAAACACAAAGTGAAATTAAATAATATAAAAAAAATTATGAAAAAACAAACATAAAGAATAAAAATACATAAAAATAAAAGTAAAAAAGATATAAGCATATTTAAAGAAAGATACAAAAAACAGGGAAATTAAAAAACATTCGTAAAGGGAAAAAATGATACATAGACAAATAAAAATAAACAAATAAAAAATATTTCTAACAAAAATTAATGAACATGATGAAAAAAAATGAAAAAAAGATATAAAGAAAAATATAATGAAGAAAGATTAAAAAACACACTAAGAAAAAATAAATAAAGAAAATATTCATAGAGAAAACATATATAAAAAAAGAATAAGAACAAAATAATACATAAAAAGAAAATAAATAATGAATAAATAAATAAATAAATAAATAAATAAATATAAGAATAAATACCCAAAATAAAAAATAAAAAATAAAAAATAAAAAATTTACATTATAAGTAAAAATAAACAATAAAATTTAAAAAAAATAAAAAATAAAAAATACATAAACATATAAAGTGAAAAAAAGATAAAATGATAATAATAAATTAAAAAGGAAAAAAACAAATTATGTAATGCGAAACAAAAATAAAAAATAACAAAAGGTAATGACACACTCAATATACATAAACAATTATGAAAAAGTGAAAAAAATGACTTAATAAGAGAATAAATATATACATAAATAAAGAATCAATATTTAGGTTTTGTTTTTCATGCCACTAAATATAATGTGATTATTTTATATCACTGCTTGTCCCATATTTCTCTTGGAAACTTATATTTCATGATTATGTCATGCCACATATTATATAATTTTTAGCTTAAACATTAGAAAATAATTTATAATTAAATGTATATATTCATATTTTGGAATGCATGAAATGAAAAATATTTAAGAGATATGTGGGAAGTGATTGTTGGAAAATCATTTATGTGTGAGAGAGAAGGGAATTCATCCTCTAGTGCCTACTATAAGTAAAATATTTAAAAATATATTTTAATTACAAAAAATATAATGCCGCATCATTAAACAATATTAAATTTTGATCAGGAATCACCATACATATGAAAATTGTTTGGTGTCTATAATAGTAATAGTGGTGATCAGCTTGATAGTTTATAGGGAAAACTAGAGGTACTCTGAGTAATTTTTTTTACCCAATAAGATATGTACTATTTACTAGATAGATCATCTAGAATATTTTATAACCAAACAATTCTCTAGATGCACTAGGAATATTCAAACCATATATTTTTTCACCATCATTTTTATAATTCCATGTTTCTCAGATACCATTTTCTTATCAAATGATGGATCTTGTAACTCAAATATATTATAATTTTCTACTGAATTCTATGAAACCACCATCTCATACTTCCCAGATCACTCCAGTCTTTTATTTTTGTGATTCTTTGACTTATTCTCAAACGAATTCATGTTACATTCTTATAGTGGATTACACCATGAGGGGGGGGTGAATAAGTATATTAAAGTAAAAATAAATTATTCATTGAATAAGGATCTCATTCTCCCACCTTGAGAATCTATTTTATTTCTATATATATTTACTATCAATTATTTATGAATTTAGAAAATTACAAGATGGATTTTACATGGTTCACCCACACTAGGTTATGTCCAAAGAGTATGCATGGAAATGTGTCCATGAACCAAATTCCTTAAAATCTCACTGCATTACAAGTAAAAATTGGGATCGATCTCACCAACCCCCTAGGATTACTTCCATGGACAATTAGGTAAATCAATTTCCTCCTAAAATTAGGAACATAATTTTACTCTTGCTTATACTTTTCTTCTAAAAAAAGATGATGCCTATAACGACCCAAATCCGGAGCCCCTCCGCTGGTGCCCCATACCCGGTTTGCCACATGATCTCAAGTGCATTTCCCCAAATGCTAGAGGCTGCCGACTAGCAGCGAGGGCCTTGGTGAGTCGGTGGGGAAACTATGCCCTCATTCGGTAAAGTATACTATGGAAAAACAACCAGACATAGTAGTGGAAGCAATAAACATCATACAACAACTGAATTGAACAGTGGAATCAATGGATAAATAATAATGATGCAACATGGTACATATGTCTATGGAAAGAAGAAAACAAACAAACGTGCTGAAGTACAACTGAAAAACAAAGTGCAAAGGAAAATCAAAATAAACTCCTCACCATCGCAAGCCACGGCTCGGTCACATCCTCTCCAGCTCCAGTGAATCAAGAACCTGAAGTATAAGGGAGCTTTCCCTTATCAATACCTACAACAACATAGTCTTCATGGGCCCAAAAGAATGGCCCAAATAGGGTGTGAGAATCAATCCCATTAGACAATCACCCAATGATCTATTCCTAACAGTCAATGAATACATGGTTGTAATAAAACAAGAAGTAGTAAATAGGAACACAATCAGCTACAATCTACAATTCTAACAAAAGAAGTATACAAGTAAACAGCCAGTGACAAAGGAAAAAGGTAACCCTCTAGGTAACTCTCACAACCTAACCCCTATGGTTCAACCTATAAATACTAGCAACCCTTTAGGAGGCACACACAATCTCACCCCTCTGGTATAACTATGAAGTTAAATAATAGACTCTCTGAGGAAGCACTCACCGTCAATTCCCCCTATAGTCTCATATCGTACTAAAGGATCTTTGGGGAAGCACTAAACGTTTCATTCCCCATGTGGCCCGCGTCGAGGAACAACAGTCTCTCTGAGGAAGCACTCATCTTCAATTACCCCTGTGGTCTCACATCGTATTTAAAGACACTCTGGATAAGCCCTTACGTCAATTATCCCTTTGGTCTACTAGTATAGGTTCTCACAATCCTAAGTGAAAATAAACATGCATAGCGTGTGTGTATCATCCAAGTAATCCTCAAGAACTACATGACTACCATTATAAGTCTGAACATTAAATAAAGTAGTAGTTCCACTATCCTACAGCTAGGTATGGAAATTGGAAAAATCCCAAACAGGAAGAACAAACATGGAAAATAATCCTGAACACAAAATAAATTACTCTACTTAAAAACATAAACCTCTACTATAGCAACCAAGAAAAGAAGGAAAACAACATGGGGAAAAAGGAAACCCACAATTCCCCTACCAAATGAATTTGTGGAATTTGAACAAAATACTAATCAACTTTTAACATAAAGGAACAAACCACCTACCTCGATCCTAGGAGATCGATATATGTGAACCATGATGATTTATTCCCCATAGAATGTCGTAGATCTTAGAAAACACACAAAATGCTCAACCCATGATAACTCTAAAACGAAGAGGAATCAAAAAATTAAGCTCAAGCATAAGGAATATCATACCACTGCGATTCCAATGAAATCAACCTTGCTCGAATCAGAGAACGTATGAAGGGGCGGTATCTTGTTGAAGATTTGGCCGTACAGGTCACTCTCGGATGAATGAGACCTAGAAGGAGGTGTTTCTGTGCGTTAGGTGCAACCCCGGCCCATTTAGTTAAAAAAATAAAGTACATGGTGTGTACTTTTAGAGTACACGACATATACTGGGTCCTTTTCGTACTCCACCAAAATTGGCCTCCACGTCACCCCTACACACCGTGTGTGTGGCCCGGGCACGGCCAGTACACAGCTTCGAGCCGGAGAAGAGTACATGGCGTGCACTCAGAAATTACACGGTGTGTACTTTGAAGATTTCCATAAAGATCATTTTTCTTAAAAACTCTAGAAAAAGGAAAACATACCTGAAACGAAGAGCTGGGTTCTTACAAACACCCCCCCCCCCCCTAAAAAAATTCGTCCATGAATTTCCCTAACACGCTGTAGAAGAATCCCCAAAAATATCTGGCCACTACGACCGTACATCGGCCTCCCTCTCCCAGGTCTCATCCTGTACTTGCCCATGCTTCCATAGCACCCGTACGAGAGGGACAGACCGCCCACAGAGAACCTTCGTACTGCGATCAACAGTCCGGATAGGATACTCCTCGAACAACGCATCCGCTTCGAGCTCAACTTCCTCAGGATGAAAGACATGAGACGGGTCTTAAAAGTAACGTCAGAGCTAAGATATGTGGAAGACGTCGTGCATGGCCCGGTACCTCTATGGTAGCTTCAACCAGTAGGCAATCGGCCCCACTCTCTCCAAGACCTCAAAAATCCCGACGTACCTTGGTGAAAGCTTACCCTGTCTCCGAATCCTCTTGTGTCCCATCCTCGGAGTGACACGCTGGAAAACCTGATCCCTAGCCTCAAACTCTAGAGGTCGTCTCCACTGATCAACATAAGACTTATGCCAAGACTATGATGTATCCATACTCTTCCAAATCATCTCTATCTGCTCTAAAGTCTCTTGAACAAGACGAGGCCCCAGCAAAGTTGCCTCTCCTACCTCCAGCAAGCATAAGGGTGATCGGCATGGCCTACTATACAAAGCCTCATATGGTTCCATTTGAATAGTCTCCTGAAAACGTTTTTTGTAGTTGAACTCCACCAGAGGAATATGCTTCTCCCAAGAACCTCCAAAATATAAAATGCAGGCTCGGAGCATATCCTCAAGCACCTGGATCGTGCGCTCAGACAGGCCATCTGTCTGGGGATGGTATGATGTACTCAAAAGTACTTGTGTACCCAAAGCCTTCTGACGTCCCTACAGAACTGAGAAGTAAAGCATGCATCCCTGTCTGAAACAATAGAGTGTGGAACCCCATGTAGACGAACGAACTATCTGATGTACAATCATCCCAGATCATCGACACTGAAGGTCTCCTTGATCATCAATAAGTGAGAAACCTTCGTGAGTATATCGATGACAACCCAAACAACATCGTTTCCCTGAGGAGTCCTCAGAAATCCGGTCACGAAGTCAATTGAAACATCATTCCACTTCTACTCTGGAATGGGTAACTACTGTAAAAAGAATGCTGGTTGTTGATTCTCTTCTATCACCTGCTGACAAGTAGAACATCTCATGACAAAACCAGCAATATCATTCTTCATTTCTGGCCACCAGTATTGGTGATGAAGATACTGATACATCTTGGTGATGCTAGGATGGACTTCCCAAATAGTGTAATGAACGTTCTGCATCATCTACTCATGTATGTCTGATGGAACCCATACACATCCCTAGAAATTCAAGATCTCAACCTCACCCATTGTCCATCCAGGAAGATGGTCCTCTCCTAACACACTCTCCCGCGGGACTAAGCCTTCAGAGTATGATAGCTTCCACATCCGTAATCGATCAAGAAGTGTAGAGGTAACAAATAAAAATGAAAGGAAAGTATGTCCATGTCTGTCGTGCACCTCTAGATGCATCTCAGAGAATAGTTCCATAAGCTTCCACTCGCTGCTGGCCTCCTGAACTGCCTGGATCTGAGTTCTCCTGCTCAACGCATCTGACACTGCATTTCCCTTTCCTAGCGTATAGGCAAGCTCAAAATCAAATGACTGATGATACTAGACCCACCAACATTGTCTCAGATTCAAATCACGCTGAGTGAAGATATACTTGAGACTCTTGTGGTCGGTGAAGACCACAAAGTGCTCTCCCAATAGGTAGTGTCTCCAACAGCGTAAGGCATGAACAACAACTGCCAACTCCAGATCGTGTGTAGGGTAGTTCCTCTCATGTGGCCTCAACTGCCGAGATCCGTATGCAACTAATCCATCTCCCTACATAAGCAAAGCTTCTATACCGATACCTGAAGCATCATAGTGAACAGTGTAGCTCTTTCCTGGCTCTGGCAAGACTGGTATCGGTTCTGATGTCATCCTCATTTTCAGCTCCTAAAAGGCTGAGTCGCAAGAACCTGACCATAAGAACTTCGACCCCTTCTTGGTCAGACCTGTTAAAGGTGCTTCTAGATGAGAAAAGTCCTGAATGAAGCATCTATAGTATCCAGCCAGCCCTAAGAAGCTTTGTACCTCAAAGACGTTCTTCATCTACTCTTAGGAAACTACAGCTCTCACTTTCTCTGGGTCCACAGATACTCCTTCCACTGAGATGATGTGACCCAAGAAGTGGATCTGATCCATCCCAAAGTGGCACTTCGAGATTTTAGCATAAAGCTGATGCTCTCTCAATGTACTCAGAACGATCTCAAGATGTGTGGCATGATCATGTCGAGTGTGAGATTACACCAAGATATCGCCCACGAAGACCACGATGAAAGAGTCCAAGTAAGGTTGGAACACTCGTTTCATCAGTTCCATGAAAACTGTTGGCACGTTCGTGAGACCAAACGACATAAATGTAAACTCGTATAGACCATACCTGCTCCTGAAGAATGTCAGAGGAATATCTGCTGGTCTAACGTGCAACTAATGATAGTCAGACCTAAAATCAATCTTTGAGAACACTCGGGCTCCTCAAATCTGATCTAAAAGGTCATCGATCCGCAGTAAAGGATATCGGTTCTTGACCGTCAACTGGTTCAGCTTCTGATAATCCACACAAAGCCGATGGGTACTGTCTGCCTTCTTTGCAAACTGGACAGGAAAACCCAAAGGAGAAGTACTAGGTCAGATGAATCCCTTAGCCTGCAACTCCTCCAACTGCTTCTTAAGCTCCTGCAACTCAGGTGTGGCCATCCTATAGGGAGGAATGGACACTGGTGTCGCTCCTGGAACGTGCTCAATCAGGAACTCTACCTCACGCTCCGGAGGAAAACCTTAAAATTCCTCTAGAAAGACGTCCCTAAAATGATCCACCACTGGAGGAATGTCCTACTACGAAGTCCCCTAGTCATCCAGATAAAGACTAGCAATCTGAGCCATCACCCTCCTAGCCCATGATTCTCAAGTCCGTATTGACTCGCCTGAACATCCCATTTGCCTCTATGAATAAAAGACTCACCCTCTAGTGAAACGAAACTAACTCTATGGCGATAACAGTCAACGATGCCCTGGAAGGGAACCAACCAGTCTATCACGAGGATGACATCATAGCCTATTATCTCTTGGACAGAGAGGTCCCATAAGAAGCGATACCCTGCAACCTCGAGAGGGCACTCTCTACACTGGCGTACACTAAATGACCTCGTCCCCAATGGTGTGTCTAGTGTCAACGAGTCGGCAGAAGAAAATATGTAGAACTCAAGGCTCTCCACGATAGAAATAGAGATAAAGCTATGTGTAGCACTAGTATCGAAAAGGGCTGAAGATAAAAATGAGGCTACTAAAATCGTACCTCGAACTATGAAAGGGATGGGATCCTGATCCTGATAGTTCTGCTCCACTGCGAAATATTGGCCTGCACAGCGGCCCTGCGCCCCTGACTAACCACTCTGAGCTGATCCACCCTGCTGATGCTGAGGGACCGGTGGCTGACCGCCATGGCCTCGACCTCCACCTCAGCCCGAACAGCTAGAAGAACTCCAGTTCCCCGACAGGTGAGAAACTGGTGGTGCTTCTCCTGAACGAGGAGTCATGGAAGAACCCCGGTCACCCGCTGTTGGTGAGAAAACATGGAAGAAATGCTGAAGGTGACCCATATTGCCCCAAGATCGGAACTCCATAGGGTCCCTCTGGAACTACGGCCTCATGTTCCCTGACCGGTCACACTGGTAGCATGTCACCTGGTTGCCTGACGATGCATCACGCTTCCTCAGGTCACCGCGCATAGACTCTCTACAATGATTCTTACTATCATCTGGATGAAGACTAGCTCTGGAAGCAGAATCGCCCTGGTTCACAGCTCCAGAGTCTCTCAGATTACGCTCTGCAATCAGTGCCTGGTTGACAATGGAAGTGATGGAAATCAGCTGGAAGATGTTCACTTGCGGGCAGATCTCCCTCTTCAGACCATCCTCAAACATCCTTGCTATGAACACCCCACTTCTATCCCGGAGGGGTGCGAAATTCTGCAGCTCGGTGAAGAGAGAGGAATATTCCATGAAAGAAAGAGTACCCTGCTCTAATCTCATGAACTCCCAGGCTCAGTCGGCCCTCAGGGTCTCCAGGTAGAATTAGTCATAGAACACACGCTGGAACTCCTCCCAAGCCATAGCCTGCTACTGACTCGCCTGTGAGATCACGTCCCACCACCTCTTAGTGGAGTCTTGGAGCATGTAGGTGGCGAGCTTGACCCGCCTCTTTGGAGGTGTCTCCAGATGCTCGAAGATAGTCAGCATGGCTTCCAGCCAGGACTCTGCAGCCAGAGGTCCTCCTTCCCCCGAGAACGTGGGAGGATGCTGCTGCTGAAAAACTTGCGTCAGGTCTACCATAGTCATGGAAGGAGGCGACGCTCCCTAGAAGGTCGGCATCATCCCCATGAAACCTTCCCTGAACTGTGCATCATCTCGTACAACTGGTATAATAGTCGGTGCCAAGGCTGGCCCGACTGTAGGATCGACACTAAGTCCCCCATCATCCATGTCTAGCATCTGATCACTGCCTGATGACAGACGTACGACCGGAGGACATCTCGAAGGCATAGCTCTGAAAGATCAACGGTACACATTAGATTAGGAAAACAAGGACAGAGAACACAAGAGTACGAAACGGAAACAGGGGAAGGAAAACACCCAAGTTTACAAAACTCGACTACACATCGTGTATAAAAACTACACGGCGTGTTTTATTAAGCCACTGACATGGGCGTGTACTCCTCCCCTACAAGTTGTGTACACCTCAAACTATATGGCATGTTTACCCCAACACACAGCGTGTACTCGAAATCTAATCTTCTGCCCGAGTCTCCTTACACGGCTAACCCACATGGTCCGACTTAACCCGAGACTACACAGCGTGTTCTCAACACACACACTGTGTACTAGACAAGGCTTCGGTTGGGCCGTGTTGTTAAACACATGGTCGTCTACATGGCTGAACCTTACACAACATGTTTCGAACAAACATGGCGTGTATAGGTGAAGGTGACACCGTCTCGTTTTGTTCGTGACATGACTGGGTACCTGAACGAGACTACACGGTGTGTGCCTGAAAACACACAGCGTGTCTATGAGAAGGTCATGCCGACCCATGTTGTTCGTGACATAGCCAGGTGCCTGGAAGGCACTACACGGTGTGTTCCGTTACAACAAGGCGTGTGCTACTCGATCTTCCCCAACCCATGTTGTTAGTGACACGGCCGGGTACATGGCTCATTACTACACAGTGTTTACCTACCATAAATGGAGTATTCCTAAGGTTACATTCACGACATCATATTATTCTCACGCTGTTAGTAACACGGCCTGAAAACTACACGACGTGTATCCAAAAGTAAACGCCATGTATTCTGGGTTTTTCTGGGCAGTAGCTCAGAAACTGCACAGAACCCTAGAAACACTAAAAACAAGGCAAATTGGTTCCAAATTCCAATTCGTGAGGGCCCATACTCACCGCGAATCAAATCTTGGAATCTCCTACAATCACATACAAGGAAGAAACAGATCTCTAACATAACTGCAGGGATTATATCAAGAATCTATCACAACAACATGCATAATCTACACAAAACCTATCACAACAGCATGCAATCGCTAATTCACCCTATATGGCATGGAAAGAATGCACGACATGTGATTTATAGATGTTCATATATGATGCATGAGATGGTATACCCTTATCTCATCAGGTTGCGACAGAAATAGAACAGAAATATCAAAACAATTACCACACAAGTCATGCGAATCACTCTATTTGATAACATATCAACCATAAAAAAACTCAAAACCAGAAAACTGCAATTAATGAGGTAGAATGGATTTTCCCTGTACACAGGTCAGCTACTCCCGAGCATAGCTTAATACCAAGTACAGAGTTCGTCCTATCCCAGGATAAAGTTTCCAAACAATAACGTAAAAGAAAATAACTCCTCTCATACCACTTTGTAACGACCTGAATCCGGAGCCCCTCCACTGGTGCCCCGTACCTGGTCCACCACATGACCTCAAACACGTTTCCCCAAATTCCAGAGGCTTCTGACTTGCAACGAGGGCCTTGGTGAGTCAGTGGGGAAACTATTCCCTCATTCGGTAAAGTATACAGCAGAAAAACAACCGGACACAGTAGTGGAAGTAATAAACAACATACAACAACAGAATTGAACAGTGAAAGCAATGGAAAAATAATAATGATGCAACATGGTACATATATCTATGGAAAACAGAAAACAAACCAACGTGCTGAACTACAACTAAAAAACAAAGTGAAAAGGAAAATCAAAATAAACTCATCAGCATCGCAAGCCTCGGCTCGATCCCACGCTCTCCAGCTCCAGTGAATCAAGAACCTTAAGTAAAAGGGTGCTTGCCCTTTTCTATACCTACTGCAACATAGTCTTCTTGGACCCAAAAGCATGGCCCAAACAGGGTGTGAGATACAATCCTAGTAGGCAATCACCCAATGATCTGTGCCTAACAGTCAATGAATACATGGAAGTAATAAAACAAGAAGAAGTAAATAGGAACACAAGCAGCTACAATCTATAGTTCTAACAAAAGAAGTACACAAGTAAACAGCCAGCGACAAAGGAAAAAGGTAACCCTCTGGGTAGCTCTCACAGCCTAACCCCTATGGTTCAACCTATAAATACTAGCAACCCTTTAGGAGGCACAAATAGTCTCACCCCTCTAGTTCATCTATGAAGTTAAATAATAGACTCTCTGAGGAAGCACTCACCGTCAATTCCCCCTATAGTCATGTATCGTACTAAAGGCTCTCTGGGGAAGCACTCAACGTCTCATTCCCCCTGTCGCCCACGTCGAGGAACTACAGACTCTCTGAGGAAGCACTCATCATCAATTCCCCCTGTGGTCGCACATCGTATTTGAAGAAATTCTGGAGACGCCCTTAAGTCAATTCTCCCTTTGGTCTACTAATCTAGGTTCTCACAGTCCTAAGTCAAAATAAACATTCATATCATGCGTGTATCGTCCAAGTAAACCTCAAGAACTACTTGGCTACCATTCTAAGTCTCAATAGTAAATAAAGTAGCAGTTTCACTATCCTACGACTATGCATGGCAACTAGAAAAACGCCAAACAGGAAGAACAAACATCAAAAAGCATCCTGAGCACAAAATAAAATACTCTACTTACAAACATAAACCTCTACTACAGTAGCCAAGCAAAGAAAGAAAGCAGCAGGGGAAAAGGGATACCCACAATTCCTTTCCCAAGGGAATTTGTTGAATTTCCACAAAATACTCATCAACATTCAACAGAAAGGAACAAACCACCTACCTCAATCCTAGGAGATTGATATATGTGAACCACCTTGATTGATTCCACATAGAACGTTATAGATCTGAGAAAACACACAAAATGCTCAACCCACGATTACTCAAAAATGAAGAGGAATCAGAAAACGAAGCTCAAGCAGAAGGAAGATCTTACCGCTGCGATTCCAATGCAATCGACCGTGCTCGAATCGGATAACGGATGAAGGGGTGGGAGCTCATCTAAGATTCGTTCGTACGGGTCTCTCTCAGAAGAACGAGACCTAGAAGGTGGTTTTTCTATGTGTTAGGAGTGACCCTGGTCCGTTTAGTGAAAAAAAGAAAGTACATGGCATGTACTTTTAGTGTACACTGTGTGTATTGGGTCCCTTTTGTACTCTCCAAAAATCGGACTCCACATCACCCCTACACACCGTGTGTGTGGCTCGGGCATGGACAACACACGGCTTCAAGCCGGAGAAGAGTACACGGTGTGTACTCAGAAAGTACACGGCGTGTACTTCAAAAATTTCCAGAATGTTCATTTTTCTTAAAAACTCCAGAAAAAGGAAAACATACCTGAAACGATGATCCGGGTTCTTACAATGCTTACATACACCAATATTGTGGTCTCTATTAAATGCATATATGTCAAATTTATTTGAGTGAATAGAACAACTTGAATGGAATCTTCTTCAACCTTCATCCTTATAGAAGAGATCTAGAATAATCCCTCATTATTCTACCCTTCAAATTCTTCGAAATCATCTACCATATCTTTATGTCTACCCATATAAGATTTTATACTTCTTCAATCCCTTTTTTTATGTGTGTGGCCTTAAACCCATAAATTTATTGATTAAATCTCATTAAAAACATTCTTGAAACTATCCACTATGTTGTGGTTTAAAATGTAATCAATTCAAATAGACAATGCCACATGTTTTCCAAATATAGAAATTCAAACACTGGAATGGAATGCACCACACCATAGTGAAAGGAATTTCGATGTTTTTCTTGACAATCCTAACACCATGGGAATAGCCTCTCACTGAAGACATTTGACATAGTTCCATATCATATAAATCAAAACACTAAAACATCCATATTTAAGCTTCTCATGAGTCACTGGTACACTGACTAATAACCACGCCCTGTTAATTGGCATGGCCCACATTGGTTTCACATTTTACACTATATGTCTTATTTTTCACCATGGTTTCATCCAAAGCAGTTGTAGTAAACTTCATAGTTAATATTTGATAGGGGAATTAATATTCCGCTACAAGGAACACCACGGGTGTAGTCCCTCATTATTTTCTCCTTTTTGGTAACTCCCTTCACAATACGCCCAAGAGCATGTGAGTAGTCCTCCTAGGTAATCCCCTAACATCACCAAACCCATGGAATAGGGTATTCTATATCAGAAAAAATTGAATCTTTATTGATTTAACTTCCCAATAATCATCCTCCATCAAACATATCCACAAAAACAAACCCAAAATCCTATGGAAGGATTTTATTCTAACAATAATCCACTTTGGGGTTTTTAACAATATGTTAAATGCTCCAAGTGGTAATTAATCATCCTTTGATAATTCTAAATTTTATATTTGTATCAATGATCCAAAAATCAAAAATTAAAATCCCACGTGATCTATACTGAATGGTAGAAACAAGAATTTATTGAATGTTATTTCGTGACCACCTTTGATTCCATCAACAACGTTATCTCTCCCGAAGATTTTTCATTGAAATATCATCCCATGTTCTCTTATTTTACCCCCTTCAAAAAAACTGTTTTATTTTTAACCCTTTACAACAATCCAAAAGAGATAAAATCTATGAAATGTTTATTATATGGGTTTTGAAATACAAAAAATGGACGTTAGAAAACCAAATTAGTGAATTATAGAAACCATTGGGATTGGGGATTCTATTCTAAAGTCAATCAAGTGGATAGATATGTTTGGAATCTAAGGGACAAGGAATATTTTAAAACTCCAATTTTGGTAGTTCCTTTTTCAATATATCATTTAATTGATCTTTAGTTTACATGTACCCCAAAATAATAACTCCTTGTTCCACCATATCCTTTATGAAATGGTATTTTATCTCGATATGTTTTTCCCTATGATGAATAAATTGTTTTCCTAATTTTGATCACACTTGAAATATTACGCATGATTGGAATAGTATAAATCACTTCATAACCCACATAATCAAGTTGTTTTTTCATACATATAAATTGGGTGTATTGTTTAGTGACAATAATATACATAGCCCCCACGGTAGTCAAAGTTATGCAATCCTACATATTGATTTTACATGACATACATGATATACCATGGTAAAAATCACTATAAAAAGTTGATTTTAATTCATGTGACAAACCATTTTAGTTTTCATCAATAAATCCCCAAAAAACACTACCATGAATAATTGTGATAGAATAACCCATAGTCTATTATATGATGGATATATCAAAATTTTTTCTATATACTTTCAATGTGGACTTCTAAAGGATCACACTGGAAATGATCATATTTACAAGTAAAAAATAAAAAATCTGGTTGATTAGTTTTCAAATAGAGTAAACTCATAATGAATTATAAATAATTTCTTATGTAAATTTTGTTTCTCTTCCCATGTTTTGAAACCTTTAGTCTTGTCTCCACTAGAGATACCAAAGGCCTCGAATGATCCTTCTAAAATATTCTTAAAACCTTTATAGAAAATTTATTTTGTTATATAAAAAACCCATCCAATATTTTCATAACCTTAAATACAAGGGAAAATGACATTCCACCAATTATAGACATCTTGAATTCACACCTCACAAAACTTGAAAAACTCTTGTATTGATTTTCATGTGAGCCTCCACAAATTATGTTTTCCACTGAGATAATAACCACAATTCACTTCTCATTTTATTTCTTAATATTAAGGATATTTTCAACTCATGCTCTATAAAAACAAATCTTATTTACAAGTTTACCTTACTTGGAATACCATGATTATTTCATTGTTTAAGGATGTAAAATTCATTCTCCAATAGACACTCATCTCCATCATCTTCATCAATGAGAATCCCATTTGGTTTCTCAATATGTACTTACTCTTCATGGAAATCATTCAAGAAGGTGGATTTCATAACCATTTAATATAATTTAAAACATTTTTGGATAACCCTGGATATGATTAACCAAATATTTTCAAGTCATGTTGTGGGTGAAAACATCTCATCCACATTAATTACTTTAATTTAGGAATACCCCTTGAACACAAGTTATGCTTTGTTATAAATCACTTTTCCATATTCCTTATGTTTATATTGGAGGAACCATTTGAATATGATAAAATTATATTTTCATTCCCTTGGAATAACTACTCATGTCTCATTTTTATATATTTGTTCACGCTCTACATTCATTTCCTTGATCCAACTCTCATTATTTTAAGATTATCCAAATTATTTTAGTTCCACCAATGATAATAAAGATACTTGTTGTTGAGCCTTCATTAATTTAGTTTAAACCATATATTTCTGATCTCCAACACCATTTATTTTAGTTTTTTTATCCCTAATTTTTTGTATTCTTAAACCTACTAGAATTCCTATACATTCCTCACAATATAATTATTCATTAAGACTCTCTTCATTATTTGTAACTCCCACTAAAACTTCCGATTATTCATCACTTTCAAATAATTTTTTGTTAGTAAAGAGAAATCTACTCATTTTCAATTATCATTTTTACACTTTATTCCACCAAAAAATCATTTCCCTCAATCATATTTTCATGTTTCTTGTTGTAACACTTGTAATATTTACTCTTTGATAAGTATCCAAGAAATATTATTTTTATAACCCCAATTGTAACGTCCCGAACCCGGGTGCCACGCAACGGGTGCCCCGATCCCAGTTTGCCACAAGACCTCAAGCGCATTTCCCCAAACGCCAGAGGCTGCCGACTAGTAGCGAGGGCTTAAGTCTGATAGTGGGGAAACTATGCCCTCATTTGTCAAAGTGTAGCATAGTGGAATACAAAATAAAACATACAACGAACAGTGGAAGCAGTAAACCATACACAACTAAAATAACAACAGCAGTGGATATAACCAACAGTAGTTAAATGATGATGCTACATGTCCCAAGTTCTAAGAGAACAGTCAGAACTGGTTATACATCAATATGATACAACCAAAAGCATAGTACAGCCAAACAAAGCAAAATGGCTGGTAGTAGCATCACGAGCCTAGGCTCGGTCCCATGCCCTCCCATTCCTCAACAGCAATCATGTACCTGTATAGGGACTCTTTCACCTATCTATACCTGCAACAACGTGATCTATTTGGGTCGAAAAGCATGGACCAAACAGGGTATGAGAAAGATATCCCAGTAGGCACCCACCAAAGGCTCGTGCCCAACTGTGTGTAAGCATGAAACAACAGTGTGAAATAGTAAAATGAAATAATGTAAGGAGTACTAAAAAGTAAATAACTTAACAATTAAATTTCCATTTTATTATTCATTTTTCCATTAAATTTAGTATTGTTCTGTGCTCAATAGCACCACGCCATCAGGCCAACCAGTATCTCGCCCGCAAGCTAATATAGTAAAACTACGCCCTTAGGAAATACAGAATCTCGCCCTCAGGATATATAGAATCTCACCCTCATGAATTGTAACAGAATTATCTCCCTCGGGCATATGAAGTCTCACCCTGAGGCATAGAATTCAAGCCCTCAGGCACGAAATGTTTCCCTCGGGCGAAATAACGACAGCCCTCAGGCTAAAACAGTTACGCCCTCTGGCTAAAATAGTAACCACGCCCTCAGGCTAAATACAACAATTCCCTCAGGCTAAATAGGTAACCGGACTATGGCCAACATATAAACATGCAATTTGATTACAATTCCTCTCATAGAAAAAGTAATTCATAATTTAAACAAGGCATACGCTCGGGTATCCTCGCCAATCAGCTAAACAGAGGAAAGCACCCCTCGGGATGGTCCTGGATCCACGAAATGATCCCAACCAGCATTTTATTATCATAATTAAATACCTAATCAATTTTTAGTGTTTTATATTGAAACGACCTCAGCCACACGACACCCCAACATGGGTTTGTGGAAAAAAACGCACAAAACATTGTGCAGTTAGAAAACTAAACACCAAGCCACCTACCTTATTCCCCAACGAACGTTATACCCAAACGCTGACTCTAGAAACGCCCAATAACGGCATAGATCTGATGAAGAACAAAACCCATTCAAACATAAATAACATACGTTAGGATAATAATTGGTAAGAACGGTACCAGGAGAGGAGAGGGCTCACCCGTGCGGTTCCAACGAGATTGTCCGAAACCGAATCGGATTCTAGACGAACTCCCGGTGGATCTTCAATGATCTGGCCTCCTCCTTTGGCTCCAAAATGGTTCAAGAGTCTCCTCCACCATATGAGGAGGCTAATGTCTATTTTAAGCCAAAAAAACAAATTACATAGCGTGTACTTCTGAGTACACGACATTTACTTCTTTCATTTAACTGTTCATTTGGCGGTACCACCACACTGTTCACCCGTCGACCTCAGTACATGACATGTACTTCTGAGTACACAGTGTGTACTGTCGCCCAGCTGGCGGTGACTCCACTACCTTACTGTTTAAGCCTGCCGACTGACTACACGTCGTGTAAGGTACCACTACACGGCGTGTAGTCGGTTCCTACACCCCTCGTTGCCGATAAGGCTACACGCCCCGTGTACTCATCCCAACACGGGAAAAAGTACACGACGTGTGGAAAAAGTACACGGCGTGTAGCTTCGAAATTTAGAATTATTTCCATTTTCCATATTTTCTCAAAAACACTTAAGGAAAAGCTAAAATAAGAAGCTCTTACCTCAAAAATAAAAACCAGGTTCTTACAAACTTCCCCCCTTATAGCAATTCGTCCCCGAATTTCCCTTTCAAGGGTGGCGAAGATAAAGCTCAGAACAGCACTATCCACTGAGCACGTACATCGGACTCCCGCTCCCAGGTCTCATCCTGCACTCGGCCATGCCGCCATAGCACCCATATGAGAGGAACTGACCGGCCTCGGAGAACCTTCATGCTCTTTTCAACGGTACGAATCGGATGCTCCTCAAAGGACGCTTCAAGATGAAGCTCAACCTCCTCTAGCTGAAAGGCATGAGACAGGTCTGAATCGTAGCGACGCAACTGAGACACGTGGAAGACTTCGTGCATGGCTCGGTACCGTTGCGGTAACTGCAACTGATAGGCAACCAGCCCGAATCTCTCTAGAATCTTGAATGGCCCTACATACCTCAGTGAAATCTTACCATGTCTTCTGATCCGCTTGTGTCCCATCCTTAGCCACACACGTAAGAAAACTTGATCCCTAACCATGAACTCCAACGGTCGTCTACAGCGATCAGCATAAGACTTCTGACGAGACTGTGCGGTAGCCATCCGCTTCCGAATCAACTGGACCTGCTCAGATGTCTCATGTACGAGTTGTGGCCCCAGTAAAGCTGCCTCACGTACCTCTAACTAGCACAAAGGTGATCGGCATGGCCTACCATATAAATCCTCTTATGGGGGCATCTCAATAGTCGCCTAAAAACTATTGTTATGGGAAAACTAGACTAAGGGTTAATGATTCTCTCAAGAGCCCCCATAGTCTAGGATGCATGCGCGCAACAAGTCCTCTAGCACTTGTATCGTCCGCTCTGACTGGCCATCTATCTGAGGGTGGAATGTTGTGCTCAGATTACCTGTGTACCCAACACCCTCTGAAAACTCTTCCAGAAATGAGATGTAAAGCGGGCGTCCCTATCTAATGTGATAGAACGAGGGACCCCATGAAAACGTACGATCTCTCGGATATACAGCCTTCCAAGCTCGTCCACACCCAAGGTCTCCTTGATCAGTAGGAAGTGAGCTACCATTGTGAGTCTGTACACAACAACCCACATGGTGTCATTGACTCTAGGTGACCTCGGAAATCCCGTCACTAAATCTATCGTGACATCATCCCATTTCCACTCTGGAATGGGTAACTGCTGCAACAGCCAAGCTGGCCTCTGGTACTCCGCCTTCACCTACTGATAGGTGGAACACCTCGTAACAAAACTAGCTATCTCGCTCTTCATACCCGACCACCTGTACTGACGTCTCAAGTCACGGTACATCTTGGTAACCCCGGGATGAACTGCCCAAGCTGAAGTATGAAAATCCCGCATCAGCTCTTCACGTATATTCCCTGGAACCCATACTCGTCCATGGAAATGCAAAACCTCATCATCGCCTATCGCCCAACCGGGAGGAGGATCCTCACTTGCCACTGACTCCCGTAGAACTAGGCCTTCTGAATCCGATAGCTGCCTCATCCTCAATCTGTCCAGGAGGGTAGAAGTCATAGCTAACGAGGAAAGATAAGTCTGCCCCTGACTATCATGCATCTCTAGATGCATCTCAGAGAACAAAGCCATAAGCTGCCACTCACCACTGGCCTCCTGCACTGCATGTATCTGAGTATTCCTGCTCAGTGCATCAGCTACTGCATTACCTTTACCAGGTGTATAGGAAAGCTCAAAATCGAAGGACTGTAGGTACTCGACACACCTTCCCTATCTCAGATTCATGTCACGATGAGTAAAGATATACTTCAGACTTTTGTGGTCAATGAAAAACAAAAAATGCTCTCCCAAAAGATAATGTCTCCAACAGCGCAATTCATGAACAACTGCAGCCAACTCGAGATCATGCATCAGGTAATTCCTCTCTTGTGGCCTCAACTGCCGAGACCCGTACGCAACAACTCGGTCGCCCTGCATCAAAACGGCTCTGAGCCCAATCCCTGATGCATCATAGTAAACTGTATAGCTCTTCCTCTGCCCTAGGAGTATCAGGATTGGTGCTGATGTCAACCTTCCCTTCAGGTCCTGAAAAGCTCTCTCGGAAGCTTTTGACCAAACGAACTTCACACCCTTCTTAGTCAGACCTGTCAACGGTGCTGTTAAGAGGGAGAAGTCATGTATGAAGCGTATGCAGTAACCATCCAGCCCTAAGAAACTCCATATCTCAAACACGTTCTTTGGTTTCTCCTAGGAAACTATTGCTCCTACCTTCTCTGGGTCAACTACAACTCCTGCGTCTAAGATAATATGACCAAGGAAGTGAATCTGGTCCATCCAAAAGTGGCACTTTGAGAGCATAGCATATAGCCAATGCTCTCTCAGTGTACTGAATAAGATCTCAAGATGGGTGGCATAGTCGTGTCGAGTGTGAGAGTACACCGAGATGTCATCCATGAATTCTACCACAAATGAATCTAGATACGGATCAAACACACGATTCATCAGAGCCAAAAAAACTGTTGGCGCGTTCGTGAGTCTGAATGGCATAACACTATAGTCATATAGACAATACCTACTCCTGAATGATGTGAGAGGTATATCAGATGGTCTAACGCGCAGCTGATGATATCTGGATCTCATGTCAAACTTTGAGAACACTCATTCTCTACAAAGCTGATCAAATAGATCATCTATCCTTGGCAAGGGATACCGGTTCTTAATTGTCCACTAGTTCAGCATCCGATAATCCATGCTAAGTCTGAGGGTACCGTATGCCTTCTTCGCAAAAAGGACCAGAGAACCCCAAGGAGAAGTACTGGGTTGGATAAAACACTTTTCCTGTTGCTCCTCTAACTGCCTCTTGTGCTCCTGCAACTCGAGTGTGGCCATCCTATAAGGAGGAATGGACACCGGTGCTACTCCTGGCACTAAATCAATAGAGAAATCCACCTCATACACTAGAGGTACACCTGAAAAGGCATCTGGGAAGACATCCCTGAAACGATCAACCACTAGAGGGAAATCTGTCTAACAAGTCCCCTGATCATCCAGATATAAACTTGAAATCTGTGATGTGACTCCACCTCTCCCCTGATGCTCTTGTATAGATCGACTTGCCTGAACATCCCATTCTCCCTTGTATAGAAACTCTCCACCCTCTGGTGACGTGAAACGCACCATGCGACGATTGCAATCTACAAAGGCTCGGAAGGGAACCGACCAGTCCATCCTGAGAATGACATCATAGCTCGTCATCTCCAAGACATAGAGGTCCCAAAAAAATTGACACCCTCAAACCTCAAGGGGGAACTCCATACACTGATGCACACCAGCCATCCTAATCCCCAACAGAGTGTCTAGCGTCACGATATCAGAAGAAGTAGAAACACCGAGCCCAAGGCTCTCCACAACGGGTATAGATATGAAACCATGCATAGCACCCATATCAAAAAGTACCAAAGACAAGACAAAAGATACTAGAATAGTACCTCTAACTGTAGAAGGTCCAGGATCCTGCTCCTGCTGGGTCTGTCACACTGCATATGCCTGCCCAGTGCCGTGGCCCTGCGACACAACCTGGATACCCTGAGTTGTCCCGCCCTGCTACCTCTGTGATCCTGGTGTCTGGCTACCATGACCACGACCACCATCTCGGCTTGTACGCCTTGACGTATTCCAGTTCCCTAACTGTTAAGAAGCCACGGGTCCTACTCTCGCACGCAGAGTCTGTACATAACCCCTCACACTATCCACTGGTAGAAATGCCCTACAAAAGCGCTGCAGATGACCCATATTGCCGTAAGCTCGGCACTCCACTGGGTCTCGTGGACACTGCGGTCTCTTGTACCCCACTCTACCACACTGGTAGCACCAGATCGGAACACCTGAAGAGACTGCCTGGATGGTACTTCCCCCCTGAGAGAAGTCCATCTATCTCTTCCTCTTTCTAGTAGAAATAGTACTAGTAATTGGTGTTGAACTACCATGTCCCACACCACTAGCTTCCCGCAGGTTCCTCTCAGAAATCAACGCCTGGTTTACAATAGCATGTACAGTAGGAAACCTGAAAACATTCACCAGCACTCGGATGTCATACCGAAGACCATCCTCAAAACTTCTGGCTCTCAGAGTCTCATCACCCACCACCACGGGTGCAAAACGCTGAAGTTCCTTAAAATGAGCAGAATAGTCCATCACCGACATGGCGCCCTACTGCAGATTCATGAACTCTCGAGCTCTATCTGCCCTTAGCGTCTCGGGAAAGAAATAGTCATAGAAGACTGCCGGAAAATCGTCCCACGCCATGTCCCTGGGATGCTCTATCTGGGTGGTAACATCCCACCACCTCTTAGTGGAATCATGCAGCATGTAAGTCGCGAGCTTGACCCTCCGCCCTGGAGGCGTCTCCAAGTGCCCGAAAATAGTCTCCATCAATCCTAGCCAAGACTCTGCAGCCTGTGGTCCACCATCCCCTGAAAACATAGGCGGATGCTACTGCTGAAAGATATGTGTCAGCTCAGCCATAGATGTGGCAGCATGTGGTGCTCCCTAAAGGGTCTATATGAACCGCAATAAGCCTTCACGGAACTGCACCTCCGCACCTGTGTCCGGTATAGCAGCTGGTGCCGCATCTGGCTCTGTTGGAGGATCTACTGGTAGCCCATGGCCCACCATCTCTGGAGTATAATCGTCGCCGCTCTCTTGGAGAACAACTCATGGTCATCTAGGCGGCATGACTCTACAAGGTCAAAAGCATGCCTCAGATTCAAGATTATTAAGACTGAAAGTGAAGGATCCACAAGGGATCAAGAGGAAGAAATCATTTCAAAATTTTCAAGACAAGATTACATGGCATGTACAATGACTACACGACGTGTACTTGACTTCCCTTCCCCTGCCCGGTTCCTTCTACACGGCTACGCCACATGGATTCCATTCAACAAAACTACACAGCGTGTATAATATCTACATGGCGTGTACGGTGTCATTTTCTAATTGCTCATGTCGTCTGTGACACGGTCGACTACTCGGCTTAACTCCACACGGTGTGTTACACCCGTACACGGCATGTAAAACACCCCATTTCCCAGCCACACGGCTAACTTCACACAGTCATTCCTCGGACAAGACTACACGGCGTGTCCCACAGGTACACGATGTGTCCAAGGAGAGGTTACACCGGCCCGTGTTGTTAGCTACATGGTCGAGTCCCCAGGTCACACTACACGGCATGTCTATTATTGACACGACATGTTCTGTCAAGGAGTTCACCGACCTGTGTTTTTAGTTACACAGCCGGACTCCGGGTCACACTACACGACGTGTCCATTCGGCACATAGCGTGTTTTACTCAAACCTTTCCCCACCCCGTGTCGCCGCCCATACTGTTTGTGACATGGGAAGAGACTACACGGCGTGTACTCAGGGTACACGGCGTGTACTCAAAAAGTTCGTTTTTCTTCCCGAACAGAAGAACACACACGACATGTATGAGGTCCTACATGGCATGTATTTTGGGTTTTCCGGACAGTATTCCTTAGAAACATCCCTGGAACCCAGAAAATTCTAAAAAAACCAACACCTAAGTGTCAAATTCCAATCCTTGAGGGCCCATACTCTCCACGAATCAAATTTTGACATCTTATCTATGTTATAACCAATAAACAATCAATGATCCACCAAATTCCGGTCAATGGGGGCCCATACTACCCAAAAACCAAAGTTTGGTGTCCATTCGATAAACAAGCTCAAACAAAAATACCATATCACAAGGCAGGTATTTATCAAGCAACTATTACAACAGCATGCTTAACTAGCACAACAACTATCACAACAACAAGAAAATTCTAATGCACCTACATGGCATGGAAATTATGCATGGAATGTGATATCTAGCTTGTGCATATATGATGCATGAGAAGGCAAAACCTCATCTCATCGGGTTGCAACTAAAGAGAACCCATAGATAAAATATAAACTGCACAATCTCAAAGTGCGTCACCCAACGGTGAAAACATATCGACTGTAAATTGAAAAATCAATAAAATTTCAATCACGAGGTAAATTGGATTTTCCCTGTACGTGGGTTAACTATGCACGAGCACAACTTATTACCAACTACCGTTCTGTCATATCCATGACTATAGCTCCAAATAGTAAGTCAAAGAAAAGAAACCACCTCCGATACCACTTTGTAACATCCTGGACCCAGGTGCCACGCAACGGGTGCCCCGAGCCCGGTTCACCACAAGACATCAAGAAAATTTCCCCAAATACCAAAGGCTACCGACTAGCAGTGAGGGTCCAGGTCTGATAGTGGGGAAAATATGCCCTCATTTGTCAAAGTGTAGCATAGTGGAATACAAAATAAAGCATACAACGAACAGTGGAAGCAGTAAACCATACACAACTGAAATAACAACAGTAGTGGATATAACCAACAGTAGGTAAATGATGATGCTACATGTCCCAAGTTCTATGAAAACAGTCAGAACAGGTTATACATCATTACGATACAACCAAACGCAGAGTAAAGCAAAACAAAGAAAAACGGCTGGCAATGGCATCGCGAGCCTTGGCTCGGTCCCATGCCATCCCATTCCTCAGCAGCAATCAAGTACCTGTATAGGGACTCTTTCCCCTATCTATAACTGTAGCAACGTAATCTATTTGGGCTGAAAAGCGTGGCCCAAACAGGGTGTGAGAAAGATATCCTAGTAGGCACCCACCAAAGGCACGTGCCCAACTGCGTGTAAGCATGCAACAACAGTGTGCAATAGTAAAAAACAATAAAGTAAGCAGTACTAAAAAGTAACTAAATTAACAATTAAATTTCCATTTTATTATTCACTTAATCCATTAAATTCAGTATTGTTCTGTGCTCAATAGCACTACGCCCTCTGGCCAACCAGTATCTCACCCTCAAGCTAATATAGTAAAACCATGCCCTCAGGCTATACAGAATCTCGCCCTCGGGCTATAAAAAATCTCTCCCTCAGGAATTGTAATAGAATTATCACCCTCAAGCATAATAAGTGTCACCCTCAGGCACAGAATTCAAGCCCTCAGGCATGAACGTTTTCCCTGAGGCAGAATAACGACAGCCCTCGGGCTAAAACAGTCACGCCCTCAGGCTAAAATAGTAACCACGCCCTCAGGCTAAATACAACAACTACCTTAGGCTAAATAGGTAACCGGGCCATACCCAACATATAAACATGAAATTTGATTAAAATCCCTCTCAAGGCAAAAGTAATGCATAATTTAAACAAGGCATACCCTCGGGTATCTTGTCCAATCAGTTAAACAGAGGAACGCACCCCTTGGGATGGTCCTGGATCCATGCAATGATCCCAACCAACATTTTAATATCATAATTAAATACCTAATCAATTCTAGGTGTTTAATATAGCAAAGACCATAGCCACAAGACACCCCAACATGGGTTCGTGGAACCAAAATGCACAAAACACACAACAGTTGGAAAACTAAACACCAAGCCACCTACCTTATTCTCCAACGAACGTTATACCCGAACACCGACTCTAGAAACGCCCAAGAATGGCATAGATATGACGAAGAACAAAACCCATTAAAACATAAATAACTTACGTTAGGAGAAGAATTGGCATGAACGGTACCCGGAGAGGAGAGGGCTCACTCGTGTGGTTCCAACGAGATCGTCTGAAGCAGAATTGGATTCCAGATGAACTCCTGGCGGATCTTCAAAGATCCAGCCTCCTCCTTTGGCTCCAAAACGGTTCAAGAGTGTCGTCTGACAAATGAGGAGGCTAATGCCTTTTTTAAGCCAAAAAAACAAAGTACATGGCGTGTACTTCTGAGTACAAGGAGTGTACTTCTTTCATTTAACTGTTCATTTGGCGGCACCACCACACTGTTCACCCATCGACCTGAGTACACGGTGTGTACTGTCGCCCAGCTGGTGGCGACTCCACCGCCTTACTGTTTAAGCCGGCCAACTGACAACGTGACATGTAATGTACCACTACACGACATGTAGTCGGTTCCTACACCCCTCGTTGCTGAAAAGGCTACATGCCCCGTGTACTCATCCCTACACGACCAAGAGTACACGGCGTGTAGTTTCGAAATTTAGCATTATTCCCGTTTTCCATATTTTCTCAAAAACACTTAAGGAAAAGGAAAAAGAAGAAGCCCGTACCTCAAAAATAAGAACTGGGTTCTTACACCAATATTAAAATTTTATACTCTTCTCTTTGTTGAGAATAAAAAATTTACATCTGAACACCTAGAAGTACTTGAGTGTAAAATTATTTACATAAAAAATATTATATTGATTTATCCATTTATTTATCATATAACATTAGTCTATTGACGATTTATACTGCTTCAAGAATAGATACTTTAAAATTTATTTTTTGGAAGAGACTTCTCTATCAGAATTGTTTGGTCAATGTTGTTGATTATAAGATTTATTATTTCAACTTCCCCATTTTTCTAGGGGTGTTCCAATGGAGGAAACATGATACTAAATTTCATGTTTATTAAAATATTCATTTGCTATATTATTGGTATATTTGGTCAAATATTCATTTCACAATTTCTGAATCCTCACACCAAGAATCTTTTCAACTCTTCTTTAATACAGGTTGATACATATGTACACCATGGTATTATCTGTGATAGGTATAATCCATTACCTCTTTTTGAAATCATCAACAAAGAACTCATAATACCATATTTAATATGTCAATTTGGGTGATATTAGCCCACAAAAATCCATCTGCACAAACTTAAGAAATCTTGATGCCTTCATCTATAATGTCTTGTAATACTTTCTAAAATTATTACCTTTTTTTATGTGAATCAAATATTTGAGTGTGATAAAATATGAGATGTGGAATATCACATAATACATTAATATTTTCCAAACACTAAAAAATGTTTGGATCAAATTTTCATGATGAATAATCAATATCCTACTCTCCTCCACTTTGGAAAACATAATAAGAATTCATCTCTGAAATGGCATAGATTTCTCTTTTTTATTCTTCTCTACAGAATAACTGAACTATCATTAGATTTTATAGTAAAAACCTTTTTATTGAAATCCAGCATATATCCATGGTCACACAATTAGTTAACACTAAGAATATTATGACTTAACCCATAAACCAAGAGAACATGATCCTACCTTAGATATTTTCATCCAATATTGGTCTTTCTTGAACTAAGAATCATAATACCATCATTGTTCCCAAAATATACTACAAAATAATTTTTGGGATTTAAATTTAAAATTATGACTTTAATTCAAGTCTTATGTAAAGCATATCATTATTCCAATATCCATGAGTTATTCTTGTCTATTTCCCATATGTAAATCTCAAAAAAAAGTATCCTTCATTGAACAATCTTTATCACCATTTTTGGTCATGAATGTACCAACCCAATAGATTGATCCATGAAATCTTCTTATTCTTTGAAATTTGAAAAACAAATTACGTTTTAATGATTTGGGATGATGTTTTCATAATTTTCATTATTACACTTTGATAAATTCTTTATGACATTTATTGCAACTTTGAGGTGAAATTTATTATATTATGCTCTAATACTTTTCAAATAAGTATACATTAAAAGGAAAATAATGATTAGAAATTATGATATCCTACTTTGATTGACAATGACCCTGGAAGGACGTTTTACAAATAGAGAACACATTGTATGTGTGTACCAATTTTATACATTAAAAACATTTATCTCATGATTTAATATAATTATCCTTGGACATATGTTTTTTTTCTTTTCGAGTTTCATAATTGTATTTTTGTTTAAGGATTCAGTGCTTGTAGTTTTGAAACAACCCTAAATCTCTTGATCTCTTTAACATGCTTCACCATAGATTTACCGTTATCTTTGAACCACTAAACTTGAGTAATTGTTTTTAATTATTCATTATAATTATTTTTATCATGACTTGACGATGATACCTTTGATTTATCTATCATCAACCTAGGTCTAAATAATAGTTTATTTTCTTCAAACTTTTGACACCAATTCATAACTTATTTGTATATATCCTTAATTTTTTAAAAGCTTTAATTGATATTTTCTTCCAAACCAACTATGATTCAAAATATTTATTCAACATTATGCTTCATTTTATCTTCAATTCCAAAATTTTGTTAAATTAATGATTTTAGTTTTTCATTCTTAGATATCATCTCTAACTTGTCTTCTTCATTTCATTGCATGGGGATCTTGGAATCATACACCACTATATTTCCCTTCATAGTCTTTTAGATCCAAACATATAGTTATTAAATAGATGCCTCATATTATACCTTTTAATCAAAGCTTCCATAAAATTATTTATTCTCAGAATCAATATCATCATCTCTTGGATTATTTTAAATAGCCCTAAACACACCTTTATTATTTAATTTTTTAACTTCGTATACTTTAATTTTTCCATAATTATCTTCTTATTTAGAAAGGGAAATTTTTTATTTTAGGGACCTACTTGGAAAATTATTTATACCCTGTTTTTTCATCTTCTTGCATTGGTTGTAATTAATATCATATTGTTGATAGTTTTGGGAAATTTAACATCAAGGTGTCCCACCTTTCCACATTAGAAGGAAGAAAACTTATTCTTTATCTACTAATATTAGAGGAATTGAATGAAATATCCTCATTAACTATTTAAAGTGATGTATTATACATGATTTAGGTATTCTTTATAAAATTAACTACAACTATTTGGTACATTACTTTGTTCATGAATCATTGTATTCATTTCTCATCTCATGATCCACCAGATTACTATAAAAACTATTGAGTGAAATGTCATTCGGATCATTGTATTCCAGATCAAAATGTTTTTCATTGAAAAAAGAATGGGCTATTCTCCTGATACTATTCATGATATTCTCATGTTAGAGATATTCATAGAGGCCTGATATATCTTAAATAAGAATATTTAGATGTTCAAAAAAAGGAATAAACAATCTAATTTTAATTCATCCTCATATATTAATAGTTTTTTCACAAAACATACTGCTTTTCATATCAATCCCTAGAATATCCTTCATAAATATTAAGAATATTTTACCCTATAACATCAATGGTTTTTCATGACACTACATTTATAAAAATGGTTTTTGGAAGAGAAATTACCATGGCTATAGATTTGGCATCTGCATCCAATTTTCAATTATCTCTCTCTATTAAGTCTCCACTCTATATCATAAGTGATTCTATAAATGGATGTTTTTTAAACATTATTTCCCAAATATATGAAGCAATGTTGCATCCAGATTATCAATTATTGTAAATTTATTTAATGAAAATTTATGTTACCATTATTATTGGAATTTTTTATCAAGCTTCCAAGAGGGAAAAACCCCCTTTGATTACACTTTTTAGATTCTTATAGAGAATTAAAATTTGAGGTATAGGGTGAATTGATTTATGAAAGATAAAATAAATATTCATTGAATGAGTATCTTGTTCTCTACCATTTAGAAAAACTATATTTATATCTATATTTCATATCAATGACTGATGAAAGTGGTGAATGACATGAGATATTTTACTTGTTTCATAGTACTAGGCTATGTACATAGAGAATTCATGGAAACTTAAATGCTGACCAAATAAAATAAAAGATTAATGCTTTACAAGAACAATTTTGGAGTGATATCACGAACCCTCCATGGTCATTACCATTATATTTCTTCAATAAGTAACTCACTACTACTCATGTTGATACATTTTTTCTCCACATAAATATGTTTGATACATAATCCATAAATAGTGTTTCGGTTCAAAACACAATAATTGAAAGAAACTACTAGAAGGAAATAGTCTTTGACATTCATACTTAGAGATGAGATCAGGAATAATCCCTTATTCTTATTCCCTTTTGATTCTTCAAAAATGGTCATCAGATATATATGTCTACCCTTGGAACTTATTAGCCTTATTTAATCCCCTACATGATTTTTGTGGCCTTAAAACATTTAATTAACCAATTAAAGGCCTCAAAAATGACTTCAAACTGTCTACTATGTGGTGGATACAATTTCTCTAAAATTCAAGAGTTCACAGCACAAGTTTTTTTGACCTATAAATTTGAACACCAAAATAGATTGCACCATGATCTAGTGTGAATAATATGGTTTTTTACTTGCTACACCCAACACCATATATGCATCATCTCACTAAATATGTTACGCATAGTTTCAAATAATCTATACCATAGACACTGAAATGGCCATAAATAGGCTTCTTGTGGATCATAAGAGCATGGAAATAACATCATGATTTTTGAAGTGGCATGGTCTATACCATTTTTCCGTTTTACACTGTAGGTATTCATGTTGACCATGAAAACCTCAAAAATGGATATGGTACCCTACATATCCTTTTTAGATTGGAACACTAAAATAAAACAATGGGGACCACCACGGGAGTGGTCTCTTTTGGGTTTCCCATTTTGGAAATATTCATTCATATCACACCCAAGAATATGGGTGTGTTCGTCCTTGAAAAAACATTAACTTCACAATGCCAATTGACTAGGGTGTAGTCCTAGTTATGGTAAGGATCTGGTTCACTAAACATGGACACCACTATTAATTGATTCCTTGAAAATCATCCTATATATATATTTTCAACAAACATAAGCCAAAAAACCTTTTGAGGTATATTTTATACCAATTATGGTCATCTAGAGAGTACTGATAACCTCAATAATACATTAGAGACCACAATAACATTACAAATTATTGATATTTCATAGACTAGAGATCCATCAGAGCCTTCTAATAATACCTTCTCAATAATGTGTGTTTAATTCAAATAAATTTTCTAAAAATAATATATTTTCTTTCTAAAATGTATTAATTTTAAAAAAAACTATTTTATTCTTTGAGTGATTTTTCTACTACCATTAGTCTGTGTGGGAATACTCACATGCATGAAGTATGGATCCTCCATACATAAGTCTTTTTTGAGTACAAAAAAGATAATCAAATGATTAGTAAACCTGGGAGAGAATGTAGAAGACTTATAGAAACAATTTTTAAATATAGTGAAACAAGTCTACTAGATGCATATTATAGATAGAATTAAGGATAATGAATAGTAGTAAACATGGGTAAGAAAATTTATTAGATTAAATTTTATATTATAATATAATTTATATGAATTGATATCTTGGTATAAGATTCATGGTAATTTTCCTAACAGTGATATTGTGAGGGCCGCATGAAAGATAAGAATAAGTGAGCTATAAAGAGAATATAATGAAATGTTATATAATTTTCAAGTTCATATATTAAACATATATTTATAGGATATGTTAATAATGAATGATTTTTCAATCACACATTATTGAGATAATATTTCATATTGGAAGAGTGACATGTTTAGTGTATTATTGTAATTTAAATGTTTTGTTGGAAGAAATTATGGGTTCTATTAACAATTCCATTATTAAACTAATATTTTATTTTACATGATTTGTCAAAAAGAAAACAAATTGGTTTATTAAATAATTACACACTTTGGGATGAATGACCATGATGGAATATGAGACAAATAAGGTATTTTTTTAAATAAAACAATAAATGATTACATTGTTTATGATTTAAAGAATAAGTAAAATAATGTTGCAACATTATTTTTTTTATTATGTTTTAATCATTTAAAAAATTATTTGATATTATTTTTTATTTGAATTGACTTATGTAGCGAGCAGTGATGAACATTGAAGGGAATATACCACAATAAAAACTATTTTTCTCAAGAATAAACAAGAAAAATGTGAGTATTGTTTATTATTGGATGAAATAAATGATTATAATATTTATATATTCCATTTATTTCTAAAACTTTTTCCCTACAAATGTATACATTTTATAATTTCTACAATATTCTATATAGTATCCTCCAAATTATTAATATGAAAAATTTATCTCTATAGACCATTTTCTATAGGTATTTGGTGAGGAAACCCATAGAAGAGTCTATTATTATCTTGAGAAGTATATACTCCCTACTGGGTGTTTTACAATTTAATATAATCAAAAAAAATCTTCTATTATCAATAAAAAACTATAAGAGGCCTTCATATAAGCATTATAGGAAACAAATGAGCAGTCTGAAAGAAAATCTTTGGAAAAATTTCCAATAAGAAGTTCATGAATGAAATAATGGATATTGTTCTTTCACTTAAACTAGATTATGATGTAGTTTTTTATATAACTATATTGAATATGTACTCATTTTATGTTACTTTAGGTGATAATGGTTAAAATACTAGTGATAATCGAGGTAATGACCTTCTAGGTATCAACAATAATGATGTTATTCCATACAATGATTCATTCGATGAATTTCTAGATGATCAGGATGGTTGTGATCCCTTAATGATTGTGGTTAGGAAAATAAGTATTTTATGGAGTGATATATTTATCTTGACTATTTTTAACATCATTTTAATGGTGTTTCCAACTTTTAGGATTCTATTTTACGAAATTAAACTAATTTTATATATGTATTATCATTATATTTTTAAATTATTAACTATTGCAAAGAGAAATATATAATATATCTTATTTTGAATGCATATTTTGATTTGGTAAATAGGTATTCTTTTAAGATGTCACATATTTTTTTTGTAGGATATTTGGTGGTGGGATAGGTGCATGTTAGTTACTTAATGGAGGGGAAAATACCAATAGTTTTCAAATATAGTGGGTATATATCCAATCCTAAGGGCTTTATACCAACTATTCCTTTGAACAGTTTGTAATTATATTTCCCAATATTATAAAACCTAATAGTTTAAGGAACTATTAGTATAGGTTATACCAATCATTCAATGTGTTTAGTGTAGATTGAATTTATAGTAGTTAAATTTTTGATAAGAGTGAACAAAAGTCAAAAGGACTGTTAAATGAAATTGGATAGTTAATTATGGGATTATAGACCAAAACCTAATAAACCATATGGGAATTATACATTTAGGTTGGTTTATGGGAATCCATTACACCTCCCAATAGAGATCAACCACCGATCATTGTGGTATGTCAAGGCATTGAACTGGGGAGAAGATTTTTCAAGAAAGAAGAGTTTATTGGAACTAGATGAACATGAAGTGATTTGTGGGATACTTATGAAAATAAAAATACATCTATAATGAAAATATATAAATATGGAATGACTAACACATCTAAATAAAATATTTTCACATGATATATATGGTTTTTTTGATTGATTCATATTAGAAATTATTTCTAAAAAAGCTGCATTCAATATGGGTATGTCCATTCATGATTAAAAAAGTGTCCCTTTACCAAGTTATATACATTACAAGAGGATGAAGATCCACATTTTAATGTTAATGGACACCATATAAATCTATAAAATGATAAAACAATGGTGGGGGGTATCCTTTTTCTTGAATTTGACTAAGAAGAATGGTATGTGGAGGTTTTTAATTTAAATAATGTTTTGAGTGGGAGGACACTCGAATAGGTTCTCATTTTCAATAGTGAATTTTTAATTTTAAAATTTTAGAATATATTTTCTTAGAGTCTAAATTCAATCCATGATCTCTAAATTGTTATTTAGACATTCCCATTTGGAATCTTGAACCTCTCTAGAATATATAAGAAATTAGACTAAGGTAATGGTAGTGAATATTAAATCTTGTGAATCATTTTTGAGGAGGAAACAGTCTTTCATACCATAGTTAGTGATCCATTACATAGAGGTTAAGTCGAGGAATGATACAAAAATATTTCATTTCGAGAAACATTAGTAATCTATGGAACATCCCCTTCACTAGGCCAAATATTTCTAGTGGAAATGAAAGAGAAAGTTTAGTCACACTAGGGAATATGAATCATCCACTATGTATATTACATGCCATAATTCAATATTCAGATTTATTAATAAATAATAATGGTTGGAATCTTAAATACTCTCTAAATAATTGATCATACATAGGATTTGAGACTTAAATGGAGAATTATGAGGTGAAAAGGTTCAAAGCCTTCTTACATGCTCTATAATTTGATCAGGGAAGCAAGAATAAATAAATGGGATCTCTGGATGATTTTCTTTTCCATACTATCGATATTGAGCCATGTCATGAGGTGTAATCTTTGAAGAGAATGGAATATAAGAACCACATCATAACATAATATGACATGGAATAAGGAAGTTTATAGTTGAAATTATGAAATTTCAAATTATCTAATCCCACAAAAATACATAATTCCACATCATAATGAGATATAGGGAATATAAAAATACAGTCAAGCCTTGATTCCACATAATAATCCTATGCCTCCCCTTATCTAGGTCTTTCAATGATTAGTTATCAAAGAAACCTTTGATCATTTAGTAGCCTCTTGGAATTGGTAAGGGGACTCTTAATCTCCATTATTACTCCTTTATATCCATTTATAATAGGTTCGAACCCTTCTCCTTCCCATTTCCCAAATTCATCACTCCATCCTTTACTTTACCAAATACCTTCCAATTTCCCAAATGACCACCAAAACACCTTCATAAATACTTTTCATAAACTTTTAACCATATAACAATCCTTCTATCATGGTACAAGTCAATAATGGAACATCACTGACCTTTCTTTGACACCTCTCCATAAAATTATTGTAAAGACCCGTACAATTCAAGGGAAAGTTTTTTTAATTTTCCTTGGAATTTTAAAAGAATGCAGTTTCTGACGGCACCTGATTTCGAGGCCTGGTGTGCCCGGAATCAATTTCGGAAGTTTAGCTTGGGTACGTTCAGTAAACGAACGAGTGGGTTTTCCTAACTTTTGAACTGGTTCTCGGAATCGAATTCTGAGGGCACCAATTGAATCGCATCCCTGATAATTTCTTAAGAACACCTTTTCGGGAGTTGGGTTCACTCGGGTGAGGTTTTAATTAATTTGGATAACTATAGAATAAAATAAAATATTGTGCAACAGATTTTATTTTTATTCTAATTATTGTTAACCTAGTCATGGTGGTTGATATCCTAACTCTTAGGTAGGATATTACTGAGGTGGGGCCCACACGAGCCCCACACCTTTATTTCCTTTTTACCTCCCATGTGCATTTAATATGGTAACTCACCCGCACCCCCATCATAAAGGCCAAGTAAACTCTCATGTTTAATTGAATTATTAAACACCTCACTAATTGGTCAACGCATGTTAATTAAACCGTGTATTAATTTTTAATTTCAATTAAGGTTTGGCTTGAGAAATAAAATAAGGCAACGCCTTATTTATTTGTTGTTGTTTCGTTGTGCGAGAGGAATTGAAATGTTTTGCTCAAGCCTTCGAATCTTCACCTTCTTCGTTGGAGAACGCGAAGAACGAAGAAGAACGTCAGCCTCTAACGAAAGACAATGAAAACGCTAGTTCCCCGGAGATTGACGATGCCAAGCCGTGTACCACGACGCGGACGATCCTCTTCTCCGCGACACCGTGCACCGCGACGCCAATGACGCTTACGGAGCCTTCATCCACGACGTCTTTTTTCCCGAGACGAACCTTCATTCAACAACGCTTGACGTAGTGGGTTTGGTTTAATTTAATTTATGTGGATTATATCCTCGGAATATAATTAAATTGTTGGAAGTCGTTTGAACCACTAACGCGGTGGGTGCGGACCAACGAACCAGTCCAAACCCACCGTTTCTCGGTTCTTTATGCGCGGAATGTTGGGCGGTGATGAAACGGGACCGTTGAGGTGATTCAAAGACTCCGTAAATTTTTTCTTTGATGGTGGATCAACGAGTGTTGATGGAACGGGCCGCAGATGCGGTTTGATGTTTCCGAAGTAAAGTACGGGGCCCGAGATGAACACCGGAGCAGAAGGAATTGAAAACGGACCACCGGAGCAACTCCGGTGGCCCGCAGACTTCACCGGCGGCACGGGTCGCCGACGGCTGGTACCGGTCGGCCGCCCGGAGGCAGCGGCGTCCCGGCGCGCCACCAGGAGGGACGGCTGCGGCTGAGGCCGTGGCGACAGGCGTCTGGTCCCGTGGTCACGCGAGACCAAGGGGGGACGCGGTGCTAGGCCGCGTCCGCTTGCAAGGAGCGCCCCCCACGCGGGGGTCGTGGCGTCAATAAAGGGGGGAAGCCACCCCCTTTGTGCGGCTACTCGGCCAGCACCGAGTCGACCCCGCTCGGTAGCGTCGAGATGCCCCGGGACGGACTGGCCGCCCCGGGCCGGGCTGCCCCGGCCGGGCCTGGCCGTGCCCACCGTGCTGGGCCATCCCTTAATGGCCCAGACCCAGACCCTGTTCAGGTTGACCAGGTTTGGGCCAACCCAGGGGGGGTTGGGCCGGGTCAGACCGGGCCCAGACCCCCCATTTTCAGACCACTTTCGGTCTTTTGCCCATATCTTGGGCTACAGAACTCCGATCGATGCACCGTCAGTTGCGATGTGATCCTTGGATCGAGGCAGTTGTTTTGGTATATTAACCTGAATGTTTCATAACACTTTGGGTATGGACGGGTTGGTTAGAACACAAAACCAACCGGGCCCTCGGAGCGAAAATGCTTATAACAAGAGCTCTGGATGTCCGATTGACGTGTCGTCAACATTGTTGGATTCCTCTTTGTGAGATGGAACTTTTGGATTACTACAGTCAAGGTTTGGATGCAGTTGGAGTGCGTTCATGTTGGTTTTGACTTAAAAACCAACGGGACCCATGGAACGAAAAAGCCAAATAACTCTCAGACCGGGCGTCTGATTGACGTGTCGTCTGTCACGTTGAGTTCCTCCTATCGAGATGGAAATTTGGGATAAATCAACTCTTGAATACATTTCAGTTGATGTATCGACCCCTTGGCTTGTGGAGCGAACCATCCTCGAAATGAGCATGCTGTGTGTGGGAACCCTAGAGCTGGTTGCGACTATGACGACCGGACTAAAATCCTATGTGGGTTCGACGATGAAGAATACTGAAATGAAATCTTATGTGGGTTCGGCAGCGATTAAGACTGCATTGAAATCCTATGTGGGTTCTGAAGTGATGAAGACCGTACTGAAATCCTATGTGGGTTCAACGGAGATGAAGACTACACTAAAATCCTATGTGGGTTCGGCAGCGATGAAGACCGTACTGAAATCCTATGTGGGTTTGACGGAGATGAAGACTGCACTGAAATCCTAAGTGGGATCAACAACGATGAAGACCGTACTGAAATCCTATGTGGGCTTGACGGCAATGACTACTATGCATGTATCCTACGTGGGTCTGGCAGTGTCTGACTCTGTTCATGCTATCCTATGTGGGTCTGGTAGAGTAGCTGGTTTAGTATCCTTTGTGGGTCCCAGCTTAGATGAATCAGTGTCTATATCTAATCATCTCTATCACCGAAGAGGTATACCTGTGTGAGCTGAGTCTTGACTTTCAATCATTATCTTCAATATGATTGACTTGTTTTCCTTTTTGGATTGGGTTGTACTATCCTGTGTGGACGTGATCGAACATGGGCTCGGGCGTTGGAGCCGAACTGGAATTGATGACTTAGGTATATATATGGGCATATACCTAAGTAGTGTTGGTTGTTACTTCGTGATTGTATCTTTCTTTTGTGGATTATCCTTTGTGAATTCTGGGAGAACTTTGGGGGTCTCGAGGTCCCTACTGAGTAGCGTATACTCACCCCTTCAAGGGATATGCCCGCACTACGTTGTGTTGGATGCAGAAGACGGATACCACTGATCGTGGTAGAGGCTAGTGGAGTAGTTGGTACCTGAAGGTGGACCACTGGGCGGGACGTACACGGAGCAGATAGCTGGACCCGAGGAGCTGAGGCGGTTATATGTACCCACCCTTCAGGTGGGACTTCCAGTGGATGGCTTGACGTTGATACTTTACTTTCAGTTGTTGTACTCTCTTTCTAGTTTCACTTTACTTTTAGTTTGGGTTTGTATTCTGGCCCATTTACTTTCCACACTTACTAGTACTCAGTTAACTTAGTGTTTACTTCTGTTGGCTTACTCTGTGGTTTTTGTTTACTTATAAAGGCAATTCCTTCCCCTTTTTGTCGGGATTTACGCCTTGGTACTAGTCTCCAGCCCCTAGCCTATGGGAGGCGGGCTTGGGGTAGTCACAGCACAGGTCCCCGAGGACGGGTCATGACAAATTGGTATCAGAGGAGTTCGGTTCTACCGCAGAACTCGGGACTCTAATATTTTCTTCTATGTGAAGCAATAGTGTTAATGGTATTGATTGTGGTTATCAGTCCAGGGAGTCCAGTGTTGGTGCGGTGGCCGACGTATTTGTACACCAGGACCCTACGTTCTGATTTCTGACTCAATGCACGAAAACATTGATTGCATGTGTGTTTCGAATGTTTTCTTTGTGATTACTTTGTGTCAGCTCACCAGGTATACTGTTTGACCGTGGCGCACATGTTTCTTTTTAGGATGGCCCCACGATGGCTGCCAGCTAGGGTTCCGAGCGTTGTGCGAGACGACAACCCACTGAGCGATGAGGCCTTGGTGCAGGGCCTTTTGATAGCAGAGGCACCGGCGGTACCTCTACCCGCCAAGCCACCGAAACTACCAGCACTAGCCGCTGATAGTGCATGTCGCCTTAGTGCGCTGCATGAGTTTCAGTGTCAAAGACCGCCCAGGATCCATGGAGAGACGGACCCTCAGGCAGCTGAGGATTGGCTGGAGGCGGTTGTGCGAGTTTTTAGGTTAGTGGGGACACCAGCTGACCTCATGGTGATCCTCACACCGTGCCTCCTGCACACGGTAGTAGGCAGATGGTGGAGCATGATGCTCCAGGTGCACAACGAGGTATCACTCATCTGGACGGACTTTGAGAGCCTCTTCCGCTCGGAGTTCATCCCAGCCACCCTCCGTGCGGTGTGCATCCAGGAGCTTCTACAGCTGCAGCAGGGCAGCATGACGGTCGCCCAGTACTCGGCGAGATTTACCGATCTCTCGCACTATTCGACAGACATGGTACGAGACCCATTCTTCCGGACCCGCACATTCGAGCAGGGACTAAGGCATGAGATCAGGGCATCAATGATCTCCCTCAGCATTCTGACACAGGCAAGAGTACCGGAGAAAGCTCTTCTCATATAGATCTTTCTTGCAGAGCCTACGCCAGTAGGGAGATCTACCGCAGGGCGGCATGTAGCAGAGTCTTCTGCAAATGGAAGTTGACGGATGTCACAGGGGTCCAGGAGGACCTGACCATCAGGAAGACGACCTCAGGACACTGGCTCAGAGGTGTGGGGCACAGGGTGAAAAGCCCGCCTTCTGAGGAGCAGGCAGTGCTACGCATGCGGCGGGCCGGGCCACATGGCCAATAACCACCCAACTCGCCATACAGAGGAGCAGCAGATGGTTGAAGGGCCACCCATGCAGAGGTAGAGGGTCGATCGTGGCAGTCTGCCGAGAGCAGGCGGACGAGGCAGGGGAGCTGGCCGAGCAGCAGGTGGTGGGTGATGCTTTGAGGCTCTACCACCACCACCACTAGGAGGTACACCCCGACCATAGGGAGATGGTGGTCAGAGATAGGCTCAGCTTCAGGTAGTAGAGGCCTATGACCACGACATGCCAGAGATGATTCGAGGTACGATCTATGTCTACTCCACCCTTGCTGCAGTTTTTATAGACACCGGAGCGAGTCATTCCATTATTGTCGTTGCCCTTGTTCGGAGCTCGGAGATTCTAACGGAGCTGTTGGCTCGATCGTTGCGACTAGAGACTCCTACGGGAGTAGACATAACGATTACACAATGGTTCCAGTAGTGTAAGCTTACTCTAGGAGGCGAGAGCTTCGGCTGGGATCTTCTTGTAGCGGCGTCAAGGCCTTACGATGTCATCTTGGGCATGGATTGGTTGTCCACAGTCCATGCCCAGATCGACTGTATTAGGTGCAAGGTGCGGTGTGTATGCACCGATGGGAGCAGGTTCACCTTCACCAGCAAGAAGGGAGCCTTTGCAGCACAGGATGGACTCTCGCAGAGGAGTGGACAGCCCATCACTACTAAGTTGGCTAGCCTAATCCTAGGAGCAGTTGACGTGCAGAGTCCAAGTTTTCCAATAGTGGTGGATCAGTATGAGGATGTTTTCCCTGACAACGTTCCAGGACTACCTCACTGTTCCCAAAATAGACTACAACATCATTTTTGGGATTTAAATTGAAAATTATGACTTTAATTCGGGTCTTATGTAAATCATATCATTATTCCAATATCCATGATTTATTCTTGTCTATTTCCCATATGTAAATCTCAAACAAAGTATCCTTCATTGAATTATCTTTTATCACCCTTTTTGGTGATGAATGTACCTACCCAATAGATTGATCCATGAAATCTTCTTATTCTTTGAAATTTGAAAAAAAAATTAAGTTTTAATGATTTGGGATGATGATTTCATCATTTTCATTATTACACTTTGATGAATTCTTGATGACATTTATTGCATCTTTTATGTGAAATTTATTTTATTATGCTCTAATACATTACAAATAAGTATACATTAAAAGGAAAATAATGATTAGAAATTATGATATCCTGCTTTGATTGACAATGACCCTGAAAGGACCATTTACAAATAGAGAACACATATTATGTGTGTCCCAATTTTATAAATTAAAAACATCTATCTCATGATTTAATATAATTATCCTTTGACATATTTTTTTTCTTTCCGAGTGTCATAATTGTATTTTTTTTGAGGAGTCAGTGCTTGTAGTTTTGAAAAAAATCCTAAATATCTTGATCTCTTTAACATGATTCACCATGGATTTACCGTTATCTTTGAACCACTAAACTTGAGTAATTTTTTTAAATTATTCTTTATAATTGTTTTTATCATGACTTGATGATAATACCTTTGATTTCCCTGTCATCAACCTGGGTCTAAATAATAGTTTATTTTCTTTAAACTTTTGACACCAATTCATATCTTATTTGTATATATCCTTAATTTTTTAATGTTTTAATTGATATTTTCTTCCAAACCAACTATGATTCAAGATTTTTATTCAACTTTATGCTTCATTTTATCTTTATTTCCAAAATTTCATAAAATTAAAGATTTTAGTTTTTTAATCTTAGATATCATCTCTAACTTTTATTCTTTGTTTCTTTGCATGGGGATTTTGGAATCAAGCACCACTATATTTCCCTTCATATTCTTTTAGATCCGAACATATAGTTATTAAATGGATGCCTCATATTATACCTATTAATCAAAGCTTCCATAAAATTATTTATTCTCAAAATCACTATCATCATCTCTTGGATTATTTTAAATAGCCCTAACCGTGCCTTTATTATTTAATTTTTTAACTTCTTATACTTTAATTTTTCCATAATTATCTTCTTCTTTAGAAAGGGAAATTTTTTATTTTAGGGACCTACTTTGAAAATTATTTATACCCTATTTTTTCATCTTCTTACATTGGTTGTAATTAATATCATATTTTTGATAGTTTTGGGGAATTTAACATCAATTTGTCATACCTTTCCACATTAGAAGGAAGGAAACAAAATCTTTATCTACTAATATTAGAGGAATTGAATGATATATCCTCATTAACTATTTAAACCGATTTACTATACATTATTTAAGTATTCTTTATATAATTAACTACAACTTTTTGGAACTTTCCTTTGTTCATGAATCATTGTATTCATTTCTCAACTCATAATCCACCAGTTTACTATAAAAACTATTGAGTGAAATTTCATTCGGATCATTGTATTCTAGATCAAAATTTTTTTCATTGAAAAAATAATGGGCTACTCTCATCATACTATTCATGATATTCTCATGTTAGAGATATTCATAGAGTCCTGATATATCTTAAAGAAGAATATTTAGATGATCAAAAAATTAATAAACCATCTAATTTAAATTCATCCTCATATATTAATAGTTTTTTCACAAAACCTACTACTTTTCATATCAATCCCTAGAATATCCTTCATAAATATTAAGAATATTTTACCCTATAACATCAACGGTTTTTCCAGACTCTACATTTATAAAAATGGTATTTTGAAGAGAAATAACCAAGGCTATAGATTTGGCATCTGCATCCAATTTTCGATTATCTATCTCTATTAAGTCTCCACTCTATATCATAAGTGATTCTATAAATAATTGTTTTTTAAAAATTATTTCCCAAATATATGAAGCAATGTTGCATCTGGAATTTCAATTATTGAAAATTTATTTATTGAAAAATTGGGTTACCATTATTATTGGAATTTTTTATCACACTTCCAAGAGGGGGAAAACACCCCTTTTATAACACTTTTTAGATTCTTATAGACAATAAAAATTTGTGGGATAAGGTGAATTGGTTTATGAAAGATAAATTAAATTTTCATTGAATGAGTATCTTGTTATCTACCATTTAGAAAAACGATGTTTATATCTATATTTCATATCAAAGACTGATGAAAGAGGTGAATGACATAATATATTTTACTTGTTTCACAGTATTGGGCTATGCACATATAGAATTCATGGAAATTTAAATGCTAACCAAATTAACTAAAAGATTAATGCTTTACGAGAACAATTTTCGAGTGATATCATGAACCCTCCTTGGTCATTACCATTATATTTCTTCCATAAGGAACTCACTACTACTCATGATGATAAACTTTTTCTCCACATGAATATGTTGGATACATAATCCATAAATTGAGTTTCTATTCAAAACACAGTAATTGAATGAAACTACTAGAAGGAAATATTCTTTGACCTTCAAACTTAGAGATGAGATCTGGAATAATACCTTATTCTTATCCCCTTTTGATTCTTCAAAAATGGTCATCAAATATATATGTCTACCCTTGGAACTTATTCCCCTTATTTATTCCCCTACATGATGTGTTTGGCCTTAAAACATTGAATTAACTGATTAATGGCCTCAAAAATGACTTCAAACTATCTACTAAGTGGTGGATACAATTTCTCTAAAATTCAAGAGTTCACGGCACATGTTTTTTAGACCTATAAATTTGAACACCAAAATATAATGTACCATGATCTAGTCTAAATAATATGGTTTTTTACTTGCCACACCCAACACCAAATATGTATCATCTCGCTAAATATATTATTCATAGTTTCCAATAATCGATACCGTGGACACTGAAATGGCCATAATTAGGCTTCTTGTGGATCATAGGTGCATGGAAATAACATCATGATTTTTGAAGTGGCATGGTCTATACCAGTTTTCTGTTTTACACTATAGGTATTCATGGTGACCATGGAAACCTCAAAATTGGATATTGTACCCGACATATCCTTTTTATATAGGAACACTAAAATTAAACAATGGGGACCACCATGGGAGTGGTCCCTTTTGGGTTTCCCATTTTGGAAAAAAAAATTCATAGCACACCCAAGAATATGGGTGTGGTCATCCATGAAAAAACATTACCTTCACAATGCCAATTGACTAGTGTGCAGTCCTAGTCATGGTAATGATCTGGATCACTAAACATGGACACCACTATTAATTGATTCCCTGAAAATCATCCTCTATCTATATTTTCAACAAACATAAGCTAAAAAACCTCTTGAGGTATTTTTTATACTCATTCTGGTCATCTAGAGAGTACTGATCATCTCAAGAATACATTAGAGACCACAATAACATTACAAGTTATTGATATTTAATAGAATAGAGATCCATCAGATCCTTCTAATAATCCTTTCTCAAGAATGTGTGTTTAATTCAAATAAATTTTGTAACAATAATATATTTTATTTCAAAAATGAATTAATTTTAAAAAAACTCTTTTATTTTTTTGAGTGATTTTTATACTACCATTAGTTTTCGTGGGAATACTCACATGCATTAAGTATGGATCCACCATACATAGGTCTTTTTTGAGTACAAAAAAGATAATCAAATGATTAGTAAACCTGGGAGAGAATGTAGAAGACTTATAGAAACAATTTCTAAATATAGTGAAACAAGTCTACTAGATACATATTATAGATAAAATCAAGAATAATGAATAGTAGTAAATATGGGTAAGATAATTTATTAGATTAAATTTTATATTATAATTTTATTTATATGAATTGATATCTTGGTAGAAGTTTCATGGTAATTTTCCTAATAGTGAAGTTGTGAGGTCCGCATGAAAGATAAGAATAAGTGAGATATAATGTGCATATAATGAAATGTTATATAATTTTCAGGTTCATATTTTTAACATATATTTATAGGATAAGATAATAATGAATGATTTTACAATCACACATTACTGAGATAAGATTTCCTATTAGAAGAGTGACCTGTTTATTGTATTATTGTAATTTAAATGTTTTGTTGGAAAACATTATGGTTTTTATTAACAATTAAATTATTAAACTAATATTTTCTTTTACATGATTCATCAAAAAGAAAAATAAATTGGGTTATGAAATAATTCCACACTTTGGGATGAATGAACATGATGGAATATGAGACAAACAGGGTATTGTTTTAAATAAAACAATAAATGATTACATTATTTATGATTTAAAGAATAAGTAAAATAATGTTGCAACTTTAGTTTTTTTGTTTATGTTTTGATCATTTAAAAAATTATTTGATATTATTTTTTATTTGAATTGACTTATGTAGCGAGCGGTGATGAACATTGAAGGGAATATATGATAATAATAACTATTTTTCTCAAGAATAAACAATAAAATGTGAGTATTGTTTATTATTGGATGAAAGAAATGATTATAATATTTATATATTCCATTTATTTTTAAAATTTATTCCCTACAAATGTATATATTTTATAATTTCAACAATATTCTCTATAGGATCCTCCAAATTAGTAACATGAAAAATTTATCTCTAAGGACCATTTTACATAGGTATTTGGTGAGGAAACCCATGAGAGACTCTATTATTAGCTTGAGAAGAATATCCTGCCTACTAGGTGTTTTCCAATTTAATATAATCAAAAAAACATCTTCTATTATCCATAAAAACTATAATAGGCCTTCATGTAAGTATTATAGGAAACAAATGAGCAGTTCGAAAGAAAAACTGTGGAACATTTGCCAATAAGAAGTTCATGAATGAAATAATGGATATTGTTCTTTCACTTAAACTGGATTATGATGTAGTTTTTTATATAACTATATTAAATATGTACTCATTTTTTGTTACTTAAGGTGATAATGGTGAAAATCCTAGTGATGATCGAGGTAATGACCTTCTAGGTGTCAACATTAATGATGTTATTCCATACAATGATTAATTCGATGAATTTCTAGATGATCATGATGGTTGTTATCCCTTAATGACTGTGGTTAGGAAAATAAGTATTTTATGGAGTGATATATTTATCTTGACTATTTTTAACATCATTTTAGTGGTGTTTCCAAATTTTAGGATTACATTTTACGAAATTAAACTAATGTTATATATGTATTATCATTATATTTTTAAATTATTAACTACTTTAAATATAAATATATAATATTTATTATTTTGAATGCATATTTTGATTAGGTAAATATGTATTTTGTTTTTAAGAGGTCACATATTTTTTGTATGATATTTGGTGGTGGGATGGGTGCATGTTAGCTACCTAATGGAGGGGAAAATACCAATAGTTTTCAAATATAGTTGGTATATATCCAATACTAAGGGATTTATACCAACTATTCCTTTGAACAGTTTGTAATGATATTTCCCAATATTATAAAACCTAATAGTTTAAGGAAATATTAGTATAGGATATACTAATCGTTCCATGTTTTAGTGTAGATTGAATTTATAGTAGTTAAATTTTTGATAAGAATGGGAACAAAAGTCAAAAGGACTGTTAAATGAAATTGGATATTTAATTATGGGATTATGGACCAAAACCTAATAAACCATTTGGGAATTATACATTTAGGTTCGTTTATTGGAATCCATTACACCTCCCAATAGAGATCACCCACCGATCATTTTGGTATGTCAAGGCATTGAACTGGGGAGAAGATTTTTCAAGAAAGAAGAGTTTATTGGAACTATATGAACATGAAGAGATTTGTGGGATACTTATGAAAATAAAAATAAATCAATAATGAAAATATATAAATTTGGCAAGACTAACACATCTAAATAAAATATTTTCACATGAGATATATGGTTTTATTGTTTGATTCATGTTTGAAATTGTTTCTAACAAAGATGCATTCAAGATGGGTATGTCTATTCATGATTAAAAAAGTGTTCCTTTATTAAGTTATATACATTAAAAAGGATGAAGATCCACATTTTAATGTTAATGGGCACTATATAAATCTATACAATGATAAATCAATGGTGGGGAGTATCATTTTTCGTGAATTTGACTAAGAAGAACGGTATGTGGAGGTTTTTAATTTAAATAATGTTTTGAGTGGGAGGACACCAGAATAAGTTTTCTTTTTCAATAGTGCATTTTTTATTTTCAAATTCTAGGATATATTTTATTATAGTCAAAATTCAATCCATGATCCCTAATTTGTTCTTTAGACATTCCCATTGGGAATCTTGAACCGCTCTATAATATATAAGAAATTAGACTTAGTTAATGGGAGTGAATATTAAATCTAGTGAATCATTTTTGAGGAGGAAACAGTCTTTCATACCGTAGTTAGTGAGCAATTACATAGAGGTTAAGTCGAGGAATGATACAAAAATATTTCATTTCAAGAAACATTAGTAATATATGGAACACCCCCTTCACTAGGCCACATATTTCTAGTGGAAATGAAAGGGGAAATTTAGTCACACTAGGGAATATGAATCATCCACTATGTATATTACATCCCAAAATTCAATATTCAAATTTATTAATAAATAGTAATGGTTGGAATCTTTAATACTCTCTAAATAATTGATCATAGATAGGATTTGAGTCTTAAATGGGAAATTATGAGTTGAAAAGGTTTAAATCCTTCATACATTCTCTATAATTCGATCAGGGAAGCAAGAATAAATAAATGGGATCTTTGGATGATTTTCTCCTCCATTCTATCGATATTGAGCCTTATCATGAGGTGTAGTCTTTGAAGAGCATGGAATATAATAACCACCACATAACATAATATGACATGGAATAAGGAAGTTGATAGTTGAAATTATGAAATTTCAAGTTTTCTAATCACACAAAAATACATAAGTCCACATCATAATGAGATATAGGGACTATAAAAATATAGTCAAGCCTTGATTCCACATCGTAATCCTATGCCTCCCATTATCTAGGCCTTTCAATTCTTAGTTATCAAAGAAACATTTGATCATTTAGTAGCCTCTTGGAATTGGTAAGGGGACTCTTAATCTCCATTACTACTCTTTTATATCCATTTATAATAGGTTCCAACCCTTCTCCTTCCCATTTCCCAAAATCATCACTCCATCCTTTATTTTACCAAATACCTTCCCATTTCCCAAATGACCACCAAAACACCTTCATAAATACTTTTCATAAACTTTTATCCATAATACAAGCCTTCTATCATGGTACAAGTCAATAATGGAACATCCCGACCTTTCCTTGACACCTCTCCATTAAATTATTGTAAAGAACCTTACAATTCAAGGGAATTTTATTTTAATTTTCTTTGGAATTTTAAAAGAACATAGTTTCTGACGGGACCTGATTTCGAGTCCTGGTGTGCCCGGAATCAATTTCCGAAGTTTATCTCGGGTATGTTCAGTAAAAGAACAAGCAGGTTTTTCTAACTTTTGAACTGGTGCTTGGAATCGAATTCTGAGGGCACCAATGGAATCGAAGCGCCGATAATTGCTTAAGAACACCTTTTCGGGAGTTGAGTTCGTTCGAGTGAGGATTTAATTAATTGTGTTATCTAAAAAATAAAATAAAATATTGAGAAACATATTTTATTTTTATTCTAAGTAGTGTTAACCTCTTCATGGTGGTTGGAGTGGGACCCATTGATATCCTTACTCCTAGGTAGGATATTAGTGAGTTGGGGCCCACACGAGCCCCACCCCTTTATTTCCTTTTTACCTCCCATGAGCATTTAATATGGTAACTCACCCGCACCCCCCAATCTTAAATGCCAAGTCAAATCTCGCCTTCAATTGAACTATTACACAGCTCATTAATAGGTCAACGCATTTTAATTAAACCGTGTACTAATTTTTAATTTAAATTAAGGGTTGGCATGAGAAATAAAATAAGGCAACGCCTTATATTTTCTGTTGTTGTTTCGTTGTGCGAGAGGAATTGAAAGGTTTTGCTCAAGCCTTCGAATCTTCACCTTCTTCATTGGAGAACGCTAAGAACGAAGAATAACGTCAGCCTCTGAGGAACGACGACGGAGAATGCTAGTTCCCCGGAGATCGACGACGTGACACCATGTACCAGGACGCCGAAGATCCTCTTCTCCGCGACACCGTGTACCGTGATGCTGACGATGCTTACAGAGCCTTCATCCATGGCATCCTTTTTCCCACGACAAACCTTCATTAAGCAATGCTTGAGGTAGGGGGTTTGGTTTAATTTAATTTATGTGGATTATATCCTCGGAATATAATTAAATTGATGGAAGTCTTTTGAACCACTAACGCGGTGGGTGCGGACCATCAAACCAGTCTGAACACAATGTTTCTCTATTCTTGATGCGCAGAACGTTGGGTGGCGATGAAACGAGACCGTTGAGGTGATTCAAAGACTTCGTAAATTTGTTTCTTTGACGGCGGATCAATGAGTGTTGACGGAACGGGCCGCAGAGCCAGTTTGATGTTTCTGTAGTAAAGTACAGGGCCCGATATGAACACCGGCACAGAAGGAAATGAAAACGGACCAAAGGAGAAACTCCGGTGGCCTGCGGACTTCACCGGCGGCACAGGTCGCCGGTGGACGGAACCGGCCGGCCGCCCGAAGGCGGCGGCGTCCCGGCGCGCCGCCAGGAGGGACCGCTGTGGCTGAAGCTGTGGCGGCAGGCGTCCAGTCCCACGGTCGCGCAGGACTAAGGGGGGATGCGGCTTTGGGCTACGTCGGCTTGCAAGGAGTATCCCCCACGCGGGGGTCGTGGCGTCACTCAAGGGGGCAGCCACCCCCTTTGCGTGGCCACTCGGCCAGCACCGAGCTGACCCCGCTCGGCAGCGCCGAGCCGCCCCGGGCCGGGCCGCCCAAGCCGGGCTGGGCCGCGCCCGCTGGGCTAGGCCACGCCCACCATGTCGGGCCATGCCCTAATGGGCTGGACCCAGACCCATTTCGGGTTGACCCGGTTTGGGCCGACCCAGGGGGGTTGGGCTGGGTCAGACTGGGCCCAAACCCCCCATTTTCAGACCACTTGTGGTCTTTTGCCCATATCATGGGCTACGAAACTCTGATCGATGCACCGTTAGTGGAGATGCGATCCTAGAATCGAGACGTTTGTTTAGGTATATTACACTGAAGGTTTTAGATATTTTTGGGCCTGGCCGGGTTGGTTCGAACACGAAACCAACCGGGCCCTCGGAGCAGAAACGCTTATAACATGAGCTCCGGACGTGCGATTGATGTGCCGTCAACTTTGATGGATTCCTCTTAGTGATACGGACCTTTTGGCTTACTCTTCTCGATGTTTGGATGCATTTGGAGTGTGGTCGGGTTGGTTTTGACTTAAAAACCAACAAACCCCTGGAACGAAAAAGCCGATAACACTTAGACCGGGCGTCCGATTGACGCGTCGTTTGTCACGTTGAGTTCCTCATGTAGAGATGGAACTTTGGGATTAATCAACTCCAGAATAAATTTCAGTTGATGTGTGGACCCCTTGGCTCATGGATCGGACCCTCCTTGAAACGAGCATGCTGTGTGTGGGAACCCAAGAGCTGGTTGCGACTGTGACGACCATACTAAAATTCTATGTGGGTTCGACGACAATGAAGACTGCACTGAAATCCTATGTGGGTTCGGCATCGATGAAGACTGCACTGAAATCTTAAGTGGGTTCGGAAGCGATGAAGACCATACTGAAATCCTATGTGGGTTCGATGTAGATGAAGACTGCACTGAAATCCTATGTGGGTTCGGCAACGATGAAAACCATACTAAAATCCTATGTGGGTTTGACGGAGATGAAAACTGCACTGAAATCCTATGTGGGTTCAGCAGCGATGAAGACCATACTGAAATCCTATGTGGGTTCGACGACAATGACTACTGTTCTTGTATCATATGTGGGTCTGGCAGTGTCAGAATATGTTCTTGCTATCCTATGTGGGTCTGGCAGAGTAGCTGGTTTAGTATCCTACGTGGGTCCCAACATAGATGAATCAATGGCTATATCTGATCGTCTCTATCACCGATGAGGTATACCTGTGTGAGCTGAGTCTTGACTTTCAATCATTATCTTCGATATGATTGACTTGCTTTACTTTTTTGGATTGGGTTGTACTATCCTATGTGGACGTGATCGAACTTGGGCTCGGGCGTTGGAGCCGAACTGAAATTGATGACTTTTGTATATATATGGGAATATACCTAAGTAGTGTTGGCTGTTACTTCGTGATTGTATCTTTCTTTTATGGATTATCCTTTGTGGATTCTGGGAGACCATCGGGGGTCTCAGGGTCCCTACTGAGTAGCGTATACTCACCCTTGCTCAGGCCATGCCCGCACTACATTGTGTTGGATGCAGACGACGGACATCACTGATCCTGGTAGAGGATAGTGGAACAGTTGATACCTAGAGGTGGACCACTGGGCGGGACATACACGGAGCGGACAGCTGGACAAGAGGAGCTGAGGTGGCTATTTGTACCCACCCCTCAGGTGGGACTTCAAGTGGATGGCTCGACGTTGCTTCTTTACTTTCAGTTGCCATACATTCATTCTAGTTATACTTTACTTTTAGTTTGGGTTTTTATTCTGGCCCATTTACTTTCCGCACTTACTTGTACTCAGTTTAATTAGTGTTTACTTCTGCTGACTTACTCTGTGGTGTTTGTTTAATTATGAAGGCAATGACTTCCCCTTTTTATCGGGATTTACGCCTTGGTGCTAGTCACCAGCCCCTAGCCTATAGGAGGTGGGCTTGGGGTAGTCACAGATTGGGTCCCGAGGACGGGTTGTGACAAATTGGTATCAGAGGAGTTCGGTTCTTCCACAGAAATCAGGACTCTGATCTTTTCTTTTATGTGAAGAAATAGTGTTAAGGTTATTGATTGTGGTTATCAGTCCAGGGAGTCCAGTGTTGGTGCAGCGGCTGACGTATCCGTACACCAGGACCCTGACATCTGATTTCCGACTCAATAGACGAAAACATTGATTGCTTGTGTGTTTAAAATGTTTTCTTTGTGATTACTTTGTGTCAGCTCACCAAGTATACTTTTTGACCTTGGCACACCTGTTTTTCTTTTCAGGATGGCCCCACGATGGCAGCCAGCTAGGGTTCCGAGCGTTGTGCGAGACGATAGCCCACCAAGCGATGAGGGCTCGGTGCAGGGCCCTTTGATAGTGGAGGCACCAGCGGTACCTCTACCTGCCGAGCTACCAATACTACCAGCACCAGCCGATGATAGTGCATGTCGCCTTAGTGTGCTGCACTAGTTTCAGTGTCAGAGACCACCCAGGTTCCACGGATAAACGGACCCACAGGTAGTCGAGGATTGGCTGGAGGCGGTTGTGCGAGTTTTCAGGTTAGTGGGGACCCCAGCTGACCTCATGGTGATCCTTGCACCGAGCCTCCTGCACGCGGAAGCATGCAGATGGTGGAGCTTGATTCTCCAGGTGCATAACAAGGCATCACTCCTCTGGATGGACTTTGAGAGCCTCTTCTGCTCAGATTTCGTCCCAGCCACCCTCCGTGCATTGCGCATCCAGGAGCTTCTACAGCTGTGGTAGGGCAGCATGACAGTCACCCAATACCCGGCGAGATTTACCGATCTCTCGTGCTATGCGACAAACATGGTACGTGACCCATTCTTCCGGGCCTGCACCTTCAAGCAGTGACTGAGGCGTGATATCAGGGCATCGATGATCTCCCTCATCATTCCGACACAGGCAGGATTACTGGAGCAAGCTCTTCTCATAGATAGATTTCTTTCCGAACATACACTAGCCGCGAGACCTACCACAGGGCGGCATGTAGCAGAGTCGTCTGCAGCTGGTAGTCGACGGATTTCATAGGGGTCCAGGTGGACCAGGCCATCAGGAAGACGAACTTAGGACACTGGAACAGAGGTGCGGGGAACAGGGTGCAGAGCTAGCCTTCAGAGGAGCAGTCATTGCTACGCATGCGGCGGGCCGGGCCACATGGCTCATGACTGCCCAACGCACCGTATAGAGGAGCAGCAGACGGTTGAGGGGCCACCTAGGCAGAGGTAGAGGGTCGATCGTGCTGGTCTTCCAAGAGAAGGTGGATGAGGCAGGGGAGCTTACCGAGTAGCATGTGGTGGGTGACGCTTTGAGGCTCTACCACCAACACCACCAGGAGGTACACACTGACCACAGGGAGCTGGCAGGCAGAGATAGGCTCAGCTTTAGGCCACAGAGGCCTATGACCACGGCGCGCCAGATATGATTCAAGGTATGATCTGTGGCTACTACACCATTGATGCAGTTCTTATAGACATAGGAGCGAGTCATTCCATTATTTTCGCTGCCCTTATTCAGATCTCGGAGATTCTAACGGAGCTGTTGGCTCGATCCTTGCGTCTAGAGACTCCGACGGGAGTAGACTCAACGATTACACACTGGTGCCAGCAGTGTGAGATTACTCTAGGAGGAGAGATCTTCGGTTGGGATCTTCTTGTAGCGGTGTCGAGGCCTTACGGCATCATCTTGGGCATGGATTGGTTATCCATAGTCCATGCTCAGATTGATTGTATTAGGCGCAATGTGCGGTGTGTACGCACCGATGGGAGCAGGTTCACCTTCACCGGCAAGAAAGGAGCCTTTGCAGCACAGGATGGACTCTCGTTGAGGAGAGGATAGCCCATCACTCATCAGAAGGCTAGCCTCATCCTAAGAGCAGTTGACGTGCAGATTCCTAGTTTTCTTGTGGTGGTGGATCAGTTTGAGAACGTTTTCCCTGACAACGTTCCAGGACTACCTCCTCACAGAGAGGTACACATTTATATTGACCAGTACCCCGGGACAACCCTAATATCCACTCCAGCATATCGGATGGCCCTCTCTGAGCTTCAAGAGCTACGAGTACAATTGGAGGACTTACAGGGCATGGGATTCATCTGACCCAGTGTTTCACCCTGGGCTTCCCCGATATTGTTCGCCAAGAAGGCGGACGGGAGCTTGCGACTTTGTGTCGACTATCGTCGCCTGAACAAGGTGACCGTGAGGAACAAGTATCCGCTACCGAGGATTGATGACCTCATCGATTTGCTCAAGGGAGCACAGTGGTTCTCAAAGATAGACCTTAGATCAGGCTATCATCAGCTCAGAGTTCCAGATGAGGACGTGTAGAAGACGACCTTTAGATGTCGGTATGGCCACTATGAGTTCTTGGTTATGCCTTTCGGCCTAACCAATGCTCCATCAGTGTTCATGAGTCTCATGAACAAGATATTTCAGCCATACCTCGATCGATTCGTCATGGTCTTCATCGACGACATATTGATATACTCGACCACTGAGGAGAATCACGCCTACCACTTACGGGGTGTACTAGATGCACTCCGGGAGCACCAACTTTATGTCAAGCTCACAAAGTGTCAGTTCTAGTTACGTGAGGTCCACTTCTTGAGACACATCATCTCCAAGGCGGGAGTTGTGGTGGATCCTGCAAAGATCGAGGCTATGCTAGCTTGAGAGCCACCCAGGAGCGTGACGGAGGTGCGGAGTTTCTTGGGTCTAGCTGGGTACTACTGGAGATTTGTGCCAGAATTCTCTAGATTTGCGGCACCACACTCATCTTTGACGAATAAGGGGAAACCCTTTGTGTGGTCAGACAGATGTCAGCAGAGCTTCTAGGAGCTGAGTCAGAGATTGACCAACGCACCTATCTTGAGGCTACCAGAGGAGGGAGTAGGGTAAGTAGTCTACTTCGATGCATCAGGGACCGGACTCGGGTGTGTCCTGATGTAGGAGCGGGCCGTGATCTCTTATGGATCACGTCAGTTGAGGCAGCATGAGCACAACTATGCTACCCCTGACCTGGATTTAGCAGCAGTGGACTTCGCTCTGAAGAAGTGGTGACACTATCTGATGGGCAAGCGCATTATAGTCTACTATGACCACCAGAGTCTCAGGAACATCTTCTCACAGAAGGACGTGAATCTGAGACAGTGGCAATGGCTCGAGATCCTCCAAGACTATGACATTGAGATAGTCTATACTACTGGAAAGGGGAACATAGTAGCCGATGCTATCCGCAAGAGCACGGGCATTCAGCTACTCAGGGAGGCGATAGAGCAACTAGCCGCTTTGAAGATATCCTTTGTGGAAAGAGACGGAGCAGCATTTCTTCAGTCACTCACAGTCACTCCTCCACTACTGCTGTGGGTTAGAGAGGCACAGTGTGGGGACGCTGACTGTGAGTCATGGTGTGCATAGATATCCTCAGAACAGGAACCTGATTGATTCTCTAGAGGAGGAGAGCACGATGTCCTTTTCAGAGGACGTACCATGGTACCAGTTGCTTTACATGAGGAGGTGCTGAGATAGTTTCACACTTCCCCTTTAGTGGTACATCTAGGAGTGGAGAAGATGTACCAGGATCTCATACGACAGCACTGGTGGCCGGGTATTTAGAAGGCTGTGGTGGAGTTCATTTCTCGATGCCTAACATGCCAGCAGGTGAAGGCAGAGCACCAGGTACCAACAGGCTTGGTACAACCCTTGGAGGTCCTAGAGTGGAAGTGGGACAAGATAACTATGGATATCGTGACTGGACTTCCACGTTCATCCAGAGGTCACGACTCCATTTGGGTGATTATCGACCGACTCACCAAGTCGGCCCACTTCTTACCCATCAGAGAGAAGGGCTCAATAGAGAGCTTGGGACGTCTCTACGTTCAGGAGATTGTACGGCTTCATGGTGTGCCATCATCTATCGTCTCTGATCAAGATGCTCGCTTTAATTCCAGGCTTTGGAAGTGGTTGCAGGAGCCATTCGGGACATAGCTACGTCTGAGCACCACCTTTCACCCTCAGACGGATGGTCAGACGAAGAGGACCATTCATACTCTCAAGGACATGCTCCGTGCATGTGTCCTCGACTTTGGTCGCATCTAGGAGGACCACCTACCCTTGGTGTAGTTCACGTACAACAACAGCTACCACTCCACCATCGGGATGGCACCATAAGAGGAATTGTATGACAGACCTTATAGATCACCTCTGTGCTGGACAGACCCTAGGGAGTCAACACTTGTGGGACCGGAGATGGTCCAGGCCACGATAGAGAAGGTCCAGGTCATCTAGGAGCCGGTGATGATAGCTTAGATCCGGTAGAATTCTTATGCTGACAGGAGGCGGTGGCCACTGGAGTTCGAGGATGGCGACCACTTCTTCTTGTGGGTCTCATCTCGACGTGGATTACGGAGATTTGGCCGAGGCGGCAAGTTATCTCTGCGCTACATCGGACCATTCCAGGTCCTCAACAGGATAGTCAAGGTGGCTTATCACCTGGCTCTACAACCTCAGTTGCACCGGGTGCACAACGCCTTCCACGTATCTCAGCTGAGGAGATATGTGCATGACCCGACACATATCAGCGACCATGGGGAGCTAGACCTTGACGATGGGGCAACCTTTGCGAAGGTCTCGGTGGAGATTGAGGATCGACAGGAGTGGGTACTACGTGGATGTTCGATACCTCTAGTGTGCATCAGATGGCCGCACAGGAACATCCAGGAGAGCACTTGGGAGCGGGAGGCTCAGATGTCTGCTCAGTATCCACATTTGTTCCCCTAGTTTATGATGTATCTCTATGGGGACATAAATCCATGAGGTGGGAGTAATGTAAAGACCCGTAAAAATCAAGGAATTTTTTTTAATTTTCTTTGGAATTTTACAAGAACGCAGTTTCTGACGGAACCTGATTCCGAGACCCGGTGTGTCCAGAATCAATTTCTGAAGTTTAGCTCATGTACGTTCAGTAAACGAACGAGTGGGTTTTCCTAACTTTTGATCTAGTGCTTAGAATCGAATTCTGAGGGCACAGATGGAATTGCAGCTCTAGTAATTGCTTAGGAACACCTTTTCTGGAGTTGTGTTCACTCAGGTGAGGTTTTAATTAATTGGGTTAACTAAAGAATCAAATAAAATATTGTGCAAAAGATTTTATTTTTATTCTAAGTAGTGTTAACCTAGGCATGGTGGTTGGAGTGGGACCCACTGATATCCTAATTCCTAGGTAGGATATTAGTGAAGTGGGCCCCACATGAGCCCCACCACTTTATTTCCTTTTTACGTCCCACGTGCATTTAATATGGTAACTCACCCGCATCCCCCTCTTAAATTCCCAGTCAACTCTCGCGTTTAATTTAATTATCAAACACCTCATTAATTGGTCAACGCATGATAATTAAACTGTGTATTAATTTTGAATTTCAATTAAGGGTTGGCATGAGATATAAAATAAGGAAACGCCTTATTTTTTTGTTGTTGTTTCATTGTGTGAGAGGAATTGAGAGGTTTTGCTCAAGCCTTTGAATCTTCACCTTCTTCGTTGGAGAACACGAAGAACGACAAAGAACGCCGACCTCCAACGGATGACGATGAAGAATGCTAGTTCCCCAGAGATCGACGACACGACTCCATGTACTGCGACACTGACAATCTTCTTCTCTACAACGCCGTGTATCGTAACGCCAACGATCCTTACGGAGCCTTAATCTGTGGTGTCCTTTTTCACATGACGAACCTTCGTTCAACAACGCTTGAGGTAGGGGGTTTGGTTTAATTAAATTTATGTGGATTATATCATCGGCATATAATTAAATTGTTGGAAGTCATTTAAACCACTAATACGGTGGGTGTGGACCAACGAACAAGTTCAAACCCACCGTTTCTCTGTTCTTGATGCGCGGAACGTTGGGCGGCGATGAAACGAGACCGTTGAGGCGATTCGAAGACTCCTTAAATTTGTTTCTTTGACGGCAGATCGACGGGCGATGACAGAATGGGCCACAGAGGTGGTTTGATGTTTCTGCAATCAAGTATGGGGCTCGAGATGAACACTGGAGTAGATGGAATTGAAAACGGACCATCGGAGAAACTCCGGTGGCCCGCAGACTTCATCGACGACACGGAGCACCGGCGGCCGGAGGCGGCGGCGTCCCAGCGTGCCGCCAGGAGGGACCGCCGCCGCTAAAGCCGCGGCCGCAGGCGTCCGGTACCGCGGCTGCACGGGACCAAGGGGGGACGCGGTGCTGGGCTGTGTCCACTGGCAAGGGGCATCCCCCACGTGGGGGTGGCGGCTTTAATCAAGGGGGCAGCCGCCCCCTTTGCACAGCCGCTCGGCCAGAGCTAAGCCGCCCCGGGCCGGGCCGCGCCGGCGGTGCCGGACCGCACCCACCGGGCTGAGCCGCGCCGTAATGGGCCGGGCCTAGACCCGGTTCGGGTTGACCCAGTTTGGGCCGACCCAGGGGGTTGGGCCGGGTCGAACCGGGCCTAGACCCCCCATTTTCAGACCACTTCCGGTCTATTGCCCATATCATAGGCTACAAACCTCCGATTGACGCACCGTTAGTTTCCATCCGATCCTTGGATTGAGAAGGTTGTTTTTGAATATTACACACAAGGTTTTGGAGAACTATGGGTATGGCCGGGTTGGTTTGAACACGAAACCAACCGGGCCCTCGGAGCGGAAACACTTATAACTTGAGCTCCGGGCGTACGATTGATGTGCCGTCGACTTTTTTGGATTCGTCTTAGTGAGACAGACCTTTTACCTTACTCTGCTCGAGGTTTTGACGTAGTTGGAGTGCGGTCAGAATGGTTTTGACTTAAAAACCAACCGGTCCCCTGGTCGAAAAAGCCAATAACTCTCAGACCGGGTGTCTGATTGACGCGCCGTCTGTCACGTTGAGTTCCTCTTGTCGAGACAAAACGTTGGGATACATAAACTCCGGACTGCATGACAGTTGATGTATCAACCCCTTGGATCATGGAGCGAACCCTCCCGGAAACGAGCATGCTATGTGCGGGAACCCTCGAGCTAGCTGCGACTATGACGGTCGTACTGAAATCCTATGTGGGTTCGATGGCGATAAAGGCTGCACTGAAATCCTATGTGGGTCCAGTAGCAATAAAGACTGCACAGAAATCCTATGTGGGTTTGGTAGCGATGAAGACCGTACTGAAATCCTTTGTGGGTTCAATGGAGATGAATACTGCACTGAAATATTATGTGGGTTCGGCAGCGATTAAGACCGTACTGAAATCCTATGTGGGTTCGACGGAGATGAAGACTGTACTAAAATCCTATGTGGGTTCGGCAGTGATGACGACCGTACTAAAATCCTATGTGGGTTCGATGACAATGACTACTGTTCTTGTATCCTACATGGGTTTGGAAGTGTCTAACTCTGTTCTTGCTATCCTATGTGGGTCTGGCAGAGTAGCGGGTTTAGTATCCTACGTGGGTCCCAGCTTAGATGAATCAGTGGCTATATCTGATCATCTCTATCACCGAAGAGGTATACATTTATGAGATGAGTCTTGACTTTCAATCATTATCTTCGATATGATTGACTTGATTTCCTTTGTGGATTGGGTTGTAATATCCTGTGTGGACGTGATTGAACTTGGGCTTGGGCGTTGGAGCCGAACTAGAATTGTTGACTTAGGTATATGTATGGTAATATAACTAAGTTGTGTTGGTTGTTACTTCGTGATTGTATATTTCTTTTGTGGATTATCATTTGTGGATTCTGGGAGACCTTCAGGGGTCTCGGGGTCCCTACTGAGTAGCGTATACTCACCCCTGCACAGGATATGCCTGCACTACATTGTGTTGGATACAGATGACGGACAACGCTAATCGTAGTAGAGGCTAGTGGAGTAGTCGGTACCTGGAGGTGGACCACTGGTCATGACGTACACAGAGCGGACAACTGGACCTGAGGAGCTGAGGTGGCTATATATACCCACCATTTATGAGGGACTTCCAGTGGACAGCTCGACGTTTCTACTTTACTTTCAGTTGTTGTACTTTCTTTCCAGTTGTACTTTACTTTCAGTTTGGGTTTGTATTCTGACCCATTTACTTTCCACACTTACTTGTACTCCGTTTACATAGTGTTTACTTACGCAGGCTTACTCTGTGGTGTTTGTTTATTTATAAAGGAAATTACTTCCCCTTTTTTTCGGGATTTACACCTTGGTGCTAGTTGCCAGCCCCTGGCCTATGGGAGGCTGGCTTGGGGTAGTAACGGCACGGGTCCCGAGGACGGTTCGTGACAATTATCGTCTCATAAAATCTTCCACCTCCCCCTCAACCAATCTCTCATATGCATATGTCCTCCCATAAAAAAATCACCAATATCTAGACCACATACCCCTCCAAAGTCCAAACATAATCCTAAAATAATATCCTCACCATTTAAGAGACTTAATTCCCCTATAGGAATAATCATACCCTTTGTCCCACCAATGTTGAACCTACCCTTAATCCCTAGAACCTTCCAAAACCCATAACATATAAACATGAGAAGTATATCCATATTAAATCCAATAAGCTTAATACCACTACCATTAATGTCTTATTTTACTTGATAATTTTCATTACCTATAGTTGGGTAAATTACAAAGGAAATCCATCAGACAAAACAAGAATCTTGATTTGACGAAAATGATGGAAATTTGGATGGAATCTAATGTTATGGAAGAATTGGAGGATATTCACTTAGAGAAAATCATTCAATTTTGGAAAGAAGATGTTTAGGAAATCATGAAAGAGTTTCTCACTACATTAGAGTTGTGTGTGGAGTTACTTGCATTTCAACTTGACAAGAAAGAGATGAACATTATGATTTCCAGGTTTGGTGTTGGCCTAGTTATTTATAATTTTTATTTTGTGGTAACACACAGAAATGCATCATTATATATTGAACCAATTATGATTCACAGTATATTTTGTTTCAATTTCTGGTTGTTGATCCCACCATCTTCGGTAATGCTTTAAGAGAAAGATTTCCCAAATAACAATGGATCTTCTATTCATTATACAAAGTTCCATCACCTTGTATTAATAGATATAGGTTGTCTCCTAGGGATCATAATTATGTCTGTATGTGTTGATCATGTACTCCATCTATGGGAAATAAAAGTTAAATATGATCTGGAAATTACCTCTTTATTTTGAAGGACATAGGATTAATCAGAAAGGGACATTCATGGGTTGTAATTTCATCAAAAATTTTGATAAGGTTTTGAATTTTTATATCGAATATGGGATATTTATTTACCTTATTAAGAAAAAGTTGATAAATTTATATTCACTTGTGAAGATATACCTATTGAGGAAGGAAATGGATCATTATGTATGGGTCAATAAGTAAACCATTAACTATACCATTAATTAGGGACATGATAGTTCATATTAGGCTACATACCACCCTAAATATCTACTGGTGTTCTCTGTTCTAGACTTATCTTATCCATTATCTAAATCCATTCTTCATGTGGATTATGATAAATTTTTTTGGAAAATATTTCAGTCCATGTTTACTATACTAAACAACATTGTTGAAGGTATAAGAATCAATTTTGAGGATTCACCAGTGCCAATATGGACCTCCTTCCTCATACCTCCCCAATATTTACCCACATACACTCCAAAATCATGTTTTTGTCAACTTCTAGTTATAAAAATTCCAACATATCAGTATATTCTACCCAAAGGATCCCCTATAAATTTTATTTGATCCTACCTATCAGGGGAATCCTTGATATGACACCCCTTAGGTAGTACCAAATTCTATAAATGACTCAACTAACCACCACAACATAGATATTGAGGCTTAGAGTAAGGGAAGTGGGAGATACATGATTTACTCTCAGAGTTCCCCTTCATAAACCATTTTCTCACTAAATGGACTCCATCTAGATCAATGATTTACCCCTTATCTTTAGATAATGATCTTGTTCTTAGGAACCCAAATTTCTTTACTAATGTAGAGAATAATCAATTTAAGGATTTATATTTAGATCCCATTACACTGGAGATAATAATTGTTTCTCCACCTCCCATTGAACAAGTTCAAGTGATGATTTATGGGGAGCCCCTAATGAACATTGAGAAGCCTTATGATATTTTACCTCCGTTTTATTTTATATTATGAGGTTATATTCTTTAATTTTATCTCATGTGTTTATGTATCAATGTATTTTATGAAATTATTATGTCTCTTTATTATGATTCATTAGAATATATAGATGTAAAGGATGTTGAGAATCAAACCTATTTAGTTACTTAAATTGATATATCATTCTTGATCTCGCAATGATTTGAGTGTAGAATTTCAATTTGTTTCCATATAATAGGGGATACTTCAATAATTTCATTAAAAACTCCATACTGGGACATAAATTTTCATCAAAACAGGTATATTTTTCTTTCTTTCATTATTTGGATTATTTATTATACTAAAAAATCATAATTTCATGATCCCTCTCACCTGGTTGAACATTTGGGACAATGTTCAATTTAAGAAAAGGGATGTAATCCTTTGAACATTACATTTAGAGTTATTCATCCTTTATTTATCTAAGATACATTATCACATAGGAAATATATTTTTTTCTAATTAGAAAATTTTGATTCCTTATATTCCTAAAAGTTAGAGTTATACGTGTAATTTTTTTTGGAAGTTTCATTATTATTCAAATTATGATTTTTTGTAATGTGATTTGTAATATGATATATATTATTGATTTTGATTCATGGAACCATTAATTTTATAGAATAATTGCAATTGTTCATTCCATGAATTGATTTACCAGATTTATGTTACCTATCATCGATAGGGTTTTGTTCATCTTTTTTTATATTATATTTTAACCTATTTATTGATATAACTCAACATATACCAAGCTATGGGAACATTATTTTTTTCTTATTAGAGCATAATGATTTTTAAATATATTAAATTATTGATTACATTACATAAATATATTTTTATCCCATTTAATCCTGAGACACTTCATATATATTATCCTTTTTGAAGCCTTACAGACAATGGAATACCATGATACAAATCCAGTTTACAAGAAATGTTTTCCTTCTTACCCTAATAAATTTGACATTATTGCATGACTATTATTTTGACATTAAAAGAAGGATTTTTTATTCATGTTATTGATCTCTAAGAGTACCATGAATTATGGATGATAGATTCACCTCTTTTTTATTTTTGTAGAAGGGTTCAAAAACATTCATTTACTATTCTTGGGTAGTTCCTCAACAATTTGGAAATTAAAAGTAAAAAACAATTGAAAACCATTACTAAAAAAATAAAAGAATTTGGATATTAGGAACAAAATCTATCATTTTATTCCAAATTAGTTTTAAAATATATGATAAATTTTATTATGTGGAGATGGATTCACTTGATGTTAATTTAGAGGATAATATATTTAATGTAGATAAATTTAATATGATTCATTTTATTTTAATATTTAAACCTATTTTTTCATCCTTTAATCTAAGTTTCTCATCCTAACCCACCTAAATTTAGCCACATATTCATTGGAACCTAAATAAGTATTCCTCAAGGTTGATGAGGTTTTATTTTAATGTAAATATGTAGATAACTAGTAAGACTACTGAGAGAATGAATATTCTTGAGATTGATCATTATTCTATTTACATGATATTGAGTAAGGATTGAAATGAATTTTTGGTGAGGTATGTCATAAGTTTAAAATATATTTATGAAAAGTTGAAAAAAATAATGAAAGAGGATAGGATTCATGAATTATAATTGTATATAAATTATAATTAGAACACTTTTAATTGGATAAGTTGTGTGATTTTTGAATTCTCAGCTATGACTATAATTTTTTAGATTGTTAAATTTAATTTTTACCTTTTCATAGTTTGTAAAAAATTTTATTCAATCTTGAAACTTTCCTTGGGGGTCATCAAATGTTTTTATGTGGGGAAGTTTTATGAGTTTAAACCATGCATACCTTTCCTCCATAATTTGAGTACCCTTGGTTGATCAAATACATTCTCATTTATGTTTTTAAATTATTTTTTACAACTATGTGATTGAGTATATTTTAGGGCCTTTGGGGGTTTTTGAATTAAAATGATCCAAATCATGTTACAGCTCTTAAACCATAGTCTAATTACAGATTAAAAGAATTTAAATAATGAATAGGGAAAATAAACCATAGTTATACCCATGGAAACATGTCATAGTATCACCTTCTGGGAGTATGTTGGAGAATATTTATATATATTTCATCCATGATGTGAGGAATTATAACACTATGTACATGTAAGAATCATTTTGAAACTCTAACCCATTAACAAAACTAAAATATACTCAACTTGGAAGTGGAAAAATTGGTGTTGTCCTATGAGAATGTTTGATGTTCGCAAATGGGTAAATTTTGGGGCATATAATCGTAAATGTTTTAGAAGATAAAGGTTCCTACCTTTCGGAAATTTGAGATTTAGATATAGTGGTGTCATGATCTTGATCTTTACACTATGAGGTATATTTCAATTGTGATTTGGAAAATTTTGGTGGAGGATCCCTTGAGATGTGTATGGATTTTATTCATTCACAAGTTTTTAGATTTAGTCACATGGATGTTTAGATGGAGATTATACCCCAATATATTCCCTCACATATGGCGATATATAAAATTCATTCTATAGGTAATAATTTAGTAATTGTTTTGGCCATAGTGGTGTTTTATAATATTTCTTGTGGAGAGTATAGGGATATTTAATTTTTATCCCTTTTACATTTTATTAGAAACCTATACCCTATGTCACGTCCCTTATTTATGTAATAGAGGGATTCAAAATTGAAGAGGCAAGGAACTCATGTTGTATGAACCGCATGGTGTAGTGTTGCTCTGTTCTAAAACCTACTTGAAGGTGTTCTAAATATAGTCAAAACAGGTAAAAAATTACTAAATATGATGCATCATGATCTTTGAGAGTTTTAAATTTAAAATAATATATTTGTCCACCAACAAACAACTCCATAAACATGTCACATCCTGAATGAGTGAAGGAAATAAATGAGTCAACCATATCTGATATATGTAGAGGAATATAATATCATACTATGAGCTTTGTAGAGGAGTAATCTGATTTACACTGAGTTGGGTTACAAATCATAGAATTAGGTATTTTACTGAGGTATTACCAATGAATATTTTCCCTCATGGTTGAGTTTTCCAAAAGATAAATGTCTCATTCCATGAATGATTCTTCTGTTTCAATTAAGAAAAGTTAAAAAATTTCAAAATTTGGAATTATTACCTTATAGGAATCAGGTGAAGTATTTTCATGTGGGAGTTTGAATCAAAATTAGAGGGAGTCAAATAAATATGTTCACATCAAAAATGGGAATAATAAAATGAGGAACAAACATCAAAGGTAAAAATCTATTATTAGAGGGATTGAGGATCATAATTGGCATCCACCATCAAGAGAAACATTAATAGTTTTTTATATTCTCTTTTATTTTCATTGTGTAGTTATGGGATTTATATGTTGTCTTTTTAATCAAAATTGAATTTAATTTTCTATGGTTTCTAAAAGCTTTTTTTACATAGTTATATTCTATATTATAGGTTTTTGGTTTTCCTATGACTAATAAGAAATTAGCTTTGAGTAGATAGACTCATATTAGAGGGTGTAAATGATGGAAGGGGTGTTTACCACATGTTCATTAAATTATGCTTTTATAATTAATAATTCTTCTTAAATAGTATTAAATTGAACTAAAAATAATCATAAACATTAGTATCCTATATAGGGTGAGGGAGATTATGTGATGAACCATGTTGTGAGAGAAGAGAATATTATATAGGAATTCGACCTTAACTCTTCCATTTTCTTTGAGATAAAACCTGATACATATTTGTCTTTCTATCTTACCTAGAAAAAAGTAATCAAACATGCTTAGATATAATTAGTTATTTTTGACCAAGTGGAACTAATCAATTCAAGAAGTCTCATAAATATTTATTTGATTAATCTCATGGGTGTAGTTGAATTGATTTTTAGTAAATAATAAATAACCTTTGAAATGTGACACCAACAATTTTGAGTCCTACTTCTTTTTAAGCTTTTATGCATCCCAAGGGTTAAATAAGTTAAGTTATGTTAGGTTTTGTTTGGATATTTAGTTAACTAAAAACCAGTAAAATAGCTACAGGATCCAACTTATACAGAGAATTTATATTAATACGTGAATGTATTATAGGAATAATCCAATATTCTTTTTAGGATGTGAATATATATTCATGAATTGATAAATTATTCATGGCATAAACGAGGTTTTTGGGTTTTTAGACCCAAGAAATAATTTATTCAACATATTTGGATTTTCCAAAGTTCACAAAATGAATAATTTATTCAAATTGTGAGTAGTTTTTGTTCCATAAAATTAAATGTTTTGAGATTCCATATCCTTTTTATTATCCTTCCTTATCCCTTATTTGAACACTATGATTCATCCAGACATTTTTTATTGAATCCGACTCTTTTATACTCATTTTCATGATGTTTGATATCATATCAATCGATTTTCAATTAATTAGTATGTTTTATAAAATCAATCTCATTTTCCCTTCTCTCTTGTATTCTCCTTGGAATTAGTATCAGATATAAGATATGTTTTTTGGATCTATGGACCACGTTATGATCCTTATAAAATCTCTTCTAGATCCCTCTTGTTTTTATCTTCTATAGGATGGTACTCTCATAAAATATTGTGCAGTGTTTTATTATTGAGGTATGTGTCCATAAATATTCTCTAAATACCATTCTACTTTTGGAAACATGATTTTAATTTTTTGTAATAATGTTTTATGGACTCCTCTAACTTACACATAATTTCCCTTACATTCTTGAGTGTGGATCCAATATTGGGTGGTGTGAGACCCAAACATGAGGTAAGTGGTTCTATATCTAGACTATATTCTATGAACCATTAATTGAATTTTTTAGAAATGGTTATCTAAATTAAATGGAATTATCCTTTAATTTTTTTTCCAATGCTGGTGAAAAGGGTTTTGGGAAAATATTATTTCCCCCCATATTTTGGTAAAAGAAATTTATTATTAAAATCATTATTAAATAGAATATGAATCTGGTTTTAAAATATATATTTTTTAAATAATTGTTTGGAATGATTTGTGAAATTTGAAAATCACATTGAAATTGATTTGGCATCTGTAGTACATGGGAGACTAGGGTACCTATGTGGAGGGTTTGGTATTGGGCCATGTAGAATGAAATTGTAAGGGGGTTAACCATTGGGGTTTTCATAAGTTCATAGATCATATATATACTGTATCTTGGAACATTATTTGGACATTGTTGTGGGTTCACATTCTCGGGTGTTCATCCCATCATTGTTCTGGAGGTATTAGCTCCAGAGACTTGACTACTCACAAGTTTTTTTAGAAATTCTGTTTCAAGTGACCTTCCTAGCATGAACATTTTTATCCCATGGGTGATTACCATTTTTTGGGATTTATAATATTTGAATTAAAAATGATAAAAAATATTATTTCATAAATTTAAATGGTTTATTGAATTTTTTTCATTGAAATTGTATCACCTATATATTTTTAGAACTATGAAATATGATAATTGTTTACCATTCTACTGATAAAAACTTGTGTAACTACTTATCAAATCATTTTTTCTTTAAATTGATCATATTTGAATTATTTTTTCAAATAATTGTTATGGAAAAAGTAGGTGAGATATTACTAATCCTAATTAGATCACTACCTACACACTCCATTAAGGGTGTGTAAACAATTTTTTATCTGATGTATGAAAGGGAACGGTACCTCAGTGAGGTGGTGGGGCCTTTAGTCTACAGGGAATGGGTAGCTTGTGGATTAGAAATGTTTTGTTTTACATATATCACTTGGACTAGTTGTGGAGTGTTTTGGGAGTTTGTACTTTTGGTTGTTTTGTAAATAGGTACAATGTTGTCTACCTTTCTACCTTTGGTTGTATATATATCACTGACAATATTTTAGTTATGGACTATTACTTTCATGGTTTTCTTTATATATATATATATATTACATGAATCCTATTTTATTTTAGTAAATTAATTCCATTAGGAATTCCTTGTATTCTCAGGTTCTAGTCACTAGCTAATGGGTATCAAGAATGCCCTTTGATTCTAGACACAGTTTGGTTCAGAGCCTAGTTGGATGGGTTTCTGGTTCAGGTCATTGAAATTTGGTATTATCGAAAGGTTTTTCTTGGTCTTGGGTGGTTGGTAGATGTTAGATAAGATTTTTTGGACATAATGGGTAGTTTATAGTGCATTATTTTCTAGATAATTCCATTATGAAACTCAAGTCACCCCAGGATGTTGGGATGTGTGTATCTTGTGTTACATTTCTATATTGATCCCATTTTTATTAATACTATTATAGTTTAAACTATTATTTTTTCATTATATGGGCATTTACTTCAGTTTTTACATGTTGTATCATGCCTATGATATGTATTTTGAGGGTTCCATAGGTTAATGAATTGGAATATACTCTTAAATTAAATCCTTCGTAGGATCAGTATCTCTTAGAGATTATCCTACATACAGTTCATGTTGTGGACTAGAATTTACTACAGATGAAGAACCCATATTTTTGGGAAAAACCTATGTTAGAGGAGATAAGGATCGAGTATGAGAGTTAAAATACAATAATCCCCCACCTTTTAATGGAATTAATTAATGCCAAGAGGTGGAGGACAACTTAGGTAGGTTGAATTAGGTCTTTGACTTCATTGAGAAACTTCAATCTGTCAAGGTGAAATTCACAACATTTAATCTTATGAGTACTATCATGTGACGGTGGGATTATATAGTTCAATCAAATAAGCATTTGGTATTGTATTGGAAGTGATTAAATAACCTTCTATTCCATTAATTATACATATAATCTATGATTGTATTAAAATATTTTATGTTCCTCACTTTTCATTTGAGAGAGAACTCGATGTTAGAGTACACCAACCATTGTGTAGATTTGGTTCATTTTCCTCCAATGGTGGTGATGAATGAAAAATATAGGGATTTGAAATTCCAATAGGGTTTGTGATCTGACATCCAATCATTAATATATATACTAAATGTGAAAACCTATGTTGAAATGATCAACAATGATATGATGGAAGGAATAGATATGGTGGGTAAGATTGAATTTTATGGATCTTATCTTCAACTTAGTGTTAGTTTTATAATATTTAATTATATGGATGTTAACTTCCACCTAGTGGTAGTATTATTAGAGAGAATGGATAAAATATAAAGTGGCATGGTAATTATAAGGGTGGTGATGGTGGTTCTTAGTAGCATGTTTTCTCTTCACCTTCATCAATAGTTAGTAGTTTACACATGGCATGATACCAGGATGGAATAGAAGGGAATAATAGATGATCTTGTCCCACATCTATGGTGAAATATAGTTTTTTCCCCACTAGTTCAGTCTAAAACGTTTTTGATTGGCCTTGTCTACACCTTGATATGGTTAGGGATCTTCATCTCCAAAGGCCATTACGGAATAGTCAGAATTCTTAATGTCAAAAGGGAACCACGTATAAGTCTCAAGAGTAAATACTCTTAACGTAGTGGTTGATTTTCTAGTATAGGCTAATACTAGACCAACTATAGAGAGGGGTAATTTTTTTAGTTCATCTTCGAAAAAACTACACTATTTGATATAGGTTCATTTGAATCATTTATATCTATCTATTTTTTGATGTACTAAAACTTCTAACATTTTTCACATACATTATTATACAGCTAAATTTTTTTCTTAGAGATAGGAAAGGGTATGGTTTTTTTTGTATTTTTCTCTTCTTATATCTTTTGTTGAGTTGTGTGAGGGTTTCATGGTACTATATTTAAATCATTTTGACTTCATAATCTGGATGGATTGGTTGGTAACCCATTGATATATGATAGACTATTACCAATAGTGTTTAACTTTATTTTTTATTTATGATAGATCATTGATATTCTAGAGAGAGTGGGATTTGAGGTCCATTCAATCCATACACTCTCATGCATATCTCAAGAGTCTATTGTATATTGTTTTAGTTGAGCCTAATGGTTTTTCCTCCCACGATGATCTTCCATTGGTTGTTCGGTAATTCCCTGATGTCTTCCCAAATCAATTATTTGGTCTTCTTATATAGAAGTAGATAGAGTTGTCTATAGATTAGGGACCTTTAATTTAACCTATTTATACACCCTGTTATCAAATGGAACCTATTGAACTGAAATATATCACATTTAGTATAGTTATATTCTTAAAAATTGATTTTTTTAGTCCCAGTGTTTATCTCAATAGTGGACCCCATTACCTTTTCTAATCATAAAGATACTTCATTATATCTCTATGTAGATTTTCAAAAGTTGAACTGGGTGATTATTGAGAATAATTATACTTTTTCCCATGTGAATTATTTTTTTTAATATTTAATAGGGGAAAAGTGTATTTTGAAATTCAATCTTTAGTTTAGGTATCACCAAATCATTGTTTTGGAGTTAGATATCTCCAATACTACTTTCAAGAGAAGATATCTCGATGATTACTTTCAAGAGAATGTATGACCATTATGAATATCTGTTTCGCACGGATTTCGGGGATGACCTCCTGGACGGGAGATTCAAACGTTCTGATCGGTTTCTAGCGGGTTTGTTCGTATAACCGGAAACATCCAATGATTCCACATCTGTTTGGACCTACTTTCCAAAGGTAGGCGCTCATTAGCTTGTGGACTGATGAGGCCTAGGAATTTTCATTGGTCGAGAGGATGGGAGGTTGGACTCATCACACCTTTTTGAGGGGAATTGTTGTCTACTCCGGGACTCTCTTTATAGATTTAAGTTATGTTCGTGAATCCTTATTACATTACCAAGTATAAAATGAGCTTTCCTTTAGTTTTAACAATCAATGATTAAATATGCAAGAAATTTAGAGAATCATTTATATGTATTCGAGGTTCTTCATCAATAAAGAATCATCTGTATCTATTTAGAGATTCTTGGTCAATGGTATCCTTCAAAACATTTATATAAAAGTCTCTTGGTCATTATGATGACCAGGCTGGTTTTAAAACCACTCAGTGGGGCACTTGAAGTTTATCGTCATTCAAAAGGACATGGATTATTTCAAAGTTGGGATCGAACCCATAAATGGGCTACCTACGTATCCTTTGTTTTGGAAAAGGAATCAGAACCCACGTAGTTCGAGTAATGGAGTATGATTTTTATGATTGATGGCTCAAAGAAGAATGTCATAATTACTTTTACACTCTAAGCTCACGTGAGTCATGCTCGGTGTGAGAAACAAGAGGTATTTGGTAAAAATTTAGACAATTGTTCCATGAAAGATGAAATCATAAGAAATTTTTTGGGGCTTATGTATGTATGACTGCCCAGATAGATGAAGGTTTAGGATTTACTTCTAGGGATAAAATCCAGGAACAGGGTCCATAAAGGTATATGTGCTTTATGGAGATTTGAATACTCTAACTTGGGACTTATTCCTGAAAAGGAAACCCAAATTAGGAGAGGATTGATAATTGGGTTTTACTCCTGAGAAGGAACCCCATATCAAACATAATTTAGGACTGGTTAGGAGAAATTAAGGGACTTAGGGTTCACTCCTGAAGAGGATGTCCATAATTATGACTGGGACTTACTCTTAAAAAAAAGGCCCAGGTTAGGGGACTTGGGGCTTACTCTTGAAAAGGAAGCCCAAGATTATAACTGAGTCTTATTCTTGAAAAGGAGACCCAGGTTAGGAATTAAGGTTTGGGGCTTACTCCTGAGGAGGATGCCCATGTTTGGGAACTTTAAGAATTTGGGGCTTACTCCTGAAGAAGATGCCCAGATTAAAGGATTTATAACTGGGGATTATTCCTGAAAAGGAGACCCAGGTTAAGGATTCTCTCATCTTAAAGTATGAGGTTGAATGAACGAACTCTCAATCTTTGGTGACATAAAGATGTATAAATCACCAGGTTTTGAGAGATATTCCACCGAATTCCTTTCAAATAAGGAAGTCAAATCAAGAAATCATGCCATAAATGGCTTTGAAGAGTATCTTGAAGACTGAATCTTGAATAGGAAAGGTGAAATGGCTTAAGAGGGGTAAAATGGGAAAGATGGGCACCCAAAAAGGTAGGGGCGCGCAAGATTTGAAAGGCGCGCAAGTCTTGCATGGGCGCGCAAGTATACCTGTGCGACACATGGTGTACTTGCGCGATTTTCAATCAGAATTGAAATACTTGAGCGACTCTTTATTAAACCCTTTAGAATCCCCTTGAGGTTCTTCCAGAAAAGGGACGCACAAATTCTATTGAAGGAATAAGGTGGCACACAAGTGTGACCAGTTCCCATAAGGGTTGGCCATTCAGGCGCGCAAGTGTTGATGAGTTTCAACACTTATGCCTTCCTCCCTCTCTTTAGATCTTCCGTTCTAGGTAAGAAATTACCTTAGAAGTGTTCCAGAAGCTTTGAGAAGAGACTTGGGCGTCGGGAGCTTCAATCCGAGTTTCTGGAAAAAGATCCTCTTGAATGGGGGGGCAACAGGGTCTATTTATAGGCAAAAGAAGGCCCTGGGCGGTTACCGGGTGGTTACCACTTAGGTCGCGCAAGTCACTTGCGCGACCAAGGACGTCGCGCAAGTGTACTTGCGTGATAGTGAGATAACTTGCGTGGTGCAGTTGCTTTTGATCCTGTGTTCATGCCTTTGTGGATTTTTGATGTTTTCATCAAAGGATGAATCACTTTGAGCTTAGATATTCCCCTTTTCTGATCTTTAGATTCTGTGACGAAAGGAGCATCAACAAAAGTCCCCCCTCAGAGATGGATCCGGAAAGAAATGAGGATTTGACTCTGAGGAAATTGAATACATTCAAAGGAAAAGGGGGCGCGCAAGTCTTCAGGGCACAGAGGGCAGCGCGCAAGTGTGCTAGAACATGACTTTTATTCAGAGTTCCTTTGTCTTTTGTGGGCAGTTTAAAGTCATGCATGCCGGACATAAAGGGGCTAATGTTTAAGGTCGAAATAGCTTTGACCAAAAATGGGTTAAAATTGATTCAATTCCTTGACAATTTATCTGAAAACATATTACCATACTCAAGTATGACGGAAAATATGTAAACTATGAATTAAGAATATTTGAACGTGAGGAATGATATGAAAAAGAGCTAAAAGGCATTAGAAGAAGTAGTTTCCAAGAACGAAGTTACTATTATTTAACAAAACCCATTAGGGGGTTGAAATATGCAGGGCCACTTAAGGGCATTGGCTGCATGGTTAAATAAATAGCATCTTTCGGCCGACAAGTCTGTTATGTGGACTGTTTATGCAAGGCCACCTATGGGCACGTGCTGCATAGTCAGGTGAAAGAACTCTTAGAAATTTACTTTCCTAGTGCTAAAATCCAGTGAAAGTTTATGGAGATTCAAATTTTCTAAAGTATAGAGTTTTTTGTATGGAAAGAGGGACTTGAATATGGAGAAGATATTTACAGACAAGATTATCGAAGAACTGGGTGAATATCACTCCCACGAAGGTCTGACCCAAACGTAGGGAAGAAGAATAAACCATAGACTTGAATACTTTCAGATCATGACAAAGGATATGGTACAAATATGTAAAGGATGGCTATTTTTTGCGGATCCCTACATACTGTCGTTTAAGACAAATAAGGACAAAAGAGGAATTCTTCCCAAGAATGAAGTTACCATCATTTAAAAAACCCGTTAGGGGGTTGAATTATGCAGGTCCACCTAAGGGAATTGGCTACATAGTTAAATAAAATAGTATCTTTCGGCTGACAAGTCTATTATGTGGACTGTTTATGCAAGGCCACCTATGGGTACGTGCTGCATAGTCAGGCAAAAGAATTCTCAGAAGTTTGACATTTTTGTGACTAGAAGTCATGAAAAGGGTTATGAAGATCTGAAAATATTTAAGGTTAGGATTATAACACATAAAGATGGTTATTGTCTAATGTATATAGAGATACATAGGTCAATGATAACCATAATCATGTTGTGGCTGGGCCCTGAATTGAAATTTTGGACTTCACTACGTATCTCATAAGAATGAGAATCAAGCCATACGTAGTTCTTGAAATGCATTTTAACGTCGTACAGGACGAAATTATGAGAAATCATAGTTTAGGGTCATAGAATTCGGACCATAATAATGAATACACAGTGTGTGTTTTCATGAGGATTTTTCAGCCAAGGGACTGAAAGTGAAATTTGGGGTTAGGCCCAAAAGACTTGGGGCTGGATTCGAGGGATACTCCAATGTTCCTATGTATCCCATAAGTATGGGAATCAAGCCCACGTAGTTCTAGAACTTCCCTTTGTACAAATTTGGTTCATACATGTGAAGGGTGAAAGGGGACTTTAGTGCAATGATGGTTTAACCTGAGATAAAAAATTTAGGCATTACCATGTATGCACGTAGTCTTTTTGAAATGAAACATGATTGAAAAATCATTGTCAATAATAGTTCTATCTCAAGTGAGGAGATCAAAGAATATTGTAGTTTATTGTCGTACTGGACAAAAGTGTTGTATAGTTTAACGTCGTATAACAAGGACGAAAGTGAATAAATGTAAAGATATTGATTCCAGGGCCGGTTTCACGAATCAACATCATATGAGATGGTGGTGAACCTATGTGAAGAGATTGTTTTTTGGGGTTGAACCTTGGGAGGGTGCCTACATACCCAGCCTGGAGGTCAAGGATCAAAGTCCGTGTAGTTCAATTAAAGAATGAATTAATGATCAAGTTGTTCTTGGGGACAACGATCTAATAAAAAAAAGTTGTTGGGACTTACACATGGTTAGCGGCCCAAAGAGAGTGTTATGGTTGAGGTTTTCTCTAAGCTCACATGAGTCATACCCAGTGTGAGAAACAAGAGGTAACAACAAACTTAATGATGCACAGTTTAATGTCATGTAGCAGGGACAATATGAAGGGACTATGCAATTTAAAGTCTTGCAGTTAGGACTATTGGTGCTGCACAGTTTAGTGTCATGTAGTAGGGAAAAAGTACAGTTTAATGTCATGTAGGACATATCAAGGAATTTCTGTACAGTTTAGCATCATGTAGTTAGAACGATGGGGACAATACAGTTTAACGTCATATTAGACAAAAGGGGGACTGTGCAGTTTAATGTCATGCAGTGAGGACAAAAGAGTGCACCATTTTAACGTCATGTCGGGCGCATTGGGGATTTTTTCCCACAGTTTAATGTCATGTTGGGCGAAAGTACGAATAGTTTAAGGTCATATGCATGGACCGTGATGATTATATAGTTTAACGTCATTTCGGATATAAGGGACTTTTATACAGTTTAGCGTCATGTAGTTAGGACGTCATAGTTTAACGTCTTGCTGGACGTAAGGGATTTGCAAATAGTTTATGGTCATATGCATTGACTAGGGATGATGCAGTTTAAGGTCATGCTGGACAGTTTAGGGAATTTTTTCACAGTTTAACGTTGTGTGGGATGAAGTTGTAGTTTAAGGTCATACAGGACCATTGCTGTATAGTTTAACGTCATTTAGTAAGGACAAAATGGTGCTGCACAGTTTAGTGTCATGTTGCGGGGACATATTCTTTTCTATAGTTTAACGTCATGTTGGACGAAGTTGCAAATAGTTTAAGGTCATATGCATAGACCGTGGATGATGCCGTTTAAAGTCATACCGGACTTTTAAGTGCTTATGTAGTTTAACGTCTTTCCGGATGTAAGGGACATTCAAAAATAGTTTAGGGTCATATGCATGGACCGTTGAAGATGCAGTTTAAGGTCATACTGGACCATTTAGGGAACGTTTTCACAGTTTAATGTCGTCTGGGATGAATTTGTAGTTTAAGGTCATACTGGACCATTGATGTATAGTTTAATGTCATATAGCAAGGAAGAATTGGTGCTGAATAGTTTATTGTCATGTTGCGGGGACAAGTTCTTTTCTACAGTTTAACGTCATGTTGGACGAAAGTGCAAATAGTTTAAGGTCATATGCATAGACCGTGGATGATGATGCAGTTTATAGTCATACTGGACTATTGCTGTATAGTTTAACGTCATATAACAAGGACGAACTGGTGCTGCACAGTTTAATGTCATGTTGCGGGGACAAGTTCTTATCTACAGTTTAACGTCATGTTGGATGAAGTTGCAGTTTAAGGTCATACTGGACCATTACTGTATGAACCAATTATAAGAGTCTTGGTTCTGGGGACCATATTTTTTGTTTATACAATATATTTCTTCAGAAATCTGGCATTGGCTGGAGTCGTGATGAGTTCTCCATCCATTGAGATTAAACAGAACCAAAGATTAACTCTTCGTCTGATAAAGACTCTGCCTGGTTAGCCTGTTTAGGCTGTGCCATTTGGTGGGACGGGGCCCGTGGCTTTGAAGTAGATGGCATGAAATCTGCCAGAGTCAAAGACAATTTTGGCTTTGATACATACTCATCTTCTTCTGATTCCTCTTTCTTTTTTGAATTGCGCTGCCCTTTTGAGGATTTGTCTTTTGATGGAGGCTTTACTGAAGCTTTTGTAGGAGACACAATTGGATTCTTCAATTGTGTTCGCAAAATGGAATGGGTCCGATTGATTGTCTTTCTAACCATCCAATCATCATATTTTTTCACAGTTTTGCTTTTGACTTCCTGCCACTCGCCTCCTTCCTCTGGATCTGTAGCGGTAATACATGCTACATGAGCTGAAGAACCCTTCAATTTGACTTGTCCCAAGTCGACCATCTTTTGCAGGAGGTCTTTAAAGACAAAACACTCCTTGATGGGATGCCCCAACATTTGATGAAAGGGACAATAATTGGGATGGTCTTCATCTCCTTCCTTGTTTGGCCTCTTGGGCACTGGTAATTGAACCAAATTATTTTCCAGAGCTGAAATGAAGTAACCAGGAACATGCTCATTTTGGAAAGAGTATGTTTTACTCTTCAAATCCTCAAATTGTTTTCATCGTTGATCTCTTTGATCATTTGGACGAAACAACCTTTGTTGTTGGCGTTCAGGAGGTGGAGCCTTTCGAGAAGATGAAGGTTTTGAAGTAGAAATTGGTACAGGTGCTTGTTTAAGCATAACTATAGCAGTTTCCACTTTACCCATTCTCCTTCCTGGAGCTGATGGAATTATACGAGATTTAACCTTAGCCTGTATAAGGTAATCTTCAATCTGTTGAGGGATTGAAGTAAAGTCTCGAAACCCTCCTGTGTATTTCACAGGGATCAATGGCGTGCATAATTCGTCACTCAAATTTTCCACACAGATTGGAAACAGTTCCTCCTGAGGGAGTGCTAAACTCAGGGAATACATTAATCCCTTCCAACGAGCAATGAAATTAGAGACTCTTTCATTCTCCCTTTTCTTGCAGTTTGTAAGATCGAAAACTGTCGTTTTTGTAAAAGTTGAGCTGAACTGAAGAAGGAATTTTTGACGAAGATCCTCCCATCCGATGATTGACCAGGATTGCAAGTTTGTATACCAGACAAAAGCTGGTCCTTGCAAGGTTCGCATGAAGCATCTGAGTTTCACTGCTTCTTTCTGCTCTGGAGTTCCCATCATAGGATCACAACAAGACACGTAATGCGTCAAATGTTGTTCAGGGTCGCCTGATCCATTGAAAGTAGGGAAAACAGGGTTTCCAAAACTGGATGGAGGAGAAATTGAATCTACCCATTCAGGGTAAACATTCTTTTCAGGTTGAACTTGCACCCGTTTCCTTTCCATAGTTTCTAATTGAGCTGTTAATGACTCAATAGTAGTTTTTAACCTTTGAGAAACATCAGGTTGAACTTGGTTTTGGGTAGGTGCAATGAATGGAGCTTGGACAGACGTGGTGGTTGGTGCTGCAACTGATGGTAGTGCTACCAACCGTTGTTGCGTTTGACCCGTAGGATTAGACCTCTGAGGGTGTACTGATAAAGGAGGATATTCCTGATCCATCTCAGTACTTACAACAAATTCCTTCGGCTGTCGGACTTCAGCATTCTTAAGACGAAGACTACTCTGAAGTAGTTCTGCATTCAACCTTCTTAATTCTTTCATTTCTTCCTCCTGTGGTGAAAACCTTTTCTCTAAGGAGAGATATTGACCTCCTTCAGAGGAAGGGTGAGAAGTAACCTGATTCTTTCCTTTCCCCTTATTGGATCCTTTTCGGAGAGGGGGAAGTGGGTTACTTGAAGGAATACCCAGATTTTGGGTAAGCCTTTGATTACGTGTGTGCACACCTTCTTCATTTAGGTCTGTGTGCACAAATTCTTGAGCAGTAACCTCTTCGTCTGATCCCTCTGATTGAGCCTCATCTGGTGAATCAGTAGCAACAGCATTGATGACATTAATGGATGCATATTGCATGGAATCCTTTCTATCAGCATTTCTGGGATATTGTCTTCTTCCATGTCCATGATGAGACATGGCATTCCGTTGACTTGATCCTTCAGGAACTTCTTGGAGAACCGTCACTTGGAGAGAATCTCCTGATAGCTTGGCTCTTCGTTCCTCTTGAGGCTTATTCCCTAATCGGGAGAATACTGACTTTCTCTGAGGGAGGGATTGAGGATTTGAAAAAGTCCCCAATCCGGTGGACTGGGGATGTTCCTGCTGCTTCTGCTCAACTCCTCGAATCCCATTTGTTGACTCTGAGGGTTGGGTTAGAGAAGTCCCCAGTCTGACAAGCTGGGGTGTCTCTTGACATGCTATGTCTGAGATCTTCTTAAAATCTCTTTTGATCTTGCAAATCTTAAATTGGAAATTAGCTGGATGCATTAACCTGTATCCACTTTTATCACCTGGTTCAATAGACTGTTGGATTATTTTTGAAACTTCTATCATTTGATGACGTGCTTGCTCCAGACGAGAGGCTTGTGCAATATTCTCGCCTGCTTGATGTAGGAGCAATTCAACAACTTGTTCTCTATATACTTGATTTTGAGAGGAACTATTTGAAGCCTGTTCTTGAGCAAGCTTTCGATTATGAACAAATCCCATTGACTGTGGCTGGCCATGGGCAATAACATTGCATGAGACCATTTTCGGCGGGCTTTGCTGACTGGAAAGCACTGTGAAATGTAGTGCTCCGTGAACACCCCATCCACTGATATGACCATCAGATGGAGCATTGGAAATTAACTGACGCAATTTTCTTAGTGCGCCAAGGCATGAACGTTAAAGGGTTCTCTTTTGCTTTTCAGCCTTCGGATACCGAGAGACTGATAGAGATGCCAAATCAATCTGACGTTGTGGCCTTTCTATTATCTTAAGATGATTTTCATATTCATCATAAGATAATACCTTCTTCTTTAATTGACAAAGAGTTTTCCATATGTTGAGACGAATATCATGGATTCCATCATCCGTCAACATCTTTGGAATGTCGTACTGGGAGTCAGCCAAAGGCCACAACATGACTGGTACTTCACCTTTTGCCAGTTTTTTCCTCATGTTCAGCATTTCCTCTTTATCATTAAATGAAGATTCTTCTACCTGTTTTGAACAGAGTTGGTGTTTCCTTGTTGCTTCATAGAATTAAACAAGATTGGTAGAGAGATCATTGATCAAACTAGAAGATGCATGACTTAGGGGTGGTTCGGAGAATGACCTACACCCTGGGCTATCTTCTGATTGAGAAATTATTTCACTTGTTAGCGATAAAGCATCAGACATGACTGGTTTCGCATTTTCAAGTGCCTCAAGATAAGAGGGCTTTCTCGGTACTACATTATCCACTAGAGTATTTTCCAGGCAATGTGAATCACTACTGTGGAGAGGACTTTTGCAGCGAAGTTCATCATCATGGGGGGGACCACCATAATGGGTTACAGCAAAAGATGAGATCTCTTGCTCCTTGGTCTTCTGACCACACAGAGGGTTCCTGTGGCTCTCATCTGAAGAAGAAACTTCAAGATTGACTGAATTTTCATGAAGCAAGCCTTCATGAGGAAGTGTCTGTTGAAGACCTTCAAAATTAATGTTCCAGTTATTGGGAACTGAGGGAGTAGAATCTTGAATTCCGATAGATAAATGTCTGAGGGCTTCAAAAACTCCAGCATCGAGCAAGGCCTTGTTATAGATTGGCCTTTGATCTCCTGACAGTGCTGGGCAGATCTTTTTATTAGATGCCTTCTTACTCACTTTAGAAACCACTTGTTGACGAAAGTGGTTACTCTGAGCAGGTGTATGTGCCTGATCAGGAAAGATGGTCAGGTTAGCCTGACGATCTCCACTCAAATCAGGTGTATGTGCCTGACTTGGTTGTCCGTATGATATGGGAGAGTATGCCCCATAACCCTCTTGGACTGGAACATATGTGTGTGTCTATTCCGGAGTGAATCATTGATGTGTCACTCCATTTCTACGGATTGATTTATGTGTCTGTCCCTGAGATGATGCTGAAGCTGTTATGATATCCTGGCAAGCATCCAGAATATGAGCAGGAATTTGCTTCCGCTCTTTCACCATTGAAAAAATATGTTTGGTGACTTCAGCCGCCAGAACGAGGATATACGTCCATTCTGGGCTAGGAGTAGGTGTATGTGCCTGCTCCTATCCTCCTTTTCCTATCAGTGAATCCTGACAGTACTCAAGTGTGGAGGCAGAGAATTGAGTCTGCCTCCTGTTTGTCATCGGGGCTTTCCGACTGACTTCTCCGTGCGCTACCAAGCGAGACTGTTGGTAGGATTGATTAGTATTAGCAGGTGTATGTGCCTGCTGATTACACTTCGCCAAACGCGGTTGATGAGATCCATCATATGTAGTCAGACGAGCCTGCTGACTAACTGGTGATGTATAAGCAGGTGTATGTTCCTGCCTATAGTACTCCGCCGGAATTGCCTGGCGGGATTGGCTTGATGCTGCCAGACGAGTCTGCTGGACAGCGGAATTAAAACGGGCAGGTGATTGCGCCTGGTCGTTATTTTCCACCAAGTTAGGTTGGTGGACTTCTCCGGAGATGGCAGGGATGACAACCTGCCCATTGTTAACCGGATTCCATCTCTGGTGGTTCATCTTGCCTGCTCGGGTTCGAGGAACCTGAGCTGAATGCCTGGAGTCGGTACCCTCATCATGTTGAGGGAGCACTACCGCACGAGTCTGGCGGCAATTGTTGATGGGAGCCCTCGAGAAGGACTCCTGTCTTTTTGAATTAAGGCCGTGCAAGACCTGCTCATTCACTTCCTCAGAGTAAGGGAGTGAATGGAAATTGCGTTCCAGGGATAACGACCCGAAACGGTTGGAGACGGTAGTCAGCACCGCCTGCTTCTTGATCGCTGGCCGCCGTTGTCCGGACGACCAGGTAGAGTTGTTAACTTGGAGGGCTTGATGAGCGGCCTCCAGAGTTGGGATAGTACCGTTGCAACGGTACTCCTTAACCAGTGCATTAGAAACCCAGCATTGAAGATGCTGAGTTGGTGATGTCATCCTCAGAGCGGACGATGTTCCAGCAGGAGTAGCAGAAGATCTTGAGAAAATAGTGCTTGTTCCATATAATAGACATAATCAAGATGAATCTGGCCACTGCATCTTTTGGATGAGCACATGTTAATGATTGATTTTTTGGCCCAAGGGGCCTAACAAATAATAAGAACATTACTTTAACTTGGTTAAGGATTCACGTCGGGTTCACCATTTTTTGTTTCGCACGGATTTCGGGGATGACCTCCTGGACGGGAGATTCAAACGTTCCGATCGGTTTCTAGAGGGTTTGTTCATAGAACCAGAAACATCCAATGATTCCACATCCGTTTGGACCTACTTTCCAAAGGTAGGCGCTCATTAGCTTGTGGACTGATGAGGCTTAGGAATTTGCATTGGTCGAGAGGATGGGAGGTCGGACTCATCACACCTTTTTGAGGGGAATTATTGTCTACTCTGGGACTCTCTTTATAGATTTAAGTTATGTTCGTGAATCCTTATTACATTACCATGTATAAAATGATCTTTCCTTTAGTTTTAACAATCAATGATTAGATATGCATGAAATTTAGAGAATCTTTTATATGTATTCGAGGTTCTTCATCAATAGAGAATCATCTGTATCTATTTAGAGATTCTTGGTCAATGGTAACCTTCAAAACATTTATATAAAAGTCTCTTGGTCATTATGATGACCAGGCTGGTTTTAAAGCCACTCAGTGGGGCACTTGAAGTTTATCATCATTCAGAAGGACATGGATTATTTCAAAGTTGGGATCGAACCCATAAATGGGCTACCTACGTATCCTTTGTTTTGGAAAAGGTATCAGAACCCACGTAGTTCGAGTAATGGAGTATAATGTTTATGACTGATGTCTCAAAGAAGAATGTCATAATTACTTTTACACTCTAAGCTCACGTGAGTCATGCTCGGTGTGAGAAAAAAGTGGTATTTGGTAACAATTTAGACAATTGTTCCATGAAAGATGCAATCATAAGAAATTGTTTGGGGCTTATGTATGTATGACTGCCCGGATAGATGAAGGTTTAGGATTTACTTTTAGGGAGAAAATCCAGGAACAGGGTCCATAAAGGTATATGTGCTTTATGGAGATTTGAATACTCTAACTTGGGACTTATTCCTGAAAAGGAAACCCAAATTAGGAGAGGATTGATAATTGGGTTTTACTCCTGAGAAGGAACCCCATATCAAATGTAATTTAGGACTCGTTAGGAGAAATTAAGGGACTTAGGGTTCACTCCTGAAGAGGATGCCCATAATTATGACTGGGACTTACTCCTAAAAAGGAGGCCCATGTTAGGGGACTTGGGGCTTACTCCTAAAAAGGAAGCCCAAAATTATAACTGAGTCTTATTCCTGAAAAGGAGACCAAGGTTAGAAATTAAGGTTTGGGGCTTACTCCTGAGGAGGATGCCCATGTATGGGAACATTAAGAATTTGGGGCTTACTCCTGAAGAAGATGCCCAGATTAAAGGATTTATAACTGGGGATTATTCCTGAAAAGGAGACCAAAGTTAAGGATTCACTCATCTTAAAGGATGAGGTTGAATGAACGAACTCTCAATCTTTGGTGACATAAAGATGTATAAATCACCAGGTTTTGAGAGATATTCCACCGAATTCCTTTCAAATAAGGAAGTCAAATCAAGAAATCATGCCATAAATGGCTTTGATGAGTATCTTGAAGACTGAATCATGAATAGGAAAGGTGAAATGGCTTAAGAGGGGTAAAATGGGCAAGATGGGCACCCAAAAAGGTAGGGGCGCGCAAGTCTTGAAAGGCGCGTAAGTCTTGCGTGGGCGCGCAAGTATACCTGCGCGACACATGGTGTACTTGCGCGATTTTCAATCAGAATTGAAATACTTGAGTTACTCTTTATTAAACCCTTTAGAATCCCCTTGAGGTTCTTCCAGAAAAGGGACGCGCAAATTCTATTGAAGGAATAAGGCAGCGCGCAAGTGTGACCAGTTCCCTTAAGGGCTGGCCATTCAGGCGCGCAAGTGTTGATGAGTTTCAACACTTAGGCCTTCCTCCCTCTCTTTAGATCTTCTATTCTAGGTAAGAAATTACCTTAGAAGTGTTCCAGAAGCTTTGAGAAAAGACTTGGGCGTCGGGAGCTTCAATCCGAGTTTCTGGAAAAAGATCCACTCGAATGGGAGGCCCATAGGGTCTATTTATAGGCAAAAGAAGGCCCTGGGCAGTTACCGGGCGATTACCACTTAGGTCACTTAAGTCACTTGCGCGACCAAGGTCGTCGTGCAAGTGTAATTGTGCGACAGTGAGATAACTTGCGCGGTGCAGTTGCTTTTGATCCTGTGTTCATGCCTTTGTCTATTTTTGTTGTTTTCTTCAAAGGATGAATCACTTTGAGCTCAGATATTCCCCTTTTCCGATCTTTAGATTCTGTGAAGAAAGGAGCGTCAACAATATCATGAAATGAATTTTGGCCTAACTAATTCTCTCACAGTCTTTATTGATTTGATTAAATAGATATTCAGTTAGTATCTCAAAACATTTTTCATGGTAGTTTTGGATGATATCATGGTTTATTCAAATATGAACATGAGTATGAGAACTATTTAATTTTGGTTCTAGAAATCATGTTGATACACTACACTTTTTTTTGGAAACTATTAAAATGAAATTTATGGGTCCAAAAGTTAATGTTCACAGGGAACATGATTTCTAAACATTGTCTCTTAGTCAATCCTAAAAAGTTAAAGGTTTTATTTTTATAGGATGATCAATATAACTTAATTTAGATATAGATCTTCCTAGGTCTAGTAGAATATTATTGGAAGTTTTTCTAGGATTTTCTAGTGAAAAAATTATCTTTGATGACTCTTACTAAGAATGGGTGAAATCTTTGTTGGATGGTATGTGTCATACCTATTTTGAGAATTGAAATTTATTCTTACATAAACTTCTATTTTGATGTTTTCAGAACCTGTTAAGAGTTATGTAGTAAACTTTGATACTCTTGGGGTTGTTTCGGGATGTGTTTTATACTATATGATCATGTTGTGGAATATTCCTCTCATTAGTTTCAGCTAAATGAAAATAACTACCCCACTCATCATTTTGAGATTCCCACTGTTATACATGAACTTATTTATTGGTTGAATAATATATTTTGGTATAGGTTCATTAAAACAAAACATTTTTTGGATCAAGTTGAAAACATCTCCCTTTTTGATTTTTTGGGATTGGTGGGTATGCCAATTTCTTTGAGGAGCTTCCAAACCGAAATCTATGTTTAATTTCAACAAAATATCTTCTTTTTGGATGTTTCTAGGGGATTGTATTGTGGATCATGTGTTTGGGAGGGTTTTGGTGCATCAGAGTCCTAAAGGCCCAGTTTTGGGAGTTGTAGGATAAAGCACATAGTTTGGGGTAAATCGTGCAACCTCTCTTTCTTAACCATGCATTACAATTTTTTACTACCTTATGGTTTGGAATACTGTGTTGGTTGGGGTGCATGATAGTGCCTGAACTTCTACATTTTCATGCAGAGATCTTCCATACTATTTGTCAACAGTTTGAAATATCATGCACAAGTCACACATGTAGTGCCATTTAGAAAATATATTCACAGTGTAGCATGCGTAGTCTAAGCACAATTTAGAAAACTATGTGATATTGTCATGTGAGTTCTAGGAATAAAATATCAGGTGGTGGAAGGATGCTACAAGGTTTGGAAACTGTGTGAGCTAAAAGTACAGCTCAGTGAAGAGGTAAAATGACTGATTTTCCATCCCTCCTTTTTCTTTTTTTTCATCCTTCTTTCTTTATTCTTATTCATGTGTACAAAAATAGTGTAGCCACCTACTCTTAACCTCATGTTTGTGGTCCAAATTATTTTTCCATGCTCTATTTTCATCGACATAGGGTTTGTTGGATTCATATTAGTAATTCTATCTCCACTTGTACTTCACTTTCTCTTCTATCTCACCTCACGGACTGCTAAATCCATTCATGTATTTTTTCCCTATTTCCAAGGCATTCGACAGAATCACCAATTTCGTAAAAACATGTCAGTGTTGCAACTTAGAATTGTATGTTCCTACTTCTACAACTCCATGGTAGGTGAAGTTTATTTTATTTGATATTTCATGAGTGTTTGGGTGGTGAATCTTTTAGTGTGCTATTATATTGACCGAGAGAGACCCTATAATTTTAACAATGGATTATAAATGATTATTTGGACATTATGATAGGCCTTTGGTCATAATTGATCAAGTCTTCAAGTAGTTTGAGTTGTGAGAGTGGAGTTGTAGCTTGCCCTATTAAGAAAGGGTGTTCCCTTTTTATTAAATTTACCGTTTTCTATTAAATTGATAAAACTTATTTAATTTAAATTTTTTAAATTAGTTTGTATTAAAATGTATTTATTAATTTATATTTAATTATATATATGTTTTAATCTCTTATGATGAAATGATGAGTTACAATGGAAAGTGATGGGATCAGCCTGAGGTTGAGATAGAGATGGATATTTGGGTTTGAGGTGATGTTATTTCTAGGATGGGATTATCCTAGTTTATGTGGGTGGTGTAATCAATGATTGGGAGATGTGGTCATTTGATGAGGTGGATAAGCTATTAGGTTGCAAGAAAATATTATGTTACATGGTATGGAATGGCCATTGGTTTGAGCGATGTGGTCGCATGGGAATGAGTTACTAGTCTTGGGGTGGCTTAGCTATTGTTTTGGAGATTTTTGATCACCTATGATTGGCCAAATCAATATTTGGAGTCTTGTGCACATAGGTTGACTCACTTATGAGGTGGTTCTGACCACTCATGAGGGTACAGGCCCTAGATAGTGCTTCATATGTAATTTTTTGCAGGTGCTTGTCATAGAAAACCATGTGTATGGTGAGGAGCCTTTGGATGTCAGTATTGTGGCTATCAGTTTGGTTATGAGGCCCTCTGTATTTGAGTCCATTAGGCCAGGACCATTTTTGAGGATAGAGATTTTCATTATTCAGGACATCATGCATTGAGCAAATGTTTTTTTTTTGCTTTGAGGATCGAAATTTCTGCTACCCTAGATGTTGTGATTCATGTTGAAGGGTGTTGTTAAGTTATAGGTACAAGGGATCAGGTATTTTTTGATTTGGGCATGCCTCTAGGGAATTGGTGACATGTTTTGGCATGAGGTATCAAGTAACATTAGAGGGGGGATATGAGGTTTCACCTAGAAATTTCTATATTGGGTGATGCCTTGGGCCATGCACTAAATATCCCCTCTACTACGGTGTTCCGGCATTGGCCAAGGTAGGTGATAGCTTCCTGGTGGATTTCGAGCACCAGTGAAGTGTGTGTTTATTTATATGCATGTGCGGTAATTTTATATAATTTTTTTTCCACACCTATATAAATGAAAATGCAAGGCACACACAAATGGGTGGCACTCTATGCAGACTAATTGTCACACCATACATGGGCTCTTTGGGATGCATATATACTTTATGATTTTTAGTTTTGGTAAGGGTTTGGGCTCAGGGGATGGATTCTAGTTCTAAATTTAGAATGGATGGATGGCAAGGGACCTTGAGGTTCTTGCCTCAGATAGAGTTACCCATTTAAGGATTCCATTTTTTCTTCATTTTATGTATATTTATATATTCTGGTCATCCATTGGAGACCCACTAATAGCTTATTGTACTGTATATCCTGTATTTTATGCATGTTTCATTTTATATCTTCAAGACGTATGTTGACATGTTTATTGATTTTCGATGATATGTTTACTGCTTCCGCTATTGAACATTGTTGATTATACTTGCACCTTTAGGCAGGTCTAGATAGAATCTTCTGAGTCATTATTCTGATTCATATTATATAACTACTTGGATCATTATTATATCATCACCCAAGGGTACAATCTCATCACTATTACCCTTTCACACCCTAGATTCTAGTCGACGGACTTTGGAATATGGGGAGGTGAAAATAATACCTAGTAGAAATCCATCCAAAAGTCACTATTCGATTGGGTAATTGTGTTGAGGTGATACATGAGGTATCAGAGGCATTCCATACTAATAATTTCTAGTAGTGTTTAGCTAGATACAAAAATATATTGATATGATTTTTCATTTCTATCTATCTTACGTTTTGGGATATTGTAGACAGGAGATTAGGATGTTGTTAGAACTTGGTTTAGAACACGTTCTTGGGTTCCTAAAGCCCCATTCAAGAGGGATGAACCAATTTTCCATGGGTGTGAATTACTATTCAATTTTTCTCATTTTATAGATTATTTTATTTTCACCTTGTGTTTCATACATTGAATGTGAATTATTACATGTTCTCATATGTTATCCTTCTCCTGATACGGTAAGGAAGGATACATTAGACCCTTGTCACAATAAAGCAAGGTGTTTCTTCTATGCATGATAATTATTTTTTAGGTATATTTTATAACATTTAATATATGTATATGAATGTTCCTTTATATAATTTATTATGATATGTGACATGGGCTTGGTTCTTATAAGACCTGGAAGGTTCTATGAAATATGGTGATGTTGATCACCAGTTTGTGAGACGTGCTCATCGGTTTGTGGGGACATGGTTCATCTAGATGGGAATAGCCCAAGGTATATTTGATACTTGTCTCCTATATGGGTATGTATGGAGGCCATGATGCTGAAATTCCATGTGGAATGGACGCGATGGGGGAGGGTAAGGGTAGTGAGTTGAGGCTACCTATTACTATTTTCCCTATATGTGATAAATATATATATATTATTTGGTTTTTCATACCATGTAATGGTATTCATCAAGTATCCATGTAGACAACTCAAATGAAGATTTAGGCAGGTGTGGATAGGGTGATTCTAGATTATGTGTAGGTTGAGACCCTTAAGGGTCCAGCAGAGTAAGTATAAGCTTGAGCTCAATTATAGGTCCCAATGCAGGTGGGGTAGCCATCAAAATTTATACTGTTTGGGACATGGATTGATGAGAATCTTAGAGATATCTTGGTTTCTGTGATCCAGAGTATCGATTGGGGAGCTCTGAGAGTAGAGAATTCAATGATGCACCTTAATCACTAATTCCAGTTGCATCACCCACTACTTTTTCAAGGTTAGGGTGGTCCAAAGGACACTAATGATTGGATTGAGTCCATCGCGAAGTTTTTTTAGTGGAAAGAGATAACTCTAGGGAGGAGGGTGAAGGTAGCTACCTATATTATAAAAGGAATGGAAAATAACTGAGGGGTGTGCAGGTGCTAGAAGGAAGACATGATAAACTATAATATAAATACTTTGAGGTCAGTTTCTTCGAGCCTTTACTCTCAAATACACATAGGGATGAGAGAGCTCGATATTTATAGAGAATTTAGTAGTGTGGCATGTCCATCATGGACTATTCTGTGACATTCTATGAATTTTCTCTATTTTTATGTGGAATGGTGAGAGATTAAACCTCGAGGGTGAGGTGTTTAGAGAATTGTGCATGGACCATTTTGTTGTAGGTGAACATTTTAAAGTTGTCCACATTCTTAGAAGTAGTGAATCATGAAATCATATCTTAGGGAAATTTGATGGACTAGTCCTACTCATGTCTAGTGAAAACATCATGAGATTTCAGTGGTGATGCTTCAGATATCAGGAAGTGAGGCCCTGATGAGTTTTAATAATGATTTCAGGACATTGAGTCAAGTGTACCACCTCTATGTGGGTATTATGTGGTTTTCTTTCAATGTGGGAAGTTAGGGAATGTCTGAACTCAATGGGAGAGGCCTCTAAATGAGTGTCAGGTATGTGGACAGGTTGAAAATCTCAAGAGGTTCTATATGAATCCATCTATAACAGCTAGAAGTTAGGGACCAAGGTGGAATTAGGGTTTTTAGATCAGATCAAGATCTATTCCAGGTGGTGTTAGATAAGTTTTAGATACACATGGATGTTGTGGAAGAGGTAGAAAAACACAAGAGAGGGTTCAGTGGCTGATGGATGATTCAACACCATAAAGTGGTTAGGCTTGAAGGTGTTGCACGTCAGGCCAGGTGTACACCGTGGAGCTACCAGGTGTTGATCTGGAAGGTGAAAAAATGATGGTCATAGGTATACCATGGGAATATACATGCTTTTTATGGTTTTTTGGAATGTATTTTTAGATTCATGTCCATTTTTAGTTCACGAGGTTCACATGAAATATGTATGGACTGACTAGATGCTCATTAGTAGGTTGGCATCATATCTGATTTGTTATATGTATATATAAGGTTTTTTGAACTGGGAGTTATATATTATCTTTAATGGATGTGATATTATTTGGTTGAATTAGAATTTTTTCATCGTTACAATGTGGTATTTGATTGAGGTCTAAGGCACAGGGACTTTTTTGAGAATCTAATGAGATGTGGGACCTCATTGGTTTAATGTGTGACATGGTCATGTGGTGGGAACCGATGTAGTGTAGGATTTTGATTGGTGTCATATATGAAAAGAGATCACCTGATGAGGTGTAGGAGTGACAATACAAAATGAGAGTACTTTTGAGTTTGGGGATGGTCAATAGACCATTTTTTTATTTGATTTTTAGGTCACGATTTGATCAAGGTATGTCACTTCTTAAGTGGGGAGCCCTAATTGAGTTAGTAGATATGTTTCCTTCTTACTAGGGTAGTCCATATTATTTTTTACTAGATGGGTACTCTCAGTACCATATTTATTTTATGTTTTATATCTTGAGGATGAGCTATGATATGGTGGAGATTTTGTAATTTCCATGCTTTTTTGATCGTGCCGAAAACCTCTCCCTTTATTGAATTTTAAGGATTGTTGGGTACTTCAATTTCATTAATGATCATAGAAAATAATTTTTTGATTATTATTTCAACAGAATGTATTGTTTTTGGATGTGTTTAGAGGCATAAAATTTACCTTGGGTTTTTAGAAGGGTTTTAGGTATGGCATAGGCTGGAAGGCCCAATTTTAGGTGTTGCGGGCTAAGTTGCAAGGTTTGGGGTAAACCGTGTGGAATTTAAGTGATAATCATGTGGCCCTGTTTTGTAATACCACATGGTTTTTCATATCAATCTTGTTTGGTTTAACAACCATGCCTGAAAAATTATAGTCTTTTAGAAGGCTTCCTCATGGTTTGTGCGTGATTTAGAAAAATATGTACAATCTTCATAGGTAGTTCCATCTAGGCAGTACCTTCAAATTATTTCATGAACATTCTATACAAGGTTTGGAAAACCATTCTATCTAACCATGTGATTTCAAGGTTTAAAGCAACAGGTTCCGCAAGATTTCCACACGGTTAGGAAAACTGTCAAAGTTAACCATGATGGTCATTAAACTGGTGAAATGATCATTTTACCCCTCTCTCTTATTTCTTAATTTATTCTATATTTTCTTCTTCTTGGCCATGTGCATAGTATTGGGGGTCACCTTCTTCTCAAATATTTTATGGTGTGGTCTAAATCCTTTTTCAGGGATCCATTTTCATTATCTTCACGTGTGTTGGATCCATATTGGTAAGGATATCCTCAACCATTATTCTCTTTTTGTTTTCTCTCACCTCGTGAACCACTAATTCCATTTCAGTCATTTTTTCATATTTTCAAGGAGTTCAATGGAAACTTTATTCCAAACTATTCAGAGTTAGGGATTGGAATTGGATGTGCCTATATCTATGACTCAATGTTCTGGTAGACCATATTTTTCATTGAAATTTCATGGGTGTTTGTGGGGAGAGGCTTTTAGAGAACTTCCTTGTTGGCTGAGCGAGACTGCATAATTTTAATGGTTGATTTTAACTAAATAATTGGAACTTATGAGATACCTTTGGGTATGCTTGATTGATTCTAAAAGTGGTTTTATCCATGAGAGAGGTGTATGTCCTTGTGTCAGTTGGGATAGGGTGTTCCCTTTTTACTAAATTGACCCATTTATATTAAATTCGTCTGAATTATTTGGATTAGAGTTATTAAATTAATTTATATTTTATTGTATATTTTAATTTAAATTCAATTATATATATGTACGAATTTCTTGTGATGAAATTTTGTGTACAAATGGAATGTAAGTGGATCAGCCTAAGGTTTAGATAGAAATGACCATCTCTGTTTGAGGCGATTTGATCTTCAAGATGGGATTGGCCCAAGTAACTTGGATTATGAAATTATCAGTTGGGAGAGATGGTCTTCAAATGACATGGATAGGCCATCAGGTTATGGGTAACACTCGTGTGATATGTGATGGAACAACCATTAGTTTGAGTGATATGGTTGTAGGGGAACATGGCTCTGCTCTTAGTGTGACTTAGGTAATATTTTAGTGATTTCTTATCACCCATGGTTGGGAAAAGTTCAATTTGGAGTCATTTGAACATAGTTTGACTCAGTTATGGGGTTATTTTGACCACTCATGTGGGAATATGGCCTTTGCAGTGTAGATTCAAAAATTCTGTTGGCGGTGCTTTCTATAGGAAACCATAGGGAAGGTGAAGACTTAAAATGATAGAATTGAGGATCTCATTTGGGGGATGAGGCCCTCTATATTTGAGTCCATTAGGCCAAGACCATTTTTGGGGATGGATATCACCATTCCTCAAGATTTTGGGCATTGATCTGATAGTAATTTTACTTTGAGGACAGACATTGTTGTGCCTCTGGATGTCAGGATTCGTGCTGATGGGTTATTTTGATCATGGGGTCTAAGTAACCATGTATGTTTTGATTTTTGTATTCCTTCATGGAATGAGTGACACATTTTGGCATGAGTTTATGAGTGACATTAGATAGGGAACCTGAGGTTTCACCTAGAAATTTAAATATCAGGTGATTCCTTGGGCCATGGGTTAAGGATCTTCTCTGTTACAGTGTTCCAGAGTTGGAAAAGGTAGGTGATAGCTTAATTGTTAATTTTGATCACCATTGAATTGTGTGTTTATTTACATTAATTTTATGTCATTTTATTTAAATTTTTTTACACTTGATTAATGTCAAATGTATGGTACGAACGTCTGGGTGGTACCCAACTAATACACGTTCTTACAACCAACATGGGCCTTTTAGGACTCATGTAGTCTTTATGATTTTACATTCTGGTAAGGGTTTGGGATAAGGTTATAGATCCTAGTTTTTGAGTTAGCATGGATATAAGGAAAGGGACCTTTAGGATTTTTCCTCAGATGGAGTTACCCTTTTGTGGTTTCCTTTCTATTTCAGCATGTTATGTATATGTATATACTATTGTCAGCCAATGAAGACCCCTTTACTACTTATCATACTTAATGAACTATATTGGTTTAATATGATATTTTATATATTCAATTGGAATATTTTCATGTTTATTTATTTCCTATTCTTTGATTATTTCTTCCCATATAGAGAATTGTTTATTTTGCTTCTACTATTGGGAGGTTCTAGTTAAAGTATGATGTGACTTTATTCCGATGCGTACTATATAACTACTTGGAAAATTATTATATCATCACCTATGGGTGTATTCTACCCACTATTACCCTTTCACACACTCATTTCTAGTTGGATGTGTTTATCATATAGGGAGACGTGTCTAAGGCCTAGTTATAATTTAGTCTGAAAGCACTATTTGAGTGGCTAATTAGGTCAGGGCGCTACATTTTTAGTCATTCATGATCATAAGAGTCTGATGTAAATATTTTCTCAAGATTACAATAAACTATTGTAGAGGAAAGGGGGGAGTACCTCCAGTAATTTTACATAGAAATCACCTCCACTACTAGGAAGGGGAACATTGTTGCTGACACTGTTATTAGGAAAGTTCCTTCTCAAGATTTCATATAATAAAAATTTGAGTGGAAATTTCTGGGTATTTTTCATTATTTTTATCCAAGAATGCAAGATAATGAATTGGGTATGGTTTTGACCATTTATTAGTTGTAATCATATCTCCATTATCTATTCTACAATACTAATAGTTGGATGATGAGTTCATAGAAATATGAAACCTTATTTGGCGGGAAGACCATTTCTAGTTGGTCTCTCCATTCTAAGGGGACTCATCTCTTTGGAAATTGTTTTTTCATCCCCTTATCTATCATGAAAATTGTGTGGAAGACTACCATATTTCATCATGGGCTATTCTCCCCAACAACAAAAATATGTATTATGACATAATTAGTAATTTCTTATGGTTGGGTGTGAAAAATGACTGAGTTGATTATGTTTCTGAATATTACACCAATGCATATATAAAGTAAGAACACATAAATCCTTTTGGTCTACTCTAACCTCTTCTAGTTCTAGTATAGAAATGGGGAGAGGTGTACATAGACTTCATGAGTATTTTACCGCATATTCCCTTTGGAAAGAATTTTATCTCCATGGTGATCTATCAGTTGATGAAACAACTTATTTTATTCAGACTCGGAATACCACCAAGATTGAGAATCTAATAAATCTATACATATAGAATATTGTGACGTTACTTGAGATTCCCTCTAATATTATATCAAATAAAGAACCTTGGTTTACCTCTATATTCTAAAAGAGTCTCCAATATGTAATGTGAAGTCAATTTAGATTGGGAATTACTTACTATCCACAAATGGATGGTTTGACAGGGTGTGCCTTATAGATTCTGGTGGATAATATCTATGCACGTATACCAGATTTAGGTAGATCATTGAATATCCATATCTAATAGGTTGAGTTTTCTTATACTTATAGTAAATAGTCTTCAATAAAATTATTCTCTTTGAGGCTTTGAATGGTTGAACTTGCATGTCACCTCTTTACTAGTAATAGGTGGTCAAGGATTCTCTCATGGTAATTTCTCTCATTCAGGATGTTTTGGTTAGGATTTAGGATATATTTTAATGCTTGATTATAGATCAAATTCAGTAGAAATTATAAACAGATTTTTGACAGTGTCCATTGGAATTTCTCATTGGTTAATGGGTATTCATGAATGTTTCTCCTTAGTTTGGTCATTGTATGCTTGGAAAATAGGGGATGTAGTATCTATGATATGTTGAAACATTGGATATCACTGTGCATCATAGTCAATTTTCTTATCAATTAGAATTATCTTCTAAGTTGAAATTTATTCATGGTGTTTTCTACATATCTCCACTCAATAACTACCTTCCTTATGCTTCCCATGTTCTATGTTGAGAGGATATTGAGTTGAAGCCATGTGTTTCAGGGTTAAAGGAGATTCTAGAGACCATTGATTCTAGGAGTAGTGTTTTTTATGGGAATTCTACTATGTTGGTGAAATTGTTTTGGAAGCCTGAATAAAATTATCAACAGTCTTTTAAGTATAAATATTTGGCAAGGGATCAGTGGCCTCACCTTTTTCTAAAGCTTACCTCCTCCTCAAGACTTATTGGGCATATAAATTCATATGGTGGGTGTAATTGTGGCATCATCAATTTTTTGGTATTCCTTATTTTATTTTTTAAAGCATCTTAAAAGGTGTAATTAAATGATTTTAGGTTTTTTAGTGGGTATTCAGTGAAATCATTGAATCAAAAACTATAAAACTAGCTACATGATCAAATTTTTGTCATGAATGTTTATTCATGACATGAATGTATTCTATGTAAAAGACATGGGCTTTTATTTTGGATGCTAAAATTAATTCATGATGTGAGACTTTATTCATAGAATGAATGGGGTTTTTGAGATTTTAAACTAAGAATATACATTTTTTATGACATCGAACTTCAAAAATGTTCACAACATTGATCCATAATTCACAACATGAATGATTTATTCTCCAGTAGATTAAATATTTTTTGCACCCAAAATCATTCTCATCTCCTTTATCCTCTATTACTTGTACACTTGGGTTTCTCTAGGAAATTTTAGGTGAATCCAACTCTTCTAAACATCTTATCTTGACATTTTTCCCAAATCGATCAGTTCTCAACAAATTAGTATGTTATATCAAATACCTCTTGATATTTATTCTCTCTAAAATTCTACTTGGAAATTAATGTTGATATAGGATTTTTTGGATCCATTAATAATGTTATGATCCTTCTAAAATATATTCTAGATCCCTCATGTGTTTGTATTATAGATTTTAGCTCTCTCATTCGTTGTCAGGAGATATGTGATTATTGTGGTATGTGATAATAAAACATTTTTGATGACTCATTGTTTTATGGATACACAATTATAATTTCATAAAATAATTTTTAGGGATGTGAATCATTATACTTTTTGAACACTTCAGTGTGGATATTATCATCCTCTTTCATGGAACCCTAGTTCACGGAAGTGTCCCCCTAAAGTGGTGGTGATGTTTGCTCCACCTCGACCCCTATAACATATTGAAGGTAGGACATGGAGGCCTTCTACCCCTTCAACCACCCTACCCGTATCCCCGACTTCCACTACATCTATATTTACCAAAAATAATTATCTCTTAATTTCAAGATTCCTTATCTCCTTCTCTACCTCTAGGAGTAATCAAAGGCCTCATCTCTTCATGAGTTTTACTAGGTGGATCATTTAGATCCTAGAATCCCTTCACTCAATAGCTTTGAATATTTGATCAGTAGTTCATGTCCCCAATAAGATAGATCCTTTTTTGGTTTTCTAGATCCAACTCACTTTTCCCTTCTCTTTTCTATTGCTGATGACATTGCTTCTACATGGTCTAAGGGAATTTTATCCTATAAAGGTTGTCGATTATTTCTTCTCTGATGGAGTTATGATTTTCACTGGAATCAGGATTACCCCAATTTGGAGATTTGGGTAAATTTTTTGGGTCTTCCCCTTTTATATCAAAAATCCATGAATTATTCAAATGTTTTGTAACATCGTTGGAATACTTTTGGACTTTGATGATCGTTTGAGAGCTAAATGTCAGTTAATTGTACCCCGCATTTGCCTAGTAGTTTATGTTCCCAATCCTTTTGTTGACACTATATGGATTAATGTGTGTGAATAGATTCATTTACATCAAATAGTGGTGTTCAATAACTAGTATTATTTCTACGATGTGTGTTCTCATTTGGTTCATCTTCTGTAGAATTTTTGCATGTACACCTTAGAGAAGCCTATATTTCTAGTTGTTAGTTGCTCGCTACCCAATCCTTGTGAGGGTGAATATGTTGCTATCAATGGTAATACCACTCTTAAAAATGATTTATACTTTTTGGAAGGATATTGGGATGATGAAATCAAACCTAAAGATTTATGGTAGCTTCTATGGCTTGAGGCGTGACATTGAAGGAGTTCAGTAGTTTGTGACAGTGTTTGGGGGTCTCAATCCTATACCTCTTAAATTATCTTTTTTCCTCAAATTTTTTCTTTTATGGGTGTGCAAGGTAGTAATTTTCTCATATTATTTGTTCGATCATGACTTCTTATAGAACAGTTGGGACTACTTTGATTCAACGAGATGAAGGATTACCTCCTATGCCAGAGCCCTATGTCTTGTGGGATTAACCTACCTCAACACATTTTCTTAAATGTTATTAGGTCAGGGATAAACTTTTTGTTGGAGATAGTGACCATAAAGGGTGTAATATTGTGATTAGAAATTGGAATATGATTTTTAAAGGTTCCTAGAACCAGGTTGATCTATGGAAGTGATAGTGAGAAGAAGCTTCACATGACCGGTGATGAAATTTACAATCAACGCTTAGTGGATGGCATTGAGAGTATGCATGGTCAAGGATTTTATATCCCCAGTATGAATAAGGCTAAGAAGTGAACTTGGGACTATATGAGCCACATGTAGATTATGGAGAAGAAATCCAAAAGGGATAAGTACTATTCTTACTCTCCAAAACCCATTGAGATATTATCTTCCAAAAAAGGTAGGTACAACAAGGATCCTATATTTAAATCCACTATGTCAGGTATGACACAAAATAATAAATTTAATCACTATAATGTAAACAAATTTTCATGGGGTGATTATTCTAAGGATAGTTATTTGGATGGTTAAAAGAAGGAAACTTCACATTAGGTTCATAGAGACTCTCTATGTGTGGGCCAACTCTAACTATCAGATGCCTCTAATAGATTAGTATCTCCAAAATTAGAACCAACTAATGAATTGAAGAGAACAACTAAATTTGTGGTATTTGAAAAATAAAAATATCGAGAACTTAATTTCCACTCTAAATAAGAAATGCTTGAGTTGTATTCCATATCAAATATAAAAATTATTTGGTTAACCAATTATATGAAAGAATGATTCAAATTTTTGTTAATGATGACAAAGGGTGTGGATGAAAAAACTTATCGAATTTTTAAAGTATAATTCAATTGAAATAAGATCAATATGTGGGAATATATCCATACCTCGGATAATTTGACCCATTATTTTATGGTTAATAGAAAGGAAGACCCAGGTACTAAGGTATCTACACAACTATGGGGATTATAAAGAGTGAGTATTTCTAATATTATTATCCTTATATGTAATGAATTTGTGAATTATTTATAGTATAAATTACCTTATGTTATGTTTTTTAGGTTTCCCAGTTTTTCCTCAAAAGTGATTTTGAAATAAAATTTAATTTCTAGTCAGTTAGTCCTATCAATTTCTCTTTTTCTGTTTATTTCTAGGGTACAAATCCCTTTATGGATTATGTGTGACCCAAACATGAGGTAGATAGTCTATCTCTAACCAATGTTTAATGACCAATTAATTACATTTATTTAGTAAATAGTTTTCCATATGAAACTTCATGATCCTTGAATTTTTTTGTTATGTGTGTGTGAAAAGGGTTTTGGAGAAAATATGTTTTGTAACGACAGAAATATTTATAAATAAAATTTCCCTTGTATATTAATCAAATGAGCTATTATATATTATCGATATAGAAAAAACATGAACTTATTTAGTTTTATTATATCCTATCATATTTAAAATATTATTAAGAATCATTACCATTGATAAAATAGACTTTGAAAATTTATCACATTATTAGTATAAATATAGGGTTTTAGAAAGTCTAGTTTACACAGACAAAAGAAGTGATGTCCTCAAAAATTAGGATCATACCCCATGATTCCCATTTATCATAAATTATTATAGTGATATCATAACTAGGATTTTTCATTGATCAATCCCAATATGAGATATAACAACTTATGCATGAGAAAAACTGTTTACATGAGAAGTTTAATCTTGTCAAGATCATGACCCAAACAATGTACGAAGAACCACCACATTTAAGTCTCAACACTGTTCACCAAACCCTTAAGGAATTTCCTAGTGTATTAAATGGATATGTATCAAGAACATAATAATATAAATATTTATTTTTTATTTTTAATTAAATAAATTCCATATTTTTTCATATTGTTACTTAATAAATGATTTTGATTTTTATACAACTAAACAAAAAATGCATTTCAAATTAGTGTTCAATTTCAATTAAGTGATTTATTTTTATGAATTAGAGGATTTTTGAAATAAATTATATTTTATTGATATATTATTATTAAATAAGTTTTATTAAATATAAATAATCAAATAATTTTTATGAATCCAATTGTAATTTTTTAAGGGCTTGAAAACTATTATTGTAAAAATACATCATTACTCAATAAATGTCAATTATTAATTTAAATGTGAAAACATCCATATTAAGAAATTTATTTTGATAATAATGAATATTATTTTTGTAATCATAATGTAAAAATTACCAAATGGTTAATTTTTCAGAATTTTCTAAGAAAATTGAATTTTCTAGTATAATTTAAATACCAAATAAATATACAATTTGTACTATGACATCATAATGACCCAAAAAAGACGTAATAAATACTATAAATTGTATTCATGACCAAATATATCCTTTAAATTTAAAATAATGTTATTTCATTTTCATTTTATTAATTTAATAAATAATTTAATAATCCTTATTAATGTTTTTGAATGTTTTAAAATCATTATTTTAAGTTTATGACACACTTCTACATCAGGAAGAGTATTATTTTATTATATTTTTCCCTTTTCCTTATAAAATAACTAAAACTAATATCATTTGGACTAAACCATTGTAAAAATCATGTTAAAGTGTTTGGTTTTGTTTATTTTATGATATAGAGTCCAAAACCTAAGTTTGAGAAATGATAAATAATTACCCAATCATTTACTATTTAAACCCACTCAAGCACCCACTTATCGTCAATTAAAATCCCTGTATTTTGTCCTTGCTCTTCCATTCCTTCCCTAGGGTCCTCTAAAGGTTCCCCTAATCTCACAATATTCTCTTCCAAAGTATTTGAAGTAACACCCTCAAGGTAAGGGATCCTTTCCTTCTCCTATTTATTCATGTTTTATCATTATCTTATGACTTCTATTTATAATTAATATTGCTGAGAGATGTTTTTTCATGTACCAATTACATTAAAGATTAATTAAAAATTATTATAGAACCCTTTAACCCTCATAAATAAATTTAGGAATTTTTAAGTGATGTCATCATGCTGATTAAATTCCAATGTGATTCTCCATGCCAAATAATTGTGTAGTGAATACACATACCCATTTCCTATCCAGGGTGTTCAACTTTATACACTTATGGGAAATTACATGTATTTATTCTACACTCCATGATGTTGGAAAAAAAATTTTATGATATTTGATTCCATGTTTTATTATCTATGCGGCACATTTAAGCATGAGAATGAAATTAAAGAGATTAGTGTATCCACAATTATATAGCACTCCATTGAATTGGGTAATGTTTACTCTCTTAAGAAGTCACGTTGGGATGGGGTTAAACCTGATTTATTTATTGTTCTTTTTCTATCATGATTTATTAGTATTTATCCTTTATCTATGTTTATGATACAATTTTTTAAGTTATTATCACATTTCCCATATTTAATTCATGGTATCATGTTATATCATACATCATTGTTAATGTTTATGATTGTCACCCCTTTTATGTCCTATTTATATTCCTATTTTATAACATGTATTACATTTTACATGTATGTCCATTTTTATTCCCTTATATGTATTTATGGATAAATATTTTTCTTATGTTTGTCCCCACGTTATCCCATATAGTATGAAGGAATATTATAAAAATGTTAAGGATGGTTTTAATATAAATTGTGTGTTCCTATTTTTAGTTGTTATGTAATATACCTTATTCCCAAGGACACTATAATTATCAATAAGTATGGTTTAATTATGTGTGTATTTATGTAATAAATAATTAATTAATGTGTAATAAATAGTGAGGTTGTTATAGTTGGTATCAGAGGAAAATTTAGTTATTTTTGGGTTTAGGATTAGAAAACTCAAGAAGATGATTAAGGGATAAAACATTTTATAATAAAACATCCTTGAATTTTCGTAAGTATAGTGTAACTATTTTATCAAGAAAAAAATCCATTTCTAGATTCTACAAGTAGATGTGGCTCTGGGAAAAAATGTAAATAGGAGTAAAAACAGAAAACACCAAGTTGAGCTAGAATCAACTAAGAACATGGGAATGACAATAAGACTTTCTGTATACCTGGTTTGAAAATCCTAGGGTATAGGATTTCATAAATTCAAAAGCTTATTATGAACTTTTATTATGTGATAAATACCATATTATTATATGTTAGGATATAGATCATGGATAACATAGATGGAATCGTAGAAATTAATAAGTTATAGAATAAATGTTTTGAGCAAGGGAAGGTTAACATGATTGTTTATTGTATAGAGGGATAATATGATCAGTGGTGTAGATTAATCAAGAATATGAATCTTGAGGAAGAGATCAAAGTGATAAGGTGGAAGGAATTCCAAATTCCTATTTGATGAATATTTTTCTAACAATATCCAACATTAAGTGGAATGAGATTTCCTTTCACTCAACAAAACATAAGATGATTATAATGGGTATTATGAGTAAAGCATCATAAGACTTTCATGATATGCCTCCATCCTTTTCATTACACCCAAATGTATGGTTTACTGCTTCTTGGGTGAGATAAAACCTATCCTACAAAAATCTATACTTATTTCATACTATGATAGATATGAGGAAATTGTCTGATGTTCCATCAAAATTGAAATAGATATTTGAATGTATCATGGGTATGATGAGGATAAGAAGAAAAATGTGAAGTTTAATTATATTAGTCTGATGAATAAATCTAATAGTGCTAAGAAATGTCAACATCCCAATTTTCAAAGGTGTTGAAAGAAGCACCATGACAATTACCTAAGGGTGATGAGGAAATAATTTAGGTGAGGGAATGAAGGACACATAACTAGAAATAGATGATATGAGAAAACCAGTAATGAGATGGAGGAGAATCATGATAAACTCAACCCTCTATGTATTTCCCATTTCTTAAACTACAATTATCTAGGGAAATTTGAAAACCAATGCAGCATGGAAAGGGTTTTTGGAGACAACCAACAACCTCTAAGGAAATACGGGAGAGAGTTTTCTATCAAAACCATTGAGTTGCATCCCAAAAATGAAGTGGTGATAGGTAATCTATTAATTAATTCAATAATTGAGAATTTACTTGTTTATTTTATTTCTACACATTCCTTTATATCACAATTTTTATAGTACAATAGAAACACCACCACAATCCATGGAAGTATATCTGTAAAAAAATGGAAAATGGGCTAATTATGTTATCCCATGTATATAACTCCTCCCCTATCAAAATTTTTGGGATGAATTTCCTAGAAAACCTTGTGATACTCAATTTAGTGGAATTATATGAAATTATTGGTATGGATTAAATTTCCCTATATAGAATAAACATAAATATTTTATAGAAGGAAATCACTCTTGGTAACATGAATCAACCCCCAGTTCTATACTAGTGAAAGGAGGAGGTTGAATCTTCTTTAGAACCAAAATCTATGGAATGGATATCATTTCACTATGAAAAATCATATCTAACTAAAATGATTGTGTCTAAGGAAAAGATTACCATTGAAGACATTCTTAAAGTGAGGGAATATGTTGATGTCTTTCCTGATGAATTTCTTGGTCTTCCCTGTATCCAAGTGGTTGAATTTTAAATCAATACTATACCCAGGGCATAACCATTATACAAAACACAATTTAGAATGGTTTTTATGGAACTTGAAGAGATTAAGAAAAAACTACATGAGACTCTGAATAAAGGGTTCATACTTCCAAGTGCTTCGACATGGGGTTTACTAGTCCTATTCGTCAAGAAGAATGATGGGTCAATGTGCCTATTCATTGATTACCATGAGATGAAAAAGATCATGATAAAAAAAGTATCCTATTATATAGATTGATTACTTGTTTAGTCAGCTACATCGACCATAATGATTTTACAAGGTCGATCTGTGGTCGAGATATTACCATGTTAGTGTGAAGTAGGATATCTATAAGACTGCTTTTTTTACAAGGACTAGGCACTGAGTGTTCTTAGTTATTCCATTAAGACTCACTAATGCTCCATCAATATTCATGGACATTATTATAGAGTATTTAGCTATTTCCCTGCCAATTCTATGTAGTGTTTGTAGATAATATTCTAATATATTCCAAATTTTGGGAGAATCATGAAGTGCATCTCACTACTATGTTTAAGACCTTACAAAAGGATAATATTTATGCCACGTACAAAAAAGATGAGTTCTGGTAGAAGGAAGTCTCATTCTAGGGGTATATTATCACAGGAAATGGGATATCTATGGACACTTTAATGACAGAATAAATTAAAGGATGGTCAATGACACCATCAATGATAGATATCCTTATTTTTCATGGATTAGTTGGGTACAATTGTCTATTTTTGTGAAATTTATCATGATTTTCAAATCATCCAACCATGCTAACTCGAAAGAGAGTTATGTTTTATTGGAATGATGAATGTGAATAATTCATAAAGGATTTAAACATTAGTCTTATCACTACATGTGCACTCACACTACAAGGAGGTGGAAAAGTTTTGTGGTATTTAAAAATTCTTCAGAGAAGGGCATGGTCTTGGTGTTAATGCATAATGAAAATGTGATACCATATTCTTCAAGGCAGTAAGAAGTTCATTAATGGAACTTTCAAACACATGATCTAGAGTTTTATTCAATGATATTCACTTTGAAAATATGATTGAATTATATCATTAGAAATAATTTTAAAATATATATAGATCAAAAAATCTTCAAGTATACATTCAAAAATATATATATAAATATACACCAATGAAGATGGTTAGAGCTAATCATGGACTATGACCACATAATTCATTACATCCTGGGAAGGATAATAAAGTGGAAGATTCTCTATGTATAAAGGATACAACAATTCTATCATTGATAAAAATTGAGAAGGATCATATCTTCTTAAATTTTAAAAGGATGGACATGATAATCATATAGAAAGAAACATAATCAATAATTTCACAAATGATTGATCAACCATCCCTTATGAAGAGGATAATAAATACTAAAATAGATTATGTAGGAATTCATAAGAAATTGGAAACTCTATGAAAGGGAAATACTTAGATTTCATTATAAATGATGAAGGTGTGGTAATATTTGGGTCATAGCTATGTGTACCATCAAATCCTTAGTTCAATAATTATTTATTGGATGATTCACATTTATTGAATTTTACTATACATCTATGAAGAATAATGATATATCATGATATTTAAGAGAGCTATTGGTGGGAAAATGTGAAGAATGAGATCATATAATATTTTCCAAGATTTTGTGTATGTTATCGGGGAAGGAAGAAAGGTAGAAATCCAAATGTATGATGGAACCATTTCCCATACCTATATGGAAATGGGAAAAATCACCATGGATTTTTTACTGGTCATTCAAAGACATCGAGAGGGATTAATGCTATTTGGATTATGTTGGGTCATCTTAAAAATACTTCACACTTCATTGAAATTCGAATGGAATTCTTACTCGACCAACATGCATGGATATACATCAAATAAGGGTGAGGATGAATGGGAAACCACTATTGATTATATATAATAAAAGTCCAAGAATTACCCCTAAGCTATATAGGATTACCCAAAATTATCAAAATATATAGATGAACTTCAACATGGCTTTTCACCCTTAAACTGATGTCTAATCTAAGTGGAAGATCTAGACACATTTGAAAATATTGAGAGCATACTCAATCTACTTCAAAAAAGGATGGGATCAATAACTTCCAATGGTTGATTTCTCCTAAAATAACTTTTTCAATAAAGAATTAAAAATTTTCCATATGAATTCCTTAATGGGAAGAGGTCCATAACACCTACTTGCTAGGATGTAGTTTGGGAATGAAATCTACTTGGTCCTAAAATGGTTAAGGAAATGGTGTAAAAGGTTAAGACTATTGAGTATCACATGAAGGATTGTTAGAGTCACCATAAGAGCTATTATAATAATCATTGATGATAAATATAGTTTTATATTGGATAAATGTTATTCCTCTTAATATATCCATGGAAACAATTCATGATATTTGGAAAGAAGGGAAAGCTTAGTCCAAGATACATCGACCTCTTTGAAATCCTTGATCGCATCAGAGTGGTGTCCTATCAAATAGAACTCAAAAATAACTTATCTAATGTACATAATGTATTCCAAATATCCATATTGAGTAAGTAAAATCCATACCCTTCAAATAGAATCCATACAATGACGGTGTCATTGGATAATGATCTATCATATGAGAAGCATTCAGTGATGATCTTAGATCATATAGACAGTGTTCTATGAAAGACGACAATTCAGCTGGTCAAAGTGATATAGAGAAACCAAATGATTGAAGATGAAATATGGGGACCAAATTAATCTATGAAACAAAAATACCCTTATCTTATTTAGTGTTGAAAAAGATAATTTTTAGAGATAAATGTTTAAAGGCGGGAGATTGTAACAGCCGAAAATATGATAAATATAATTCCACTTTCATTTTAATCAAATGTCTTATTATATATCATTGGTATATAAAACACATTCACTTATTTATTTTTATTATATCCTATAAGATTTAAAATACTATTAAGCATCATTACGTATTATAATATATACAATGAACAATGATCATATTATGTGCATAAATATAGGGTTTTAACAAATCCAATTGACAAATAAAAAAGAAGTGATGGCTTCAACACATAGGATCATACCCTATGAATCTCATTTATCATAAATTATAAGGGATATATAATCATTGGTATTTTCCCATTACAAATTCAATTTTGAGATCTAACAACTTAATCATGAGATAAATTGTTTATGGGAGAAGTTCAAGATCACCGAGACCATGGCCAAAACCATTTACGCCGAAACACCCCCTGAATGTCTCACTGTCATGCACCTTACCCTTAGGGAATTTGTTGGTGTATTAAATGTATATGTATCAAGACCATAATTATATGACTATGTATATTATATTTTAAATATAAAAATGTTCATATTTTCTTCTTATCATTACTTTATAAATGATTGTAATTCTTATACAATAAAACACAGATTGTATTTCTAATTAGTAATCAATTTCAATTAATACTTTTTTATAAATTAGTGTATTTTTCAAATAAATAATAATTTATTAAAATAATATTATTAAATAGTTTTTATTAAATATAAATTATTAGATAATTTTTATTAAAGTCAAATGTAATTTTTAAAAGTGATCAAATACTGTTATTGTAAAAAAAACCAATCATTTATCAATAAATGTCAATTCTTATTTTAAAAGTTAGAATTCAATAATTTAGGTAATTGTATTGATAAAATGATTTTTTTGGAATAAAAATATAGAAATTATCAAACAATTATTTTTTCCTATTTTTATGATAATGTGAAATTTTCAGGTAAAAATTAAATACCATAATCAAATATGTTGTGTATTATGACATCATAATAACCCAAAGTGATTTAATAAATACAATAAAGTGTATTTGTAACCAAAAATACGTTTTCCCAATAAAATAATTTTATTTTATGTTTATTTTATTAATTTTATAAATCCTTTTTGAATCTTACAAAATAATAATTATATTTTAAGTATTCAAAATCATTTATTTGAGAGTATGACTCAATTATACATCAACAAGGGTATTATTTTATAAAGTTCAACGCTTATACTAATAAAATATTTAAAAACAATCCCCTTTTGTAGAAATAATGGTAAAAAACCATGGTAAGGTTTTTGGTTTTGGTTTTTTTATATATAGTCCAAATACTATGTTTGAGGAATGATATAGAATTCCCCATTCATTTCCCATATAAACCAACAAAAACACCCCTTATACTAACTAAAAGTCCATTAATAATTTCCTTAATCATACCTCCCCTCTCTTTAGTCCTCCTATGGTCCCCCCATGATTATAATAAGATCCTCCCAAGCATTTGAACTCACACTCTCATGGTAAGGAATCTCTTTTTTATCATCTTTATTGAAGTTTATTCATTATCTTATGCCTTGTATTTTTTATTCCTATAGTTGGGATAAGTTTTTCCATGTCCCTAATACATTCCATTTTCTGAAAAAATTATGTGCAAATCCTTACTCCCTCATCAACCCATTCTATAAATTTTTAAGTGATGTTGTAATATTTCTGATATTCTACCATGATTTTCCTTACCGAAAAATTTTATAGTAAATACCTATACCCATTTGCTATCATGTTTTTTAACCTTTATGCACATATAATTATTTATTTGGGACATATGCTTATGTATTCAATACTCCATGATTATGGAAAAAAAAATTTGATAAATTATTCCATTTTTTATGATCCATGTGACACACATTGTCATGAGAATGAAATAAAAGTGATAGGTGCATCCAGAATTATATAGCACTCCAATGCATTTGGTAATGTTTAGTCTCATGAGATGTCATTTTGGGATAAGGAGTAAACCTGACTCCATAATAGTACATTTTCCATCATGATGTCTCGGAAGTTATCCTTGACCTATGTTTACAATGACATGTTTTAATTTGTTTCCACATTTACTAGGATAAATTTATGTTTTCATGATATATCATGCATCATTGTTCATGTTTATGATTCTTACCAATTTTATGTACCATTTATATGACTATTATCTTAAATTTATTACATTCTTTATGTTATTTCATGTTTATTTCCTTACTGTTCCTCAAAGTTCACTACTTTATTATGTATATCCTTGGGTAATCCCATGGAGTTTTAAGTATGATGGAATATTATGAACATTTTTTTGAGGTTTTTAATAAATATGATGTATTCCTTATTTTTGGTTCTTATTTAGTGTACCAAAATCTCAAAACAACTACACTTCTTAGTCTTCATAGTTGTTTTTATGTGTTATTTTATGAAATCAATGAAGAATTAATGTATAATAAAGAGTGATGTTGTTATATGTTTTACTTTTATTTTGGTAAAAGAAAGTTATTTTCAATGAATTGGGAAATATATTATGAAATAGTTTTCAATGAATTTTTTCCTTGAAAATGGATTTCATGGAAGGTTTTGTGAATTATAAGAATCCACTATAAATTTATTTCACATATATCGCACATGATATCCTTGAGTACCAAGGTCTAGGGTTTAGTATTAGTCCTTTTTAATGAAATTGTTAGGGGGGTCACTTTTTGGGGTGTTATTCAATTGCTATATCATATAAAGTTTGGTTCTAAGAGAATGATCTAGAAAATTTAGGGTCTTCACTTTTTGGGGTGTTCCTATATCCCTATTTTTAGGTGTATATTCTCTAGGGACATGAATTTGCACTAGTTGTTATTTCTAATTTTGGTAAAACTGATTTGACTAGCCAGACCATTGTTATCCAAGGTTAGATTTCCATTTTCTTTGGACTTGTTGAATTTGGATTTTATATGAAATTAAACTTGATTTTATAAATTTAAATTTTTTATTGAAATTTTTATTTGAAATTGAATCACTAGTATTTTAATTTTAGAACTATGAGAAAGGGAAAATATTTACCATGATTTTGATATAAAAATGTGTAACTAGTTTTTATTTCAATATTTCTTTAAATTGAGAATACTGTGATTTTTTTTGAGAATTTCTATGGAACACCTAGGTCAGATCATACTGATCTTTATTATATCAAACCCTACACACTCTCTTAGGGGTGTGTAGACCATGGTTTATCTAAAGTAGGAAATAGAATGGAACTATAGTAAAGAGGTGATATATTTGGTCAGCTAGGTCATGGTAACTGGTGGTGTGACCATGGGATGTTTTTCATGTATCACTTGAAGTAAACATGCTTGGTTTTGGGTGCCCTTTATTGTTTTTTTGTAGAAATATACCATGGTCTTTATCTTTCTATATTTGGTTATATCACTATCATTGGAGTGCTTCTAGTTATGGAATATTCCTTTTGTAGTTAAATATATATTCTATGTATCTTGTTTCAGGTTGTGAAATTAATTTCCTATTATTATCCTTAGATGTCTAGTTGTTAGGCTCCAGCCCGTGGGGATCAAGAACACCATTGGGTTCATGTCATGGTTTAGTTCAGAGCCTCGTTGGATGGGTTGTTTGGGATGGGTCATGACAGGACATCAATTCCCATCTTCCCATCCCCCACATTGAATTTTTAATTCATTAACCAATTTCACTAATCTAATTTAGTTTATTTTAGTTCAATTTAGTTTAATTTAGTTTCATGTTCCAAGAAAACTTTTGATAACATAAAAATTAGTTTTGTGAGTATCACTAGGATTCTTATTTTCACATGTGTTAGACCCCACACCTTCACTATACTATGATTTTAGGGTTAATATTTTTTTGGGGGGAAATATAAATTCTATATGTTTCCTACCATAAATATATAATTAGGTATCATGTATGGTCAAGCATTTTCAAATATATAATAATGTTTTACCTCTATTTCAAAAAAAAATTAAAGATATATATTTTGCATTAAATAATCAAAAATAATATATATAACATCAAAATAGCCTCAGTGAATTATATATATAATATAATATAATAAATTAATTTATCCAAATAAGAATTTTTAAATCATTATAAATCATACTAAAATAAAATTAATTTCAATTTACATTTTTAAAACTTGATTTAATTAAAATGAGTTAGATTTTTATAATATATAGTTTATGTAATAATTTGAAACCTAGATTTCCTAAATACTATATCCAAATAAAATTTGTTTAATCTAAGAGGGACTCACCATAACTTTATGATAACCCTTTTCCAAGAAGAATTTAATATAACATAAATTCAAATTAATCTTTCATTTAGGTAATAAATTATAAATTATCATTTAAAAAACCAATAGAATTTATACAAATAAAATTCCATACCTTATAATTAATTATATTACCACCTATTTCAATGAACAATATATTGTTTTAAGTAGAATCTAATCAAATTAAATCTTATATGATTTATGAGACTCAAAATAATATCCATTGTATATAATATTAATGTCCAAGACACCTCGCCATATAAAAATAATAATGGAATCCCTTTTAAGGGTTGTACAACCTCACACAATATTATAATTCCATGGGAATGTAATTTTTCTATAAATGTGTTTATCATGTTTATGTTTGGGTTACTTATCATGTTTTAATAACCCTACCAGTACTAATAACTAACTCAAATATTCACTTTCACTTTGGTATTATTTTGTAACATCATCACTTAATGTTAAAATTGGCATGCCCCAAGTCCGAATCTAGATTCTCAATAACCGTAAGCTACAACCCACTCCAAATCATATATAAACATCCACAAATCAATAATAAACATCTAATATATATCTCATATAATCATAAATATCATTTATATTCATAATAATCTATCTAGGGTGACTCACATGATTCTTCAAATTAGTCATTAAGATTTTATTCACTTACATACACTTATTTTATAACGAAATCTTCTAATAACACCTAAAAATATTTTGCAATAGATATAAAAACACATAATAACACATAATTTCAAAAATAAATCCTTATTACATAAATATAGTCTTCTTTTATTACATTAAATAACAATTAAATTAGGCTAAAAAAATTATCATCAAAAATAGTTTTATATAACCTTTAAACCCATTTATAATCAATAAAAAACTTTTAGATGTTCAATATATTCAAAAATGGTATATATTAATTAAAATCATTATCATTCAAGTAATACAATTCCATAAAAATGATTTTAAAAACTAGAAAATTCATAAAAAATGGACCTTAAAATCCAAAACAAGAAGTTTAATCTTCAAATAATTTAAAAAGGTAGTATTCACATACCTTTATAAAACCTGATAATATTCATCGAGTATTACCAACATAATAAACCTCATTAAAACATATAATATTATTGGAAATAAATTATTCCAAAAAAATTAAAAAAAATTCAAAATTTGGTAGGTAAAAAGTTTATTGGATACTAAAAAAGTAGTCATGAAACCTAAAAAAATGTTTATTATACATGTAGAATAGTCTATTATACTTATAGAATAAAATTGATCATTTATTTATATATTTATATTTCACATGGAAAAATAGATATTTTCATGGAATAAAATTAAAATAATTTAAATATGAGGAAGAGATAAAGACAGATGAAATAATAAGGGAAATATGAAATGGGCACACTAGACCATGAAAACATTTATAGATTAAATCCCACACTACATAGTTTAAATGCATAGTCTACAAAACATGCACTTATACTTGAAACTCCTAATTTTTTTAATACTTCCCCATTGTTATAAAAAAAATTGATTTATAAAATATATTAAAAATAAATATAGTTTTAATTACAATTATTACCAAAATAACCCATTTCACCCTCAAATTGTCTCCTTTGGTATCATTGTGGAAATATTTATGTTTTTTAAATGTAAATATCCACTTCTTTTGAAAAAAATTCATAAAGTGATTTTTTTCATTATCATTATTAAAAACAATTATTTAAAATATCACATAAAATATTTCATTCTCACTGTAAAAGGGATTTTGACCAATTTTACCTTGTAAAATCCATACTATAGTTTTCCAATATTCTAGGGTTATAATGAATTCTGTTAGATTGATTTTATATATTATAAAGCTATAAAATATATCAAAATCATGATTTATTATTGTTTGAATTATGATTTATATTTTCAAATCATTTTAACATGTCTCAATCATTTATGAGTTCAAGGGGGGTTCATAGATTCATTTTAATCTAAAAAACATCATTTTACACATTGAAAATATAGTGGAATAATCACTAATGTGTGTATATAACATTGAAAATGTTATTGGCCTAATATGTTTTATGCACGACTAGTGTGAATAGTTTGGGATACCATACATCCAACCATGAAAACTCCCATATTTCACTATACATAGTCTGAAAAATTATGATTCAATTTATATCATCATACAATAGACCAATAATATGTCCAAAATTATCCATTTGATGTTTGTTTCATAATAATTTTGACTCTAAATATTTCTAATACACGAAAAATACTAAAACTCACATACTATATAAGGTTATTAACTTTCGAAATCAGATTTTGTTAAATTTAACACATATTTATTTATATATATATATATATCATACATTAAAAATAAACCACACAATTTAATAATTTTACAAATTTCATTCAAATTTAATAAAATCAATATAAAAATAATCTATATGGGTTTAAAACACATGATTTATTTCTTTAAAAAAATTGAATCAAGGGAAACCCTTAATTAACCAGCACCCATCAAGAATCATATGATAATTCTAAAAAACAAAATTTTATATCATTATAATCAATCTAAACACATAATAACATAACATTTAATGATTATTTTACCAAATATTTCAATGTATCAAAAAAAGTGAAAAAACATTAAATATTTATATAAAAAAACTAGATATAAACTATAATAAAAAAATATGAAAATATAAAAATATCCAAATAATAAATAATACATAAAATAAATTTAATAATACTCAAAATTTATTTAGAAAATAAGATAAATAAATTCCACACAAAACATGTTTTAAATTTTCAATAAATTAACGTTTCCGAAAGAACAAACAACCTCAATCAAAAATTGAAAAAAAAATATTTTTCCATAAATATTTTCTTATCAATTTTAATATCACATTTAAACCCCTCTTATGTAAAATTGAAAATAAAATTGGACATTTCAAAATATAATGTTGTTATAGAAAATATTGGTAATGATGAATGATACTCCAATATAATGTATTTTTCAAAGGGGAGATTGTTGGGGTGATGTAAAGGGAAGTAGATCGAATGGTTGATAATAGTTTTATATTTTGTTTTCAACACATTTACAAAACTATAAAAAATAAAATCACATTAAATTCCTGTTAAATATTTGTGTTTTAGTTTATGTGAAGGTCATTTAGATGTTTATAAATGACTGGAAAAATATTAGAGTAAAATAAATAAGTATTGGAAGAACTATAGTATAATAAGTAATATAATGTCACATGTTAGGTCTTCACAACATGATTTGCCTATTTATGAATATAATTATGGTGAATAACCATTATTAAAAAGAAAATAGAATTATTCAAAATAAGACTATGTTGTGTATAATTAGAATATTAGTAAGGTTAAAAATAATCATGTCATAAACTAAGTGTCCATGTTTTGATGGATGTTTAAAATATAATGATGTTTCGAGAATTAATTCAAGACATGCAGATAATAGTATAATGAGCATTCATTATTTGTGTTGGTCACACAATTTATTACAGGAAATTAGATTGTTATATGATGGACTTATCTACATCGTAGAGTATCAGATCACACAAAAAATCATGTGTCTAGGAAATTTTGTTTTCTGATTGGATTGAGAAATTTTAGGGATCACACCACAATAAATAATGGTCACCCTATAAGTCTCTCAATGGTTAAACTTGGTTTTGAGATATTTTGTAGAAAAACTCATGTGTTGTGCTATGAAACCCCTTCTCATTCTGTGATATATAATAATATCAATATATGAATTATATGATTATGTGTACTAGAATATGGTTTAAGGGACTCTTAAACTATAATTATCAATCATATAAAGTATATTAAGGGTTACTATATGGTCTAGATTGATCCATATCCATGAATTGATGAGGTAAATGTTGTAGATAATGTTATCAAAAGAATTTAAAATTTCAATTTAAATTTTGTTTGATATGAAAGAGTTTATAGTGTTTATAATTGTATATTAAGTTTGTATATGTGATTGGATGAATTTCTTAAGTATAAGTGAAATAAAAAAAGTTACACCAAGAGAAAAATATTAGCCACATATTATCATAAATTATTTGAAGTGAAATATTTGGAAAAATAATATCTATGGATTTATTTTAAATAAGATGGATGATAGTGATTTTTAGTGAGTTCTTGGGTTTACTATTGTTTTTTTATAAATTTATGTTCAGCTACATTAAAATATATTCCATTTCGATATGGAATATGATTTTATGTTTTCTAGAATATATTTTAGATTGATAAATTTTAATGTTCTAGTGATTGAAAATTACTAGAAAATTATTTAATCTGTTGATAGTAGGTTTAGATACGATTTTTTATTCAATAAGACTCTTGAATTTATTTATTTGATGATATATAAAAATTGAATAATAACACATTACACTAGTGGGAAAGAATTTATACACTCAATAGTTCCTGGATAGACCCTTCTCATTGTAAATCCATTTAGTGACCCTAGTTTTTAAAATGGTGATGGATAATCCCATATCATTACAAGAATATTACCATTTTTATTGGTTAAACTTATATATTATTTTTTGTTTTTTGGTTTTTTTGAAAATTAAAATGAAATCACTTAACTAATATGTTAATCTCAATGATGTAGTGGTGAAGAATGAAGAGTTGTAACATTTTTCTTGTTTACATTCCTAACTAGTGAGGAAGGTTGATTAGTGTGATGGTCATATAATATTTTAATTCACAAAGTCAACTCTGTTGAATAATTATTATTGAACCACAGTAAACTGATAAAAGTTTTTTTACACAAAAAATTAAAAAAAAAATTATAAAAACACATATATAAGAAACATTAAATTTAAAACTAATTTAAATCATAAATGAAACACTCATCAAAAAATGAATTAAAATTTAAAAGGAAATCAAACCATATGAAAATTCCATCTCAATTTCCACACTAATAAATATAAAATACCTAAATTATTAAATATTTTTTAAATTTTAAACCTAACTTAAACCAAAACAAATAGAACATTTATACTAAAAATTATTCAATTTAACCTCATAGATGAATTTCAAAAAAACCCATGCTATAATATCATCTAATCCTTTTATTTTTTATTACAATCAAACTAATTTGTTTAAGGGTTTATAATGTTCTTTACACCATATATTAGTTTTTTATAAACATCTTAAATTAGAAGCCATATTCTTATTTTCACATAAAAACCAAAATTAAGTGGTTATCAATATAAAACATAAAATGAAAAGACAATAAATATGAAAAATACTTAATAATTTCCATTATAGAACATGTGTGTCTCTGTGTGCATGTGTGTTTGTGTTGTACATGTATTATAGAAAACAATTACTAAAGAGGGTGTGAATTGAGTCCTTTAATATATTTCTGTAAATATAAAATTCCCCCTTTAATTTGGTTAGGATTAGTCGTATATCTTTGAATAAGATAATTAGTGAAAGTTATATAAAAATAAATAAAATTAAATGAGATGTTTTTTATTTTGGTTTTTGGATATAATGAACTTTACCTATTCCACTACACCAAAACCCAATGCAAATTTTATGATTTTCATCAAATTATTTTCTTGGGGATCACATGGATGAGTCAAACTACTGGGAATTTAGCATAACGTCTCAATAATTTTAGCTAGAATCTAAATCATAAAGATTTTTCGAGGAAAATATCCCCCACTAATTATAATATGTGTGAACATAAAATATAAATATAAATGATGTTTAAAGTTGAATATAGTTTACAATACATTGTTATTATCATCTAAAACTGAAAGATGGTGATATTTCTTTTGTATAATACACAAGAATTCAAAATGTAGCTCTAAAAAATACAATCAAAAAATATTTAATGAAGAATAGATTTAGAAAGATTACTTTTTCTTTCTCCTACTAACTCTTTCTCACATTTATCCCACTCTTCCTTTTAGTCATAATCAAATATTAAATTGCAGCTATTTGAGAATAATAATGAAATTTGAAATAATTACACAATATTGTTTTCTCTTGTTATTGTAGATTCCATATATATTTCTAGAATATAAATATATATATAATCATTAAAATAACTATGACCATTTTAGAATCCATTCTTAGAGAATCAAGTCCAAGTAATCAAAAAAATTCTCCTCTAAATTAGGAACATCATGAATTAAAGTATTCTAGGATTTTATCTTAGAAAATAAAATTTTGTTTTATCTTTATAGATTTGTTTTGAAAATAAATTTTTAATAAATAATTTAATAGATCTATTTACATATTTAATCATTATTTGAATATCATCACAACTCTTCAAGAAATAATTTCTCATAAACGTCTTGTCAATATCTAGAAATACTATACCTTTGAATAATGAACTAATTCATAGTAGAATAATATTCCTTATAGATATTTATATACATTATTTCTTAGAAATATTGAAAAATATTAAAATCTCAATTCAATTATTCCTTGAAAATCCCTATATAATTTTTTATAAAAAATATCCTTTAATTTACAATGAAACATTTAATGTATAAAACGTTTTAGAATTCACCCTTAAAAACATAGTGGTGTAGGTACCATTCTAACTTCACTATAATATGTTACGGTTATCTCTCTATAAAAATACAAGAATACTACTTTTCACAAATTTAAACATAAGAGTCTATAATTTTCAAAAATTTTAAGTAAGTAATTATCATCTCTTCTTCATATATATATGTAAAACATTAGTGTCAATTTTATACATAAGATTAATATTTGAATAAGTATTTATATGTATAAGTAAACGTGAATATGTTAGAGTTCATAATTTTCAAAATTTCCAATACAAAATATATTTCCTCCATAGATAAGATAAATCTATTTGAAAAAAAATCGTTATAAAAGATACCTCTAATATGTAAAATTCTTAGCATCAAAAAAATATTGAATACTGAAGACATTTACTTTAATAAATAATATATTTATTCATAACTAATATATTTCCATTATGAAAATCTTAATATTCTAGAAATTATCCAAAATATATTGGATACTTCTTCATGTATATGATCATGTACTTAGAAAATTTTCTTAAAAATAAAATATGCGAAATTCAGAATATAAATTATATAATAATAATGAATAATAATAAATAATGAGATAAAATGAAAATAGTGAATGATAATTAATAATGAGAGTAAATAGTAATAATATATAATAAAATATAATGAGATAGAATAGTAATTATTAAATCATATTAATCAAAGCGAAATGGAATATGTAATTATCAAAACAAAAAAATAGAAAGGAAGCTTTCAAAATTCTCTCACATTTTAATAATTAAAAAACCATAAAACAATTTCCCGCTTTTTTTTAATGATAAAAAGTAAGTCAATATAGAGTAGATTGTGTAAATACAAACACACAAAATATAACATAAGTGACCGGGAAATGCTAATTAGAAAACTAAACTACTCCAATTAATTAAACAATTTATAATACAAAACATTGTCATTCAATAAATTTCCTTGAATAACAATAATTAGCATGTTTGAAAATTAAATAAATAAAATTACAGAATAAAAATAGTAAAAAATAAATAATATGAAATATGAGATAAAATATCATGTACAATACAAAAAGAAACTCCTATCAAACACATGCATAACACAAATAATTTTATGGAATACTAAAATAGTAACACATACACTCTCCCTGAATGTAATCATCCTTTTAGAAATATGGTGCAGTGAATTCATAGGAATTTAAAATCCCTTTGAAAAAATAATAAACTATAACTATCCATTAAACCTAAAAAAATTCAAAAAATAATATAATATTTTAAATTAATTAAATATATAATGAACAAACATGAATCATGTAAAAAGAATAAAATAGTTAACACATGATAAACATTAAATACTACCCCGTAAACTATGTGTTTTTCTCCAAAATAAATACATCCAATATATTAAGTGAATTTAATAATATATATTCAAATAATTTAATATAATTAGATTAACGGATTTCTTGTATAATAATGATAGACAATACCTCATATCACTTGCCAAAAAATAATAAAAATATTATAGAACGTGTTTATGAACCAAATAATAAGACAGTAAACAGATTACCACTAGCCAAATAACTACTTTAAAATTAATTCATTAACACATACCGATTAATAGAACTATAAAGTCCATGCATGTTTCCCATAAGTATAATATATTAAAAACAAGTTAAATTATAGTTTGTTAGTGCCAACTAGTTATAAATAATGAATAAGAAGAATATGCAACTAAATAGATATAAAAATATTGCCTTAGAATCGATAAGTTCAATATATATATATTATAAAAATCTATATAAGAATCAAAACCTAGATCATATAAGAGTTAAACATAAATCTCAAGAACAAAATAATGTAATGAGAAGACAGTTAAATAACATCATAATTATTACATTAATATAAGATATGTGAAATAACCACTCCTTATAAATATTTTTAAATATGTCTGGTGAAATCCTTCAGGATAAAATAACTAAGGGAAAGGGTCTACAATGATTTTTGTTCAAGAAATATTTTATATTTCTAATAGATCCAATTCCAATAATATTTTATTTTCAAAAGTATCTAAAAGTGACATCAATTCTATAATTTTTTTTAAGTAATAAAAATTTATTAAATCACCATTCACATGTTTGGATAATCAAGAAGCCATAAATCATTTTTGATTTTTGTTTTTTAGGATCATTTCCTATAAAATATCCAACCGATATGGGTTTGGCGACGATATTCTTTTGGTTCTATTAGTGTTAGAAATAATGGATTTAGGTAAAAAAAGATTATTACTATGAGGAGACTGCTTATTATCATTATAATTTATGGCCTTAAATTTAAATAATAATTGGAAATATAGGTATAATTAACAATAAAAATTTGAGTAGCTTTAATATAACATGTTAATATTTTATGGTATTTATCCTCTTAAATAATTAAATTCATTCAACAGCTTACAAGTTACAAAAAAAATTTATATAGTATAAATCATATAAAATCAAAAATATAACATAGATAGAAGTCTATAAATTAAAAATGAATGAAATAAGAGGATTTTCGAGAAATTAATGAACACATATCAATGAAATAGTTACCTACACTCTAGAATAATAATATGACCCTTATGATTAGTAATTCAAACTATAAAATAGTAACCTCACCTATAAATGTATAAATAAAATTTATTAATCTAATTAATTAAAATATGATATAATTATATCATAATATAAGAAAATAAATATTTTGAAAATGATAAATTAAATGTCAGTATTTTTTATAAAACATAAATATTTATTCACAATTTGTTAATTATAATTATTATTTATTATAAACTTTATTTTCATAAAATTTAATTGTAGATTAATATTTTTTTTATTATGATTATAATATAATTTTATGAGACATTATTTAATTTTTCAAGTGTTATAAAATCAATTATAATTTTGAAATTTATATTTTTAAAGAAAATGATACTTTTAATTAAAATTTAAATTATCACATTTTAATAATTAATTTAATTAAATATATTTGAGTATTTAATTTTACACATAAAAAATGGATCAGGTAAATTTTTTTGGATTTTTCTAAAACAGTTGATTTTTTTGTGAATAGTGAAATATTGTAATTCATGGTATAAGACAAATACATGAATTATTGAGTTATAGTTGATTTATGGATAATGTAAGAAACATTTGTTAGAACAAATATTAACTATTTACTATATTTATTCCCAATAATCATCACTATATCTTCCCCTGAGCCAAAATAATAAAATAATGAATATAATAATAAAAAATACTCCCCTCCTACAATATAAATACCTCCTCTCACCACCTCTTCTCATCACTTGAAAAAAGCCTTTATGTTTTTACAATTTCTACCCCATCCTCTTCCCAAGTCCAACCCGCATTTCATGGTGACTTACGTCTCAATAAAATACCAAACCCAAGTTCCTTAACCATTTTCTCTAGGAGAATAATTCAAGAGGTTAAACCCTTATACATTCCCTTTTATTTTATTTTATTTTATTTTATTTTATTTTATTTTATTATCCTTCACTCACCTCCTTTTTCCAAACATTAATTATAACTCTAGTATCTTATATATACTATAGTATTAATATATCATTTTAATATTTTCCATAATGTATTTCTTCCTCTTCCTTTTATTTTAAAAATGAAAACATTGTATGTGAGGTGCTGATTTACCTCCTTCATAGAAGACATGTTTTTGTTTTTCAATTACGCCTTCAAGGATGGTCATAAAACCATTTAATGGTTAAAATATATTATTATATTTTTATTTCATATTATTTAAATTTATTTAACCAGTATAAATGCATAATATTAATTAATAAAACAAAATTAGTTCATGATGATTGAAAAAACACAAAAACAATCTAAATGGTTTACACTAATGTTTTATCTAATGATTCATCATAATACCATATAAAAAATTAATTTTATAACCATTTAAAATTATATTAGTTTATAATAAAATAGATTTTCATTTATTGATAACTATTCCCATTTTACGTGATTTTTTCATTCATGTGTACAAGTAAAATGTTCATGAAAACCAAGGAAATGAACGATGCCGAATGAAAAACAACTGTATCTTATAACTCCTCAATAAGTCCATAAATGAAAGTAATAAAATTATAATAAATAAAACACATATATAAAAGGATATTAATTAATTTATTTATTGATTGAATATGATTATCTTTCACATAAAGATCATGTGTAGAACACATTCTGACATAAGGTATGGGACTTCATCTCAATTTTAATTTCATTAAGACATACATGGTATTGTGAACATAATTATTTTTATGTGGTTTATGAGTTATTTTTTATTGTAAATTATATTCCTCTTAAATATTAATATTTTATTATATCATAGATTTGATTATAGTATAATATGTATACCATTTTGGTATACGATGTTGACATTGAATGTTGAAATATTAATAAATCAGTATTACCTACACAAAACAAATATCATGTTAAGACATATTGTTCATAAACTAAATATATGTATAATGAATTATTTTTAATTGTAGTGATTGGTGGGACCTGACTTTAGAGCCCCTTGATACATCTATGGGTCTCATGATACAAAATATTTGGTGACAAACACTTCAAGTTTGTTTCCGAGAAAAATCAGACAATTTTTTATCTACATACTTAATGTTTCATTATAGTATAATGGTTCATGGGATAGATTCATGATTTCTTATAAACAAGCATCTTCTTTATTCAGTATTTTGTTATTACCTTCTATTAAATTTTTCACTGTGAAAAAAAGACATGGATGGATTTTCATTCTCATTTTATTAAGGGTATGTATTTTTTAGATTATTTACCTTTACAGACTGTTTACCTTATTAACTATACTTCACTTATTATTGTTCTGTACAACCCTTAATAAATTATTTATCTCACACATTTTTTTTTCTTATTCAGGTTATGAATATGTAATCTTTTAATAATTTACAAGAAATATTTTATTTTATTTTTTTATGTACTGTGTTTAATTTATTAGGTAACAATAGATAATTTTATGTTTGTAGTATTTCAATAATACTAAAATTATTGATCCTTTGTGATTTGATATATTTTATCTATTCCATTATAGTAAAGCGACCACCCACTATGGTCTACTGGGTTTGGGGTTGTTACCGTTAGTATCAGATGATGTTTATTATAATCCTTGGGAACTAGATTTAGAAAATAGTGTTTGGGGAATATAAACCTAAGATAGACCTTAAGGATAATCATGAAATAAGTTCCTATAACTTTCGTAAGGTAGAGATTATGGGGTTCCTCTAATAAATATATCTTTGTCTGGATTCAAAAAGTTTACTTTGTTCGGGCTCAAATGTACCTCGGGTTAACAACTTTCAAAAGGTGTGTCGGGCCTGACTCGACATAACATGGTACATGACAATGGTCCTTACTAGGAACCTGGTTTGAATCTCCAAAGGGATATGCTTATGATACTGAAATTCCTTTTTACAAACCATTACAATGGTTTTATAATTAAATATATCACCAAATAAATCAAGTTTATGATTATGAGATTAGATGTGCATTATTTTTCAATTCATTTTATGTGTTTTTCTAGTCCGAAATTATGCATATCATAATTTAGTGTATATAATTATTTATAAATAGAACCTAATGGAAGGAAACTAATCAATACCTATGGACGATGTGGGTATTTCCCCCCTGATCAAGTCAAAATAGTTAGTGTTGGAGTTGAGCATATCATTCCCATATTAGGATAGCTTGCACATGTTTTAGAGAATAAACATACTAGATATATTTTTGATCATTTCATGCAACTTAAGCCCAAATATTTTATTAGGGCCACTGAACTAGTGGCATCTGAGCATCGGATCCCTTCCCTTGAAAAGATATTTTTGTCATTGGTATGTGATGAAAATTAATGGGTAGTGCTAATAGTGTATTTTCTAAAAGATGATTTTGATCAATGATGGTCTTTGATCCAGAAATCTTTGGAGGAAAATGAAATATATGACTTGGAATAAATAAATTTCAAAGAATTTTCTTTGATAAACACTTCCCCAATGAGAAATGAATTTAAATGAAGAGGAAATTACATATCTTAAAGTGAACAGAATAAGAGAGTGTTCCAGAATATGAGGATACCTTCACAATAATAAAAAAGTATTTTATAAATTACATATGTAATTTGGAAGACAATTTTGATCAATTTTTTCGAATTTCATGAACCAATTATCTAAATGGGAGTAACTTCTCAAACTATTTCATCATATGATGAAATAGTATTAACTTCCATCAAAATGGGGAAGGAATTTTCTAGATCATATATGTTCTAGGGAAATAAAGAGAAGAATAGGTGTTATGATAACCATGGAATGGGTGAAGTGTCAAACAATAATATGGGAATAAAGAAATTTCTTGTATCTCAATATTGTGGAAAGAATAATCCTAGTAAATTCATGAAATTCTTGAGCATTTTCTATAAGTTGGGAGAAAAGGGTCTGGAGCTATTGATTGTAAGGGGAAGAAACAAATACATGATGTTTGGTGCGTCACCTATAATGAAATGGGGAATTATTAAAATAAATTTCCCTATCATTAAGGGAATCTACTATAAAAGTGGTCGAGGGGAGATAACTAAGGTTATAAAATCAATATAACTAAATTAGAAGTTCCCAATGATGTGGTGGCATGCACATTGATGAAATATTCAAATTTATCCAATGATTTTTTTTATCGGATCATCACACTCTTTTATATCTACCTAATTTTCTAACAAATTAGATATTTCCCTTTTGATTTAATAAGGGTGTCATCTATCAAAACCCCTATGGGAAGTATCATTAAAATATGAATGTCTAGGGAAGTTACCATTATAGAATACAAATATTTTTTATTTTCTGTTTTTATCATCATAACTATGGTTTAAATTGATATAATCCTCACAATGGAGTGTGTTTCAAAATTAGATTAAAGGATTTATTACAAGAAGAAGTAAATTTTAATATTTGAGGAAGATGTTGAATCCTTTATCTTTAGATTATAAATTTAATCATATGACTCTTATCTAGATCCACCACTAATAGCTTTATAGAATGAATATTTTGGGGAGTAATAGTAAAAAACGTTTATGGATGAAGAAATTCATATTCAAATTGAGAATGTACTAAATATATATGAATAAATTGAGGTATTTTCTGAGAAATTACTTTGACACCACCAAGGCATGAACTGTAATTTAGAATTTACCTAATCTCTATTTCAAGAAAAATATAAAAAACACATTAGATAATATAAAACATGGAATTAGTGTAGATAAAGAAACTACTAAATGATTTTAGTAATAACGGATTTATCCTCCAAAGTGTTACATTATGGAGATACCCTTTTATTTTTTTAAGAAGAAAGATTGATCCCTGAAGCTGTGCATTGACTATAAATAAATAAATGTTATTGAAAAAAAGAAAAAGTATCATATTCCTTGAATTGATTATTTATTTGATCAACTCCAGAGAGAATAATAAATTTTTTAGGTTGACCTTTGTTCTGGATATTATCAATTGACTGTGAGGAGGGAATAAATTCTTACGAAAGCATTCCAAAACAAGAATGGAAATTATGAGTTTATAGTAATACCATTTTTATTGACTAATGCACCCTTGGTTTTCATGGACCCACTGAACATATTATTCAAGAAATATCTTGATAATTTTGTAGTGGTATTTTTTGATAATAACTTGGTGTACTCCAAAATCTATTAGGACCATGTGAACCACATGGTGATTGTTCTGAAGACTCTAATAAAAAAGTTATATTGGAAGTTTAGTGAGTGTTAATTATGGATTGAAACGGTTTCTTTTCTTGGATGTATTTTCTCTATGGATGGAATCTCATTTGATCCTATGAAGGAGAAGGCAATCCAAGCATGGATTATTCTAAAGAACATAATCAAGGAACGTAGTTCTATTGGTCTAGAAGGTTACTATCAGCGTTTTGTTCAGAGTTTTTCCTGATTGGATAACCAGTTAACCATGCTCACAAATAAAGGGGTTCAGTTTGAATGTACAAAAGAAAATACATAATGTTTTGAAGAATTGAATATAATATTGACCAATTCTCTAATTTTTATTCTTTCACAAAGATGATGGGTTTTTTGATATATAGTGATGCATCAAAGAATATATTGGGTTTTTTCCTTATTCAATACAACATAGTTATTACTTATGCATTAAGGAAGTTGAAGACTCAAGAAAAAATATATCCAACTCATGATCTTCATTTAGTTATTGTAATATTTTCTCTGAATATATGAAATCACTATCTTTATGGTGAAAGATGTGAGATATGTATAGATTACAATAGTTTAAAATACAACTTTAAATATAAATAAATCAACAAGAGGAAAAGGGGATGTCTTGAGTTACTCAATGATTATGATTTCCAAATACATTACCATCCAAGTAAATAAAATAATGTGGTAGATGCATTAAGGATGAAATATCATGGACTTATAACCCAAATGAGGATTGAGAAAGATAATATATTCATGGATTTATTAAAGATAAAAATGGTAATTTATAAGGAAAGGGAAACATCCCTCATTTTCCAAATGATTAACAAACCATATTTACTAGATAAGGTAAAACGTTATCAATCTGGTGATGATATTTTTCAAAATAAAATTAAAATCATTAAGCATGGTAGAATTATATGCTTTGTGTATGAATATAGAGTTCTGAAATTTGGAAAGAGTTTATGTGTTCTTGTAATATATGTGCTAAAATGGAACTATTAGATGTTTCACATAACTCCAATTTATCTATACACAAATGTAGTGCAAAAATGTATAGAGATATGAAGGAACAATTTTGGTTGGATAATATGAATTAGTAAATTACTGACAATTTAACATATTACCTAGTTTTTCATCAAGTGAAGGCAAAGAGAAAACATCAGAGAAGGGTCATGCAAACTTTATCTATTCTTATATGCATGTGGGATTCCATTACTATGGATTGTATCACAGGATTACCAAAATCTCCAAGAAAGAATGATGCAATATGGTTAATTGATAATCGAATTACAAAATATTCACATTTACTCACTATAAGGGAATATTTACCTCTTGAGTTATGAGAAATACTCTGTATTAATGAAGTTGTAAGACATTATGGTTTACCTATATAGATTATTTCTGATTGAGATCCTAATTTTACATCAAAATTATCGAAGAGTGTTAAGAAGGATCTGTATACTAATTTTCATTTGTGTACTTCATGTCTCCCTCAAATCGAAGGATAGTCTGAAAAGAATATTCAATCTTTATTCGACATGTTCATATGATGCACACTTGACATTTATGGTTTGATGGATCAGTATTTAACTTGGGTGTAGTTTTTCTACAATTATAGTTTCCATTATTGTAATCAAATGGAACAATATAAAGATTTATAATGAAAGATATGTCATACTTCAACTTGTTTGGAGGAATTTGGTCAATGTAAACTTATAGTCCCCAAGCATTTTGGTGAGAGAATTCCAAAGGTAAAGACTATTGAGGCTCATTTCTAAGAAAAGAAAAGTATAAAAAACAGTTATGTTGAAAACTAGAGAAAGGATTTGGAATTTCATATAGGATATCATGTATTTCTAAAATTTTCTCCATGGATGGGTTTCCTTAGGTTTGTTAAAAAATGGAAACAGATACCCAGAAATGTTGGACCATTTTAAATTTTGGATAGAATCAGAGCTATAACTTAACAATTATAAATTCAACAAAATCACTAAAAATTTCATGATATGTTCTAAATATCATTGCTAAATATGTACATTCCATACCAAACTCATGTACACACCTATTATTAAATAGAACTAGAACCTAATTTTTCTTACTGTGAAGAGCATATCGAAATTTTTTATGCAAGAGAGAAAGTACTGAGAAATCGGATGACTTGGCTAGAAAAGGTTATTTGGAGAATCAATAAAATTGAAGAAGAAATATGGGAACCTGAGGATGTTATATATAATAACCACCCACATCATTTTAAAGGTCAATATTCATGAAAACAATTAGGACTGAATTTTTGAAGGAGGGGAAAATATAAAAACCCATGATTTAATGAAATGTTTCCTCTTAAATAAATTCAACTCATTCGATAGATTAAATTAAACAAAAAAAATATTTCATATAGTATAAATAATATAAAATAACATAGATAATAGAAATATAACTCTATAAATTAAGAATGAATGAAATAAGAGGCTTTTTCTAGAAATTAAGGAACCTATACCAATATAATTGTAACATATCTTTTGGAATAGTAATATGACCCTTTAGAATAGTAATCAAGATAATTGAATAGTATCCTCAACTATAAAAGTATTAATAAAATTTAGTCATCTTATAAATGATAATATTATATAATTATATCATAGTATAAGTAAATAAATATTTGGAATATGATAAATTAATTGTTTGTATTTTTTATAAAACCCAATTGTTTATTCAAATTTTTTTCATTAATATAATGATTTAAAAATATTATTTTCATAGAATATAATCATAAATTAATATTTTGTTGTATTATAACTATAATATAATTTTATGGGAGCTTAGTTAAATTTTCAAGTAGTTATAAAATCGGTTATAATTTTAAAATTTATATTTTTCGACTAAATGGTTATTTGAATTAAAAATTAAATTTATCACATATAGAATATCATTTTTATAAAAAGGAGTTCATTTTTGAATTATAAACTTCAAAAAATGGTGTTGGGTAATTTTTGTTTTTTATAAAATTTTTGAATTTTTGGTGAATAATGAAATACAGTAATTCATGGTATAAGTTAAATACCAAAATTATTGATCCATTGAATATGTATGGATGATGTAAGAACCATTATTTCTAAGTTACATAAACTAATTAATGTATTTATTCATAAAATTTTCACTATTTCATGTCTTGATCCAAAATAATAAAATAATGAATTGAATGATAAAAAAACATTGATCTCCACTACTATAAATACCACCCTCACCTCCTCTTATCCTCACTCCACCAAAACCTTGAATCTTGTCCAATTTCAATAAAATCCCCTTTCCAATCTCCCAACCAATGTCCTATAGCCTTTGGTCTCAATAAAATACCAAAAATAAGTCCCTTTAAAAGGTTCTTAAGGAGAATAATTCAAAAGATAAAACACTTAATCCTTCCCTTTCATTTTATTTTATATTCCTTTATTTTATTTTAATTCCCTCACCTCCTCCATCCATAAATTAATGATAAATCTAGTATCACATTTATACTATAATTTTAGCATGATAATGAAAAATATACCATCATGTATTTTTTTCTCTTCCTTTTATTCTGAAATAAAAACATCATCCACGAGGTGCAGATTTACCACCATCGTGGATGACATTATAAGGACTCGGTCTTATTACATACATAATCTTGAATTAAGTCAAAAAAACACTTCTTTTTACATTGAGGATCTTTTAATGTTTCTAGATATAGATAATTGGGACGTAATACATTCCTAACATTACACATTGTTATAGAATGGATACCATAAAATCAGTTTCCATTTTTTTCAAAATTTAAAACATTAAAAATTAAAACATGATTCCTTGAAAATTATTAAACCATTACCATTGCTTCCTTATTTTTATTACACATCCATTAACCTGTGAAAATAATTTCAAACAAGGGATGAGTACAAAAACTCAGTATGGGATATAAAAAGAAGGCAATAACACATTAGTCCATGAATACTTGTAAGGTATGAAATCATTTTGAAAGGGAATACTTATCACCTGTATATATACATAATTTGTGAAACATGATATTTCCACATATCTAAGAACATAATTAAAACCAAAATGGTATATTGGTGAATTACTTACATAATCATGTAACCCTCTCGGCTATCTTATAATTTGTAACCCTCACGACTACCTTACTATTTGTGTAACTATCGTAGTTACACTTGGAGTAATAGTACAAAAGGACTCCAACATATACATAACCAATGAATTGGAGAGAAATATTTTTCCTACCATTCATAATGAAAAATTCCCCAGATCCAGAACATAGTCATACAACCTGAATATTAGCATAAAAACATTGCTTTTGAATTATGAAAAAAAGAATTTCAATAGAAGATTTTAAAAGAAAAGTCCCTTATAAATATCATATAATTGAAGTGAGACTTCATAGAGTAGATGGAATATGTTTATACTCTGTAATGATACAAAATTAAAAATATTATAATCAGAAGTTATCAAACCAACAATTTAAATTCCACATAAATAATGAAGAATAAGTTTAACCCAAAGAATGGAAATCAGCTTAAGAATTCCCTTACCTTGGGCTTGTCTTACTTCAAACATGATTGAACTTCTTGTATAATGGTTAAAATAGTGTTGTTAGTATTTTATAAAAACATTTTATTGTTTGTAACATCTTATATGATCATTTAATTACCTCATTTCACCCCTTAATTGTTAGTATTTTGTTCCTTGCACTGTTTTGGGTGACATCCTAACATAATTTTAATGATTGGTTCATGATGGATGTTCTTGTCAATTGGGAGTGAAACACCAGAATTGGAAAGGGATAGATATTTACATATATACAGTCCCATAATTTATACCATTTATCATTTTGAAGTTTTATATGATGTTGAGTCATTATTTAAAACATTAATGGTGTTTGTTTGGATCATTTTAGTGGTTCTTTGATAATAAAACCTCATTTTTTAATATAAATTAAAACCATGAGTAAAAAATAATTACAAAAACATGTATGTGACATAATACATATATTATATCCTAGTTAAAACATAGAAATGGTTTCATGACCAGACTTTAATGAATTAATGGAAATTAAAATCACATCGTCCATGATGTCGGTAATTCGACACATCATGGACCATGTTTTCATTATTTTACTAAGTGGGAGAGGAGAAGAATAATGATAATGAGTATTCAATGAACATGATAACATCAAAAATATACATGATTTATAGATATTTCATGCCTCTTAGGTAAGATGATATGAAAAAAGAATAATAACAGAAAGGAACACAAAATAAAAGAATAATTGAGAAATCCCTTATAAAAGGTCGGCAACCTAACAGCTATGTCACATGGCTTTATAAAATATTAAAAAGAGAGGGGAAAAGGGTCACCCATCCAAAAATTAATCATAATACATAATAGATCAGCAATAAGAAGTAAATAAGAATATGGTATGGAATCTTGAATGTTATACCACATAAAAGGGAACTTGAATGGAAAAAGAAAGAAATTGAAGATTTTATTACCTTATAGAGTAACTCCTAAAGCTTGAAGGTTAGGACCTTGGGGGATTGGTAAAAAACCTTGGTGGCTACTAGGGATGTAATAAGGCTAGAGTTTCATTGATGAGGAAGTTAGAATGAATTTAATGAGGAAATGGGTTGGTATTTATAGAAAAAGTGAGGAATTATTTTAATAATTTCCAAGGAACACCTCATTAGTGATATTTGGAAAACCATGGGCTTGCCCATGGTATTTCCCCATGGTATAAGATACTATGGACACATAATGACTTATTTTACTATAAAAAAGTAGACCATATTTATTACATCATTATTACACCATTAATGGTGTCATTTACACACTGAAACTCAAAACTGTGTTTTTTACTATTCACCAAAAGATCTACTCTTTCAAAAAAATCCCCAAAAATTCACCCTAACCATTTATCGACATGTAGATTTTAAAAATTAAGTCTATTTTTAAAAATAAGTTTTGAAATAATTTAAATATCATTTTTAAATAAAATCAAACTTAATTAGAAAATTAATAATTTAAAAACTATAACTGTTTTTATATCACATTTAAAAATTGATCAAGATGTCATTATCTTAAATCCTTAAGAAAAAATAATACAATTTACTATTCATTAGGGTCATATTTCTATTCATAAGGGTATGTTACTATTCACAAAAAAAAAGTTGCTTCCAATAGACTCCAAATAATATACTAAACACAACTGTAGAAGACCATTTTTGAAATTCAAAACATATAAGAAGTAAAATTTTGTTTAAAGGATACTTATAAATATCTACATTAAACAAAATTTCAATAATTTCAATTTATTTTTAGAAAAATGTGGGGTGTTATATTATCCCTACCTTTTGGAAATTGTGTCCTCAAAATTTTATTTACATATTAAATAAGTGAGGCTACCTTTCCCTCATAGCATTTTCAGACTCCAGTGTTACTTATTCAACCATGTGGTTTCTCCACAAAATCATTACCTGGTGGATTAAAATTTTCCACAATACCAGTTCCCTTCGATCAAGAATCTGAATAGGTTTTCTTCATATGAAAGGTTCTCCTCCAGCTGAACTGCTTCTAGGCTAAAAACTGGAGTCAAATCTAATACATACTTCCTCAACATCGAAACCTGAAAAAACATTGTGTACCTGAGAAAAACTCAGAGGCAAAGCTACTCGTTATGAAACTGGTCCAATTTTTCCAAGATTTCAAAAGGACTTGTGAACTATGAACATAGCTTTCTTTTATTACAAAAACATGTCACACTTTTACAAGGAGATATTTTAAGGGAAACATAATCACCTACTTTGAAAGATAAGTCTTTCCTTATGTTATCTATGTAACATTTCTGCCTACTCTGAGCTGTCCTCATATACTTCTGGATCATCTTCACTTTCTCTCAGCCACATCTTATCCTAATTCTATCCCCCATCAACTTTCTTTCACCGACTTCAACCCAAAGAGCTAGAGTCTGACACCGATTTCTATACAAAGACTCAAAAGTTTCTATCTGTATACTATAATGAAACCTATTATTATAAAAAAACTCAACTAAAGAAGTATGTTGATCCCAACATCCCTAGAAGTCCATTGAACAAGTTCAAATCATATCCTCCAAATTCTGAATCGTTCATTCTGACTTCCCACTTGATTTAGGATGAAAAGTTAATCTGAAATTTAACTTTGTGCCCAACGACTTCTGAAGTCCCTTCCAAAAGTAATAAGTGAACCTGGGATCCCAATCAGATATAATGGAAAGAGGAACTCCATGTAACCTAAAAATCTCCTTGAGGTACAATCTAGAAAGCATATTCGAAGAAATTGTGTCTCGAATAGAAATAAAATGTGCAGATTTTGTCAACCAATCCACAATAACCCAAATTTCATTGTTACCTTGAGATTTTTTAAGTGGACCCCCACAAAGTCCATGGATACATTCTCCCACTTCCACTCTAGAACTGGTAGATACTGAAGCATCCCCTTTGGTAACTTCCACTTTTCTTTAACCTGCTAACCTGTCAAACATTTCATGGTAAAATCAGCAATATCCATTTTCATTCCATCCCACCAGTAATACTCCCAATGGTCTTTATACATCTTCATACTATCAGGATGAACCCTAAATGTAAAACTATGAGCTTCACGCAACAAATATTTCTTCAACTAATATTCACAGGGCACACAGAACCTTTTTCCAACACTTAAAATACAAAATTTATCAAGGTTAAATTCTAAAAGATTGCCCACTTAAACCAATACTAACTTTTTCTATATATCAAGGTCTTCCATATGTGCTCGCTGAATTCTGTCTGACAATGAAGACTACACTGAAACCTGAAAAAAACAGATGTAATCCCTGCACTGACAATTTCTATACCAAAATTCATCAAATCCTTAATCAAGGGATCAGGTTCCAAATGTAACATGGTTAATAATGCATGATGTTTTTGAGTCAAGGAATCCACCACATTGTTTGCTTTTCTAGGATGGAAATTGATCATGCAATCAGGATCCTTTATCAGTTCAATCCATCTTTTATGCCTCATTTTTAATTCCTTCTAAGTGAATATATACTTCATACTTTTATGGTCTATATATATTTGAGATTTGGCTCCGTATAAATGATGCCTCCAAATTTTCAAATCAAAAACCATAGCTACCAATTTCAAATCATGTGTGGGATAATTTAACTCATGAGGTTTTAGTTGTCTTAAATTATATGCAATTACATAATCGTTCGACATTAAACACAATCAATTCCCTTCAATGAAGCATAAAAGAAGATTAAGAAATCACCATGTGGGGAAGGCAAGGCCAAAAATGGAGCATTTACCAATATCTTCTTCATTTCTTCTAAACAAACAACACATTTTTTAATCTAAACAAATTTAACCCCTTTCTATGTTAACTTAGTCATCAGGCTAGATAACCAAGAAAAGTTATTAAAAAACGTCGGTAATAACCTTGTAATCCAAGAAATCTATGAATCTCTATAACATTTGTGGGTCTTGTACATTCATCAGCCACATTTGTTTTTGTAGGATCAACTATTATTCTATCCTTACATACAATTTTCTGAAAAAATAAATTAGTTGCAGCCAAAAATCACACTTGATGAATTTTCCATACAGTTTCTTTTCTTTTATGGTTTGTAAAATAACCCTTAGATATTTTTCATGCTCCTATTTATTTTTAAAAAATACCATAATGGCATCAATAAAATAACAAAAACATATCCAAGAACTCATGAAATAATATATTCATAAGATTCATGAATATAACTTGTGCATTAGTTAACCCAAAGGGCATAACAACAAATTCATAATGCCAATATCTAGTACAAAAGCCTATTTTTGGGATATCATCCTCCTTCACATTCATCTGATGGTATCCAGATCTCAAGTAAATCTCAGAAAAGTACTGAGCTCCCTAGAGCTGATCAAACAAGTCATCAATATTAGGTAAGGATACTTGTTTTTAACAGTGATGTTATTATAAACTCTATAATCAGTGCAAAGTCTCATGGAATCATCTTTATTTTTAACAAAAAAATAGGAGCTCCCCATGGTGAAGTACTTGGATGAATGAAGCCTTTATCAAGAAAATCCTGAAACAGATTTTTTTAATTCATGATGTTCTATTTGAGCCATATGATATGGTGGTTTTGAAATTGTCTTAGCATTAGGAACTAAGTCAATTGTGAATTCAACTTCCCAATTAGGTATGGCACTAGGTAACTCATCAGAAAAAACATCAAGGTATTCATTTACCACAGGAACATCATTAGTGTGAATAATTTCATTTTTCTCAACAATATGAGAAAGATAACTTTCATTTACATATTTCAACAGTTTATCTGCTTACTAATATGTTATCAATTGTATGGGTTTGTTCGTTTATACAAACAAAATCTCTTTCTGAAAAACAACTTCTTTAGCTCTACAGTCAATCTTAGCATGATAAATATAAAGCTAATCTATTCCCAGAATAACATCAAACTCAACTAAGTGTTAAACAAAATGTTTTGCTGGTAAATTCTTTCCACATACCATAATATGAAAATTATTATAATTCTTCTTTTCTATAATATTTCCCCTTGTTTTTTAAGAACAATTTCAGGACTCATTTTTTTTTATGTGATATTTCCAATTTACCTCAAAATTATTAAGAGATGAAGGAATGTGTAGACCCAATATCAAACAAAATTTTAGCCAAAAATGAGTGAAAAAAAGTACCTGATACACATTTATTGGATGGCCTCACATCTGCTGACGTAGTTGCAAAGGATCTCACTACACCTTTCTGGTAATAGTCTAGCTTCTTGGAATCATTCTGATCTCTCTTTGGGTAGAAATTTTTATAATGACCCATCTCACAAAATTTAAAACTCTTTATAGTTTTCTTATCTAGATTTTTCTTAGGATCATTTTAATTGAAATCTCAGGCCGTATGTCCAAACATACTACATCTAATACACTTTCCAGGTTTGCTAATACTTTCACCAGGGGGTTTCGTGCCACAATTTCCACATACTTGAAAATGGATTTTCTTACCATCAGATTTCTTTGCTTGATTATTACCCATTAATTGACACTTAGACCTCTTATTATACTTGTCTCCAAAATGAATGTGATCATCAGCAAACTCCATCTCTACCCTCTCAGCACAACAGACAAGTTTCTCATAACTTTTTAATTCACAAAGGTCCAACGCCCTTCTATACCATGTCTCTAGTCCTGAGTAATAGCGATTTATTTTTTATCAAGATTTAGAATAATATTTGTAGTATAACCTTCCATTCAGGTGAAATTTGCTTCATACACAGCCACTGAATCCACCTCCGTTTTTTAATTCAAGGAATTGCTTCTCCATACTAAACCTCACCACCTTAGGAAAATATTTTTCAAGGAAAATACTTTTAAATTCATCCCACTATAAGGAATAAAAATACTCTCTACCCCCGATATTCCATACCATTGACCACCACTGATCAACTTTACCTTCAAAATGATACCTGCCAATACTTGACTTTTGATTATCTAAACATCCCATAACATCAAATATCTTTTAAAGGTATTTGATCCATCCTTCACCTACTACTAGGATAGGATATCCATTGAAAGTATGAGTGTGTTATCTAATAAAATGTTCCACTACTATCATGTTCCATTGTGGTACCTCTATTTTTTCTCTTGAAAATATTCCACCACCATTTATTGTATGCTTTAGCTGATGCATTACTATCACTAACGTCTCAGTTCCAATCCCTACCATTCTGAGCTATAGATCCGGAAGGATGTCATTCTGTCAGTTCCTCTCCTCTTCTATATCCATGTTCCTTCTGTGGATACCATTCTGAACAAACATATCTTAGATAAATAAACATGGTAAGCTTTAAATGCTATAACATTTCAAATTAATGATAGAGTAAATATCATTTATGGTATTCATTAAACATTATCCTAACCACAATGTTGTCTAACCCATCCTCTAATACCAACTATAAGGATCCAACCTTATTACATACATGATCATGATTATAGTCAAGAAAACACTTTGTTTTACATTAATGATATTTTCAAGTTTATAGTGTTAGAAAATTGGGTCCTAATACATTCATAACATTACACATTGTTACAGAGTGGATACCATAAAACCAGTTTCCATTTTTTTCAAAATTTCAAACATTAAAACTTCAAAAATGATTCTTTGATAATTCTTCAACATTTAACATGGATTCCTTCTGTGTCTTACACATCCATTAACCTGTGAAAATCATTTAAAACATGGGATGAGAAAAAAACCCATTAATGGATATAAAAATAAGGAAATAACACATTAGTCCATGATTACATTAAATGTATGAAATCATTTTCAAAAGGCATTCTTATCACCTGTATATATATATACACTTACGTTGTGAAACATTAAATTTCCACAATACCTAAGAACCTAATTAGAGTCATAAATTTATCTTGTGGAATTACATACATAATCTTGTAACCGCCTTAGCTACCTTATAATTTTCAACCCTCACGACTACCTTACTATTTGTGTAACCATCACAGTTACACTTGGAGTAACCATCTGGTCGTCCTCCAACTTACACATACCCAATGCATTAGAGGGAAATATAGGTCCCACCCTTCATCATAAAAAATTCCCAACATCCATAACATAATCATACAACATGAGTATTAGCATAAAAACCTTTGTTTTGAATTTTGAAAAACAGAATTTTAAAAGAGGGTTTGAAATGAAAAGTCCCTTATAAATATCATATAAATGAAGTGAGACTTAATAGAGTTGATGGAATATGTATATAAACTGTAAATATACATAATTAAACATTGTATAATCTTAATTCATCACCCAAACAATTTAAATACCACATATATAATGAAGGATAAGGTTAACCCAAATGATGGAAATCGGGATAAGAATTCCCTTACCCTAGGCTTTTCTTACATGAAACTTATTTAAACATCCTGTATAATGGTTAAAATAGAGTTATTAGTATTTTATAGAAATGTTTTCATGTTTATAACATCTTATATGGTCATTTAATAACCTCATTTCACCACCTAATTGTAATTATTTTGTTCCTTGCACTGTTTTGGGTGATTTCCTTAGATAATTTCAATGATTGGTTCAGGATTGATGTTCTTGTCGATTGGAAGTGAAACATAGGAATTGGAATGGAAAGGTATTTTCCTATTTCAATTACCATTTTTTATACCATTTATAATTTTGATGTTTTATATGAGGATGATTCATAAGTTAAAACATTAATGATGTTTGTTTAGATCATTTTAGTGGTTCTTTGATAATAACAACCTTACTTTGTCTTATATATTAAGACCATGAGTTTAAAAGAATTAAAAAACCATGTATATTAAATAATACATATTGTATAACCTATTTCAACCATAAAAATAGTTTCATGACCATACTTGAATGAATTAAAGTAAATTTAAATCACACCATCCATGATGTTGGTAATTCGACACAACACGAAAAATGTTTTTATTCATTGAATAAATGGGCGAGGAGAAGAATAATGATGATGACTTTTCCTTGAACATCATGACATCCAAAAAATAAATCATTTCTGTAGATTTCATGCCTCTTGGGTAGATGATATGAAGAAATTATAAGAAAATGAAGGAACTCAAAATAAAAGAATAATTGAGAAATCCCTTAAAGAAATTCGACAGCCTAACGACTATGCCACAAGGTTTTAGAAACTATTAAAAAGAGAGTTAAAAAGGATCACCCATCTGGAAATGAATAATAATACATTATAGATCAATAATAAGAAGGAAATAAGAACATGGTATGGAAAGATGAATGTTATACCACATAAAAGAGAGCATGAATGGGAAAAGAATGAAATTGAGAATTTTCATACCTTATAGTGTAACTCTTATAGATTTAAGGTTGGGACCTTGGGGGCTTGAGGAAAATTTGATAGGGAAAATAGGGTGGTAAGGAGGCAATAGTGTATTTTATGTGGAATTTGGAATGACTTTAATGAGTTAATGGGTTGGTATTTATAGCAAAAGTGAGGGATTATTTTAATAATTTCCTTGGGACACCTCATTAGTGGTATTTGCAAAACCATGGGCTTTAGCATAGTATTTTCCCATGTTATAAGCCACTTGTGACACCTTATAACTTATGTTACTTTAAACAAGTTGACTAGCATTATTACATCTTTTATGATGTCATTAACTCATCGAAACTCAAAACAGTATTTTTTACTATTCACCGAAAAATACAATTGTTTCCGAAAAATACCCAAAATTCACCCTAACCATTTATATATGTGTAGAATTCAAATATGAAGTAAATTTTTTGAAAATAATTTTTGAAGTATTTTTAATTTAATTTTTAAATAAAATCATACTTGATTCAAAAATTAATAATTTAAAAACTATAACTACTTTTATATCACATTTAAAAATTAATCAAGATGTTATTATCTTAAATACTTAAAAATAATAATACAATTTACTATTCATTAGGGTCATATTACTATTCATATTACTATTTATAAGGGTATGTTACTATTCACAAAAAACAAGTTAGTTCCAATAGACTCTAAATAACATACTGAGCACAATTGTAGAGGACCATTTTTTGATATTCAAAAAATAGGAGTTGTAAAATTATGTTTAAAGGATACTTATAAATATCTACATTAAACAAAATTTCAAAAATTTCAATTTATTTTTAGAAATCCTTGGGTTGTTACAGACGTGTTTTCATTTTTCAATTCCTTCTCTATGTTGGGTAATAAAACCATTTTTATGGATAAAACAGAATAAAATATATTTACTAAAACTTATATTAAGGTCATGAATCAGTATATATGCATAATATTAATTAATAAAACAAAAATATTTTGTGATGATTCAAGAAACAAAAAAATAATCTTAATGATTATCACCGATGTTTTTTAATGATTTATCTTCATACCATATAATTGAATTGCCATTTAATATTCTTGAAGTTAATTAATAATATATAATTTAAATTCTATACAAATATTATCATTTTATATGGTTTTTCCATATATGAATACAAGTAAATTAATCATGAAAACTAAGGAATCAAATGCTCATGAATGGTAAAATTGTATATTATAACTAATCAAGAAGTCTATAAATGAACTTAATAAAATTATTCTAAATCGAATAAATATAGAAACGATTCAGAATTAATTAATTAATGGATTTAACCTATTTATGCAGAATATTAATATCAAATTAAGAACACATTCAGACATATATTAATGGACTTCGTGTTAATTTCAATTTCTTTATGACATACATGGTATTGTCCACCTAATAATTTTTAGGTGCTTTGTCTACTATACTATTGAGATCTTTTATCATTAGAAATTATATTCCCCTTAAATATCCATATTTTATTGTGTAATGGATATGATTGTTTTATAATCTGTGTACCATTTTTACATACAATGTTTACTTTGAATTTTTAAATATTGATAAATCGGTATTTCCTACTAAATAAAGATATTATGTTATGGAATAATTTTATTGAACTAAATATATGTATGAATATTTCATTAGAATTTTAGAACTATGTGGGGAACAATATTATTGACCCTCAATGCATCGACAAGTCACATGAGACAAAATAGTTAGCAATGATCGCTTCTTGTTTGTTTCCAAGTAGAATCAGGCAGATTTTTACCCACAAACTTAAACTTTCTTGACCATATAATGGTTCATGTGACAAATACAAGACTTACAATAAATAATCATATTCATTATTTAGTATTTAGTTATTATTATCAATGATATTTTTACGAAGAAAAAATCCATGGATGCATTTTCCTTCTCAATTAATTGATGGAATGTGTTCTTCAAGGTATTGACCATACCATGATGTCTATACCTTATTGACATTACTTTACATTTTATTGCTTCATATAAACCTTACTGTGAGCATGAGCTCACCATTTTATATTTTATCTTCCCCAGGTTGTGAAGAAGAAATCATTTAATAAGTGACAAGATGTGGTTTATTTTTTTCCTACGTACTATGTTTAATTATAAATTTAATAGTGGAATAATTTATGTATCTAGTTATTTAATACTACTAAACTGATCAATCTATGGTGATTTTGTCTCTTATAACTATGGCATTGTAATAAAAAACTACCATATCTGGGCTACTGAGGTCTGATTCGTTACATTTAAAATAGTGATTGTTAACATAATCTACAACAATTACACTTTGAAAGACAATAATAGTAAACATGATCTTGTAATTTGAACCATTCAAAAAAATAATTCCTATAATGATTTATCTTTAAACCCTTACTTCAAATTACTATTTTACCTTTATTTCATTATATGTATCCAAGAATTTTATTACGTGAGTCCTACCGTTAGTAAACCTACTTGAAACCAATTTTTAATATTCAAATTCAGATAATAAATAATTAACTCTAATATCATCCAAAGAAGGAAAATATTCACCTTTATAAATTTTATTCATTAATTATTAAATCTATTTAGACAATTAATATTGAATAACAAAAATGGATTGATGGATATTAGGTTTTATGTTTTTTCAATATGTTTATGTTAACGAATATGTTCCAAATGTGGGTGAATATAAAGATCTCATTGAAGATGAAGAATCTGTTACCAAACATAGATATGAAAAATGAGACAACGTAGATCGAATTTTTATAAATGGTGAAGGATATGGAAATGAGGTTTCTTCTTGGAATTCTAGAATAAACAATTTTGAGGAAGTAGAATTGACATGTAATTATTTCTAAAATAGATTATAATTAATGAATAAAAATATATATAAATATATACAATATAAAATATTTAGGGAGGTTAATTGTTGTTGGCTTCTAGGGGGTTGAATAAAGTTGGATAAGATAGATGTAAGAGAAGTTTCAATATTTGGATATGGTTAATGTATAATAAAGTTTACATATTAAAATAAAAATCTTCTTGGGTGTGAGAATACATCCATGGATTATTGAGCATGAATAATTATTTATTAAATGAATAATATCTCTTGGATGAAGGTTCTAGAATTCAAAGCATCGAATTATAATTAAATAGGTACTAAATGGTTATTTAAACACTCATATTTGTGTATTTATATACTTCATTACTTTTAAAATTAGGTTGATGATCCTTATAAATGTTCTTATATTTTATAAATCAATTTATGTTACCTTTGAGATGGATTTAATTTATTAGAAATTTCATTGGGTGATTTGAAAATATTCTAAGCAGATTTGAAGTATTTAAAAATTCTAAGTTGAATGTTGAGAAATTTCTATGGCATGGAATGTATAATATTTTTATAAAAATTAATATTGTAAAAGTATTATAATTTTCCTTTATACAAATGTTTTTTGTATGTGGTGTAGTTGTAAATCTAGAAAAGTTAAGAATTTATATTGTTTACGTAATATTTTATATCATATAAAATATTTTCATTGGTATTAAATCCATATATCAAAAAACTCATAATAGTTAAAGAATTAATTCTGATATATAAGTTTTTTATGGATTCTATAGATATAAATCTAAGTGGAAAACTGTACAAAATTTTTAAAGATTATAAAATTTTATGTAAGAGTCATAATTTGTAGAAAACTAGAAATTTGGAAAAAATGTTAAAGAACTATGAAGTATTACAAATGTTTTTATGTGTCTTACATGTGAATTATTCCTAAAAATGAGATATTTATAAAATTTGAATTTCAAGATGATTGATTTTAGAAGTTAAATTGGATAATAATGTATATTTTATTCAATGAATAAAATATCACAGTGATTCAAAGGAATTTGAAATTCAAGATGAGTGTTGTGAGGATGATTTGTTTGCTGTGGAGAAGAAGATCTGGCCACGATGAATTTTGAAGATGAGATACCAGTCTAATATTTTTTTTCAAATTTGATATATATCCATGTCATAAAAAATAATATCATGATGTGAAGCTGATTTGAGAATAATGAAAAAAGAAAACAGAAAAATCTGAATCTTTGAATTGAGTCTCAACCACATCAAAATGAGATAGCCTTACAACATGGAGAACTATAATGAGAATCATGTGTTATTTCTATTATTGGATGTTATATTCTTTGATGAAAAAAATATAATTATGAGAAAAATAATAATTCAATAACATGGTGATGGTATGTTTGTACCAAACTTTTATGAATTCAAGCATGGATTCCAATATAAAGATAATAAATTCACATGGTTTTTGAGTTTCCCCAAGCCCACACTCTTGGATCCGATTACAAAAACCCATATCATTTCAACAATTCACTTCATTATTTATTACACAAAGATACATTTAATACAATCAATAAAACATTGAGAGGCCTAGTGTATTTTCATAATTAGATATGTAGCATTATTATTTGAAGCTGGGATATAATAAAATTATTTAAAACTCCATAACATTCCCTTCAAATTACATTAATCTTTTAAAACTGCGTAAAATAACCTAGGGAAATACATAAGAAAGGAGTGAGTTATAAATCTTAGTAAGGGAATAATAAAATCATAACATAATTTAAAGTCGTACATGTGATTCATGAGTCGTAACATGATGACATATAATAGTGATAATAATAATCATGAACATTGAATCATGTTATAATATGATAACTTCAATATATCATAGGAACATGGAAACAACATAAAATACGATATCATAAGATTATGTCATGGATAACTGCTAAGACATAATAACATAATGTCGTTATGATTACAATGCCTGAAATATAAATGGTATCTCATGTGGTAATAATATTACCAAATTCATTATAAAACTATATAAGTCTATGTCCACTCGTCAGATTCATAACATGTACATGCATTTGTGTGCCGCATAAATCATACAAATTAAAACATATATGATCACCTTTAATCTTTTGATTAATGATCATGGGTTAAATACATAGAATTACCCAATCAACGAAGGATAATTATATCTAGGTTAATATCCTCGATTAGAAATGTGGATGGGTATTCACAACACAGAAGTTTGGCATGGAAAATCAGGGGATAATTTCATCAGCATAACGAGTGTACATAAAATATTTGGGAAGGGTTTATTACGGGTGAAAGGTGGACTATAATTACATGTTCCTCATATGTATAGTAAAGGGATATGTAAAAATGAATTAAAAAATGAAAAATTAAAATCCAAATGACTTTAAAAAAATATCGTACATGAATAAAATAGTAGAGGAACAGAATCCATTGCCTTTAGAGAGTGCTCCTAAAATATTTATAGGAGCATATTAAGAGTTTGAGAACACCTCTACAGGTATATATAGAGGTATAGGTAGTGTAAATGATTTCTCAATATGTTTTTTCATGAAGAGGAATGGTATATTTGGTGGGTATTTATCAAAAAAAATAAAGGCAAATTCTTCATTATTATCTAAGAATAGGATTTGAACTCAATGAAACAAAATAACTAAAACCACAAACCTTTCCATTATTTTTCATCATGGTTTCTTCCAAATAGTAGTGGATTTCAATAATTTATAAGGATATGAATTTAAATCCTTAAAATAATACAATTCAAGATGTTGAAGTGAGTCATGTCCATAAATATTTATTTTTTAAAATCAAAAAATATAATATCAGTTTTAGAGGATTCATTATAGGTTTGTAAAATTAATAAATTAACATCTAAAACACATTATTTTAATTAGTAACCCTGTTTTTGGTTTTAAATTCATATAAAAGTATTTATTACAACACGTTTGGTCTATTATTATGTCATGATACATATCGTATTTTAATATCATATTTAATCTCTACCCAAAAATTGAATATCTATGAAAATTATGAAAATATCACTATTGGATAATTTTAACATGTTGATTTAAAAAATTATATTTATTTTACTTCAATAATTTTATAAATACAATAATTTAAACTTTTATATAAAAATACTAATTTACTAAAAAATACAAGCTTTTACAACATTAACAAATTTACGACCCATAAAAAATTATGTATGCCTTAATTAAAATATATTATCATTTATATTTAAATTAATAAAATTTAAAAAGAAATTTTGATAGAAATATAATTTATTTAAAATTATTTAATTAATGGAAAATATTTTTCTAATTGAAACTAAATATTTCCCAAAAATAAAATTTGGAAGTCTTCACAGAAAAAATATACTTTTTATTAAAGACATTATATAATAATTTATACATAAAATGTATATAATGAAAATGGATATATATTTATTAATGATTTTATTATTAATAAAATATATAACTTTATCCATATATGGTCTAAATACATAACTCATTATTGCACACGCGTATGACCTATTGGTAAGGTGTGTGATGGTTGTACTCTCTTGGGATTGTTTAGAGAACATGGTTTGGCTGATGGTGTGGATAATATTAAACTTATCTATTAAATGGTTTCTATAAAGATGTAGTTGTTAAATCTTATCTAGGGATTGATCCAGTTAAAATCAAAGGGATCAATCTCCCTGAGAAGCTCCAATGAATAAGGTTTATAGGGTTTGATCGTACTACTTCAAGTCATATATTCTTCCTTGTAAGTCAATTAGATATTAATGTAACCCTTGATATATTCTAATCATGATAGTCATGATAGAAATTTTATATTATCAATTCTTATGAATCTTAATGTCTTGTTTAGTTTAATAGGCAATATTTTATAACGGTCTAAAATAACCAATGTAGTGCATTTGTTTTCTATAACTACATTACTTAATGTGAAAATTTTAAATTCTAAATAGAATTTCCCTTATAAAAATTTGGTTCATTACATTATTCCCCCTTTAAAAAATTTACCTCCAAAAAATCATTCCATCCACTAAAACAAATGAGGGTGCTTCTATTTCATCACATCTTTAGGTTACCTTATTGCTTCCTAAAACTTGTGGTTCTACCATAGAACTCTGACCATGTGAGTGGTCTTGTTTCATCAGAAATTATACCTATGATCTATGATCTTCAAAATTTTCTACTCATATAAAATATTTCTCTCCAATGGTAACATCTATGGATTCAGTACAAGAAATAATTCTGGTATGTAATTCCTTAAAATGGATACATATAACACATTATATACATGAGATAGGCTAGGTATGTAAGAACATAGTTTTATCTACGAAAGACTTTGGAAGATTCTTGATGATATTCCATAGCAGCGCCTTCAGACGGCGTGCGTTTCTGAGCCCCGGAGTGGCTGGAATTAAATTTTCAGTGTGTTCACACTGGAAACGCCAAATAAATGGGATAACTTCACGTTGGTACTTCAGATCAGAAATCCGAGTGTACGGATGTGTCCGGAATGGGGTTTTTACCCTAGGAATGACATAAAACTTGTCAGTGCGGGACGTTTGGACCCCTTTCCCGCTTCTGGAATGTTAAACGGATAAATTTATTAATTAATTCATTTTTTTAATGTTGAAACGCATGTATCTCTTAAACGGTGGCTTGGATTGGAAAACTGAGGGCACCGTTAAGTTTGGAGCGTGCTGTTTACCCTAGGAGGTGTATAAGTTTCGCGGGCGCGGGCCATTTGTGAAAAATGGCCCCAGGGGCGCTTTCATAATTTGGAAGCCTCAGACGTTCAGTTTTATAACATTTCAACGGGGTCTCAGATTAAAATTATGAGACCGTTGTTGCATTCAGAGCGTGGTTTTTGGCCTAGGGGAGACTAAATCTCATCCCCGTCGGGAGTTCGGGTTCAGGCCAACAGGCGGGTGGTTAAGTGTTTTCTATTTAAACACTTAACCCACCCCTCCCTCTGTTTCTCCTTCTTATTGTCCTGGACAGCGGCAGGCGGAAGCTCCTCCTCCCTCTCCTCCTCCGGCTCCGGCGAGGTACGGCGTGGCGGCGGACTCCCCGTGAAGCTCCGGACATCACCCAAGAGGTAGGAGTTCGTGTTTTTCTTCGTTTTCATATCCGAAACTCCCTTGGATTGTTTTATTTGCATCGAATCGCTGTTTTTCTATCGATCGAAGCCCGTAGTTGCATAGGATTCGATCTAGGGTTTCCGTCGCACTTTTCAAGTCAAAATTCCGAGCCCGGAGGTGATCGCAGGGATCCGGCGAAGTTCCGAGAGTTTTTTTGGGGGTTTTCCAGTGGGCTTCAGCGGCGGCAGCAGCTTCCCAACAGCGGCGGCGGCTTCCCAGCGGCGGTGGCGGCGGCGGCGGCTTCCCAGTGGCGGACCGGCGGCTTCCCAGGCTGCGGCGGTGGTGTACCGGACGGCGGCAGTGTGGCTCGTAGGCGGCGGGCGCAGCAGGTCGGCCGAGCGGATCGCCTGCCGGGTGAACCGGGGTCTCGGCGCGCGACCCCGCAGAGGGAACCGAGACCCGCCATCAGCGGGTCTCCGTGTGGACCAAAGACCAGACAGCAGGGGCCAGTAGCCAGGTCGGTGGACCGCGGGACTGCGGCCAGCCCACGCGGCCGAACCGCGGACCGGCGCTGCAAGCCGGGCCAACAAGCACGGCCCGGCCCGGACCAGCCGAACCGGCCGGCCCCGGCCGGTTCCGCCGAAGGGGCTTCGCCCCCTTCAATTTTGGACGCCCGTAACTTTTGCTACGGGCGTCTGTATTGCGAGACGTCTGCAGCGGCGCAGATCCAACGCAGAGATGAATGTTTTGAGATAGTTTTTGAAATTTTTAATTCCCGAAACGAGGGGCCTTCGTGGCGCGACACGTGCGTCGAGGGGATTGTCATTTTTATGTGGGAACTTGTTTTGGAAGGCGCAAACACATACGACGTCCATTTTGAGCGCCCTTTGTGATGTGGGAACCCAGGCACCGAGGCGGATCTTCCCAGGGTGGTTTCAAGCATTGGGGCCAAAGTTGAGCTACGGGACCCACGACCCATCTTTTGAGCTGCGTGCAGCTTTTAGCGACTTTTTCTTCAGACGTCCGTTCGGGGTGTGAGAGCAGTCAATGTTGGGTGTTTTTCCGAGGGCATCGTGTTGGCGCAGTATGCCCACTGTAATTCGGCATGATGGTGCGGGGCCCACGAGGGTCGTTTGGGCGTCGACGGTGATTTTCTATCTTTATCACCGGGCGACCGTTTTAGACAAGTGAGTAGTCTATCTTTTGTGTCTTTTTGAGAGGATCACAATAGTGTAATCCGTTCGTTGAGTTCCGGGACCAGGATGCGGGTTCCACGTGGCACCGCTCGTGTGTGGTGCACCGGAATGCATCTTTTTCTCCGGATATTCGTTGCACTCGTGTGAGTAGTGCTTTTGACGTGTTTTCCTGAGGGGATCACAATGGTGCGATCCACCCTACTGTTTTCGGGGCTGAGGCTCGGGATCACAGGACGTCGTTCGGGTGTGAGGCGGTGTTGGTGACTTTTCCATCGGATATCTGTTGGAGGCGGGTATGTAGTCGATCTCGTGAGTTTTTCTGTGAGGATTACAAAGGTGCGATCCGTTTGGTTGTGCGGAGCCTCTTGCACGATCTTGTTAAATGTGGAAATGTGGAGGTGCCACGATGATGGTCCTTCTACCGTGTTTGTAGCGGACCTTTGGCGAGTGATCACGTGCACTCCTGTGTGAGTGATGTAAATTCTTGAAGTGATGTGGATGGGTGTTCCCCAGTCATTGAGGCAGCAAGTTGGAGGTGTTACACCGCGCCTTCGCGTTGACGTTGGGTGTCGTGTGCACGATAGCCCTTGGGCTGGAGATGTGGTATAATCTGGGAGTATACGAGAGCACTTGGAGGTACGTTTGGTTTGTACCTGAGGGGTTCGTGCGCTTGGATGAGGTTGACTTGGGGCCACACGTCGTGTGGTTCCCATGTGCATGTCGTGTTCTTCTTTGCGTACCTTGACCTCTCGTGACGTAGAGGTTCCCACTGTGCTCGTTGTTTGACCATCAGGGTGGAGCTTCTCCCCTGGCTCTGTGCTCGTTTGACTGACCAGCAGGGTTGAGTGGTCTCCCCCTGGTTTTGTTCTCGATGGATCGGCCAGTAGCAGTGCTAGTGGCACCCCGTGATGGAACAGGTGATGAACCTCGTTTGGGAGTTTTGTTCTGTAGATAGGTTGAGATAGGTTGTTGCGCGATACCCACTCCGTGTTCGGTTGGCCAGTGTTGTACCCTCCAGTAGAGATGGCAAGAGAAGTTCTGAGTTTTAACCTCCAGCGGGGTTGGTCAGTGGGTTACTCACTGACTTCTACGAGTTTACCCTCGAGTAGGGCTGGGAAGTGGGTTGATCACTAACTTCTAGGGTTTTACCCTCCAGTAGAGCCTAGGCAATGGGTCACCTGACGCACTTAGGGTCTACCCTCCAGGAGAGATTGGGCAGTGGTTTGCCTGATGATGTATTAAGGTCTACCCTCCAGCGGGGCTGGGCAGTGGGTCGCCAGATGATGTATTATGGTTTACCCTCCAGCAGGGTTGGGCAGTGGGTCTCTTGTCGTTTTGTTCCAGGTCTACCCTCCAGCAAAGCTGGGTAGTGGGTCACCTGTCGACTTATTCTAGGTCTACCCTCTAGCGGGGCTGGGCAGTGTGTCGGCTGATGATGTATTATGGTTTACCCTCCAGCGGGGCTGGGAAGTGGGTCACCTGATGATGTATTAGGGTTTACCCTCCAGCAGGGCTGGGAAGTTGGTTACCCAATATTTGGTTATGAATTACCCTCCATCGGGGCTGGGCAGTGGGACACCTGTTGCATTCCAGGCTCAGTCCTTTCTACTAGGCTAGCTTGTGGCTTTCCTCCGTGATTACCAGAGCGGGGCCCTTGGTTATACAGGTCAGTGTTGTGACGGCTTGACTTTGAGGAGACCTCTCGACTGCAGGGTAGTGATGAGGTGTGGTTTTAATTTCCCTAGAACTCTCAAGTATGAGGGGCACTTTCACCACTGAGACGTGTTCTATTGACGCGATCTAAAACAGTGTGGGTGAGTAAGTGCCGCCCAAAGCGGATAGTGTCAAGGTTCGATGATTGAGCCCCTTGGCTTGCGGTTCAGGGTAGACGTGCGGTATGTTGGGCATCGATGATGATGTTTCTTTTGGGACTATTTGCAACTCATTTTCATAGGCTAAGCTATGGGATGGAGGTCCCCTTACGGTCTTTTTCGGGCTTCTTGACAGGTGGTGCGTGACTTCAATGGAGGATAGGAGCTTTGGAGCTTGGACCGCGTGCGGTGGTCATGGCCGGGTTCCAGGTGGGAGACCCATTAGCTATTTGTTTTTGTTCACCTACTGCCGGGTTGTGGCACTTTTTGGTTGGGAGCGTGTTTTTCCCCTATTCTTTTCAGCTTGTACTTTGTATTGTTTATAGGTCGATGCACATCTGTGGTTTATACATATAGCAGTTTTTCTTTTTTACTCTGCTTGTTCTTTCTTTTACTCTGCACTGTTTCATTGAGTGTGTTGCGTGTGTGTGTGTACAAGTACTTAGGCAAAGGCCTCCCTGAGTTGTTGTTCCTTCGGCGCTGGTCGCCATACCATGGCATATAGAAGCGGCCCTGGGGTAGTTGCGGCTCAAGCCCGGGTAGGGTCGACTCATGAAAAAGTGGTATCAAAGGTTGTTCGTTCCTTGGGACATTGCGCGGACGTCCCTAAAAGAGAAATTGGTTGGGATTTAGGGCAACAGTGTTAACATGTCTCGAGAGCGGCTCTCAGGCCAGGGAGTCCAGTGATGGTGCGGCGGCCAACGTATCCATTCACCAGGACCTTTATAACCTAATTGTCGACTCAGCATGCAGAGACACATGATGCAGGGAAATTTTTTTGTGAATCACACAGGACCAAGTCTTGACTATCCTTCTTGAGTCATCTCCCCATCGTTGTTGTTGTTGGTATATACATCTATGCTCATCTGTCCATGGCACTCCTTAATAATATTCAGGATGTATCCGCGTAGACAGCCAGCCAAGATACCATCTTGGGTGCGTGATGATGACCTTGTGATCTATGAGGCCTCAGTCCAGGACCCATCATGTGAGCTCTTCATCCGGGTGGTCCGGTAGCAGCACCCCCACCTATTGAGAAGCAGGAAGTTTCAGCAGAGCAGACTGAGATTGAGCGCAGCTTGAGAGTGCTCCGTGAGTTCCAGCGGCAGTGACCGCTAAGGTTTAGTGGTGAGCCAAACCCTCATGCAGCAGAGGTTTGGCTAGAGATAGTGGTTTTCCTTTTCAGGCTTCTACAGACACCGACAGATCAGAGAGTGGCTTTGGCAGCCAGCCTTTTTCGTGGAGCAGCTTGGCATTGGTGGAGTCTGCGGACTCAGCTTCTTGACGAGTCGTCGCATTCATGGGGCGACTTCCAGTTGTTGTGTCGTGAGAAGTTTTGCCCCTTCTGCTTGCGCTCCATACGGATTCTGGAGCTCCTAAAGTTTCAGCAGGGAGGTATGACAGTGGCCGAGTATGCGGCTAGTTTTGTAGACCATGCACGCTTTTATCCGGACTTGGTCCATGACGATAACCTTCGAGCACGGATGTTTGAGCAGGGTATCCGCCGAGATATTCGTGTTGTCATAGTACCCTTGGGAATTTCCACATATTTCAGGGTGATAGAGTAGGCGTTGGTGACAGAGGGCTTCCTGTCACGTTCTATAGTTGATGTTGGCAGCAGGCACGTTGGAGCCGAGATGTCTGCCGCAGCTAGCAGGCATCGGCAAGCAAGACCTTGATGCAGGTGGCTTTCTGAAAACTGGACTTAGGGGCATGGTCGTACGACATAGTGGCACCGGAGGGAACCAGTATAGCCCAGAGGGAGTCGGTGCTATGTTTTTGGTGGGCGAGGACAGTTATCACGAGACTTCCCGACTCGAGTTGTTGAGAGCTTCGAGCAGGCAGCAGGCGCACCACCCCGGCAGAGGCAGAGCCGTGATCGGAGTGGTAACCAGAGAGGTGGGATAGCAGAGGAGTGGGATGAGTTGGTAGTGGGGGACAACTTTATGAGATCTCCCCATCACCATTATGCGGTCCACGTCAGGCTCTAGGAGTTGACGGTTGGGACCACGGACAGCCGTGAGCTTTGGATGTCTACGATCCTGCAGAGCATGGGATGGTGAGAGGTACCCCTTGCGACTCTTCTACTTTTTTTAGTAGAATTGTTAGGCTCTACGTGTGAAAGGCTTCTCTCCCTACTCCTTGTTTGAGGTGTTACCAGGGTGACGCAGGGCGTCGGGTGTAACCCTGTGTTGGTATGGAAAAATGCATTAGACCTTTTCCTTTAGTCGATGGTGTTGGCTCCTTCGCTTCCGAGCGAGTAAGAGAGTCTTGGTTGAGAGACATCGATTGTGAAATCTTGCATGAACAGATATCCTTGGGTGTTTCACCATATGGATATTCTGAAGGAGGGAATCACCGGGCCTTGTTCCAGGTGTGGCGGGTGATTCCAGTCGCGCCCTGCGACATAGAGGTTTGACCGAGGAGGTGAGAAACCCCCGAGAGCCTTCGAGCCGTTTGAAACTGTGCAAAGGGATGGTGAGGTTCCCTACTGCCTTTCCCTGACCCCAAAGTCTAGAGTGGGTGAACGACATCGATGAGGGATGACCTAGCATGAACAGATCAATCCTTTGGTCTCTGTGCAGTGACGCAGAGCTATGTGTGGGTTCTTCTGGGTATGGAAGAGCCGGGTGTGGGCCTAGTACCATGTGTTGCTCCCTAGTTTTTCTTTTTGGGGACGAAAATATTGAAGGAGGGAATGATGTAAGAACCCGGTTTTTGCTACGAAATACTTCAGAATATTCTTGATTATATTCCAGAGTAGCGCCTTCATACGGTGTGCGATTCCGAGCCCCGGAGTGGCCGGAATTAAATTTTCAGTGCGTTCACACTGGAAATGCCAAATAAATGGGATAACTCCTAAATGGTGCTTCAGATCAGAAATACGAGTTGATGTATGGGTCCGGAATGGGGTGTTTACCTTAGGAACGATGTAAAACTTGTCGGCGCGGTACGTTTGGACCCCTTGCCCATTTCTGGAATGTTAAACTGATTAATTAATTAATTAATTAATTAATTCGTTTAATGTTGAAACACAGGTATCTCATAAAAGGTGGCTAGGATTGGAAAACCAAGGGCACCGTTGAGTTTGGAGTGTGCCGTTTACCCTAAGAGGCGTATAAGTTTCACGGGTGTGGGCCGTTTGTGAAAATGGCCCCAGGGGCGTTTTTGTAATTTGGAAGCCTTGGACGTTCAGTTTTATAAATATTCAACGGGGTCTCGGATTAAATTCTGAGACCGCCGTTGCGTTCAAATTGTGCTTTTTGGCCGAGGGGAGGCTAAATCACGTCCCCGTCGGGAGTTCGGGTTTGGGCTGACGGGCGGGTGGTTAAGTGTTTTCTATTTAAACACTTAACCCACCCTCCCTCTCTTTCTCCTTCTTATTCTCTTGGACAACGGTAGGCGAAATCTCCTCCTCCCTCTCCTCCTCCATCTCCGGCAAGGCGCGGTGCGGTGGCGGACTCCCCGTGAAGCTCTGGGCATCGCCCAAGAGGTAGGAGTTCGTGTTTTTCTTTGTTTTCATATCCGCAACTCCCTTGGATTGTTTTATTTGCATCGAATCTATATTTTTCTATCGATCGAAGCCTGTAGTTGCGTAGGATTCGATCTAGGGTTTCCGTATCACTTTTCGGATCAAAATTCCGAGTCCGGAGGTGATCGCAGGGATCCGACGAAGTTTCGGGAGTTTTTTTGGGGTTTTCCGGCGGGTTTCAGCGGCGGCGGCGGCTTCCCAGCGGCGGCGGAGGCTTCCCAGCGGCAGCGGCGACTTCCCAGCGGCGGAGGAGGCATCCCAGTGGCGGTCCAGCAGCTTTCCAGGCGGCGGCAGCGGGGTACTGGGCGGCGGCAGTGCGGCTCGTAGGCGGCGGGCGCAACAGGTCGGCCGAGCGGAGGTGCCGGTCGGGTGCACCGAGGTCGCGGCACGCGACCCCACGGAGGGAACCGAGACCCGCCATCGGCGGGTCTCCGTGTGGACCGAAGACCGGCCACCAGGGGCTGGTCGCCAGGTTAGTGGACCGCAGGACTGCGGCCCGGCCCGGACCGGCCGAACCGGCCGGTTCAGCCGAAGGGGCTTCACCCGCTTCGATTTTGGATGCCCGTAACATTTGCTACGAGCATCCATTTTGCGAGCCGTCAATGGGGGCGCGGAGCTGACACAAAGGCGAACGTTTAAAGATTGTTTTGGGAATTTTTAATTCTCGAAACGTGGGGCCTCAGTGGCGTGGCACGTGCATCAAGGGGATTGTCGTTTTTCCAGGGGAACCTGTTTTGGACGGCACAGACACATACGATGTCCGTTTTGAGCGTCGTTAGTGGCGTGGGAACCCTGGCACCGAGGCGGATATTTCCAGGGTGGTTTCTATCATTGAGGCCAAAGTTGAGGTGCGGGCCCCATGGCCCGTCTTTTGAGCTGCGTGCAGCTTTTAGCGACTTTTTCCTCGGACGTCCGTTCGGGGTGTGCGAGCAGTCGATGTTGGGTGTTTTTCCGAGGGCATCGCGTTGGCGCAGTCTGCCCGTTGTAATTCGACATGATGGTGCGGGGCCCATGAAGGTTGTTTGGGCATCGACGGTGATTTTCCATCTTTATCACCGGGCGACCGTTTTGGACAAGTGAGTAGTCCATCTTGTGTGTCTTTTTGAGAGGATCACAATGATGCAATCCGTTCATTGAGTTCTGGGACCGGGATGTAGGTCTCATGTGGCACCGCTCGTGTGCGGTGCGCAGGAATGCATCTTTTTCTCTAGATATTCGTTGCACTCGTGTGAATAGTGCTTTTGACGTGTTTTCCCGAGGGGATTGCAATGGTAGGATGCGCCCGATTGTTTTCGGGGCTGAGGCTCGGGATCACGGGATGTCGTTCGGGCATGAGGCGGTGTTGGTGACTTTTCCGTCGGATATCTATTGGAGGCGAGTAAGTAGTCTATCTCGTGTGTTTTTCCAAGAGGATTACAATGGTGTTATCCATTTGGTTGTGCGGAGCCTCTTGCATGATCTTGTTAAATGTGGAAATGTGGAGGTGCCCTGGTGGTGGTCCTTCTACCATGTTTGTAGCGGACCTTTGGTGAGTGATCGCGTGCACTCCCATGTGAGTGATCTAAATGCTTGTAGTGATGTGGATGGGTGTGCCCCAGTCGTTAAGGTGGAAAGTTTGAGGTGTTACACCGCACCTTCACGGTGACGTTGGGTGTTTTGTGCACGATAGCCCTTGGGCTGGAGACATGGTGTACTCTGGGAGTATACGAGAGCGCTTGGAGGTACGTGTGGTCTGTACTTGAGGCGTTCGTGCGCTTGGATGGGGTTGACTTAGGGCCACACGTCGTGTGGGTCCCATATGTGTGCTTTGTTCTGCTTTTCATACCTTCACCTCTTGCAATGTAGAGGGTCCCCATGTGCTCGTTGTTTGACCAGCAGGGTGGAGATATTCCCCTGGTTGTGTGCTCGTTTGACTAACCAGAAGGGTTTAGTGGTCCCCCCTGGTTTCATTCGCAATGGATCGGCCAGTAGTGGTGCTAGTAGAACCCCGTGATGGAACAGGCGCTAAACCTCTTTTGGAAGTGTTGTTCTGGATTTAGGTGGTTGCACGATACCCACTCCGTGTTCAGTTGGCCAGTGTTGTACCCTCCAGTGGAGATGCCCAGAGCAGTTCTGAGTTTTACCCTCCATCGGGGCTGGGCTGTGGGTTACTCACTGACTTCTACAGGTTTACCCTCCAGTAGGGCTGGGCAGTTGGTTTCTCCCTGACTTCTAGGGTTTTACCCTCCAGCAGAGCCTGGGCAGTGGGTCACCCGACACACTTAGGGTCTACCCTCCAACAGAGACCGGGCAGTGGGTCTCCTGATGATGTATTAAGGTCTACTCTCCAGTAGGGCTGGGCAGTGGGTCACCGGATGATGTATTATGGTTTACCCTCCAGTAGGGCTAGGCATTGGGTCGTCCATCGTTTAGTCCCAGGTCTACTCTCCAGCAAGGCTGGGCAGTGGGTCGTCTGTCGACTTATTCCAGGTCTACCCTCCAGCGAGGCTGGCCAGTGGGTCGCCTGATGATGTATTATGGTTTACCATCTAGCGGGGCTGGGAAGTGGGTCGCCTGATGATTTATTAGGGTTTACCCTCCAGCAGGGCTGGGCAGTGGGTTACCCGATATTTGGTTATGAATTACCCTCCAGCGGTGCTGGGCAGTGGGACACCTGTTGGCATTCCAGGCTCAGTCCTTTCTACTAGGCTAGCCTGTGGCTTTCCTCCGTGATTACCGGAGTAGGACCCTTGGTTGTATAGGTCAGTGTTGTGATGGCTTAACTTTGAGGAGACCTCTCGAATGTAGGTCAGTGACGAGGTGTGGTTTTACTTTCCCTAGAACTCTCAAGTACGAGGGGCACTTTCCCCACAGAGACGCGTTCTAGTGACGTGATCCAAAACTATGCGGGCAAGTCAGTGCCGCCAAAAGCGGATAATGTCAAGGTATGGTGATTGAGCCCCTTGGCTTGCGGTTCAGGGCAGATGTGTGGGATGATGGGCATTGATGATGATGTTTCTTTTGGGACTGTTGGAAACTCATTTTCTTAGGCTGAGCTATAGTATGGAGATCCCCTTACGGTCTTGTTCGGGCTTCATGACAGGTGGAGCATGACTTTAATGGAGCATAAGAGCTTGGGAGCTTGGACCGCGTGTGGTGGTCATGGCCTGGTTCCAGGTGGGAGACCTGTCAGCTATTTCTTTTTGTTTACCTATTGTTGGGTTGTGGCACTTTATGGTTGGGTGCGTGTTTTGCCCATATTATTTTCAGCTTGTACATTATACTGTTTAGAGGTCGATGCACATCTGTGGTTTATACATATAGTAGTTGTTCTTTTTACTTTTCTTGTTCTTTCTTTTACTCTACACTGTTGCATTGAGTGTGATGCATTTGTGTTTATAAGTACTTAGGCAAAGGCCTCCCCAAGTTGTTGTGCCTTCGGCGCTAGTCTCCAGCACCTGGCCTATGGAGGCGGGCCTGGGGTAGTTGCAGCTCGAGCCCGGGTAGGGTCGGGTCGTGACAAGGTAGGAGAACTATTCCATAAGACACGTCTCTATTGTGATCAAGGATCACAAAGAATATGATGTATCTGGGATTAATCATTCTCTTATTACAAAACCGTAATAATTTCTTAAATGATGATATAAAAAGGAAAACATTTTTTCTAACCTCAAACTCTAGGTATCATAGATGATTGTCTTCATAGCTTTCCTATCAACTATACTTGGATTTCATATGAAATTAAATGGTTTGAAACTTCTGTGTCATATTTTGATAAGATTAAATTCTTTAATCTTCCACTTTCCAACTTTACCCCCATAATGTTTGAGTCTGATGTATCTTCCTATATAGATCTTCATATAGTGCTATTTTAATTATAGAATAGAAACTATTATTATATGATAACTCTACTAGGGTAAGGTACTTATCCTAATATCCCTAGAAATCCAATAAACAGTCTTTCAATATATCCCATAGCATTTGTATGGTTCTCTCATATTGACAATCCATATGAGGATGATAAGAAGCACTGAAAGTCAACTCTATATCCAAGGCTTTATAAAGGATTCACTATAACTTCAATGATAACCAAGAATTTCAATCATATACAATATAGAGTGGTAATCCATGTAGTCTTACCACATATCTTATATATATCATTGGGAGTTAGTCAATAGATAAAACTCTCTTAATAAAAATATAATATTCTAAAATTATAAAGTGATCTACTACCACCAAAATGATGTTAGTTCTTTTAGATTTCCTAGGGAGTACAATGAAAAAAATACGTGGCTATGTTTTCCTATTTCCATAAAAGTTTGAGAAATTTTTAGATCATACCCATGGACTTTTATCTGCCAACCATGACTTTTTGGAAGACCAAGCATCGAGATATATATTCTATAATCTCTATCATGATGTTGTCCCACCATACAATTTTATTTAGATATATATACATCTTAGTGATTCATTGATGAATATATAAGGATCAATTATTTTCATCAACCAAAATATCCCTCTTCAGTTATTGTTTCGATTGGACACATATCGGCATTCCAAATATTATGACACCATCTTTTGAAAAGTTTATCTGTAGAACATTTTTTGCCTTTTTTGTAGCTCTTTATCTACTATTTGTGGCTCCATTATCTTATCAACAATTTATGGTTGATTATTTATTTTAAAATTTTATGATGATGTCTCTTTTATGATTCAAATTTATCTCATTTTCATGTACAAGAATACTAGATCCCTTCAGATCCTCATCATGGATAGGGTTTTGGGATCCTTTATACATAGAGTATCTACCACCTTGTTTTCCCTCACAAAAATGGTTATGGATTTAAAATTCATAATACTTGACCAACACAAATAACCATCAATGGTTACTTTTTATCTCTTTCTATTAGTCTGTATACTTATGGATTTTAAGATATATATATATGTCATAAATATAATAACTGAGATAATTTCAGCCAATCTATAATTTGAGGACCATTATAGACAATTCTCGAACATGTGTAAGGTAGTTCTACTCATGGATCGTTAATTAGAGGGAGGAATATTCCCTCACAATGAAATTTTTCTAGATCAAACTACCCAATATCTTTTTTTCTACATCATTATAAATTAAAAATATTTCTCCTCTAGTGGATAATGTGAGAACATGTGCAAAACATTAGCTCCATATTTGACTCTTTAAAACTCTCCTCACATGCATAAATTTAGAAAAACTTCACTCCCTCCTAAGATAACTTATTAGTATTATTGAAAATAATGAAACGTTTCTCAAAAATCAATGATATTAAAATGTTAATCCATGAAAAATGTGGATATTCATCACATATTTTTGTTTGGGGAATCCTTCCTTTTTCCTCTATATTGGAAGGATCCATATATAGCCATCTAGTAGTGATAACATACCACAAGAAAGTTATATTCTCGATCCAAAACTCACATTTACTATACTTCACATATAAATTTTCCTTTCTCAAGGTATTAATTATAGCATTAAAATTCACTTCATGTTCCTCCTTTATTTTAGAGTAGATAAGAATACCACATATTTGGAAATCCAATATTTTTGTTAATGTAATACCAAAAGTCATTATTAATTAATAATATGAAGATAAATGGAACATAAGTGACTCTAAAAGGAATAAATATGAACTCATAGTGACAATACATTTTAAAAAAATATTCTAACACATATCTTCATTCATTACATTTTCTTCGTAATATCTTGATTGTAGATCCACCATTGAGTAGTAATAGGCTCCACACAACTGATCAAATATGTCATCAATCCATAGAATAGGGTTCTTGTTCTTTATCGTGATTTTTTCATCACATGATAATCAATGAATATGTTCATTAGACCATCATTATTTTTGAAAAACAAGGATTGATGCACCCCATATTGAATAACATGGGTGTATAAAATATTTATGCATATTATCCTTCTATATCTATATCAATTCATTAAATTAATGAGTAGTCATTCAATATGGATTATTGGATATAATAAAATATCCAGGTATAAGTTTGATTGATAACTCAACCACTCTGTTTGGAGGAATACCATAAAATTATTCTAGGAGAATGTCATTATATTTTATTATGATGGAAATTTTATCATCGATGATATTTTCCTTAGTCTCAGTATTTTGAGATTGATAATCTTTATCATAAGAGATAATATCCATGCTTGACATTATGATTTCAAATTATATCAATAACCCTCATTAAAATTATATAGAATAGAATACAGATGCATGATAAAGCATTTTACCTCCTTCACTCGATAATTTATGTCTGATCTATACAAGGAAGGAAAATCCATGCCCAGAATATCATCAAATTCTTTTAAAGTGAAAATGAAAAGGTTTTATTGGAAATAAAGCCCGAAGATATTAACCGGATTAATTTATATAATTGGGATGATATAATTTCCACCCTTATTATTTTCACTTATAAGTCAACTTCCTTGTTTTGAGGTACTATTTTAATAGATCTACTAAACATGCATGATATCAATAAATTCATAGAACAGTAGTCACATAAGAAATTTAAAGATAAATAGTGGATAATAATCCATACTTTCACTATTTTATTATGGTTATATAATTTAATTCATCCAAAATATACCTAAAAATGATAATTTTAAAACTATTGAATATATAAAAGGGAAATTATGAACGTTAAAGGGATAAAACATAAATGAAATGTATTCATTATCCCATGAATTTCTAGGATTCAATATATGTTTTCCAATATCTATTTTTTAACATTAAATTTCATATTCATTTTTGTTCCATTATTAATAGTTTATAATAATAATTTTATTAACCAAAGAATATACCCTTGGAGTTTTGGTTCATGTATTTAGTCTTATGAATCATTTTAATGCACTATGTACAAGTCATGTTAATACCCAAGGATCCCTTTCAAAGTTATTATCTATAAGAACATCTACTCTATAGTCACATCCAATATCCAATATCTAAGAAAGGATTTATTTTCTTTAGAAACCATGAAATATATAATTTAAAAAATAGGTATGTTTTATTATGTTTACTCTTATCAAAATGGTTTTCATTATGGCTTTCAAATTCTAATCCCTAAAATAACTAGGCCTTACTCTGATACCAACTAGGGAAACCATATCTCTTCTACACATTATTATATAAAGATACACTTAATAAAATCCCAAAAGATCTAGATTCACAGTGTCTTTGGGTAATTAGGCACAAAGAAAAATAAAATGAAACAAGGATACAACAACATTATTTAAAACTCCATAACATGATAATAAAATTATGTTTATCTTCTAAAACAACATGAGATAATTTGGGGAAGTACATAAGAAAGGGGTTAGCTATAATGCCAAGTAATGGAATAATACAAGTATTCCATAAATAAAATAAGTACACATGCATGAATAGTTATATCATTATGACATATAAAGTTGACGATGTTAATCCAAATAATTGAAACATGGTATAATATTATAACATTAAGGCATTGTAGGATTGTGGAAAAAACATTAAACATGACATCGTATGTATCAATCAAGAATAACCACTAAGACATCATAAAATAGTGTTCATAGGACAACTACCCATAAACCATACATGGTATCTCATGAGATAATAACAATACCTAATACATTGTAGGGTGATATAATTATAGGCACTCTAATCAAATTCATATCATGTACATGAATTTGTGTTCCACACAGATCATACAACATAAGAATGTATTTAATTACATTTATTACCATGATAAAGGAGTGTGGGATACATAATTTAAAGTCCCAATTCAATGATGAATATGTACATATAGGTGAATATCATTGAGTGTAAATGGGGATGGTTATTCACAACACAAAATTTTGTCAAGGAAAAGCATTGAATAATTTTGGCCTCATAATGGGTGTATATAAAGGTTCATGAAAAGGGTTTATTGATAGTTAAATGTGTCATATCATTAATTAGGTACTGTAATGAAAATAATTTTATGTATAAAATCTCATTACAACATTAGAAATTTGAAACTAAATGGATTAAATCAAAGAAGGTACTTAAATAAAAATGAAGTGGAAGAGAATCCCTTACCATGAGAGGGTGCATCTTAAAGTTTAGAAGGATCTTCTTAAGAGAAAAAGAACACCATGGGATGGATTTATATAGAGATATGTAGATTAAATTAGTAATCAATGGGTTTTTAGTAGATATTAATGGGATAATTTGTGGTAATTTTTTGAAAAATAGAGAGGAAATCAATATTAATACCCAAACATAGGATTTGGACTATGAGTAATAAAATAAATAAAAGAAAACCCCTTCATCTTGTTTTAACCAATGTTTCTTTAAAATGGGAGTGATATTCAATATTTTATTTTGACAATAACCCAAATCCTTAAAATAATACAATTCATGATGTCGAGGCAAGCAAGTTCAAACACAATTATTTTTTAAAACAATAAAATATAATATTTGTTTTGAAGGATTCATTATATTTTTTTAAAGTTAATCAAATAATATAAAAAACATATTATTTTATAGGGGAAATATATTTATGGTCGTTAATTCCATTTATGTTATTTATTACATCACTTTTAGGATATTATGATTTCATAATACATATCATAAATTTGTAGCATATTTAATTTCTACACAAAAAATCAAATTTCTATGAAAATTATAAAAATTTCACCATTGGATAATTTTGATATGATGATTTAAAAATTAATATTTATTTTACTATAATATGTTTTTAAATATGATACTTTACACTTTTAAATAAAAAATTTTATTTATTAAAAAATACTGGTTTTTAAAACATTACGAATTTTCTGACTCTTTTAAAAATTTCCTTGTACATCATTAAATTATATTATCAATTATATTTTAAAAAATAATATTTAATAATAGTTTTAAATGGATATATAAATTATTTCCAAATTTTTTAAATTTTCAAAAAGGGTGTTTTAATTGAAATTATATGTTTCCCAAAAATACAATTTACGATTCCTCATATCAAAAACATGTTTTTATTATACTCATTATATAATCATATATATATATATATATATTACTACTGTAAAGGGATAAATATTATAATTATTTTATAAAAAGAAAAATATTTTAATTTATACTACTATGGTCAAGATACATAACCCCTTATTACACCAATGCACGACCTAAGGTAGAGGTGTGCGATGGTAGTACTCTCTTGGGGTGGTCGGCGAACACGGTTTGGGTGGTGATATCGATAAGCTTGAACTTATTCAAAAAATATTCTCACTAAATTTTTAGTTATTGAATCATATCTTGGGATTAAACATGGGAAAATTCAAATGATTCCATCCCCCTCTAAAGATTGGATAAAGGGATTCAGAGGGTATGCTCATACTGGTTGAAGATATCGATTCATCATTACATGTAAATTATAGATTATTATAACCCTTAATATATAATAATCATAACAGTCACTATATAATATTTATATTATCAACTATTATGATTCTTAAAGATATTCTTAGTCTGACATTCCATATTTAATAACAACCCAAAATAATTGTTGATAATATATATTTTCTACAGAAGCACATATGATGATTGAATGATTATTATATTTAGTAGTCTTTTTAATATAATAAGGTGTATTTTCTAAAGGTCAAAAATAACCATTATAGGTCATTTGTTTTATATAACTACATTACTTAATAATTAATTTATTCATTCAAAAGGTAATTTCATTTATAATAATTGAGATAATCCAAGCTGAACATATATTTATATTACACTATTTTTTATAAGTTAAATATTTCATCTCAAAAATAATCACATAATAACAATTATAGTGGGTTTAGTTTCCTTTTAGACCAGCTATATAAGAAGCATATTTTATGATACATATGAACATTTTCCCATATTCGAATCATAGTAGGATCCCTTCTAAACTTCTTATAGTTGATACTCATCTTAATAACCTGGGTAATGGAAACATAATAAATGAGTGAGTTTAATTTCTTTTTAATGAAAAAACTCGACAATATTTCATCATGGTTTAGATCATACGCATATGAGATAACGTGATTATGAGAGAAGCATATTATTAAAAATTACATCAAACAATAAGAGTTTTTTATATATCATTATAATGAGAAATGTAATCACAAGTGAACTAACATGTACCATGGAATAAGACTATGAAATAGTAAATATTATCTATAGAGCATAACCATAGGCATATGACATAGAAAAATGGAATGTCATTGAAACATATCATAAAAAGTAACTATGGCATAAAAATAATCCTAGAAAATATTTGTGAGATGGTTTGGGTATCAAAATCAAGTTAACCATTACATAATGGGGTAATCATTACATGATAAGACCCATTTTTGAATCGATCATCATAAATCAGGGCCCATTAGTGACTTGAGTATCCTAACTAGCATCACACTAGTGACTTTAGTATCATAACTGACTTTCCATTTTTATCTAATGATATATGAAACTTTAACCAATGCATTAGAGGGTGATATAGGACCCCACACATCAATATCCATAACTATTTGACCCTTAATATATTAATAATTAATCATATCATGAAAAAACATGGAAATAAAATGGGTTTTATACCATTTCTAAATGGTATCAGATAAAATGACATCATGTATTAGGTCGGTTTGTACAAAAAATTCATGCACCCAAAGGAATTATTTCATAAATGGTGTAATAAGATGATTCATAAAACAATAATCTAATAAAGGAAGATATTTTGGAGTTAAAAAGGAAAATAGAAGAGAAAATAAAAAAAGATTTTTCATAAAACATTTTAAACATTTTCATAAAAATAAGAAATTATGGTTTATATTCAAAAGTTTCTTTTGGAAAGATAACATAAAAAAATTATAAAATAATATTCAGAAAGTAATATCAATAATGTAACCATGAAATAAAAATATAACTGTTTTGCAAAGGAAATATGTTGTGGAAGATAAAATATATGATCAATTAAAAAAAACTTCTTCAATATTTTTTTAAAGTAATTTAATTTAATTACAAATCATAAAAAAAGAGTGATAAATCATCCATTTGATGAGATTTATAGATAAATTTAAATATTACCTGAAATAAAACATATTTGGATTTAAAAATAAGAAAGGAGATCTTTATTGATATGACTAAATATTGTAATCAAAGAAAAAGATAATATTTATATAGAATGGTAACTATTTTTAATGTCATAAATGTTTATTAAGAAATAAATCCATCAATGTAATTCATTAAAAAATATTGAATAATGGTAATAAAATATAATCATATGATAGAAGAAAATAATCCTGTAAAACTTTTTTCCAAGAGGAATCAATTTGACTCATGAAAATTTGTTTAGTCAAAATAATACCTTAAAATAATCGTAACATTCAAATGAAAATCCCTCCAAAATATAAACATGAAATAAAAAACACAATATATGTATAAAGTTAAAACATGATATGTAGTCTCAAATATGTTGTGTATAGACCATATAAAATAAGGTGGGCAAATAATAAAAAATATATCTCTATGTAGGAAATTATGAAAATAAATATATTTATATATTTTATAACATTTTATTTAAATTCTCCTGGAGGATAAAAAATGAAAAGAAAATTTAAATTCCATAAAAATAGGTGGTGTTAGTATTTTTAAATGATTTGAACATGCATGTAATGTCAACATTGGTTATATTTAATTTAATATAATTTCATAATTAAAAGATTATTCAAGGTACTTGAATAAATTTTTTATAATGAATTATAATTTTCTAATTTAACTTCAGGAGAGTTTAGTTTTAGTTCATGAAAATGGAATTGTTGACAAGTGTGTTTGATAAAAAATTTAACGAATAAAAGGTGGTATTAATAATATAGTTAATATTAGTATAACCATTACATAACAATAAATCAAACATTATTTTCTAATTTATCTATAATAATACTAGTATGTTTTTATATTAATCTATGATATATATTTATATCATTATTTACATAGGTAGTTAAACTAACCCAAACAAGCTCACACTATAATAGATGGATGAGTATAGTTAAGAAAGTGATTTTTGGAATAATAACATTTTTATAGAAAAATAAAGATATTAGTTAGACATTTTTGATGATTTGGACTATAAGATATATTTATAAATAATAAAATAATAAAGAGATGAAAATGAAATATGTCAATTTGTGGTGGTTGTAGTCTACACATATGTAATAATGATGTTTTCATTTTCTATAGAACTACGGGGAAGTATATAGTGGTTTATCTTATAAAAATATTAATTAAATTATAAAAATATTATTTATTCATTAACTACCATTTTTAAATAACTATGTAATATGGTAAAGTAAAATGAAACACAACACTCCATGGAGGCAGTTGTCCGCACGTACGCACCAACAATGTTTTTGTTTTTATAAAGGAAAAGATAAATGGTGGATAATTATTATTCAATAAATATAATAAAATTTATTATAAAATAATACTAAATAAATTTAATAATATTTATAAAATTATATTTTTAATTTAATGGTTTAGAAGAAAATTGGTTATAGGGTGATTAGTAGTCACGTTGTGGACTTTAGTTTTCTCATATAGAGATTCTTGGAAATTGGTGACTTCAGAAATTTGTTTTGTGACCATAGGATTATGTTCATTGATTGGGATTCTAAAATACGTAAAATGGGTAGGTTTTCATGATAAAAAAATTAATTTTTAGAGTTTCCATGAAGTGGTGGTGGAAGGCCAAATTTATTAGTAGAGGGAATGGGATATTTGTAAATATAACTTTTAAATATTTAGAGAAAAAATTTTGGGCATTGATAGTGAATCCAAAGTGGAAAATAAAAGAGATTAGGATTTATTTATGGTCTATAACATCACAACCATTAATAAAAAGATATTTTTTTATCATTTTTATGTCTTCAACCTAGATATTTTACACTTTTTTGTTTTTTGGTTATTACCACGGTAACAAATTTATAACTATGTAATTTATTTTATATACCCAAAAAATGGAAATAATTAAATAATTTTACCTAATAATTAAAATAATGAAATTAATTTTATGAAATATAATATTTTAGGGTGATAATAATTAATTTTAATATTATATTACATTACAATTAAAACCCCATTCATTGAGAATGAATATTTTTAAGCATAAAAATTATGTTTTGGATAAAATCATTAAAATTTCTAATTTAATTATATTAATTGGATTATCATTAACCATATAATATTTATCTATCTTTAAATTAATCAAAAATTATGTTTTATTTTATTAATACATAACTAAAACACAAAACAAAAAACAAAAACATTTTTTATTTGAATAAAAAATCACCTTAGTTTAAAACTGTTAAATATGAATTTTATAAATTAAATAGAGTATTTTTTAATTAATTATTTTAATAAAAATATAAATTTTTGGTCATAGAAATGGTGACGTGAATTTTTAATCAATAGTTATATCATAGAAGTGTTATAAAAATGTACGTTATTTAAAAAAGGTATTTTCACTATTCACCTTGAAATCAATCTTTTCAGAAAGAAAACCAATAATTATTCTTAATAAAAATTTATTATTATTAATTAAAAATTTCATTTCATCTTTCAAAATTCATGTTACAAATTTTGGAATTTTAAATTTTAAATTAAAATAAAAAATATAATGAAATCTGTTTTTATAGGAAAATTACCTTTTCAAATATTAGTTGTTTTCACACATATTCCATATAAATTTTTAATTAAAATAATATTAATATATTATTCATATTAATAATATATTTTATCATCATTTAAGTATAATATAATTAGTTTCTTAAAATTAAAAACATAGTGCATAAAAAGAGAACTTTTGTTAAAAATATTATTTAAAGGGTATATTGATCTTGTTAGCTGCTAGATATACTAATTGAATTTTATCATTTAATTGTTATTAAAAATGGCATAAATTTTTATTTATATATTTATTTCGAAATCGAGTTGCCTCAATTTATACCTACAAACTCAATGACTACATTATATCATTCACACTTTAATAATTATAATTTTGTTATAAAATGTGACGTGATTTCATTTTATTTCGATGTTGTATGGAGAAAATATGTTCAATATAGTATTTTAATAAATGAACATATATATTAAAATCTTGGAGAGCCACATTATATCCCCATTAAATAAATTTCATCGACACAATTTTAATACTCACTTGCTAGTGGAAATAACTAATGGTATTAAGAAGACGGGCACAACTAAAGATATAATTTTGAGTGATATATCAACCTCACTATCTTAGGTAAGACTAGAAACAAATTTATCCCATAATAATAGTATTATTTTTACATTTTAATTTTTCACACCATTTTTTTCTAAATATAATTCCTTAGTTGGTTATAATACAAAACATTTTCTAGAGACATACCTTTCATTACTTCATTTTCATAATCGTATACTTAAGAAAATACTGAAACCAAATGGTTATGATAATATCAAATAAAATTAGATTAAATGATCTTATGAACATGAAAACTCAATCTTATGGTGTTTTATCCTATAAAAATTTCATTTCAAACATTTATATGGTTGGTTCAACTATGTTATATTTGGTTCAACCTATCCTTCAATTTATCCTAGATTTTCTATAGTCGTATTCCTATTAGGTCCACTAACATAGACAGTTATACATTACATAATCAACTAACATTTAAACCCTTCATAGTGGTTAATAAAGATCATCTAAATCAAACAAATAATATCTCCTTATAGTGGAAAATAAAATGAGCAATTTGGACTCTTTATCAAGAACAAAGTTCAAATTGTGTTATTACCCAACTAGTAATTTTAGAGTTATAGCCACTAGTTTTGTCTATGCTAGAGCATTTATCTACTTGTTTATATCCAAATAAGGATTTCATTGTTAAGAAACTACACAATACCTAATTTACCAAAACATTATAATTTTATCCTATACATGCCTATGGTTTTTACTAATTTTTTATCATCATAATACCTAAATATAACTGAAATAACCCCCCCCCCCCCACCCTCAAATAACAAAAACTTGTTCTGATGTGAACTATGGAATCCTAGACCTGTACTCCCAAATCTGGTGTCAGAAACTCATAATATACACATAGGATTTGATAACAATTGAGATATTCCAAAAAAACTTGTCTTTATTTTACATCATGTCGATATGTTAAACATTTCATTTCACAACAAATCACACAATCATAAGAATGGATGATTTTGTATCTTTGAGGACTAACAATAGAAGAAACTTATTTTATGATACTTGTGATCATTTATAACATGGCCATCAGAGAAATATATTATTAAAAATTACATGGAAAAATAAATTATACATTTATAATGATTGGATTTTAAGTAATATAAAATCTAAAAACATATACCATGGTATATATGTAACACCCTTTGATTCTCAGTTATATCATCCATTAAAAACAATTCCTTTCACTGGATTTCATTGCACCAAACGTCAAACCACAATGAATCATATAACAATATATTAATATTAAAATATAGTTGTATAATTGGTGGGCAAAAATGGTAGTAGACAAATTATTAATTATATATAGAAATAAAAATAGTAATGGTCACTATTAATACTATGTCATTGGTAAAATTCTATGATTGTAACTCGTTAACTAATAAGATTAATATATACTTTAAATTATAATCCTTCTAAAACTGGTTTAATGTTGTTTATTTAATGATAATAAATGTATTATGGATATAATATATTTTTTATATTAATAATATATTAACACCAATTTGTTTAGTAATTGATAGGAAATAAAAATAACAATAGCTAATCTTTTAAAATTATATTTTCTTTGAAAACGTTTTTCATTTAATTTTATTAATTTTATTTAAAAATTAACTTCCCAAATATTAGAAATTCAATTTAAAAAATTGAACTTAATTTTTGAATTCATAATTTAGATATTATATTATGTTAATTTTAATAGATTTTTTGAAAAAGGTATGATTTTTATATGAATAGTGAAAAATAATATTTTTTAAAATATTGTGACTTGTAAAAATTTATAATTAAATATGTATGACTTGTAAATTTATGAAACCCATTTATAGAGAAAATATGTATTTTATAATAGTCAATTTAAATTTCAAAAATATATTATTTATTTTATTAACATATGCTTGATATTTTAAAACTTAAGTTATACTAATCTCTAGAACTGTTTTTTTACATTAAACATTTATTTTTTTAAAATTAATTTTTATCAAATTTAGAAAATCAATATAATAAAATTAATATATAGATTATAATTATATGGATGATTTTATTTAATATGAATCATTTAATTTTTAGACACAAAAAAATGAATTACTGTTGTAAAAACTAGATATTATTGTAAAAGTTAAAAGGGTAAAATGGTTTAACCAAATAGGGAAAAAAAAAACATGTTAATATCATGTAATTAATATATTTTTTAGGTATAGATCAACCAAGACATATCCACTATCTATTTTTTTCATTTTAGTGTCTTATTCACATTTGAAATATGTGATCTATTTATATTAAGATGAAATTTTTACAAGAATAGATTTCTCACCACTTATAAAAGGGGATTTCGACCACCCATTATAAAACAATCTAATTTATTTTTCATCTTCAAAATATAACATATTTCCTTCCAATATAATATTATATCACTTCCTTATTATTTTGGATAATATATTTTATACTAAGTTCTTAATTTCTATGAAATCCTTTAAGGGAAGCTCAAAGATCTCGATGTACGTACTAATATTTTCCTAAAATTATTTTTTTTCTATCATTACAATTAAAATATATTTTTCCCAATTTTATATGAAAAAATAATTATTTAAGTTTTTATTTATTATTTTATATTGTGGTAATAATTATTAACTACCTTTATTAGTTATTATTAAGAAAAATGAAAACATCATTCATGTGTTTGTGCGGATTAATGCCTCCATGAAGTAATAAATCTCATTTTTCAACTAGTTTTTTTTATTTAATAAATTATATGAAAATATGATTCAAAAATTAAATATATATATATATAATCTAATTATTCTTCTATAATAATGATATTATTCCAAAATAAAACCCTTTCATAACCATACTCATCCATTAATTATGATACATACATGTTTGGGTCTATGTAACGATCCACTTGAACAATGATATAAAATAATCACATGGATGAATATAAAAAATTATTTAATTATTAAATATTTTATAAATAATTAAATGATGAATTTACTGTTTTTATTGAATGGTGAAATTAATATTAATCTCATTAATTAAGATTCCATCATTCGTTCATTAAAAATCATTAAAACATGCTCATCCTCGATTTCAAATTTAAGGATGATAAGAAAATAAAAGAATGAAATTTTAAAATAATAAATAATTTTAAACCTAAAATTAAATTACATTTTATTATTTTTTAATTATAATATTTGGGAGAATAATTAATAATAACACTGTTATTGCTGAACTATCTCAAAATAATAAATATTGCCCATGCCCGATCTTGAAAATATATAGTAAATAACTAATAATAATGTAAAGAGTATTTAAAAATTAATTTTCAAAAAGTTTATAAATATGAAATATTTTCTAAAATATGTGATTTATATAGATATTTCTTATGTATATGAGGTTCAAACACTTTAATGTGTGTCATGAATTACGATAAGGGGACCTTTCTCTTAAATGTAATTTCATGAGACATATTTCTCAATAAGAACCATAATATCATTAATATGGTGTGATTACTGTCTAATTTATTTATTTTACCTAATTAATTTATTTAATGGTGTTTGAGGATCCATATCTTGAAATTTATTCAAATTTAGTTTGATTCAAAATATACTAAATTTGTAAGGGATTTTTGTCTCTATTTTCATTTCAATGAGACATGATTTATATAGAACACCGTCATTTAATTAATATGGTGTATTAAATACTATATTTACTTTATGTAAAATAATTTTTCTATTTCTTGAAATATGAATTTCAATTTCATGATAAACATGATATGTTTTTTTCCTATGGAACCATAATCATAATATTTTTTGCATCTCAATTTTCTTCATTGAGACGCGATATGTAATCACCACTTTTTTAATTTTTATGGTGTATATATTTCAATAACTCTTTTTATAATAATTAAAATTCAATTTATGAGATTCCAAAATTCCATCCCACATTCTATCTTTCATGGACTTTCAATTCAAACAATACCAATGTTGTAAGGGTCTTTCTTAACTCAACAAACTTCGTTGAGTTATAATGATTATTCATGAATTTATTTATTTGATAATTTGGTTTCTTCCACCCTATGAATTTATTTCATGGTTATTTATTTTCTATTCTGAAAGAAATGATTTTTTTTTCAAATATTTTACCTTCGTTAAATCCTTCCTCAAAAGGTATATCATTGTTTAGAACAATTATAATCTTGTTTAACAATGATTCCCCCTCCTTGTCCATATTTTACCTTCCGACAAATTTTATACTTCTCATTTTGAAATCCAATTTTTTATTATTTAATGTGGTCTTAATATTTCTCTTTATACCATTTAATTTTTTTTCATACTTTTAATGATATTGGGTTTCATAAAAATTATTTTATCATGTTAAATAAAATTTTCCTTAGATGATCATTTTTTATCATTTAATCATTGATTCTTATAGAAAACCATTATTTTCTTTTAAATGATCCATTTTTTAATATTATTTGTAAAACAAAATATTTTTAAAAGTTTTACTTCACCTTTTTTAAAATGTATTTTTATGGTAACTCATAACTTCCTATTTTTACAGCATTTCTACAAATGATTTAAAAAAATACTTATAGTTTCACTTATATTTTCCCATTTATGCTAAAAGTATTTTACCTCATTGGGAATTATTTTCATGGATTACCTTGTAAATCCTCTTACACTATTTTTTTACTAGATTAAACATGTGAAAATCCATTACTTATTTTTTCTTTCGTAATGATCCATTGTAAAAGAAAGATCATTATTTCAGTGCCTTCCTATGTTAATACCTTATTTTTCATTACCTTGATTGAATGTAATTCACCTTGAAACAAAAACGTTGATTTATTTGGGTAAACTAGACCCATTTATCAAAATAGATTTTGTTTTGGGGATTCTTACATAGGGAGCTACTCCATTTACAGATTGGGGAAATACTGATAATTTATATACTTATTATTTCAATTAGGACTTTTATTTATTACTATGTCATGTTGGACATGTATTGTATATTTTATTCATTCCATAATTTGATGAATTAATTGGGATTAATAAGTGATACAAGGCTCGAGTAAACCACCTTCCTATCAACATTTTTACCTTTGGATATAAGGTGATCAGTCATCATGATTCTCTCTCACCATGAGTTAAAAATATTATTCTTTACAATAATAGTGTATTTTTAGGCTCTAATGCAATAAATTCTGATCCATGAGAATTCATAATTACACTTTAATGCATTGAACATAATGTAAGAGTCAAACACAACCTTGAATAAGAATATATTATAACTATTTCCTAGGTTGAGCCCATATAACATCACTATAGCTTCATCCACAACTAAATCTCCCTCTACAAAGAAGGTTCATAATTCTTGGATGAATGATCCCAAGGTGTCATGAATAATACTTCCACCTCTCATAAGCCCTTAATTTTAGATATAGAGAAATCCATTTATCCCAAAAACCCATATCCCATATCCTATAAGAATTCTAACTAACTAGTAAGTGGATGGATTGAAGGACACCCTTAATAGATTGAGTTTGAATTGTTTCCTTATATTGAATAAGGAGATTATAGACACTCCAGGAACTTGGTTCTAGTGTAATAGATACTTAGTTTGATACCCTTGTGAAAGAAAACATTACGATTGTCTCATAGGACCCAACAACCATAGCAATGGTAATATTCAATCCTCGGACTTATTCAAACATCCCTACCTGGAAAACATATCTAAACATAAGGAATTAATTTTATATTATTTCTCTACCATGGGATCCCAGAAGTCCCTAAAGGGTGTAACATAAGTAGATATCCT